>CM061556.1:178193901-179536901 GCA_030864225.1 Capsicum baccatum var. pendulum | reverse complement strand
TATATATATATATATATATATATATATATATATATATATATATATATGTATGTATATCTCGTGTAGTGACATATGCAGTATTTGAAAACTAGATAGTTGAATGTATATATCAAAATATTTTGAATGATACATTCATATATATGATACTATTGAGGATCAAAGTAATAATGTAATGTATGTTGATGTGATATTAATGTAAGTTAGTCAAAATAACTGATAACTCATCAAAGTATGTATATGAAATATGTCGAATTATATTACCGGGTAATATACTCATGTATGTATATATAGTATATATTTAAAACTTGATATATATAGTAGATAGTGTGTATATGTGTGTCTACATGTACAGGTATATATATAGTATATAGATATTATGTAGTGAAGGTATAATGGCATAAGATAAACTAACCGATAATTCATCTGAGTATATGTGAAATACGTTGTATATTATTATGAGGTAGTAAAATTGTGTATGTGAATTATATAATACGTATGCGAGATTTGATATATATACATACATATATATTTATGTATGTATATATGATGTAGTAAGCGATGAATGAATGATGTAGTCAAAAACTAGCAAAATCTACCAAAAAACAATGGATTTTTTGATTTGAAACGATCGAATTAATAATATACTGTATATTGATGTGATATTAATGTAAGCTAGTCAAATTAATCGATAACTCATCAAAGTATGTATACGAAATACATCGTATTATTTTATGGGGCAATATACTCATGTACGTATGTGATGTATATAGTACGTTTTTAATTAGAACATTATATAGTCGATAGTATTTATATGTGTGTGTATAGGTATATATATAGTGTATATACATATTATGTAGTGAAGGTATATTATAATGATATAAGATATTAAACTAACCGGTAATTCATCAGAGTATATGTGAGATACATATATTATTATGGGGTAGTAAAATCGTGTATGTGATGTATATAGTATGTATTTGAAAGTTGATAGCCAATCGAATATATTTATATATAGGTACATCTCGTGTAGTGACGAATGCAGTAATCAAAAGCTAGATAACTGAATCGATATATCAAAATAATTTGAATAATACGTTGGTATCATACTATTATGGAAATAGATATACTATTTCGTGTCAATGTAGACATGCTTATATTGTTGAATTGTAATAATGTAAGACAAGTAATCAATAATTTATCTAATTATAACACGCTGAATTACGAGGTATATATATATATACATATAATATCGTATTTAAAAGTTAATTAACCAATAGTTTTAATTTGTTAAAAATTAATTTTAATTTATACGCATTAATAGTTTTTTGATAGTAATAATTTTAAAACTAAATTGAAAGCATATTTTATTTCAAAAATAATTTTGTAAAATTCAACCACATATACATATAATATCGTATTTAAAAGTTAATTAACCAATAATTTTAATTTGTTAAAAAATAATTTTAATTTATACGCATTAATAGTTTTTCAATAGTCATTTTTTAAAAATTAAATTGAACACATATTTTATTTCGTAAATAATTTTATAAAAACCGACCACATGTGGTCGATTTTCTAAAAATAAAAAAAATTATTAATTTCAATTCGACGTGACCCATCCCTATACCCATCTAAATATTAAATCCAAAACACAACAAAACACACACAAATTAAACAACCCCAACACACACACACAAAGAACCCACAAAACACACACACACAGTGCGTGTAACACACACACACACAGAGCTCCTCCGGCGATGGCAAATCGACCTCCGACAACTCCACACACACAAGTACGTTATTCCCTTCTTCTCTTAACAACCCATTTCGACTAACACACATTAGAAGCTTGAGTTGTCCGAGAAATTGTAAAGATTTTATACTGTGATTCTATATTGTTGTTATTTGGTTTGCAAATTTTTCATTAGAAGCTTGAGTTGTTTGAGATTTATTGTTTTGTTTGTCAAATTAGTGTTGATTTAAACTTTAAGTTTCATTAGAAGCTCGAATTAGCAGATCTTTATTTTTTGGTTTTTTCAAATTTGTGTTGAGTTTGATTTTGTACTTCATTAGGATGTTGAATTGTTGACGAGTAATTAACGTTATCGTTTTATTAATTTTTCTTGTCTCTCTTCTTGTGTCTTTTGCAACTTTATTACTTATTTTTGCGGGTTGTATGAGAAAAGGTTATCATCGTTTCCACTTCCTTTTCTGTTGTGAGTTGGGTGAGCAAGTCCCAACTATGAAAATATAATTACAGGGGTTCGTTCATATTCAAGAAAGTTTGAGTCTTGTTCTGTAAATTGATGATTCTTTTTGACATGTGGGATTACTTCAGTCAACTTTTCTTGTAAATTATTTTTTACATTTTTCTATAAAGAAGATATTTCCGAGGGCTAATGGTGCATAATTTTAAACCCATGCACCATTGGTGTTGTTAGTCGAAAGGGAAGTCATAAATGTTATAGCTTTTACTAAATTATTGTTGCAATTATTTAAGCCAAAGACTATTATTTCTAACAATTTTATTATTTGACAGAATCCGAATTCGAAAAAAAGATTGCTTTTCTATTTTACAAGTGACCGCTTATCTCTTTACCTCTAATTTAGGTCAAGCAAAGGTAAGTTGATTTCTCTTTATTTTCTTATAATGAAGTCTTGTTATTATTCATATTGAAGTCTAGTGAAGCCGTGTGTGACCTTGTTTGATTCACTAGCAGTGTTGTTATCTTTTTGTTATTATTCATATTGAATTTTAGTGAAGAAGTGTGTGGCCTTGTTCGATTCACTAGCATGGTTGTTGACATTTTATTGGTCATATTGTTTCTTGTTTCTTGTATTGTGAACTTGATCTCGTATCATTTGGTATGAAAGCTCAAGGCTTGGTTTTGAATATGTAGGGACTTTAAAGGTGATTTGGCAAGTTGAAAAAGATTAAGTGTAGGGACTTTAAAGGTGTTTTTTTGTTTTGAATGTGGTTATGCTTGATTATTTGGTAAGTTGAAAATGATTAAGAGTAGAGACTTTAAAGGTGTTTTTTTTTTGTTTTGAATGTAGTTATGCTTAATTATTTGGTAGGTTGAAAATGATTAAGTGTAGAGACTTTAAAGGCGACTTGGTAGGTTGAATGTGGTTAAGCTTGGTTCCCTGGGTGATGACATAGTTAGTTGAAATTTACTTAGTGTAGGTACTTTAAAGGTGGATTTCTTATTAACAATGTGGTTTAGTTTGGTGACTTGGGTGATGACTTCGTGAGTAAAATATGTTGAAGTTTAGGTACTTGAAATGTGAATTTTTTATTTTGAATATAGTTAAGTTTGGTGACTTGGGTGATGAATTAGTGAGTTGAAATTTACTAAGTGTAGGTACTTTAAAGGTGAATTTGTGTTTTGAATGTGGTTTAGTTTGGTGACTTGGGTGATGACTTAGTGAGTTGAAAATGTTGAAGTTTAGGTACTTGAAAAGTGAATTTTTTATTTTGAATGTAGCTAAGTTTTGTGACTTGGTGATGACTTAGTAACTTAAAATTAACTAAGTGTAGGTACTTTAATAGAGATTTTTTTGTTTTGAATATTGTTTACTTTGATGACTTGGTTGATGACTTAGTGAATTGAAAATGTTGATGTTTAGGTACTTGAAATGTGAATTTTTTTTTTTGAATGTAGTTAAGTTTGGTGAGTTGGGTGATGACTTAGTGAGTTGAAATCTACTAAATATAGATACTTTAAAAGTGACTTTTTATTTTGAATGTGGTTTAGTTTGGTGACTTGGATGATGACTTAGTGAGTTGAAAATGTTAAAGTTTAGGGACTTGAAATGTAAATTTTTTGTTTTGAATGTAGTTAAGTTTGGTAACTAGGGTGATGACTTAGTGAGTTGAAATTTCCTAAGTGTAGTTACTTTAATAATGAATTTTTTATTTTGAATGTGGTTTACTTTAGTAACTTGGGTGATGACTCATTGGGTTGAAAATGTTAAAGTTTAGGTATATGAAGTTTACTAAGTGCTACTTTAATGGTGAATTTTTTGGTTTGAATGCGGTTTACTATGGTGATTTGGGTGATGACTTAGTGCGTTGAAAATGTTGAAGTTTAGGTACTTGAAAAGTGAATATTTGTTTGAATGTAGTTAAGTTTGGTGACTTGGGTGATGACATAGTGAGTTGAAATTTACTTTAAAGGAAAATTTTTTTTTGAATGTGGTTTAGTTTGGTGACTTTGGTTATGACTTAGTAAGTTGAAAATATTGAAGTTTAGGTAGTTAAAATGTGAATTTTTTGTTTTGAATGTAGTTAAGTTTGGTAACACAGGTGATGACTTAGTGAGTTGAAAATGTTAATGTTAAGATACTTGAAATGTAAATATGTTGTTTTGAATGTAGTTAAGTCTGGTGACTTGGGTAATGACTTAGTGAGTTGAAATTTACTAAGTGTAGGTACTTTAATGGTGAGTTTTTATTTTAAATGTGGTTTAATTTGATGACTTGGGTGATAACTTAGTGAGTTGAAAATGTTGAAGTTTAGGTACTTGAAATATGAATTTTTTATTTTCAATGTAGTTAAGTTTGGTGACTTGGGTGATGACTTAGTGAGTGGAAATCTACTAAGTGTAGCTACTATAATGGTGAATTTTTTTATTTTTAATGTGGTTTAGTTTGGTGACTTCGGTGATGACTTAGTGTGATAAAATTTACTAAATGTAGGTAATTTAAAGGTGAATTTTTATTTTGAATGTGGTTTAGTTTGGTGACTTGGGTGATGACTTAGTGAGTTGAAAATGTTGAAATTTAGAAACTTGAAATGTGAATTTTTTGTTTTGAATGTAGTTAAGTTTGGTGACTTGGGTGATGACTTAGTGAGTTGAAATTTACTAAGTTTAGGTACTTTAATGATGATTTTTTTGTTTTGGATATGGTTTACTTTGGTGACTTGGACGATGACTTAGTGAGTTGAAAATGTTGAAGTTTAGGTACTTGAAATATTAATTTTTTATTTTGAATGTAGTTATGTTTGGTTATTTGGGGGATGACTTAGTGAGTTAAAATTTACAGTGTAGGTACTTTAATGGTGAATTATTTATTTTGAACGTGGTTTACTTTGTTGACTTGGGTGATGACTTATTGAGTTGAAAATGTTGAAGTTTAGATACTTTAAATGTGAATTTTTTGTTTTGAATGTAGTTAAGTTTGGTGACATGGGTGATGACATGGTGAGTTGAAATTTACTAAGTGTAGGTTTAATGGTGAATTTTTTGTTTTGAATATTGTTTAGTTTAGTGACTTGGGTGATGACATAGTGAGTTGAAAATGTTAGAATTTTGGTACTTGAAATGTGAATTTTTTGGTTTGAATATAGTTAAGTTTGGTGACTTAGGTGAAGACTAAGTGTGTTGAAATTAACTAAGTGTAGTTAATTTAATGGTGAATTTTTTGTTTTGAATGCGGTTTAGTTTGGTAACTTAAGTGATGACTTACTGAGTTAAAAATTTTGAAGTTTAAATACTTGAAATGTGAATATTTTGTTTTGAATGTAGTTAAGTTTGGTGACTTGGGTGATGACTTAGTGAGTTGAAATTTAATTTAAAGGTTAATTTGTGTTTTGAATGTGGTTTAGTTTGGTGACTTGGATGTTGACTTAGTGGGTAGAAAATGTTGAAGTTTAGATACTTGAAATGTGAATTTTTTTATTTTAATGTAGCAAAGTTTTGTGACATGGGTGATGACTTAGTGAGTTGAAAATGTTGATGTTTAGATACTTTAAATGTAAATATTTTTTTTTGAATGTAGTGAAGTCTGGTGACTTGCATGATGAGTTAGTGAGTTAAAATTTACCAAGTGTAAGTATTTTAAAGGTGAATCCTTATTTTGAATGTGGTTTAGTTTGATGACTTGGGTGATTACTTAGTGAGTTGAAATTATTGAAGTTTAGGTACTTGAAATGTGAATTTTTTGTTTAGAATGTACTTAAGTTTGGTGAGTTGGGTGATGACTTAGTGAGTTTACATCTACTAAGTGTATCTACTGTGATGGTGAATTTTTTATTTTTAATGTGGTTTAGTTTGGTGACTTAGGTGATGAAATAGTTGAAAATATTGAAGCTTAGGTACTTGAAATGAGATTTTTTTTGTTTTGAATATATAGTTATGTTTGGTGACTTGGGTGATGACTTAGTGAATTGAAATTTACTAAATGTAGGTACTTTAAAGGTTAATTTTTATTTTGAATGTGGTTTAGTTTGGTGACTTGGGCGATGAATTAATGAGTTGAAAATGTTGAAGTTTAGGTATTTGAAATATGAATTTTTTGTTTTGAATGTAGTTAAGTTTGGTGACTTGGGTGATGACTTAGTGAGTTGAAATTTACTAAGTGTAGGTACTATAATGATGAATTTTTTGTTTTGAATATAGTTTACTTTGGTGACTTGGATGATAACTTAGTGAATCAAAAATGTTGAAGTTTAGGTACTTGAAATGTGAATTTTTTATTTTGAATGTTGTTAAGTTTGTTACTTGGGGGATGACTTGGTGAGCGGAAATTTACTAAGTGTAGGTACTTTAATGGTGAATTTTTTATTTTTAATGTGGTTTACTTTGGTGAATTGGGTGATTACTTAGTGAGTTAAAAATATTAAAGCTTAGGTACTTGAAATGTGAATTTTTTGTTTTGAATGTGCTTAAGTTTGGTGACTTGGGTGATGATATAGTGAGGTGAGATTTACAAAGTGGAGGTACTTTAATGGTGATTTTTTTTTTTGCTTTGACTATTGTTTAGTTTTGTGACTTGGGTGATAACTTAGTGAGTTGAAAATGTTGAAGTTTAGGTACTTGAAATGTTAATTTTTTGTTTTGAATATAGTTCAGTTTGGTGACTTGTGTGATGACTTAGTGAGTTAAAATTTGCTAAGTGTAGGTACTTTAATGGAGAATTTTTTGTTTTGGATGCGGTTTAGTTTGGTGACATGGATGATGACTTAGAGAGTTGAAAATGTTGAAGTTTAGGTTCTTGAAATGTGAATATTTTGTTTTGAATGAAGTTAAGTTTGGTGACTTGGGTGATGACTTTGTGAGTTGAAATTTAGTTTAATGGTGAATTTGTGTTTTGAATGTGGTTTCATTTGGTGACTTGGGTGATGACTTAGTGAGTTGAAAATTTTGTAGTTTAGGTACTTCAAATGTGAATTATTTGATTTTAATGTAGTTAAGTTTCGTGACGTGGGTGATGACTTGGTGAGTTAAAATTTACTAAGTGTAGCTAATTTGATGGTGAATTTTATGTTTTGAATGCAGTTTAGTTTTGTAAGTTGGTGATGAGTTAGTGAGTTGAAAATATTGAAGTTTAGGTACTTGAAATGTGAATTTTTTGTTTTGAATGTAGTTAAGTTTGGTGACTTGGGTGATGACTTAGTTTGTTGAAATCTACTAAGTGTATCTACTATAATGGTGAATTTTTAATTTTTAATGTGGTTCAGTTTGGTGACTTGGGTGATGACTTAGTGAGTTGAATATATTGAAGTTTAGGTACTTAAAATGATAATTTTTTTTTTGAATATATAGTTATATTTGGTGACTTGGGTGATGACTTAGTGAATTGAAATTTACTAAATGTAGGTACTTTAAAGGTGAATTTTTATTTTGAATGTGGTTTAGTTTGGTCACTTGAGCGATGAATTAGTGAGTTGAAAATGTTTAAGTTTAGCTATTTGAAATGTGAATTATTTGTTCTGAATGTAGTTAAGTTTGGGGAATTAGGTGACGACTTAGTAAGTTGAAATGTACTTAGTGTAGGTACTTTAACGATGAATTTTTTGTTTTGAATATGGTTTACTTTGGTGACTTGAGCGGTGAGTTAGTGAGTTGAAAATGTTGAAGTTTAAGTACTTGAAATGTGAATTTTTTATTTAGAATTTGGTTACTTGGGAGATGACTTAGTGAATTGAAATTTACTAGGTACACTAATGGTGAATTTTTTATATTGAATGTGGTTTAGTTTGGTGACTTGGGTGATGACTTAGTGAGTTGAAAATGTTGAAATTTAGGTACTTGAAATGTGAATTTATTGTTTTGAATATAGTTAAGTTTGGTGACTTGGGTGATGACATAGTGAGTTGAAATTTACTAAGTGTAGGTACTTTAATGGTGAATTTTTTATTTTTAATATTGTTTAGTTTAGTGACTTGGGTGATGATTTAGTGAGTTGAAAATGTTGAAGTTTAGGTACTTGAAATGTGAATTTTTTATTTTATATGTAGTTAAGTTTCATGACATATGTGATTACTTAGTGAGTTGAAATTTACTAAGTGTAGGTAATTTAATGGAGAATTTTTTGTTTTGAATGTGGTTTAGTTTTGTAATTTTGCCTATGACTTAGTGAGTTGAAAATGTTAAAGTTTAGATACGTGAAATGTGAATTTTTTCTTTTGCATGTAGTTAAGTTTGGTTAATTGAGTGATGACTTAGTGAGTTAAAATTTACCAGGTGTAGGTACTTTAACGATGAATTTTTAGTTTTGAATGCGGTTTAGTTTGGTGACTTGGGTGATGACTTAGTGATTTGAAAATGTTGAAGTTTAGGTACTTGAAATGTCAATTTTTTGTTTTCAATGTAGTTAAGTTTGGTGACTTGGGGTGATGACTTAGTGAGTTAAAATTTTAAGTGTAGGTAATTTAATGGTGAATTTTTTTTTTATGTGGTTTAGTTTGGTGACTTGGGCGATGACTTAGTGAGTTGAAAATGTTGAACTTTAGGGACTTGAAATGTGAATTTTTTATTTTAGATGTAGTTCAGTTTTGTAACTAGGGTGATGACTTAGTGTGTTAAAATTTACTAAATGTAGGTACTTTAATGGTGAATTTTTTTATTTTGAATGTAGTTTAGTTTGGTGACTTGGGTGAATGACTAGTGAGTTGAAATTTACTCAATGTAGGTTCTTTAAAGGTGAATTTTTTTTTTTGAATTTTTTAGTGTTACACCCCACATTTTACGCTAGAACGAAAACCGTCATTTCTACGTGTAGATGTTCCAAAAGCCATAAATCATAAGCAAATTTGGTATGTTAATAAATTATGTAGTATGGGAACCTATTTGAGCATAAATTGATATCATAGAGCTCCCCTAACTCAAGGTCAAGTTGAAAGCTTTCCTATCCTTCGAGTTTTAGTGAGCGTCGAAACTTGAGTCAACTTCAATCGACCATAACTCCTAGTATATGATGAATTGGGTGGCCTACTATATATCAAATGAAAGCTCTTCGAATTATATTTCCAATGATATTAATTTCACCTAAATCTGATACTGGAGCAAAAAGTTATGCTCATCTTATTCCAGCATGTCAACCTGGAAAACTGAGTGATGACATTCTTGATAACTTATCACATGTGTGACGACTTATCATGAATGTCATCATCCTTAGGCAGAATCCATCCCCCAGTGATGACATTTCTGATAAGTTATCACAAGTGTGATGACTTATCATGAATATCATCAGCCTTAGGCAGAAATCCATCATTTCCAGCCCCCCCAGTGACGACATTTATGACAACTTATCACAAGTCTGACGGCCTATCACAAATGTCGTCAGTCTTAGATTTTCAGCAACTGAGAAGCGGTTTAGTAAGGGTATTTTGGTCTTTTTTTCTTTACTTCCCATGACTTATAACCCTCAAGGAGTGTATTATCTTCCATTCTCTTTAGTTAAACATCTCAAAATTCTCTACACACCTTCAACCACAAGGTTAGGGTTTCAACATAAAAACCCAATTATTTAGAGATTCAACCGTGAGAATTCATTAATTCTTGGAAATTTGAATTCCCCGTTAAGAGGGACACAAGGGACACCCAATAGTTCGTGAATAACCTTCCAAAATTATTGAAGTCATCCAAAAGCTCCAAGTTTAAGGTATGTGGTTTTGAACAAGAACACCCTTTTGTTCTTGTGCCTAAAAGTTACATATTTTCATAAAGTATTTCGTAAACTCATGGAGAATTCCTATCATGTTATTATATTGTGAGTTTTATGAAACTATGTCTTACCTAAGCTTTGAGTTGTAATATTATTATGCATATTAATGTTTTAAATTGTCAATTTATGGTTTAAGTTGCATAATTCAACGTCTATATCCTGTTTTGAGTATTTCAAGTTCTATTGTTGTGAATTGAACCTTATGTTTAAAGCATGACTTTGAGAATGAGATGTTAGTAATTTTTAAAGAATATCAAGAAGTGAGTTTTGATTGTAAGTTAAGATAGAAATCCACATTCTTGAGTTTGAAGTAAAGGGGAGGCATTTTGTCTCCCCTTATATATATACATATCTATTGCTGAATTGTTTTAAGGTGGATTTTCTAAAGTTCTGAGCTAAGTAAGGGAGTAGTATTTAACACCAAGTTGGGCGTGATTCCGAGGTCTCATGCCCCAGAACTACGTCCCCCCATAGGTTCTTGATATACCCCAAGTGGTTTAAGATAGGGATCACTAAAGTTAATGTTCTATCCGATGGCAAGGATATAACAGCTCTCCCCAATATGGGTAAGACGTTGGACTCTATGAAGCTCACATGGTTTATGTCAGTTAGAAAAAACTCCCAAAGTAGTCCCCCACTTGATTTAAGATACAAGTATATGTATTTTGAAAGCTATGAGTCCAAGATTTCTAAGGCTCTCAAGTGTCAAAATCTTTAAGTTTCCAAAGAAAATCCTAGTTTTCATGAGATTAAAGTGTATGCTCTAAAAGATGTTGTTTTAAGACTTTATCTATCTTACAAGTTTGAGAATAAAGAAAGAATGTAGATTTAGAATGAAATGTAATGACTCATGTGATTTACATTACTTGTTTTCTTATTCATCATTATGATGGTTTTAATTCAATCTATGTGAGTCATCTATACTAGCATGCATGTTTTCTGTTAGGATTTATGATACTGATTATTTAATTGTATACTCCCCATATACTCAGTACATTCCCAAAGTGCTAATTCGCATATATGTCTATGTGCTACATTGTCTCATAATGTAGGTACAATACTTAGTATGCACATTCATATTTAGTCAGCTCACAGCTTCTAGTTAGTAGGTGATGAATCGTTTTGATTCAAGGGTTTGAGTCAGATAGACAGTTTGAGCAGTTCTTTATTTTTCTATTTCAGTCGTATTGAGTTGGGATAGTTGGGAGTCATGACCCGGCTATCTAAAGACAGTACTAGTAGAGGCTTCATACACAGTCAGTAGAGTTGATGTATTCAGTTTCAGTTTTATTTTGGTAAAAGCAGAGTTGTAATCTTGTAAAGTTCAGATTTGTATTGATCAAGTTCAGAAAGTTGTATGTCCTCACTGATTTTTTTACAAATTTAAGCATTTTATTCAGTTGCTTATGAGTTATGCCAGTAGAAGGGTTATCTTGGATCACATGTGACCCTAAGCACTGTGTGACATTTCAGGACCCGATTTTGGGGCGTTACATTTAGTTTGGTGACTTGCGCGATGACTTAGTGAGTTGAAAATGTTAAAGTTTAGGTACTTGAAATGTGAAATTTTTTTTTTGAATGTAGTTAAGTTTGGTAACGTGGGTGATGACTTAGTGTATTGAAATTTACTAAGTGAAGTTACTTCAATGGAGAACTTTTTGTTTTGAATGCGGTTTAGTTTGGTGACTTGGGTGATGACTTAGTGAGTTCAAAATATTGAAGTTTAGGTACTTGAAATGTAAATCTTTTCTTCTGCATGTAGTTAAGTTTGGTGACTTGAGTTATGACTTAGTGAGTTTAAATTTATTAAGTGTAGGTAATTAAAAGGTGAATTTTTGTTTTGAATGTGGTTTAGTTTGGTGACATGGGCGAGGACTTAGTGAGTTGAAAATGTTGAAGTTTAGGTACTTGAAATGTGAATTTTTTGTATTGAATGTAGTTAAGTTGGGTAACTTGGGTGATGACATAATAAGTTGAAATTTAATAAATGTAGGTACTTTAATCGTGATTTTTTTCTTTGAATGTGGTTTAGTTTTGTCACTTAGGTGTTGACTTTGGGAGTTGAAAATGTTGAAGTTTAGGTACTTCAAATGTGAATTTTTTGTTTTGAATGTAGTTAAGTTTGGTGACTTGGGTGATGACTTAGTGAGTTGAAATTTACTAAGTGTAGCTACTTTAAAGGTGAATTTTCTATTTTTTTTAATGCGGTTTAGTTTGATAACTTGGGTGATGACTTAGTGATTTGAAAGTGTTGAAGTTTTGGTACTTGAAATGAGAATTTTTTGTTTTGAATATAGTTAATTTTGGTGACTTGGGTGATGACTTAGTGAGTTGAAATTTACTAAATGTAGGTACTTTAATGGTGAATTTTTATTTTGAATGTGGTCTAGTTTGGTGACTTGGGCGACGATTTAGTGAGTTGAAAATGTTGAAGTTTAGGTACTTAAAATGTGAAATTTTTTGTTTTGAATGTAGTTAAGTTTGGTAACTTGGGTGATGACTTAGTGAGTTGAAATTTGATAAGTGTAGGTACTTTAATGGTGAATTTTTTGTTTTTAATATGGTTTACTTTGGTGACTTGGGCGATGACTAAGTGAGTTGAAACTGTTCAAGTTTACGGGCTTGAAATGTGAATTTTTTTTTTTGAATGTAGTTAAGTTTGGTTACTTGGGTAATGACTTAGTGAGTTAAAATTTACTAAGTGTAGGTACTTTAATGGTGAATTTTTTATTTTGAATGCGGTTTAGTTTGGTGACTTGGGTGATGACTTAGTGAGTTGAAAATATTGAAGTTTTGGTACTTGAAATGTGATTTTTTTGTTTTGAATGTAATTAAGTTTCGTGACTTGAGTGATGAATTAGTGAGTTAAAATTTTCCTTAAAGGTGAATTTTATTTTGTATGTGGTTTAGTTTGGTGACTTGGGTGATGACTTAGTGAGTTTGAAATGTTGAATTTTAGGTATTTAAATGTGAATTTTTTGTTTTGAATGTTGTTAAGTTTGGTGACATGGGTGACGACTTAGTGATTTGAAATTTACTAAGTGTAGGTACTTTAATGGTGAATTT
Organism: Capsicum baccatum var. pendulum; assembly: GCA_030864225.1. Classification (NCBI taxonomy): domain Eukaryota; kingdom Viridiplantae; phylum Streptophyta; class Magnoliopsida; order Solanales; family Solanaceae; genus Capsicum; species Capsicum baccatum. Next base: position 179,523,878 of record CM061556.1, on the reverse strand, counting down.
TTTATTTTGAATGCGGTTTAGTTTTGTTACTTGGGTGATGACTTATTGTGTTAAAATTATTGAAGTTTAGATACTTGAAATGTGAATTTTTTTCTTTTGCATGTAGTTAAGTTTGGTTACTTGAGTGATGACTTAGTGAGTTAAAATTTACGAAGTGTAGGTATTTTAATGGTGAAATTTTTATTTTGAATGCGGTTCAGTTTGGTGACTTGGGCAATGACTGTAATACCCCGCATATTTCTAAGCTAAAAAATGAGCCATTGTTCCTCCATATGAAACCTCTTATCCTGTGATTCATATTTGAGTACATGGCTTACAAAGAATATCCTAGTGAGATGAGAGCTCATGATGTGTTAAGCGTGTTCATAAGAGTCATTTAGAGTAAGGCAAGCTAAGATCCTTTGAATCCCTCATGTTTTAGTGTTTGATTCTGAAATGGTCATTTTTAAATGATAATAACTTGATGTTTATGTGGTATTTTTGCAGATTTAGACCCACCAAATTGTAGAGAATCGAATTAGCTTTCTAACTATACCAATTTTACCAAAATCCAACATCCGAGCATGAAGTTATGGCTTTGCAAAGTGGAGTACTTCACCTAACATAAGGTGTGCGACACACAACCTAATGTATGCGATAAGGTGTGTGCCGCACAACCTATATTATGCGATAATGTGTGTGCCGCATATCTTATGGACCAAGTGACGTAAACACTCTATTTTTGGGTTATTTTAAAGGCAAAATTGTCCTTTTCCTCCCATATTAAGCTCCCAAACACGGGATTTAGCCCCAATTGAAACAAAATATACTTCTTTTTCTCAAAAAATCTCTCATGAACAAGCTAGGATTACAATTGGGGGATTCAAATTCAAGAAGTTTCTCCATTAATCTTCGTAGGATCACGAACTAAGGTATACGTTGTGTTGATTTATGGATTCCTTTCATCCATAAAGCTCAAGAACCCTATTTTAAATTATGAATCATGTTATTATGTTGTGGGTTTTTTAAGTTTATGTGATGGTTGTTGTTTGATCCCCAAGTTGGGATCTTTATGTGAAATTATGAAACTAAGTTAGCATATAAATTAAAATCCATGAATTTGGTCGTTTATGATTTGTGAAATTTGATAATTTAACCTATGCCTTAAGTTGTGCATGTAAGGTGTTTGATAAAATGCCTAAAGGAATATAAATTATGCCTTATAGATAAATTGTGATCCAAATGATAAATGCATGCTTTACCTTTATTATCAAAATGACTTCTATGATATTGTTGTGCATTATGAATGTTTGAAGGATTACTTAGGGGACTAGTTGATGAAATATTGGTATGTTGATAGGTATTCCTATTCATGTACAAGATTATGATAACCATGTACTTTATGAAATCCCCAACTTATTGTATTATGGATTGTTGATGTTGTTCATGTATTCAAGAAACTCATGCTTTGTCAGTTTCCTTCTATCGATTCCTAGGGGTACTTGTACCCAAAAAATATAGTTGTGTGCCTAGAGCCAATGTCATATTTTCTCGATATCCCCAGTCAAGCCATGATCCATAGAACTCAATCAGTCATGTGACTTAGGAAACCTCTGTAATTCAGTAATCCCAGTAGTATTCCATCAGTCAACGAAACTCTATAAATTCAGTGTAGTCCAGTTTAGTTAATCATGTTCAGTGTCTATTTAGATGGGAGTAGGAATTAGCACCAAGCGAACTCAAGGATTGGAATACATCTGTTATATGAGGGTGTGATTCTTAGAAGTAATCCTTCCATTCCAGAAACTACATAGCTAGTATAGGTTGAGACATCATAGCCTATTATATGCAGGTAGATGAGGTGGTTTAGCCTATTATATGAGGGTTCCAACCATTCTCGTTAGAGTTACCTGTTATGTGAGGGTCACTCACAGTTTGTCCTTACTAATGGCGCGGTATTGACACCCTTCCAATCAGGGCACAGATTTGACCCCAGCTCTGCTATTATGGCCCATTTTAGGGCATATCGATTAGATGACTACTTCCCACAGTTGCAGTTACAGAATCAAGACTGTCAGATACAGTCATACAGTTTCAGTAAAGGAACTCAGATAGTTCTTCAGATTTCAGGACTGTCTGATACAGTCAACTCAGAATAGTACGGGACTCAAATAGTTCCATCAAAAACTAGACTATCAGACATAGTTGCTCAAAATATCAGTTATATCAGTTACATCAGTCATCAGAATTTCCATGTTATCAGTAGTCAGACTCAGTGATCATATTATCACGAATTTGGTTACAGTCTCTTATCCATGCATGTATTCTCACGTTCATATTGTTCAGTCAGTTATCATAGTTTATGCATATGAAATGTTTATATTAGCCTACCTTGCATGCATGCCAGTACATTTCATCGTACTGACGCATTTACGCTATGGTGTTTTACTTTACGCCATAGGTTTCGAGGCACAAGCTCCAGAGCACAAGTAGCATTCCCACGTCAGCAGTTAGAGCTAGCAGTGAGTCCTCATACTTTGAGGAAATAATTATTATTTTATTATTTTCGTACACATTTTATTTCATTAGCCAGAGTTAGTTGGGGACACGTCCTATCAACTCCTTATTCAGACAGTTAGAGGATTTTTAGACTTTTATGCTTAGACAATTTTATTTCAGTTGTTTTGGGTATTCTATACCCCATTCAGATGTTATGTTTTTTATCAGTTATGTTAAGGTAGTGAACTTTATGGCCTATCAGCCTTTATTCTGCATTTATATACATATATTATGCAGTATACAGGTACATATATCAATCATGGGTTAGCTTGTGGGCCTTCGGAGTCATGGGCACCCTGTAGCATTTCGGGTACCAGATTTAGGGTGTTACAAACTTGGTATCAGAGATTAAGGTTCAATAGTGTCCTAGAAAGTCTGAAAGTCGCATCTAGTAGAGTCTTGCGCATAGGTGTGTTGTGCACCACACTTATGTATCGGAGGCTATGAGATGTTTTATGAACAGTTTTCCTTCTTTCATGTCTCAGATCTTGCTATAAAATGATTCTTTAGGAAACTCATGAAGATTCTCATCATGCTTCACTCATGTAAACTCTACCTTACTTTCAAGGTAACAAAAATAGTGAAGCTCAAAGTCCTAGTGATAGGGCTTTCACAGACAGTCCCCGCAGACAATAATGGGATTGCACAGAGGCTCATAAGTATCCCATCAGTTCCATTATGCTCCAAAGTTGTACAGATTTCATTCATGATCATGAGAACTCTTCTACGAACCCGAATATAGATATGCCATCAGACCCTTTCTCAGAATCCTATGATAGCATATGACCTAGAGTTAGATGCATGAACCTAGGAGTTTAGCAGTAGTAGAGTTGGGATAACATTATCCGTATTGAACAGATTATGTATTCATGGGGATAGTTGTACCAAAGTAAATCAATAGGATTGAACAGTGCTAGCAAGAATTTAAGTTTATTGATTTGATACTAAGTGTGTAGGTGGGAATGTGAGTTAGGAGATTTGATATTAGTAATCTATGAAAAACAAAAGCAAATGGTGTGTTTAGTAAGGCAACCATGTGTCAAAGTATGTAAAAGTATGTAATGATGATTGTAGTTCAGTTCAGAGTTTAGTAAAGTGTTCACAAACTTATGATGATGGCTTAAAGCTAAGGGGGAGATGATAGACCAAGTGACCAAGTCAGGCCCTCAGATTCCACTAGTATTGCCAGTACGTATAGAAATTCAGTAAGGGGAAAATAATTCTAGACCCATTCTTATCTGAATGTAAAGTTTTGTACTCCAGTCAGCATGATGCCTACACATGCTTCACATCTTAGTTCCATGAACCCAGCTTATATTCGCACGTTTTTCATAAAATCATGTACGATTCCATTTCCTAGCATAAGGAGTTCAGTTCTACTTCTCTCAATAATACAAATCATGTCCCATAAATACAGAAAACTCTAAACTCAAGTCATGCAGCTCATTACTCATGTACACATATCATGCTATACAATATACTCAGCTTCTGTGACTCCTGCTACGCCCCTACTAATCAGTTAAATTCAGACTATGTTATGCATACCCTCAGTTTAGACCTCTTGATGAATCCATGATATTTATATTCTATTCCCCAAGCTTTAGTCAAGTGTCAAAGTTCAGTTAGCGTCCATTTATGTTTCAGGTCCTCCTGATTCAACCCTTTAATGAGATCTCTTTATGAAAACTATGTAAAGATGAGCAGATGCATAAATGGGAGAGAATAGATGGTACATATTAAGATAAGATTGTTGCATGCTTGTTTTACACGAGGGTGTAGTTATGAAGATAGGCTTGAATGTCATGTTAGAGTGCAAGTAATGGCTAGAAAGAGATAGTATTTAGAAGTTGGGAAAGTATAGAGTGTGAGTGTACATTCAGATCCTTGACTTATGTCAGTCCTCATTATGTAACTATCAAAACTTAGTTGCTATCTCAATTACAGTTTCAGCATTCAGTACTCAGTGATCAGTGTTTCATCTCAGAATTAAGTACTTCAGTATCAGTCTAAACCTCAATTATCAGTATTTAGTTATTAGGACCCAGAATTTTGTTCCATTATAAGTCCCAGTTATAGCCTTGGTTATAATGTCAGCTTCAGTTCAGTAATCAGATTTGAAATTCAGTTCAACTTCAGAATTGCGTGATCATAGTGTAAAATTGTCAGTTACTCAGTTATTAGTATTTCAATACCTCAATTTATTGAATTTTTGAAAATCATGTTGAACACTTGGTCCCACATTCATAAATAATCCAGACCTCATGAATCCATGCTCAAGTTACCTCATGTTACTCAGTTAGTTCTTACCTCCTATGCATAATATTCTACAGCCTCAGTCCAACTATTCAGAATAAGTATAGTGCATTCTTACATGCCTAGTATTCAGCTATCAGTTATCTACTTAATCAGATAAGTTGAAATATTTATGCACTCGTGCTCAGCACCCATGTGAATCTTTTAAGTAGTATCAATTGCAATACAAGAGGCTTGTTACCTCATCTTAAATCATGTTCATAGACCTTATCTTATCTTATCAAAATTTAGCCAAGTACTGATTTTCTTATTCATCTATCTAAATTAGATCACTCCAAAGTTTCCTAGCACCCTAAAGCCACTAAAACTCTGTAGAAAGAGTTTTAAAGAAAGGCTCTTATCGATTATAAGTTTTTAGTGTGAGCTAATCCGTAAAGCCAGTAATTCAGTTTAGCTGTCAGATAGACAAGTACGCATGACTTAGGTTCCCTTACTTTCCATCCAGACGTACTATCCGAAGTCTCATAAATGTAACCATTCTCAGATGGACCAACTAGATAGAAGCAAGCTCAGCTCAGTCCATGTATCATGACTCAATTTCAGATCTCAGATAATCAATCATGATTCAGTTCGTAGTTGCCTTGTGCATCACCTTAGTTTTTCTCAACATCTTATCCAAGTCAGCATTCTTTAAGGGACATAGCGTCCCAAGGGGGAGATACACTATGAACCCTCAAACTTTCATAACATAAGCATCCCATTCTTTCTTCATGTAATGAATCCAGTTTGGAGTAGGGGGTACTCATAAGTTGATGATCACGTTTCAATCTCAGGCATGGGCCATTTATTTAGGGGCTCAGTTCAATTCACGATATTTAGTTCATAGTATTCAGTTCATGCATCATGATTTAGACTCAGATATGCTCTCATGTTCTAATTCATGCATGTTCATTAAAGGATCTCAAGTTCGAGATTAGTTACTATATGTATCTAGAGATCTCTCCCATGAAGGGAGTGAAGAGAGTTTGCAAGAAGAGAAAAATCAGTCCCCCGATATGTCAGTCCCTTCAAAATTTTTAGTCGCTTTGATAAAATAACTTATAAGCTCCAATTGCCTTTAGATCTAGCTTCAGTTCGTGTAGTTTTCTATGTCTCCTTGCTTGATAAGTGCATGGATGACTCATCATTTATAGTCCCTATAAAGGTTATAGATATTCAGAACAACTTCCCTTTCGAATAGATTTCAATCAAAATCCTTGACTATCAAATTCACAGACTGAGGAACAAAGAAGTCCCTCTACTCAAAGTTCTTTGGCGGAACAAGTCCATTGAGGGATCTACTTGGAAAAAATGAGCACACATGCGGACCAAGTATCCTCACCTCTTTTTTGCTAACACAAACTCAGCTCAAGGTAATAGATTTTCTTAAGTTTATTCAGTAGTGTGTCCAAATTTAAGTTACAAATTTGGTATCAGTTATCATGTTTAGTTTTGTTACCAACTTGGTATTCAGCTTCATGCTTAAAATTTTGTTATAAACTTGGTACTGAGTACCATTGCATCCTAAGTCATGTATTCATGTATTAGTTCTGTCATATAATTATGCATTAGATATGCATAAATTTAGCTTATCTGTCATGCATCAGATATGCATCCTCATTATGAGAAATCCAGTTTATCAGAAATCTCAGTCATGCATTCATGAATCAGTTACCCAAGCATCAGATATGCATGTTCAGTATGATATGGTTAGCCTATCAGTCATGTCAATCCTGAAATCATGTTTCAGTAGTGTATGTCTTGTATGTACTTTAGTTTATCGTCTCTCACCTTTTAGTCAGTCTCATTCGAGGACTAATGTTCCTAAGGGGGAGATATTGTAATACCCCATATATTTCTAAGCTAGAAAATGAACCATTGTTCCTACGTATGAAACCTTCTATATTGTGATTCATATTTGAGTACATGACTTACAATGAGTATCCTAGTGAGAATAAATCTCATGATGTGTTAAGCGTGTTCATAACAGTCACTTAGAGTAAGGCAAGCTAAGAGCCTTTGAATCCCTCAAGTTTAAGTGTTTGATTCCATAAGGGTCATCTTTGAATAAGCATAACTTGATTTATATGTGGTATTTTGGCGGATTTAGACCCACCAAATTGTAGAGAATCGAATTAGCTTTCCAACGATATCAATTTTACCAAAATTCGACATCCAAGCAAGAAGTTATGGCTTTGCAAAGTGGAGTATGTTGCCTAATATAAGGTGTGCAACGCACAACCTAATTTATGCCATAAGGTGTGCGACAGACAACCTAATATATGCGATAAGGTATGCGCCGCACAACCTAGATTACGTGATAAGGTGTGCACCACATATATTATGGCCCAAGTGACGTAAATACTTTATTTTTGGGTTGTTTTAAGGGCAAAATGGTCATTTTAAACCCATATATAGGCTCCTAAACATGGGATTTAGCCATAATTGAAGCAAAATATACTTCGTTTTCTCAAAATCCTCTAAAGAACAAGCTAGGGTTCCATTTGGGGGATTCAAATTCAAGAGGTTTCTCTGTCAATCTTCATAGGATCATGAAATAAGGCATGTGTTGTATTGATTTATGGATTATTTTCATCCATAAAGCTCAAGAACCCCATTTTTGTAACACCCCGTGTTTTGGGATAAAATAAAAACTATTATTTCTATGAGTAGATGATCCAAAAGCCATAAAACCTATGCAAATTTTCCATGTTAATCAAGTATGTAGTGTGGTAACCTATTTGAGCATGAATTGAATCATAAAGGTCCCCTAAGTCAAGGTCAAGTTCCAAGCTTTCCTATCGTTCGAGTTTTAGTGAGTGTTGAAACTTGAGTTAACTTCAATTGATCATAGCTCCTTCTATATAACGAACTGGGTAACCTACTATATATCAAATGAAAGATCTTCGAATTAGCTTTCCATAGATATCAAATTTTCCTAAAACGGCCACTCAACAAAGAAGTTAGAGCATTTTTAGTGTCATCATTCATGATTGACTGGAAACCGCATCGCGATGAGCCTTAAATTGAAAATCGTCAATTCCAATAGCTCACTGTAATTTTCAGTGCATCACGGTAAAGTCTTTTACAGTGTGCCAATCCTAGATTTTAAATTCCAAGGTCAAATTAGATATTTCCCATAGCCCCAAACCCATCCAAACACGGGATTTAATCACAAATACACCTAAATACATACACTTTCACCAAAATTCATCAAGAACACTCTCTAGGATTTCAAACAAGAATCCCAAATAACTTAAGATTCAATCATGGGTTTTCAAAAGCGATTGAATATTTAGAATCCCCAATCCGCAAGCTTCGAGAATTACCTATTATCTTTTGAGGTTAAGATACACGGGGTTTTCCTAAAATCTCATGGGCATAGAAATCATGATTTCAAGAAAGGGGTTTTCAGATTTATGAATACATTCATGTTTTAGAAACCTTGACGGTATTGTTTTGATCTTTTGACCTTCTCCACATTGATTTAAAATTATATATATATATATATATATATATGTGTGTGTGTGTGTGTGTGTGTGTGTGTGTGTGTGATTTAAGTTAATATTCGAATTGAGAGCATGAATCACATGAAATCCCTCTCTTGATGTGATTGTTCCCATGTTTCACATGATATGGATTATTTTTAAAATGTATCTTGAAAAGCATGTTACGAAGTGTCTTGATTTAAGAATGATTTGGTTATGAATCTTGAATTCAAAAGAGTGGGTTGGTTGTATTGATAAATGTTGAAAATACATATAATGAAAGAGTGCATGGATTTTTCCAAAAGCATATGACCACCTTATGTTTGAAGAGTTCTTGCATAGTTTTGACTTATGCTTTCGGAACATGAAATCTCTTATACTATTTCCAAGTTTGGATGGTCTGAACTATGTTTTAAGGAAAGAATTATACATATGCATTATGGCTCAGAAATAGGACTTGCAAGTCTTGGTGTGATGACACCAATTTAGATTATGACATGATAATTCAGAACAGAATAGAAAGCATGTTTGAAATCATACTTTTCAGATGTTGAAATTAGAAAAATGCATAATTCAGAACAGTATAAAATTAGGCATAAAGAGATCTTAGGTGATTCCCCAAAGAAGGCATGAGTTCAAATAACTCATTCCCTGAAACCGTGATTTGCCGATTTAGGTATATTATATTAAGCTGGCCTAGTGTCGTGTGGCGTATTTGAATAGAAAATCCAACCCTTGCGGCACATTTGGGTTGGGGATTTCCCGTCGAGTCAATGGTGGATTCCATATACCCCATGAGATTTTAGAATTGTAGGGGTATACCACATAACTCAGAAGTAATACAAAGATCAGACAGTGCATTGATAAGAATGATTTGTGATTTTTAGAAAGTGCCCATGTGTTTTAGAACTATTCCATGTATAGCATTTGACAAATTACTCTCCAATTATTTTATTTATATAAAAGCTTTATTTTGGAATACTTTGCATACCAGTACATCTATATTGATCCCCCTCCTCCCTCCAGGTTCTGAGGCTCAGCCTAGGGGTCCAGAAAAGTAATAGATTTTATCAGATAGAGTTATAGTGTCTAGTTGGTGATCCTTCTTTAGTCCAGAAGGCCTTTTTACTTTCAAATAACTATTATTAGATATGGTTTTGGTCTACTGGGGGCCTTGTCCTAGATTTCAGACAGTTTTCAGATTTTTATGTAGTAGAGATTTTGTAGACTGAGTCAGATGTTATTAGATGTAGTTGATTTTTAATTTTCTTACTTATGCTGAATTCAAAATTGACCTTGTTTATGTAGCAGATTGTGTTTCTGTATCTTCTTTATTTATTTGAATATGAGCATGCTTACCAGATAGAGAGGGATGTTCTGGGCCCTCATGGTTTGGGATATTTGTCACATGACAAACTTGGTATCAAAGCTTAGTTCATGGTCCCAGGGTGTCTGCAAAATCGCGTCAGGTAGAGTTTTGTTTATGGGTGTATAGCGCACCAGACTTATAAGCAGGGGGCTACTAGGCTTTTAGAAATGTTTCTCTTTCTTCATGTTCTAGTTCGTGCAATAGAGTCAGAATGTTCCTCTATAATACTCTAATTTGTTCTATGGTGTCACCCATACGAAAGTAACAGTCACCTCAATTCTTTTCTTACTTTGATGTGCCCAGATATGTCTCATTATTAGGGTGATTCAAGTGCAAAAGTTTATAGTCTAAATGGTATGGTCCTTTCTGATTAAGCCATATAAGAGTTTAAAATTTGTGCAAGGACTTGAGAAGAATTCGTTAGTACCTCAGAGTGAATTGATTTTTGTGTGAACTTTGATTCTGATGAAACCATGCTTTTCAGCCTGCGGTATTAAGAGTATTTTATCTCTTTTTAGAATTTATATTACAAATGTCATGCTTAAGAGAGAGCAATGTGTAGCAGAATGTTAGAACTGTATTTCCACCCGAGTAGTAGTATAAGTTACATATCGGTGTCATGACATATTGGTAGTGATGTTGGACCAAGAATTTGGTGATGTGAAGTCACAAAGTTAGAAGTTAGAGTGAGGGTGACTTGTGCATAAATAAATATTTTAGTTGAATAACCGATGTTTGAGGATGAATTACCACTTTATAGTGATAGACTAATGTGGTAGCTAATAGCATGTGTGGATTGTATGGTAATCTATGGGAGAAGTGTTTGACTCAAATTTTTATTTATACAGAGTAAGATGTGTATTCTTAGATCATTGAATATTGTGTGTCAATTTTCTATCTATTGTAATATGTAATCTTGTTATCATGGTGTTTTTAAAAATATAAATCAAGTGAAGCCATGTGGGGCTCTTTCGATTCACTAGCATAGTTGCTTTGTTATTCCTTTTATTTTCTTATTCAAAACACAAAAATTAAAGTCTAGTGACACTGTGGGAGGCCTATTTCGATTCACTAGCAACTTGTTGTTCATCTTGCTATTCTCGTTTTGGTTAGAACTGGGGGTTTAGAGGTGATATGGCAAGAAATGTGGTAAGGGCGGTTTATTGAATATATGTATAGCCGAATATTTTTGCATCAGATTGAGTTGGTAATGAAGTGATACGTCCTTGTGTGTTAGTTTATTAGAAGTTAAAGGATTTATTAGTCAAGGTGGATTATTGTTTGCTTGAAGTATGAAAATGGCTAGATTAGTAAGTAAGTTAGGATTATAGACTCATGGTTGATTGTGGAATTTCAAAGTAGTCTAAATATACACTTGGGTAAGTAGGTGTGATGTGAGAAAATGATATAAGTAGATAAGATTGTATGAGGTTATGATATAAGATTAAGGTTGACCATATCTTTTATGTGACTTTACCCCACCCCCCACCCCCCACCCCGACATTCTTTTTATTAGTAGTTGTAAACTAGTACTACTTGTGAGAAGGTATGTAGTAGATTTTTGAGGTATTTGGATAGAATTTTCCAATTTGATGGACTAGTATATTATGTTGTCTTCTTCATTGATGGTAGATGATTCATGCTAGATAATTGACTTGAATTTAATGTAGGATCTGGATGTGAGAATAGTGGCTTAAGATTAAGGATGAATGTTTTGTGAGAATTGTGTGTAAGTTTAGGTTGTAAATAATATTTAGCACTAGACATTATGTTTGAACAGTTGATGTCCATGAAGGAGGATGTGATGATTTCTTAGTTAATGGTACTAGTTTTATGGAAGTAATCTAATACGCTTGAACAGTGTATGCCAGAGCCTAAGTTTGTTTGATTCGTAATGAAGTATGATGTTGTATGTTTGATGTAGAAGTATGCCCAAGGTGATATGAGGTTATGGTAATTTTTCTAAGGCTATTACATATTGTGTGTGGCTAGTAGTACCCTTGAGTTACTAGATGATATATATGGTGTTGTAAATAGACAAGTTAAGGAGTTCTGATTGATAGTGTTGAGCCTTTTGATATGATCTTAAATTTTCATGGTAGAGAGATATAAGTTGGAGTCACGATATTGATATGCTATGACAGAAGTAGTATGGTTCATCAAAGACTTGGTGAGATCCATGTTAAGTGTTATAATCTAAGTTTGTATTTTTGAAGGTTGAACCGACAGAAATAAGAGTTGAAGATCTATAGGTTGTGCACTCCAACTATGGGAATACTCACAAGGATTCGAAGTTAGTAAGTGTTCAAGTATTATGTGATTGACTATTGGGGCTATAGAAAGATAGAGCATGTCTCAGAAGGTAGGATTAGCAGTGGTTTTTCCCCTTCTAGGTGTAGCCATTAGGGTTAAGTTCTATTAATTGCATGTATTGTCATATTCCAAACCCTAGAGTGCAGTGAGTGTAGTTCAATGTAGATTCTTGTAAGGAATCTCTCAAACTTAAGATAATGGCTTAAAGCTAAGGGGGAGATCATAAAACAAGCCACCAAGACAGGCTCTCAGATTCTTGTAGTGACGTCAGTATGATATAGAACATTTGGAAGTGAGGGTGAGGCTCAACCCATTCTATTCTCGGTATTTCTCAGTTATCCCAATACTTACTCTTGCTTTACGTTTTAGTTCTATGATCATAGTCCATGTTCATGTATATGATAGAGAATCACGTGTTCTTCCAGTTCTAAAATGAGGAGTTCTTGTTCATTCAGTAGTCAGAATCACATTTCATTTGTTATGAACTTCAAATTTAGGTCATGCAGCTCATGACTCATGTACTCACTCTTTATAGTGTGCTCAGTTCCCATAGTTTATCTATACTCTTTATGATTGATGAGATTCACCTTATAGTCATGTATGCCCCAATTCAGATCACTTTGATGAATCCCCGATGTTGATTTGCTATTCCTTCGGCCTCAGTTAAGTATCAAGTATCGTATAATATCCTCTCATGCTTTTAGATCTTATGTTCTAACCTTTCAGTAACTCCTCCATATCTGATGATAGTGGTGATGAGTAATTGTTTCTTGTCAATAAAAGATCATAGTATGCTTGTATTAGATAAGGCCATAAGTGTGAATTAAGATCTGGGGCCAAGTCTTTGATATATATGATGGTTAGTGAAAATTTGTGTGTGTATATTCTTGGGGTAATGCGTGGGAGTTATATTGATAGTGGATTAGAGAATATGTAAAGTATGTCCTTATGGGTGTTTGCCTTGAAATTCATATGTGGTAATAGAGATAGGATTGAATGACATGTTGGGATTTAAGTGGAGAAATGCAATATGCGCTAGTGAATCCATAGTAAGAGTTCAAGGTTGGTCATTGAAGTGATAATGCATGTTATACTTAGGGTGTGATCTCTAAAGAGAATATAGAAGATTGAATCATATGGTTTGGACTATTGTCGTGGTGTGGCATGTTGCATTTTGTGATTTGAAGTTAGGCTTGATCATGGTTAGAGGACTTATGTTACTTTAGGCATTAGTAGAAAGATTTGTCAATGCACATATAAGGATTACAATTTGAATCAACGAGTAGGTTATTTAAAGGGAATAAATTGTTAAGGGAGTATTCGAGAAATGCTCTCAGCTTAGAAGTGCGAAGTTGCATTGCCTAAGGCCTGGTAGTTTTATCCTAGTTTATAAGTTATATATCTATATTTCATGCTATAGAGTAGTGTCATTGTTATGATTCCTTTGTTAGATGTCTTGTGTAACGAGTGCCCAAGATTCTTTTCTCCCTCATACTACTATTACTTCTTTAGAAGAGTGTTGAATGAGATACGCCAGTTAAGTATGAGGGTCCAACATAATTCAGTCTATATAGCCAATAACTCATTTTAACAGTCAGATAGACAAGTTACTGTGGTTTTCCACCTTTTCCCCCAGTCTTACTATCCAAAGTCTCAAGAGTATGACCATTCCAAGAGATAATATATTTCCTCCATGTAAGTTGTGAATTCAGTTCAATCAAAGCATCATGTTTTAGATTCAGCTACTTAGTCATGACTCGGTTCATAAGAATGCAGAGCATAATTTCAAATGTTTCCAAGTATTTTAGCTCAGGCAGTTCAGTAACCTAGTGTGATCTTAGACATGTTGCCTCATGATTTATACTTGCATAAGTTATCAATTCACGATTCAATATGTATGATTTGATCATGAACACTTCAAGGAAATCTTAAAATCTCAGCATGAATTATCCCCTTGAATTAAGTGAAGTCAAGTTAGCTCAGAATTTAGTTTTATCATAGAAGTTTAAATGTTTCAGGTCAGTTATATCCTTTCTTAGAAGACACATCAGGTACACGTTATTCCTTACCTTTAAGATTCAACGTTCCTACCAATCATTCGGGGATGAATGATCCCAAAGGGGAGATATTGTAACGCCCCATGTTTTGGGCTAGAATGAAAACCATCATTTCTATGCGTAGATGATCCAAAATCCATGAATCCTATGCAAATTTTCCATGTTAATCAAATATGTAGTGTGGTAACCTATTTAAGCATGAATTGAATCATAAAGGTCCCCTAACTCAAGGTCAAGTTGAAAGCTTTCCTATCGTTTGCGTTTTAGCGAGCGTCGAAAATTGAGTTAACTTCAATCGACCATATCTCTTTGTATATAATAATTTGGGTGTCCTACTATATATCAAATGAAATATCTTCAAATTAGATTTCCATCGATACCAAATTTGACTAAAACAAACACTCGGTGAAGAAGTTAGAGCATTTTTAGTGTCAACATTCCCGATTGATTGGCCACCGCGTCGCGATAAGCCTTAAATTGACAATTGTCAATTCCAGTAGCTCCCCACGATTTCCAGTGCATCGCGGTGAATTCTTTTACGGTGTTCCAGACCCGTATTTTAGATTCCAACATCAAATTAGACATTTCCCATGACCCCAAACCTATTCAAACACGGGATTTAATCCCAAATACACCTAAATACATACACTTTCACCAAATTTCATCAAGAATGCTCTCTAGGATTTCAAACAATAATCTCAAATAACTCAAGATTCAACCGTGGGTTTTTAAAAGTGATTGAAGATTTGGAATCCCCAATCCGCAAGCTTCGAGAATTACCTATTATCTTTCCAGGTTAAGGTACGTGGGGTTTTCCTAAAATCTCATGGGCATAGAAATCTTGATTTCAAGAAAGGGGTTTTCAAATTTATGAATACATTCATCTTTTAGAAATGTTGATGGTATTGTTTTGGTCTTTTAACCTTCGCCACATTGATTTTAAATTGTATATATATATATATATATATATATATATATATATATATATATATATATATATATATATATGTATGTATGTGATTTAAGTTAATATTCGAATTGAAAGCATGACTCACATGAAATCCCTCTCTTGATGTGATTGTTCCCATGTTTCACATGATATGGAATGTTATGAAGTATGTTTGAAGGATTACTTAGGGGACTAGTTGATGAAATATTGGTATGGTGATATGTATTCCAATTAATGTACAAGATTATGATAACCATGTACTTCATGAAATCCCCAACTTATTGTATTATGGATTGTTGATGTTGTTCATATATTCAAGAAAGTCATGCTTTGTCAGTTTCCTTCTATCGAGTCCTAGGGATACTTGTACCTGAAAAATATAGTTGTGTGCCTAGAGTTAGTGTCATGTTTTCACGATATCCTCAGTTAAGCCATGATCCATAGAACTCAGTCAGTTATGTGACTTAGGGACATGTCCCATCAACTGCTTATTCAGACAGTTAGAGGCTTTTCAGACTATTATGTTTAGACAATTTTATTTCAGTTGTTTTGGGTATTCCATAACCTATTTAGATGTTATGTTTTTTTATCAATTATGTTACAATTTTGAACCTTATGGCCTATTAGCCTTTATTTCTGCATTTATATATATATATACACACACACACATTATACAGTGTACATGTACAAATATCAGTCATGGATTTGCTTGTGGTCCTTCGGGGTCATGGGCACCGTGTAGCATTCTGGGTACCAGATTCGGGGCGTTACATACTTGGTATCAGAGCCTAAGGTTCAGTAGTGTCCTAGGAAGTCTAAAAGTCGCATCTAGTAGAGTCTTGCACATGGGTGTGTTTGCACAACAGTTATGTGCAGGAGGCTATGAGATGTTTTAGAAATAGTTTCCCTTCTTTCATGTCTTAGATCGTCCAATCGAAAGGTTCTTTAGAAAACTCATTAAGATTCTCATCATTCTTCACTCATGTCAACTCTACCTTACTTTCAAGGTAACAAAAACAGTTAAGCTCAAGGTCCTAGGGATAAGGCTTTTACATATAGTCCTTGCAGATAATTATGGGATTTCCCACCGGCTCACAAGTATCCCATCAATTCTATTATGTTCCAAAGTTGTATAGATTTCATTCATGATCATAAGAACTCTTCCATGAACCCGAATCTAGATATGCCATCAGGCCCCTTCTCAGAATCCTATGATAGCATATGACCTAGAGTTAGATGCATGAACCCAGGAGTTTAGCAGTAGTAGAGTTGGGACAATATTATCCGTATTGAACAGATTATGTATTCATGGGGATAGTTGAACCAAAGTAAATCAGTATACTTGAACAGTTCTAGAAAGAATTTAAGTTTATTAATTTAATACTAAGTATGAAGGTGGGGATGTGAGTTAGGAGATGTGATATTAGTAGTCTATGAAGAAACAAAAGTACACGGTGTATGTGTCGAACAGAGTAAAAGTATATAATGATGATTGCAGTTTAGTTCAAAATTTAGTAAAGTGTTCACAGACTTATGATGATGGATTAAAGCTAAGTGGGAGATGATAGACAGTGTGACCAAGTCAAGCCCTAAGATTTTAGTAGTAGTGCCAGTCTGTATAGAAAGGAAGTAATGGGAAAATGATTCTAGACCTATTCTTGTCTCAGTGTAAAGTTTCGTACTCCAGTCAGCATGATGCCTACTCTTGCTTCGCATCTCAGTTCCATGAACCCAGCTTATATTCGCTCTCTTTTCATAGAATCATATACGATTCCATTTCCCAGCATAAGGAGTTCAGTTCTATTCCCCTCAGTAATACAAATCATGTCCCATGAATATAGAAAACTCTAAACTCAGGTCATGCAGCTCATAACTCATGTACATATATCATGCTATACAGTATACTCAGCTTCTGTGACTCCTTCTATGCCCCTACTAATAAGTTAAATTCAGACTATGTTATGCATATCCTCAGTTTAGACCTCTTGGTGAATCCATGATGTTTATATTCTATTCACCAGGCTTCAGTCAAGTTTCAAAGTTTAGTTAGTGTCCATTTATGCTTTAGGTCCTCCTGATTCAACCCTTCAGTGAGCTCTCTTTGTGAAAACTGTGTAGTGATGAGCAGTTGCATAAATGGGAGAGAGTAAATATTATAAATTAAGATAAGATTGTTTCTTGCTTATTGTATACGAGGGTGTAGTTATGAAGATAGGCTTGAATGTCATGTTAGTGTGAAAATAATGGTTAGCAAGAGGTAGTATTTAGAAGTTGGGAAAGTACAAAGTATGAGTGTACATTTAGATTGTTGACTTATGTCAGTCCTCATTATATAACTATACAAACTCAGTTGCTATCTCAATTATAGTTTCAGTATTCAGTACTCAGTAATCAGTATTCAGTCTTAGATTTAAGTACTTCAATATCAGTCTAAACCTCAGTTATCAGTATTCAGTTATTTGGACCCAGCATTTAGTTCCATTATGAGTCCCAGTTACAACCTTTGTTATAATGTTAGCTTCAGTTCAGTAATCAAATCAAAAACTCAGTTCAGTTTCAAACTTGCTTAAACCTAGCGTACAATTGTCAGTTACTTAATTATTAGTATTTCAATACTTCAGTTTATAGAATATTTCCAAATCATGTCGTACACTTGGTCCCGCATACACCAATAATACCGACCTCATGAATCCCTCATCTTACTCAGTTAGTTCTTATCTCCTATGCATAATATACTACAGCCTCAGTACAGCTATTCAGACTAAGTACAACACAGTTTTAATTGCCTAGTATTCATCTATCAGTTATCTAGTGAATTAGATAAGTCAAAATATTTATAAACTCTTTTTCAGCAAATCTTTTGAGTAGTCTCAATTGTAGTACAGGAGGCTTAGTCACCTTATCTTAAATCATGTTCACAGACCTCAACTCATCTTATCTAAATTTAGCCAAGTAATGATTTTCTTATTCATTTATCTTAATCAGACAATGCAAAAGTTTCCTTTCACTCTAATGCCACTAGAACTCTATAGAAAGATTTTTAAATAAAGTCTCCTGTCGATTATAATTTTTTAGCATGGGTTAATCCGCAAGGCCAGTAATTCTGTTTAGTAATCAGATGGAAAAGTACGCATGGCTTGAATTCTCCTCCCTTCCATACAAACGTACTATCCGAAGTCTCATAAATGTAACAATTCTTAGATGAACCAACTAGATAGAAGCAAGCTCAAATCAGTCCATGTATCATGACTCAGTTTTAGATCTCAGATAATCAATCATGATTCATTTTGTCGTTACCTTGTTCATTACCCCAATTTTTCTCAACATCTCGCCATGTCAACATTCTTTAAGGGACATAGCATCCCAAGAGGGAGATACACTATGAAGCCCCAAACTTTCATGACATAAGCATCCCATTATTTCTTCATATAATGAATCTAGTTTGGAGTAAGAGGTACTCATAAGTTGACCCTCAAGTTTCAATATCAGTGGTGAGCCATTTATTTAGGGGCTCGGTTCAGTTCATGATATTTAATTCATAGTATTCAGTTAATGCATCCTGTTTCAGGCTCAGCTATGCTTTCATGTTCCTATTCATGAATGTTCATTAAAGGATCTCGATTTAGAGATTGGTGACTATGTGTATCTAGATATCTCTCTCATGAAGGTAGTGGAGAGAGTTAGCAAGAAGCAAGAACTCAGTCCCTCGATCTGTCGGTCCCTTCAAAATTTTTTGTCGCTTCAGCAAAGTAGCTTATGATTTCAAATTAACCTTATATCTAGCCTCAGTTTGTCCAGTGTTCTATGTCTCCTTCATTGATAATTCCATGGGTTACTCATTAGATGTAGTCCCTATAGAGGGCATAGATATTTAAAATAACTTCTCCTTTGAAGAGATTCCATTCAAAATCCTGGGCCATCAAATTCGTAGACTGAGGAACAAATAAGTCCCTATAGTCAAAGTTCTTTGGTGGAACAAGTCCATTGAGGGAGCTACTTGGGAAGCAGGAGCAGACATGCGGACCAAGTATCCTTACCTCTTTTCCGCTAACTCAAACTCTACTCAAGGTAATAACTTTCCTTAAGTTTATTCATTTCTGTGTCCAAATTTGAGTTACAAATTTGGTATCAGTTATTATGTTCAATTTCGTTACCAACTTGGTATTCAGTTTCATGCTCAGAATTCCGTCATAAATTTGGTACTAAGTACCATTGCATCTTCAGCCATACATTCATGTATCAGTTCAGTTATATAATCATGCATAAGATATGCATAAATTCAGCTTATCAATTATGCATCGGATATGGATCCTTATTATGAGAAATCAAGTTTATCAAAAATCTCAGTCATGCATTCATGAATCAGTTAACCTATCATATATATGCATGTTCAGTAAGATATGTTTAGTCATGTCAGTAATGAAATCATGTTTCATTAGTGTATATATTTTACGTACTTTTGTTATCGTCTCTCACCTTTCAGTCAGTCTCATTCGAGGATGAATGTTCCTAAGTAGGAGATATAGTAATACCCCATATATTTCTAAGCTAGAAAATAAACCATTGTTCCTACGTATGAAACCTCCTATCCTGTGATTCATATTTAAGTACATGACTTACAATGAGTATCCTAGTAAGAAGAGAGTTCATGTTGTGTTAAGCGTGTTCATAAGAGTCACTTAGAGTAAGGCAAGCTAAAAGCCTTTGAATCTCTCAAGTTTTAGTGTTTGATTCTGCAAGGGTCATTTTTGAAAGAGCATAACTTGACGTATATGTGGTATTTTGTCAGATTAAGACTCACCAAATTTTAGAGAATCTAATTAGCTTTCCAACCATACTAATTTTACAAAAATCCAACACCCGATCAAGAAGTTATGGCTTTGCAAAGTGGAGTACTGATAACGCTCAAACTATAGCTCTCGTAAGAGTGTAAGCGGTCGCTGTCAAATATAGAACCCAACTGGGTTGGGTATCGATCCCACAGGGAATAGCCGATCAATAAGTAAGCAAAGATTATTAGACTTTTGGTGCAAGTCTCGTAAAAGGGGGGATTTTAATGTGCAAATAATGTAAACAAAATAGTAAAGTAAAAACAGAAATAGCAAAGTAATCAAAAAGAATGTTTAGTAAGATGTTTAACCAATGAGAATTGAGAGTTGGGGTTATGTCCACCTTATGAGTTATACGTATCTATTGGCTATGAGTTATGCGGAATTCAGACATGCATGTGCTTATAGAGAATTGTATTCTATGGTAAATCCAAGCGTCTTTCGACCTAACAAGGACTATTTCGCTTTAACTCTTTCGAGCTTAAAGCGTGTCTAATGGTACAAATTCTCCAAGAGGTTAATCCAGTTACAGCACTAACTTTTTAATAGGGGTTGGTGCCCTATTACCTTGACATTATCTCTTTTCCAGACATATAAATTTTCTTTCGAACAAGTTAATGCTATACTGGCGTATTCTATGCGTTTGCAACCACAAGAATTTGCATTAAGATGAAGAGAATAATGATATAAAAAGCATACGTGTCGCGAATTCACAAACTCATAGCAATAGATAGTATCTCATACGGCTTCCATAACCCCAACAGAGAAGTTTAGCTACTCATGAGTGCGATGGAAATCACAATAGATATTATCATTATACCACAATAAAGATCTCACGTGTAGTATGGTGTGGTATGGCTTTAGGCGTGAATTCCTTTTAGAATAGCTTTTCTCTCGTTGTGGAAATTAAGAATTGAATAGATGAAGAGAATAAGAATTGAAAGTGTTGAAAAGATTAAAATTGTTCGGATCGTAGAGGAATGAATTAGAAGTAGAATGAATGAGAATAATGATGTGTGTTATGAATGAGTTGATAATTAAAAAGATGCAGAAAAATAGGGTATTTATAATACCCATATCCTATTCCTACTCGCCTATTGCATACTTATCCTAATCCAAACAAATTACTGCATCATTATCCTAATCCTAATAGGTTACTGCTGATCCCCAAAGTCTTGGAAAATGTTGTGTTTACCGGGTCAAGTTATCCATAAAATGCTGAAATCTTCATCATTTATACCTGAAAACTTGCTAATCATGTTTGTTAGCTCATATACAGGAAAAAGGACTAAAAGTGCAAGAGTTATATATTTTGTCCTCAAAACTTAGATAAAATATGGGTCAATTATAGCACTTTAGGCATGTAAATACGCCTATCATCAAGTACATTGCCTAACAAAGGGTGTGCAACGTACAACCTAACTTATGCCATAAGTTGTGCGACACACTACCTAATGTATGTGATAAGTTTTGCGCCTCACAACCTAGATTATGCGATAAGGTGGTCACTGCATATCTTATGGCCCAAGTTGGGGTATATGCTCAAATCTGGTATAATAGACTTTGATGATAGTAGGGATGACCACTTGCCTCTAATTGAATTTGCCTACAACAATAGTTATCACTCTAGCATTGGTATAGATCCGTTTGAGGCTTTGTAATGGTAGTAGGTGTTGGTCTTCTATTGGGTGGTTTGAGGTTGGTAAAAATAGGCTATTTGGTGCTTATTTGGTTCACCAAGATATGAAGAAGGTGAAGGTGATTTAAGATAGGCTTAAGATAACCCAAAGTCACCAAAAGTCCTATGCATATGTAAGGCGAAGGGAGTTGGAGTTTAACAATGGTGATTGAGTGTTCCTAAAGGTGTCTCCTATAAAGGGAGTGATGTAGTTTGGAAAGAGGGGGAAACTCAGTCCCTGTTATGTTGTTCTGTATTTGGTTTTGAATAGGGTTGTCGATGATGCTTATGAATTTGATTTTCCTTCTACATTGAGCTTCATTCATCTGGTCTTTCGTATATTGATGTTGAGAAAGTGCGTAGGTGATCTTTCATTGGTTGTTCCTTTGGAAGGTGTGGACATTTTTAATTTTTGGTCTTATGAGAAAGTTTTGGTAGAGATCTTGGATCGGCAAGTCCGTCAGTTAAGTACAAAAGACGTGGTTTCAGGCTTCAGTAAAGGTTCTTTGGAGTAACCAAAAGTTTGAGGAAGCTACATGGAAACCGAGGAGGACATGAAGTCCAAGTATCCGTTCTTATACCCGATTTTGGAAAATCTTGCCTAAGGTATGTAATCTTAGTATCTTTGTTTTCTGACTTTGATAAAGAAAATTATGAATTCCTTGATGTCTTTGTTTTCTTACTTTGTTAAATATAAGTGTGGTTGTGTTTGGGGAGAAATCGTTCTAATAAATACCTTAACCCATAATTCGAGGATAAATGATCCTACGGTGGTGAGAAAGAAACATCCCAGGTGTTGTCCCTTAAATATTTATGAAATTTTATCCTCACTATCTTGACTATGACTTACTCTACGAGTCGTAGGGTGTCTTGACAGGTCATATTACCATATTCGTAAGGTCTCCAGTGAATGGTTCTTGAGTTGTTGTCCTGAGTAAGACTTGGGGACACGAGCCTTAAAGACCTATGACGATTCATTGGACTCAAATCGTAGCCTAAATAGTGTGTGTGTGGCTAAGTTCTGCTATGAGTACGAGTGGCTCACTATGAGACATAAGGACTAGTTAAGAGTCAATAGGTGCAAACTATAGTGTGACTAGTGTAAGCCCCAAATGGGTTTTTTTGGATACGACTTGGACCCTATGACTCATAGGTTCATGATATAACTCGTATGATGTTGGTCATAGGGCCAACAATATGGGTAAACAATGACATTGTCTTGGCTACGACTTGTGGTAATGAGTCTTAAGGTGTTGTTATGAGTCGAGATGTCACCCGTAGTCACTGGCGACACTTTTCCAGCTTTTAAGTTGAGAGAACTTTGGACATTTCCCACTTTAGCGACTTAGACCTCACGTCCATAAAACACCCTTGGGCATTCTTTCCACACTTTAATATATCAAAGACTCTTTATTCTCTATATATCCCCTCAAGCAAAATACCTACCAATTCCAAGAAGTTGGTCATCCAAGGGCTCAAGGATTTGATTCTCTCCATAATCTTTGGTATTTCAGGCGTGCTACTCTTCCCTAATTGCTAATTTTCTAAAAATATATGTTTTAAAGTGTTGTTCATATGATATTATGTTGCCTTTTAAACATGGGTTGAGGGTTTTGAATGCTTATCGTTGAATAATGTTTCTCATGGTTTACATATGATTGTTCATGCTTTCATTTTGGTTTTGAATTTGTAGGGTAAGTGGGTATAGTGAATGAACTAGGGGATTATGATTTCCCCCAACTGGTGAAATTTGAAGTGGTTATGACCTCAACCCCATATTGCAGAACTAGTTTTGAATAGAAAAAGTATGCATATTGAACTACGCTTGAACTATCGCATAATTTGAAAAGTCAATGAAGCATAATGATCATGAATTTAACATTATGGGTTGGTGTAATTCCCCAAGCTAATGTCTAGTTGAACCAATAACCCGTGAATTTCCCATAATAATGAAAGTGTTTTGGCATGTTGATGTTACCTTACAAGTGCAGTTGATATGAAGATACCAATAATGTATACCTAAATCTGTATCATGGTTCAATGAATAGGAATGTGTGCTAGATGATTTATTTGGGCTTTAATGAGGATTGTGTAGCTGAGTCGTTAAAGTGGAGGTCCTGAGGGACCAATACTTGAAACCATGGTTGCCGACGTGGGGGTCTAAAATGAACAGGTGGTTTGAGTCCCCCTTATTATTTTCATATGATTGGGTGGTTTAAATCCCCCATATTATATTAGATGATTGGGTTCTAGTGTCGCCATGATATGTCGGGAGGTTCGAGTCCCCCATAAGTCATATATATATATACCCGCTGGTTTGTGCGGCCACAATGTACGGGGCCTTTTTAGCTAGGGAGAGTTGTTCCCATATCGCCCGTGGATGCCTTGGTATGTTATGACGATTGAACGATACATTCCCAGCTAAAGTTTTAAGTTCACATGAAGCCTAGTTCCCTATCCCGACATATGCTATATATATATGTGTGTGTGTGTGTATGTATATATATGTATGTATGTATGTATGTATATATATATATATGCATTTGATTATGTGCATTGGATTTGAATAATTTTGAAATGTTGGTCACAATATTTTGTTATCCTTATTCTTGAGTAACATGCTAGAGCTCAAACTGCTAACCATATACGTACGCAGTATCCCTATGCGTTGTAGGGACTGGGCATACCTCTATATCTCTTACTCAGTGACTAGTTGCTCATGGATAGTTCATGAGCTGAATAGAAGTGGTAAGCCTCCATACTTTTAAAGGCCTTATTTAATGTTATGTTTCCTTTTGAGTCATAGACTATTGATACTCTTTTTGGCTATTGTCGGGGGCATGTCCTGACACTTTATTGATTTTGGCTTGTTAGAAGGCTTTGTTGGATTACTATAGACTTGAGTGATGTTGGTTGGATGTGTTTGGTAGTATATGGTATTTTGCTAGGTTCAGAGGGTGGTCTCCTATCCCCGGTGGATTAGAGATACCTGTCACGGCCAGTCCCTGGTTTGGGCCGTGACAGGAGTTTTAAGGATTAGGGGCCAAATTTGTGTGCCAAAAGTGGGTGATTGGATTTGGTTGATCTTGGAGGAGGCCCATTATTCTAGATAGTCCATCTATATAGTTGTGACTAAGACGTATTATGACTTGAGAAAGCACTATTGGTAGGGTGGTATGAGGCGAGATATAGTGGATTTTATGGATCATTCCCTATGTTGTCAACAAGTAAAGGCCAAGCATTTGAGACTTGGTTGTTTGCTTTAGAGGTTACCAGTTCCTGAGTGGAAGTGGGAATGGATCACCATTACTTTATGACTGGTTTGCCTCATACATCTTATGATTCTAATAGTTTTGGGGTCATTATGGATCAATTGAACAAGTTTGCTCATTTTATTCTAGTTCAGTTCTCATTTAGTGCTGAGAGGTTGGTCCGTATCAACATTCATAAGATTATGCATCTGCATGGAGTGCCGGTGTCCATTATTTTAGATTGAGGTTTTGTGTTCACATCTCAATTTTGGAGGAAATTTCAAGATGATTTTGGCACTCGGGTTAAATTCAATGTAGAGTTTTGATATGCTATAAAAATATAGCACCTTCGACGCTTAAAAGGAGAAAAATATGCAAGTTCATGAGGCCATTTTGATAGATATGATCTGTTTTGGGTATGTTATTACAAAAAACCATGTTTTGGATTATAAGTTCTTGAAAATGGTGTAAAAAGTGTTTTTTGGATTCTTTTGGAGAAATTATGGATGTTTTGGATGATTTTTGGCATTGAAGAAGAGCTAAAAACTGACTCTTGGCACCTACTAAGTTGACCTACGGGCCGTCGGTAGGACCTACAGACTGCAGGTACGCAAAGCGGGTACTAGAAGTCTAAATTCTCGAGAGCTAACTTGCAGGAATTTTTCCTATCCGGTACCTGCAGTTCGTACCTACGCCTGGAGCCGACCGTAGGTACAACCTGTTCCCATGCCCAAGTCACAGGTGCTAACCACATGAGGCTACCGAACCTGTTTTCTCCTATTTCGTTCGGGCTTTGTTTTTAAGGTTTTCTCATGTACTATAAATACCCCTTATGTACTTTGTAGTAGGAGTTAAACATTTTTGATACTTAGAAACATATTTTGATTCCAAGATTCGTCTTTGTTCTTGGGATTTCCTTGTCATAACTTCAATTGATTTATCAAGTTGTTGTTTTGGGTTTTTATTCATCTTACCATAGTGACTTCACCTAAGCTTGCAATCATGAATGTTATTGATTTCTTCACTAGTATGAGCGGCTAAAAACCCATAGCTAGGGTTGTGAAAACCCTGACTAATTGACGAAGTAGGGGAAGTGTGATTATTAAATTGAACCAATACCCATGGCATGCATTTAATTATCTTCATTATAAAAGTTGTATTAGTGGTTTCAAATATTAAGATCCCGCCTAGATATTTCTACTTACTCCAAAAGCGGAGTAGTGCCTAGGAAAATACAATGACAATAATAATTTGAGTGTTAATTGTTGATCCATTGCGCACAACCGAATATACTGAATGACTGTTAACTTTTATCTAATAACTTTAGACTCAAAAGGTAACAGTTTACTGGGATCAAGATAATGGTTAGTAATGCGACATGACGAGACTCAAAAGGGAAAGGGTAAAATCCTTCTACTCATCCAAAAGACTGTAGAAGGTACATAACTTATCGATTCTGCATGGGAAGTATTAGGTTGGTTCAATATAGCATGATATACCTATAGAGTTAAGGAGCTAAGGGGAACGTTATCCTAGTGTTAACCTTTAACTAATTTCAACCAAAGTTTAATACTGTTACTTGTTTGAGATTGCTACAAGAAAATCCACCTCCCCCATTTACTTTCCAGTAGTACATATAGACTACAACTGCTGATAACTGCAAGTCCATATGTTTTCTTAGGATTCGAACCCAACCTTAGTTGGGTTACTATATCTTGACAGTGACCGTAACATCATATAAAAAGAGGTTTTGCTTGGACTTCATTAAGAAATTTATGCCACTATCGGGGAGCACAGTATTGATTTGTGGGGTAAGATCATTGTAGTTTTCGGGTATTTCTTTTTCTTCTTAGTTAGGCATATGCCTGTGTATGCCTAGCACACATAGTAGAGACTATCCCTTACTCCCACTGATTTCATAGAAAATCCTTTAACTACATAGTAGGATGTCAGAACAAAAGAGGGACAAACTTCCTGAATATGAGGTTTAGGAAGGTAATGATAGACAGATTGGTAATGGCAGAACCCAACCTCAAGTGATCCCAGCATATAAGTTTATTTAGAAATATATTGATAATGAAGAAGATTTGGGATATAATGAGTCGGCTGATAAAGGAGCCATTATTCCTCCTGCTTTATCTCCTGATGTCAAGTTTAAATTTATAGTGCTATGATTCAGCACTTGTACTATAAGAGTGTATTTGTAGGGTTGCCGACAGATGACTCAAACATGCACCTGGAAAAATTTATTGAGATATTCACTTCGTGTACCATACCAGGGGTAGATCAGGAGGCACTGAGACTAAGGTTGTTCCCTTTCTCACTTATTGAGGAAGTATCATTATGGCTTAGGGAACTAATAAGAGGAGATATTACTACATGGACGGAGCTACGCAGACAGTTCTTGAACAGGTTCTTTCCTCCATTCAGGGTATTGCAACTCAAGGATGAGATTTACAATTTCAAGCAGGTGAAATCAGAGTCTATGTATGAGGCATAGTTTCAATTCAATAAAAGGCTTATTATGGTACCCAACCACCAGATATAACAGACAATCTTTTCAAAAATATTCTCTAGATCCCTAACTACCAGTTCCAGAGCAATGGCAAACACTATTTCTGGAGAAGCCTTTATGAGATTGTGATGGGAGATAGCTTTGCGTAATATAGATTAGATCAGACTAACTAACTGAGGTTGGCAAACTCGGGAGGTTGAGAGAGGCTCTAATATTTATGACATTGGAGTGTCTAATGCACAGAGAGTATCTGAGGATTTTGTATCCATCAGTTCTTCTAAAGAGCGTGAATTTGAGAAATCTAAGAAAGTGAAGTATGGAGATCATCAGTTGGCAGGTTTCTGATCCCAAGGGAAAGGTAATCAAGGTCAAAACACTTACGATGAGAGAAATAAATACCTCTCACCTAGAAAATAAGTGGCAAAGTCAATAATAGAAAAGATGTTGACAATGTTGATAAACAGTCAAGAGAGACAAGAGGCTTGCTTAAATAAACTTAAAACTAAAATTTCAGGACTATCCCAAAAGGTTGAGTCTCATAAAACTTCTATTAAGTAGTTAGAGTAACAGTATGGGCTAATCTCTATCACTTTAGCAGAGAGACAGTTTGAAGAAGTATCTGATGAATTTATGTAGAATCCTCTGTAACTTGTTCACTCTATAGACATTGATACTTGAGATGACACCTTACCTGAGGAGCACTATTTTGCTTTCTACTAATGAGCCTAAGAAGAAGGACGTTGATGCGGAGGATCCATTTGAAGTAGTCTAAAACATGACTTGTAATGATCATAATTTCAATAGTAATTGTGATGATTACTAGATTGGCTAAGAACTCCAGAACATAGTTAATGAATTTATCTTAATCTTTCACATAACTTCTTGTTGAAATAAAGGGCATCCAGGCATATTTACCATCCCATGTTTTATTGGGCCTTATGAAATCATCCAGGCCCTATGTGATTTGGGGGCTGGAATAAATGTTATGCCATTGGTAATATACAAGGTCTTAGGATTAGGAGAACAAAAGTCTACTTCTATAAGATTATTGATGGTTAACTCATCTATAAAGGAGCTAGTGGTATTGTGAATATCGTGGAGATTAAAGTTGCATCATTGATTTATTTGGCAGATTTCATGATTTTAGATTGTAAAGTGGACACCCATTCTCCAATCATATTAGGTGGACCTTTCCAAGCTACTAGCAGAGTATTCATTAACATGGACTTAGAAGAGATCACTTTCAAATGGAATGATAAGCAAATTATGTTGAATATATGCATGACATTACCTCATCTAGATGATATGAGAGTTATAGAAGTGATAGATGCAGTGGATGATGACATGATCATAGTTGATATACCTATTGAGGAAAGATTAGGGGTAGAAGCATTAACTGCGGTAATCATGAACTTTGAGGGTAATGGAATATTTGAATATGATGGGATGATTAGTGCACTACATGGCACAGGCTCTTACAAGTATGCCTCTATGAAGCATGATCTTAACTTGAAGAATAGAGCCACATCTTTTGTGAGACCATCAATTGAAGAACCACTAGTATTTTAATTAAAGGTCCTCCCTCATCACTTACAATATGCATTTTTGGGAGCCAATAATACCTTACCGGTGATCATTACAGCAGATTTGGCAGAAGCACAAGTGGAGGCTTTGATATTAGTGTTATGAAATTTTAAAAGAGCTATTGTATGGACCATTGCTGACATTGTGGGGATCCCACTAAGTATATGCACACATAAGATACAGCTTGAGCCATACAACATTCCCAATATTGAGCATCAGAGATGACTAAGCCCCCATATACAAAAAAGTAGTAAAGAGAGAGATAATTAAGTAGTTAGATGCTAGGGTGGTTTTACCTATTGCAGACAGCAAGTGGGTTAACCCGGTTAAATGTGTGCCAAAGGGGGAAATTTGTGTTTGATGATTAGTGTCTCAAGGCTTTCAAATACTTAAAGGAGTGATTGATTTTGATGCTTATTATTATGTCACTATACTGGTCTGCACCTTTTAAGGTAATTTGTAATGCGAGTAGAGTGGACTTGGGTGCTATCCAAGGATAAAATAAGAGAGAAGATCTTGCATCCTATCTATTATTCTAGCAAAACTCTAAAACCCACACAGAAGAATTTTACAGTTACAGAGTAGGAGCTACTTGTGGTGGTTTTCACTTTTGAGAAGTTTTGATCCTAATTGATTGGTATAAAGATGATAGTCCACACTGACCATGCAGCATTGAGGTACCCAATGACGAAGAAAGATGCCAAACCTCAATTGATTTGTTAGTTACTCTTGCTGCAGGAATTTGATTTTGAGGTCAAGGACCAAAAATGAAAAGAGAATTAAGTCACGGACCACTTATCTAGACATGAAGAGGAGACGATGCATAACTAGGGTATGATCTTAAGATAGATGATTATTTCCTAGATGAGCATGTGTTAGCAGCATCTTATGATTTGATTCTCTAGTTTACTGATTTTGCCAACTACTTGGCAAGCAATGTCATTCAAGGATTTATCCTTCCAGCAGCGACAGAGATTTATGCATAAGATAAGGAAATTTTTTTTGGATGAACCATATATATTTAATGTTTGTACCGATATAGTAATTCAAAGATGTATAACAGAGGTGGAGATAATGGTCACTCTAGAGGCTTGTCATTCATTGCTAGTTGGAGGTCATAATAGTGGTACATGGACAACCAATAGATTCTACAATGTGGGTTCTATTGGCCTATAATCTACAAGTATGCTAACGATTTTTTAAAGGACTATGACCAATGTCAGCATCAAGGCAATATTTCTAGATGCCATGAACTCCCCATGACACCTATTTTGGAGTTGGAGCTATTGATGTGTGTGGAATTAATTCATGGGTCCGTTTATGAGCTCTATTGCATGAGGTACATTATGGTAGCAGTTGACTATGTATCCAAATGGGTGGGGGGCAGTTGCACTTCTAGATAACAAAAGTAGAAGTGTCACTATTTTTCTAAAGAGAAATATTTTTTCCAGATTTATCACCCTATGTCTAATTATTAGTGATAGTGGCTCTCACTTTTATAATCGGTTGTTCAAGGCTCTACTTGATAGATATGGTGTGAGGCATAATGTGGCAACACCTTACTATCCATAAACTAGCGGGCAAATGAAAGTGTCCTATGGAGAAATAAAGTCCATATTGGCAAAAACTATGAATGCCAACAGGATTGACTGGTCTAGAAAGCTAGATGATGCATTATGGGACTACAAAATAGATTATAAGACACTCATAGGTACCTCTCCATATCAGCTTATATATGGCAAAGCATGCCACTTACCGGTTAAGTTAGAGCATAATGAACTTTAGGCATTGAAAAAGCTAAATTTTGAATGACTTGATGCAGAGAACCTGTGGCTGAGCAAGGTGAATGAGTTGGACGAATTCCAACTCAGTACTTATGAAATCTGATCCTTAAACAAAGAGATAATAAAGTTGTATAATGATAATAAGATCGAGAAAATAATGTTTAACCTCGATGATTTGGTCCTACTATACAATTTAAGACTATATTTGTGTCTTATCAAGCTGAGTTTAAGATGGAAAGGACTATTCACTGTGGTTAACGTGTTCCAATACATTGTAATTTAGGTAAAGCGTGATGGTATTGTCTAACTTATGGTGAACAATTAGCATATAAAACACCACATAGGAAACGTGGAAGAAGTTAGAGTATATGCAATGATGGACCTTGACTATGTTTAAGTAGCCAAGGGAGCTGAGTCATACCGTGACAGAAAATCAAGCACTTCATAGGAGACAACCCAAGGTATTTTGTTGTTTGTACTCATATTGCATGATTGACCATTGCGACTATGGTGGCTCGAGTATGTTCCTAAATCTCTCATTTTGGTTTGATGCATTGGGGATAATGAAAAATTTTCAATTAGAGGTGGGGCTGCTTGTCGGTCCTGATGTCCTCTTGGGGTTTTTATTTTCGTGCCTCTTTTTCTCAGAATTTTGTTCCTAGTAGAGTCGGCATATTTAGGTGTATTGTGTTTTGTTTCGTGATGTTTTGTGTAATTAGGATATATTGAGTATTTAGGGAAGTAGTCATATTTTGATTGAATTTTGATACGCCTCCAAAAAAATTTCTTTTATAACTGTCTTGATATATAGATATGTGAACTTGTGGATCATGTTATGGCATTAGTATTAGGGACATGAGAACCATTTGCTGACAATTGCATGAACTAGATTGGTAGTAGTTGGTGATATTGACTCTGTGCTATGTGAGCGTGACATACTACCTAGTTCTCTTTAGATGTTATATCCAGAACTTGCCTAGTTAGTCCTGCCTAGGTTGAAGGATAGTCAGTTAGGAAAAGATCATAGGTTATTTTTTTCATTTTAGTCCACTTTTAGCATAAATAAACTTTCATGTGTGAATTATATCCCTTGATTCTTGTTTTGAGCCTTGTAAGCCTATTTTTCTTATTTTCACCATTCACCTTTGCATTTAAATAATAATTTACTTGTTTTAGCCCTATTTATCCTTAGATAGTGTACACCTTAACACAGGCAAAAAACCTAAGTTAAGGGTGGCTATCATAGCGGTGTGTAGTGTAAATTGGGTATGCAGAAGGGTAAAATAGGAGAAAAAGAAAGTAGGGTTGGGTTTGGTAAAAATAAAATAAAAAGAAAAAGTAAAATTCTAATAAAAGTGAAAAAAATAAAAGACCATACCCAACCTAAGTCAATAAAAGAATAAAAGAGAGAAATAAGGGTGGAATTAAAAAAATGGCTAGTGAGACCCAAAAAATTATTATAGTGAGAAGGAGGCTCAGTCACTTTAAATGTTTATGACTATCATACCAGCCTCCAAGCCTACATTACAAGGTGATAAAAGTCCTATAGTGATCCTGACTTGACTATTTAAATGCTAAGGCAAAGAAAATAAGGGCAAGCCTATGGTATTTGACATACTTAAACACCCTGGGTTTTAATCCTTAGAATATTTCATACTTTTGAACTCTCTAGACATAATACTACTTGTGCTTACTTGTCATATAATATGGATATAGTTTAAGGGGTCTTGGTTGTATGATAATCAGTGTGTCTTTAAGTGGTTACTATCAGAGGTACCAATAGACATCATAAGACTCATATGGAGATATACGAGATAGGCGAGCCACTCATATATTGCTCAATGTGTCTAGCCTAGAAGATTCAGCGTAGGGTATGGTTTATGGGTACTTGTCATATGATTGGATACGGGTTGGTCCTTATGGTCATATGTTGGACAGTGTTGGAGTCCAACTTGATGCCTAGGATATGAGTGGTGTGTAACACTCATATGTGGTGTGTACAAGTCAAGAGAGGAGTCATATCATCCTGCACATAATTTTCATCTTTAAGCTGAGGGCATTTTACATTAAAAGGTTAGCTAAGGACAGTGCTTGTAAGATATAGTCAGTATGACGATACCACTACTTATACCCTTGTATAATAATAATTCTCTAATGGTTTGATTAGATGGAAATGGTTTTAATTAGGCAATAATGGCAGGGTGTGATAGCAAACTGTAAAGGTCTAAGTCCAATGGGCATTGGAATTTTATGTTTTCCAACATGATAGGACCATATATGATACTATGAGGTACATGGGAATCCTCTAAGTACACTGTACATATGTGTCAAAGAGAGCGAAAGGTACTTAGGAATCCCATACTCTTATGGTATCTACTGTTCGTGCGGCTCTATGTTTCAGGGCCCGTTTAGAGGGTTACATTGGATCCATATAGGCCATGGGTGGTTCTAGGATAGTTAAGCTACACATACCCAGGTTAATGATTTTAACTATACGCTAAACTCGAATCTCATTCCCAACATGGTTATATATATATGTATGGTTTGTATGAATATGGTTGGCTTACTTGGTTTTAATGGATGGCATTACTTTATCCTTATCCTTTCTTTCTAGCATTCACCCGCTAACCCATCCTCAGGAAGCTATATCCGTAAGCGACGCAGGAACTGAACATTCTACTCCTCTTTCTTAGAAATCAAAATTAGGGATCTTCTTTGGATTGAAATGATGATCTACCATATTCTGGAAGGATCCATTTTATATCATGGATAGTTTTATATGCTTTGGTTATTTTATGGATATTGGTTTTTGCTATGGTTGGGGGCATGTCACAATGGGATATTGTTTTTAATTTTGTTAGAGGCTTGTTAGACTACTATGGGTTGGTATAGGCAATAATGGTAGTGGTGTCATACTTAGTATTGACATTGGTATTGGGGTTGATACCGATTGACTAAATTTCTAACTACTCTATCCTTTTATATTATGTTATTTATAGGAACTTGGTTATTTTTTGGTTGTTCGTTTATGGTTTGGTTTAGGGTTTCAGATCATAGTATGGTTCGATTAGGTTCTAGCGGTTTGGAGTTGGTTGAGTCAATATTGATAATAGACATATCCTAGAGTTTGTAATTTGAAAAAATATGCTATTTTGTTATATGCTCGAAATTCAACCAACTTAGGGAGGTATCTAGAGATATAGTCGAGTAACGGGGATAGTCTTCAATCCGGGTTGGCCTTGGGGTGCATATTATAACAAGGCCCCAGGTCAGGTCGAGTCAGGAACCACAAGGTTAAAAAGGCTACTTGGGAAGCGAAAGATTACATGAAGTCCAAGTATCCACTCTTGTTTTCTGCTTTGGGAATTTGTGCGGAAGGTATGAGTTCTTCATCATACTTTAGTTTCCTGACTTAGTTAAGGGATAAAATAATTCCTTGCATCTTTGTTTTCTAACTTAGTTAAAGATTTAAATATAGGTATGGAGGTTTAAATCGTGCTTGTATTGCCTTGTTCCATCGTTCGAAGACAAATAATTCAAGTAGGGGAGAATTGAAATAACCTGGGTTTTGATCCTCAAAAAATTTCTTGCGACTTATGCTTACTTATCGTATGATGTGGATACAGTTTAAGGGGCCTTGGTCATATGATAACCAGTGTGGTTTTAGATGGTTACTATCGAAGGTATGAATGGATATCACAAGACTTGTATCGATATGGTACGATATAGGTGAGCCCCTCATATGTTGCTCAATGTGTATATCCTAGAAGATTATGCCCAGGGTATGGTTTATGGGTACTTGTCATATGATTAGATATTGGTTGGTCCTTGTGGTAGTATGTTTGGCAGTTTTGGAGTCCACCTTGATGCCTAGGGTACGAGTGGTGTGTACCATTCATATGTAGTGTGTACGAATCTAAGGGAGAGTCGTACCCTCCTCCATATAATTTTCTGCTTCTAAGCTATGGAATTTTTAGACATTTCCCACCCAAAACACTTTAGACCCCACATCTTAAAATACACTATGGCTTCTCATAACATTATTTAGAAGATCAAAACACTCCAAAAATACTCTCAAATCTCTCTCAAACTCTTGGGTTAAGGAAAGGCTAGGGTTTCTTCAAAATGGATTAATTAAGGTTTCCAAAGGGTGATTTCTCTTTGTGTTTTTCATTGTCTAAGTCATGTTACTCCTCCATCATTGTTAGTTCAACTAAATTCATGCTTTAATGAATGGTTTTCATGATTAAATTATGGTTGTTGTTTGGTTTTGAATGATATGTTGGGGGTTTTGGTTGTAAAGGTTTAGATATTGATTTCCCTTATTTTATTTATGGTTTTTCATGTTATAATGTTGGTTTGAACATGTGGTTGTATAGGAATGGTCAATTGGTACTTGATTTTGATTTTGGAAACTATATACCCACAACATGTTTGTTAAAATACCTATGAGAATGGTTTTGTCACAAAATTGGACTTTTATTGAAACTATTGCAACATGATAATGGAACCTAAACTGGTTTAATCATTTTAAATGAATTGAAAAGACCTTGGTGGCCATGGTTTTGGTTTAATTGGTAATAATATAGGGTACATGGGAATCCCCTAAGTGTTGGCTAATGACATTGCTTGCAAGCTATAGTTGGTATGACGATACTACTTTATAAACCCTTGGTTAATAACTTCTGAAATTGGTTGGTTTGTTATATGCTAATGGTTTTAATTAGGCAGTAATGGTGGGTTATGATAGCTTACCGTGAAGGTGTAAGTCAAATGGACAGATAATGGAAACTCATGTTTTCCAACATGAGGATTGGTCATGGTGACCTTATACTTGTAGGGTATATTTGAATCCCCTAAGTTTAAACTTCTATATATGTATCATGGAGGTCGAAGGGTACACGAAAATTCCTAACCCTTGTGATATCTCTAGTTTGTGTGGCTACATACACTAGGGCCTATTAAGAGGTAACACTGGACCCATATAGCCCATGATAGTTATTAATGGTAAGGCTATACAAACCTGGTTAAAGGCTTAAACACTTGCTAAATCTGGTTCTCTTTCCCGACATGGATATATATATGTATGGATGTGATTACATATAGTTATCCACTTGGTTTAAAATGTTGGCATTACTTTATTCTTATTCCTGAGTGCATGTTAGCATTTATCATGCTAACCATCTTTGGATGTTGTATCCTCCCCTAGATACAAGAACTGGGCATACTGTTACTTCTACTCAGTGATTGGGTTTAGGGACAGGTTGTGTCGATTTAACGTGGTGGGATTTCATACTCTAGAAGTCTCCATTTTATGTTATGGACTCCTCTACTTTTATTATATTTTAGACTTGGTTTTGTCTATGGTCGGAGGCATGTCCCGACCAGATATTATTTTACTTCCGGATGGAGGCTTTGTGGGAATACTTTGGGTTGGTATAGTGGTATCAGTATTGTTGTTAGACTTGGAATTAGTAGTGGTATTATAGGTGATACCGATTGACTATATTTGATTAATGATTATTCCATTTTATCTAGTTATATGCTTGAAATTCATCCAATATGATGGATAGGGCGGTTATGGTTGGGTATTGGGGGTGGTCTCCTATCCCGAATGGGCTTCATGCACCAGATATGACTAGGCCCTGGTTTGGGTTATGTCATATTAGTGTCAGAGCTCTAGGTTCATGGTCAAATGGGGAGTCCATAAAGCTGTGTTGAGTATAGTCTCCTTTAAGGGTGTGTAGCGTGCCACACTCATAAGGGAGAGGCTACAAGTCATTTAGGAATGTTTCACTTTCTTGTGTTCTAATTTCAAGCTTTGGAGTCTAAGTCCTGGAATATTCTCTAATTCCTATTTATTTCACTTCTCAGATCATGCCTCAATAATTTGATGCTCCCGAAAACTCCTCTATCCTAACTGAAGACAATATCGATGGAACATGCTCTACTCTTGAGATCCATACCCGATTTAGGGGTCCAGTTCTTGATTTTCCTGGAGTTCCATTGGTTCCTTCTAGTCCTCCCCGATCTCCTCAGGCTGAAGTAATGAATGTTGAGTTTCATCAGTCTATCCATATGTTATCACAGTTAGTAGCTACTTAGTCTGAAAGTGGTGTTCCTGTTACTTTTTTTTTATGCCATAAGGGTTGTCCAGTTCATGAGGTTTATTCCTCTGACTTTTACTGGTGTTAAAGTAGATGAGGATCCTCAGGTTTTTTTAGATGAGATGGAAAAAATTTAAAAGGTTATGCATGCCACGAATGTAGAGGACGTAGAGTTTGCAACCTACCAGCTAAAATATGTGCCATACAATGGTTGAGGAATGGGATCAAGCAAGGGGTGACACTGATGATTCTTCCCTGTGGGAGGATTTCTCTAATGATTTTCTAAAACTCTTTTTTCCTCAGGAGTTTAGAAAAGCAAAAACAGGAAAGTTTGTTGATCTAAACCACGGGAAGATGTTAGTCAAGGAGTATGCCTTGAAGTTGCACCAGTTTTCTCGGTATACTCCGGAAATGGTGTCTAATATGAGGTCTCGGATGAGAAAGTTTGCTTCAAGATTATCTCGTGAGTTGATTCTTAAAAGTAAGGTTGCCTTGTTAGTCAAGCACATGGATATCTCTAGGTTGGTTATGTACATGCAATAGGTATAAATAAGGAAGAACAAGCTAGTTGAGTTAAGTAAGAGGCAGGAATAGAAGTTTAGATTCTTTGAGCAGGGTGGTGGCCAAAAGTAAAGTGGCGGGGATGGTGGTAAGTTGCCAAAAAAAAAGTGGGAGAGTTCTGGTTCTTTCTCCATAGCTAGTGCTCTTTGCCCAAATACTTCAGGTGATAGGCGTTTCTATGGCAATGAAAACTTTAGGCCATAGGGTGCCCAAACTCAGGCTAGTGGGGCTTAGTTAGCTATATTGTATCCTTTTTATTGGTTCTATGGTCGTCTGCACCAGGGCTTCTGTGATGAGGGGAGATATAGGTGCTTCAACTATGGTTAGCTAGTTCATATGCTTAGATATTATTCTGTTGGTAAGGTTGCCTCTGGGGAAAACAATGTTCTTATTTCCCTTTCTTTAGCTTCAATGCCAAAGAGTGCACTATTTGGCTTCGGCACTTGTCAAAATCATCTTTATGCTCTCACTACTCGACAGAAATCTGAGGCATCGCTTGACGACATGACTAGTATATTGAAACTCTTTTCCCGAGATGTGTATTATTTACTTGATCTAGGGTCCATGCTTTCTTATATGACCCTCTTTGTGGCTATGCATTTTGGTTTTGGTTTGAAGTATGTTTTAGACCCTTTTTCTATTTCTACCCTGGTAGGTGAATCTGTGATTGCTAAAAGAGTCTATAGGGGTGTGTGGTATCTGTTGGTAGTAAAGAGACTTTGGTGGATTTGTTTGAGTTAGATATGGTTGACTTTGATATCATACTATGGATGGATTAGCTGCACCCGTGCTATGCGTCTCTAGATTGTTGGACCCATAAAGTTGTCCTTAAATACCCTAATGAGTCGGTAATTAAGTAGGGTGATTCCCTAACTCTGAAGGGAAGGTGCATAACATATCTTAGAGCTCGGAAACTAATCTCCAAAAGGTTTCTTTATCATCTAGTATGGGTTAAAGATTTTAACTCGAAGGGACCTTTTCTGCATTCTGTCCCTGTGGTGAATGAATTTCCTGAGGTCTTTCCTGATAATCTTTCTGTTGTTCCTCCAAATAGGGAGATTGAGTTTGGGATTGATCTAGTTTAGGACACTCGTACAATTTTTATTCCTCCGTATAAATAGCTCTAGCTAAGTTGAAGGAATTTCAGGAGAAACTAAAGGATCTTTTAGATAAGGGTTTATCTGTCCTAGTATGTCCTTGTGGAGTGCACTAAATTTATTCATACGTAAGATGGATGGTTCCCTTCGGATGTGTATTGATTACCTATAGTTGAATAAGGTTACAGCAAAGAACAAGTGCCCAATTACAAGGATAAACAATTTGTTTGATCAATTATAGGGTGCTAAGTTTTTCTCTAAAATTAATCTTTGATCTTGGTATCATAAGTTAAAGATTAGGTAACTGGATATCCAAAAGACTTCCTTCCATACCCGGTATGGTATTTATAAGTTTCTGGTTATGTCTTTTAGATTGTCCAACGCCCTTGTGACATTTATAGATTTGATGAACAAGGTCTTCCATCAGTTTTTGGATCTGTTTTTCATTGTGTTCATAGATGAAATTTTGGTATACTCTAAGAGTGAGGTGGATTATGTCAACCAACTTTGTGTGGTGTTCCAGACTCTTAAAGAACAGTAGTTATATGCCAAATTTTCTAAATGTTAATTCTGGTTGAACGTTGTCACTTTTTTGGATCACATCATTTCTAGTAAAGGGATCATGGTGGATCCGCAAAAGGTTGTGGTGGTTAAGAAGTGGCATGGGCCTATGACTCCAACTAATATTTGGACCTTCTTAGGTATCGTTGGGTATTATCGGAGGTTCATAAAGAGTTTTTCTTCTATAGCTGCCTCGTTATCTAAGTTGTCTCAAAAATGTTATGTTCTTGTGGTTTGATGTATGTTAGGATAATTTTAAGAAGCTGAAGGATACGCTGACTTCGGCTTCGATCTTGGCTTTTCATGAAGGCACTGATAGGTTTGTGGTTTACTGTGATACATCCCGTGTGGGACTTAGTTGTGTATTGATGTGGGATGGTAAGGCGATAGATTACGCTTCTAGATAGTTGAAGATGCAAAGAGGAATTATCTGACTCATGATTTAGAATTATTAGTTGTTGTGTTTGAGTTGAAAATTTGGCGTCACTATTTATATGGAGTGCATGTGGATATCTTTTCTGATCATAAGAGCCTGCAATATGTGTTCAATCAGAAAGAGCTAAATCTTAAGCAAAGTTGATGGCTTTAGTTGCTCAAGGACGATGACATGATTCTTCACTACCACCCAGGTAAAGCTAATGTGTTTGTTGATGCTCATAGCAGGTTATCCATGGGGAGTCTAGCTCATGTAGATAAGGAGAAGTGGGAGTAGGTGAAGGACATTCGGCTAACCTTGGAGTTCGTCTCTTGGATTATTTGAATGGTGGTGTGTTTGTTCAGAAAGTGGCGTAGTCATATCTTTGTGCAAAAATCAAAGAGAAGCAGATGTTAGATCTTTTCTTGATGAAGATCAAGGGTATTATTTGTGGGAATAATGTGTTGGCCTTCGAGATTAGTGGTGATGGTAACCTATGGTACCAAGGGAGTTTATATGTTCCAAACATTGATGGTTCGAGAGAGGATCTTGGTTAAGGCGCATAAACTATGCTAAGTTATTTATCCTAGTTCGATGAAAATATATCTTGAGCACTTGACGCCCAAACGTTTGTATCAAGAAATTAAGTTGCCTAAATTGAAATAGGAAGTAATCAACATGGATTTCATCACCAGTCTTTCTTGGTCTTAGAATTATTTTGATTCAATTTGGGTCATTGTGGATAGGATGACAAAGTCTGCTCACTTTTTTCCAGTGAGGACTAACTTCTCGGCTGAAGATTATATAGGGTTGTATCTTCAAGAGATTGTGAAGTTGCATGGGATACCAACTTCTATCATCTTTGATCATGGTACGCAGTTTACATCTTACTTTTGGCAGTCATTTTAGAAAGGATTAGATATCAAGGTTAGTCTTAGTTCTGCTTGACCATCCAACACTTTCCACTTGTAGTTGGATGGTCAAGCAGAAAGGACTACTCATACATTGGAGGACATGCTTCGTTGTTGTGTTATTGACTATGGTGGTAGTTGGGTTGAGCATTTACCTCTTATAAAGTTTGCTTATAATAACAGTTACCACTCTAGCATTAGGATGGCTCTATTTGAAGCTTTGTAGGGTATGAGGTGTAGGTTTCCTGGTGGTTAGAGGTTGGTGAGGTAAAAGTGTTTGGCCCGAATTTGGTACACCAAGTCAAGAAAAAGGTAAAGGTGATTAGGATAGACTTAAGGCCGTTCAAAGTTTCCAAAAGTCCTATGGGGATATGAAGCGACGAGATTTAGAGTTTGAGGTTGGGGATAGAGTATTCCTAAAGGTGTCTCCCTTGAAGGGAGTAATGAGGTTTGGGAAAAAGTGGAAGCTCAATCCCTTGTAAGTACGTCCTTACTTAGTCTCGAGAAAGGTTGGCAAGGTTGCATATGAGTTGGAGTAGCCTTCTAGTTTGAGCTTCATTCATCCGATGTTCCATGTTTGTTGAGAAAGTGTATGGGTGATCCATCTCAAATCATACCTATCAAGAATATTGGTATTTCAGATTCATTGCCTTATGAGGAGATCTCGATTGAGATCTTGGATTGGTAGGTTTGTCGGTTGCATACCAAAAATTTAGCTTTGGTTAAGGTTCTATGGACAAACCACAAGGTTGAAAAGGTTACTTAGGAAGCAGAAGAGGACATGAAGTCCAAGTGTCTGCTCTTGTTTTTTTCTCCAAGAATTTGTGCGGAATGTGTGTGTTCTTCATCATACTTCTATTTTCTAAATTAGTAAAAGGATAGATTAATTACTTGCATCTTTGTTTTCTAACTTAATTAAATATTGGAATATGGGAGTGGAGATTTAAATCGTGCTTATACTGCCTTGTTTCATCATTTGAGGATGAATGATATAAGTGGGGAAACACCTTGGTTTTGATCCTTAGAAAATTTCTTGCTTTTGAGCTCTCTAACATCATACAACTTGTGCTTACTTGTCGTATGTGTGGATATGATTTAGAGGGTCTTGGTCGTATGATAATTAGTATGGTTTTGGGTGGTTACTCTCTAAGGTTGGAATGGACATTATAAGACACATATGGATATGGTACGAGATTGGTGAGCCACTCGTATGTTGCTCAATGTGTCTAGACTAGAAGATTCTACCTACGTTATGGTTTATGGGTACTTGTAGTGTGATTGGATATGGGCTGGTCCTTATGGTCGTATGATGGACAATGTTGGAGTCCAAATAAATCCCTAGGGTATGAGCAGTGAGTACGAGTCAATGGAGGAGTCGTACCCTCCTACACACAAATTTTAGCTTTTAAGTTGAGGATATTTTAGACATTTCCCACCCAAAACCCTTAAGACCCCACATCTTAAAACATACAACAGCCTCACATAACATACTTTGGAAGATCAAAAAACTCCAATAACACTCTCAATTCTCTCTCAAGATCTTGGGTTAAGATAAGGCTAGGGTTTCTTCAAAAAAGATCAATTAAAGTTTCCAAAGGGTGATTTCTCTCCATTTTCTTCGTTGTCTAAGGCATGTTACTCGTCCTTCATTGTTAGTTCAACTAAATTCATGTTTTAAAGAATGGTTTTCATGATTAAATTGTAGGTGTTGTTTTATTTTGAGTGATATGTTGGGGGTTTTGGTTTTAAAGTTTTCGATATTGATTTCCTATGTTTTATTTATGGTTTTTCATGTTATAATGGTGGTTTGAACATGTTGCATGGGAATGGTTAATTGGTACTTTGTTTTGGTTTTGGAATCTATATGCCCTCAACATGTTTGTTAAAATGCCTATGAGAATGGTTTTGCCACATCATTGGACTTTTATTGAAATTATTCCATTGTATAACTTGGTTATGGAATTGGAACTAGTTTAAGCTTTTTAAATGAATTAAAAAGACCTTGGGGGCCATGGATTTGGTTTAATTGATAATAACATGGGGTACATGGGAATCTCCTAAGTGCTGGCTAATGAAATTGCTTGCAAGCTATAGTCGGTATGACGATACCACTTCATAAATCCTTGGTGAACAACTTCTGGAATTGGTTGGTTTGTTATGCTATTGGTTTTAATTGGGCATTAATGGCAGGTTGTGATAGCTTATTGTGAAGGTGTGAGTCAAATGGGTAGACCCTAGAAACTCATATTTTCGAACATGAGGGTTGGTCATGGTGACCTTCTACTTGTGTGCTACACGGGAATCCCTTAAGTATATACTTGTATATATGTATCATGGAGGACGAAGGGTACACGGTAATCCCTGGCCCCTGTGATATCTTTAGTTCATGCGGCTACATATACTGGGACCCGTTCAGGGGGTAATAATGGAACCATATAGCCTATGGGAGGTTTATGATTGTAAGGCATCACAAATAATGGTTAAGAGTTTTAAATATATTCTAAACCCGGTTCCCTTTCCCGACATGAATTATATATATGCCTGGATGTGATTGCATATTGTTTTTCACTTGGTTTTAAATATTGGAATTACTTTATCCTTATTTCTAAGTGCATGTTAGAATTTATCACGTTAATCGTCTTCAGGTGTTGTATCCCTATGCGATGCAGGAATCATCCATACTACTCCTCATATTCAGTGATTAGATTCGAGGACAGCTTATGTCGGATTGAAGTGGTGAGCTTCCATACGCCGAAATGCTCTATTTTATGTTATGTACTCCTCTACTTTTGTTATTTCTTAGACATGGTTTTGGATATAGTTGGGGGCATGTCTAGATAGGATATTATTTTACTTTCTGATAGAGGCTTTATGGGACTACTTTGGGTTGGTATGGGTGATGTCGATATTGGTGTCAGCCTTAAAATTGGTATTGGTATTATGCCTAATATCGGTTGATTGTATTTGATTTATAATTGTTCAATTTTATCTTGTTCTATCCTCAAAATTTATTCGACGTGATGTGTAAGGCGGTTATGGTTGGGTATTAGGGTCATGGACGGGTTTGAGTCACCCAACATAAATTGGCCCTAGTTTGGATTGCGTCACATGCATTGAGTAAAACTTTTTTGTTAAGTGTGAGTGTCTCTTGACCGTCCCTGCATTGACATGCATGATTTCATATGAGTGAGTGGGACATTCTTGTTGTGAGGGAACTTGAGTCATGTTGCTAGCTATTCTCTTATTTTTGGTAGTTTAATTTGTACATATGAGTGGTTTATTTCTAAATGTAATTGCCATACCTTGATCCATTTGTGTCACATTGTTGTGCTTCGTGTTCATACGTAGTTGGTTTTTAACAGAGACATAGGAGGGGATGTTATGATTTGAACATAATGTGATAGTCGACTACCCTGAATATATTAGATTCTCTTAGTCAGTCGTTATTTTTGTTTTGTTGTGTTTTTATTGCTTGAGGACATAAAAATGTTCTAAGTTTAGGGTATTGATGTGCTATAGAAATATAGCACTTTTGATGCTTAAAGCGAGGCGTTTTTGTTAGATATGATCTATTTTGGGTATGTTTTGCAGAAAACCATGTTTTGGATGATACGTTGTGAAAATGGTGAAAAGGGTATTTTTGGTTACATTTGGAACAATTATGGATGTTTGGGATGACTTTCGGCTTGATCGTGATCAAAGAATGTTCATTAATCAAAGGAGAGCTGAAAAACTGACTCTCGACACCTACTAAGTTAACCTAAGGACCGCAGGTAGGACCTATGGATCACAGATATGCAATGCGGGTACTAAAAGTCCAAAATCTTGAAATTTGACTTGCACAAATATTTCCAATTCAGTACCTGCGGTCCGTATGTGCGCCTTGAGCAGACCGCAGGTACAACCTGCACCCATGCCCAAACTGCAAGTACAGACCACAAATGGCCACCGACCCTGCTTTCTCCTATTTTATTCGGGCTTTGTTTTAGGATTTTCTCATGTACTATAAATACCCCTTAGGTACTTTTTAGTAGGAGTTACACTCTTTTGATACTTAGAAACATATTTTGATTCCGAGATCCATCTTTGATCTTGGGATTTCCTTGTCTTAACTTTAGTTAATTTATTAAGTTACAGTTTTGAGTTTTTATTCATCTTACCATAGTGACTTCATCTAATCTTTAAATCATGAATGTTATTGATTTCATCACAAGTATGAGCGGTTAAAAACCCATAGCTAGAGTTGTGCAAACTCTGGCTAATTGATGAAGTAGGGGAACGTGATTGTTGAATT
The DNA here is from genome assembly GCA_030864225.1 of Capsicum baccatum var. pendulum. Classification (NCBI taxonomy): domain Eukaryota; kingdom Viridiplantae; phylum Streptophyta; class Magnoliopsida; order Solanales; family Solanaceae; genus Capsicum; species Capsicum baccatum. Next base: position 179,479,285 of record CM061556.1, on the reverse strand, counting down.
GAACAAATACCCATGGCATGCATTTCATTATATTTATTATAATAGTAGTCTTAGTGGTTGGAAATGATAAGATCCCACCTAGTTATTGCTACTTACTCCAAATATGAGTAGTAACTAGGAATAGATAATGACAATAGTTATTTGGGAGTTAATTGTCGATCTATTGCGCATAACAAAATATAGTGAATGACCATTAGCTTTCATCTAATAACTTGAGACTCAAAAGATTATAGTTAATTAGGATCAAGATAAGGTTAGTAATGCGACATCATGAGATTCAAAATGTAAAGGATGAAATCCTTCCACTCATCCAAAAGACTGTAGAAAGTACATAAATTATCAATGTTGCATGAAAGGTATTGGGTTGATTAAACATAGCAAGATAAACCTACGGACTTGAGAAGCCATAGGGAACTCAATCCTAGCGTTCACCTATAACTAGTTTTAACCAAAGTTGATATTGTTACTTATTCAAGATTACTATAAACAAATCCCCCTATTTCTTTCTAGTACTTCCTATAGACTACAACTGCTAATAACTACAAGTCTATATGTTCATTTGGGATTCGACCCCAGTCTTATTTGGGTTATTATGACCATACCATCATATAAAAGGAGGTGTTTCTTAGATGTCATCACCCCCAGACTGATGGCAAAGACAGTGCGGACTATCCAAGTCATGGAGGATATGTTACATGCATGCATGAAGGAATTTGGTGAGCACTTAGCTTTAGTAGAGTTTGCATATAATAATAGCTACCATTCCAGTGTCGACATGGCTCCTTTTAAGGCATTATATGGTAGGCTTTATTGGTCTTTAGTTAGTTTTTTCTTATGTTTCTGAGGTTAAACTTTGAGGCACAGAATTGTTTCGTAAGTCTTTGGATAGAGTTTGGATTATTTAGGATAGACTTAGAGTGGTTAAGAGTAGGCACAAGTGTTATATTGATCATATATTTTATTCCTTGATATTTGATACTAGTGACTGTGTTTTTCTTCGAATTTAGACCATAAAGGTTGTGATGAGGTTTGGGAAGAGGGGCAAGCTTAGCCCAAGGTATATTGATCCATTTGAAATTCTTTAAACAGTTGGTGATGTGGCCTGTGAGATGACTTTGCCCCCTGATCTATCGATTGTTCATCAAGTTTTTCATGTTTCTATGTTTTACAGCTATATTCCTGATAAGTCTCATGTCACTAATTGGGAGTCGGTTCATTTAGATGAGCGGTTGTCTTTTGTTGAGGAGTTGGTCTCTATTTTGGATAGGGATGTTAGGAGGTTGCGCTCTAGAGTTATCCCTATGGTTAAGGTTCTATGGTGACATCGACCTATAGATGAGGCCACTTGGGAGGTCAAGTCTGATATGCGTAGTTCTTATCCCCGCTCTTTGTTGATTCAGGTATTTCTTTTGCCTTTAGTTCGAGGACAAACTAAATTTATAGTAGTTGATGATGTAACGACTAGCTTTTGAGGAAATATGTGAAATGAGTGTTTCTGTGTGATTTGAGTGTTTTGCAGATCCCTGTAGTTTCATTATGGTATTTCTGGGATTTGGGGTGATTGGCTTGGTTCCCGATGCATTTTGGTGTCATTTATGTCATATTGTGATTTTTGGTAGCTTCGAGAGCCTTACTTTGGACTTTTGTGGATATCTTTCGATCCGTGTGACAAATGACTAAACGAACTATGTCAGCAAATTTGGAACACCGATTTTATGGTGGTAACATGTTTGGTATGATTTTACGATTTTTAAATCTCTTTTCGATCCTTGATTTATATAATTGTGATTTTGGATTTTTTGGGTCAACTTTGTAAAAATGACATTTTTTTCAAAATTCAGATATCATCATTGAGTTTAGAACATCAAATTTAATGTGGTTACGTAGTTCATTTGTATATATCAGACGCTGAATGAATCCCGGTAACCCCTTCGAAGTTCGTTTAGGGACTTAAAAATCTGGTTCACCAAATACCTAGGGAACAAAGGGTAAATTGGCATCCCTAGGCCAATTTATGAATAAAATGTCACGTAACCTGGTGCAGGTATAAAAACCCCTTTTTGCTTATTTTTTTGCACTCTTTCACCTTGTCTCTTGAGAGTTAAACCTTAAAATAATGTGAGAGCTTAAAAGTGAAGCTTATGGGAGCTTGGTAAGATAGATTAACATCTATTTCTAGATTCTATTATGCATTTAAGGTGAGATCTCGTCCTTTTCTGCTCTAATTCTTTGATTAGTTTCTCGAAACCCAAAAAATCTTAGGGTTTGATTTTAAAACAAAATTTCACTACTTTTCACTTGAATAATGCCTTAATCTTATAATTACTAGTTTTTCATCAATTTAACCTTCAAAATAACGTCGATTTTTCTTTAATTTGATCCTTGTTTTTTATTTAATTTGACTTGGGTTTTCACCTATAAATTCCTTAAAATATGGGGAATATGTTTTTGAAGTGATGTTATGATTGACCTTCTTGTTTGAAAACCCATTTTGGGGATCTATTTTGATCTCAAACCAAAAGTAGGCAATATGGGTATTTTTAGCTTTGTTTTGTCTCATAGATTCTGTATTTCTTGGTTTTGATTGATTTTGGGACCGTTAGTGAGAAGTAAGATTTATGTTTGAAATAATGCAGACCAATTCCGGCGTTCGAGATAGGTTGTGTCTTAACTCTTTCAGACAGGATTGGGTAGTAAATGATGGTACAAAATGCACGTTAAGGGTAATACTTAATCATGAAAAATAACTATCTATGTGTTGTGCTCATGTGGGGGCCTATATGTGATGCAATTATTGGAATTGAGATATTATGTTATATGCGTGACCATATAGGGTCCTATATGATATTAACAACATTGAATACATGCAAACAATTGTATAATGTTATTGAAAATGTCTATTGTGGTACCATTGGTGTATTGTTATATATTCATACTTGTAAGGATATGAAACATGTGGAAGTTTATGGATGGTTGAAAATAATGAGCAAATATTGGCCCATGTGGTTGTGGAAATGTATCATTGTGGTTGATTGTGGAAATACATCATGTGGTTGGTTGTGGAAATACTTGTTGGGAGCAATTATAAACATTACACCCTCATGTCTACGTATAATTTTACTTATTTGTTCTATATTTCGTATATACTTGTTGTTGTTGTTGGTCCCACTAGATTTGCATCTCATGTTATGTATGTGCTTTGGAAATATTAGAAATACTAGAAATTCTATAAATATTGGAAAGATTGGATTTTATAGACCTCTCCAAAGGATATATCGGAGAAGAGTCATGGATATTTATTGTATACGGGTTGAAAAAAAAACCATGGGTACTACATTGGGAAGCTTTAGCTCTGTAGGTTTATACGAGGTAGTATACGGGTTAACAAACCATCCATGGGTCCTATATCGGGAATCTTTAGCTCTATAGGTGTATACGAAGACTATGTGACGGTCTCATGCATCATCATCATCTTATACATTGCATTTGCTTCATTGTGATTGATGTCGTGATTAGATTGCCATATTGACTTGTTATATGTCTACTTGCTCTATATCCTACTATTTATACTTTACCATCTTGTATATGCATGTTCTTCCCTATTTTTACTTGCATGTGATATAATGTATACTTGTGTTCAAGATACCATGTGGTTGTTATAATTGTGATATATATTAGAACTGTTAGTGCAAGAGGTGTGGACTACCATTGTAGGATATTTTTCTGATTGCAGGTGACATGACCTTAGTGTATATTTTGTATGCTTTATTTACTATTTTGCTTGGTGGGCCTATGGTACCTACTGAGTATAAGTGGACCGTACTCACGCCTACTGCGCTCTTTCAGTGCACTACAAGAAAAACAGCCTATAAGGAAGGGAAATATGGTACCAGGAAGTCTAAATCTTGTCCCAATTGGATTTTTAGGACCAGAAAAATCCAGTCATCTCCCGTCCTAACAGGCTCCGTCACTAAAGGTCATTAGCAACGAGTCCAATAAATCAATCCTTAAAACCCTTTTGAGACGTCAACAAAGCAGGTCGTAATAGCCTTTTAGCAATGGTATATCTTGTTCCAATCGACTAACTACCTGGTTTTAGTTATTCTTTTGTGATGACCAATCTCGTTCCAAATAGACTAACTATATTGTCATAATTATCTTTTACAGACAATATTTCTTGTCTCAAATAGACTAACTACCTCATCATAATTATTTTTTGTGATGGTATTTCTCATCTCGAATATCCTTTAGCGACGAGCAAAATTCTTTTCATAATGATACATTTAAGGACGAGCAACATCCTGTTCGTAGATCAACTTTTAAAGACAAGCAATATTCTAGTCCTAGATCAACCTTTAAAGACGAGCAACACCTATTGTTGTAGATAAACATTTAAAGATGTGCAATATTTCTAGTCTCTAATTGACCACAAATGAGCCTAATATAATCACAAAATAATAAATTTCATCAATTTATATCAAATTGCTATCGAAAATCAAATCCAGTATACATAGTAATAAAATCTATACATCTCTATATTGTAGTAACACTTATATACTTACCTGACAAGTTTAAATAACTCAAATCCAAGTATTAATTTGGTGGAACTACCACGAGACATGACAAACTTTCTATATCAGTATATAGTTTCATCTTTCAAGCTATTTTTGTTTGTAGAAGGCATTATAGACCTGAATGAGTTTCAAAACTGTTGTTGCCATTCCTGAATTGTGTGATAGAGAGCATAATTGGGAATCAAATCACAGGTATCGAGCTTGAGGTTTGTCATCGAAGAAGTATCATGTCCACTATACAGCCATCCTTTTATTGCATCGCCTTTATATGTATTACCATCCGCTGCTATATGTGGATTTTCCATGACATCCTGAAAGTGTTCACGTCAAAGATAAAACATCAATCATATAGAATACACATAGTATACCAGATACGAAGTATCAGCTACTATCTATACATCTTGATAAGGAAGGGAAATATGGTCCCAGAAAGTCCAAATCTTGTCCCAATTGGTTTTATGGGACCAAAAAAATTCAGTCGGGTCCCATCCTAACAGGTTCCACCGCTAAAGGTCATTAGCAATGAGTCAAATAAATGGTCCTTCAAACCCTTTTGTGATGGAAAAAAAGCTGCTCGTTATAGCCTTTTAACGACGGTATATCTTGTCCCAATCAACTAACTACCAGGTCTTAATTATTCTTTTCCGTTGAGCAATCTCGTCACTAATAGACTAACTACCTTGTCATAATTATCTTTTAGAGATGGTATTTCTTGTCTCAAATAGACTAACTACCTCATTGTAATTATCTTTTTGCGACGGTATTTCTCGTCCCGAATATCCTTTAGCGACGAACAAAATTCTTCTTCTAGATCAACCTTTAAGGACGAACAACATCCCGGTCGAAGAACAACTTTTAAAGACGAGCGATATTCTAGTCCTAGATCAACCTTGGAAGACAAGAAACACCTCTTGTCGTAGATAAACATTATAGACGAGATTTATTTCTAGTCTTTAATTAACCACATATAAGCCTAATATATATCACAAAATAATAAATTTCATCAATTTAGATCAAATTGCTATCGAGAATCAAGTCCAGTATACATAGTGATAAAATATATACATATCATTACTGTAGCAACACTTATATACTTACCTGAAATGTTCAAATAACTCAAATCCAAGTATTAACTCGGTGAAACTACCACTAGACATGGCTAACTTTATATAACAGCATATAGTTTCAACTTTGAAGTTGTTTTTATTTGTAGAAGGCATTATAGACCTGAATTAGTTTCAGGACTACTGCTGCCATTCTTGAATTGTGCAATAGAAAGCATAATTGGGAATCAAATCACAAGTATCTAGCTTGAGTTTTGTCATCGGAGAATTATCGTGTCCACTGTACAGCCATTCTTTTATTGCATCGCCTTCATATATATAACCATCCACTGCTCTAAATGGATCTTTCATGACATCCTGAAAGTGTTCACGTCAAAGATAAAAGCATCAATCATACAGGATACACATAGTACACCAGATACGAAGTATCAGCTACCATCTGTACATCTTGATAAGGAATGGAAATATGGTCTCAGAAAGTCCAAATCTTATCCCAATTGGTTTTTCAGGACCAAAAAAATTTGATCGCGGCCTGTCCTCACAGGCTCCGCCACTCAAGGTCATTAGCAACGAGTCCAATAAACCATTCCTTAAAACCCCTTTTGCGATGGCAAAAAAGCTGGTCATAATAGCCTTTTAGCGACGGTGTATCCTGTCCCAATCGAATAACTACCTGGTCTTAATTATTCTTTTGCGAAGAGCAATCTCATCCCAAATAGACTAAATACCTTGTCATAATTATATTTTAGCAATGGTATTTCTTTCTCAAATAGACTAACTACCTCATTGTAATTATCTTTTTGCGACGGTATTTCTCGTCCTGAATATCCATTAGCGAGGAACAAAATTCTTTTACTCGATCAACCTTTAAGCACGAGAAACATCCTGATCGTAGATCAACTTGTAAAGAAGAGTGATAGTATAGTACTAGATCAACCTTTAAAGACGAGAAACACCTCTTGTCGTAGATAAACATTTAAAGATGAGCAATATTTCTAGTCTCTAATTAACCACAAATGAACCTAATATATATCACAAAGTAATAAATTTCATCAATTTATATCAAGTTGCTATCGAGAATCAAATCCAGTATACATAGTGATAAAATCTATACATCACAGTATTTTAGTAAAACTTATATACTTACCTGACAAGTTCAAATAACTCAAATCCAAGTATTGACTCGTTGGAACTACCATGACACATGACTAACTTTCTATATCAGTATATAATTTCACATTTCAAGCTATTTTTGTTTGTAGAAGTCATTATAGACCTGAATGAGTTTCAGGACTGCTGCTGCCATTCCTGAATTGTGCAAAAGAGAGCATAATTGGAAATTAAATCACAGGTATCGAGCTTTAGGTTTGTCATAGGAGAAGTATCGTATCCACTAGACATCTATCTTTTTATTGCATCACCTTCACATGTATTACCATCCACTGCTATATATGGATATTCCATGACATCCTTAAAGTGTTCAAGTCAAAGATAAAAACATCAACCATACAGGATACACCCAGTACTCTAGATACGAAGTATCAGCTACCATTTGTACATCTTGATAAGGAAGGGAAATATGGTCCCAGAAAGTCCAAATCTTTTCCCAATTGGTTTTTTAGGACCAGAAAAATTTAGTCACATCCCGTCCAAATAGGCTCCGCCGCTAAAGGTCATTAGCAACGAGTCCAATAAACCGGTCCTTAAACCCCTTTTGCGATGGCAACAAAGCAGGTCATAATAGCCTTTAAGAGACTGTATATCTTGTCCCAATCGACTAACTACCTGGTTTTAATTATTCTTTTGCGATGAGCAATATCGTCCCAAATAGACTAACTACCTTGTCATAATTATCTTTTAGCAATAGTATTTCTTGTCTCAAATAGATTAACTACCTCATCTTAATTATTTATTTGCGATAGTATTTATCCTCCTGAATATCCATTGGCGACGAGCAAAATTCTTTTCCTAGATCAACATTTCAGGACGAGCAATATCCTGGTCATAGATCAACTTTTAAAGACGAGCGATATTCTAGTCCTAGATCAACCTTAAAAGATGAGCAACACCTCTTGTCGTAGATAAACATTTAACTATGAGGAATATTTATTGTGTCTAATTGACCATAAATAAGCCTAATATAATCACGAAATACTAAATTTCATCAGTTAATATCAAATTGCTATTAAGAATCATATCCTGTATACATAGTGATAAAATCTATACGTCTCAGTATTGTACTAACATTTAAATACCTAGCTGACAAGTTCAAATAACTCAAATCTATGTATTAACTTGGTGGAACTACCACGAGACATGACTAACTTTCTATATCAATATATAGTTTCAACTTTGAAGCTGTTTTAATTTGTAGAAGGCATTATAGACCTGAATGAGTTTTAGGACCATTTCTACCATTCCTGAATTGTATTATAGAGAGTATAAGTGGAAATCAAATCACATCTATCGAGCTTGAGGTTTTTCATCGGAGAAGTATCGTGTCCACTGTACAGCCATCCTTTTATTGCATCACCTTCATATGTATTACCATCCGCTGCTATATGAAGATCTTCTATGACATCCTTAAAGTGTTCACGTAAAAGATAAAACAACAATCATACAGGATACACATAGTACACTAGATGCGAAGTATCATCTACCATTTGTACATCTTGATAAGGAAGGGAAATATGGTCCCAGAAAGTCCAAATCTTATCCCAATTGGTTTTTTTGGACCAAACGAATTCGGTCGCGTCCCGTCCTAATAGGCTTCCCTGCTAAAGGTCATTAGCAATGATTCCAATAAAACTATCCTTAAAACCCTTTTGTGAAGGCAAAAAAGCTAGTCGTAATATCCTTTTAGCGATGGTATATCTTGTCCCAATCGACTAACTACCTGGTCTTAATTATTCTTTTCTAATGAGAAATCTCGTCCCAAATTGACTAACTACCTTGCCATAATTATCTTTTAGAGATGGTATTTCTTATCTCAAATAGACTAACTACCTCATCGTAATTATCTTTTTGCGATGGTATTTCTCGTCCTGAATATCCTTTAGCAACGAGCAAAATTCTTTTCCAAGACTAACCTTTAAGGACGAGCAACATCCTGGTCATAGATCAACTTTTAAGGATGAGCAATATTCTAGTCCTAGATCAACCTTTAAAGACAAGCAACACCTCTTGTCATAGATAAACATTTGAAGATGAGAAATATTTCTAGTCTATAATTGACCACAAATTAGCCTAATATATATCACAAAATAATAAATTTCATCAATTTATACCAAATTGCTATCGAGAATCAAATCTAGTATACATAGTGTTAAAATTTATACATCTCAGTATTGTTGTAATACTAATATAGTTACCTTACAAGTTCAAATAACTCAAATCTACGTATTAACTCGGTGGAACTACCACAATACATGACTAACTTTCTATATCAGTATATAATTTCATCTTTGAAGCTATTTTTGTTTGTAGAAGGCATTATAGACCTAAATTACTTTCAGGACTGCTACTGCCATTCCTGAATTATACGATAATAATTGGGAATCAAATCACAGCTATCGATCTTGAGGTTTGTCATCAGATAAGTCTCATGTCCACTGTATAGCCATCCATTTAATGTATTGCCTTCATGTGTATAACTATCTGCTGCTTTATCTGGATCTTCCATGACATCCTAAATGTGTTCATGTCAAAGATAAAAGCATCAATTATACAGGATACACACAGCACACCGGATACGAAGTATCAGCTAATATCTGTACATCTTGATAAGGAAGGGAAATAAGGTCCCAGAAAGTCCAAATCTTGTCCTCACTGGTTTTTCGAACAAAAGGAATCCAATCGTGTCCCGTCCTAATATGCTCCGCCGCTAAAGGTCATTAGCAACGAGTCCAATAAACCGTTCCTTAAAACTCTTTTACGACGGCAATAAAGATGGTCGTAATAGCCTTTTAGTGATGGTAAATCTTTTCCTAATCGACTAACTACCTGGTCGTAATTATTCTTTCGCTACGAGCAATATCGTCCCAAATAGACTAACTACCTTGTCACAATTATCTTTTAGCGACGGTATTTTTATCTCAAATAGACTAACTACCTCATCGTAATTATCTTTTTGCGACGGTATTTCTCATCCCGAATATCCTTTAGCGATGAGAAAAATTCTTTTTCTAGATCAACCTTTAAGGGCGGCAACATCCTGGTCATAGATCAACTTCTAAAGACGAGTGATTTTATAGTCCTAGATCAAACTTCAAAGATGAGCAAAGCCTCATGTTATCGATAATTATTTGAAGATGAGCAATATATTTAGTCTCTAATTAACCACAAATAAGCTTAATATATTTCACAAAATAATAAATTTCATCAATTTATATCAAATTATTGTCGAGAATCAAATCCAGTATACATAGTAATAAAATCCATACATCTTAGGGTTGTAGTAACACTTATATACTTACCTGACAATTTCAAATAACTCAAATCCAAGTATTAACTCAGTGGAACTACCACGAGACATGACTAACTTTCTATATCAGTATATAGTTTAATCTTTTAAGTTGTTTTTATTTGTAGAAGGCATTATAGGCCTGTATAAGTTTTAAGACTACTACTGATATTCCTGAATTGTGTGATAGAGAGCATAATTGGGAATCAAATCACAGGTATCGAGCTTGAGGTTTGTCATCGGAGAAGTATCGTGTCCACTGTACAACCATCCTTTTATTGCATTTCCTTTATATGTATAACCATCCGCTGCTATATGTGGATCTTGCATGACATCCTAAAAGTGTTCACATCAAAGATAAATCCGTTAATCATACAGGATATACACAGTACACCAAATACGAAGTATTATCTACCATTTGTACATCTTGATAAGAAAGGGAAATATAGTCCCATAAAGTCCAAATCTTGTCCCTATTGGTTTTTTGGGACCAGAAAAATCTGGTCGTGTCCCGTTCTAATAGGATCCACCGCTAAAGTTCATTAGCAATGAGTCCAATAAACCGGTCCTTAAAACCATTTTTCCACGGAAAAAAAATTGGTCATAATAGCCTTTTAGCGATGGTATATCTTGTCCCAATTGACTAACTACTTGGTCTTTATTATTATTTTTTGCAGCGAGCAATCTCACTCCAAATAGACAAACTACCTTTTCATAAATATCTTTTAGTGACGGTATTTCTTGTCTCAAATATGTTAACTACCTCATCATTATTATCATTTTACGATGGTATTTCTAATCCCGAATCTCCTTTACCAATGAACGAAATTCTTTTCCTAGATCAACCTTTAAGGACAAGCAATATCTTGGTCGTAGATCAACTTTTAAAGACGAGCGATATTCTAGTCCTAGAACAACCTTTGAAGACAAGCAACACCTCTTATTGTCGATAAACATTTAACGATGAGCAATATTTTTAGTCTCTAATTTACCACAAATGAACCTAATATATATCATAAAATTATTAATTTCAACAATTTATATCAAATTGCTATCGATAATCAAATCCAGTATACATAGTGATAAAATCTGTACATCCCAGTATTGTAGTTACACTTATATATTTACCTAACAAGTTCAAATAACTTAAATCCAAGTATTAACTCGGTGGAACTACTACGAGACATAACTAAATTTCTATTTCAGTATATAGTTTCATCTTTGATGCTATTTTTATTTGTAGAAGGCATTATAGAACTGAATAAGTTTCAGGAGTGCTGCTGCCATTCCTCAATTGTGCGATAGAGAGCATACTTAGGAATCAAATCATAGTTATCGAGCTTGAGGTTTATCATCAGAGAAGTATCGTGTCCACTGTACAGCCATCCTTTTATTGTATCTCCGTCATATGTATAACCATCTACTGGTATATATGGATCTTCCATGACATCTTGAAAGTGTTCACGTCAAAGATAAAAGAATCAATCATACAAGATACACACAGTACACCAAATACGAAGTATTAGCTACCATTTGTACATCTTGATTCTTTTTTTTCTTCTTCTTCTTTTTGATAAAGGTAAAGTTAACAACTTGATTCATAATATTATCCTATACTAGCAAGGTTATATGGGCCTCTTTATTATTTTATGTAGTAGTATTTGTTACTTATACCGCTTTAAAAGAAGTAATACATCATAATCCTAGTCGCTCAGTGCAACCTAAACTCTCTCTATAAATAGATGAAAGTGATAATTATGTCTTCATATTTAATGATCCATCAACAAATAAGACTGAGGATCTCACAGCTAGTCTACATGTTCTCACGCAAGACAAGCATTGATCACAAAACTGAGCATCTCACACGAAGAATTCCTACATCTCCGTTTAGAAGGTGAAAGAGTGTATTTTAAATCATGTAGAATTTTGAAACAAAAGAAAACAAATCATATATCTTACGCTTACCTAAAAAATAGGACAAACAAAATGAGAAGGAATTCATTTTTTACTCTTGGAACCCTGAGATAAAGTATTCAAATCTGAGTGTGGTGTGCATATAGCTCTCATTGGCTCAATTTTTGGCCAAACTTATGAGAGCATATTAGGACGATTTAAAGGATCTTTCTCACAGCACCTCAATGCTATATAAGCTAATAGTTCCGCTTGATCAATTGGCCAATCACCTGCTAAAGAGTCTATAACTGAACCTAAGTTCCCACTTTCCAAAGCACACTTAGACGTTCTTTACCTATACCTGAAGTTGGTCTTGCAGTCAAAAATCATAAAGTAAGACGCCAAATGAGTAAACATCAGATTCTACAGTAAGCGATCCCTTGTTAACACACTCTGGGTCTACATAAATGGAATCCTCCAGGTCATCAGAATTGGAATTCTCATTCTAGGAAATCAACAGATGGACTCCAAAATAGCTTATTTTGCTACAGATTTAGCATTAAGGAGAACGTTGGTAGGTCTTAATTTCCTATGGACAATGCAAGGATCATTGGCATGAACAAAGATAAAACCAGAGCATATATGTATACCAATTCTTATCCAATGTTGCCAATGAAGAGGGCAGGATTTTTTGTGGCATGTCAGGTGATCGTTAAGGTTTCCATTTTTGAGGAATTCATAAGCAAGGGACCTAGACTCTGAGCAAATCCCCATCAGTGTAACAAGGTTTGGATGCCTCACCCTGCTTAGTCTTTCTGCCTGTAATGATCCAGACATAGTCAAAGTAAGAAATTATTTATTTATCAAGTGTAAAAATAGAGGATCTATAACAAAAATGAATGCATGTACAATGATTAAGAATGGGAAAACTATAGAAATAGTTTACATCAAAAAGCCTAAAACCTTCTTCATGTTTTAGGAGTAAAGAATAGAGATTATAAATAAAGTTGTATTCCTCAAGTAAATTTTCATATTCTGTCAGAGCTTTGAAATCATCTGTATCTAAGAAATAGGGATATGCATAATAAATGCAAGGATTTTCCTGCAAGACAAAAAAAGGGGATAGGGTGTAAAATATATGAAAAAAAACTTGGCAATTGTCCATTCGAATCCGATCATAGCGTAGATAATGACACTATAGGAAATAGATTGCACAAAGACATAGGATTTTAATGAAAACCTGCAAGATAATAGAATCTTTTTATTGGTAATATGGACTTCTTTTAACATGAAATTGGCTTATAAGAAATTGAACTCTATGCTTACCTATCCAAAGGCGTAAGGTAAGGCAGAAAACATTCCAGCAGCTCTTTATAGAATATTGTAGTTCAATGGCTACAACAGACTATACTGATGCTGAATTATATGTGCCAAATAAGATAACAGCAACATACATGGATTCCATAGCATTAAACAGATCTTGGCTCTTACCCCTATAACCAAAAAGGAAAAAATAAAGAAATTGACTTTTAGCATTAAGAATTCAATGTATTTTTCACTTGTTTTGTCTATTATTTTGGACATACACTTTAGTACCAAGATCCAAGAAAATTGTCCCGAAAACTAAGGCAATGAAGGGTGTGAAGAGAAATCTAACTGCAGTATAAGCTGTATTATGCCAATATGACCAGTGTTGATTCCAAACATAAATTGTACATTGGGTCCAGAATGGCTGCAAATATTAACTATCGAAATGCAGGTCTTGTGTACCAGTACGAGGCATGTTGGTCTTTCTAATCAATGCTTTGTTCCTTCTTTAAAGGTCTGATTGTTTGTATAAATTAGCAAAATCAAACCTTAACATCATTTCCTGAGCTGAGGTTGTCACTTTTAATATCCAAGTTGCTGAATTGTAGCCATCTTTTATTTTACTTGTCCCAGGCAATGAATGGACACAAAAAACTTAGCTTAGTATTATTTGATCGTATCAACTCTAGAAAGATAGGCTCTCTTTCACTTCAACAACTTACTTCAAAGTATTTGATCAAATGGCAAGAATGGTGACCCAATGGACCAATATATATCTCTTGTCCTCCTCATTTCATTTGAAAGATTTGCAAAGTGGTGTTTATATCAGTAGTCAATGACAAAAATCTAGGAAAAACAATGAATAGCTTGATTGAGTTAAAATATATCAACTACACCTCATCAAAGGCTTTAAAAATATCGATACTAGGCTGATGGATGGTTCAAACAACGGTTCTTTCTGTGTCGATAGTATTTCTAACAGTTCTCATAACAATTGCAGCAGCCCGAGCATTTATTCCTAAGGTTGGTTCATCTATGAAAATGATAGAGGGGTTAGCGACTAGCTCCACTGCAATGGTCAACCTTTTGCGTTGCTCAGTTGAGAGACCGTTGACCCCTAGAAAACTAACTAAGACTGATCTTAGTGGTATGGTGCATTGTCTTGTTATTCATCCATACTGGTAGTTGTAGTCTAGTCCTTTGATTTCTGCTATTACTTATTGTCTTATATTGCAACTATCATATTATTTTGTTGTAGTTACCCTCCGATTACTATATGTTATTCTTGTACTTCTATTACTTATTGTTCTGGACTACTTAACCTATTTTTTCCCTTGAGCGAAGGGTCATACGAGAAACAACCTTTCTACTTTTTAGGTAGGAAAAAGGTCTGCGTACATTCTACCCTCCCCAGATTATATTGGATATGTTGTTGTTTGAGTGAGATTTATGGAGAAAATATTTCATAAGAACTAACCTTTCTAATCTTTTTGTCAACATCATAGGGTAAACGCAACCAAGCAGAGTATACGAATAACTCATAAACTGTAACATAAGGTGAATGGATGTCATTCTGCTCACAGTATTCAGATATACATGTAAATGTGTCTTGTTTCTTAGGATAGCCCAAAATTTTGATGTCACAAATACATCCTCTTGTTTTTCTTCCATCCAATACATCCATCAATATTATTTTTCAAGTTCCTACATATAACAACAATCATAATAATAACAATAATAATAATAATAATAATTGTTTTTTGTTATTATTATCATTATTATTTCGCTTAGTTAATCAAATTAGGAAAGTCCTAGCATTATCTTCCTCCTTTTAAAAAAAATAAATTAATTAGGAAAGTCCTGGCATTATATTCCTCTTTTATAAAAAGATAAAAGTCATTTAACTTGTAAAGTTGTTGTCTAACTTGTAAGTGAAGTCTAGGGCAGTCTGGTGCACTAAAGCTCCGATTATATGCAGGGTCCGAGAAATGACCGGACCACAAGGGTCTATTTTACACTACCTTACCCCTGTATTTTTGTAAAAGGTTGTCTCCGCCACTTAAACCCATGACCTCATGGTCACATGAAAAAAACTTTACTAGTTACGCCAAGGCTCCAAGAAATTAGAGAGTAACTATTAGAAATGTTAACCATGGACAAATTTGCTGCTACATTTTCATTTAAACATTAACAAACCAATATTATTTCTTACACAAGCACATGAGATTCAGAAAAGAAAAAAATACATAAACTTTATCAATCTCTCTTATATTTAGTTTTGCTCTTGAATTTTCAACAGGTAAAATCTTCTATCTTCTCTTGAAATTGAATACCTCAATACCTATAGCAAATATGAAGGCAAAAATAACAGTATATGCAACTATCACAGTTGTAACTACTCCAAGAAACTCATATTTGAACCCAAAGTAATGTCTCAAGAATTGTTCCACAGTTTCATCATTGCTAAGTTTAGTTTGCACGTCTCCAAATTATGGTACAAGCAAGCCATACAAAGTCCAGGCAATGGGGCAACCCCAGCAGTACCATCTCCACCATATAGGAATGCATTGTTTTTAATCGATGAGAAAAACAAAAAGATGACACTATTTTCTCAAACCTTTTCTCGTATTCTCTTGCTATTTTACTTGGGGATAAGAAATGATTCCCATTTAATAATCGTTAGAGTTTGAAGGTTAACAAAAGTTACTGCCATCATAGCACATTAACTTTAGACAGACAAAAAGGTGTCAAGATACTAGAAAAACAATGAGATTACCTGACATAATATAGTACCAAATTAGAACATAATTCCTTGCATTCTCCTCCAATAATTGGCCCAAATTGTACTTGGAGCATTTTCTGTCCTGTAATTTAGTGTTCAGCCTTTGATTCTAAATTCACTTAAAAGCTGACTTCTACTGTTAGACTTTAGATATTTCTTTAATCTTATGAAAACTTAAATTAAGCCAGTGCATCAGACGTAATTACAATAAGTGAAAATTCTTTACTGTGTCTAGTATAGCATTTGCATCTCATACAATGACCGATTTGCATCAAAAAGTTACATCCAAGCCTAAGGCTAAGAATGTTACCCCTATTGTCTCAAAAAAATTTGCTATTTCTTTCAAGCCCGACTGTCCACCAAATATCCTAAGGTACATCTGTTTTGATTTTAGATATTGCAAAGGACCATGGAGAAAAAATCATTCTAAGGACTATTACTATAGAGTTGGCACCAGATCACCCCAGGAATGTCCAACATACTAATTTTACCCTTCACATAAGTAAACAGACCTAAACCAAAAGGCAAAAAAATCTTCATTGTCAAACCCATGTCACGAGCAGGACCAATCACTATTGACATTCATTTACTAGCCAGTGCTTATTCATCTATCTACAATTGGAAAAAAGGTCATATCGTCAATCTTTCTTATACTATTTAAATTGTTTGCTCTTGATTAGATATCATATATGGGATATTTTAGGTAATGTTTGGAGTCTGTCTAAAAATTATCTGGTAGCCCCATTAAATGAAAGGACGGACAAAGTACAAGGTATATTTATAAAGCCATCAGCTACTTCAAAATTAATAAATGCACAACTGATAACCGATAAGATTTATTTGTTAAGGATCTAACCTGCATTTCTGAAGCACCATTTCCTTGAGTTCTTCTAGTTGCATGTCCACCTCATGATGCTGCAATGCAAATATTAGGTATAAGTCATTATCAAGAGTGGGTTAAATTTAATATTTATGATGATGAAACTCCATAAACAGTCGGGCAAATATGACTAAACTTTTATTCTTGTGTAAAAGAATCTAAGCCTTGACTACCTCAATACTTAAATCTTTAGCCATTTTGGCATGAGCAGCCTCTTGAGCGAGCTACATATCCTGTTGGGCTTCTGCTTCCTCTTTCTTCTGTTGTTTTTCCTACAAGCAGTAGTAATATACATTAGTGTCCCAATCATTTACTTAAAAATCCAAAATTTAGTACCCTAATCACATATGAGCTTATTAAATAGCCTAGAAGAAAATGATTTAATTATTTTATAAATTAGATGAGATAATGAAGAAAAAGACTATAGATGAGTTGTACCTCTTCATCAACTTTGGGAAAAAGCTATAACCATTTCTCCTTAAATTTTCACAACAAGGTTTTCGCCATTACATGAACATCATCCCTTTCCTCGTTGTATTTCATTGCATTCTTAAATATTAGCCTAACATCTGCACATATCTCTCAAACATGCTTATAGCCAGAACCATCCTTTGTTTCCATCTTATTTTTTATAGTACTGAAGTTCATAGGCTTCTCAATAACCTAAAAAATCCCACGATGTATTAGCAGAAATAGAAGAGACATAGGATTCCTAATAACATCATAGATACAATAAGTACACCGATGAGAAAATTTAAACCCTTCACACTATAGTAATCATCCAATCCAAGACCCTTGAAATCCACGGGTTCCATAAGTGGTTCTACCCATTTGTGCTAAGTGACCTGATAAATAGACCAAGCAATGAGCAGAAAAAAATTAAATATAGAAAATAATAACTACAGTTGCTCTTAAACAAGGTGCATCACCATAATGTGCTCATACACCACACCCTTCTTTCTTTTACCATTGTTTCTTATGGTAAGAAGAAATAAACTAAAGAAAGTTACATAGATAGAGAAGGATGAACACTAAGACCAGCCAATAGACGTCTTTCAAATGGTAAATCAGCGAACTTACTCTCTAAGAAGAGATAGGAGAGAATGCATAATAAACAATAGGACAAGTACAATAATTTGTAGCTCCGATGAAAATGTTAAAAGAGTACAATATCATCGGTACCAAAAAATTAGTAAATGATGTGAGGTAGTTCAAAACTAAGTATACTCTTACAGGTAATAGGAAATCATAATGACAAAAAAACACTAGCTTAAATGTATCAATATCTCTTCAACGCTTTCTATTTCATGACTTCTGTGATCTTGGTTAAGAGGCTACAATGTAACCTTTTCTGGACTTCAATGTTAATCAGAAAACACTCTATCTTGTAAGTTCAGCACATGCCACTATTTTCTCAAACCTTTTCGAGTGTTCGCTTGCAGTTTTACTTGGGGATACAAAATAATTCCATTTAACAACCATTACAGTTTGAAGGTTAACAAAAGTTACTGCCATCATAGCACATTAACTTTAGACGGACAAAAAGGTGTCAAGATACTGGGAAAACAATGAGATTACCTAATGTAATATAGTACCGAATTGGCGCATAAGTTCTTGCATTCTTGCACACAAATTACTCATCAAGCTAGTTCCTTTACACTTGTAGCTAGCTCGACTATCCCATGAGGTAGCTGCTACCTTGCCAACATAAATACCAAGTAACTTTACATAACTGAACATATAACAAACCCCAAAACTATCGTCTTATGATCTTCAATCCTTAATATCATACAAACTACTCATTACGATAGCTCATTTACACTTTGTCAAAGAACAAAAGAACACCAAATCTTGGGAAAAAAAATACAAAACACATATAGATACATATAAATTAGAGATCAAGGTAGCTCCTTTACAATTTATCACAGAACAATATACATAGAGAACACCAAATACTGAGAAAAAAAAACTTAGGGTTTTCAATTTTGAACCCGCCATCAGCAATCACAAGGAATTAACCTGATGATAGATTCTTTTTCTGTGAAACTAATGTTTACAGAAAGATAAGAAATCGTTAGGAACAAAAAGCTTTACTCAAGTCTTTACAGAGAGATGAGAAACATATCAATAATGGAAGCTGCGATTGGAAATGAGAGAGATTTAGCCGATGATTTGAGCGTTCAATGGGAATTTTTTATCGATAATTTGGAGCAACAACTAGGGCGTGATATTGTTTTTGGAGAATATAGTATTTTTTTCCTTTTTGGAGTCTTAAATTTGATTAGCATTATTTTTATTAAAATTTATTATAATAATTTTGGCGGAACTTCTATCAAAATTATTATTTGGGACCAGTTAATAATTTTTTTAGGACCAAATTTTATACCTTCCCAAAAAAATACACAATTAAGAACCAAAATTTAATCTCGTCCTAATAAGTATACTTTTAGAGACCAAATTATTGACTCGTCCCTGAATGTTGGTCTTAAATAGACTTTTTTCTTGTAGTGGTGCAGGTCCTAGCTCGAGTGTGCCTTGGCTTGCTTGACTCGGGTGATTATTGGAGCCTTCAAGGTAGTAGTTGACCTCCAACCGTATGGATGTATTTTGTTACCTTTCTTATAGATTATGTCTTTACTTTCATTTCAGAAATAGATTTTTTTTTATATTTGGATATCTTATGCATTTTATTTTGATTCGAGTTGTACTAGATACATTCTTATACTATTGAAACCAGATTTTGGGAGTTACGGCTGCATTGTTGATTTTATTCCTTCCACATTTATTATACTTATGTGTTTCAACTTTGTTCAAGAAACTCTACCATAGGTTAGTTCTGTTTTTCCCCCTTTGTATATCAGTTTGGGTGATAGGCTTACTTATCAAGTTTCGTTGCGACAAGCGCCATCATGATCCTTGGTTTTTGAGTCGTGACATCTTGGGTATATCCTTAGGCCGAATCTTTAATTGGTGATACCCTGACCTCATGTTTATCTTGGAGAAATTAAAGCACCCTGCATATGTTTTATTGTTTTTGTGCTTTTATTTATTTCATTCATTATCATTACATAATAAAAACAAAAATGAAGAATAAGTTTTTAATTTGCTCTCATCATTATGGTTGGACTTGAATTTTAAGATATTGACTATGTAAGTTTTAGTAAAAATAAGATATACTTGAAGGAAATTCTTTTATAAAATAATTGAAATGTCAAGAAGTGAAATACTTTATAAATTTTTAAATATGATTTATGAATCATACCACTATTTTTGACTTCGTCCTCGACCCCTTTAGAAAATCTTCTATTTAGAATTTCTAAATGTATTTATTTCATAATAAGTAAGATTGTGTTATTTTTAATTTTCTTTTAATAACTCTTATTTACTAAAAATATTATATTTTAGGTCGCATATTTCATGTTTTGATGATAATGTTCATAGAAGCATGTGGCAGTTTAGGACAAAGTTTTATTATTACTGTAATAAAATTTTTGAATTAAAAGATATATAATATTTGAATTCGAAAATGTATTATCCTTTTAAAAAAAAATCATCAGATTAAAAATAGAAACTTATGGTTGAAGAGTCCTAAATAAAATCTTACTATTTCATAAATTTCTTTCTTTTATATACAATAAAATATATTTGAATAGATTTAATTTAACAATAATAATAATAAATAGTAGTACGTATTAATAATGCTTGCCAAAAAATAGTGTGTAGTAATAGTAATAGTGTGGTGATAGAAATAACATCAATAATTATAATAATAATTTTAAAATACAGTACGAATAATAATAATAAAAATAAGAATAATAATAACAACAACAACAACAACAACAAAAACAACAACAACAACAACAATGATGATGATGATGATACTTCCTTCATTTCTTAAATTAATGATTTTAGCCTTTTCATTTTGTCCCTACATAAATAGTGTTTTGAATATGTATGAAGATAAATTTAACAATTTATATGAACAAATAGTGTTTCATTTTGTCCTTACATAAATACTAAATTAAATTGATAAATAAAAGTTTGAATTTAAAATGAAATATATGAATTTTTGAATTGAAGAAAAGATAAAGATCATATTAAAAATTAAATTTATAAATACTTTTTCAGTATGCAAATTTTGTTTGGCTATTTAGTAACTTTTTGAACTTTTCAATTTGAATTAAAAGATATAAAAAATACTATTGAAAAAATAATTTTTGAAATATAAAGAGATAATTTTATTAATTTATTAGAGCTAGAGATAATAACTCTGTAACTAAAAAATAGAAATATGTGGTGTAGTTTATTTAGAACTCTTTTACAACTCCCTTAAACTTATCCTACCAGATATCATAATCTCATACAATCTCAATATAAATGGGGATATATTTCATTCTATCTCCCTCTCTCTACTATTAACAAATAGTTTCTTCCCCTTTTTATTTTTAATTTTATACATTAGTTTATTTATTTTCTTAATACCCACGATTTCATTTATGTGTAAGTTTGAGGTTCAAAGATATCTTATTGATTAGTTAAATAAAATCGAATATTTATCTTCTTAATTGTTGTTGTGTTGATTAGTTTTCTCGCAAATGATATAAACGACTTGAAGTACGCTGAAAAAATAATACTAATATGTGGTAGTAATACATGAATAACTTTTTATATGCTTGTAATTATTATTTTTGGTAATTAAAGCTGCATATATTATAAGCAGAAAAGTAAGAGAAATTATGCAAATATGTTGGCTTCATTAAGTAATTGGATAAAAAATTGCTAATTATATTGTATGAATTTGATTATGTTGTTCAGGAAAGCAACATGGTCAATTGGTCAGAATTTTAAGATCTTAAATGAAAGTATGACATTAGTTCAAAAATATTCATGAAGGCAATATGTTCAATGTAATGTTGCATTTGAAATTACCTAATAAGATTTGTTACGTGGAATCTGGTGAAATTTAATGAATTCAAAAAAGTGAAAAACACACCATGTAGTTGGATCATATCATGAAAATTTATGTTAAAAGTTTAATCTTTTTGTTATTGCTATAATGTTATTGTTGTTTAAAATTAGCATTATATTTATATTTTGTTATAAATGTAACTAAAAATTTGAAGTTTCCATATATGATATATACAAACATCTCATAAATATTAATGAATAGTTGAGACTTTTCTTTTAAGGTAATATGGTTTAACAATTTTGAAGTATTGTTAAGAAATAACATAAACGAGTAAAGATATATTTGTCACACCCATTTTTTTACCAAAAAGATTAATTTAGGTTTCAAAAAGATTTTATTATTAAGTGAAAAAAGATGAAAATTGATTTCGAAAAGGGCTTTTAACAATAAAAACTCAGAGTCGCCACGTGGCATAAATCTGGCGTGCCAAGTCACCTTTGGAAATCCTTTTTCAAAATAGTTTTTGACTCTTTAAAACTAATTTATGAACAGAGATTCCAGCTAAGGAATTTTGTTGACCGAAGGGAAGGTTTTAGGCACCCTTCGGTCTCGTGGTTCAACAACGATTGCTTCGTAAAATATATCGGCTAGTGTGACACTATGAAATGTATAAACCAAAAAAACACATAAAATAAGAAAACAAATAACCAAACAACAAAATACAAAAAATAGTGTTCATTCTAATTTATTACAAACCAAAATAAAAAAGATAATGAAAGATAAACCTATACTCACCTGTGTTAATCCTAAACTATTCTTTAACCGATGCCTCGGGCCTTGATCACGAACCTTCTTTGCATACACGTCGGGACATTTCTCGATGAATGAATATAATTCTCCTCGGGGTATTTCCCAGTCAAATTAGTAAAATTGGTTCAAATGCGATAAAATAAAATTGTTCAACAAACATTTCGAACATTCAACAATCATTGGTTCTTACAGTTTGCCTACCCAACCTATGGTTTGCCTATTAATTCTAGGCCTAATACATGGTACTATTGGATTTGTCAAAATTAACATTTGTTTCAAATCAAACAATAATCAATAGATCAAACTAAACAACGTTCAACATCATCAATTTTGATTCCAACCCAATTAGATTTTAATATAATCCCAAACTTATATCGTCATCACATTCATACCATCGAGATCAATTATTCAAAAGAAAATAACATCAAACATCAACAAAATTAGCCAAAACAAATAGAATAATGATATTGAATCACAACCATAATCACACTAAAATTAAAATAAAGAGAGAGATGAGAGAATTAGACCTCAAATAAGCTTTTAATATGCAAAATTGCATGATAAAAGGATGAAACCACGCCTTTAAACCTCGAATGAAACCTTAATATAGACCCCAGCTCTGGTATGCATCCCTTCTTTCATTTTTCGTGGACCTAAAATAGAAATCGCAAAAAATAGACAAAAACCCAAACCCAATTTTGTGCAAACCAACCATGTTTCACTCATTTTCAGCAGAATTAACCAGAATTAGACTGCAACGGGTCGATTTCATTTAATTTGGGGGCCTAGTTCTGCTAATTTTAGTGAATTTTAATGACTTCAATTGGTTTTCCAATGGATGAGGGTCGATACCAGAGTATTTTTGGACTAGGATATTGTTTTTGCTTCGTCGGACTTCCAGAGCGCTCAGATAACACCGAAAAATAAATAATGGCCCAAATTTATGGCAAAACGACATTTTTCAGTGAAAACTCTCGTCGAAACTGAACCCCCGACTTCTAACCTCCTCTCTCTCGATCTGTATCTCTCTCTCGATTCTCCCTATTCAATGTTTTTACTCGACTATCTTCTCTACATAATTTTTCATTTTCTTTCATTTTGCCTACTGTTTTTATGGTTGTTACTTCTCTATCTTTCTTTACTCTCTCTCTCGATCTCTCTCTATTCTCCTCTCCAATTTTTTCCCATTTTTTAGTTTTCTTAATCTTCTCTGATTATATGTTTATATGAGTGCCTTCGTGTGTCTGTACCAGTATATGTGTATTTTTTGGTGAGGTAAAGCTATGAATTAGTGGTGTTCTATGGGTAAGATATCAATAGAGGAGTGTCGGTGTTTGTATGGCGTGAAGTGTGTCTGTATGGTGGACCTTCCAATGAGGGTGATATGTATTACTGTTATATTGGAATGGCCATCTGTGAAATCTGTTATAAGGTGAGGTAAGAAATATGATTAAGAGAGGTGAGTAGGGGCACGTGGGATGGGGTGTGGGATGAGGTGTCCGCTTTTAATTGGAGAGGTTGCTATTTGTTGAGAATTTGGTTATTTTTTTCCCTTTTGTAAAGAGATTATCACACAGCGATAAGGTACGCAGTAAATTTTATTCAAAATTGATTTAGGGAGGGGCAAAATTACGTGCCTACACCATGCCCCTATTTAGATGTAAACACAAAATGTTTTCAGAAAAAAAAAGTAGACAACGAAACTGAATTTTGATCCGTCCATTATTCAAAAGGGAGGAAACAAAAGGAAGGAATGCAACTGATTCTTGATTTTAGACATCCTACTTATCTCAAGTTATGTAGGAGTCAAGACATAGGAATCTCAAAGGATTTGAAGGAGAAGAACTATACCGAGTTAGAGAGTCGAATGAGGTCCTGTCAAGGTTCCAGTCTGCGGCTTTGTCATTACATCAAAATAAAAATTACAAGTTGAAAACATAACTAAAACTATAAAAGTTCTATCTATGCAGCTTTTCTTAAATCTTGACTTGCTATTTCATCACCCTATTATCTAGGCAGGCTCCTGACTTGCGATTTCCTTACTCTATTCTCCGGGCGAGCTCCCAACTTACAATTTCATCACCCTGTTCTCCAGGCAGGATCCTGACTTGTTATCTTTTCAATCTGTTGACTTTTAATTTCATCACCTTGTTTCGTGACTTTCAACTTTTTCACCTTGCTGCCTGACTTTCTATTTATTTTCCTTGTTCTATAGGCAGGCTCCTGAAATCACATCAAAACTAGAAAGAAAATTATCCCAAACAAAGTTTATGATAGAAATCTCACTTTTCAAAAATAAAAGCTCATTTTTCAAGGGGACCCTAAATGATGCTTTCAATAATATGAATTAAATTGTTTCCCCAGTTTATCATCAGAAAACTATTTTAAATGTCAAATCCAATCATAACTACTTACATGTTGCAATGATGAATCAAGACTTTAACCAAGAAATGCATCTCTTGAGAGTAAAATTAAATGACCAAGACTAGGAAGCGTGTCTCCTAAGAATTAAAGTGAGGAATTCCAACTAGAAATTGTGTCTTCTAGAGATGAAGGTTTAAGTTAGTAAGTGTGCCACCTGACAAATAAAAACTGACAAGGAAGTGCGCCTCCTAAGGTTTAAGTGAATGACTTGACTAGAAAATACGACTTTTAGGAGGGAAGGTTCCATTTAGAAAGTGTATCACCTAATAAATGAAACCTGAATTACTTAGATAAGGAGGTGCATCTCCTAGAGTTTGCATGGAAGGACTCGACCAGAAAGTGCATCTTCTAGGAGTAAGGACTTAAGGTAGGAAGTATATCACCTAGAAAGCCAAAATTGAACTACCCTGACAAAGAAGTGCGTCTCCTAAGGATTAAGTGGAATGACTCAACTAAAAAGTGCATTTTCTAGGATTAAAGGCTTAAGTTATAGGAAGGGACCACCTAACAAGGGAAACTTGAATTACCCTGACAAGAAAGTGTGCCTCCTAAGGGTTAACTACTCAACTAGAAAGTACATTTTCTAAGAGTAAAGACTTAAGTTAGGAAGTGAACCAACTAACAAGCAAAACTTGAATAACAACCAAGGGAGTATGTCTCCTAAGGGTCAAGTGGGATGACTCAACTAGAAAGAGAATTTTTTAGGAGTCAAGACTTATTTTAGGAAGTGCATCACCTAACAAGTAAAATTTGAATTACCCAATCAAGGACACTTGATTACCCACATAAGAAAATGTGTCTCCTTACAAATGTCACTTAAATTACCCATACAAGGAAATTGTCTCCTTACAAATGTCACTTGAATTACCCAAACATGGAAATATGTCTCCTTACAAATGTCACTTAAATTACCCAGGCAAAGAAATGCATCTCCTTACAAATGTCAATTAAATTACCCTGACAAGGAAATGTGTCTCCTTACAAATGTCGCTTGAATTACCCAAACAAGGAAATGTGTCTCCTTACAAATATCGCTTGAATTATGAAAACAAGGAAATGAGTGTCCTTACAAATACAAACCAGACAAGAAAATGAATCTCCTTACAAGTGTCGCTTGAATTACCCAGACAAGGATATACGTCTTCTTACAAATGCCGCTTGAATTACCTAAACAAGAAAATGTGTATCCTTACAAATGTCACTTAAATTACCCAGATAAGGAAATGTGTCTCCTTATAAATGTCTCTCGAATTATCCAAACAAGGAAATCTGTCTCCTTATATATGTCGCTTGAATTACCTAAACAAGAAAATGTGTCTCCTTACACATGCCACTTAAATTATCCAGATAAGAAATGCATTTCCTAAAAATTAAATGGAAGGACTCAACTAGAAAATGCAGCTTCTAGGAGTGAAGGTTCAATTTAGGGAGTGCATCACCTAATATATGAACCTGAATTACCCGAAAAAGAAGTGTGTCTCCAAGGGATATTGGATTATAAGTTTTACCATGGTTTTAATTACCAAACCTGTGTAGCAATACTGCTCTTGCATTCGTAGAAGTGAGGCAATGTGCCTTTTTATATTTTAGTCTCTGAATCCCTTGATTTGAAGGTAACATATGTTCCTGTTTCATACAAAGAAAACTTATGAGTTTTAAAACATGATGGGTGGTTTGTGGCTTTAGCTTTTGCGACAATCGCTCTTGCCCCCATCATATTTAATCTATCTTTCAACCATTATCATATGTCATTGACTTGATGCATCACTGACCTGAACTCGGATTATTAAGAGTGACTCTGAAACAAAATACATTATCTCCTTTTTTCCATGATCCTCAAATAAACCCTTTGAACCTTGGTATTTTCATGAGTTCCCAGACATGTCTGTTCATAAAACTTGTTACATGGCTTTTTTCGTCTCACAGTCATGTCTTTTTCATGTATTGGCCTTTCTGTCTTGTTTTTTGCAATTGAATAAGTTGGTAGCCAATTTTAAAAGATTTTCTCGCTTGTTTTGACACGAATTTTACTAAAAGACACGAGAAAAATGACACTAATTTTTTATTTGGATAACTGACTCAAGAAAACAAAAATAAAAATATAGATAAGAAAGAAAAGACAATGAATGTCCCCATTTATAACAAAGAAACAAAAAAATTATCCAAAAATAATAGTCAACTCTAATAATTATGTCATGCATTTTGGATTAGGCTGTCTGATCTTTCCATCCAAACTTTACCCTAATTGTTGTTCAGTTAATAACCCTAAAATAGAGTTGTTTCCATAAACCAATTGCACTATAGACCTCATTCGACTGGTGGCGTCTTGAGGGTTTTCGCCAACAAGCCTCTCTCATTTTTCTTTCTCTCAATTCACCATTACTCTAAGGTAATGAGACTATATTATTCTTATTTGTCTCAACTTATCATTTCCTTATGGTTCCCACAAGGGTTTTCACCAATAAGACTCTTATTTTTATTTCTCTCTACTTACGATCGCCTTACGGTACCTGTGGGGGTTTTCACCAATAAGACTCTCTCATTTTTATTTCTCTCCTGATTCCTTATGCTAAAGAAGATAAGTAGTTCCCGAAATGCATCATCACATCTATTGAATGCTTAGCCTTAATATTCTCAAAGATTGATTTGAAGGTATTTCTTTTTTTTAACTTGTATTTTGGATAAGGTTAGAAAAAAATGATGGAATGATGCCCAAACGACACTTAAAATGGGGTGGTCCTTTTAACTTTTGGAATCGACTCCAAATACAAAGACTAAATCATGCCCCAGTTTCTTTTGATTGGGTAATTCTCAATTATTCATTTGGTTGGACTAAGCCCAAAGTAGGGTTGCCTACGTATCTCACCTCCGAGAGAGAAAAATCAGGTCACACATAGTTCCAACAACTTATTTTTTTGCTTGACTCTAATTTTCTTTTCTTATTTATCTCTTTTATTGACTCTTTTTCTCTTTGTGACTTTTCTTGACTCTATTTTTTTCTACACACTTCTCTTTTCTTTCTTTTTAACACATTTTTATTTTTTTAATTTTTTTGAAAATTTTCTGACTTTTTTTACGCAAAACTTTTCTTGAACTTTTCTGACTCTATCTTGATTCCAAAAGAGGGGTATGAAAGAAAATAAACTAAAGCTAAAATAGAGTAAACAAAGGATGACACAATGTTTCGATAGCATAATAAAATTTCGTCGTCATATCAATTCTTGAAAATGCAAGTACATATCATGCAATATGATAGTGAAAGATAAAGATCATTAGTGATATTCTTACAGCACTAACTTTAACTAAGTCTGCGCGTCACTACTTCTTCTGTGTTTGTCCAACATACAACTCTACGTTAGTTGTACATTCCTCACATTGAATGACTCATGATTTCGTGGAGTTGATTTTATTTTTATTCCTTTTGATATAGGATCGTGCATCTACTGTTTGACCTAATTGAGATATGTCTTTCAATTGATGACCAATTTATTCATGATTCTCAAAATAATTACCTTAATTTTCAAAGAAGTCTTCAACTTGGTCACCCGAAGTCTCAACACTCTTTCTATTTTCTCATATGCTTTTTCCTAACTTTATCCCTCTGATTCAAAGTTCCTGCTTAAACTAGATTTTAAGATCTAGCTGAAAATTTCATCTGCATGTCATATCACTAGAATCACCATAAAATATACTTATGTAAAGAAAACAAACAAACAGCACATATTTAAAACACAAAGGGAAAAGGTACACTCCATTTAGTTAAAATGAAAGATAAAAGGGTTTGAACATAAACAAAAAAGGGACAAAACAAGATAGATCCCAAATTACAACCCTAAAATAATTTGGATAACAAAAAACAAAACAAAATAAACTACCAGACCTCTTCCTATTAAAGAGAGGAGTTACTTCTCAATTCCTGAGCCTGACATCTTAGCCACTGGTTTGCATATCAGCATGACTATAGCTTCACCACTATCAGAAACTTTCCCTTAAACAAATAAGTTCTCGATCCCCATGCTTAACTTATTGGTTCCCACATATTTTGCATTATCATGTGTTGGTGAAGGATTCTGTGTGACCTTCGTAGTGCCAATGTTTTGCACTACGATTAATTTTTCTTAAATCATCCTTTCTATTTCTCTTTTCAAAGCACTACAACCTTTAACACTGTGATCCTGAACATTGGAATGATATGTATATCGTACATTAGGATCAAAATTTCTTGAATGTGGGTCAAGAGAATACCTAAAGAGAGGAGTGATTATAACCTACTGTACCAATCTCTGGAATAAACTAGCATACGAATGTCCAATTAGGGTGAAACTATCCCTGAACATCTACCTCATTTCATTATTTGGGTTGGATTGAAAACGAGCCTAGAAGGGATTTGGTATGTTTGTGGAGTTGGAGGATGACTCTGAGGAGTTGGTATGTGTTGTTGTGGGTAAGATGGGTTTGAACATGTGTTTATGCGTTATATAGTGGATAAGATTGAGTATAATGAATTTTTGGAGTGATTGTGGAAAGTGTGGGTATAACTTGGGCTTGAGACAGAGGGTAATAACGACGTGGTCTTCTTGATCGTGCCTGTTGTCCAACTATAATTGCAGCCACGTCTTCCTCATTCTTCTTCCCTCCAGAATTTTCTGAACCCTTTTGAATTTCTTTAGTAGTTGTTTTCAATATTGCAACACTCACAATGTGACCAGTATTAATTACATCCCCTATCATCTCTTTTATTTTGAGGGCCTCAATAAATGGCTTTCCTAATGCAGGCAACAAGTGTTGATAATATGTTTCATCCTGCGTTTGAATAAACACCTTCACTATCTTACTTTCTTTTATTGGCGGTTTCACCCTAGTAGCTTGTTCACACCATCTAATTGCATATTCTCTGAAACTTTCAATACACTTCTTCTTCATATTAATTAGGAATTTTTCATCAGAAATCAACTCCACATTGCAATGGAATTGTTGTATGAATTTATTAGCCAAGTCATCCCAACTATTCCACTTGTCAATGTCCTGATCAACAAACCATTCTAAAGCTAGATTTGAAAGACTCTCCCCAAAATAAGCCATGAGTAATTTTTTTTCCCTCCAGTGCCCCTTTAGATGGTTACAATAATGCCTCAAATGTTCCACTGGGTCACCATGTCCGTCGTATTTATCAAACTTCAGTGTTTTAAAACCAAGAGAGAGATTAACATCAGGAAATGTGCACAAATATTTATACGATATAGTTTTATAACCCTCGAGCCCCTGGAAGTTTCTCATGGCTTGTTCTAAACTCTTCAATTTTTGGTTCATGCCCTCATGTTCTTCTTTTACAACAGGATTCTTAGTGTTAAAAGAAAATTTAAGAGGTTGAGTGTAGCCATAAAGACCAGTAGACTTAAATATGGGCCGAAGTGCATAATGCTGATCATTAGAAATATTTAGTACAGGATCTCTTGTAGTGTTGGGAGGCATAACTGGTGGATGAAAATCAAATGTAGGAGCTTCAATTGGTAATGGTGCTGCAAAAACATGAACAGTAGGTGGAACTGAGCATGTGGTAGTTTTGTGTTGAGGAGTGAGGAAGTAAATATTGGAAGTGTTTGGATAGTGTTTCCCCAGAGTAGACCCTGATGCATGTTGTGGTGTATCAACAAAAATGAGAAATTGTGCATGAGACACCGGAGCCAAGATAGAAAGATAGTCCAGATTATTCTGAATCTCTTCATTAGCTTCTAAATTCTCATTCCCCAAACTCCCCATCTGATTAGTGGCAACAACCTCGGTATCCTTGTTGGCTGAACAAGAGATAACAAATGTGTTAGAGTTTAGCACTTTCTTAAAATCTTTTTATCTTTTGAAAATATCATTGAACCCAAGAATGCACCTACGTATCTCACTCCCGAGAGAGGAGAATTAGGTGTGCGTAGTTTGTGAAGCTTGGCCAAAAAATGACCAATCAAACTCTCTTTCTTTTTCTTTTTCTTAAAACTTTAAGAAGAAAAGAAAATAACAAATTGTCAAAAGAATTGACGAAAGTGTTTTTAATTTTTTCAGCTTTAAAATCATTATACAAAATGAAAC
Organism: Capsicum baccatum var. pendulum; assembly: GCA_030864225.1. Classification (NCBI taxonomy): domain Eukaryota; kingdom Viridiplantae; phylum Streptophyta; class Magnoliopsida; order Solanales; family Solanaceae; genus Capsicum; species Capsicum baccatum. The sequence goes on along the minus strand of CM061556.1, from coordinate 179,448,098 downwards.
GTATGATTACCAAAGAAAAATCTTTTTGGGTTTTTGATTTTTAATTTCATTCGAAAATAAAACTTGAAGATATTAAAGGAAAATACTTTTGTAGTTTTCTTTTAAAGATGTATATGAAAAACCTACTCTAAATGAAGAGTGAAGAAAATCTTTTTAGATTTTTTAAATAAGATCACTGAATCCTAGAAGGGTTGCATACATATCTCACTTTTGAGAGAGGAGAATCGTGCATGTGTAGTTCATCCAGATTGGACAATTAAGGACTAAATAACAAGCTAAACGTTGACTTAAGAGACACGACCAAAGACAAATGATGAAAAACGTCAATAAAATCTTTTTTGGGTTTTTAATTTGAAACTTCACGTAGAACTGACACCAACAACTATGGAAGAAAAATCTTTTTGATACTTTCGATATATGAAATGTACAAAACTTCAATCATCTTTTTTTGAATTTTTCTTTTATAAAAAACTCCTATTAAAAAAAATCTTTTTTTGAAATTTTTGAATTATGAATGCTTGCAAAAGAAAATAAAGGCAAAATCTTTTTGATATTTTTCTTTTTCAGTAAATAGATGCAAAAGGTAAAAGATATTTATGAATTTTGAATTGTGAAGAACAAAAGACATAAAGAATACTAAAAAACTACAAAACTATTTTTTTTTACTAACTTTTTTTTTCAAACTTTTCCTTGCCTACGCATTTTTTATTTTAATTCTAGCACATGCTTTCCCAAATCAGTTCATTGAATGATCCTATAACCCTTAAAGATGCAACAATTAGCACATAAGGATGCTTTAAGGGTGAGTCTCCTACAAACGACCAAGTGAGTCCTATTAGGTCTAATATGATGTCGATAAGCATGACCTAAAGTTGACTTACACTGAGATCCACTAACAAGGCTATTCGGGGGAGCGTATGGTAGATGATGATTGCGATATCTTTCCACCCACTCCATACTAGCCAACGGCTCTCTCTCCTAAAATAAGGGTGACTCAACTAGAGGCCGTGTACACAGCGTGTACTATAGGACTTGTTGTCAAACAAATGACTTGGGTTATGAAAATGATGATAAATATAAAACAGTAACATATAAGAGAAAAATTGTAAATATGTAGCATGTAGGCACTCAACAATAATAAAACAACAATACAAACGATAACACAAACAACGTCTATACACCCATAATGTCAAACTAAGCCAATACAGGTTTTTTACCGAAAAGATTAATTTAGGTTTCAAAAGAATTTTATTATTAAGTGAAAAAAAAGAAAATTTATTTTGAAAAGGACTTTTAACAATCAAAACTCAAAGTTGTCACTTGGCATAAATCTGGTGTGTCAAGTCATCTTTGAAAATTCTTTTTTCAAAATAATTTTTGACTCTTAAAACTAGTTTGCGAACAGAGATTCCTGCTAAGAAATTCTATTGACGAAGGGAAGGTGTTAGGCACCCCTCGGTCCCATAGTTCAACCATGATCGCTTCGTAAAATATATCGGCTAGTATGACACTATGAAATGTATAAACTAACAAAATACATAAAATAAGAAAACAAACAACCACACAACAAAATAAGAAAAATAGTGTTTAGTCTAATTTATTACAAACCAAAATACAAAAGATACTGAACTATAAACCTACACTAAGCTATGATAATCCTAAACTATACTTTACCCGATGCATCGAGCCTTGATCACGAACCTCCTTTGCACACATAATATGTCGGGACATTCTCTAGTGAATGAATACAATTCTTCTTGGGGCATTCCGTGGTCAAATAAGTAAAATTGGTTCAAATGCAATAAAATAAAATCATTCAACAAATATTTCAAAAATTTAAAAATCATTGTTTCTTACTGTTTGCCTATCCGACCTAAGATTTGCCTATTAATTCTAGGCCTAAGACATGATACTATAGAATTTATCAAAATTAACATTTGTTTCAAATCAAACAACAATAAATAGATCAAATTAAACAATGTTAAACTTCATCAATTTTGATTCCCGCCTAATTACATTTTAAAATAATGCCAAACTCATATCATCATCATATTTATACCGTCGAGATAAATTATTCAAAAGCAAACAGCATCAAACATCAAGAAAATTAGCCAAAACAAATAGAACAATGATATCGTATCACATCTACAATCACACCAAAATTAAAATAAAGGGAGAGATGGAAGGATTGGACCTTAAATGAGATTTTAATATGAAAAATTGCACGATTAGAGGATGAAACCACGCCTTTAAATCTCGAATCGAACCTCAATACGAACCCCAGCTCCGGTATGCATCCCTTCTTTCATTTTCCGCTGACCCAAAATAGAAATCCCAAAAAATAGAAAAACCCGAATCTAATTTTGTGCAAACCGACCTCGTTTCACTTGTTTCAGACTAATTTACTAGAATCATACCTCAACGGGTCAGTTTTAGTCAATTTAGGAGATGGTTCAGCTAATTCTGGTGAATTTTTTACGACTTCAATGGGTTTCCCAGCAGATGAGGGTCGAGACCAGAGTATTTTTGGATTAGGATATTATTCTCGCCTCACCAGAGTTCCATTAGGCTCGGAGAATGCCAGAAAATATATAACGGCCCAAATTTAGGACGACAACGACATATTTCATTGAAAGATTGTCGAAATTGAACCCCCGACTTTTAACCTTCTCTCTCGAGATCTTTATCTCTCTCAATTCTTCATATTCAGTGTTTTTACTCGACTATTTTCTCTACTCTATTTTTTTATTTTTTTCCATTTTTCCTGCTGTTTTTTTATAGTTGTTACTTCTCTATTTTTCTTCACTCTCTTTCTTGATATCTCTATTCTCCTCTCCAGTCTCTCCCCGTTTTTCTCGATCTGCTTCGATTGTATGTATATATGAATGTCTTCGTGTATGTGTACCAGTATATGTGCATTTTTTGGCTAGGTGAAGCTGCGAATCAGTGATGTTCTGTGGGGAAGATATCAATAGAAGAGTGTAGGTATATGTATGGAGTTAAGTGTATGTCTTTGTTGGACCTTTCAGTGATGGTGATGTGTATTGTTGTTATATTAGAATGACCATCTGTAAAATTTGTTATAAGGTGAGGTAAAAAATGTGACTAAAGGGGGGCGAATAAAGGCACGTGGGATAGGGTATGTTGGTGAGGTATCTGCTTTTAATTGGAGAGGTTGTTATTTATTAAGAATTTGAATATTTTTATCCTTTTGTGAAGAGATTATCACACGGGGATGAGGTATGCGGTAAAGTGTATTCAAAATTGATTTTGGGAGAGGCAAAATTACGTGTCTACAATAGTGATGAGTATTATGATGGTAAGCACACGCGCAATTGTACGTGGTCTTATTAAGTAATAGTGGCTTCAAGGAAGCTCAAGTATCGATCTCTCAGGGAATTGCGCTCGCCGCCTATCTAATTCTAGTCTAACTAATTGAGAAAAAAAATAAAAAAATAGTTTGTAATTTTGTAAATTAAAAATAAAATAAACAATGCATAAAAATAAAATTTTTGGAACAATCAATGAAGAAAAGCCCAGGGTGAAAGCACTTCGAACAATCATACTGTGTTATTGAATTTTCGTCGTTAACTTGCTTATCTTGGTTGTTGATTCGTAGGGTTAATTGCATGATCATGGTTTCCCAACCTATAATCTTTTACCTAATATGGATATTACAACTACATCGTTGAGCTGGGATATAATAATCCAATTAAGTCAATTAAAGCTATTATCCTACGTATAATTTAAGTAAGGCATTTAAGTACATCCCTATCCTAGACGCTAAGTTTAATTCTTTATTTTATAAAAGAATAAAAACTCAAACTTTGTTTATTCTCATATTCTATCTCCCTATTCCCTCTCCCGAGATCAAAAGGTTAACAATACATGTATTCTAAGGATCGTAAATCCTTAAAATAATTAAAACAAATAATCAAATATGATATGATAAATTAACCGAAATTAATCTTAAATAATAGTAGTCATGTTTTTTACTTTAACCCTAAAAGGAGAGTTTTAGCCATTAATATTCATAATCATGATCCAAATAATTAAATACATGAGATAAAATTAAAAACTAAAACTAAAATTAAAATTTAATAAACCATATAGCTGCCTCCATATAAATTCTCCAAAGCTGTCCAGCCGTGTCTTCTCCCTGTACGTGTCCAGTTCTCCCTTAATACAAATGTTGTGCCATTTCTTTTCCAATTTGACGAAGAAAAAAATAATCATGCACTACAGCTGTCCAACACCATTTTTTTATATATAATATTTCTCCTAATCCTAAAGAAAAATGGATTGAAAAGATTCCACTCCTTGAATCGCTTTAAACCACGTGCACAACAATCTGACTCAAAATTGGACAAGGCCCGTGTCAGAAGCTTTTATATTTGGACATCACGACGCGACGCGTCAGTTAATGCATGGGCACATCGATGCTACGCATTGACTTCGCATCTTTTCACTGAAATTTTTGCTTAAAAATTGATTAAGTGTAGAAGATCCTATCCTTTGTCATATCTTTTGTAGTGTATTTTCAACAAATTTTTAGCCTTTAAATCATTAATATATCACCATGTTTATCTTACAAAGCCTCCTACAATATCACACACCATAAATTAATAATTAAAACAACACAATATTTTTAACAACACATTAAAATAAGAGCTAAGATAAGGCAAATTTGCAATAATCTTCCACTTATTATTTCAACTCCTGACTTAATCAAATTAAACTTTGCACATTAAAATAAGTTATTCCAGTCATAATTACACTATTAAAATATTTAGAACAAATTAAATACATTAGAATCCACTGAGATTAACTAGATACACACCTAGCTCAAGCTAGTAAAACTAGTTTTTTGAGTTGAACTCTAAATTATTCAATTAAGCACAAACTTGTTTTAAAAATACTTTGGACATTGTAACCACATACTTGGATACTTAAATTCTTATTTATATCAATATGAACACGTTAAGCACTCAACTTTCTCTCAAAATAAGGTGAAATAAGCTAGAATAATGAAGCAAAAGTGTATAAAATCACCTCAGATCATCACCCCACACTTAAACTCTTGTTCGTCCTCGAACAACTCTTCACTATAAAAAATCTGAGGTGACGCTACACTTCTACTAAATACAAGACACTCAAGCTAGTACTACAATGACTACACGGAATGCAAGTTTCTACATAAAGCACGTTATTTACATCATTGAAAGCTCAAGAACACTACTCCAAAATATCCCAGCCTCAAGAATTGACTCACCTAAGTGGCGAATTCATGCATATTATTCAATCAAGAACATCATACAAATCACCTACATTCATCAAACATGTGCCCCTCACAACAAAAGAGTTACCCTTTATCACTCACAATAATGCAATTTATCATAATAGGTACAAGAATCAAATTACGCTCACTCTCACAAAGAATTCACAAATTACACACAATGAATCATAGGCTTGCCCTTAGTGTAATTTCCACTAATAGTTGAATATAAAGATTAGGATCAAGTATGTATTTTTTGGATTGTAACGTAGGCTAAAAAGATGGGTAGGAACTATTTGAGAATAGTGACTAACCTCTCTAAGCGCTTTAATACACTACATTAAACAATTAAAACCAACCTCCAACAACCAAATAAAACCATTTTTTGTTCACCCATATCTTTTGTTTTTACCCCATCTCTTTTAAGCATTTTCACAAACACTTGGTGGGATTATAGTTTATTGATGTGAATTGCCATTTTTTTAAAACTTGAGCCTAGGAGTTTAAAAAATAGCAATTCACATCAATCTCTTTTCAAGTACTCAGACTTCCTTGAATTATCCACATCATATTGTGAAGGTTTCGTCCACGCACTTTCATAAAAATCTGGACAATAAGCCACAAGATGGTGTCCTCCACAAAAACAATAAGAATTGCCATCACTCGAAAACCATCTATCCCAGACTGACATCTCAAGAAGAGTGTGAGAAAAATAGAAATAAATGAAAATAAAATAAAAATAAGATAGTTGCCTAATAACAAGTCCCCGGCAACGACGCCAAAAACTAGACAGCGCCCAAGCGCACACACAAGTGTACGTGGTCTTATCAATTAATATAGTGGATTCAAGGAAGCCCAAGTATCGATCTCTCAGGGACTTGTGTTCGCCGCCTATCTAATTCTAGTCTAACTAATTGAGAAAAAATAAACAGAAAGATAGTTTGTAATTTTGTAAATTAAAAATAAAATAAATAATGCGTAAAAATAAAATTCTTGGAACAATCAATGAAGAAAAGCCTAGGGTTAAAGCACTTCGAACAATCATACTATGTTATAGAATTTCCTTCGTTAACTCGCTTATTTTAGTTGTTGATTCGTAGGGTTAATTGCATGATCATGGTTTCCAAACCTATAATCTTTTACCTAATATGGATATTACAACTATATCATTGAGCGGGGATGTAATAATCCAATTAAGTTAATTAAAGCTATCGTCCTACGTATGAATCAAGTAATGCTTCTAAGTACATCCTTATCCTACACGCTAAGTTTAATTCTTTATTTTATAAAAGAATAAAAACTCAAACTTTGTTTATTCCCATGTTCTATCTCACTATTCTCTCTCCTGAGATCAAAAGATTGACAATATATGTATTCTAAGGGTCACAAATTCTTAAAATAATTAAAATAAGAATAAACAAACAACCAAATATAATAAGCAAAATTAATTAAAATTAATTCAAAATAATAGTACTCATGTTCTTGGTTTTAACCATGGAAAAAGAGTTTTTAGCCACTAATATTCATAATCATGATCCAAATAATTGAATACATGATATGAAAAATTAAAAACTAAAATTAAAACTTAATAAATCGTGTAGTTGCCTCCGTATAAATTCTCCAAAGTTCAGTCGAATCTTCTCCCTATATGTGTGTCAGTTCTCCCTTAATACTCTTCATTTCAAAATAAATAAATTTGGATTTTGGCACACAGATTAAGAAAAAAACATCAAAGACATAAATTTAACATAAATTTTCATTTTTACCCTTGAAGTCTCTTCTACCCCCCCAAAAAAAGTTGATCTTGGTAATGCTATAGGCTGCTGTCTCTTTTGCTTGTCAAATCATAAGGGTAATTTTGGAAAAAAAATTCAACGATTCACTTATTTTGAAACACTAATAAATATCTCAACAATTTATTTATTTCAAAACGGATGGAGTATAAATGTTGTCCCATTTCTTTTCCAATTTGACGAAGGAAAAAATAATCATGCACTACAGTTGTCCAACACCATTTTTGTATATATAATATTTATAATATTTCTCCTAATCCTAAAGGAAAATGGATTGAAAAGATTTCACTCCTTTAAACCACATGCACATCAATCTGACTCAAAATTGGACAAGGCCCGTGTCGGCAGTTTTTATATTTGGACATCACGATGCGGCGCGTCAGTTAACGCATTGGCACATCTATGTGATGCGTTGACTTCGTGTCGTCTCACTGAAATTTTTGTTTAAAAATATAGTTAAGTGTAGAACGTCCTATTCTTTATCTATGTCTTTTGTAATGTATTTTCAATAAATTTTTGGCCTTTAAATCATCAATATAACACTATGTTTAGCTTACAAAGTCTACTACAATATCACACACAACAAATTAACAATTAAAACAACATAATATTTTCAACAACAAATTAAAACAAGAGCTAAGATAAGAAAAATTCCCAATGATCTTTCACTTATTATTTCAACTTCTGACTTAATCAAATTAAATTTTGCACATTACAAATAATTTATTCCACTCATAATTACACCATTAAAATATTTGGAATAAATTAAACATATTAGAATCCATCCAGATCAACTAGACATATACCTAGCTCAAGCTAGTAAAATTAGTTTTTCAGATTGAACTCTAAATTATTCAATTAATCACAAACTTATTTTAAAAAATACTTTGGACATTTTAATCACATATTTGGACACTTAAATTCTTATTTATTTCTATATGAACACGTTAAGCACTCAAATTGCTCACAAAATAAGGCGAAATAAGTTAGAATAATGATACAAAAGTGTATCAAATTACCTCATATCAAGGATAGAGAATTATAGTGGTCGGGAAGGGGTAGGATGAGTGGGTTGGGTTAGGCGGCGTTTGGGTATAGGGATAGAGAAAAAGATATTTTCTACAAAAAAATAAAAATATTAAATTTTTTTGGTGTTAGGGTAGGAGATGGGGATAAGAAAAATAATTCAAAAAAAAAATAAAAAATTATGGAGAGTAGGGGTGGGGGTGGTGTTAGGTAGGGAATAGGGGTGGATGATAGGGATTAGGGGTGGGTAGTGTAAAGAAAAAAGTTCTTATAAAAATAAAATAATTTTTTTAGGGGGGAGGGAGGGGACGGGAGTTGTGCATTAGGGGTGGGTGGGGTGAGAAAAAAATTAACAAAAAATTCAGAAGTTATAAGTCAAATAAAATTTGGGCAGGGGGGAGGGGTTGGATAGAGGTGAGGGGTGGGTTTGAGATTTGGTGGGATGACTGATTTTGAGAATAGAATAAAAACTTTTAATTGAATTAACGTAGACGATATAATAATAAGTATAAATAAAATACTTAAAGATATTAATGATGAAATCAAACAATGAAAAAAATTATAATAATAGAATATAGTTTGAAAATTTAAATGAAAATAATGAATTATTTGTGCTTAATTTGTTTTTGAATTGAAGTTGTGAAATCTAAAATTTAGAATTAGAAGTTTAGTAATTGATAAAGTTAAAGTAATTTTAGTGTTTGAAATGAAATAAAAAGATAACAAAAAGTACAGTTAGTAGCTCAAGTTAAATTAATAGATTAAAAAAAGAAATAGAAGGTAAGGGATTTAATTACAACTTTAAATTAATTAAAAATATAGAGTTAAAAGCCCAACAACATAATTAATAATTCTTTAATATTTATATTTTATTTTCTTAAAACTAGTCAATGGAATATAACTAAAGAAAATACTAGTATTGTTTTTTTTATATAAAAATATGTAAAATAATTGTAATTGTGATTTATTATTAAGTATCAGTTACAATTCTACTATTAATGATTATTTTTAATATTTCACTAACTTTGAAATATGTTGATTTTACACAATAAAAATTGATTAATTTTATGTGAAAAAGTGGTATTTTTTAACCAATAATCATTAAAAAAAATTATGCATCGCGCGAGTACCTATACTAGTATTATTTAACAAAGAAAAGGAAGATGTCTATAAATTAAATTTAAAAACAGTATATTAGGAAAAGGTAAGTAAATGAAAATAAATATTTTTTATTTATTATAAATATATTTTGAGATTTTTTTTTTCTGGTTTACTTTTTTCTAATATCCATTAAATTTAGCAGGTAGAGATTGTTAAATGTATGAAAATAAAAATGGCTGGATTTTTAACAAAATTGTGGACTAAAACTGCTAGAAAGTATATTTAAGGGATCATTTTGAATATATTGAAACATAAGGAATTTTTTAGCTCACATTTTAGGTAGAGTTTTAATTATATTTTATCAAAATTATTTTATAAAAGATTAGAAAAGTTAAATGATTTTGGTGTAACAAAACAAAGAATAGTGACTTTTCAGTAATGAATACAAAGCTAGATGAATACTAGTTAAATTTTCTCATAAAAGTTGTTAGTCATAAATAAAAGGCTTAAGTCATCGACAAGCCCTCAAACTTGTCCCGAAAATTCACCTAGATCCCTCAACTAAGGCATGTACTTATCGGACCCCTAACTAACCTAAATTTTGATCCAATTGAGATTTTTTAGCACATTCAGCAAAAGGTATAGAGTGTGTGTAACACACTCGCTTGATGTGACAAAATTGACCAATAAGAAAAATACACGTGGCAAACGATTATTTTTTTTTAAAAAAACTATAGGTTAGAAATCCAATTAAATAATGAAGTGGGTCCAAAAATTATTTTGAATATATTATAATTTACAAAAAAAAAAAATGATCCCCCCACCCTATTTCTATTCTTTCTCCATTTTCTACCAGAAGATGAACTTTTAAAAAAAAAATTAAAACTTGTATTTCTCATGATACTTTCTCTATCAAGGATATCAATTTTCATTTTCTGCATGAAAATGGTTCCCCCTCCTCTTTCCACCTTTTTCACCATTTTCTACAAGAAGAAATAGAGGCTAATCCTGACGTGTAAATGGAGAAATAGCCATCTCCATTATATTTGATTTGAGTTATTTAAGTTCATAAACGAAAAATGCATTCCTCAAAATTTTTTAATGAACACTTAAAGTTTCCGACAATGGCTTTTTTAATCGAACAATGTTGGAATGTTGGAATTCGAACAATGTTGGAATTTCGAGCAATGTTGGAATATTGAACAAGCTCATAAATGTGTAAAATTTGGATACCATTGATTTCTGATTCTACCTCCTCTTGATATTGAATGGTTTTGCTACTTGACACCTTAAATCCGGTAAGAATTACTTGTACACTGAAAATACTCTACTAAATGTACTTGGTTTATAAGAATTATTCGAAAACAAAAAGAAAAGGTGTAATCTTTATTTGTTAAACAAGACAACTAAAGGGGAGGGGGGAAGTTGCGACGTCTACGAGAGAGTGGGGGGTTGAGGACGATGAGTAAGGGGGGTTATGAAGAAGACGATGACTTGGAGGCCGGGGGAGGGAGAGAGCTTTTTTTTTAAATTAAAATTTTAGGATAATTATAAATTATATTAATAAAATAATTTAAATACATGTTTTTTAATTAAAAAAAGAAAAATATTATTTATGCTACTATCATGCGCCCAAGGAGAGTGTAACACACTCTTCTTGCCAAATCAGCATTTTGTGCCTGATAAGTACCAATTTTAGCACTTGGCATTCTTGATAGGTACAGACCTTAGTTGAGGGGCCTAAGTGAATTTTCGGGACAAGTTTGAGGGTCTGTCGATGACTTAAGCCTAAATAAAAAGAAGAATAAAGAGATGTACAATGGCATTGCTTAATTGGATAACTTAAGTGCTGCAGGCCACGATGAAATAAAGAAGAAGAATTGCAAAATCTGGTTAGGGAACTATGGGCAAGAAATTCCTCATTTAAAGAGAGTGGCAGATATACTATTTAAAACTGTCGATGCTGCTAATACTATGGATCAGAATGGGAAATTGCTTGTGCAGAGGTTGAATGCCTAACGAAAGATGCAAAGATGCAACTGGAGTAATCAAAGTCTAAGGTAAAAATATTATATCTTCATCTGCAGTTTTAGTATCATTTATTTGAATTCGGTATCAATTTTGTATCTTAGGGAATTTCGGACAAACTTTTAGGACCTTAATCCGAGAAAAGTATCAATTGATTAAGCAGAAAGACTCAGATATTCAAGAAGCTCATTTATGTCATTTTGATCTTGCAAAAGTCAGAGAGCAAATAGTGATATTAGAAGGATTTGTGCACTAAAGAATGTAGTGTAGTAGTCAATGAAGTGGGTTAAGAATAATGGAGTCACAGGATCAGGTAGCTAATGTCGCAAAAAGTAGCTTCTGATACCAAAGGGAGCATCTTAGATATATCGATAGTCACTCGCCGATTGCAATCTCACAACTTTCATCAACTTTAGAGTAATATCAATTGATTAAGCAAGGAGTCTTGGTTATTTAAGACGCCTATTTATGGCATTTTGAGCTTGCAAAAACTAGAGGATGATCAGTAATATTAGAATGGGTTATGCACCCCAAAGGTGTGGCGTAATAGTCAATGAATTGGGTTGAGAATCATTAAGTCTTAGGATCAAGAGGCTGATGTTGGAGAAAGTAAATTCTTATACCGAAGGAAGAATCTTAGATTTACCTTTAATCATGCATCAAGTGCAATTGCACAACTCTCATCAACCTTTGATTTCATGATGTTAAGAGAAGTTAGGTAAAAGAATGGTAAGCTAACACAACGTAGATTGTTGCCTCAAGTATGTTAATCTGCATTAATATTGCATCTCTTCTTTCATATTAGCTAATAGAAAGAACAAAGTAGAGCCATTTTTTGTGGTTTGGAGAAAGAATAAAGTAGAGACTTTTGAGTTTTTTAGAATATGAGGAAGTTGTGTTGATTATGGAAATTTCCCATGAAAACTTCCATAATATGAATAGTCTTCTACTCTAAGATAGAGACAGAGGGCAAGTTCGATTAAGTTGATTTTGCGCTCGGCCTCTGCCTTAAATGTAGAAGCTTAGTTTGCCCCTTTTGAAACATTTTTTTACTTATTTAGTAAAACATTTCAGTACCTTCTTTTTCTTGTTAATAGTTTTATGTCCAAAAACATATTTGATATTTAATGATGTATAATATATACTGCTAGCTAAAAAAGTTCCTTTCCAGATGAACTTCAAACATATCCTTGAAAAGAATTATTATTTGTTAGCCTTCTATAACAATTTGATATGTTTTAATAATGACAAACTAATAAAATAAATATGAAGGATCCACTTTGGCGGAAATTAAATTAAGGAAACAAAATATAGGCACTCTCGAAACTATATTAATTTGAAAGAGTTGAAGATTTAGAAGATCTCCTAAAAAGAGGAGTCAATGATTTTGTAGCTAATAATGGAGCAAAAATCATGGATGAAAGATCTCACACAAAGCCGAGCAAGGAAAGAGAATCATATCTCCTACACGGACATATTTGATATGGGACACGTATGGATGTGAATCACCATTCAGGAAAGGAAGATCATATCACACACACAGACATATCTAATATGGATGTGCCAATGATGTGAATTCTTAATCAAGGAATCTATACAAATCCTTGAATGAAAGAAAATCTCTTGGGTTTTCCTTTTAGAGCAAGGAAGAAGTAGAAGATGGAGACTATTTAAGAGCATCGAAGATAGAAGAATACACAACTTTACAGGAAACTATCACTCTGTCTCATCTTTTAGTCTTCATAAAGCTTTGAAATTCTCTAAATTTACAATAGTTATAGAAAGAAATAGATTGAGTCAGTCTCTTAGTTATACCAGTCGAGGTTGTGTCAAAAGATCTGGATAACCATAGTTCAGATTCAAAACTTGTTCAACTTTGTTGTAACTCATTCTTATTGTCAAGCTCTAAAGCAACCCTTGCAACCTAATATAACTGGACAGGCACCACACTAGTGATCCAAACTAGTTTAAAATCTGTGTTCTTATTTATATTCACTTTTAGCATTCAGATTATATCTATTTTATTACGTATACTAATTTGCGGGTGAGTTGACTGACGAAGCCGATCAGTCGACTCAAAAAAAATTAATTCACCCCTTCCCCCTTTTGAATTTTAATTAGTATCAGATTAGGTCTCACTGTTAAGAGTTGCTTAACTACATATGAGTAAAGATCAAATGGTCAACTACCAAATTTTGGGAGCGCTTCTTTAAGATGGACACTTCTTAACAAGATCACCTTACTTCAACGGATAACACTATTCACACTGGAAGAATATAATCATAATCATCATGCAGTCAACTGATTTCCAAGCTTTGATGGTCATAAAAAAGGGATCGAAACCTATATCGGAATTTAATGACGAACAAAAGAAAAAGAATCTAGTAGCATGGACATGGATGATTTTGGAAAAATTTAAAATTACTGAGGAACAACAGGAGGTAATCGAAATTAATGATAGAGTTATAAGTTTACTGTACTATACAGTTAGTGGAGCAGAATATGATAATATATCAACCTGCGAAATGGTTAAAGAAATATGAAAAATACTTGATGTGACTTATAAAGGTATTACCAAAGTAAATGAAGCAAGGATCAATGGTTTGGTTAATGAGTACGAGCTCTTTAAAATATGACGTCTGATAAGCTGGAAGGTAACCTTCTTACTTATAAGCAAAATCATATAAAAGGTACAACAAAGAGGAAAAAAAGAAACCTATAGCCTTCATTATCGTTAGTCCGGATAAGACGAGAACCTGGATGAGTATAACAATGAAGGAATAGCTCTTATAAATCGTGGGGTTGGGAAAATTATAATATAAAGGCAACAGAGACCTTAAACTTTCAAAAGTAATGAATTCACAAAAAATAATGATCGTTTTTATTATTGAAGCAAATCGGGTCATATAAAACAAAACTATCTACATTTAAGGAGATCATTCAAGAAAAAATTGAAATTTAGAGCCTGAAGTGATAGAGATAAAACCAAAGATTATGCAAAAAGAGCAAATATATGTTTTATAGAAATAGGTAAATCCAGTGAGATAAGATCTTTTAGCTATCAATATTGCAATCTTATTCAATAAAATCTTGATATGATTACTGATGAACTTCAAAAGATTATTGATGAATACAACAAAATTGCTCAAGTAAAGAAAAATTGGCAAGCTCAGTCAAAAAGAAAGATTGAAGAAGAAAGAAGGAACTGGCAGATTCAACTTGAAGCAAGCCAAATAGAAATCGACTTGCTTCAATAAGAACTTAATAATGTTAAAATGCAGTTAAATAGCTTTAGAAAATCACCAAGTCATAGTTTTGTCAAGTCAAATATTTTAAAATCTAAATCTACTATAGACAATGGTTTAAAGGAATGTGGATTTACAGTGTTAAAGGAAACACATCAAACCTCAAGGACCCAATATCTCTTGGGTACCTAGACGAAATTAATTCTCTTATTTTGCAGGAACATGTCCAGAAAAACTACAAAAAGTAATATGGGTAATAAACAACGGATATCTTTGACATATGACCTAAAAAAAAGTCTCTACCCTAAAGAAATTTGAAGGTAGATCTATCAGAATTGGAGATAAGGCCAAAGAAGAATTCAAAAGAGACAACTTTGTAAACTCAGATTTTCTTGCAAATTTAGTAACATTTATCTCATTAATGGGCTTTGAAATAACCTATTGAGCATTAGTAAGCTTTGTGATGTAGGATTCTATATATATTTCAATGCTGAAAATTGTTCTATCAAGCATGAAAAAATGAGAATCACTCTCATTAGTTATATTGTCGATAATATTTATGTTCTAACTAATGCTAATTTTGCTACCATTATATGTCTCACTTCTCAAATTAGTGATCCTGATTTTTCTACCATTATATGTCTCACTTCTCAAATCAGTGATCCCTAGTTGTTGCATAGAAACTTAGACATGCCAGCATGCATGCCATTGAAAATATTTCTAGACTTGAATTAGTGAATGATCTACCAAAGCTAAAGTATGAAAAATATTACATATGTTATACCTATCAACTTGGTAAATAGAATCTGACATCCTTTAAAGTCAAAGACACTGGCAGCACTACCAAACCCCTTCAAATGATTCATATGGATCTGTTTTTCCCCACCAAAACTGCTAACATTTGTGAAAAAAGATATGTGTTTGTTATAGTTGATGACTTTTCTTGGTTTACTTGGGTAATGTTTATTGCTCACAAACATGAAGCTTTCACTAATTTTGATATTTTATATAGAAAATTGCAAATAAAAGTAGGGTAATTCATCACTTATATTCACATAGATCATAGAGAAGAATTTGAAGGCCCTTGAAGACTACTATGCTCAAAATGGTTACTCATAGAACTTCTTATTTCCTCAACAAAATGGCATTGTTGAATGAAAGAATAGATCCCTCCAAAAAATGGCACAAACCATGATACTCGAGAAAAACTTACCTGACAATTTCTAGATGAAAGAAGTGAGAATAACATGTCAAATTCTCAACAAATATCACATTAGGCCTATCTTAAAGGAAACCCGCTAGAAAGTGTGGAGTAAAAGACACCAAACATCAAATATTTTCATTCTTTTGGATGAAAATTCACAGTAATGATAAGAATAATTTAAAAAAATTTCATCCACAAAGTAATAAAGGTAGTTTTCTCTGTTACTCCCCTACTAGTCATGCCTACAGGGCCTTTAATAAATGAACATCATGTGTTAAAGAATCTATACATATAGTGTTTGATGAATCTAATTTGATTGCCATGATTTTGAGTTTTGATAAGGAACAGGTGAATGAATCTCAACAAAAAAACCTTTCCTGAGATAGCACTGAAACAAACCGACTTTGAGTCGAGTACTGCTCAATTAGTCTCAACTCCAGTCACTGAATCATCAAAAACAAACATTCCAAGAGAACGGAGATATAGTGCACGTATCCCAAATAAACTCATCATTAAAAATTCAAATGAGTAAATCCAAACAAGTGCCTCACTGAGGAAACAAGAATCACTGGCCTTTGTGTCTTAAATTAAACCTCAAAAGGTTGATGATGTTCTCAAAAACAAATCATAGGTTAAAGCCATGAAGAAAAAGCTGGATTAATTAGAATAAAATCAAGTTTGGAATCTTCACTACAATAAAAGGTATGTATAGGTATAGAATACCTCATAGCTAAATATGAAAATTTCCATGGCTAAACACTTTAGCTACAATTTTCTTTTTTTTGTAGCTTTTGTAACCAGAAGCGATGTAATGTGGCTAAGGATTACTACTTACAGCTACACAAGAAATTGTTGTAGCTGTGATGGTACACAAAATTCTTGCTAAGGAACATATACTTATGGATAATAATTTACTCTTGTGACACGCCATATAAAATTCATAATAATTTTTGTAATGTAGCCACAATGTATTCTGTTATGGCAAAAGACTTAATTTTTTTGTATGATAATTTTAAATTTGTCGCTATTTTATATGTTAATTTTATTATTGAGTTATGAATTAGAAAATCTATAGCTACAAGAAGTATTTGCCATAAACATTTTTATACATGGCTAATAATTCATTCTTTTTGTCAAAAAAACATAAACTAAAGATAATAAATTGCTATGAAAAATGAAAATATATATCCACATTTTTTATAATTACATATATGTCACGACTCGAACTAGTGATGGGCTATGACGAGTATGTCAAGTACACCGAGGACCAGAGACCACCCCTTCGGCCTAGCCAAATAGAACACCATACAGATAGCGGTGGATGAATTTTGAACATATAACAAGATAGAATAAATGTAATCTCAAAGGATTCTAAGAATATCAACAACAATACCCAATCCATATTAATCCATAACACCTCTATGAAAAAGCCGTATATAATCTAAGTCGGGATATGGCCCCAATGATATCCAAAGAAACCATGAGAAATAGTCTATGACACAAAATAAAATAAGAAGTAACAACCCTCCGAAGGAGTCTCACCAATTCAAGCTAACTCACAAATGATCCAAGATCACCTATTAATACGCAAGACAAGCAGAAGTATCTTTAATGCCTGCATCACATGGAAATATAGTGTCCGAAGATGGTTAGCGGGGTGAGCACTAACATGTAACTCATGAAAGGGATAAAATTATGTCAAGTTAAATCCACAGTAAAATCCATATACACACATTGTACATATATACATACATATATATATATATATATAACATGTTGGGATAGGGAAAAAAGTTTAGTATGAAAGTAAAACATTAGCCTGGACTGTGTAGCTTAACCATCATATAAGGCACCCACAGGCCATATGAGTTTAACTCTTCTGCTAAAAGGGCCCCAATATGTGTTAGCCGCACGAACTAGAGGTATCAAGAAAGAACAGAAAATGCACCAACCCCACATCAATCCAAGATAAAAATTTCTATATATACATATAAAGTGTGTCATATTCACATGGTCATCAATACCAACCTTGATGCCAGCAAATGTGAGTTTCTAGTATCGGTCCCCCCGGGACATCTACCTTCATAGCCTAGCTACACAAACCCTTTTGAGCTACTATTAAAATAAGTTTCACTTAACCCATCCATTAACAAAAGAATTGACCATTAGGTGAAATACCCTGACTTTTTATCCCTTGAAAATTCTTTGAGCTTTGAGTTCACTGCCCTAGTTATGATTGGACCCTATGAGTCGTAAGGTCTTCTGGCAAATCATTGGGATGAGTCACAACTATACCGGTAAGTTTGTAGCATGATTATTCTTTAACTACAAGTGGATCACTAAGAGATGTAAGGATACATTATGAGTCGTTAGATGTAATCATAGGAATCCAGTGTAAGTCCCAATTTGGGTTCTATGTTGACTACTGCTGGACCCTATGAGTCATAGGGTCCTATTATGATTCCCGTGGCTAAGTCATAAGGTCAATAGTGTAGGGTGATTTAGAGGTACTTTCTTGGTTATGACTCATGGAGATGAGTTGTAAAGAGTAGTTACGAGTCAAGGGTTGACTCATAGTCAAAGATAACCCTTTCCCAGCTTTTAAGTTAAGGGCATTCTAGATATTTCTCCTCTTACCCAACTTCAAAAACACATAATTTAACATTTTTAGGGTATTATTAGCCCTCATAAACACATCATAGTAACTTCTTAATAATCTCAAATCCTCAAGGTCAAGAACACTTAGGGTTTTTAAGAGGTTGATCACATAGGGCTTTCAAGGGTGGGTTCTCTCTGTACATCTTACTATTTTAGGTATGCGACACTTTCCTCGTTGTTAATTTATCAAAAAGCATATGTATTAAAGTATTATTCATATGAAATTATTTTGGTTTTGAAAACAAGGGTTGCGGGTTTTGAATGCTTATTGTTGAACAATATTTTCTCATGATATATATACGATTTTCACCCTTCAAATTTGGTGTTGAACATATGAGGGCATGGTTATGGTGTATGAACTATGGAATTGTGATTTTTCCTGACTTGAGACTTTTGAAGTAGTTATGTCCCTAACCCCATAATGTGAAATTTATTTTAATTATGAGAACTATGGAAATATGTAAAATTAAACCAGTCTTTAACTATTACATGAAATAAAAAGGTATTTGAAATACAATGGTATGATTTAATGAACAAAAGGAGAGTCGGTGTATCCCACCTTGTATTAATGAACAAAGAAAGTTGTTTTCTCCAAGTTAATAGGAATTATTTTGGCATATTGTTGTTACCTTGCAAGTGTAGTTAGTATGATGATACCAACAATGTATGCCTCATATGCAGTGTGGTTAAATAAATAGGAATGTGTGGTACTTATTTTTACTGGGCTCTAATAAGGGTTATGTATCTAAGCCATGAAAGTGGAGGTCTGAGTGAATGATACTGGAAACTGCAATTGCTAACGTGGGGGTTGAAGTGACCAGCAATGTTTGAGTCCCCCTTATTACTATTTCACAATTAGGGAGGTTTGAGTCCTTCATAAATCATGATTTTATTAGGATTTTAAGTCACCTTAGTGTATGTTGGGAGTTTTAAGTCCCCCATATGTATATATATAAGATTATTCTCTGGTTCGTGCTGCTACACATACATGGAATGACCAGGGGTGAGAGCTGGGTCCCATATAGCCGGGGTACTATTATATGATGATTGATCTACACAATATAGGTTAAGAAGTGCACGCTAAACCTTCTTCCCTATCCCGATATGAAATATATATATATTTATATATATGTATATGGTTATTGTGCATTGATTGACTTAGTTAAATTAATGTCATTATTTTATCTTTATCCCTTAGTTACATGCTAGCGTTCACCCCGCTAACCATTTTCAGATGTTGTTTCCCCATGTGATGCATAAATTGTAAATACTTCTACACCTCCTTCTCAGTGATTAGGATTTGGGATTAGCTCATGAGTTGATATTATAGTGGTGAGCTTTCATACATTGGAAGTCTACATTTCAAGTTTTGTTTCTCTTATGTCTTAGAATTATTTTTGGATATTTTTGGGGTATGTTACGACACTTTATTGATTTTCAGTTTTGGATCATTAGTTAGAAGCCTTTGTTTGGACTGTTGTGGTTATTGAAAAATATTGGTCGGTCGTTTGGCTGGTCGTCAATGGTTGGTTATGGGCATACATTTAAAACTTTTTTAAGCTATTGAACGCTATCTTATTATATGTTTGTAATTCATCCGATCTTAGGGTGTGGTTGTTTGGTTGGTTAGGTACAGGGGGTGATCTCTAGTCCATGTGAGACTTGAGATATCCATCATGGCCAGGTCCTAGTTTGGATCGTGACAAAGGTGGTATCAAAGACAAGGTTTGGTATTATTGGGTAGCCAACAAAGCTATGTCAATTAGAGTCTCATTTATGGGTGAGTAGCGCACCACACTTATAAGGGAGAGACAATGAGCATTTAGGAAAGTTTCCCCTTTTTGTTGTTTTGTTTCAAGCTATATATTCTAAGGTCTTGAATCTTCTCTAATTTCCATTTGTTCATTTTTCATATCATGCCTGCCGAATGATTTGAAGCTCATGGAAACTCCTCTGTCCTACTTAAGTAAAATCATAATGGGACACGCCCTGCTTATGAGTTACAGACTCGATCTAGGGGTACAGTTCCTGATTGCCCTTCTGGAGTTTTATCGGCCCCCTCTAGTCCTCCTTAGGCTTCTCAGGCTGATGTTTCGGATGTAGAATTGTGTCAGTCTATTTATATATTGGGTCAGTTGGCAGCTTCTCAGTCTGAGCATGTAACTTCTGTTACTCCATTTTTTTAGAACACAAGGGTTGGCCATTATTAAGGTTAAATCCTTCAACTTTTACTGGTGTTCAAGTTGAGAAGGATCCTTAAGGTTTTATAGATGAGATAGAGAAGATATTTTGGGTTATGCATGATACTAATGTTGAGGTTTTAGAATTCTCTGGCTATCAACTGAAGGATATAACATACCTATAGTGTGAGAAATAGGAATAGTCTAGGGGAGACAGTGCCAAATCTGTACTTTGGGATGATTTCTCTAGTGCTTTTCTGGACTACTTCTTTTCTCAAGAGTTGAGAAAGGCAAAAATGGAAAATTTTGTTAATCTAAAGTAAGGTAGGATAACAATCAAGGATGCCTTAAAATTTCATCAATTGTCCCAATATGCTCCCGAGTTAGTATCTAGTTTGAGGGATAGAATGAGGAAGTTTTCTTTGGGGGTGTCCCATGAGATAATTCTAGAGAGTAAGGATTCATTATTTAACATGGATATGACATCTCTGGACTGGTTGTGTATATGCAGCATGTTGAGAAAAAGAAGAAGAAGCAAGCAGAGATAGGAAAGAGGCAAAATAAGAAGTTTAGATTCTTTAACCAGAGCGGAGGTCAGCAATAGAGTGGTAGAGATGGTAGAAAGTATTCTAATAAGAAGTTGGGGAATTCTAGTTCATACTTCACAGCTAGTTCTCCCTATCTGAAGTCATTAGGTGATCATTATTCTTAGCAAAATAGTGGTTTTAGGGTACATGATACTCAATCTCAGGCTAGTGGGTCTCAGTTAGCTCTATCATATCCTCTTTATTGATTTTATGGTCATATGTATCATGGTTTTTGCAAAGAAGGAAGGAATAAGTACTTTAAATATGGTCAGACTGGTCATCTACAGAGGGATTGTCCTTCTAAGGCTTCTTTTGGGGCAAATAATATTCCTGTTACCACTTTATCAGCTCCTGCACCAAAGGGTGCTGAATCTACTTCTGGTATTAGCACTTTCCAAAATTATTTGTATGCTCTTTCTACCCACCAAGACTCTGAGGCATCTCCTAATGTCATCACTACTATGTTATGACTCTTTTCTCATGATGTGTATTACTTGCTTGATCTGGAGTTTACTCTTCCTTATATGACCCCATTTGCTGTTGTGCATTTTGGTTTCGGTCATGAGTGTGTCCCTAATCCTTTTTCTATTTCTACCTTTAGTGGGTGACTCAGTGGGTGCTAGAAGAGTCTATAGGGGTTGCGTGGTAGCTATTGGTAGTAGAGAAACTCTGGTGGATCTGATAAAGTTAGAAATAGTTAATATTGGTGTCATATTAAGGATGCAACTAGGACAAGTTGCACTTGTGCTATGCCTCCTTAAATTGTCGAACCCATAAGGTTATGTTTAAATTCCCTAATGAGCTGGTCATTGAGTGGAAAGGGGTTTCTCTAGTGCCTAAAGAAAGATTCATATTATATTGTAGAGCCCAAAAATTAATTTTCAAGGATGTCTTTACCGTTTGGTCTGGGTTAAAGATTCTAACTCGGAGGGTCTTTCCTTATAATCCATTTCCGTGGTTAATAAATTCCCTAAAGTTTTTTCTAACAATCTTTCTGGAGTACCTCCGGATAGGGAAATTGACTTTGGGATTGACGTTGTTTTGGACAATCGTCCTATTTCCGTCCCTTTCTATAGAATAGCTCTAAATGAGTTGAAGGATCTTATCGAGCAATTGAAAGACCTCCTTTAAAAAGGTTTTATCCTTCCTAGTATGTCTCCATAGAGTTTTCCTATTTTGTTCATACGTAAGAAGGATAGTTCCCTTTGGATGTGCATAGATTATTATCAATTGAATAAGGTTACGGTAAAGAACAAGTATCCTCTTCCTAAGATTGATGATTTTTTAGACCAGCTTCAGGGTGCTAAATGTTTTTCTAAGATTGATCTTTGGTTAGGTTACCATCAACAAAAGATTAGGGAGGTGGATATGCTTAAGACTGCCTTACAATGACGGTCATTATGAGTTCCTAGTCATATTTTTTAGTTTGACTAATACCTCGACAGTATTCATGGGCTTGATAAGTAGGGTTTTTTGTTATTTTTTAGATTTTTTCATCATTGTATTTATAAATGACATTCTGGTGTACTCTAAGAGTAAGGTGGGGCATGCCGATCACCTTCATATCATGTTAAAAACCTTGAAAGAGCAATAATTATATGCCAAGATATTGAAGTACAAGTTCTGGTTGAAGGTTGTTACTTTCTGGGTCATGTTATTTCTAGTGAAGGTATCATAGTGGATTTGTAGAAAGTTACAGTGGTTAAGAAGTTGCGTAATCCCACAACTCCAATTGATCTTCAGAGCTTTTTGGGTTTAGCCGGCTACTATTGGAGATTTGTAGAGATTTTCTCAACTATAGATTCCTTACTAACTAAGTTGACCTAGAAAAAGTGTAGTTCTTGTGGTCTGAGGCTTGTGAGGGTAATTTTGAAAAGCTGAAATATAAGATAACTTTAACTCCAGTTTTGACTTTACCTAAAGGAAATTATAGATTTATGGTTTATTACGATGTGTCCTATGTGGGACTTGGTTGTGTGTTGATTCATCATGGTAGGTTGGTGGCCTATGCTTCTAGGCAGTTGAATTTCTTGAGAAGAATTATCTGACTCGTGAGTTTGAGCTATTGGTTGTGGTGTTCGCATTGAAGATTTTGCATCACTATTTGTATAGAGTTCATGTTGATATATTTATAGATCATAAGAGCCTGAAATATGTGTTCATCCAGAAGGAATTAAACCTCAGGCAAATGAGGTATCTTGAGTTGCTAAAAGACTACAAGATGAGTCTCTACTATCACCCAGGTAAAGCTAATATGGTTGTTGATGCTCTTAGCAGGTTATCCATGGGGAGTCTAGCTAATGTGGATAACGATAAGCGGTATTTGGTGAAAGATATTCACCGTTTGGCCAACCTTGGAGTTCATCTCTTAGACTCTGAAGATGGTGGTGTATTTGTGCAAGAGGTGGCAAAGTTATACCTTATTGCTAAAATAAAGGAGAATCAGGTACTGGATCCTATCCTAATGAAGATTAAAGTGGATGTAGGAAATAAAAAAGTTTTGGTTTTGAGATTGGAGGTGATCGTATCGTGAGGCACCAAGGTAGATTATGTATTCCCTATGTAGATAGGTTGCGGGAGAGAATCTTGGTTGGGGCTCATGGGCTGCGTTATGCCATATATCCCAGTTCGACAAAGATGTATCGTGATCTCAAGGATATTTATTGGTGGAATGATATAAAGCAATATGTAGACAGTTTTATGTCTAAATGCATGGTGTGTCAGCAAGTGAAGGTTGAACACTTAAGGCCTGGTGAGTTGACCCAAGAGATTAAATTGTCAGTGTGGAAATGGGGAGTGATTACTATGGATTTTGTTACTGGTCTTCCTCGGTCTCAGAATTAATTTGATTTGATTTGGGTCATCGTTGATATAATGACTAAGTATTCTCACTTCTTTCCAGTGAGGACTAATTATTCGGCAGAAGATTATGCTAAGTTGTTCCTCTAAGAGATTGTGAAGTTGCATGGGGAGCCTATTTTTATCATGTTAGATCGTGGTACTCAATTCTTATCATACTTTTGGTGTTTGTTTTAGAGAGATTTGGGGACTAAGGTTAGCCTTAGTACTGCTTTCCACCCTCAGTTGGATAGACAAGCAGAAAGGACTATTTTGACATTGGAAGATATGCTTTGATATTGCGTGATTGACTATGGTGGTATTTTGGTTGAAAATTTTCCTCTTATAGAGTTTGCATATAATAATAGCTACTACTTTAGTATTTGGATGGCTCCATTTTAGGCATTGTATGGTAGGAGATGTAGGTCTCCTATTGGGTGGTTCGAGGTTGGTAAGGTAGAGATTTTTTTTCCTTGATTTGGTTCACCAAGACATGGAGAAGGTGAAGATGATTCGATATAGGCTTAAAGCTACCCAATGTTGCTAAAAGTCCTACGCGGATGTGAGGCAAAGAGAGTTGGAGTTTAGTGTTGGTGATTGGGTGTTCTTAAAGGTGTCTCCCCTGAAGGGAATAATATATTTTGGGAAGAAGGAGAAGCTCAGTCCCCAGTATGTTGGCCTGTACTTGGTCTTGAAGAGGGTTGTTAGTGTTGCATATGAGTTAGAGTTTCCTCCTAGTTTGATCTTTATTCATCCATTGTTTCATGTTTCAATTTTGAGAAAGTACATAGGTGATCGTTTGATGGTTATTCCATTAGAGGTGGTGGGTATTTCAGATTCCTTATCATATGAGGAACTCCCAAGTGAAATTTTGGATTGACAAGTTCGTCGGTTGTGGATGAAAGACGTTGCTTCAGTAAAGGTTATATAGAGGAACTACAAGGTTGAAGAGGCTACTTGGGAACCCAAAGAGGACATGAAGTCCAAGTAGCCATTCTTGTTTTCCACTCTGGATAATTATGCTTAAGGTATGTGTTATTTCTAACATATTTGTTTTCTGACCTTGGTAAAAGGAAAGAGTGATTACCTTGGCATCTTTGTTTTCTAACTTTGTTAAAGGTAATAGTAGAGGTATATGGAGTAAAACTATGCTAGCAATTTCCTTGACCCATCATTCGAGGATGAATGATCCAAGTGGGGGAGAATTGCAACACCTCAGATTTTTGGCCCTTAAGAATTCCTTGAGCTTTAAGCTCACTATCCTAGTTATGACTGGACTCTATGAGTCCTAGGGTGTCCTGACAAGTTGTTGGGATAAGTCATAACCAAACTAGTAAGTTTGTGGCATGATTCTGCTCTAATTACACTGGCTTATTAAGAGCCGTAAGGATACGTTACGGTTATTAGGTGTAATCATAGAGTAGCTAGTGTAAGTCCCCATTTTGGGTTTTGTGTTTCCTACAACTGGACCCTATGAGTCATAGGGTCCTATTACAATTCTCTAAAGATAAGTTGTAAGGTCAACAATGTATGGTGACTTAGTGGTATTTCCTTGGTTATGACTCGTGGTGATGAGTCGTAAGGAGTGGTGACGAGTCAAGGGTTGACTCGTAGTTAAAGACGGTCCTTTTCCAGCTTTTATGTTAAGTTCATTCTAGACATTTCTCCTCTTACCCAACTTGAAACCCACATTTTATAACCTCTTTAGGGTATCATTATCCCTCATAAATACATCAAAGTAACTTCTTAATACTTCCCAATCCTCAAGGTCAAGTACACTTAGGGTTTTTAAGAGGTTGATCACTTCGGGTTTTCAAGGGTGGTTTCTCTCCGTGCATTTTACTATTTTAGGCATGTGAGTCTTCCCTCATTGTTAATTTGTCAAAACGCATATGTATTAAAGTGTTATTGACATAGAATTGTTTTGGTTTTGAAAACAAGTATTGTGGGTTTTGAATACTCATTGTTGAACAATGTTTTCCCATGATTTATATAAGATTTTCATGCTTTCACTATGGTTTTGAACTTATGGGGTTTGGGTATGGTGGATGTACTAGGGGGTTGTGATTTTCCCAAACTTATGACTTTTGAATTGGTTATGTGTCCAATCCCAACAACAACAAACCCAGTGTATTCCCTTAACGTGGGGTCTAGGAGGGTAAGATGTACGCAGTCCATACTGCTACTTTCAAAGAAGTAGAGAGGTTATTTTTGATAGAATTCCGCCTCAAGATATAAAGTCACAAGTTTGGTTTTAATTATAAAAGCTGTGAGAATTTGTAAAATTGGACCAGTCTTGAAATATTCATGATAAAAAAGGTATTTAAAATACAATGGTATGATTTAATAAACAAAAAGGGAGTCGGTGTCTCCCACCTTGTATTAATGAACAAAGGGAGTTGTTTTCTCCAAGTTAATGGAATTTTTTTTGGTGTGTTGTTGTTACCTTGCAAGTTTAGTTGGTATGAGGATAACAACAATGTTTGCCTTAATGTGGAATGTGGTTAATTGAACGGTACTTGTTTTAATTAGACTCTAATATGGGTTGTGTAGCTAAGTCGTGAAAGTAGGGGTCCGAGTGACCAATACTGGATATCATATTTGCCGACGCGAGAGTCAAAGTGACCAGAGAAGTTTGAGTCCCCCTTATTACTATTTCATGATTAGGGAGGTTCGAGTCCCCCGTAAATTATTATATGATCAAGTTCTTAAGTCACATGAGTATATGTTGGGAGGTTCGAGTCCCTCGTGTGCATATATATGAGAATATTCTCCAGTTCATATGGTTTACACGTATTAGGACCCATCCAAGGGTAAGAGCTGGGGACCATATATCTCGTGGGTACTATTATATGACAATTGAGCTACACAATTCAGGTTAAGGTTTTTAACGTAATGCTAAACCCTGTTCCTTATCCCGGTATGAAATATATATATTTATGTATTTGTATATGGTTATTGTGCATTGATTGACTTTGTTGAATTGACGGAGTTATTTTATCATCATCCCTGACTTACATGCTATCCTTCACCCCACTAACTGTCATCAGACGTTGTATCCTCATGCGATGCAAGAATTGACCATACATCTATACCTCCTGCTCAATGATTATGATTTGAGATCAGTTCGTGGGATGACATTGAAGTGGTGAGCTTCCATACATGAAAAGTCTACATTTCATGTTTTGTTCTTCTTATGTCTTAGACTTATTTTTGGATATTGTCGGGGGCATGTCCCGACACTTTATTGATATTTAGTTTTGGATCAATATTTAGAAGACTTTGTATGGACTACTGTGGATATTAAGCGGTGTCAGTCGGTCGTTTGGACGGTCATCGGTAGTTGGTTTTGGATATGAATTTAAGATTTTATTAAGTTATTGTATTTTATCTTGTTATATGTTCAAAATTTATCCGACAGGGGTGTGGTGTATTTGGTTGATTAGGTGCAGGGGTGATCTGTAGTCCACATGGGACTTGAGATACCCATCATGGTCAGGCCCTGGTTCAGGTCGTACATTAAGGCACACCGTAGGTATCATCATACCCTTACTCTTGCAAGCTTATAATTATGCCATCACAATTCCATTAACTCGGGGGAATACCTGTACCCCGTTTGTTCATTAAGTCAATATGGGGAAATACCACGACCCCTTTGTTCATTAAATCAATTTTGGGGAATGCTCAACACTTCTTTAGTTGTCAAATCAACTCACGGGAATGCCACAAACCCCGAGCTTCCAATTTAATATAAAAAACATGGCCAACAAGGTTTTCAAAACAACTTTTCACCTGTTTAACCTTTTATGTAATGCAATAGTATAGGTGAGTAAGTCAGACTATGTGATAAATCATATTTGAAGCCAATTACACAAGTGGGTTGAGGAAACACAATTTACAAAACCATATTCCTAACCAAAATCATCAAATTTGGGGGAATACCTTGACACTCTTTTCAATTCCCATACCCATGCACCTCATTAGTTCAGAAAGCATTGAGAAAGTAAAAACAATGCATATGAAGTCGCGGGAGTTCAATTCAAGTAACATTTATTCCAAAACCCTCAAACCCATATTCATTAACCACAATTAAGTCACATGGGAACAATTTAAATACATGATTTCAATAAAATAAGATTTTGGGGAAGAGTAACATGCCTGAGATATCAAGAATTACGGAGAGAAATCTACCTTTGGAAGCTGTAGATGTCAATTTTTAAAACCCTAGCTTGTTCTTGCCTTAGGGATTTGAGAGAGTTTGTGAGAGTCATTATGATTGATAAGTGTTATAAATAACGCCCCAAAAGTGGTTTATGGTCATGGGTCTTATGTGGGTAAAGAGGTAAATATCCAAAGTGCCCTTTATTAAAAGCTGAAAAATGGTCACCAGTGACTACGGGTCACTATATGACTCGTTAAGTGACCTTACAACTCGTAGGGTCTTAGTTGTAATCAAGACAGAAGCTTTTGGGTACTTATTGGTCACCCTATGATTGGTTCCTTACGACTTGAATAGAGTCATTATGACTTATTGAGTCTAGTCGTGATCAAGGCAGAAACTTAGAACAAACTTTACTGGTCAGGCTACAGTTTGGGACTATATAACTCGTATAGAGTGATTATGACTCATTAAGTCTAGTCATGATCAAGGCACCAACTTAGGCAAAATTTACTGGTTAGGCTACAGTTTGGGACTATACACCTCATATAGAGTCATTACGACTCCTGACACCTAGTCGTAGTCACAACAGAAACTTCAGGATAACACACTGGTCTGGCTATGATAGGGGTTTTTAAGACCCGTATAGAGACCTTACGACTCGTAGTGTGAATCGTAGGTTTCGTAGTGAGCTCAAAGCTCAGGGATTTTCAAGGAAAAAAATCTGGGGTGTTACATTCTCCCCCATATGATTACTCATCCCTGAATGATGAGAAAAGGCATCCCTTAGCACAATTTTACATAGAACACAACCACACTTTCCTTTAACAAAGACAGAAAACAAAGATATTAAGGAATACACATACCTTAAGCACGATTATGTAGAACGGCTAACAAGAATGATATTTGGACTTCATTTCCTCTTCAGCTTCCCAAGTAGTTTTTTCAACTTTATTATTCCTCCATAGAACCATCACTGAAGCCACATCTTTAGTCCTCAAATGATGGACTTTCCCATCCAAGATTTTCGTCGGGACTTCCTCATAAGACAAGGAGTCCTAAATTCTGACACTTTCCAAAGCAACAAATGAGGAAGGATTAACCATGAACTTCATAAATAATTAAACATGAAACACTGAATGGATAGAACCCATACTTAAAGGTAACTCTAACTCATAAGCCACATTGCCCACTCTTCTCAAAATCAAGTACGGACCAACATATTGGGGACTGAGCTTTCCCTTTTTTCAAAGCCTCATCACCCCTTTCGAAGGGGACACCTTGAAGAATACCCAATCGCCAACATCAAACTCCAACTCCCTACGCCTCACACCCGTATAGGAATTTTGGTGACTTTGGGCGATCTTAATCCTATCCTAAATCACTTTCCATCATCTCTATGGACTAATGAACTAATTCAAGACCAAACAACCTAGTTTTACCAACTTTGAACCACCTAATAGGATAAAAACATCTCCTACCTTACAAAGCCTCAACAGATCCATCTAAATACTGAAATGGTAGTTATTGTTATACGCAAACTCTATAAAAGGCAAATGATCAACCCAACAACCACCCAAGTCAATCACACAAGCCCTTAGCATATCATCCAACATCTGAATGGTCCTTATCCTTTGTCCATCCATCTGAGGGTGGAAAGCAATACTAAGGTTCACCTTAGTCCCAAACCTATCTGAAATGACCGCCAAAAGTGAGATAAGAACCGAGTACCCCAATCAAATATAATATAAATAGGTTCACCATGCCACTTCATGATCTCCTAAATGAAAAGCTTTGCATAATTATCCGTAGAATAATTAGTCCTTACTGGAAAGCAGTGAGCGGACTTAGTCATCCTATCCACGATGACCCAGATCAAATTGAATTGACTTCGAGATAACAGAAGACCAGAAACAAAGTTTAAGTTAATTACTTCCCACTTCTACACGAAAATCTCGATCTTTGAAGACAAATTGTCTGCCTCAAGTTCTCCACCTTCACTTGATAACAAACCATACACTATACAAAAAATTGGCCACATCCCTTTTTATGTTGTTCCACCAATAGATCTCTTTCAAATCATGGTACATCTACGTCGAACAAGGATGAATAATGTACCTCAACTCATGAACCTTAACCAAGATCCTTTCTTGTAATCCATTAACATCGGCAACACACAATATCCCTTGGTATCTTAGGATACCATCACCACCAATCTCAAATGCCATGACTTTATGCTGACCCACACATCCTCAATCTGCATCAAGGTAAGATCCAAAACTTACTTTTTCTTTTAACTTCTAAAAAATTCCCTCACAAGCATCGGACCACATAAACTTCATCTTCTTTTGATTTAACCTAGTCAATGGAGCGGCGATCAAAGAAAAACTCTAAAAACCTCCTATAATACCCAGCTAAACCTAAGAAGCTCTGAATATCGGTTGGAGTCATGGGTCTAGGCCACTTCTTAACCATCTCAACTTTCTGTGGATCCACATGATCCCCCCACTAGGAAAAATATGACCCAAAAAAGTAATAATATTTAACCATAACTCATACTTCAAAAACTTAGCATACAACAGTTGATCCTTAAGAGTTTGCAACACTTTTCAAAGGCGATTGGCATGATCCACCTAGCTCATATAATATACCAAAATATCATCAATAAACATTATAAAAAACAATACAGGAACTGATAAATACCCAATTCATAAGATCCATGAATGTCTTCAGAGTTTGAGTCAAACCAAAGGATTGACTATACCGGGTAAGGAAAATAGTATTAGGGATATCCACCTACCTAATCTTTAACTAATTATAACCCGACCAAAGGTCAATCTTTGAAAAGTACTTTGCACCCTAAAGCTGGTTAAACAGGCTATCGATCCTAAAAAAAGGATACTTATTCTTCACAGTCACCTTATTCAACTGTCAATAGTCTATACACATTCGAAGGGATCCATCTTTCTTACGTACAAAAAGAACTAGGGCACACCACAGAGAAACACTAGGGTGAATAAAATTGTTATCAAGAAAATCTTTCAATTGCTTAATGAGTTATTTCAACTCAGCCAGAGCCATTCTATAAAGAGGGATAGAGGTAAGACTGGAACTCTCTTAGGCACCAGGGAACCCCCTTCCCACACAATCACTGGTTCATTCGAGAATTGGAAACTAACCCTTCAGGTTCTACAATCAAGAGATGCATAGCATGAATACATCTAGTCTATCCTCAATATCACATCAAAATCTAAAATATTCAACTTTATCATGTCCACCAATGTCTTCCTACCACAAATAGATACCACGACACCACTATAGACCCTTCTAGCCATAACAGAGTTACCCATTGGAGTAGACATAGAAAGAGGATCAGAAAAATACTCAAGACCAAAACTAACATGAATAGCCACATAAGGGGTCATATAAGAAAGAATAAACCACGAATAAAAAAGATAATAAATATCACGAGAGAAAATCAATAACATACCATTAACAAAATTAGGAGAAGCCGCAGATTCCTAATGGGTAGCAAGAGCATACAGCTGATTCTGAATAGTGTCAGTACCAAAAATAGCACCCTTCAATACTAGAGTTGAAGACATAGCAATTGATACCTTATTAACTCTAGTAGAGACATCACCTATAGGATAATTCCTCTAGATATAGCCATGTTGGCCACATTTAAAAACTTATTTCTCTCCTCCTCATATAAACCATGGTGCAACTATCTATAAAATCTACAAGAAGGATATGATGGATCTTACCAGGCCCTACTGGCATGAGATTAGGCATCTTATCCCATAAACCCACTATTGCTACAAAAATGATGATCACCAGATAACTTAGGATGTAGAGTACTATCCATAGAATATGAACCATATTTTCCCTATTTCTTCCTAGACCACTGCCTGCCATCTCTACTAATATTCTACTAGTCTCCACCCTGCTCAAGATAACTGAATTTCTTACTCTTCCTTTTCTCTATTTTGGCTTATTTTTTTCATCCTCCACCCGTTGGATATACACTATAAGCCTATAGATATCCATGTCATTGTTCACCAAGGAAGCCATGCACTCTAACACCACATCCCAATACAAACCTGAAGTAAATTTCCTCATCATAGCCCTCATATATGGAACCAAATTTAGAGTAAAGAGAGACAATTGATGAAGCATTAGGGCATACTTCTTTACTGTCATTCTACCTTATTTCAAATTCACAAATTCCTCAATGTCTTGTAGTCTCTTCCTTATAAGTATGGTGCATTACACACCTATAAAAGAGACTCTACTCAACATGGCTTTGTGAATACCCAATGGCCATGAACCTAAAATTTGATACCAATTTTTTCACAACCCAAACCAAGGACTGGCCGTGATGGGTATCTCAAGTCCACCAAGGATTGGAGACCACCCTTTTTTGCATAGAAAAATAAAACACCATACAACTAGCAGCGGATAAATTTTGAATATAAGCTCAAAAGAGTCTAAGAATATTAAAGACAATACCCAATCCACAGTAATCCACAAAGCCTCTATGAATAAATCATATATAATCTAAGTTGGGACATGCCCCAGATGATAGCCAAATAACCCATAAGAAATCATCTATGATATGAAATAAACTAAAAAGTAACAACATTAAAGAACAAGGAGGCTCACCACTTCAATCAAACTTAAGAATAATCTAAGATAACCTATCACTACATATGACAAGTAGAAGTGTCTTCGATTCTTGCATTGGGTGGGGATAAAGCTTCCAAAGATGGTTAGCAGGGTGAGTGTGATATGCCATTGAAATATAGCATATTCAATGCATAAAATGAGGAAAATATACAAGTTTCTGAGGCTATATTATTAGATATGATTTGTTTTGGGTATTTTTTTCAGGAAACCATATTTTGGATGCTAATTTCATAAAAAAGAGAACAAAGGTGTTTTTGCCTACTTTTTGGTGAAAATCTGGATGTTTAGGACTATTTCTGGTTTGATCATTATCAAAGAATGTTTGACAATCATAGAAAAGCTGAAAAATTGACTCTTGATATTTACTAAGTCAATATGTGGATCGCAAGTAGGACCTACGAACTGCATATAGGGAAAGCAAGTGCCAGAATTCCAAAATCTTAAGAGCTAAACTTGCATGATATTTTCATCCACTACATGCACCCAGGGTCAGGACTGCAGGTACTACCTAGGACCAAAGTCAGACCATGGGTACAAACCACATGTAGCCACCGACCCTATTTTCTCCTATTTTGTTTGAGCTTTAATTTTAGGGTTTTCTCATGGACTATAAATACCCTTTATGTATTTTTTAGTAGAAATTACGTACTTTAAATACTCACAAATATATTTTGATTTCAAGATCTGATTTTGATCTTGGGATTCTCTTGTATTGACTTCAGTTAATTAATTCAGTTATGGTTTTGGGTTTTTATACTTTTATCAATGTGATTTCATCTGTACATTCAATTATGAATGTTATTGATTTCTTAACTAATATGAGAAGCAAAAAACCTTAGCTAGGGTTGTGGAAACCCTGAATGATTGACAAAGTATGGGAAGTATTATTGTTGATATAAACTGATAGACATTCATTCATTGCGTTATCTTCATTATAATAGTTATCTTAGGGGTTGCAAATATTAGGATCTCACCTGGATTATTGCTACTTACCCCAAAAATGGAGTAGTGACTAGGAAAAGATAATGGTAATAGTAATTTTAGGTTTAACTGTTGATCCATGCTACTAGGTAATATCTAAGTAAGATGGTTAGCTTTCATGTAATAACTAGAGACTTAAAAGGCAATAGTTAATTATGATGAAGATAATGGTAAGTAAAAAGACATCCTGAGACTCAAAATGTAAAGGGTGAAATGTTTCTGCTCATCCAAAAGACTGTAGAAGCTACATAACTTATCAATTCTTCATGCAAAGTATTGGGTTGGTTTAGCAAATCATGATAAGCTTACAGAGCTGAGAATCCAAGAGGAACACAATCCTAGTGTTCACCTATGATTGATTACAACTGATGTTGGTTTTATTACTTGCTCGCGATTTCTATACAAAATCCCTCATTTACTTTTCTTATTCTTCCCGTTGACTACAACAACTAAGAGCCATGAATACATGTATTCTCTAAGGATTTGACCCAACCTCTATTGGGTTACTATATTTAGTAGCAACCATATCATCTTCTGAGAGGAGGTGTAGCTTGGACATCACTAAATTTTAGTGTCGTTGTTAGGGAATATGGTGTTGATTTATGGATTAAAGTCACTGCAGTTTATGGGTTCTTTTTTCTTTATTCTTAGTTAGGTATATGTCACTGTATGCCTAACACATGGAGTAGAGACAATCCCTTACTCCTCCATAATTTAAATTCAGAGAGGATCTTACAGACATCTAGTAGGATAACAGATCCAAAAATAGATGACTTGCCTCCCCCTCCTGCTGAAGGAGTTCATGATATTATTGATAAATAGACTACTAAATTTTAAGCTCAAGTTAAAAATGAGAAGAGGGTAGTAAAAGAATATTAACTCATAGCTCAAGAGGCAAAGTTAGCTGAGTAGAGATAGGCAGTAGATCGTGGAGTAGTAATCGATGGAAACCAAAATAGATTTTAAAAAGGTCGACCTTAAGTAGTCCCAAAATATCAGTATGTCAGCCATATGAAGATGATGAAGAAAATTACGAATATGTTGAGTCGGATAAAAAAAACCAGTGATATGTTGAGCCGGTTGATACTGGAGCTCTCATTCCTCCTGTTTTACCACCTGATGTTAAGTTCAATATTTCTAGTTCTATGATTTAGGTCTTATACTTGAAGGGCGTGTTTGCAAGGTTGCCTACAGACAACACAAACATGCATCTGGAAAATTTTACTAGGATCTGCACTTTATATACTATACCTAGGGTAGATCGGGAGATATTAAGACTGAGGTTATTTCCCTTCTTGCTTACTGGAGAAACACCTTTATGGCTAGGAAAACTTCCAAGAGGGTCCATCACTATATGGAATGAGTTATATAGATAATTCTTGAATAGGTTCTTTCCTCTATCCAAGGTATTGTAGCTCAAGGATGATATTTATAACGTTAGGTAGTAGCAGTCAGAATCTATATATAAGGTATGGTTTAGTTTCAAGAAGAAGATTAGCATGGTGCCCAACCACCAAATTTTAGGGACAAGCTTAGTAGATATATTCTATAGAGCCCTAACAATCCGTTTTAGAAAAATGGAAGACACTATCTCCAAAGTAACCTTCATAAGGTTATGATGGAAGATAGCTTTGAGTATTATAGATCAGATCTCACTAACTAACTAGGGTGGCAAACTCGAGAGCTTGAGAGAGGTTTTGACATTTCTTCCATTGGAGCTTTTAGTGAACGAAGAGTGGTTGAGTATACTATAGCTCAGGATATTTCATTATTGAGGACAGTATTAGGGAGTTATCCAAGCAATTTGCAACAATAAAGTCTAAAAAGGTTAATGCAGTAGGGGTACAAGGGCTTGCAAACTCTAAGGTGCATGAGTCTGATTTAGAAGGAGAGGAAAAGCATGTGGATCATTAGCTAGCAGTATTTTGAGTGTAAGGAAAAGGGAATTAAGGTCAAAACTACGAGGATAGAGACAGATACATTCTACCTAGTAGACAAGATACAAAATCAAGAATAAAAGAGATGTTGGCGAAGCTGATAAAAGGTCAAAATATCTAAGAGACTTGTCTCAAAGAACTCAAGGATGATATTTTAGGATTATCCCAAAAGGTTAAATCAAATAAAACTCCTATTAAATAGTTGGAGCAGCAATATGGGCAAATCTCTTTCACTTTAGTTGTGAGATAGACAGGGGACCTCCCTAGTGACAATGTGCAAAATTCTCCAACACTGGTTCATTATCTAGCTATTAATACGGAGAGTGAATCTTCACTTGATGAGCACTTTTTTCCTACTACTGATAAACTAAAGAAGGACAATATTGTTTTTGATGAGTCACCTAAACCTAAATTTTAAAAGTTGACTTATAGGTATAATGATTTTGGGAGTGTTAACATTGGGTAAAAGAAGAGCTCTAAGATATAGTGAAGCACTTTAGCATAGAATTTTAGGCACCATTAGTAGAAAAGAAGAGAGACCCAGGTGTAGTCACCATTCTATGTTCTATTGGGCCTATGCATTAGTTAGGCTCTATACAATTCAAAAGAAGAATGCCTTTAGTGATATACAAGATATTGGGTTTAGGTGAACTCAAGCCTATATCTGTAAAGTTGTTGATGGCTAATTCATCTGTAAAAAAGTCAGTAGGTATTGTATGCAATATAAAACTAAGAGTGATATCATTCACTTATCCAATAGATTTCATAATTTTAGATTCTAAAGTAGATACCCACTCTTCGATTATCCTGGGTAGACCTTTCTTATCCACTGGTCGAGTATTTATTGATATGGACCTAGAAGAGATCACCTTCACATGAAATAATGAGAAAATAGAGTTGAGTATATGCATTACAGCTCAACAACCTGATGATATTAGAGTAGTAGTAATAATTGATGCAGTGGATGATGATGAGATTATAATAGATAGGCCTATTGAGGAAAGATTAAGAGTAGAAGCATTAGCATCGGTGATCATGAACTTTGAGAGTGATCGGATAGATGAGTATGATAAGATGGTTCACGCACTACATAGAAGAACCTTACCAGTGGAGCCACCGATATTGGAATTAAAAGCCCTATATCTCATCTACAGTATGTATTCTTTGGGGCCAACAAAACCTTATCAGTGATCATTGCAACAGATTTGGCAGGAGCACAAGTGGAGGCTTTGAAATCGGTATTATAGAAATTTAAGAAATCTATTGGGTGGACCATTATAGATATTGTAGGGATTCCACCTTATTTATGGACACACAAAATTCAGTTTAAGACGTACATCATTCCCAGTATTGAGCACCAAAGGAGGCTGAATCCTCTTATACAAATGGAAATAAAAAAAGAGAAAATCAAGTGGTTATATGTTGGGGTGATTTTTACCATTGCAGACAGCAAATGAGTGAGCCCATTTTAATGTATGCCAAAGAAAAGAGAAATCCTAGTGGTTCTAAATGAGGAGAATAAATTAGTACCGATGAGGCCAGTGACCAGTTAAAGAGTATGCATGGACTACAGAAAGCTAAATAAGATGACACAAAACACCACTTCCCTGTGCCATTCATGGATCAAATACTGGACAGATTAGCAAGCAGGCGATGGTATTTTTTTCTTGACAGGTATTCAAGTTATAATCAAATCATGATTTCTCCCAAAAACTAAGAAAAGACTATTTTTACTTGCCCCTATAGGACTTTTGCATTCAAGAGAATGACATACGTGTTATGTAATGTGACTGCCACTTTTCAGAGATGTATGATGTCTATATTATTTGACATGGTAAAAGATACTAATGAAGTATCCATGGATAACTTTTTAGTGGTTGGGGACTCATTCGATGATATTTTAGCCCATTTGGATAGTGCATTGCAGAGATGTGAAGATTGCAACTTGATACTAAATTAGGAAAAATGCCACTTCATGGTGAAAAAAGGTATTGTGCTAGGGAATAAGATCTCCAAAAATGGTATTAAAATGGACAAAGTGAAGATTGAGGTAATTGAGAAGTTGCCACCGCTAGTATCAATTAGAGGTATAC
Organism: Capsicum baccatum var. pendulum; assembly: GCA_030864225.1. Taxonomy (NCBI): domain Eukaryota; kingdom Viridiplantae; phylum Streptophyta; class Magnoliopsida; order Solanales; family Solanaceae; genus Capsicum; species Capsicum baccatum. The sequence continues at coordinate 179,410,304 of CM061556.1, read as the reverse complement.
GGAGTTTTGGGGCCTTACAGGTTTTTATAGAAGGTTCATCAAGGACTTCTCTAAAATTGCAAGTCCTCTATGCAAGATTTTAGAGAAGGAGGTTAAATTTCTATTTGATGATTATTGTCTCAAGGAATGTCTAATGGAATGGTTGATTTTGGCTCCTATCATTATGTCTCTTGACTGGTCTTCACCTTTTGAGGTAATGTGTAATGTAAGCAGAGTATCCTTGGGAGCTGTTCTAGGCCAAAGAAAAAAAAGATACTGTATCCCATTTACTTTGCCAGCAAATCTTTAAACCCCGCATAGAAAAATTATATAGTTATAAGAAAGAGTTGCTTGTGGTAGTTTTGCTTTTGAAAAATTTTGGTCTTATTTGATTGGGAATAAGGTTATAGTGTACACTAACCATGAAGACTTGAAGTAATTGATTTCAAAGAAAGATGTCAAACCCAGATTAATTCATTGGGTCCTTTTGATGAAAAAGTTTGATTTTAAAGTCAAAGGCTGAAAAGGAAAAGAAAATCAAGTTGAAGATCACTTATCCAAACTTGAGGAGGACACCAGACAAAAACTAAGGGATAATATTGATATACTTGATGCTTTTCCATATGAACGGGCGTTAGCGGCATCTCATGATTTAATTCCCTGGTTTAATGTTTTTTCCAACTATTTACCAAGTGATCTTGTCCAAGAAGATCTATCCTTATTGCAACAATGAAAATTTATACGTGAGGTGGGGAAGTTCTTCTAGGATGAGCCATATCTATTTAGAGTTTATAAAGATGGTCTATTTCAAAGACTTATACTAGAAGTGGAGATGATGAGTATTCTAGAGGCTTGTCATTCGTCACCAGTTGGGGTTCACCAAAGTGGTACATAGACAACCCACAATATTTTTTAGTGTAATTTTTACTGGGCTTCAATCTACAAGGATGCTTATGACTTTGCAAAAGGCTGTGAACAATGTCAGCATCAAGGCAATATTTTACGATGCCAGGAACTCTCCATGACACTTATTCTAGAGCTGGAGTTATATGATGTGTGGGGATTTGATTTAATAGGCCTATTTGTGAGATTTTATGGCATAAGATACATTTTAGAAGAAGTTGACTATGTTTCAAAATGGGTGAAGTTAGTTGTGCTTTCAAAAAATAAAGGTAGAGGAGTCACCGCCATTTTGAAAAAATATTTTTTCTCGATTTGGCACTTGACGTGAAATTATTAGTGATGGTGGATCACAATTCTACAACTGCTTATTCAAAAAGAACTGCTTGATAGATATGGTGTAAGGCATAAGGTGGCGACACCTTACCATCCTCAGACAAAGGGGCAAGTGGAAGTCTCCAATAGAGAAATGAAGTCCATCTTGGCAAATACTGTGAATGGCAAAAGGATCGACTGTTCTAGAAAGTTAGGTAACGCATTGTGGTCCTATCAGATAGCTTATAAGACCCCCATAAATGCCTCTCCATATCATCTTGTTTATGAAAAAACATGCCACTTTCTGATTAAGCTAAAGCATAAGGCACTATACGCGTTGAAAAGGCTAAACTTTGAGTGGCGTGATGTAGCAAACTTAAGGTTGAGCAAGGTGAATGAGTTGGATGAATTCTGACTTCATGCTTATAAGAGCTCAGCCATATGCAAAGAAATAATGAAGTTTTATCATGACAAGAAGATTGAGAAGAGAATATTCAAACCTAGTGATTTAGTCTTGTCATATAATTCAAGATTACACTTGTTTCTTGGAAAGATGAAATCAAGATAGACTAGACCATTCACTGTAGTTAAGGTGTTCCCATATGGTGACATTAAGATCAAGTGTGATGGTTATATCCCATTTAAAGTGAACGGATAGCGAAAGAAACACTACATAGGAAACCGAGAAGAAATAAGATTATATGCTGAGATAGACCTTGGCGAAGTCAGAGTATCCAAGAAAATTGAGTCATGCCACGATAATAAATCAGGAGCTGATTGAGAGGAAATCAAATGCACATGAGCGCCTTATGCATCCTAGGTATGTTCTCACTTTTCTCTATTTTATTTATACTGCATTGAGGATAGTGTGTAGTTTTTAGTTGGGGGTGGGAATGCCATCCCACCGTGGGTTTTTGTTGTCGTTCTTCTTTTCCTACCGGTCACTGTATGGTTGTAGAATCGGCATGTCTAGGATAATTTTGTATTGTATTGTTTTTTATTTTGTATTGTGTTTTGTTTTTATGTAATTAGGAGATTTTTAAATATTTAGTGCAGTAGCTATGTTTTGATTGATTTTTGACACCGCTCCAAAATTTTGTGTTTTAAGAACTATGTGGATTTATATATGTGTGAACAATTGTGGATCTTGTTATGTCATTAGAATTAGGGACATGATAATCTCTTACTAACAATTGCATAAACCAAATAGGTAGTAGTTGGTAATATTGACTCTGTGCCATGTGTGTGTAAGATACTACCTAGTTCCCTCTGTGTGTTAAATTTAGAACTTGCCTGGTTAGTCTTACCTATGATTGAAGGATAGTCAGTTAGAAAAGTATCATAGGTCTTTTTTATTTTAGCCCACTTTTAGCCTAAATGACCTTCCATATAGTAATGATTTCCCTTGATCCCTGTTTTGAGCCTTGTTATGCCGATTTTTCTTGTTTCACCTTCCCATTTATATTGCAATGAACCGGCTTTACCCGTAGTCCTCCTTGGACCATTATGCACCACAACTCAGGCAAAATGCCTAAGTTGAGGGTGGCTATCATAGGGGTGCGTAGTGTAAAAGTGGTTATAAAAAAGGTAAAATAAGAGAAAAAGAGTTAGTATAGCTGGGTGTGATAGCAAAAGAAAGAGAAAAATAAAAAGAAAAGAAAAATTGTCCAAATTAAAAAAGAAAAGAATAAAAGACCACACCCAACCTGAATATGCAATAAAGGATAAAAAGGGAGAAATAAGAGTGGAATAAAAAGAAAATTAGTTGGTAAGTGGGACCTAATTTTAGTGTAGTGTCAAGGAGGATTAGTCACTTGATATGTCTATATTTACTATACTAACCCCAAGGCTACATTACAAGCCGAGTAAATTCCTATAGTGATCCTAACTTGACTATCTGAATGTTAAGGTAAAGAAAATAAGGGCAAGCCCATGGTATTTGACATGAATTGATTGGAACTTCTCTTCTGAGCGTGAGTGTCTCTTGAATGTCACTACATTGACATGTATTATTTCATAAGAGTGAGTAGGACATTTATGTTATGAGGGAACTTGAGTCGTATTCCTAGCTATTTTCTTGTTTTGGGTAGTGTAACTTGTATATATGAGTGGTTGTCTATTGCTAAAGTAATTACCATGCCTTGATCCTAATGTTTCACATTGTTGTGCTTCATGTTCGTACATAGTTAATTTTGAAAAGTGAGATTGGAGGGGGTGTTGTACTTTGAACATAAGGTATTGATAGACTGCCTTGAAGGGCTAGATTCTCCTAGTTAAGCATCGTTTTTATTTTGTTATGTTTTGATACCTAAGTACATGAAAACATTCTAAGTTTAGGGTGTTGATGTGCTATATAAATATAGCACTTTAGACTCTTAAAATAAAGAAAATATGCAAGTTTCTGAGGCTATATTGTTAGATATGATGTGTTTTGGGTATGCTCTACAGGAAACCAGGTTCTGGATACTACATTCGTAAAAAAGAGAAAAAATGGTGTCTTGGCTACTTTTTTGTGCAAGTATGGATGTTTAAGACTATTTTCGGCTTGATTATGATCAAAGCATGTTCAAGAATTGAAAAAGATCTGAAAAACGAACTCCCATCACTTACTAAGTCAACATGTGGACCGTAAGTAGGACCTAAGAACCGAATATAGGGAAAGCAAGTGCCAGAAGTTGAAAATCTCGAGAGCTAAACTTGCAAGATTTTATCATCCACTACCTGTTCCTTATACCTGTGCCTAGGTCTAGGACTGAAGGTACTACCTACATCCAGTTCCAGACCGTGGCTAGAGACCACATATGGCAATCGATCTTGTTTTCTCCTATTTTATTCAGGCTTTGTCTTTAGGGTTTCCTCATGTACTATAAATACCTTTTATGTGTTTTTAGCAGGATTTATGCATTTTGAATACTCACAAACATATTTTGATTTCAAGATTCGATTTTGATCTTGGGATTCTCATGTATTGATTCATTCTATTAATTCTGTTATGGTTTTGGGTTTTTATACTTCTTATCATTGTGAGTTCATCTATACTTTCAATCATGAATGTTATTGATTTATTCAATAGTATGAGTGGCTAAAAACCCTTAGATAGGGTTGTAGAAACCCCAGCAGATTGACAAAGTACGGGAATTATTGTTGTTGATCCGAAACAATACCCATGTATGCATTACAGTATCTTTATTATAGTAGTTATCTTAGCAGTTACAAACATTAGGATCACACCTAGATTATTTCTACTTACTCCAAATGAGGAGTAGTGACTAGAAAAAGATAATGACAACAGTAATTTGAGGTTTAACTGTCGATCCACTCTACTAGGTAATATCTAAGTAAGATTGTTAGCTTTCATATAATAACTAGAGACTCACAAATTAATAGTTAACTGGGATCAAGATAAGGGTTAATAAGGAGATATATTGAGACTCAAAAGGTACAAGGTGAAATCTTCTACTCGTCTAAAACACTGTAGAAGGTACATAACTTATCGATTCTACATGCAAAGTATCAAGTTGGTTCAACAAAGCATGATAATCCTATGGAGTTAAGAAGCCAGGGGGAACACAATCCTAGTGTCTACCTACGACTGATTACAATCGAAGTTGGTATCATTACTTCTCGAGATTACTACCAAAAAGCCCCCATTTACTTTTCTTGTTCTTCTCTTTGACTACAATTACTGAGAGTCGTGAATCCATGTATTCCCTTAGGATTGGACCCCAACCTCTGTTGGGTTACTATATTTGACAGTGACCAATCATTTTCTGAGAGAAGGTATAGCTTGGAGTCGCTAGAGCGCCTGAATGTAACTCAAGAAATGGATTAAAATAATGCCAAGTAAAAACCATAGTAAAATCCATATGCGCACATTGTAAATACATACGTATATACATATATATATATATATATAACATGTTGGGATAGGGAACAAGGTTTAGCATCAAAGTAAAACATTAGCCTGTACTGTGTAGCTTAAACGTCATAAAAGGCACCCATGAGCTATATATTTTTGGCTCCCCCTGTTGAAAGGGCCCTAGTATGTGTTAGCCGCATAAACCAGAGGAATCGAGGAAAACCAAGGAATTTCCTGACCTCGTATCAATCAATAATATAAATTTATATATATATGAAGTGTATCATATGCATGCGGTCATAAAAACTAACCCTCAAGATGGTAAACATGAGTTTTTCAGTATCATTCCTTAGAGCATCGACCTTCACGACCTAGCTACACAACTCCCTTTAAGGCCATATTAAAATAAGTTCACATAACCCATCCATTTAACCAAGGAATTGACCATTTAGGCACACCATAGGTATCGTCATACTTTTACACTTGTAACTTATAATTATGCCATCACAATTCCATTAACTTGGGGGGAATACCTCGACTCCCTTTGTTCATTAAATCAATATGGGAGAATTCCACAACCTTTGTTCATTGAATCAAATTTAAGGAATTCCTCGACCCCTCTTTAGTTATCAAATCAAATAGGGGGAATTCCTTGACCTCAGAGCTTTTAATTTAATATCAAAAACATTGCCGACAAGGTTTTCTAAACCACTTTTCATTATTTTAACCTTTTATGCAATTCAATAACATAGGTGAGTAAGTCAAACCATGTGATAAATCATATTCGAAGAAAATTATACAAGTGGGTTGAGGAAACACAATTTAAAAAACCAAATTCTAAACGAGAATCATCAAATTAGGGGAATACCTTAAACACCTTTTCAATTCCAACACCCATGCACCCTATTAGTTTAAAAACTATTGATAAAGCATAAATGATGCATCTAAAACCATGGGAGTTCAATTCAAGTAACATTGAAACACTCTAGTTTTTGGACCTTAGAAAATTTCCTGAAAATTCCAATCTACGGAGTTAATACGACTTAAGAGGTATGAGCCATATATTAGGATATGGATAGTATGGTCCGGTCATACACTGAACAATATTTTTTGGTAGGATGTATTTTGGTTTCTGGAATGGATACAACTTAGAGGTACAAGTTGTATTGGTGGTTTTAGATTATTTGGTTCCATAACGTAATCTTAGACTTGGTTACTTAGGTTGGATCTGAGTACGAGTAGCTCACCATGAGCCATAAGCTAGGGTACTAGTCATACCAAGGACTTGTATGGTGGACAGTGTCTAAATCTTCCATGGGTTTAAATCTGGCGGGGGTATGGATGAAGAGTATGAATTGTATGCTTTGGCTATGACTTGTTTGGATGAGATGTATTCTAGACAGTGTTGGATCCAAAGGTTAAGTCTTAGGATATTAGTGGAGGGAACCACTTGTACAGAAGGGTATGACTCTTGAGGGTCAATCGTACCCCGGTGATGGGATTTTGTACAACTTAAGTGGGGATATTTTGGACATTTTCCCACTTATCCTAATAAGGTCCCAAGACTTCTAACCTACTTGGAAGTCTATGTACCCTATTATTCCATTCATTAACACTTAAAAAATCTTCTAAAACACTCTATAATTCTCTCAAAAGCTTTTGGGCAAGGGAAGCTAAGGTTTCAACTAAAGGATTGATTTAGGGCTTGTCTTAGTGATTCCTTTCTATCATAATCTTGGTTTAAGGCATGTTATCTTCCCTCATTATTAATTCTAACTAGAAGCATGGTTTTTATGAATGTTTTCATGACTTCATTGATTGTATGATTTTCGTTTTCAAATATAAATTGGGGGTTTTGATATTAAATGGTTGGTTATAGTTTTCCATGGTTTAATTATTCTTTGTATGCATTAATGGTGATTTTTGATAATTGTATTGCATGGGAATGGTTTAATGGTAGTTAGAATTGGTTTTTGTAATATTCTGCCCCTAATGTGTTTGACAAAATGCCTATATTAATGTTTTCATTGCATTGAGTATTTTGATGAAACTCTTGCATGTTTTAAAACTTGAAAAAGGAATTATGTATGGTTTAAATGGCTTGGAAAGGTAAATGGATAAATGGTTATGCTTGTGGGGTACATGGAATCTCCCCAGTGGTTTAATATGGTATTTAGAAAGGGCACTTGAAATTCTCTTTAAACCTATAAATGGTTGGTAATGGATAAAACTTGCAAGTAAGGATTGGTATGACGATACCAATATTAATGGCCTTGGTTAATAAATGGATGGTTTGGTTATTTGGAAAATGGTTTTAATTAGGCATTAATAGCGGGATTTATAGCAAAGCCAAGGAAGGTCGAGGTCCCGGGGGGACCAAAATTAGAAACTTATATTTGCCAATGTGAGGTTGGTCTTGAAGACCATGTGCATGATGTCATACTATATTTTGGGGGATGTACTAGTCACCCCAGTTTTATTTCCCTGGTCATGCGGCTACATGCACTGGGCCCCTTTCAGCAGGGGGAGATAAACCTAGATAGATCGTGGGTAGTTTAGGATGACAAAGCTACACAACCCAGGTAAAGGTTTTAAAGGTATGCTAAACCCGGTCACTTTTCCCGATATAGATAAATATATATGTATGGTTGTGTGCATATGGATGGTATTACTTATTTTTATAAATGGCATTATTTTATCCTTATCCTGAGATTATGCTAGCGTTCACTCATTAACCCATCTACTGATTGTTATATATCCACGCTATGCAGGAACCGACCATTCTACTCCTCCTATATAGTGATTGACTCGAGAATCAGTATTTGGACTAAAGTGGTGAGCTTTTATTCTTTCAGAAGGCTCCATTTCATGTTATGGATATTTCTAGACACTTTTATTTTATTTTAGATATTGGTTTTGGCCATGGTTGGGGGAATGTCCCAACCAAATTTTATTACTTTAGGGGTTAGAGGCTTTGTGGTACTAGTATGGGTTGGAATGGTCGGGATCAGTATAGGTGTCAGCCTTAGCATTGATATTGGTATTGAGGCTAGCATCATTAGACGTAACTTCTCACTATTCCATCATATTTAATTTTGGGATTAATTATATTATGTTTTGGAACATCTTTGGTTATGACCCTTGTTTTGGTGTCGGTTTGGTATGGTTGGATTATTGATATGGGATGGTTGGAAATAGTTGGGTTGGTCATGATTGCGATCCTATCCCAGATTCTTTATGTGAGCTATTACACTACCTTGTTACATACTCGAGATTCATTCAACTCAGGGCAGGAGGCTGAATGTCGGGTTAGGTAACGGGATGGTTTTTGGTCCCGGTCGAACTTGGGATGCCTATTATGATAAGGCCCCCGGTTGAGTCGCATCAAGTTGGTATCATATCCTAGGTTCATTGTCAATTGGGAGTCCATAAAGCCGTGTTGAGTAGAGTCTTTTTTAAGGGTGTTTAGCGCGCCACACTTATAAGGGAGAGGCTACAAGGAATTTAGGAATGTCTCACTTTCTTGGTATTCTATTCTCAAGCTTGGAGTCTTAGTTATTGAATCTTCTCTAATCCTTGTTTGTTCGTCATTCATATTATGCCTCGCAGATCTGGAATACAAGAAAATTCTTCTATCAAATTTCTACTAGTCCTCTATAAGACAATATGACTAATGAGGAATTTTGTCAGCTTATTTCTATTATTGCTCAGATAGTTGCTGCTCAGGCTGAGTGGGGTGCAACTGGTGCTTTATCAATTGAGGCCACAAGGGTTGGACAATTTATGAAGATTGGTCCTCCTATTTTTCTGGAGTAAAGGTAGGAGGATCTATAAGGCTTAGATGAAATATAAAAAATATTTTGGGTGATGCAGGTTACCAATATGGAGGGGGTAATTTTTGCAGCTTATCAGCCAAACATATTGCATATTAATGGTAAGAACCAAAGATAGAGAAAAGTACTTCTTAGATCATTTCTTTCCCTAAGAGTTAAGAAAAACAAAGATAGAGGAGTTTGTAAACCTCAAGTAAGGGAGAATGTCTGTCAAGGAATATGCCTTGAATTTTCAATAATTAGCAAGGTATGCTCTAACTTAGTTGCTGACATATGGGAAAGAATGAGAAAGTTTGCTTCTGGTTTAAATCAGGATATAATTTTGGAGAGAAAGACTTTCTTTCTGATTAAAAATATGGACATATCTAAGTTGACTATTCATATACAGCAAGTGGAGAATGAAAAGAGGAAGCAACCAGAGTTTGGGGATAGATAAGGAAAAAGGAGCAGATTTTTTTACTAGGGAGGTGCTCAGTCTCAGAGTTATTGGGATGGTGGTAAATGGTAGGAAAAGAAGTGAGGGAGTTCTGGTTCCAACTCGTCTACTAGTGCTCCTTACCAGGTGGGTGATAAGTGTCATCTAGGTGGCAATAATTTTCGAGCACAGGTTGCCAAATTTTAGGCAAGCAGAGATCAATCAGTTTTTTCATGCCCTCTTTTTTGGTTCTGTGGTCATCTCCATCAGGGTTATCAAGATGAAGAAAGGGATAAATGTTTGAAGTATTGCAAGGCAGGCCATCGTCTCAGGGATTACCGGATTAATAAGGTTTCTACAGAGGTGAATAAGATTCTTGTGTCTTCATCTTTTGCTCCTACACCTGGTGGTGTTGCATCTTCTTCTGTTACTGCTCCTAGTTCTAGCATTGGTCAGAACATCTTGTATACTTTGGCATCCCAATTGGAATCTGTGGTATTACCTGATATTGTTACTGGTACATTATAGCTCTTCTCTCTTGACATATATTATTTTCTTGATCTGTATGCACTCTTTCCTATGTGACTCTTTATGTGGTTGTATATTTTGGTTTCAATTTGGATGTTATTTTAGATCTTTTTTCTATTTCTACCCTAGTAGGTGACTCAGTTATTATTAATGAAGTCTATAGAGGGTGTGTGGTATCTGTTGGTGTAAAGCAGACCTAGGTGGATCTGTTTGAGTTAGGTATGGTGGATTTCAAAGTCATTCTAGGTATTGATTGGTTCCACTCTTGTTATGCATTCTTGGATTGTTGGAACCGTAAGGTTATCTTTAGGTTTCTTCGTGAGTTAATTATAGAATGGTAGGGTGGTTCTTTAACTCATAGGGGATGTTTATTTGTTATCTTAGGTTAATCTCTAATGGTTATATTTATCACTTGGTCTGGGTTAAAGATTATAACTCGAAAGGTCATTCTTTCCAGTCAGTTCCAGTGGTTAATGAGTTTCCAGAGGTCTTTTTGAATGATCTTCCTGGTAGTCCTCTGGATAGAGAAATTGAGTTTGGTATTGATCTAGCTTCGGAGACTTGTCCAATTTCTATTCCTACATATAGAAGGCTCCAGCTGAGTTAAGGGCACTTAAGGAGAAACTTAAGGATCTTTTGGATGAGGGTTTTATCCATCCTAGTGTATCCCCATGGGGTGCACCAATATTGTTTGTGTACAAGAAGAATGGTTCCCTTCGGATGTGGATTGGATTGACTATTGGCAGTTGAATAAGGTGATGATCAAGAACAAGTATCCTCTTCTGAGGATAAATAATCTATTTGATCAGTTGCAAGTGTCAAGTTCTTTTCTATGATAGATCTTTGGCCTGGGTACCATCAACAAAAGATTGGGGAGGTAAATATCCCTAAAATGGTTTTTTATACACGATATGGGCACTTTGAGTTTTTGGTGATGTCATTTGGATTGACTAATGCTTTAACGACATTTATGGATCTGATGAATAAGGTTTTTCATCAATATTTGGATCTTTTCATTATTGTGTTTATTATTGATATTCTAGTTTATTCAAAGAGTGAGGTGGATCAGGCTAATCACCTCCGTGTGGTATTCCAGACCTTAAGGGAACAACAGTTCTAATGCCAAGTTCTCCAAGTGTGAGTTTTGGTTGAGCGCAATAAATTTCTTGGGTCATATTATTTTTAGTGAGGGAATCACGGTGGATCCGCCAAAGTTGTTGTGGTGAAGAGGTGACTTAGACCCACGACTCTATCTGACATTTAGAGCCTCTCTGATTAAGCCGGGTATTATAGGCAATTTATGGAAAGCTTTTAATCGATAACTGCTCATTTGACTAAGTTGACTTATAATAAGTTCAAGTTTTCTTGGCTAGATGCTTGTGAAGGGAATTTCAAGAAGTTTAATGATAAGTTAACTTTGGCTCCAATTTTGACTCTGCCAAAAGGTAATGATGGGTTTGTGGTTTATTGTGATACATCTCGGGTAGGACTTGGTTGTGTGTTGATACAGCATGGGAAGGTGATTACCTATGCTTCCAGGAAGTTGAAGGTACATGAGAGGAATTATCCTACTCATGATTTGGAGCAATTGGTGGTTGTGTTTTCTTTGAAAATATGGCGACATTATTTGTATGGTATGCACGTGGATATCTCTTCTGATCATAGAGTCTATAGTATGTGTTCACTCAGAAAGAGCTTAATCTCAAGCAGATGAGATGGCTTGAACTTCTTAAGGACTATAATATGAGTCTTTACTACCACCTAGGTAAGGCTAACATGGTTGTTGAAGCTCTTAGCAGGTTATCCATGAGGAGTTTGGCTCATGTGGAAGAACGAAAGCAAGAATTGGTGAAGGATATTCACCGCTTGGATAATCTTAAAGTTTGCCTCTAGGACTCCAATAATGGTGGTGTGATGGTGCAAGAAATGGTTTGATCATCTCTTGGTGCAGATATTAAGGAAAAGCAACTACTCGATCCTATCTTGATGAAATATAAGAGTGATATTGGTGGGCAAAAGGTAGTGGTGTTTGAAATCGGTGGGGATGGTACTTTATAGTACTAAGGGAGGTTGTATATTCCTGATGTCGATGGTTTGCAATAAAGGATTTTGGTTGAGGCGCATGAATCGCGCTGTCCTTTATCCTGGCTTGACTAAGATGAATCATGATCTTAAGGAGATCTATTGGTGGAATGGCATGAAGAGGTATGTGGCTAATTTTATGGCCAAGTGCATGGAATATTAACAGGTTAAGGTTGAGCACATAAGGCCAGGGGGTGGTATCAAGAAATTGATTTGCCTGAGTGGAAATGGGAAGTGATCGATATGGACTTTGTTACTGGTCTTTCTCGGTCTTGGAATCAATATGATTTGATTTGGGTCATTGTGCATAGGATGACTAAGTCTGCCCACTTTTTGCCAGTGCGGACTACCTTCTCGGTAGAAGACTATGCAAAACTGTATCTTCAGGAGATTGAGAAGCTGCATGGGGTGCCTGTTTCGATTATTTCAGATCGTGGCACATATTTTACTTATTAATTCTAGCAATCTTTCTAGAAAGGGTTGGGGACTAAGGTTATTCCACTCACAGAAGGATGAGCAAGCGGAGAGAACTATTCAGACATTGGAGGATATGTTTCGGGCTTGTGTGATTGATTATGGTTATCATCTACCTTTGGTATAGTTCGCTTACAACAATAGCTATCATTCTAGTATTGGTATAGCCCCTTTTGAGGCATTGTATGGTATGAGGTATAAATCTCATATTGGTTGGTTTGAGCTCAGTGAGGCAGATATGTTTGGTCCCGACTTGGTTTACCAGGCTATGGAGAAGGTGAAGGTAATTCGGGAAAGTCTTATGGATACCCAAATTTGCCAAAAGTCTTATGCGGATGTTAGGCATAGATACTTGGAGTTTAAGGTTGGGGATAAAGGTTTCCTCAGGGTATCTCCCATGAAGGGAATAGTGCGATTTGGTAAGAAGGGGAAGCTCAGTCCACGGTAGGTTGGTCCTTATGATTTTTTACGAAGAATTATTAATGTTACTTATAAGATGGAGTTTCCGTCGAGCTTGAGCTTGGTTCATCCGGTCTTTCATGTTTCCATGTTGAGTAAGTGCATTAGTGATCCTTCTTCGGCTATTTCTTTGGAAGGACTGGGTATCACAGATTCTTTATCTTATGAAGAAATCTCGATTGAGATCTTAGATAGGCAGGTTCGTCGGTTGCGATCCAAGGATGTGTCTTTGGTTAAGGTTCTTTGGTAGAACCATAAGGTGAAAGAAGCTACATGGAAAGTCGAAAATGACATGAAGTCCAAATATCTGCATTTGTTTTATGCTCCTAGGATTCATGCGGAAGGTATGTGTTCTTCAGCACATCTCTATTTTTTGAGTTTGTTAAAGTAAAAATTAATATCTTTGCCTCTTTGTTTTCAAACTTTGTTAAAAATTAGGGATATATTTGATGATATAATGCAAATCACTCCTGCGTGTGGTTACCCCTACCTTCTCCGTCATTCAGGGACGAATGTTCCTAGTAGGGGAGACTGAAATACTCTGGAATTTGGACCATAGAAAATTTTTTGGAATTCCAATCTCTGGACCCAATACGACAATAGGTATGAGTCGTATGTTGGGGTACGGATGGTATGGTTCAGTCGTATACTGACAAGTGTTGGTTGGTGGGATGGATTTTGGTTATAAGTATGGATAGTACGAGTCGTATTGGTGGTTACGGATTATTTGGTTCCTTAACTTAGTCTTAGACTTGGTTAGTTAGGTTGGATCTGAGTACGAGTGGATCACCATGAGTCGTTAGTCGGGGTATGAGTCTTACCAGGACTTATATGGTGGACAGTGTCTAAATCTTCCTTGGGTTTAAATCTGACAGGGGTACGGATGAAGGATACAGATCGTATGCTTTGGCTACGACTTGGTTGGATAAGTCGTATGCTGGACAATGTTGGTTCCAAAGTTTGAGGCTTAGGATACGAGTTGAGGGTACCACTCATATAGGTGGGTACGACTCATGAGGGTCAGTTGTACCCTTGTGATGGGATTTTATGCAACTTAAGTGGAGGTATTCTAGATATTTCCACACTTATCCAATAAGGTCTCAAGACTTATAACCTACTTGAAAGGATACTTACCGTATTATTCCATTCATTAACACTTAGAAACTCTTCTAAAACACTCTATAATACTCTCAAAAGCTTTTGGGCAAGGGAGGCTAGGGTTTCAACTAGAGGATTGATTTGGGGCTAGTATTGGTGATTTCTTTCCATCATCATCTTGGTTTAAGGCATGTTCTTTTCCCTCATTGCTAATTCTAACTAGAAGCATGGTTTTTATGAATGTTTTCATGACTTCATTGATTGTATGATCTTAGTTTTCAAATATGAATTGGGGGGTTTGATATTAAATGGTTATTTATGGTTTTCCATGGTTTAATTATGCTTTATATGCATTAATGGTGGTTTTTGATAATTGGATTGCATAGAAATGGTTTAATGGTAGTTGGAAACGATTTTGATTATTTATGCCCCTAATGTGTTTGACAAAATGCCTATAATAATATTTTCATTGCGTTGTGTATTTTAATGGAACTCTTACATGTTTTAAAACTTGAAAAAGGAATTATGCATGGTTTAAATGTCTTGGATAGGTAAATGGCTAAATGGTTAGGCTTGTAAGGTACATGGAATCCCCCAAGTGGTATAATATGGTAATTGTAAAAGGCACTTGAAAGTGCCCTAAAACCTATAAATGGTTGTCTATGGATAATACTTACAAGTAAGGAATGGTATGATGATACCAATATTAATGGCCTTAGTTAATAAATGGATGATGGTTTGGTTATTTGGAAAATGGTTTTAATTGGGTATTAATGGCAGAATATGTAGCAAAGTCGTGGAAGGTAGAGGGGGAACAAAACTAGAAACTCATATTTGCCGATGTGAGGTTGGTCTTGGTGACCGTGTGCATGATGTCTCACTATATTTTGGGGGGTTGTACTATTTGTCCCTGATTTTCTTCCCTAGTCATTTGGCTACACGCACTGGAGCCCTTTCAACAGAGGAAGCTGAACCTATATAGCCCGTGAGTGGTTTTGGACGGCAAAGCTACACAATCAAGGAAAAGATTTTAAAAGAATGCTAAATCCGGTCCACTTTCCCGGCATAAATAGATATATATGTATGGTTGTGTGCATATGGATGGTTTTACTTATTTTTATAAATGGTATTATTTTATCCTTATCTTGAGATCATGTTAACGTTAACCCGCTAACCTATATACTGGCAGTTGTATACCCAGGTAATGCAAGAACCAGCCATTCTACTCCTACTACATAGTGATTGACTCGGGCATCAGCATTTGGATTGAAGTGGTGAGCTTCCATCCTTTCGAAAGACTCTATTTCATGTTATGCATATTTCCAGACACTTTGATTTTATTTTGGATATTAGTTTTTGCCATGGTTGGGGGCATGTCCCATCCGAATTGTATTATTATTTTGGTTATAAGCTTTGTGGTACTACTATGGATTGAAATGGGCTGGATCGGTATAGGTATTAGCCTTAGCATTGGCATTGGTATTGAGGCTGGCATCATCTGACATAATTTCTCACTGTTTCATCATATTTTATTTTGGGATTAATTATATTATGTTTTGAAACATCTTTTGTTATGGCCCGGTTTATAGCCCTTGTTTCGGTATCGGTTTGGTATGGAATGGTTGGACTCGATTGGATTGGTCACGATTGTGATCCTATATCAGAGTCTTCACAAGAGCTATTACACTATCTTATTATATGCTCGAGATTCAATCAACTCAGGGCAGACGACTAGAAGTCGGGTTGGGTTAAGGAGGTGATTTTCGATCCTGGTAAGACTTGGGACGCCTATTACAATAAGGCCCCCGGTCGGGTCAAATATACAAAACCCTTAAACCCATATTCATAAACCACAATTAAGACACATGGGAATAATTTAAATACATGCTTTCAGTAAAATAAACTTTGGGGAAGAGTAACATACATAAGACATCAAGAATTACGGAGACAAATCAATCCTTGGAAGCCCTTGATGCCAATTTCTTGAAACCCTAGCTTGTTCTTGCCGTAGGGATTTTAGAGAGTTAGAGAAAGTGTTATGATTCATAAGTGTTGACAATAGCGTGCCAAAGGTGTTTTATGGTCGTGGATCTTAAATGGGTAAAGAGGGAAATGTCCAAAGTTCCCTTAATTAAAAGATAAAAAATTATCGCCGGTAACTACGGGTCATTATACGACTCGTCAAGTGACCTTATGACTCATAGGGTCCTAGTCGTAATCAAGACAGAAACTTTTGGGTACTCACTGGTCACCCTACGATTGGTACCTTACGATAAGTGAGGAGTCATTATGACTAGTTTAGTCTTATTGTGATCAAGGCAACAACTTAGGCAAACTTCACTGGTCAGGCTATGGTTTGGGATTACATGACTCGTATAGAGCCTTTACGAGTCATGACCCCTAGTCTTAGTCACAACGGAAACCTTACGCTAGCACACTGGTTTGGCTGCGATTGGTTCTTTAAGACCCGTATAGAGACCTCACGACTCGTATAGTGAGTCGTAGGTTGGACAATGAGCTCAAAGCTTAGGGATTTTTCAAGGACAAAAATCTGGGGTGTTACAACATAGGTTTGTCCACAAATATAAAAATTCATTGCTACAAATTAATAAATATTTTTATATACATTATTAATCACAAAAAATTCTATAATGTAGCTTTACAAAAATCAAAATTTATTTTAATAATTCTATTACCACAAATTAAAGAATTCTCCAAAATCTTGATAAGTCACAATAGCTACATAATGTAGCTAGGAATTTAGTTTCGAGATTCCAAAACAATTATTAAGTTATATATAATTGCATTTACAATTTAAAAATTATAATTAGTCCAAAAGCAATATAGTCTTTTTCTATCTTTCCTTCCGCGATCTTCAACTGCAAATAGTTTGTTGTCCTTCATACTTAGATTCCACTAATGTATTTGTCAATACTATGAACTGATCATATATCCAAAAGTGTGTATACATAAAAATTCAAAGAGAAAGAATATGTAACTTACTAGAATTTTCAGTAGATAAAAATAAGAAAAAAGTGCAAATCAATCAAAGAAGTAAATAAACCTATTTATATAAAAAAATGCAAAGGTCATTTATATATATATAGATATATCTCAAATTTCAATATCAATTCTAAAATCCACACAAACAAAAAATGACCTTTACATTTTTTGTTTGTGTGGATTTTAGAATTGATATTGAAATTTGAGATATATCTATATCTATCTATCTATCTATCTATCTATCTATCTATCTATCTATCTATCTATGTATCTCTCTCTCTCTCTATATATATAGATAGATAGATATAGATATATCTCAAATTTCAATATCAATTCTAAAATCCACACAAACAAAAAATGACCTTTGCATTTTTTTAGCAAATGACAACTTCCAAGTTGCAAAGTGCACTGCTGGGTTTTGCATACAAGTGAGTTCAAAAGGTGCACCTCTTTTTTGGTTTCATCACTCCTTACTAGTGTCATGCTAACGTTCTTAACTGAGATATTCCAGTCTCAATTTCTTACAAGGGAAATTGTACAAATCTTTTATCTAGCAAGTTTGACCACAAACAAAAGCGACAAATACCTAGATCCACCCTGATAACCCATATTTCTCGGCAATGTTGTACATTACTAGCTTCTCCCAATCATGACCAAATAGATGTTCTCCTCTAATAGAAAGGTAAGAACCCAATTTGAGAAGATAAAAGCAAACACTGTGAAATCAATTGCTAACCGAATAATATATTAACGGAGATGAGTGATAATAGGAGGTGGGACGGCGAAGGATAGGCCAAAAGTATAAGTAATTGACAACCCAAAGCCAAGGGAGTAGTAAAAATCCAAACTTGAATAATCTATGCGCTTAATCGATGCGTTCCTGCTTTGTAAGACCCAGTGGTCCGTCTACTGTCGGTCATTCAACTCTTAGTGGATTTCGGTTGCTTGCGGCAGAAGGGGTGGTAGGATTGGAGGGAGCCGCCTCCATATTCTACTTGGAAAAGTTGTATTTTGATCCACCTACACTCTTTAAATGACCTTTACATCAATATATATATATACATATATATATATATACATATATATATATGTATGTATATGTATGTATATATATGTATATATATACACACAATTTAATGCAATACTTATATGGTAAAAACTTATCTACTGGTCAATTGGCCTTTGTGTTTCCTTTATTATTTTGGGTAAAATTTGATGTTCCTTTACGTATTATCTACTACTATAAATTTTTTTTAAAAACTTTCCTTATACCTAAATTCTTATTATGTAACTAACAATTGCAACACGCCAAAATATGTAATGAAAATAATATTAATAACCAAAATAGATATATACTCTATTTTTAAGTTAATGGAACAGTCAACTATTTATGAAATAAATAATATTTTAAAATGTATATTCCTTTTCAATTATATTGGTCCTCTATGATATTGTTAACTTTGTTAATAATACATATATGTTCTACTTAAGAAAAAAGTTATCGAGTTGTGTGAAATAGATATTATTCTAAATAGAGATAAATATCTAGTATCCCTAAACTATGACCAAAGTTGCTACGACACACTTCAACCTTACAGGGATCCTATTACCCTCCCTCAACTCAACTTTAGTGTATTTTTCACCCTTTTGTGCTGACACAACACTTTTATTATATAAAATGAAGTCCACGTCAAATATGACATGTCAGCTAAAAAGGTTGACAAAAGGTATCATGTCAACTAAAAAGGTTAACAAAAATATGCTAAAATTTAGTTCAAAAGAGCAATAAGACTCTCATGAAGTTGGAGTATGTCGTAGCTAATTTGGTCATAGTTCATATGTTTTACTATTCTAAATATTATGACTATTCTTAATGTTGAATTATTGTTCTTTAGATTGAAATTGAAAGTATAAGAATTATATGAATTTAAAATAATTTATGTGAATTCAAATGTCACGTTTAAAAGGTTTTAAATAAAATATTCAACATCAAAAATATCTAGTCTATCCATATACAATCGAAGAAGCAAGATAATACTGTGATGATAAGTGTTAATTACCATAAAATTTAAGTTTGAAAATTATTTAAGCTAGATATTATTAGAAAAATATCAATTTAATTTTTCTTTTTAGTATCAACAACGAGAATTCAAATTCGTACTATGGTGTCTTATTATGGTTGAATCATACTTTCGTAGTATTTGATTATTTAATTTAATATCAAAATAAAGGTATAACTTTTGAATTATAATTTTTTGTTTGAATTAAAAATATAAAAATTATATAAATTTAATGTGAATTAAATAAATTAAATGATTTAAAATTTAAAATTTAAAATAGATATCTAAAATAAAATAAAATAAATTTTCATTGAATTAAAAATATAAAAAAATATATAAATTTAATGTGAATTAAATAAATTAAATGATTTAAAATTTTAAATTTAAAATAGATATCTAAAATAAAATAAAATAAAATAAATTGTCATTAGAAATGCTATCTAATTTGTCCAAATAGAACATAAGAAGCCAAATAATATTATTATGGCAAGCATTATCACCATAAAATTTCATGTTTGGACAATAATCTACTATAGAACTTTGAAAAGAATATCATTTAATTTAATTTTTTGTTATTCACAATATGAATTCAAATTCAAATTTAGGTGTCCTATAATGGCAGAACCATATTCCATAACATTCGATTATTACAATTTGATTTTTTTAAAAGAAAAAGATTAAAATATTAAATTACTTTTTCTCGTTTGAATTAAATATAAAATTTAATATGAATTATATGAATTGCATTTCAAGTTTAAAATAGAGATGCAAAAATAAAATAAAATGGCCAATGGCATAAATTCTATTTAATATGTATATTTAGAATAGGACAAGTGAAATAATATTATAATGACAAGTGTCATCACCATAAATTTTAAGTTTTGACAGTATCTGACGATGCAACTTCCAGAAAAATGTCAATTTATCTTTTTTATATCAACAATATTTATTCAAATTAAAGTATCCACTTATAATAGAAAAGTACTTCCACAACAAATGATTATTTCAATTTGAATTTAAACATAGATATAAATCCATATCTTGCAACTTTTAATAAAGAATCAACCATACATACTTTTAGAAGAAAAAATTAACTTCTAAAAGATAACATGTTGTCATAAGATATATGGGCTTGATATGTTTAAGAGGTTACTTGACAAAGTTAGAGATTATAAGTATATATATAAAATATTTATGGTTGAAGATCATTTTTTCTCTTTTTTTGTATTTTAGTTTTGTTATTAAAAATTTATATATATATATATATATATATATATATATATATATATATATATATATATATATATATATATATATATATTATTAAATTATATTATATTCAAAACTTACAAGTAAGATTGTGTATAAAATTAGATCGAGTCAAATGATGAACATTTCTAATTTACACCGATTTAATAAATACATTGTCTTAATAAATAATGTTTTTGTCAAATAATAATTTTGAAAACACTTAGCTAGGATGAAGTTGATAGAAGTTTTGCTAAAATTTGATATTATTAGTCAATTGAAAAAAATATAATTAGATATTTATTTAAGTTTTATTTAGGACTTACAAATTGTAAAATTAAATTAAATCAAATGGTTAACGCCTCTAATAACATTAGATCAAAATATATTATTTTAATAAAATTAGTTTGAGTCAAATAATAATTCTAGAAGCACTTGATTAGGTTGTGAGCTCAGTAAAGTTATGTTTAAGCTCAATATAATTAATTAATTAATATAAATTGAATCTAATCACCTATTACTAAAACTATATTTGAAATTCACAAGTAGACATGTATTACTAAATCGAATTTAACATCTCTAATTACTCTAGACTAGTATTGTTATAACATCAACTCTTGGTAAAAGCAATCACTATCTATAAAATTTAATCACAATAATATATTTGTGGCTAAATCAATTCTTCATGACAACTATTGCTACAATGTTTTATTTAAGTAAACTTTTATAATGATTAAAATATTATTAATTGCTACAACAAATTCTAGCACGTGACAAAAATTAATAATTAGCTACAAGATTTCACAGAGGGAAAATTTTATGTCTCTATAGTTTGATTCTTGCAATAGTTTCTTATAATTTGAAATAACAAAACTTTGTTATGAAATATAAAGTAAAAAAGAAGAAGAATTGAGAGAGAAGAGAGAGTGATTATTCTTTCTCTTGAGAGGGATTCTCTTGATGAGTTAATTACAATGAAGAAAACCCCCGTTTATTTATGGGGAAAACTAACCTTGGAGTTTCTAATTTTTCCATAAATAAATATTCACTTATGGTTAAGTAGACATTCACTATGTATGGTAAAGTAGACATTCACTATATATGGTAATATATTTATAACACGCATTCTTGAATGTTTAATTGATAGATAATGTACCTCATTAAAACCTTTCTAAAAAAATCAGTGAAAAAAAATCTAGTGAAGAAAAAAGAGTATACATCTCTAACAATACACATATAGGTTGCCTCATTAAAAACCTTACAAGAAAAATCCAACGGGACAAAACCTTGGAAGAAAAAAAGAGTACAACGTGTATTAACTCCCCTAATGAGATCATCCTTGAACCTTTGCATCTCGATCTTATGCACCATATTCTTAAAGGTTGTAATTGAAGGAGACTTGGTGAATAAATCAGCCACATTGTCAGTTGAATGAATCTGTTGCACAATAATATAACCATTCTTTGTAGCTCGTATGTATAGAAAAGCTTTAGCAAAATGTGCTTTGCTCTATCACCTTGAGTCCTCCCTTAAGTTGTATTGTGCATGTTGCATTATCCTCATAAAAATCATGGGTACTTTATCGCATTTCAACTCATATTTTTCGCAAATGAGATGTATCGTGGACCTCAACAACACACATTTTTGACTCTCTTCATGAATAGCTATTATCTCAACATGATTCAAAGAAGTTCCTATGATAAACTACTTTGTAGATCTCCAAAATATGACAGTACCACCATATATGAACTCATAGCTTGTTTGAGACCGAGCTTTATGCGGGTTAGATAAGTACCCAACATCAGCATGATCAATAAGATCAAGTTGAAATCTTTAGAATAATATAATATTATATTGGCAGTCTCTTTAGGTAACGTGTATGTGTTTGATCTCATTCCAATATCTCCTAGTAGGAGCAAAATTATATCTTTCTAACAAATTGATCGAAAAAGGCTATAGGCCTTGTAGTATTTAAAAGATACATGAGTGCACCAATTGCACTAAGATATGGTACTTCATAACCAATTCAAATTGGTATATTTCTCATTTCAGCAAATAAACTATTGCTTTTGAAAACTCTCCAAGATCTTCAATAATTTTCAAGCTATAAGCTTATACAATATAAGGATTATAAATAAGTTTCCCAGAAATTTTTATATGCTTCAAACATTTTGAATCCTTAAAAAAGTTTTCATGTAAATTTTGTCAAGTGAAAATATTCAATATTTCATATTTGATATCTTCAAGTTTCTGGACTGCAAATCAAATAAGTTTAATGCTTACCAAGATACATCCTTTTATGTCACTTGATAAATATTTCTACGTCAACATGCTTAAATAAATGTAGAATTCAGATCCTCGTGATCTTTCATAATATTGTGTCAATAATGTATCAAAGATATTATCAATGATATATTATTTTATATCAGTTCACAATGTTATATAATATTTTGAGATTTCATCGTTTCATTATTTTCAAGTACCTGAATCTTTCATAAGGTTCCATGAAGTGTTATGTCATAGGTTCTTCAAGAGCACATTGTCTTCTTATTATGATCCTTTTCTCCTAATCCTTTTCAAGGATTTATTTCATTTGGAACCGATAGGTCTACCACTCTTCATGCATGCAGATACTTTGTCCTTTAGGGACACAAAATAGGAGCACTTGCAGCTTAAATATGAGATGGTTTCGATATTTGTCTTGAATTATCTTTTGAATGAGGATCTAATGATAATTCCTAACATATTTTATAGCTACTTATAATCTCCCCCTTATGTTAGAAAAACCAACATACATCCTCTATCTTCTTTGAGGAATCCATTTTTGTGCATCATGGTATATTCATTAATCGTATATCACACTTTAGAACAATTAGACGGACAATTTGTGGTTCCTGACTCAGAACTAACTTTGAGGGGAGTTAATCATAATTTATTGGTTTGATGCATACAAGTAATTTTGTATGTAATATATTGTATTTCAAACCCACACATGAAACTTTGTTCTCATTAACAACAGTTCAGCTATTTATCAAAGACATTTAATGTCAAACAATCATCATCAGGATGAACTATCTTGATTACACAATCTGAAAAATTATGCTTTTATCTCTATTTTATTGAGCAAGCAACTTTATGAATGTCAAACTGTAGGTAGAAAATAAATGTACATGAGATCATCTTATTAATGCATCTTTTCAACATATCATATGATAGGTGACCGGGCCCATATTCACCTTTTATAATTTTTAGATTTTAAGGGATCCAATCCCAACATTAATTGGTCCAACCAACTTATCGTGAGAACAAGAAACATTAAAAGTAATGAAGAATTTTCTAATTTTTCATTATATGTTAAATACTTAGTATGCACATCTTTGAGATGTCGCAATTATTTATGTCAATTTGATGAACTTTTATTCTAGCAAACTCTAAATTTATCCTGACATGTACCTTTTACTTTAGTAAATTTCAGATTTACTATTACATGAATAGATTTTAGATTTGCTACTTTAGAAGTAGATTTTAAAGTAACTCTTCTCAATTATTCAATCTCTTTTGGAGGTGAGTTGTGATACCATCACAATGAAGTGCACGTTTGCATTGATAAGTTTCTCATTCCCCAGGAATGAAATATAATCGTGACTTAAGACTATCAAATTATGATACATTATAACCTTTGTCATGATATTGCTACTTCAAGAGCAAAGAGCAAATCGAGGCATACATATAATGTAGAGAATTTTTCTCTAACATATCTTATAGTTATAATAAGCGCATGAAATTACTATCACTTTTGATGATTATTATCATATTGTCCCTCCACGCTTATATCTGTGCATTCAATCGCTTGTCTTCTTTCAGACATATTATTTACTACTACCACATACACCTCAAGAATGTAGTAAGTTGTCATATTTTAGACTAATCATATATTGCTACCACATTCACTTCATGGAATGGAGCATATTCAATGGGTCGAATTTTATGACTTTTCATAAAATACTCATTATTTTACCTTAGCCATCATAATATTATCAGTATGATATATTGAGATTCAAACTCAATATATTATCCATATAAAAAGACGTCTTAGACTATAACTCGATGGGACTTGAACTCAACATCTTATTATCGTGGTGCATTCGAACTTTTAACCCAATGTCTTACCCTCTTAATGAGATGAGATTTAAATATCATCATCACATCTTTTAATAATATTATTCTTCATAAACAAATTTAAAGCATAAGTGGTTTCAAACCAATTATTTTTCCTCAAATACAATAATAATTACATCATTAGTAGCAAAAGACAAATAATATAAGCAATTGATAACCTTGAATTACCTTTAGATTTATAATCTTACTTTTTTTGGTAGAGTCACGTGCTGATAATATATTATGAAATATAAAGCAAAAAAAAAAGAATGGAGAGAGAAGAGAGTGATTATTATTTCTCTTGAGAGGGATTCTCTTGATGGTTTAATTACAATAAAGAAAAAATCCCTTTATTTATAGGGGAGAACTAACCTTGGGATTTCTAACTTTTCCATAAATAAATATTCACTTATGGTAAATTAGACATTCACTATGTATCGTAAAGTAGACATTCACTATGTATGGTAATATATTTATATCAAATTTTATTTTATATATCCATTATATCTGAAACGTTACTATTACTATTATAAGTTTTAGTTTGTGCCAAAAAATAATAATTAGCTATAAAATTTTACCATACCAAAAAAATATATGGCTATATTATTTAATTATTGCCATAGTTTTTTTGTCACTTAAAGCAAATATAATTATTTAGCTATAATATTTATTTTAAATAGTGTATCGTGACTAAAAGATTACTATTGCCACAATTTTTTAAAAATTAAAGAAAAAAATTATTTAGCTACAATATTTTTCTTCAAATAATTTATTATGGCTAAGAGATTACTATTGCTACAATAATTTTTATCGCGTGACAAAAACTTATGATCAACTACATAATTTTATGTAGCAATAAAATTATAGCTATTTAATTAATTATTGTCAAGAATATTAGTAATTGTAGCACAAATGAAAAATTAGCTTTGTCAGTTTGATATTCGTAGCTAAGAAATTTTACGAATTTATATATAACTATGAAGATTGAATTTTTGTGATTATTATTTTATAATAGCTATAATATTTGAATTCATAGCTTAAATTTTGTAGCTATATATACATTTTATTGTAGTGCTAAATCTATGAACTGCTCAGTTATTGGAACTAGATGAATTTATAGAAACAAAATGAACGAAGAAGGTAAAATCATAAGAAACAAGGCTAGGTTGGTGGCTCAAGGTTATTCTCAGCAAAAAAGGTATTGATTATGATGAAACCATTTCTTCTGTAGCAAGGTTGGAATCAATTGACTTTCTTTTAGTGTTTGCTACTTTTAAACATTTTAAATTATATCAAATGGATATTAAAAGTATTTTTCTAAATGATTATATTAATGAAGAAGTCTTTGTTAAATAACATCTATGCATCCTTCATGTTTGAATCACGTTTTCAAAATCTCAAAAGCACTTTATGATCTCAAACAAGCTCTAAAGGTTTGGTATGAGAGATTGAGTATTTTTCTCTTAAATAATAATTTTCAGAGAGAAAAAATAGATACTACAATTCTTGTTAAAAAATTAAACTCCATTATGCTCATTGTACAAATTTATATGAATGATATTATTTTTGAAAGCCCTACACCTTCATGTGCGACAATTTAATAAATCTTAAGTAGGGAGAATTTGAAATGAGTCTCATGGGAGAACTCACATTTTTCTTGGAGCTACAAATCAAACAATCTCTAAAAGGAACCTTTATCAGTCAAACCAAATTCACAAAGAAGCTCATCAAAAAGTTTGACATGAAAAAGGAAAAAGATTTCGAAACTCCTATGAGACATTCAACAAATCTTAATTCAGACACATCAGAAAAAAATGTTGACAAAAAAACCAATAGAGGAATGATTGAATCTCTATTTTACTTGACCGCAAGTTGACCCGATCTTATATTCAGTGTATGCAAATACGCAAAATTTCAGCCGGCTCCCAAAGAGTCACACTTGACTGCATTCAAGTAGATCATTTGATATGTCATTGAAACTCAGGATATTGGATTATGGTACCCCCCCTCCCCCCCCCCCCCCCCCCCCCCTTATACTTTAATTCAATTGGTTATTCAGATGTTGATTTTGTAGGTGATAAAAATTATTGAAAAAGTACTAGCGGAACTTGCTAAAATCTTGGGGATGACTTAATTTTAAGGCATAGTAAGAAATAAACTTCAGTTGCTTTATCAACTACTGAAGCTAAACACATAGCCATTAAAAACTGTGGTACTCAGATATTATAGATAATACATCAATTACTTGATTTTGATTTATCATTTTAATCTGTGTCAATTATGTGTGACAATATTAGTGCAATCAATCTATCTAAATACACAGTGCATTATTCTAGGTCTAGGCATATAAATATTAAGCACCATTTTAATCGTGATCATGTCGAAAATGGTGATTTTTTGTTAAAATTTGTTGACTCCAAAAATCTGGTTGCTAACATTTTTACAAAACTCTTGTTGAAAAAATAATTTTGTTCCTTAGAAAAACACTTGGTATTATTTGCATTAATGATATTTGATTGTCTTTTGCAAAAAAAAATTTGTACAAAATTCTTGTAAATATATTTTCAAAATCTTTTCCTTTCTGACTTAGTCTCCTTTTATTTATTATCCTTTTTTTTTCCTTTATTACCACCCCCTTCAGCTTCTATTTCTTTCCCTCTCTATTAAATTTTTACTTCGCCTTTCACTTTTTCCAAAAAATTGCATCCTTTATTTTCATCTGTCTCCTCTTTTCAATCTTTTTCTCCCTTCATCTTTCCGTTATTTCATCTTTCTTTCTATTTGTTTATACTTCCTTGAAAAAAAAGTCTTTTCCATTCTCTTCCAAATTATCCGAACTAGATTCATGGCTAATATTATGAAAAATCCAACTAACAGTCATCAAAAATCAGTCGTTATTCCTAGTTCTTTTAAGTAAGCCTCATCTCAATTCTTGCAATCGACTAATCGCCTAAAATACTCTATCTCTCTCCCTAATTTTCCCTATAAGAATTCTCTCCCTAATTCTCTAAAAAACCTTCCTTAGAGGACATACATAAGTTCTGGACTGTATCCTAACTAGAGAAATTTGCCTCCTTTAAGAATCACTCAATGGTGTTCGAAAGAATTATGAATCTCTTGTAGTTGAAGGAATCTTATTGTAATAAAATTTGCTTTTTTAAGGTTCAGGATCTATTTCTTGTACTTTCTAAGTAGATTACAAGTCCTTGAAAACCGCATTAGAATGATTTATGGTAATCTCTGTTACTCTCAAGACGGTGGTGAGTTGAAAACTCTTGTGCTCGACACAAGAATCATCTTGATTGATTTTTTGTTTGAAAAAGTATTTGATACTAAGTTCTTTGGAGAAATTTCATTTATGAATGGTACTCGACATAAAAATTTTAAAGTTAGTTTTGAGGAAGCAAAATAAGTTATTCAGATCCTGAAGTGAACCTTCCTAAACTTTAAGTGAACCTGTCTAACTTTGGTTTGTTATTTTTGTGTTCCAAATATAAAATTTTGTCTCATATCATCGCCACCACACTGATTTTGAGGAAGGGATCTCTAAGTAATGTTATATGTAGAGATGTTTTTGTTTTGTACTACATGATCAAGAAATACAAAATTAATTGGGTCATGTGGTTCTGTGAGTATAAGTTAGAAAGTACAACTGACACTCATGACATAACAAGCCTGACCTATGGTTTATTTATTACTTGACTTCTCCTTCACTAGTCCATTTATATCTCCGGATTTCCTGCAGTTGAAGTTTCTGCAACTTATGACTCAAAGACTTTTGTCAGCATCGAATATGTTCTGGTCAATAATGAATGGTGCAAAAAGAAGTCTTCAAAAGCAAAGGCTGATCTCCCTAAGGTTGGTAAAAATGCTGCTAAACCTATATTTTTAGTATTGAAGGAAGTAGAGGATATTAAAGAACGGATCAAGTCTATTGATAAAGGGATCAAGAGTCAACCAACAAGTTTTTGCAGCTGGGTAAGGACACAAGCATTGATGTGGGCAAAGTGTGTTTTTCTGTCAACGACTTCAAGCAAAAAGAGCAAGATATTTAACAGGTTATTAACATAAGTCGACTCTATCTAATCTAAAGCCAACTTCTCCCACAATGAGCTTGTCATATTTGTCCAGAACTCCTGCTCCAGTTTCTCCAAAAATGTTGAACAATCCTACGAATGCTTTTGTCATAATATGCACAACATTCTTACGTATTTTTGAAAAAACATTGACTATTTGGTCTTCCTATTCAAAGGGGGTATTTACCCTCTATTTTATTGGTTTGTAACTGGGATACGGTCATTGTCTCCCTCCAACCTGATAATTTTTTTGCTTGTTTTTATTTGGTGGTTTTAATCATGCATGATCTATCTATGTTTTGCGTACTATGTCTAGTTATTATTCATTACTATTTTATTATTTTGTTCTTTTTTATTATGCCAAAAAATAGCACAAACATCAGAAGGAGCTAGCCATCTATACATACAGGAAAGTCAACTGATGTTCATTACATCAAAAAGAGCCAGCAAGTAAGGGTGAGCCAGCCAACCATACATATAGAAAAGTCAACAGATGTTTATTATTTGTTATTATAAAAAAGGGAGAGATTGTTAGCCTCCTATAATAATATGATATATTTTAATAATGATAAACTAATAAAATGAATATGCAGGATCTACTTTAGAGGAAATCAAAGTAAAGAATCAGAAGATAAGCAATCTAGAAACTATATTTGAAAGAGCTCGTTGGAAGACTTAGAAAATCCCCAAAAAAGAGGTGTCAATGATTTGGATAGTTGATGATGGTGAAACAATCATGGAAGGAAGATATCACACGAAGCTAGAAAGTAAAGAGAATCATATTCCCTACACAGACATATCTGATATGAACGTGTATAGATGTGAATCACCATTCAGGAAAGAAAGATCATATCATATGCATGGACATATCTTACATGGACTTGCGAGCGATGTGAATTCTCAATCAAGAAATCTATATATATCTTTGATTGGAAAAAAATCCCTCGAATTTTTCTTTTAGAGCAAGGAAACAGTAAAAGATGAAGACTATTTATGAGTATTGAAGACAGGAGGATACTTACGCAACTTCACAGAAAACTATCACTTTATCTCATCTTTTAGTCTTAATAAAGCTTTGTAATTCTCTCAATTTACAATAGTTACAACAAAAAAAGATTGAGTTAGTCTCTTAGTTATACTATTCGAGGTTGTGTCACAAGATCTGAATAACCACGGATTGAGATTCAGAACTTGTTCAACTATGTTGTAACTCATTCTTATCGTCAAGCTCTAAAGGAAACTCTTGCAATCTGAAGAAACTGAAATAGGCACCACACTACACTAGTGATTCGAATCAGTATAAAACTCTGTGTTGTCATTTATATTTTAGTTTATGCATTCAGCTTAATTCTATTTTATTACGTACACTAACTTACATATTAGTTGACTGATAAAGCCGACATTCGAAAAAGATTTCAGTTACCCCCTTGAATTTCATTATCAAACTTAATTTAATTTGTAGTATAAAATAGATATAATCCTCCCTCTTCCAATCCCTAAAGCATAAATATATTGAATTTAGAATTTCTTCCAAAGAGTTGCATAAAAATAATATTTTATACTTCTCACTATCTACATAACCAAGAAATCGCCGCCTACATTCAAATATATAATCGCCAAAGATAGCTAAGAATCTAATCTCATTTTTCCCTCATAAAACAATCTCTCACTGTACTCCACAACAAAAAGTACTCTGTGAAATTCAGGACATGCAAGTACTGTAGGAAATTAGTAATTTACAAGATGTATAGAAGTCCTAATAAAAAAAATGTAGAAATCTAGTTAGAGAAATAGGGGTGCGAAAATAAAATGAAGATTAAAAAAATATGTAGGCATATCATACTTGCGCTGCATTCTGTGTTAACTTCAATCCCACTAGACATTCTTTGAACAGCCAAATAGTAATAACCAGCCGTACATCTCTCATAGATATACTTCCTCTTTCTCTACCCAACAGCTCATTCAGAGTCCGCTGAGTCTAGCTCAGACTAAATATGTGTGAAAGAAATAGCATATATAGATTAAGAACAGAACCTGCTGGCTATAAATTGAGGATTCGCCACTGATTCAACATATATACCGAGTGTGATCCTACAAAGACAAGTCTCAATCTGTGCCTCTATCTTATTTAAATCCAAAAAGACTGTGAGGATCAATGGCTAAATCAACGACTGATTTGAGCTCATCCCAGTTTCCATCACTAAGCAAATACTCCTGATCTGCAGCACTTGTGTTCCAAAAGCTTGAATTTGATGACGTGAATGAAGATTGAGGCATGGTAATTGGTTGGGTATTATTGTAAAAACTGTTTCTTTGATCAACTTGATAATTTAAATTTCCTCCAGATGATGCATTGTTAATGTTCTTTTGTGAAAATGCCATCTTTTTGAAATTGATAACATTGTTGGAGTGATCATCACTGATTTCAGAGTGAAGACTGCATGCCTTAGAACTTGTAGCACCAAAACTTTGTTTAACAATGGGCTGCTGCTGCTTCCAATCTGGTGTGAATCTCTTATAATTGGAAATCCTCTTGAATATTCTGCACAGGGTCCAAACTTCCTGCAATTTATGATTATATAAGTGTTAATAATGTTCTATATACAAGAGAACTAAAAAGTAGTTCTATCTAATTGCTTGTCATTTTTCTTTTAGTGTTTGTCCCTTCTTTTTTAGAAGAGAACTAAAAAGGAGTTTTGGCTAATTAAGTGATCCAATATCAATCTGCCGCTAAGCATACTAAGCCAAGTGTTCCTTGAAAAGAGGAACTGGAATGTGGCTAAACTTAATGGTGTCTTTCCAGTAGCAATTTATCAAAACCATGACAGAGAAACAAGAGAAACCAAGATTTTCTAAATAGCAACTTGTTTCATTCCATAATACATAATGCAATACTTATAGCTATACAACTGTAGGTTAGAGTTCTATTCTAGAAAAGAATATATATTGTTATAACTACAGAATCAGTAATAAAATCCTATTCTAGGAAAGAGAATATTCTGTCTATATAATTATACTATTGCCTAATACCCCCCCCCCCTCAAATTGATATAGGTGATCACACAGTAGAAATTTGGAGCTAAGATAGCTATGTCGTGTGCATGTCATAGCCTTTGTAAACAAATCGGCAAGTTGATCATGAGAAGAAATGTGTTGTAGATTGATAAGACGGTCAACAACTAGTTCCCGAATGTAATGACAGTCCACCTCTATATGCCTTGTGTTTTTATGTTGCACAGGATTTGTGGCTATTTTAATCGCACTAGTGTTATCAACATGTAACACTGTAGGAGATATAATAGCAACACCAAGCTCAGATAATAGATGTTGTAGCCAAACAATTTCCCAACTTGCTGCCGACATAGCCCAATACTCGGCCTCCATAGATGATTTATACATACGAGATTATTTCTTATATTTCCAAGATATCAAGGATGTGCCTAGAAACATGCATCAACCAATAATGAAAAAACGAGAATTGGGACAACCAACCCAGTCTGCATCAGTATATCTCTTAAGATTTATAGGAGAATTTAAACGGAAGAGAACACCTTGATTCATAGAACCACGGACATACCGAATGACACGAAGTAATGCAGTGTGATGTATACGGTAAGGATTAGCTACAAACTGACTTAGAACTTGTACCTCATATTAGATGTCCAGCCTTGTCATAGAGAGATAAACTAATGATCTCACCAACTGGATAAACCAATGATCCCACCAACTGCCGATACAATGTGGGATCATTGAATGGTTCACCATCAGCCTCCTTATATTTAGTATTAATCTCCATTGGGGTGTATATATCCTTGTCATCTGTAAGACCATCCGTAGCAACAAGATCACTAGCATACTTTTGATGTGTAAGCATTATCCCAGTAGGCAAGTATAGAACCTCAAGCCCAAGAAAGTATGTCAATCGTCCCAAGTTTTTTATCTTAAATGAGGTATGCAAAAATTCTTTTAACTTAGTAATATTCTCCTGATTATTTCCGGTGATAATGATATCATCAACATAGATGAGAAGTACTGTGATACCTACCAGAGAAGTATGAAGAAACAATGAATTATCTGAAGAACTTTGAGAGAAACCTGCGGTTTGAATCGTGGATCGAAATTTGTCAAACCAAGCTCTGGGATCCTGTTTTAAGCCATAAAGAGATTTTTGAAGATGACAAACTACATTTGGTCTTGGCAGAACACACCCAGGTGGTAGTTTCATAAACATAACTTCTTCTAGGTCACCGTGAAGAAATGTGTTTTTCACGTCCAACTGATGTAAAGTCCAGCCTTTAATTGAATCCAAGGCCAATAATGTCCATACCGTTGTCATCTTAGCAACAGGTGCAAAAGTCTCCTCACAATCCATCCCATACTTCTGTTTGTACCCTTGAGCAACCAATCGATCTTTATAGCGATCAATTGTACCATCTACCTTCATTTTAATGGAATACACCTACTTACTTCTAATGAGAACTCCATCCGTTGGTTTATCTACAAAGTCCCAAGTTAAATTTTCATTCAGTGCACAAAGCTCGTTCGACATTGCTTTTTTCCAGTAGGTTTGTGTAGAATCCTGGGAGTAAGATGTAGGAACCTCAACAGAATATAGTGTGGTATGCAAGGCATAGGACTTACCAAATTTCCCTGGAGAGTAGCCAAGTCATTAGGGAAAATGGTGATTTTTTCTACTAGACCGACATGGAGGAGTAACTGGATGAGAGGATCCCTCCTCCAAAGATGAGAATGACGATATAGAGTTAATACCAGAAAGAGATCAAAGTTGGAGAGCTTCATTACCATTGTTCATGGGTTGTTCTGTAGATTCAAGCACAGGATCAGTACTTGAAGGAGATGAAGGCTGAAGATCCCCATTATCATAGTCCACGGGTTGTTCCGAAGACTCAAGATGAGGGTCAGTAGCTACCACATCATCATCAAACTTGTACAGAAAAGAGAGATTCTGGAGCATATTTAGCATTATGTTTCCAAGAAAACTGATCCTCAAAGAAAATAACATATCTAGATATTCGAAGTTGACAATGAGATGCATCATAATAGAGATAACCTTTTTGTGTGTCACTGTATCCCACAAAATTACATTGTGCTTCCTTTGTTGAAAGCTTATGTCATTCATGTGCTGAAGATGTACAAAGCAAACACAACCAAAAACCCACAAGTGAGAATAATCAGGCTTACTATGAAATAATTTGAAGAACGGTGTCTCATTTTCAATGACTGGGAAGTTTGTCTATTGATTAAATATACAGAAGTATGTACTACTTCAGGCCAAAAACTTTTTGGCATATTCGACGTACTCAACAAAGCCAATTTAGTTTCTTAAACATGTCGATTCTTTCTTTCTATGACCCCGTTTTATTCTAGAGTATGAGGACAAGTGCGTTGGGCAATAATTCCTTTGTTTTTGAAAAAATCAACAAGATTGATCTTAGTGTACTCTCCTCCTGAATCAGAAAGAAATACTTTTATAGTTTTATTAAATTGTGCACGACCATACTCAACAAAATTCATAATAAGAGTCAGAACCTCAGATTTATTTCTAATAAAAAACACCCAGGTTAGGAGAAGGACCCCAAACATCACTATGCACTAAATCAAATGGATCTTCATAAGCAGATGAACTGGATGGAAAAAGGATCTCGTGACTTTTTGAATCGGCACAATTTGTACATGCTAAAAGGAGACTGTAATAGATGTGATGTATTGCAGGAAGACATGATTTAAGCATATGATGAAGCTGAGAAGAATGAGGATGACCCATTCTATTATGCCAAATAGTGAGCAATTTATTCGAACGAGTAACATCCACTACATAAATTGAAAGATAACAATGATGCAAGTGATGGCGAACCGACTCTAGTAGGAATATTCTGGCAAATCTACGCCCCATGGCCATGGTTATCCCTATTTTCAGATTCTGAACAACATAACTATTGGGTGAGAATTTTACAAAACAGTTTTGATCAACTAGTTGACCAACTGAAACCAAATTAGCCTTCAAATTTGGAACATAAAGAACATTAGAAAGATTTCCAATAGAACCAATACCCGACGCGGGTAATGTGTACCCGTTTTCTATATGAATAACACATTTAGAAACACAACTAGACAATGATGAGAATTAGGACAAATCACCTGTCATATGATTGGAAGCCCCTGAATCTAGATGCCAAGTAGATTTAATTGAATTACTCGTACCTGAAGAGAATGCCGAGAGTGCACTTGAGATGGCTTCGGGAAGAGCAGCTGCAATAGAATCTCAAATTAGTTTTTCAAGATCATGACCAGCAGGGAAGGAACCAAATGATATAGTGACATTTGTCTGGTAATCTTGGTGAGCAGTTCGTGAGCGATTTGGGAGACGATGACAATCTGAAATATGATGGTCAGTAATTTTGCAATAAGCACCAATGTTTTTCTTCTTAGGACAACTGGCTGCGATGTGACCATGTCTTGGCATTCATAGCATTGGACACTTCTCTTAGTATTTCCTATTAAAGCAATAGTTGTTGATTTTCCTGCAAGTAATGCAATAGAAGGTAATGGTGTAGACTCCATAGTATCCTGAGTTCCAAGTCTTGTCTCTTCACGCAAGACGGCTATCAACACAACGTCAAGAGCAGGTGTGTGACTTCCCTGTTCAACAAACTGCCATGAATCGACTTGAATTCAGGACAGAGTTTCATTAAGAATTGCACCACTCTTATCTTTTTTCGTTCTTCCAATACCTCCTTGAGCCCTGCCTTAGAAATATTTTTCCCAAGAATTTGATCTTGTTCCGACCAGAGAAACTGCAAGACAGAATAAAAGGAGCGAACATTCTTGTCCCCCTGTCTGTATTCTGCAATATTGCGTTCCACTTCAAACTCTCATGCAAGGTTACTTTGTTGGTAGATTGTACGGAGGTGGGTCCATATCTCAGAAGCCAAACTGAAAGGTCTAAGCCCCATAGCAATATCAGCATGTACTGAATTCAACATTTAAGTGATTACCTTCACATTATTCAATTTCCAAAGATCCAACTCTTTTACATCTGTTGGTGGACGAGCAGATCCATCTAATAACCCAAAAAGGCCCTTGCCTTGAACAAAGATTCCAAAGTAGAATTCCCGAAGAGAAAAATTGGAACCATCCAATTTTGTGGAGAGCAAATCATAGGAAGAGGATTATGAATCCATTGATCGATTGATTACAAAAGAGGGGGAAAATAAAGAGAAGAAAAGGAACTTAGGAAGGTATCAAAGTACCTATGCAAAGAATACAGAAAGCACAGAAAAATTTAGATTGTGGCTCTTGATACCATGACAGAGAAATAAGAGAAACCAAGATTTTCTAAATAGCAACTTGTCTCATTCCATAATACATAATGAAATACTTATATCTATATAACTGTAGGTTAGAGTTCTATTCTAGGAAAGAATATATATTATTACAACTACACAATCAGTAATAAAATCCTATTCTAGGAAAGAGAATATTTTGTCTATACAATTATACTATTGCCTAACATACCATACTGGAGAGCTTTGGAATAACTAGTAAAGTTGTTTCCATGTGACCAAGAGTTCACGAGTTAGATCCATGGAGATAGCCTCCAACAGAAATGCAGGGTAAAACTGTGTATATTAAACCTTTGTAGTCTGCCCTGCCCTGAACCCCGTACATAGCAGAAGCTTAGTACACCAGGATACCCCTTGTTCATAATAGATATCGATATAAATAAAGGGATGGATGACTATATAGTCTGGTCACATGAATTCATAGGATCTTTTACTTATAAATCAACTTAGCAAAAGTTGATGTGGCAAAAAATAGCTCTTTCACAACTAAAATAATGTGGCATAGAAATCATCTTACAAAATTTTCTTTTTTATGTTTAGGATACTATATGCCAGGATTCTCAGAAATGAAGTAATCTAAATATTTGGTATGTGAATTGTGAAAATCAAGCAATGCAGCTTGATCATTCATGATCAATAGAGAGGAAATGAAAAAGGGGAACTAATTTTATTGATTGATTTGTTTTTGTACAAAGCATTGTTACCCCTATTTATAGACTGGGTAAGTGAGCTTTTGTTAGCTCACTTCCAAATCATTTGACAGCCCAGCTAACTACCTTATAACTGCCTAACAACTTATTTAACTAATTAACTAACTGACTAACTAATTGATTAGTACAACTGCAAAGAGTCTAATGGAACAATAGCCATGTACATGTAAAGGATGCAGTAAGCACATGTTAAAAAACTCCCCCTCAAGCTGCAGGGTGCAGTATGTTTAGCACACCGAGCTTGCCTAATAAATGTGTATATTGAGCATGACTTAAACCCTTAGTAAGAAGATCAAGACCTGATCATGAGTGTTGACATAAATAACCTGGATCAAACCACTCTTAATCTTGTCCCTGATGAAGTAACAATTAATCTCTATGAATTTTGTTCTCTCACAAAATACTGGATTGTTTGCCAGCTGTATAGCTAAATCGTTGTCACTAAATACTGATATAGGTGGAGTAATAGAAACATTGAGTTCCTAGAACAATCCAACTAACCAGGTTATCTCATCAACTGCTGAAGCCATGATTCTATAGTCAGTTTTAATAAAACTCCTGGACACAGTATGTTGTTTCTTGGACTTCTAAAATATCAAGGATTCACCAAAATAAACTGTATATCCAGTGACTGGTCTTCTAGTATTAGGAAAAACAGCCCAATTCGAGTCACACCAACAAGTGAGAGCAGTAGAAAAATCAGCTTTTAACCAAATACTTTGTCCAACAAAATCTTTTAGATACCTAAATACTTTGGTAGCAGCTTCCCAATATGACTTCTTAGGATATTGCATGAATTGACTGAGTGTTTGGACAACAAAACTGATATAAGGTCTTGTGATGGTATCATACATGAGCTTGGCCATAAGTCTTTGATAAGAAGAAACATCTGATAATAATTCATCTCCATGTATACCTGTAGATTGATCATATTCAATTGTGGTCAATCTCAGATTGGACTCCAAAGGGGTAAGTGCAGGCTTAGAACCACTTAGACTTGTATTTGAGATTAACTCAAGGATATACTTTCTTTGATTTAATATTACTCCTGACGCTGATCTTAGGACCTCAATGCCTAAGAAATACTTGAGATCACCCAAATCATTCATTCTGAACTATTTATGTAACTTATCTTTGGTTTCATTAATCAAAGCAGCATTGCTCCCAGTAAGAAGTAAATCATCAACATATACTAGAACTGCCACTGTATCATCACCTTTATGTAGAGTGAAAAGGGAGTAATCATGAGCACTTTGAGTAAAACCAGTATCAAGTAATGCATTACTAAGATATAGATTTCATTGTCTGGAAGCTTGCTTGAGACCATACAAAGATTTGAGCATCTTACAAACCTTATTCTCCCCTGTCTCCTAAAACCTTCTGGAAATTCCATGTATACTTATTCTTCAAGATCACCCTACAAAAAGGCATTATAGTCATCCATTTGATGAAAACTCCACCCTTCATGCACTTTTACTGCAATCATATACCTGACTGTTACCATTTTAGCAACTGGTGAATATATTTCATGATAGTCTAGCCCCTCCTGCTGACTATAGACCTTGACCACTAATCTTGATTTAAACCTTACTACCTCACCATTTACAGGATACTTTATTTTGTATATCCATTTGGAACCAACAATGTTCTTCTATTGGGCAAGTCAACAATGATCCATGTGTTGTTGGCTTCCAAGGCTTGGATCTCTAACTTCATGACTTCCACCCATTTGTCATCCTTTATAGCTTGTTTAAAATATTGTGGTTTAATTAAGTTGGAGAACTTTGTCAAGTAACATTGATAAGTATTGCTTACTTTGTTGTAAGACAATTTGTTGGCTAAGAGATGTTTACATTTTTGTCTTCTTGAGGTATCAACACAATCTTACATCTATACATGTCGCCTAATTTTTCTGGTAGGTCTGCCGGATGAAGTTTGATCTAATAAGGGATCAGCTGGACTATCTGCACTAGTGTGCATATCATTTGTATCTAGATTAGGTGGTGCAGTATCAATAAAAGTATTATCTTTAACTACTAATGGAGCAAATGAAGTATCCTCATCAGAAACATCACCATCTGTGGAAACTAAGAAATCAGTTATGTCTTCAACAGGTTTGGAAGCTATTGTACGTTGCAATTTCTTTTGTGGCTATCAAAAGAAAATATATCTTCTTGGAACACAACATCTCTACTAACTAACAACTTATTGGATTGCACGACTAGTAGTAAGTATCCCTTTTGAGAATATGAATATCCTACTAACACAATAGGTTTTGCCCTTTCTGAAACTTATCACCTCTAGGGACAATTGTCACATAGCACAGGCATCCTATGAACCTTAAATGAGATAGCTTAGGCTCTTTAGAAAACAATAGTTGAAAAGGGATTTTACCACCTAACACTGAAGATGGTAACCTGTTCATGGTATATACAACAGCTTTCACACACAACCCTCAATACTTAATGGGCAAATGAGACTGAAATTTAAGAGCTCTAGCTATGTTTAATATTTGTCTGTGCTTTCTCTCCACAACTTTATTTTATTGTGGTGTATAAGAATAGCTTGGTTTGATGCAAAATACTTAAAGACTGAAATAGTGTCTAACATTGAGAATTAATAAACTCAGTCCCATTATCAGACCTTATAGTCTTTATTAATACTCTAATCTATGTTTTGATCATGGAAATAAAGATCTTAATATCCACTATGGTCTCAGATTTTAGCTGCAACAAATGGACCCAAGTGAATCTACTATAGTCATCCACCATAGTCGAGAAATAACACTTATTATCAAAAGTAAAAAATTTATAAGGTACCCAGAGATCCATGTGTATATTCTTAAAATAGGCAGAGCACTTAAAAGTACTATTAGGAAA
Source organism: Capsicum baccatum var. pendulum (assembly GCA_030864225.1). NCBI lineage: Eukaryota > Viridiplantae > Streptophyta > Magnoliopsida > Solanales > Solanaceae > Capsicum > Capsicum baccatum. The sequence goes on along the minus strand of CM061556.1, from coordinate 179,370,864 downwards.
TGATAACCTTGTTTGTTTAGCTAATGGACAGACTATACACTTATTCAACATATCTACATCAGTATGATCCTTCAAAAGGTATAAGCATCTTAAAACTTGTAAAGTTGGATACCCAAGTCTCTTGAGCCATAGTGTGTAGCTTGTAGCTAAAACTTCTGCAATGATCTTTCTATGCTTTATTCCTACAGGGTAAGTTTTGTCTTCCCGTTCACCTTTAAGAATATAAAGTCCACCCTCCTATCTACTAATCCCCTTCACTTTTCCATTAAAAGGTTCCCAAAAGACACAAAAATCAGGATAGAAGGAAACAAAGTAAGATAGTTCCTTGGTTATCTTAGCAACAGATAGCAGATTAAGTTTGAAGTCTAGCAGAAATAGAACATCCTTGATCACATCATCTGTAAATATATAAGCCTCTCCAATATGGGAAATATGCACTTCATCACCAGTAGTAAGGTGTAACTTGTCCTTGTGACTTTGAATTAAGTCGGTACTATCTTTGAACATATGTCTATTTGCAGACAGATGTTGTGTGGCACCTGAGTCCACAATCCAACTATCAGAACAAGCTTTGGACAAAAAACAAGTAGTAATACCAACCATATTGACTTATTTTATTTCATTGGTATCGTTGTTCAACATGCTTATGAATTGAGTATAGTCTTCTTTTGTGAATGTATGAGCCTTCGCCGGTGGTGCAGAACCCATGTCATGACTGGGACTAGCAACATCAACTTATCTTGCTACCATATTTGCAGGTTGGGAGAACCTTCCACCATTACTAGAATAGTTGTTACCACTACCATATAACCTAAAACTAGTAGCAGTATAACTTTGTTTCTTCTTTTGCTTCTAATCAGTGGGGTAACCTATCAGTTTAAAATAGTTCTCCTTAGCATGACCTGAGAGGTGATAATAGTCACACTTTCTACTTTTATAATTGACACTTCCTTGTTCATGACTATAACTTTGATTCACCTGTATGTCAAGTGGTTCTGACCTATCATGCATAGCAACCATACATGATGACTATTGGATCTCATCTTCTATAAGCATGACATAATCCAAATTGATAGTTGGAGTCACACCCTTTAGCAAAATTTGTCTCTGAGCATACTCTTATGACTCATTTAGCCCACTCAAAAACTATAACAGTTTTAGCTGACATGTGTGATCTAAATACTACATAGATTTAGGGCAATCGTAGCTTGGACTAGGAACTAAAATATCATACTCACTCCACAAGTTTTTCAACTTTGTAAAATAGGTTGAAATTTAATAAGTACCTTGGGAAAACAAATTAATTTTGGGATGCAACTGATAGATACGCATGTGAATCACCATGTCAAATTGTTCCTTTAGGTCTTCCTAGACTGTATAAGCACTTGTAGCATAGACAATTCTAGATAGTAGACTCTCACTAATAGTATTCACGATCCAGGAGAGGACAATCGCATTGCAAGTTTCCCATTGTTCATGAAGATCCTTCTTGTATGAGTCCTTGTCGCATGATCCAATGACAAAACCATATTTCCTTTTTTCTAAGAGGGAAATTTCACATTGAACGACTCCACAGACTATAATTTTTTGATCCAGTTAATTTGATAGGAACGAGTACAACTCTAGAGTTGTCTAAAGCACCAATGAAAAGTGGATCATTTTGATCAATTTTAGGGCCATAAATGAATTGGTTGAACAAAAAAAAAACTTAGCTCTACAAAGAAAAAGAAAACACGGATCACGCAATTCCCAGAAATCCTTAGAGAGCTGGATGAAAATCAATATGAATCTTCTCCGTATTGAGCTCAAGGCTCTGATACCATGTGAAAATCAAGCAATACAGCTTGATCATTCATGATCAGTGGAGATGAGAAAAAATAGGAACTGATTTTATTGATTGATCTATTTTTGTATAAAGCATTGTTGCCCCAGCTCATTTGACAACTCAGCTAACTACCTTATAACTGCCTAACAACTTATTCAACTAATTCATTAATCGACTAACTAATTGATCAATATAACTGCAAAGAATCTAATGGAACAGTAGCCATTTACATATAAAGGATGCAATAATCACATGTTAAAACACCGATACCATCAAAATGTTTCATGTTGTGCAAGACATGAAGAAGAGATCATCTTGCATCCCTTTTCTGAAAGAGCTAGATTACAAAACAGATCTGGTCTTTCTTTGGTATTTGCAAGTATTATTGTCAACTGACTCAAATCTATTAAAAAAACATGGCGATTTTCGACTGATGTTTCCAACAGAATAGGTCGGAAAGCAATACCAGCAAGTCAAATTTTTACAGATTTTCAACCGGACTCCATCAGAAGTTATCAATTTTCTAGTAGTGCAATATGTCATTATAAGCTTGAGATTTCCAGTAAGGAAGAATCATTATTAATGATGTTTAAGAACCCCACAGGGGCGGAGCCACCTTGTACCGAGGGTGGTCAGGTGAACAATCTTCGCCTAAAAATTTTATCTTGTATATAAATAAAATGCTATTCTATTTGGTTAAATATAACGGTTTGAACAACCTTAATATATCTGATGGATGTAGCTTAGTGTTGGTAGGCGTTCACTAAAAGCCAAAGGATGGGTTTGCACATAGGTTCTATCCCCAGTGCCTACCACCTTTTAATATTTTTAAAAGATCTTCTATTTTATTGAATACACTTCCTAAAATTCTAGCTTTAACACTGAACCCCACAAGATGAAGAAAATAAGAAAGAAAAACTTACAGCTTCGGGAGCAATATTCTTGGGATAGGGCTGCTCTCCATTTGAAGTAGCCTTCCAAATAGGCGGGAGACGAAACTCATGCATCATCCAATCGGTTTTAGTTCCTTTGCCAGCACTTCCACGGTAATATACTAATGATTTCTTCAGCCCTATGCACTCACTAATTTCTGATGTTGTAGTAGTGGAATAAACAGGCTTGTCAATTCCTGTTGCTTTCCAAAAACCTGATCCTGTTACTCTATTTGGTCTTGCACTATTTTTATATTTTCTCCCTCTCATGCTGAAGAAGTACCATTCCTTGTTATCCCCTACTCTGCTCACCACTTCATACAAATGATTTCAACCAAAAGTTAAGAAAAACCAACAATTTCCTTTCAAATATAACTCAAATGAAAAATATATACCCACTTCAAACATTTACATTGTGACAATAGCATCGTTAAGCTCTGGATTTATATATAGTTACATTTACATATGAAAAAGCATGAATTTGTGAGAGAACATAAGGTCTTCCAAAAGTGAAATAGGTGTTCGTAGTGGGTTTCATTGATATAATATCGGAGGATGGAACAAATGTATACAATAATTCTTGAAATTTCTTGGGGATTCTTGATTTGTATTGAGCTTACTACAGCACAAAGTCAAATCTCTCTGGTTAGTAAAATCTAATAGGTTTATCGTTTCAAGAAAGTACAGATTCATAATAGGCATATAAGAATATTGTACGACAAATTACATCAAAAGTATTGATTCCAAAAATTGAAACACCAAATGATTTTTCACCAGGAAAACTTATTGAATTGCAGTGAGCAGAACGAATATGGCGTACTTTGGAAGAAACTATATGTTACCAATACTGAGTAGTCTTATTAAGCATATATAACAAGAGCATTTCTATATATATTTTTTGGTTAAAAAGGCAAACTAATATTTATTAATAGTCAAGAGCATCTCTCAATACAGTGTTATATATAAAGCAAATTTCAAAACTCTACTCGAATATTAGCGAAGAGGCTCTTTGGAGTTGACATATCAATTGGTTGAAAGGCGTCAAAGAGAACGTTGTTTAGGGGGAGGGACAAGGGTGACACCATTCGTGCAGGATTTCAGGGATAAGTGCATCCTTCAATTATTTGATTATAGTCTTTAAAAAAAACTTACAATACACCCGAACAAACATACATAGGATTTATTGGTATTACGAAGGATTCTTCTTTTCGGTATCTTCATTTGGTAAAGTTATTTGCTATGATGATAAAAAGAATAATAAATAGAAAAAAGTTTATTTCATCCGAGAAGGCTCCGTTGGAACAATTATTTATTTAGTTCAGGGCTCTTTATTTTATTTTTTTAGGTTTAAAAAGGTTTGTAAAAGGGAGGTGTAATACCCCATATATATCTCCAATCAAAGGTATATACGACTAGTGCCCGTCGATAATTCTATTCGAACTCTAAAAAAAGGTTGTATTTAATCCAGTATAATTTGTATTGACTAAGATTTGAGGTTGAAGAAACATAAAATACTGTATTGTGGGAGAAATGTGCAAGAAAGGAATATTGTATTGTGGGAGAAATGTGCAGTTAAGGGATGGCGTACAGTCGTACAAGTGATGGGCAAGTCGTATGTCCATCATAGGCGGAAGGCTCAAAAAAGTTTGGGTTGTTGGGAACATTTGTCTACCTATGTCCTAGATTAGCATAAAGGCTTCATAGACAATGTGTTGATGTTTCATGTATGTACTAATGTCACGGTATGACTCTTCTTTCAGATGGGCTTTACGCCAGTATATATATCTTTCATGTCTAAAGACCCTTCTGTATGTACACATTATTGGGTTCGAAATCGAGAACGCGTCATGCGAAAACTTAAAGTTTGCATTAATAGGACGGTAATTCAGACGATAAAAAAAACAATACTAACAAAATATATTATTGATATGATTCGATCAAGCGACCTACATATTGAAAACTAATATTAAAAAATATAAAATTTATTGAAAGAAACATGTTCGGAGAAATCTCATGTTATTGTATTATGGTATGAGAAGAGGGATCTTTTACTTATATATGTCCAAAACCTTTCCTCCAAAAAAGATGTTAGCCAAATATAGAAAAAAATTATATTTTTTTCTTTTAGAAAAAGTAAAATTAATTATAATAACTTTTATTTTCCTTTTAAGAAAAAATAAAACTTAATATAGTAACAAAATCAGGCAAAAATCCTAACACACATTTCTTTCATAAAAGCATATCAGTTGCTTCACTTTCTTATATGATTATAGTTTATGTCATATTCTATAATTCATTTCATGATTCAAATAGAAGGGCCAGTTCAATCAAGAGAAAACATCGAGTACTGGTTTGCCCCACCAAATTTTGGGAGGTGACAGGAGGGAAAAGGGAGGTGTGAGGAGAAATGACAAGAAATTAAAATACAAATTTGAAAAAGACGATGGAAGCAAAGAGTTCATTCTGATAATAGTAATGGAAAATGGAATCCTAGAAGGCCACTTTATATCTTTAGAAAGTTTAAGAATATTCATATAACAAATTTTATTAGAGTTGCTTATATTTTTAATCAGAAGCTTGTGATTTTATTATTTTTTTCTAAAATATGAATTTCTTTGTCTACCACGTGTTCTCTTGATAAAGAAACTAATGCCGTTGCTGCTTCTAACACAACCAAAATTCTAATGATATAGCACGATTGTCCATTATACTCCCTCCGTTTAAATTAAAAAATAATGACATAATTTCTTTTTTAATCTATTTTTAAAAAGAATAATCTCTTTCATTTTTTGGTAATACTTTAATTCAATTTTTCACATAACATCTTTAGGATCACAAGGTTAAAGGGTATTTTGATACATTTGACATAACTTTAATTTAAAACCACAAGATTCAAAAATCTTCTTTATTTTATTAAGTTTTATGTCAAATTAAAGTAGGTCATTTTTTTTAAGCGGAGAAAGTATTTTATTATAGATACTGTATTTTTGTATTAGTCAAAAAAAAAATATTGTGTTGCCTTGTTACGATCTATATACTTATAATATGAAGGAAGGTTACAAAGAAGGTAATGTGGCATCTGTCTATGGTCTTCATTTTTATTTTATTTTTTTCTCCTTTTTTTGAATTGTTTTCTTCATTCTTTCACTAATTAATTTATTTAGTAATTAAATTTTTTTTTATCTTATTTACTATATCTAATTAAATATCATGAGTTATAAAAAAAACTTTATTCTATTTGTATTTTTACTTAAATGACATGTTTTCTCAACTTCATTCTACTTAATTCTTATGAATTAATCAATCTATAATGGAGTTGTTGAATACTCATTTGCATTTTCTCCTCCTTCTTCGGTAGTATTTTTCTTTTCCTTTTTTTCCTTTATCTCTTTTTCATATTAAAATATGGTAATCATTATTTTGATGAAGATCATAGAAATATTCTTTAGAATTTCTTCTTGTGTAATAATGATCAAACATAACTTCATCAAGATGAAGAAGCAAATTTAATAGTGATGTAAATTCATCAAAGAGAACATTAATTTAATTTGATACAAGTTCATCAAGATAAAGAAGGAAGTTTAACGGTCATATAAATATGCATATACAAATGTATATATATATATATATATATATATATATATATATATATATATATATATATATATATATATATATATATATAATCTGCTTTAGACAAAATCATCTTTTACTTTTTTCCTACAGTAAAATTTTTCAAAAGAAATATAATAAAATTTTGCTACAATTAAATTCTTTCCAAATATAAAACACCCATTTCTTTCCTTTTTTTGAGAATGTAAATCACCCGTTTCTTTCACCAAAGAAACCACTCCTTTTTTCCATTTTTTAATACTAAAATTTAGTTTTTGGTCTCTCCAATATAAAATACCCGTTTCTTTCACCAAAAAAAACCACCCTTTTTTTTTTTCATTTTTCAACTTTGTTAAATTTGGATGTTTTGTGGTCTCCTATTTGGTTTGTTTTTTCAAAATAAATATACTAATATTTTCCTACAATTAAATTCTTTTCAAATATAAAATGTCTGTTTCTTTCCTTTTTATTTTAGAAGGTAAAACCGTATATTAATATTATGAAGCTCCTTCTAAATATTGTTTGAACTTTTTTCCCTCACTAAAAGACATTGCAATAAACAAAACTGTCTTTTCGCTTTTTTCTTCAATTATTATTTTATTATTTTTATAATTAATTATAATCTTGAAAAATTAAGAAGTCCTAAATTATGGTAAGAGGAAAAATTATGGAGAATTAATATTGATAGATTTTCTTTTTCATTGTATACGTGAAAAAGAATTCCCTTAAAATATATGATAAGACAAAAAAGTAAAAACATTATTTTGTAATAGATATCTTTTTTCCAAAAATTAGTGTTACATAGGTTTTGTGTGAGGAAAAAAGTCTTAATTCTATGTGTATGTCGCGTATGTGTTCATGTATTTTTTTTTAAAGATTTTAAGTTGGAAAAAAATATCTTCGTTCTATGTGTATGTTGCTTGTGTGTTAATGTTTTAGACTTTTAACTAGGCAAAATTACTTAGAAAGCAAAACTTTGGGTATTAAATCTATAATCTATAATTTATATTTATAATATATTAAAAGTGTAAAAATCCTTAGAAAAGTGATTTGAACTTTTAATACTTCTAGAATAGGATAGAAAATACTTCAAAAATAGGACTCTATTAAAGAAATATTTCTATAAATATTGATATGAACGTTAAACTAGAGAAGAAACTGGCTTACTTAGTGAAAAAAATATGATTGATGCTCATCTAACTTGATTCGGTTGCATATCTAGATTGGTTGATACTTAATTTTCTAATCCTCAACTTCTTCACTATTTTTGTCAACATAATATTTCAATGTGTGTATATATTTCTTGATTTTCATTCAAGTTATTTTTTTGTGTCAAAATTTTCACTTAGACAAGAATTATTTTCATCAAAACTGAAGTTTAGTGATCACTTTTATAGTATTTTGTTATAGTTTACAGGTCATGGATGAATTTATAGGTGGTAGATGAATGTCGGTCGACTTTGAGAAATTTTTTTAGGTAAAGGTTAGGTTTAATTATATTATTTTTATATCTCTGTTTTGATTTATTTTTTTTTGTGTAAAGGTAAAGTTTAGTTGTATTATTTTGATATCTCTATTGTCGTATTATTTTGTTATAGTTTACAGGTGGTTGATGAATGTCAGAAGACTTTAAGGAAATTTTTGTGTAAAGGTTAGATTTAATTATATTGTTTTGATGTCTCTATCATTGTATTGTTTTGTTGCAGTTTACAAGTGGTAGATGAATGTCAATCGATTTTGAGAATTTTTTTTTGTAAAGGTTAGGTTTAATTAAATAAATTCTCCAAAAGATGTTGAATTTAATCATTGTATTCATCTTTATTATTTAAACAAATATCCTATTTAGTGTAACATTTAAACTCAATAAAGTGAGGCACACACACGAGGCGCGTACATTTGAACTAGTATATATATACGCACACATACACAAACATATATATACATATATACATATATATATGTATATATATATATGTATATATATACATATATATGTATACATATATATGTATAAAAAAGGTGGTGTGACATGTTTCTATGACCTCCATTCATATTTATTATTTTTTTTCTTCTTTTGAAACTATTTTTTTCATTTATGTGTTATGCTAAAAAACTTCAAGAATTACTCCTTTTATTTTATAAATTCTGATAAATATAATATTTTAAAAGAATAGGAAAAAAATCCATAACTCTCTTATGTATGAGGCAAAATTCAAAAATCATATTTAATTCGCCTAAATCTTAACACATATATTTACATATGTGCATTTATATATTAGCATTTCATCATTCATCAACAATTTTTAATTGAGCAATGAAAAGAAAGACGGGTATTTTTTTTCAATCATCACGTTGCTATAGTCGTTAAATGAGCAAACTGTATCTCTCTTTTGCATTTTATCTTTTTTTTTTGTTTAAAATATAAATCATTTTATCTTTTTCTCTTTTTTATTTTCTTTAATATTCTATGTCCATAACTCATATTTAATTACCTAATAAATTTTTACTCTTAATAATATTCATAACTCACCAGCTTTTTATATTCATAACCTCCAAATATTTAATTTTAAAATTTAAGTTATCTTGTTGTATTCCTCTTTTTTTTATTATTTATATGAACTCACTTCTTTTTGTTTCATGACATTCCTATCCAATGCTATTATTTTTATTTCATATTTGAAATTGAAATAGTAGCGTTCTTATATTATCATTTCATGTTTTTATGTTTTAGTTTGACTAGGTAAAGAAGGATCCTGAATGTTGATTGATTTGTCGGAAGAAATGTCGACAAAAACTTAAAAAATCATGACGGGGTTATGTATTTCGTTTGACGTTTATTTTAATATTATTAATATTAAAACTCCTAAGAAGGATGATTTTATTGTATTTTTTTCTTTTTTACTTTTTTTTGTGCATTCTCTTTATAAGGTCCTTTTCATTTCTAATTTAATTGACACAATGAAAAGAAAGACGGAATGAACTACATTTTTTTCTCAATAGTCACGTAGCTATAGTAGTTAAATGAGAAAACTATGTCTATCTTTTGCATTTTATCTTTTTTTATTTTTGTTTTTTTTTTAAATATAAATCATTATATATTTTCTCTCCTTTATTTGCTTAATATTTCATGTTCATAATTCAATTTAATTACCTAATTAATTTCTACTCTTAATAATATTCATAACTCACATGCTTTTCATATACATAATTCTCAAATATTTAATTTTAAATTTAAGATATCTTATTGTATTTCTCTTTTTTAATATATATAAACTCATTTTTTTTGTTTCATGACACTCTTATCCAATGATATCATTATCATTTCTTATTTTAAACTAAAATAGCAGTGTCCTTATATTTTCACTTGAATGTCGGTTGATTTTTTGGAGGGAATGTCGACAAAAGCTTGAAAAATGATGACGCAATTTTGTATTTCTTTTCATAAGATTCGGGTTAAGACTATTAAGAAGAATGATTTTTGTTGTATTTTTTCCTCTTTACTTATTTGTGTATTCTCTTTATGAGGTTTTTGTAATTTGATCGTTTGTAACTTTCTAATTATCTCAATTCTATATTTTTCTTTGAGATCAATTCTGTTATATTTATATAAAAGAAAAGTTAGACAAACAAATTGAAATGAAGGAAATATTACTTTTTAGAGCAAGCAATCTATGTAATGCAAGTCCAACACACACTATATGTCTTTCTTATTAATGTGTACTAATTCGATAGTGACATGACCCGAACTAGGGTCTTGTCGTAATGGGCAATCTCAAGCCCAACCAAGACCGGAGATCACCCCCGATACCTAACCTAACCAAGCAACTATGCCCTAAGTCGGGTGAATTTCGACCATACAACAAAACAGCAAGTTTATCCATGAAGTGACTTTGGGATAAGCCTATATCCAATATCAACCCAACTAAGTCGATCCACCCAATAACCAACCTATCCAACCAAATCAAAACCAAGACAATAATTTAACGTATGTTTATATATATGACATAATCCATCCATACCATACCCAAGTCCACAGTTGTCCATACAAAGCCTCTAAACCAAAACCAAAGAGTACCTAGTCGGGACATACCCTGACCTTAGCCAAAAACCAAAGTCTATGAAAGACGAATGTATGTGAAGTAATACATGACATGAAATATATGACTTCCAAACTATGGAAGCTCACTACTTCTATTCAACACCGATTGTTCCTGAATTCGATTAATGAGCAGGATTAGTAGTATGGCCAATTCCTACATCTCATGGGGATATAGTCGCCCGAAGATGCGCTAGCAGGTGAACGCTAGCATGCACTCAAGATAAGGATAAAATAATTCCATTCAATAAAACCAAGTACACCAACCATATGCATACAACCAATACATATATGCACACAAACAAACATATATATAACCATGCCGGGAAAGGGAGTCGAGTTTAGCAGCATTTAAAATCATTAACCTGGGTATATGAAGCTTAACTATCCTAAACCACCCGCAGGCTATATATGTCCCGTGTAACCCCCTGAATGGACCTCGATGCGTGTAGTCGTACGAACCAGAGATACCATAAGAGTAAGGGATTCCCAAGTACCCTTCACCCTCTATGATACATATGTACAGTGTACTTAGAGGATTCCCGTGTACCTCGTAGTATCATATAAGGTCTCCATGACCTATCCCTCATGCTGGCAAACATGAGTTTCTAGTGTTCATCCATTTAACTCCCACCTTAACGGTTAGCTATCACATCCTGACTTTATTGCCCAACTAAATCATTTCTAACCAAACCAAACCATTATTATTAACCGATGCTATAAATAGTTATATCATCATACCGACTATAACTTGCAAGTGTTTTCCATAGTCAAACCTTAAGAGGTTAAGGGATTCTCGTGTACCCATTTACCAAGTTAACTTGGGGGTCCCATGTACCCCACAAGTGTTCCATTATTAGATTAGTTTGGGGAAATCCCATGTACCCCACAAGTTGTTCAATTACCATATTTACTTGGGAGATTCCTTTGTACCCCACAAGGATGTTTAACTAACCAAGCCGTTACCATCAAAACCATTCCATTTAACTATTCCAAACCATTCACACCTTTTAAACCATTATAGATCATTCCAAACATTTAAATCATTTATACCATTCAAACCATGAAAAATCATCCAAAACTATTTAGGGTTCCATTACCAAACCATACCATGCAATAGTTCCAATAAAGTTCAACAATAGAGTGAAAATATTCTTTTAGGCATGTTATCAAACATATTAAGGGCATACCTTTACCGAGACCAAAACCAAAGCATAAACCATCATAATTTATCATGACACATTTTTAAACCATCACCAACAACCACCCATATGTGTAAACCATCACCAAAAACATGCAAAGACATAGTTTAAACCAAGACCCAACAATATGCATCAAGACCCTCAACATTGGTTTCCAAAATCACCATTTATGTCTCATAAATCAATGTTTAAAACACATAAAATCATGCCTTTAATTAGAACTAACAATGAGGGAAGAAGTACATGCCTTATACAAGAGGATTTCGGAGAGTAACTTGACTTTCGAACCCATTGAAGAACACTTGTAGAAACCCCAACCTTCAATCTTCAAGAGAGTGTTTGAGAGAGTATTTGGAGTGTTTCTATTCTTTAACAAGTGTTATGAGAGACCACCAAGGATTATATAATGTGGGGACCTAAGGGTTTTGAGGTAGGAAATGTCCAAAAGGTCCTCAACTTAAAAGTTGGAAATCCATCCCCAGGAGGGTAAGACCCAACCATGCAAATTGTATCCTAGGGTACGAGTGGTACCCTAACTCGTAACCTAGACCTCACCAAGACCCTCCACACTGGTTCCAATACGACTACACCAACCTAAGTCATACCTTAGGGTACGCTTGGTACCCCAAACCTTACCCATATTCGTACCTTGGACAATTTTAACTAGGCAACTCAATAAGATTTATACGACTAGGCTTTATAAACCTCGTCTTCCACTATACGACTCGTATGATGGTGAGTCGTATCTTGGACAGTAACCTAGCTAACCTTACTACCCAATATACGAGTGAGCCATCAAGCCATCCCCTAACCTTTATCCAAGGATACGAATTGTACCTCTGAGTCATACCAAGTCCAGAAAGTCCAAAACCCAAGAAATTTTGCAAGGGTTCAAATCCTGGGGTGTTATAGTCTCCTTCACTAGGATCATTCATCCTCGAATGAAGAGTAAGGGTAAGAATAAGAACAAGATGGCACATTAACACAAATCAAACTTTTCTCCAACGAAAATAGAAGAAAAGAAAATAAACTAGGACAAGAAGATCTCTACTTACCCCAAACACCAATACCTCAATTTTAACCTCTAACTAAGTTAGAAAACAAAGATGCAAGAGAAATCCTTCCCTTCTTTTAACCAAGTTAGAAAACCAAGATGTGTTGAAGAACACATACCTTACACATGAGTTTTAAAAATGAGAAACCAACATAGATACTTGGACACCATGTCTATTTCCACATTCTAAATGACTTCTTCAAGCTTTTGGTTCCACCATGGAACCTTTATAGAAGCCATACCTTTTGCTTGCAATCGGCGAACTTATCAATCCAAGATCCTCATCGGAACCTCCCTAAAGAATAAGGAATCTGAGATACCAATACCACCCAAAGAAATCAACTAATGAAGGATTATCCATACCTTACCTCCACACAAGAACATAGAATAGTGAATGAATAGAACTTATGCTAGAGAGTGAATTCAATTCATCTTTGAATTTTACCAAGACACATCACTACGCGAGCTTAAGTCTATCTATACACCACTTACATGTTCAAGACTATTTAAGCAAGAAGGAGTTAACCTAGGACACTGGGCTCTACTCCTTACATCTATCCCAAAACACTACTCCGCTCCATACCATTATAATATGAAAACCATAAGTAAAAGACATGGGAAACCATAACCAACCATTATAACCAAAAACCCCAACATATAGTTGAAAACCCTAAACCATAATATGATTACACCATGAAAACAATTCATAAATCATGCCTTCCCAAACCTCTAAAGTATCCAACACAACTATTGGTATATCTACCAATCATAACATTCAAGCCTACCCGCCTATATACTCACGTTATGATCTATAATTCCAAACATCTAGCACCTCCTATAACTTTCAGAAAGGTTTTCATCACCTATTTCTTTTCTAACCATTTCTTATGACAGCACCCTACCTCACCTTCCAAAGCCTTAACTCTAATTGTCATCCTAGACTCTTCCCCACTTAGGGACTTTTACATTCCTCATTTCAAACATCACTATGCTTTTCAAGCCACTACCAACCTAACACAAGAAGGATCATTAAGGGACTAAATTACAAGAATCATCGATGGTACCCTAGGCCAAATCCCCAAAACAAGACACGATATCAGAGGAACGAAGTACTTTATAGTAACCACCTAGACCATCGTGATGAACCCTCCCAACATAACCATACCATAAAAGGAGTCCTTAGGAATAGACGTCAAAAGAAACACAAATGCATATACAATAGGTAAGGTAATATAAAGTCAAGACTAATGTCCAAGGAACAAGGAGAGTGCAAAAATGTGAACTTTAGGCATAAGAGCTATTAGAATGCATGCAATACTGGTAGAGTACTCTTATAAGTGAGATAGAAAAGAATCACTAGAATATGCAGCCCGGCCTTCCCTAAAAGTCCACTGCTAAAGGGAAAATTTTAGATTAACCACCAACCTTCATCCCATGCCACCTATAAGTGTAATACTTCTCTCTAATGGGTATCACCAAGGATGTATAATAGGAACACTTGGTTTTACTATACCCAAAATCTCATCCACCCAAAGGCCACCTAGAGCATAGCATAGACATATGAACTCCATGCTCTAACCCATCCAATGACTAGACTCCAATCCACCAGTTCAACTTGAACTTTTGGTCTATAAGTCACAACCTTTCTACCTTTGTATTCCCCAAGCCATCAACCTTACCCCTTCATGCACCTCATCCAACCCACTAATTTACCTTCATAATTCTTACATTGTTATTCCCAAGCTAACACACTCCCTTTACGAAGATCAAATATCTAGGTTCAACCTTAGTATCTATCGACCACTATGTACTACTAACAAAGTACCCCATATAGGATATACATATACATGGTCCACCCCACCAGGAAGACTACCTAAAATTCCTTATTTATCCACCGACAACCTATGTATTTCCAGAAAACCATTTTCCTTATGCAAGCAAAAACAAAAACACCCCACGGAGAAATACTAGAAAAATGGAACCTTTATCTAAAAGATCTCTTAATTGATCCTTTAACCCAATCGAAACCATTCTATAAAGAAATAATAGAAATTAGACAAATGCCTAATATAAAATCAATCCAAACAAACCTCCCCATTAGAAAGACTCCATGAGGGTCGTCAAGTAGACCTCAGGAAATTCATTCACCACCAAATCTGAATGCAAATAAGGACTTTTCAAGTTAGAATCTGAAACCAGGACCAAACGATAATAGAGGCATCCCTTTGGAGACCAATCTCTAATCTATAAGATATGATATAACATTTTCCTTAATTTCTAGGGAATGAAACCACCCTCCCATCCCATAACCAACTCACCATGGAGCCTAAAGATAACCTTTTTACGAAACTGACAATCTAAGGACAAGTAGCATGAGTGCAACTAATTTGTCTCCTAAATGACATCAAAATCCACCATATCCGAGTTAAACACATCCACCAAGACCCCTTTATTATCGATAAATACCACACATCCTGATAGATTTATTTGGCAATTTCAGAGTCACCTACCAGGGTAGAGACAGAAAAAAAGAGCTTAAAATCACCTTAGGACCAAAACCAAAATACATAGCTAGAAATAGGGTCACAAAAGAGAGGGGACACTAAACCAAGTAAACCATTCAAACCACAAAGAAAGTATTTTTCAACATACCCGTGTCGGTATCAGAAGATGCCCCAGACTTGTGAGGGATAGTAAGAGCATTAAGACGATCCCAACTAGAGTTGAAACTCGAAGTAGCAACTTTTGGTGAAAAAGCTTGGGAAGTAGCAACCTATATCCTATTTTCCCAAGAGGCAATCCTTATGGGACACTTTCGTTGTATGTTACCAAATTGACTACAACTAAAACAATGACTTATTCCTTCCTCGTAACAACCACGACGCGACCGACCATAAAATCTATAAAGTGGGTAGGATGATGTGGTTTGGGCTCCACTGTCCCAAGATTGGGAACCTTATGACCTAAAATAATTACCAATCTGGGAACACCTATCTCCCAATGGATTTGGGTAGGGAGAAAAAGCCATAGAACACAAATTAGGACCCACCCAACACTTCTTCTTAGATCACTTACCACCACACCATTGGCCTCCTCTTTTCTTAGAGAATCGAGACCTCCTTACCTTGCCTATTTTCTAACCTTGCCTCATTCTTTCTTGTACTAATATAAATAGCCAGCGGTATAGAGTTGTTACCATCTGGGTCAATAGATTAACAGAACATTGAAACTCAACATTAGTAACCTCTCCTTGAGGTAATCGAGAATAAGTTCCACCTTCCAAAATAGGGTTAGTGAAAACTGGTAGGACTCCACAGGGAAAACCATAAGGTGCGACCTTTGATCGGGTCTGTGCTTCATGAGTTGGACTAGATTCATCCATGTTGTCCTCAAGTGGGATAAGTGAGTTTTCACAAATTTGAGATCATTAAGAGGACATGATTCGAAAAGTGAATCAAATAAGATTCATGGAAAATTTTATGTCCTTAGACTCTATATCCCAAAAGTATAACAAAAAGAAAGTGAAACTTTCCTAGATGCCTCATAGCCTCCTGATTATAAGTGTGGTGCACAATACACTTATAAGCAAGACTCTACTCGACACAGCTTTATGGACACCCCATGACACCGAAACCTAAAACTCTGACACCAACTTGACACGACCTGAACTAGGGCCTTATTGTAATGGGAGATCTCAAGCCCAACTAAGACCGGAGACCATACCCGATACCTAACCCAACCAAGCAACGTATGCCATAAGTTAGGTGAATTTTGACCATATAAATAACACAATCAAAAACTCGAGCCACGTTATATGGGCAGCCTAAGCTCACATAAATTAAATCTCGCCCCAATAACCCGACCCAAATATCTCATCATATCGTAGGAGTCGATGGGGCTTCAACTCACAAGTTAAGATTTGTGGAAGTAATGTTATAATTCAATATTAGATTCATAATATCTAACTCACACCCAAGTTCACAGTTATTCACAATATCTCTTTACATAACAAAGTCAATAAATGTATATATCAGGATAATACCCCGAAGAGAGCCAAACCAAGTCTTAATGAGACCGAGTCTAAAGAGAAGAGACCAAGAGATGAAAATCTTATGGAGTAAGAAATCTCACCACTTCAAGTTAATGCACGAACCGCTTTGATCTACTAATCACTGTGCAGGAAGAGAAGAAGATGCTCCAGCCCCTATGTCGCATGGGGACATAGCATCCAAAGATGTTTAATGATTGGAACTCTAGTATATAACTCAAGGATAGGTGATAAAATATCATCATCAATCAACATCAAGTCAATATATCATATTTTATCTCATTCACAAACTTATCCATACATATAGATATATCACATGCTAATCAAGATATCAAGACTCATCATTATTATCAAGCATTCATTCATTAAACATGAAGTGAGGGATCTGACCCTCCATACTTATAAGTTGAACAATTCAAATTATGTACCGGACTTTAACCACACTCACATACACTTAGACAAGGGACTCAACCATGCTTACTTATTCATTAGCCAAGGACTTTAACCGCATACGCAATTATTCAAACAAGGGGCACTAGCCA
The DNA here is from genome assembly GCA_030864225.1 of Capsicum baccatum var. pendulum. NCBI lineage: Eukaryota > Viridiplantae > Streptophyta > Magnoliopsida > Solanales > Solanaceae > Capsicum > Capsicum baccatum. The sequence goes on along the minus strand of CM061556.1, from coordinate 179,353,553 downwards.
TACACACATCCAATTGGACATAAGACTTCAACCATATGTCCACACATTCAATTGGGCATAGGACTTTGACCTCATGCACACACATTAGGCAAGGGACTATAACCTCATGCTACACTTGGACTCTAACCATAGGTCGTTCCATTCAAAGAGGTTCTCTAACCTTATGAGATCTCTTTAAGTAAAAGACTTTAACCTCGAGCAATATCATTAGGCAAAGGACTTAAACCTCAAGCCATTCATAAGGCATGGGACTTTAACCTTAAGACACAACATAAGGCAAGGTACTTTGACCTCAAGTCATCACAACTATTATTAGTTGGAATTTGGGACTTTAACCTTTTGCCCATGCATCAACTTACATTCAATACAAATATTTAAGGACTTTAACCATTTTAGTCAATTTAACACTCTACGTGACCACATGGTCCTTATGGGAGCCTTTATTTCTTCATCATTTCAATAGGTCAATGCTTTCACTTAATTTAACATACAATTTAATTTATGGTCATCAAGACCCTTCTAACAATTCATATTTCAATAACAATATTTTACCATATTCTTACCTCACTTGGGTTCAACACATAATTTAAGTTCATCTATTTATCTAGGGACTTTACCCTCTAATTAGCCATCAACCAACAAGGTAATCAATTTCATCACACATAGTTCATAATTTCTTTAATATATTATTTATTAAGAATTAATGCTCATTGGGTCATTTCCCTAGTTTAATACATCACCAATATATGACTAGACAGTTTACTTAGACGTTTTCACAAATACTTTAGGTGCACATCTTCAACAAGGCTATTTATATGATAGAATTACCAAGATTAGGGTTACTCAAGACCCTCCTGTTAAACCATATACAAAAAGTACCCACACAAGCAATTCATCATCAATATAACATATAAACATAAGTCTAGGAAAGATTTAACAGTATACATCTTTAGGCAACAAAACCCTTTTCATTTGATTTCAAAACCACCATGTACACTTACTAATCTAAGTGTGAAATATATGGGTTTAGAGATATTTAAAGAGGGGAAGAGATACATGCCTTAAACAAGATGACACACAAACAATCTTGTCTCCTTCTTGCCACTCGATGAGCTTCATCTAAACCCTAGCCTCCAATCTTGCTTTAAGAAGCTTTTAGAGTGTTTTGGAGTGTTTGAGTCTTGTAAATGAGTGCTTAGTAGTATATAATGCCTTATATAGTGAAGGTAATTAGGGATTTAGGCAAGGGAAATTACCACAAAGCCCTTAGATAAAAGCTGAAAACTGAACTCTTCCGAGGGTACGACTCCCCCATATGATTCCCTCAGTAATCATACCCTATGGTACGAGGGGTACTCTAAATCATACCCTTGGATTCTCCTAGGTCAACCATGCTGTTGTGGGTATGAGTGGGCATACTTGAGTCATACCCAAAGGGAACGACTCAACCCCTAGTCGTATACACAAATCGTATACCAAACAGTCTACTCGAAATGGAGACTACCCTCTATACGATTGAGTTGCATACAACTAGTATGCATGGGGTACGATCAAGAGAAGGTCATGTCATATAGCAAAAAGTATGCTACCCTAACATTCTATCTAAGGTACAAAAGAGGGAGGAGAGAGTGGATACAAACTGTATCCATGGGTATGACTCAAGCTCCAAGTCGTACCTAACTCAGAGACACCAAAAGTAGTTGTTTTTCTCAAGGTTCAAGACCTAGGTGTTTCAATTCTCCCCCACTTGGATCATTCATCCGCGAATGAAGGGTAAGGCAAGTGTTTACACAAGCTAACATATCAGCACACATCACTTCAATCAATGTTAAAACAAGAATTCAACAAGGATACAACATACATCATGCTCATTATCATATCAATCATTTATCTTATCGACATCGGGACTCTAACCCGTTGCTTATTAACACTTACTCATATCACAACTTAGGGACTTCAACCCATCAACTTTCAAAGACATCAAGAAACTTAAAGCATTGGGTACTTTAACCCATTATCTATTAAAGCATGAATATACTCAATGCACTAGGCACTTTAACTCGTGGTCTAACAAGGCACAAATTATTTCACACATTGGGAACTTCAATCCATTGTCTAACAAGGACATAAATTAATTCAAATCTTGGGGACTTTAACCTATTGTCTATCAAAGACATACATCAAATTAAGGAGATTAACACATACCTCCAATACAAGATTTCAGAATGGGAAATAAATACTGGTACTTAGACTTCATGTCCTCTTCTGCCTCCTAAGTAGCTTCCTCAGACTTTTGGTTCCCTCATAGAAACTTCACCGATGCCACCTCTTTCATTTGTAACCAGTGAACTTTCCGATCCAAGATCCTCACCGGGACCTTCTCATAAGAGAAGAAGTCCGAGATATCAACATCTTATAAGGGAACAACCAAGGAAGGATCACTCACATATTTCCATAGCATAGAGACATGGAAAACCGGTTGAATGGAGTCCATACTCGAAGGAAACTCAAAATCATAGGGAACATTGCCAACCCTCTTCACAATCAAAGAGGGACCGACATACTGGGGACTAAGCTTCCCCTTTTTGCCAAAACGCATCACTTCCTTCATGAGAGATACTTTTAAAAATACCCAATCAACCACATTAAACTCTAAGTCCTTACTCCTCACATCTGTATAGGACTTTTAGTGACTTTGAGCGGTTTTGAATCTATCGCAAATAACTTTCACCTATTCTAAGGCTTGGTGGATTGAATCATGGCCAAACAACTTACCCTCGTCAACTTTGTACCACCTAATAGGAGATCGACATCTCCTACCATACAATGCCTAAAAAGGGGCCATACCAATACTAGAGTGGTAACTATTATTATAGGCGAACTCAATCAAAGACAAACGACCATACCAACTACCACCATAATCAATCACACAAGCCCGCGATATATTTTTAATGTTTGGATAGTTCTCTCTGTGTTCCCATCCGTTTGCGGGTGAAATGCGTTACTAAGGCATACCTTATTTCCCAAACTTCTTTCGAATGACTTTTAAAAGTAGGATGAAAATGAAGGACCATGATCTGAGATAATAAAAGTTAAAGCATTGTGCAACTTCACGATCTCCGCACGATACAACATAGCATAATCTTCCGATGAGAAATTTGTTCTTACGGGCAAGAAATGGGAGAACTTGGTTAGTCTGTCCACAATGACCTAAATAGAATCATATTGATTCCAAAATCTAGGGAGATCGGTAATGAAATCCATATTATTTGTCTCCCACTTCCATTTCGGCAACATAATTTCTTGGTACAAACCAACAAACTTCATATGCTCAACTTTTACTTATTGACATACCATACACTTGGCGACATAATGCTTCATATTACTCTACCAATAGAATTTTCTAAGGTCATGATACATATTGGTGGAGCTGGGATGAATAGCATAACGGGCTCCATGAGCCTCAGCCATGACCCTTTCCCTCAATCCATCGATGTCGGGAACACATAGCCTACCTTGGTATCTCAAGATACCATTACCACCAATCACAAAGTCCGTAACTTTGCATTGACCCACATTACTCTTGATCTTAATCCAGTCATGGTCCAATACTTGCTTCTCTTTTATCTCAACAACAACAGACGATTGAGATACTGGAAGCACAAATACACCACCATCCTCGGAGTCCGCAAGTTGAACTCCAAGACTAGATAATCGGTGAATGTCCTTCACCAATTCCCACTTGTCCTCATCTATATGGGTCAAACTTCCTATGGACACACGGTTAAGAGCATCGGTAACTATATTCACCTTACTGGGTTGGTAATGAAGACTCATATCATAGTCTTTCAATAGCTCGATCCACCTTTTTTGCCAGAGATTCAACTCCTTTTAAGTAGATATATATTGGAGGATCTTACGATCATAAAAGATATCGACATAAACACCAAAGATATAATGCCATTAAATCTTCAACGCAAAGACCATGGCTCATAACTCTAAGTCATAGGTGTGGTATTTCTTCTCATAGACTTTCAATTTCCTAGAAGTATAGGCCACTAACCTACCATGTTGCATCAATATGCAACGGAGACCGACACGAGAAACATCATAATACACCACAAAACCATCACTACCATCGGGAAAGGTCAAAATCAAAGCTAAAATCAATTTATCTTTCAACTTCTCAAAACTACCCTCAAACACATCTGACCACAAAAACCTGACCTTCTTTTTGGTCAACTTGGTCAACGGGGAAACTATAATGGAAAACACACCACAAACCTTCTATAATAATCGACTATACCCAAGAAGCTCCAAATATCGATTGGAGTCATAGGTCTAGGCAACATTTTAACCACTAAAACCTTTTGGGGATCTACCATGATCCCTTCACTAGAGATGACATGACTAAGAAAAGCTATGAATTTCAACCAAAATTCACACTTGGAGAACTTGGCATACAAATGATGATCCTTCAAAGTTAGTAACACGACATGGATATGATCTACATGATCTTCCTCACTCTTAGAATACAGTAAGATTTCTTCAATGAAGACAATGACAAAAATGTCCAAGAACGGATGGAAGACTTTATTCATCAATTCCATAAATGTTGTTGGGGCATTGGTCAACCCAAAAGACATAACAAGAAACTCATAGTGACCATAACGGGTTCTAAAAGTAGTCTTAGGTATATCCATATCCCTAATCTTAAGCTGATAATAATCTGATCTAAGATCAAACTTAGAGAAACACTTTGCACCTTAAAGTTTATCAAATAAATCATTGATCCTGGAAAGAGGATATTTATTCTTTATGATCACTTTGTTCAAATGATGATAATCAATGCACATATGAAGGGAACCATCTTTCTTGTGTACGAACAACACGGGAGCACCCCACAGATACACACTAAGGCAGATAAAACCTTTATCTAAGAGGTCTTTAAATTGCTCCTTAAGCTCTTTTAGCTCCGCTAGAGCTATTCAATAAGGAGGGATAAAAATCAAATGAGTTCTACGAGCAAGATCAATTCCAAAATCAATTTCCCTATCGAGAGAAACATCGGGAAGATCATCGGGAAACACCTAGGGAAACTCATTCACCACGGGAACAGATTCTAGAGAAAGCTCTTCTGAGTTAGAGTCTTTAACTTGGACCTAGTGATACAAACACCCCTTAGCAATCAACTTTCGAGCTTTAAGATAAGAAATGAATTTTACTTTAGGCACTAAGGAACCCCCTTCCCATACAATGACCGGTTTATTAGGAAATTTAAAACATACCCTACGGGTTTGACAATCTAAGAAAGCATAGAAAGAGTGTAATCAATCCATTCCTAAAATGAAGTCAAAATCAACCATGTCCAACTCTGTCAAATCTACAAGAGTATCCCTACCACTAACCGATATCACACACCCCTTATAGACCCTTCTAAAAACCACAGGGTCTCTGACCTGGGTAGAAGCAAAAAAGGGAACCAACAGACTCTCGGGACCACAATCAAGATGCACAGCCATACACGAGGTCATAAAAAAAGAGTAGACCCTGGATCAAGCAAACAATACATATCATGATAGAAAAGTCTCAACATACCCATAACAACATCGGGAGACGCCTTGAAATCCTGGCAAGTGGCAAGGGTATACAAGCAGTTTCAACTAGCGTTGGTGCTAGAAATAGAAACAGAGGTAGACATAGTATTCTTTGGTGTGTGAGGAGGTAGAGTAGCAATAGGGGCCCTATTGGCCCAAGAAACTACTAGAGAGGGGCACTCACATTGTAAGTGCCCAACTTGACCACAATAAAAACACCGATTTATCCCTTTCTCATACTAACCACGATGACTTTGACCACAGAATCTGCAAGGAGGGCGGGGTGGAGTTGACTGGGAACCACAAGCTTGGAATTGGGCAACCTGTGCTTAAAACCCATTTTACCACTAAATTAAGGCCTATAATCACCCCAAAATTTTGGGTAAGGAGAGTGAACACTAGCTGAGGGGAATAAACCCAAACTCCCCCACTTCTTTAGTGGCCACTTGCTACCACTTTTCTTGGAAGGCCTAAATTTCCTTTCTTTCTTCTCACTAAGCTCAACTTGCTTTTTTTTTTATCATTCTCTACTTGTTGCATATACACAATCAATCTAGAGATATCTATGTTCTCAATTAATAAAGCTGACTTGATCTAGAGAACTAACTCACGGGACAATTCTGAGACAAACTTGTGCATCCTAACCCTCATGCTAGCAACCATCTCGGGAGAATACCTTGACAATTGATGGAATTTTAAGGCATACTCTTGAATGGACATCCTCACTTGCTTTAATTTTACGAATTCCTCCGCCTTTTCTTCCCTTAACTCTTAAGGCAAGAAGCGATCTAAGAAAGCATCAAAAAAATCTAACTATGAAGCCAGACTAGAATCAGCACCTCTAGACAACTCCCACCCTTCATACCATTGGTACACTACATATTTTAATAGGTAATAAGCAAGCTCAACACCTTTAATTTTCAAAGCATGCATAATTAGTTTTCTCCATTTCATCAATGAAGCCTTGAGGATCTTTCTCAACCTTCATACCTATGATCATAGGAGGGCTCAACCTCATAAATAGGCCAACTTTTATGGCCTAAAAAAATGATAGTCGGAGCACCACACTTCTATTGAGAGGTTACCAATTGAGTTAAAAGGTTGATGAAGTGATAAAACTCTACATTATAAGCATTTCCTTGAGGGGACTGGGGAAGAGAGTCACTCTCATAAGTAGGGTTGGTGGGTGGAACCCCACGAAGATGGCTAGATGCCTCTTCCCTATCCTGGGTCTAAACTCCAGAAGTTGGATGAGCTTTATCCATAGGACCCGCAGTCGGGGCCGAAGTATTTGCCTAAGTCTCAAATCTCCTTGGAGGTATGATCTGAAAAATAGCAAACAAAATCAGAGAAATTCAAGACCTTAGACTTTATAGCTTGAGATTGAAACACAAGAAAGCCAAACATTCCTAATATGTCTCAAAGCCCCTCTTGTATAAGTGTGGCGCACTTCACACCTATAAAATAGACTCTACTTGACACGAAATTATGAACACCCAACTAACTATGAACCTAAGCTCTGATACCAAATTGACACGATCTAAAACCTGGGCATGTCGTATGGGCCCCCCTAAGTTCACATAAACTGAGGGTCGCCTCAATAACCCAACCCAAACATCTCATCATACCATAGGAGTCGAAGGGAATCCAACTCACAAGTTAAGATTTGCGGAAGTAATGTCATAAGTCAATATTAGATTCATAATATCTAAATCACACCCAAGTTCATAGTTGTTCACAATACCTCGATGTATAACGAAGTTAATAAATGTATATATTGGGATAAGTCCCCAATAATAGCCAAACCAAGTCTTAATAAGACCTAGTCTAAAGATAAGAGACCAAGAAATAAAGATCTTTCGGAGTAAGGAATATCACCACTTCAAATTAATGCATGAACCACTTCAATCTACTAATCACTCCATCGGAAGAGAAAAAAATTCTTTGGCCCTTATGTCGCATAGGGACATAGCGTCCGGAGATGGTTAGCAGTTGGAACGCTAGCATGTAACTCAAGGATAGGTGATAAAATATGATCTTAAGTCCTATTGATAAGTTTTGATTAGTTCTTTCAAAAGCAAAGATTGATCTTTTGGTCCAAGCTAAGACAAGAATCCACATGGTTCATACAGTTTATGATTTAAAGTAAAGCAAAGCATAATTGATTTTCATTATAAACCCTTATGCTGTATTAAGATGGATTTCCTAAAAGTTCTGAGCAATAAGTGTGGGAGTATTATTTAGCACCTAGTTGGGTATGATTCCAAGGTCTCATGCCCCAAAAATTCATACCACCATAGGTTTATGATTTGTCCATAGTGGGCTAAGATAATTATCACTTAAGTTAAGGTTCTATTCAGATAGCAAGGGTAGAATAGCTCTCCCCAATGCGGGAAAGATGTTGGACTCCATTTCAGCTCACATGTTTTATGTCAGTTAGAAGAAAGTCCCTAAGTCCCAAAGTTCCTAAGTCCCAAAGTTCCAAAATTTCTAAAGCTCCCAAAGTTTCTATGTCCTAAAGTTTTGAAAGAATTTCCTGCAGCTTAATAGTAAAGATTTTCAGAATAGTTTTAAAGTATTTCCCTTCAGATAAAGTATTTTTCCCTAAGGTTTTAAAGCTTATAGACTATAGATTCTAGAACAGAAAGAGTAACAAAAATGATTTTAGAAAACTAAGTGTTAAAGCTCACAATTTTTACTCAGATTATCTTTACAGAAAGATATTAGCTACAGTTTTCAGCTTTCAACTTACAGATTAAGAGTGAGTCCTTTCTACACTTAGACAATATAATTTAAAGGGAGAATACAAGTACAACTTTTATAACTAAATGTTATGGCTCACAAGATTCATAAAGTATGTTTTGCTTTTTATTGCCTCATACTTCAGTATTTCAAATATTACAGCTTATGTGAGTCATTTACATTTAGCATGTATTATTTTTACAAATTATGATGATGAGATAATGTTTTACTTATGCATTTCACCCCCATATACTCAGTATATCCTCAAAGTACTGATCCACATATATGTCTATATGCTATATTGTCTCATAATATAGGTATCAGTTCTGTTGTAGCACGCATACCATATTCAGATAGATTGCATCTTTCAGTCAGCAAGTGATGAGTCCTCTTGATTCAAGGGCTCGAGTCAGTCATATTGTTTAAGTAGTATCTTATTTTTCTTTATTCAACTGTATTTATTTGGGATAGCTGGGGGTCATGTCCTGGCTACTTATAGTCAATACTAGTAGAAGCTTCATAGACAGTCAGTAGAGTTAAGGTATTTGATTCTAATTTTGTTTGCAAAAGAAGAATTATATTCATATTAATTTAGTGTTGTATTGATCAGATTTAGAAAAGAGTACTCTTTCACTTATTTTGTTCAGATGTATATATTTTATTCAGTTGCTTATGAGTTATGCTAGTAGAAGAGTTAGCTTGGGATCACTTGTAGTCCTAAGGACCGTGTGACGTCTCGGGGCCATTTTTGGGGCGTTACAATTTGGGACTTTAACCTTTTTCCCATGCATCAACATAAATTCAATACAATCATTTAAGGACTTTAACCATTTTAGTCAATTTAACACTATACATAAGCGCATGGTCCTTATGGAAACCTTCATTTCTCTACTATTTCAATAGGACATTGCCTTCACTTAATTAAACATACAATTCAATGTATGGTCATCAATACCCTTACAACAATTCATATTTCAATAATAATCTTACGCCAAATTCTCACCTCACTTGGGTTCAACACACAATTTAAGTTCATCTTTATATCTAGGGACTTTACCCTTTCATTAGCCATCAACTAACAAGGTTATCAATTTCACCACACATGATTCATAATTACTTTAATATATCATTTATCAAGCATTCATGCTCATTGGGTCATTACCCTAGTTCGATACATTACCAACATATGACTAGACAATTCACTTAGACATTTTCACAAACTCCTTGGGTGCACACCTTCACCAAGGCTATTTCCATGGTAGATATTACCAAGATTAGGGTTATTCAAGACCCTCATGTTAAACCACATACAAAAAGCATCCACACATGAAATTCATCATCAATATCACATATAAACATAAGTCTAGGCAAGATTTAACATTATACATCATTAGGCAACAAAACCCTTTTAATTTGATTTCAAAACCACCATGTAAACTTATTAATCCAAGTGTGAAATACATGTGTTTAGAGACATTTAAAGAGGGGAAGAGATACATGCCTTAAACAATATGACATACCAACAATGTTGGCACCTTCTTGCCACTAGATGAGCTCTCCCTCCAAACCCTAGCCTCCAATCTTGCTTCAAGAAGTTTTTAGAGTGTTTTGGAGTGTTTTGAGTCTTGTCAATGAGGGATTAGAAGGCCATAATGCCTTATATATTTAAGGGACTTAGGTATTTAGGCAAGGGAAATAACCACAAAGCCCTTAGTTAAAAGCTGAAAAGTGAACTCTCCCAGGGGTACAGCTCCCCCATACGATTCCCTTAGTAATCGTACCCTAGAGTACGAGTGGTACCCTAAATTGTACCCTAAGCTTATCCTAGGTCAACCATACTATTTTGGAAATGAGTGGTCACCCTTGAGTTATAAGTAAAGGGTATGACTCACCCCTAGTTATATACACAAACTGTATACCAAATAGTCCACTCTAAATAGAGACTACCCTCCTTACAATTGAGTTGCATACAACTCGTATGCATAGGGTACGATCAAGGGAAGGTCATGTCGTAAAAAAAAAACAGTAAGCTACCCTAACATATTGTCCAAGGTATGGTAGGGGGAAGGGGGAGTGGATTCGACCCGTATCCATGGGTACGACTCATGCTCCCAGTCGAACCCAACTCAGTGATACCAAAATTTGTTGATTTGCTCAAGGTTCAAGACCTAGGTGTTTCAATAAGAAGTTAACGAGTTTATCTATGAAGTAACTTTGGGATAAGCCTATATCCGAGGCCAACCCAACCAGTTCAATCCACCAAATAACCAACCAATCCAACTAAACCAAAACAAGGACAATAACTTAACGTATGTTTATATATATGACACAATCCATCCATACCATACCCAAGTCCATAGTTGTCAATACAAAGCCTCAAAACCAAAATCGAAGAGTACCTAGTCGGGACATGCACCGGACTATAGCGAAAAACCAAAGTCTATGAAAGACAAATATATGTAAAGTAATCTATGACATAAAATAGATTTCTTTCTCACTATTTAAATCCAACACTGATATTCTCAAATCTGCTCAATGAGCAGGAGGAGGAGTATGGCCAATTCCTGCATTGCGTGGGGATACATCCGCCCAAAGACGGGTTAGCAGGTGAATACTAGCATGCATTCAGGATAAGGATAAAATATTGTCTTTAAATAAAACCAAGTAAACCAACCATATGTATACAACCCATATATATATATATATATATAACCATATCAGGAAAGGAAATCGGGTTTAGCATGTATTTAAAATTATTAACCTGGGTATGTGAAGCTTAACCATTCTAAACCACACACGGGCTATATGGGTCCAGTGTAACCCCCTGAACGGGCCTCGATACGTATAGCAACATGAACCAGAAATGCTATAAGAGTAAGGGATTCACAAATACCCTTCACCCTCTATGATACATATGTACAGTGTACTTAGAGGATTCTCGTGTACCTTATAGTATCATATAAAGTCGCCATAACCTACCCCTTATGTCAGCAAATATGAGTTTTCAGTGTTCATCCATTAGACTTCTACCTTCACAATTAGCTATCACACCCCACTTTTATTGCCCAATTAAATCCATTTCTAACCAACCAAACCATTATTATTAACTAAGTCTACAAATAGTGGTATCATCATACCAATTATGACTTGCAAGTATTGTCCATAGCCACACCTTAAGAGGTTAAGGGATTCCCGTGTACCCATTTACCAAGTTAACTTGAGGGAGTCCCACCTTACAAGTGTTCCATTATTAGATTAGCTTAGGGGATATCCCATGCACCACAAAAGTTGTACAATTACCATGTTTACTTGAGGGATTCCTTTGTACTGCTCAAGGGTGTTTAATTAATCAAACCGTTACCACCAAAACCATTCTATTTAACCATTCCAAATCATTCACACCATTTAAATAATTTTAGACCATTCCAAACATTTAAAACATTTATACCATTTAAACCATTTAAACCATCCAAATCCATTTAGGGTTTCATTACTAAACCATACCATGCAATAGTTCCAATTAAAGTTCAACAATAAAGTGAAAACATTCTTTTAGGCATTTTATCAAACATGTTGAGGCCATACCTTTACCAAGACTAAAACCAAAGCATAAACCGTCATAATTTGGGTTACTCATGACCATTTGTTAAACCATAACCAACAGGCACCCACATGTGTAAATGATGATAGGCGAATTTACACGCCTATATCAATATATTTTGCCCATATTTTAGCCTAGTTTTGAGAACAAATTATATATTTCATGCACTTTTAGTCCTTTTTCCTATAAGTGAGCTAACGAACATGATTAGCAAAGTTTCAGGTATAAATGATGCAGAATTCAGCATTTTATGGCTTACTTGACGCAAAAGAAAGCTCACGAAGGAAGGAAAGGGAGTTTACACGCCTAAGGACCAAAAACGCTACATGAAAAATCTGTCCCGGGCTAAAACAACATTTCTGAAGACTTTGGGGACTTGCAGTAACTTAGTTGGATTTGGACAATGATACATTAACCTAGTACAATTGGGTTATGTATTTCATTAGTTTATTTGGATTATGATAATGTTACATTAACCTAGTACATTTGGGTTAAGTATTCCATTAGCCTAGTAGGATTTGGTTAGATATTTATTTACCTAGTAGGATTAGGATATGGGTATTATAAATACCCTATCATTCTAGAGATTTTTATTCATCCCTCACCACAATACATTCTTCCATCCCTCTCTTCTTCCACCACAACAATTCTACAACTCTTCTAATCTTCCCATTAATTCTATTTTTCTTCTTTTATTCATCTATTCAATTCTTAATTTCCGCAACAAGAGAAACGTTACTTTGCTAAGGAATTCACGCCTAACGCCTATCACTTGATCTACACGCCATTACTCAATATTGTGATATAATAACAATGTCAATCGTGATCTCCTTCGCATTCATGGGTAACTAAACCTCTCTGTTGGGGTTATGGAAGCCGAATGAGATACTATCTATTGCTGTGAGTTTGTGAGTTCATGACACGTATATTGCTTATATCATTATTCTCTTCATCTTAATCTACATTCTTTGCGGTTGCAAATGCAAGAATACGCCAGTCTAACATTTAACTTGTTCGAGACAAAGGTTATTTGTCTGGAAAAGAGATAATGTCATGGTAGTAGGACACCCTTTCCTATTAAAAAGCTAGTGTCGTAACTGGACTAACCTCTTGGAGAATTCGTACCGTTAGACACGCTTTAAGCTCGAGAGAGTTAAAGTGAAATAGTCCTTGTTGAGGTCGAGAGACGCTTGGATTTACCATCGACTATAATTCTCTATAAGCCATTGCATGTCAGAATTCTACACACTCATAGCCAATAGAGACGTATACCTCAGAAGGTGGACATAACCCCAAAGCTTCAATTCTCATTGTTTTCAACCTACGTAACAATCTCTCTCTCTTTACTTTATTATTTTCAGCTTTTGTTTACCTTACTTGCACGACAAGACTCCCCCCTTCTTACGAGACTTGCACCAAAAGTTTAGTAATTTTACTTACCTGTTGGCCAAGCTATTCCCTATGGGATCGACACCCAACCCAGGTTGGGTTCTATATTTGACAAACGACCGCTTTACACTCCCACGAGATCTGTAGATTGAGCGTTATCAAAAATTGGCGCCGTTGCTGGGGAATACGAGTGTCAATTAAATTTGTGATAGTTGCTAGACCCTTTGGTCAAAGATTCTCGTACTTTTACTTTTAGTTGTTGTTTTTGTTTTATTCAGGTTCTATTGACAGAATGGATGCACAACGTGAAATTGATAGGATGGCTGCTCAAGTGCATCAACAGAATATTGATAACCGTAGGCGAGCAACAAATCCTGACGATGAGGATCTGGGCGATGAAGAGCTATGAAACCCACGGCATACTGCTGAGATGGCGGCACCCATGCAGAGGAGAGATCGTCAAGCGCAATGGAGACCTGATCGCCGAGCTATGCAAATTCCTTTTGATGATGATGAGGACGATCTGGACGGACCTGGTGCCACCGGAGCTATTATTCTTCCGCCAATAGCGCCCGGAGCCAAGTTCAACATCACAGGAACTATGATTCAGTTATTGCAACTTAAGGGATTATTTGGTGGACTAGCAGGCGACGATCCGAATATGCATCTCATCAACTTTATTTCTACATGAAAGTCTTTTGACAATCCTGGTGTTGGTCAAAATGCTATTCGATTACGTTTATTTTCATTGTCTCTGTCTTGGGAGGCAACACTATGGTTGAATGGGCTGACTCCTGATTCAATTACAAATTGGAGGCAATTGAGAGATGCTTTCCTAGAAAGATTCTTTCCGCCATCCAAAAGAGCACAATTGAGAGATAAAATCAGCAACTTCCGCCAGCTTCCCACTGAAGCTCTTCATGAAATATGGGAGAGGTTCAAGACAAAGCTAGCGAGATGCCCAAACCATCACATGACTAATGTTCACCTAATGGAGATCTTGTATAGAGCCTTGAATTCAATAACTAAACCAGTGGTGGATAATGCAGCTGGAGGTTCTTTCATGGACCTCACCTTTGGTCAAGCAAGCAATATGCTAGATCATATGACGAAACAAAGTAGAGCTTGGCATACCAGGGATTCTGAGGTAGCAAGCCCCACTTTATCTATTGGCATGACTGCAGACCAACGAAGAAGAGAAGAAGAACATGATCAAGATATGGCACACATGAAAACCCAAATGGATCTTCTTACAAAGTATCTATTAGGGAAGACTAAAAAAGTGAAAGCGATTGCGTCAAAAGGAAGAGACGAATCTGAAGAGGAGGCCAACTACTTGAACAATCAGGGGGGTTTCCGAGGGAATACCCAAGGAAACCAAGGTCGGAACTATTATGATAAATCTGGAAACAAAGACCAAGGTAGTTGGAAGAACAAGAATAAAAAGAGTGGTTTGTACGTTCCCCCTGGCAGACGTGATACCACCATATCTAATTTTGGAAGTATGGAAGACTTGATGACTAAATTATTGAAAGGAGTGGAAGTAACGAGCGCGGGAGTTACGGAGGTAATTAATGATTTGTCCGCCATGAAACAATTAGTAGATTCACATTCCACTTCAATTAGACAACTAGAACAGCAATTCAGTCAACTTTCAGCAGCACTCAACCAAAGAAAGGATGGCACTTTACCTAGCGATACTGTGCCAAACCCAAGGAATGACGGGTCATGCATGGCCATCACTACCAGAAGTGGTAAGGTGCTGGAAACTTCCGCAAAAGACAAGCAAGTGGTTGACGAAGTTGCGGACAAGGATAACAACGCGAAATATGAGGAGTCCGCGGATGACGTTACTAACGTTACTCCCAACGACGTGCAACCTGAAAAAGCGGAAAAACGGAAGCAAGAGGAGAAGAAAGCCACGGAGAGAACACTACCATACCCACCACCACCTTTTCCCCGAAGATTGAAGAAGGTGGCGGATGACACTAAGTTCAGCAAATTTATGACTATGTTGAAGCAGCTGACCATCAATGTTCCATTAGTGGAGGCACTTGAACAAATGCCTGGGTATGCGAAGTTTATGAAAGATCTTTTGACAAAGAAGAGGGTAGCAAGTTATGACTTGGCGGATAATGTTCATCATTGTAGTGCAATCGCTACAAGATCGCTTGTTCAAAAGAAGGCAGATCCTGGAGCTTTCACTATTCCTTGCAGAATTGGATCATTGGATTTTGCTAAGGCATTGTGCGATATAGGTGCTAGCATCAATTTGATGCCACTATCCATCTACAAGAAGTTGGGGCTAGGCGATCCGACACCAACCAATATGAGGCTCGTGATGGCTGATAGGTCGGTAAAATGACCTGTGGGTATCTTGAATGATGTGTTGGTAAAAGTTTCTTCATTCATCTTTCCTGCAGACTTCGTTATTCTGGATTGTAAGGAGGATTCTGAAGTTCCCATGTTCTTGGGACGTCCCTTCCTTGCAACTGAAAGTGTGCTTATTGACATGCAAGATAATGAGCTTTTGTTTTGAATTAATGACGAAGTGGTACGGTTTGATATATGCAAAACAATGAAGCAGCCCAGCGATATGAATGAGTTATCTATAGCTGATGTTCATCATGAGGATACGAAAGCATTATCTATAGAGAAACAGCCTACTGTTGAGCCATTGTCTGCTGTGCCACTGAAAGTTGAGCATGAAGATAATGAAGGTTATGAATAACTTATGAGTGCTCTAACAGAAATAGAGCCTTATACTCCTAAGCAACCAGATTGTGATCTTAAGAATCAACCAAAAGCGAAGGCTCCCTTTAACGAGCCACCAATGCTAGAATCGCAAAAGCTTCCCGATTATCTAAGGTATGTGTTCTTGGAAAATAGAAATATACTTCCGGAGAGTACAGATGATTTAAGTGAACAGCACGTAGAAGCTCTCATCTCTGCTCTGAAGAGATACAAGAGAGCTATGGGTTGGACTATTGATGATATAATTGGAGATTCTCCGGGAAAAGGTAAGAGCCATCTTGAAGAAGATCGCATGCCCACAGGTAAGCCTCATTGTCGTCTAAATCCTTTTAGAAAACGATCCATCACTTATCTCGACGAAGTCTAAGTACTCGAGATTACTATGTCGAGCCACGACAATAAATAAGGCGCTAGATGGGAGGCAACCCATAATTTTTTCATTTATTGTTTATCGTTTTGTCTTTCTTTCGTTCCAGTACTTGTTTTGTTTTTGATAAATGAAAATCCAATAATAAGAGTCGTACCACGACCAAAACTAAGGCGCTTGGTGGAAGGAAACCCATCGTACTAATCGTTTTCGTTTGGTCTTGAGCAAAAATAGGTGCAAGAAGTATTCAACGAGGAGATTGATTTTAATTGACGATTTGGACGAATTGTATGGTAAAGTTGGTAAGTTAGGAATAGTGATGCATAAGGCTATGGATTGAGCATCTCTCATACCCAAATAGGCATCGAGGAAGGCTAGGCCTTGGAAAAACTAGGCCACGAACGATGCACAACCTATCCTATAGCCTAAGGTCTCGGAATCTAGTGTGCTATACACTATGCGCCACCTATTCCTAGGTATGCTTTTGACTATGCGCCGCCTATGCTATGGCATTTGATCTCGGTATCTCATATGCCATAGACTATGCGGCGCATATGTCTACAAATGCCATAGACTATGCGGCGCATATGTCCCATTATGCTATAGACAATGCGCCGCATATGTCATTGATATGCCGAGCATTATGCATCGCATATGTGGTATTTTTGTCTCCAAAACCGATTGTAAATGGGTTAAAACCCGACCCATTCTCTTCCTATATAAAGGAGACTTAGTTTTACAACACAACCACACTAAAAATTGACCTAAGGGCGCCGCATATACATCCAAATCCTCTCAAAATTTTCTTCTTTTGCTCTTCCAATTCACAAAACCATCTCCACAAGCTTCAAGCAAATAAGTACTCTCTTATTCTTCATTTATTTCTCGTAAGTACTACGTTGCTATGTCTATTATGAATTGGTAAATCGTATAAGATTGTTGGTGATGTTCATGTGTTTGGATTGTTGATACAAAATCATGTGAGTGAACATGTACGTAGGAAAATCTTGACTTGTTTCCGACTTGAAATTGGTTTTAATAGCATTGTTATACTATTTGTGGAATTACTATGGCTATGAATAGTGCTTAAGATTGTTGTTTGGATACTTACATGTTAGACTATCCCGGCCATCGGGATAAGACTTATAGTGCCTACCGACATAAGAGGTTGTGATTGTTGTAAGAATAACTATTCCATGTGGTAACCCCTATGTAGTAGCGTTGCTATATCTACCATGAAAGTATTCCAATGGCTGAAAGTAAGTGATTCATTGCTGACTTTCTTGTCGGAATACAATCCTAAAACGTATGTCGACGAAATCTGAGTAATCGACCACTTTCACTACACTGATTTGTGTTAACAAAACTAAGTGTGGGGTGGTACCCCTACTGCTTATGTATAGATTGTATCCATTGAGATTGTGATACCATTAACAATATTTCAAGTCTCAGGTACAATGGCACCCAAAGCAAGACAAGGCAAAGAAAAGGCTACCACTTCCCAAAAGAGCAAGAAAAGAAGCCGCAAGGAGCAAGGAGAACCCTCCTCGCTGCAAACACCTCAACTCACGCTTGGAATTAAGTGAGATACTTATGAGGAACTTCTGAGGATGACGACTCTGATTATGATTCCGATGAAAGGGGTAGGACCTCAGACATAGAGGAGGAGTCCGACTGACCAGGTTCCTCGTATTTACTTTCCACTGAGGACAGTGTCCCGACTAAGTGTGGGGTGGTGGTATTGCATGCTATACTTCTCTATTCTCATCTATGTTTGTTTGCTTTTGTTTCATTTTTGTTTCGTTTTGTTTTTTTAGTAGTTAAAATTATTTTTTTTTAGCTTCGCATGAAATTATTTTGATAGGCAGCATGAGATTATAACAAGAGTATGTGCTACAATTGTGACTATTGAGACGTTTAGGCTCTAGTTGTGACTCATTATGTGATATTGTGTGGTTCAATTCCTTCACTTGTTGGGTCGAGAGTCTATATTACTTCCAATCAAGTCGACCATGTGCCTTGTGTGTGTGAGATTAATAGTATCTTCTATGTATGTGGCTGATGCTAGAACTTGCCTGGTATGTATGCAAAGCGAAAATAAGGAGTGTAAGTTAGGATATGATTTAGGCATTTCTTTGGCAACCTATATTTGTTTACCTTCAGTTTTACCTACCCATGAACATCACCCTAGTTAAACCCTTTTGAGCCTTTAGCCTATTTCTTTGACAACCTTGCATGCAAGCCTAATCCATTTTTTTTCAAGACCGTAATTTGATCCAAATTCCTAAGTGCTTTAAATTTAAAAAGTCATGTGACAACATAAGAGGAAATTAGGTAAGTATGATGCTTTAAATTGTAAATGGTGCTTGAATGTGTTATGGAAAAGAAAGTGCTATCATAAGAGGTATGTTGTGAAAAGAAAAAGGAAAAGAAAGCTGAAAAGTGAGTTGTTCTTAAAATTGAAAAAGAAAATATGAGAACAAGGGTGGAAGAATAAAAGAAAGAAAGGTTGAAATAAAAAAAATGTCAATAATACAATGTGATGTATTAAAGTGCTTAGGAACTTAGTCACTATTTCTGGCCAAAATAGTTGATCCTACCCGTCCCTTAGCCTACATTACAACCATCAAAAGACCTACTTGATCCTAATCTTAACATTCTGACATTTAGTAGAGTATTACACTAAGGGAAAGCCTATGGTCATCAGTTGCTACATATGAATTCTTTGTGAGAGAGAGAGTAAGAATATTTTGATACCCATGTTTGAAAAATATGCTATACTTGTGAGTGATTATGGGTAATATATTGTGAGACACACATGGTTGATGAGTTTTGGATAGTTGTATATGATTTCTTGTGCCTTAACTTTTGCATGCGAGTTAACCACCATCACGAGTCTATGCTAGAGGCTAAACTGTTTCTACTAATAATCGGAAATCTACTCTTTGTTGATAATTGTTGTGCTTGTCTTGAAGAATGTTTTGTGTTGCTGCTGTAAAACCCTAAGTTGATGTGAAGAAGGACATGATATTTTGTTCGAGGACGAACAAAGCTTCAAGTGTGGGGTGTTGATGATAGGTGAATTTACACTCCTATATCAATATATTTTGCCCATATTTTAGCCTAGTTTTGAGAACAAATTATATATTTCATGCACTTTTAGTCCTTTTTCCTATAAGTGAGCTAACGAACATGATTAGCAAAGTTTCAGGTATAAATAATGCAGAATTCAGCATTTTATGGCTTACTTGACGCAAAAGAAAGCTCACGAAGGAAGGAAAGGGAGTTTACACGCCTAAGGACCAAAAACGCTGCATGAAAAATCTGTCCCGGGCTAAAACAACATTTCTGAAGACTTTGGGGACTTGCAGTAACTTAGTTGGATTTGGACAACGATACATTAACCTAGTACAATTGGGTTATGTATTTCATTAGTTTATTTGGATTATGATAATGTTACATTAACCTAATACATTTGGGTTAAGTATTCCATTAGCCTAGTAGGATTTGGTTAGATATTTATTTACCTAGTAGGATTAGGATATGGGTATTATAAATACCCTATCATGCTAGAGATTTTTATTCATCCCTCACCACAATACATTCTTCCATCCCTCTCTTCTTCCACCACAACAATTCTACAACTCTTCTAATCTTCCCATTAATTCTATTTTTCTTCTTCTATTCATCTATTCAATTCTTAATTTCCGCAACAAGAGAAACGTTACTTTGCTAAGGAATTCACGCCTAACGCCTATCACTTGATCTACACGCCATTACTCAATATTGTGATATAATAACAATGTCAATCGTGATCTCCTTCGCATTCATGGGTAACTAAACCTCTCTGTTGGGGTTATGGAAGCCGAATGAGATACTATCTATTGCTGTGAGTTTGTGAGTTCATGACACGTATATTGCTTATATCATTATTCTCTTCATCTTAATCTACATTCTTTGTGGTTGCAAACGCAAGAATACGCCAGCCTAACATTTAACTTGTTCGAGAGAAAGGTTATTTGTCTGGAAAAGAGATAATGTCAAGGTAGTAGGACACCCTTTCCTATTAAAAAGCTAGTGCCATAACTGGACTAACCTCTTGGAGAATTCGTACCGTTAGACACGCTTTAACCTCGAGAGAGTTAAAGTGAAATAGTCCTTGTTGAGGTCGAGAGGCGCTTGGATTTACCATCGACTACAATTCTCTATAAGCAATTGCATGTCAGAATTCTACACACTCATAGCCAATAGAGACGTATACCTCAGAAGGTGGACATAACCCCAACGCTTCAATTCTCATTGTTGTCAACCTACGTAACAATCTCTCTCTCTTTACTTTATTATTTTCAGCTTTTGTTTACATTACTTGCACGACAAGACTCCCCCCTTCTTACGAGACTTGCACCAAAAGTTTAGTAATTTTACTTACTTGTTGGCCAAGCTATTCCCTGTGGGATCGACACCCAACCCAGGTTGGATTCTATATTTGACAAACGACCGCTTTACACTCCCACGAGAGCTGTAGATTGAGCGTTATCAGTAAACCAATGCCAAAAATATGTAAAAACATAGTTTAAACCAAGACTTAACAATACACATCAAGACCCTCAACATTGGTTTCCAAAATCACCATTTGTGACTCATAAATCAATGTTTAAAACACATTAAATCATGCCTTTAGTTGGAACTAAAAATGAGGGAAGAAGTACATGCCTTTTACAAGAGGATTTCGGAGAGTAACTTGACTCTCGAGCCCTTTGAAGAACACATGTAGAAACCCTAGCCTCCAATCTTCAAAAGAGAGTATGCGAGAGTATTTGGAGTGTTTCTATTCCTTAACAAGTGTTGTGAGAGTCCACCAATGATTATATAACATGGGAACATAAGGGTTTTGGGGTGAGAAATGTCCAAAAGATCCCCAACTTAAAAGTTGAAAATCCATCCTCAGGAGGGTACAACCCAACCGTGCAAACCGTATCTTAGGGTACGAGTGGTACCCTAACTCATATCCTAGACCTCACCAAAACCCTCCACACTGGTCCCAATACGACTACGCCAACCCAACTCGTACCTTAGGGTATGATTGGTACCCCAAACCGTACCTACATCCGTACCTTGGACAGTTTCAACTAGGCAACTAATAAGCTTCATACGACTAGGCTTCATACACCTCGTATTCCACTATATGACTCGTATGATGGTGAGTCGTATCTTGGACAGTAACTAAACCAACCTTACTGCCCAACATACGAGCGAGCCATCAAGCCATCCCCAAACCCGTATCCAAGGGTACGAATGGTACCCTTGAGTCGTACCAAGTCCAGAAAGTCCAAAATCCAAGAAATTTTGCAAGGGTCCAAATCCCGAGGTGTTATAGATATTATCTATTTAAAATAACTTATAATAATTAATATGTTAACATGAAAATTTCTTTTGATATTTTAAAAAAATGTACTTTTAATTATTTATATGTTACTTTCATATTAATTTTTATTCATATTAATTTCTATTCACATCTGATGTTCTACAAATTAATAAAAGCTAATTTTGATGAACAAGTTACAACACCTATAATGTAACAAGGGAGTGATTATTATTTTATACATGGGACTAAAAAATTACTGAACATCTTTTGATTTACTAACAACAAAATGTCTTTGACCTTATTCTCCTAATAAATGTGGAACAAAAATAATCATAATTTACTCCTTTTAAGTTTTAACTGTTGAACACTACTGATATTAATGTCAGGGGTAACTAAAGCAATAAAAGATGAATTGGTCAAGAAAGATTTGTATGGTTAAAATAATATAAGATATTTGATATATGTCAAGTATTGACTCGAAGTGCTCATCAATTTCCATTTTCTTATCACTATTGGGTTATCGCTTTTCGGTAACCATCTTAATCAGTGACAATTAATTTTATCATATGAGGATTTGCCATTGAAGTTCAACCATTATACTCTTACAGATTATGTAAAAGTCAAAATTTTTTTGGAGGATTAAAATGTTAAATTTAGAGGAAAAAAATTAAGTTATAAAATATTCTTTTAGTATTTTTATCTTATATATTTATTTTTATAATCGTGCAAAACGCGTATAAATTTACTAGTTGGCTAATACAAGAGAACTTGGTCAATGACAATGGCAGTCACTCTTTAATATTTTTTAAAAGAATTGTGTATATTGACTCCTATAACTTTGGGGTCAAGCCCTTGGCCTATAAATATTGTAGGAAAAGGTCAAACAAATGTGCATCCTCCACAAACCAAATCTAAATAGCGTTCTTTCGTAAAGTGATATTATTCTGTTTTTTATTTGAAAAGAGTAATATTTTTTTATATCGTTATTTTATAGCCACAGGAAGGTCACCTATTTACCATATAAAAGTCCCTAATTTTTTGTTTCTCAAATTTGGTACGCTAGTCAAAACACATTCATAGAAAAGGAAACATAGGGATCAATCTATCACAAGTATACTTCTAAATTTGAAAATAATTTATTTTAAACTTCTCATCTTATTTTAAAGAGAATATATTTTTTACTTTAAATAATTTTTTATCTAGGAAGAGCTAGGAGCCTCAATAAAGGCGGAAGCAAAGTGATTTGATTTTTTCTTCTCCATACTTAATTATGTTTACGTTTTTCTTTGAATGATATGTTGTAATTCTCCATGTGTATGTGGAGTTAAGCTTCTCGTTTTAGAATTATGGTAGCTTCTTGATTATTGTAGTAAGGATTCGATTTGTGAAGATTATTATATTATTGTTATTAAAGAAAAGAAAAAGGTTTTATAGTCATACAAATATTAACGGTAAAATGAAAATTTTGAAATATTTTTGGCATGGGATTCGTTTACAAGAAAATTTTCGGCTGTGTGGAATTTGTTTTACTTGCAGCCTATTTTAGCTTTTGACTTTATATAACATTGTTAATCTTTGACACTCAAAATTGATAAGAAATGAAGTTTTGACTTGACTCAATTTCAAAAGTTAGTTTATGAATTAAAAATATATTGCAAAGATCATATAAGGAGACTAAGGAAACTCCCACCTCGCATGTGGGACTCAACAACTTCGCACCCCAACTCCCACAACCTTCACGTTCATGATTATTGGATATCTGAATTGTGAATAATATGAGATTAGGATCCAACATTGGGTAGCTCTCTGAATTTTCTGGCAGTTTATTACCTTTTATGCATGTCACATTACTTCATAATTGAATATAGTAGGATGAGGTAGAGCTGTGGAGGGATGTTTTGCCGAAAGTATTTTGGTCATAGCTGGATAAGGGATGATAGTAGACTGACATGGAAATTCTACATCAATATAATGTGATCGACTGAACATTAAAAAAAAGTAAAATGAATTACGAACTGTTAAGTATTCCACATTGGAAGAGGAAAGGGTCTTTGATCTCCTTATAAGGCTTGATCAATCCTCCTCTTCATGAGCTAGCTTTTGGGGTGTGAGTTAGACCAAGACCAATTTTCACATGCTATCAAAGCTAGGCCCATCCCATATCTTTGTTTACTGATGGTGGGCGCCCATATATCCTCCTCTTGATGAGCTGGCGAATTTTCACAAGGAACTTCATGTTGTCACTAAATTACTTATAGCTAATTTAATAGTCTGTAACTAAATAAAATTAGATATAAATTTATTATTTAATTATAGAATTTATCAGTCATTAATTTCTGGTTTTTTTTTTTTTTTTTTTTTTTTTTTTTTTGTGGTAGGAACTGATAAGCTAGCACAATTTCTTACTTTTGTTGACAAATTATTAGAGTGGAAATAAGTAGTTAAAACCTAATTTCGGGCACCGATGGATCCAATAATTTAAAACTGTTGAACTTTATACTCAATCGCTTCGCAGATATAAGATAGGATTGAGTTCAGTTGCTTTGATTTGATATGTTAGCTATATTATTTCTGAGTTTAAAAAATAAATTTTAAAATATATCTACTTTCTTTTCACACTTCAATATATTGGGATCTATTGAACCTACACCGAAATATGTAGTTGGATCCGTCACTAATTTCGTGTCTGCTGCTACTACTTTTAAGCCTTATTTTCTCAGTTGTCCAATATATGTACAGATATTAGATTGAAGAGTATGGAACGCGTCTAAAGTATTTTGAATTTTTGAGTTTTATACTTGAATTATCATGATGATTTTTTTTAATTTGAATTATTATCAAGTATTTATTAAAACACATTTAAATTATTAATTATTTGAATTTTATACCTGAACTTTCATGAAGTAATTCAGTTTGAAAAAGTGAACAATTAAGAGTTGAGGTTGTTGAAAATTAGTATCCTCACAAAAGTTTGTTTGATAAATAGTTAATGATAGTTCAGATAGAAAGTTCGCACACTTGAAATATG
This sequence comes from Capsicum baccatum var. pendulum, assembly GCA_030864225.1. Taxonomy (NCBI): domain Eukaryota; kingdom Viridiplantae; phylum Streptophyta; class Magnoliopsida; order Solanales; family Solanaceae; genus Capsicum; species Capsicum baccatum. Next base: position 179,328,710 of record CM061556.1, on the reverse strand, counting down.
AAATTAAAAAAATAGAGATACTTTAGATGTATTTTTTTTACATTAACTCACCACCATCATCATGGATCAAGCTTTTCTAATGGCATAATACATAAACATGCCCTATAACTTGACTTCAGATCACATCTATGACCTCTTATTTTGGATGTGCACAAGTAAATACTTAAACTTGTATAAAGTTGAATAAGTAGACACACATGTCCTCTGTGACATAATGCACGTAAGACACCATGTAGGACAAGAATTGACCATGTATAATGCAACATAGGACATATGTGTCTACTTGTTAAAATTTATATAAGTTTCAGTGCCTAATTATGCATACCCAAAATTGAAGATCATAAATATGATCTTAGATCAAGTTAAAGGGCATATTTATGTATTGTGCCTCATGTATTTTCTGCTAGACCATCACATATTTTAGCAGATATCATTTTGGTGAGGAAGATCTATGGGTGAATTCAAGCGGATTCAAAAATGAAAGTTATAGATTTTCATAACATGTCAAATTAGTATATATTTTTAATTAATTTTAGAATATTTATAAATATTCGATAAATTTCCTAAAATATATAAGATTTTGAACAAAAATTGTTAGATTCACATCAACCATAAATTATTATTAAGTAGATTGGCCAATTTGAACATAGATTTGAGAAAAAATAACATATATAAAATAACTTGCATACAATTGATCTAAACAAAAACTATTAAATTTAAGCTTTTACGTGAGCCATATTTAACTAAGTAGATTGGCCAATTTGAACATAGACTTGTGCAAAAAGTGACACAAAATAATCTGTATTTATACGATTTGAAAAAAAACTATTGAATTTATGTGAATCATAGATTACTAGTAGATTGGCCAATTCAAAAGACTTGTCCAAGAAGATAACATAATATACAATCTGAAAAGAAGATATAAATGATTCACGTGAGTCACAGAGTACTTAGTGAATTGGCCTTTGAACATAGGCTTGTGAACCAGGTAACACAAAATTACTTGTATGTAGAATCTGAATAAAAATTATTAGATTCGCGTGAGCCATATATAGATTACTAATAAGTAGAATGATCGATTTGAACATAGACTTGTAAAAAAGATAACATAAATTTACTTGTATATATACTTACGTGGAAGATCCCAAGGATCATGTTTGTAAATATCAACCTCTTTGATGAGATCAAGTTTGATCCTTTTGTTTTCCACTTTGCGTCTAAGATAAAATCCCAAAAGTTCTTCGTCCGTAGGGTGAAATCGAAAACCTGGAAGGATCAATTCTTTTTCTTCATCGTCAGCTGTACTTTTGCTCTTACCTTCACCTCCTATGCTTTCCATTGCTTCACTTTTGTCTACTCTCTTTTCACTCATTTTTAATTATCACACTTGCTACTGCATGGACATCTTATAGAGGTTTTTAGTCAATAAGCCAAAAAAGAAAACAAATATTAAATAATAATAATAATAATAATAGGAGAACGAGTATATTTTAATGAGAAAGGTCCAAAGATGGTAGTTGCTTTGGTCAAAGACCACCGAACATAATTGGCCTATTTAACTTTGTTGATTATTCAAAATGACCGACAAATGGCTATATTCCATCAAATTCATTTTATGTGAAAGTATTTGAAGATTTCTTTTTTTTTTTTTTTTGGAAATTTCCTAATATGCTCCATAATTTTCCATGATGGTAACATTATGTCACATCTAGAATTAAATCGAAATTTTATTTGATTATTTCAACATATTCAAATGTGTTGCTCCCTCCATATCTCATATTAGTTGTATTTGATTATTTCAACATATTCAAATGTGTTGCTCCCTCAATATCTCATATTAATTGTCAAGATCACTAAAAATATTTATTCCTAATATTTGTCATTTTACAAAATGATTAAGTTGATCCATTCTTCCCATTTTATCAATAATATAATTAAGTGTTCCGAAAGTAACCAGTATTGATTGTATAAAAACTATAAATTTGAAGAGTTCAAACAAGTAATTATTGATTGATATTATGATTTTCCAAATATCAGCAAGATGAGCTTAGCCTTTTTCTGAAATCGAATACATATTTATTGAAGAGAAACAAGAGCAAATTAGTAAATAAAAATGTTTTTTTAATCTATAATTTTTAAGGAACATGAAAAAAATAAAGCGCGAGAACTAATATGAGACAAAGGAGCCACGAAGTATTCTTTTAATCCATTAAACTTTAGAAGGAAGGTGTGTAAGGAATACTTGATAAAGCTTCGAGTCATTTATGAATTAGGTGAGCAATTGGAAGGTCAGAGATTTAAATACTACATCAAAGTATGATACTTTTTCCAGTTAAAAATAATATTTTCTTTTTTTTTCCTTTTTTAAATAACATTATCATAATATCATTTACCTGTTTCGGAATAGATTGCAAATTCTAATTAAGCAATTATGAATTCCCTCATTTTCAAAATACGGGTCTTCCTCCCTTTGGAATGTTGCGATTATTTTCCCACATCACTTGTTCAATTAAATATAAACAATTAACACACTTTAAACGCTATAAAGGTTTGTCTCTCATTGTAGTTATTGTTGGATATTGCATCTGTTATTCTAGAATAATTAGTTGTTTAGTTATAGGAGTTCAATTATTAAGTTAGTAGGATATTCAATTTTTTTAATGTTAGTAAAAGTCTAATACTTTAGTTGTAGGAGGAGTCAACAACTTTATTTATGTGTAATAAAATTTATATGAGAAAAGTTTTTTCAATAAGATTTTATTTTCTATTGTTTGTTTTCCTCTTCCAAAAAACTTAATAGTGGTATCAAAACTTATGGTTCAATGATCCAATGGTGTGGTGAGACGAGATTAAACAAGTTCAAAACGGTTTCAAAATCATGCTGCAACAATTTGGCGATAATGAAGATTTTTGTCTAGTTACATGTGGAGAAGGAGCTTCAAGTATATTTTCAACATTCCTACTGCCACACCTTTAAAAATAAAAATAACATATTTTTTAAATCATTTTTAACCCATAATATTTTAAACTTTATTTTTAACCATGGAAAGTACCAGTTATGAAGATTATATCAAGAACAAAGTTCATGCATGTGATGTGAAGAAGATGGATCAAGTGAAGAAAATCAAGTCAAAAGGGGGAGATTTGTTAGGGTTTTTTGCCTTGATTTTCTTACCAAATTTAATTTTTAATTTTCTTGAAAGAAAAAATAAAAATAATACCATAATTACTTTTGCTTTTCCTAAAGAAAAATATAAAACTTTTTCATATTTGGCTAACCTCTTTCTTGGAGGAAAAGTTTCGGACATCTATAAATAGAAGACCCCCCTTCTCATACCATAACACAATAACATTCACAATGTAGTCATCAAAAGTCTAGTTTATGGGGAGATTTCTCCCAATATGTTTTATACTTTTTTTAATAGGTTTTAAGTTTTTTCAATAATATTATTTTTAATATATAGGTCGTTTGACCAAACCATATTAATAATATATTTTAGTATTTATTTTTCGTTGTCATCTGAATTATCACCATATTAGTTTGCAAATTATTAGCTTCCACATGACGCCCTCTCGATTTCAAACACAACAAGTGGTATCAAGAGCCTTCATCGATCCTCATGGATCTGTGAATTCATTGAAGAAAAGCTTTCAATCAATTTTTTTATATTTTCAATCTATTTTTAATCCTTACTTTTATTTTTAATGAAGGATTATTTTTAACCCTTACTTTTATTTTTAATGTAGGGCTATTTTTAATCCATTTTCAACCCACATTATTTTAAATCTTGCTTTTCAAATCATGACAAGCAATACTCTCACTTTCAATGCCCACAAATCTTCACCGGTGAAAACTATTAAATTTGGGCAACTAAGATGAAATCTTATCTTGAAGCTTATGATTTGTGGTAAGTTGTAGAGGAAGACAATCCTATACAACCACTCCCTACAAATCCTTCTGCTGCCGAAATTAAACTTCACTCAGAAGAGAAATCCAAAAAATATAAAGCAAAAATCGTAATTCAAAATCCAGTTGTTGATTCAATTTTCTCAAAAATTATTGCATGTGAAACAACAAAAGAAGCTTGGGAAAACCTTGAAAAGGAGTACCAAGGGAGTGAACGAGGCAGACAAAATCAAATTCTGAATTTGAAAAAAGATTTTGAATCTCTTAGAATGCAAGAAAGTGAGACAATCACTAAGTATTCTGATATAATTTCTTTGATTGTCAATAGAATCAAGTTGTTTGGCGAAGATTTTAAAGACAATAGAATAGGTGAAAAAATTCTGGTGACTATTTTTGAGAGATTTGAGTCCAAAATCTCCGCTTTGAAAGGGTCTACAGATCTCTCTGTCATATCTCTTGCTGAATTGATAAGCACTCTTCAAGCACAAGAGCAAAGAAGATCTTACAGGAAACAAAAAGGTGTTGAAGGCATTTTTTTTATGTAAATCGCCAAAAAAGAAAAGTTGATTATCCACCTTGCAAATATTGTAAAAAGAAAACACACTTAGAAAAATTTTGCTGGTGGAGATCTGATGCATTATGTGAAAGTTGCAAATAAAAGGGTCACGTCACAAAAGTGTGCAAGTTCAAAGACACTAAAGATGATTCAAAAGCACTACTTGTGGAAGAAGAAAACAAAGACCAACTTTACTAGATTGTAGCAACAAAAGCAAGAAGGAGCGTTTGGATATTGCATCTGTTACTGCAACAGTATTCTAGAATAATTAGTTGTTTAGTTATAGGAGGAGTTCTTAGTTATTTAGTTATCGGAGGAGTCCAATTATTAAGTTAGTAGGATATTCAGTTTTTTCAATTTTAGTAAAAGTCTAATACTTTAGTTGTAGGAGGAGTCAACAACTTTATTCATGTATCTATATAAAGACTCATAATTAATAAAATTTATATGAGAAAACTTTTTTCAATAAGATTTTATTTTCTATTGTTTGTTTTCCTCTTCCAAGAAACCTAACAGTTATGGTAGAACTGCATCTTCTATTTTATTGGGTTGAGATTCCCTCGAGTATTTTTTTCTTCCAGTATTTGTCGATAGGGCTTAAAGGCCAAGATCTTCCTTAATTCCAGCGAAAAAACACATCGGGGAATTTGGTTTTAACATGGACTTCAAGTTAATATATAATAATTAAACCATTAATTAAATATTTATTATAGATAGCTAAAGAGTTGGTTTGGTTTTGGTGAGGTCCAATTCATGTGGAAGAAAACTTCATGTGTCAATTTACTTTGCTAGAGAGTAAATCCGCAGAACAAGCAAAATTTGTGGAGGATAAATTTTTCATTTTCTTTTCCTTTTCTTATTTTATGTTTAGAGGTCAAGTTTTGTTATTCGTAGCTCAAGTTTTGTGATCTAAAAAGGATGATCATTCCTCATTGTAAGAACATCCAAAAATTCATAGTTAATTTATTGAAAAAGTAGAGAGTTGAAATAGGAATTCTCTTAGATGTAATCCCTTTATTTGTTAATAATAAAAAATAATTATTTCTGGTGGATGTAGGATCATTCAGATCTAAACAACATTAAATTTTGTGTCTTTCTCTTGTTCTTTATTTCATATTTTCACTAATAATTGATATCAAAGTCAAGGTTCTGTCTGAATATGCTCTGTGATTGCAACACAATGTGAACTTCCACATTAGAAAATAATTAATTTGATTTTTTGTATTTTCAAATACTATCTGTAGTGGAAGAGGAAGAATAACTATTGATAAGTATGAAATTTGAAATTGATAGATTTAGTGGGTCCAACAACATTAATATTTGAAAAATTTAGGTGATTGCATTATTGCAGAGGAAAGGTTCAATCCATGCTATTGATAGGAAGTAGCTTGATGGTACATTAGATTCTGATAAGGAGAAGATTGAAGGCTATGCATTGAGTGTCATCCAACTGTACCTTACACCTAGTGTGCTCTGTGAAGTGTGTACAGGTCCAATGAGATGGCCAAATAGTTACGAAACAAACTTCAAGGGATTTACCAGGATAGATCGATGACAATAAGGGTATTGTTACAATAGTGTCTTCACACATTTAAGATGGGTCAGGTGCTCTGTTGCAAGACCATCTAGATATGTTCAATAAACTTAATAGGTACTTATATAATGCCAAAATTAAAAAAAATGAAGAGACGTTTGCATGTGCTTTGCTATTTTCGTTGACTTTAAATATCTTGATATTGAGAATTCAATAAAGTATAACAATGAACCTATCACTCTTGAGCAAGTGCAACAAACACTTAACTCTAGATGTATAAAGGCATTTTGAAGGAGACAAAGATAATAAAGCTAGTGGGCTCTTTGTGAGAGGTCATACTAGCCAACAAGAAGGAGCAAATCAAAGCACAGATTGAAGTTTCATATGAACAAAAAGAATATGGAGTGTGGTCCGCCATAAGAAGGGACACTTTGAACGAGATTGACCGATGTTCATTGTTGAATATGTACATGATTCTGATAAAAAATAAGTACTTTCAACATCATGCAATAGTCGAGTCGATGGCAACAAATGGGTGCTAAAATCTTATTGTACTTTGCATATGACATTTTGAAGAGATTTTTTTTACAACTACGAGAATAGTGAAGTAACCATAGTAATGGGCAATAATGCAACTTAAAAAACATTTGGCATTGGTTTAGTTTGAATTCGCTGTCATAATGAATTATGAGGACTATTATAGAAGTTCATCATATTGCTGATATGAAGAAGAATTTGATCTCCCTAGGTACTCTGGATAAACATGGCTACAAGTACATGAACAAAGGAGAAACTCTGAAGGTGACTAAATATCTTTAGCTATGCTGAAGGACAAGTTGGAGAATACCCTTGCACACTAGAATAAAGCACCATTGTTGACTCTGTCAATGAATATATCATGTAGTTATCTAATGACGACAAGGCAATATTATGATACATGAGACTGGGTCATATGAGCACACGGGGTCTGGAGATATTGAGTAACTGTAACCTTTTGAATGGTGAGAAGATACACACACTTGAATTATGTGAGCATTGCATTTAAAAAAAAGCATAAGAAGGTCACCTTTAGCACTGACAAGCACAAAAGAGGAGAGGTGCCAGAAAATATCCATTTAGACTTATGGGGTCCCTTAAAATCTCTTTGAAGGGAGAAAATAAGTATCTTCTCACATTCATTGATGATTTTTATGAAAGGTTTGGATGCATTTCTTGAAGGAAAAAAATGATGTTTTTGAAGCATTTAAGGAATGAAAGATATTGGCTAATAATCAATTAAAACGAAAAATAAGTATATTTGCATAAACAATGGCTTGGAGTTTTGTAGTGAAGATTTCAATGATTTCTGCAAGGTTTAAGGATCTTAAGACATAAGATGGTCAAGCACACACCAGGTAGAATAGAGTTTCCAAGAGAATAAATGAAACTCTTCTTGAAAAGGCTCGATGTATGCTTCTACAAGACAATATGTCTAAAGTGGTTTGGGCTAAAATAGTTCACACTACTTCTCATAATGCCAATCAATCTCTAGCATCATTAATTGAACTTAAGACTCAAAATGAGGTATGGTCAGGTAAACTCTCTAACTATTCATACTTACGAGTATTTGGGTTTCCATTTTATTATTATGTTAATGAAAGAAAGGTTGAACCAAGGTACAAGAAGGGTAAATTCTTAAAGTATGTGGATGGAGTAAAAGAGTACAAACTTTGATAGGTGTGTTTACTTAAGTTTGTAGCTAGAGATGTTACTTCTGATGAATTCTCTATACTTGATCCTTAATAAGTTTCTGTAGAGTTATTAGAAAATAGGAACAACGAGCGGATGGATCTTACCAATGAGAAGGATCAAGAAACTCAAATTGATAAGTCAAAAATACAGAGTTTAAAGAACATGATGTCAATTAACCATATATAATTGTGAAGGGAAAAGGCAAAAGACAGATACAAAAATCAAAATGCCTTATAGAACAAGAAAATTTTACTACATATGCATCTGTAGCTATAGAAGAAGAGATTAAGGATATTGAACCCATATCATATGTTGAAACAACTTCTTTCAAGAATGCTGCACAATGACGATTATCCATGATAGGAGAGATGAGGTCTCTTAACAAAAATCAGACATGGGTCTTAGTTAAGAGACCAGGGGGGAATAGGATAGTTGAATATAAATGGATATACAAAAAAAAAGAGGAAATTTCTGAAGTGGAGGATGCTAGGTTTAAGGAAAGATTGGTTGTAAAGAGTTTTAGTCAGAAAGATGGACTTTACTACAATAAGATCTTTTCTTCGATTATGAAACATAGCTCAATTCGGGTGCTACTAACATTGATTTCACAATTTGACTTGAAGCTTTAACAACTTAATATCAATATTTCTTTCTTACATGGTGATCTAGAAGAGAAAATCTATATAGATCATCATGAAGGTTTAGTAACTGAGGGAAAACAACATCATGTTTGCCAATTGAAGAAATCAATGTATTATTTGAACCAATCAACTAGATAGTGGTACAAGAGATTTGATGCATTAATCACTAGACATGAATTCTGAAAAAGTTCATTTGATAGTTGTATATCATAATAAGATGTCTGGTAACTCAATGCTTTATTTACTATTATATGTTGATGATATGCTCATTGTTGCTAGCAACATCATAGAGATAAATACTTTGAAGAAATTATTGATCAAGAATTTTGACATGAAGTATCTGGGAGCTACAAAGAAAATCCTTGGAATAGAGATGTCAAAAGAATACAGTGTTGTAAATCTTTCTTATAAGATGTATATCAAAAATGTTTTTGAGAGATATAATATATATATATATATATATATATATGTGTGTGTGTGTGTGTGTGCGTGTGTGTGTGTGTGTGTGTGTGTATGTATGTATATGAGAAAACCTAAAAGTACACCTTTATCTCTTTATTTTAAACTTTTAAAGTTACAAATGGCTCAGTCTTAGGATGAGGTGAAGAATATGTCAAAAGTTTCTTATACTAGTGCAATTGGTGGCATTATGTATGTTACAGTGTACACATATCCAGATATTTCTCAATCTGTAAGTGTGGTAAGCAAGTATATGGACAACCCAGGAAGATGCATTGGAAAGTGATCAAGCGGATATTGAGATATCTCAAAGGATCTTCTGATGTAGGACTAACCTTTCAATAAAGTAAAGGTATTTCAATTCTTAATTATGTGTATTCCAATTACGTAGGAGATCTTGATAGAAGGAGGTCCACTAGATACATCTTTACTCTCGTTGGTAGTGCTGTTAGTTTGAATCAACTGTATAGTCGATTGTTGTTTTGTCTATAACAGAGGAAGAATATATGATAGCAATAGAGGTAATGAAAGAAACTATCTAGTTGAAAGGTTTGGTGATAGAATTGGGTTTGGTTCAACTAGAGTCAACTCTAAGATGTGATAGTCAAAGTGTTATTCATTTGATTAAAAATTAAAAATTTCATGAGCGCACCAAACACATTGATGTCGGATTCTATTTTATTTGAGATGTTGTTGAAGAGAGAACTATCAAGATTGTGAAGGTTAAAAAAACCGATAACACTATAGACATGTTGACCAAGATAGTCTCGCTCACCAAGTTTGCACAGTGTAAGGACTTAGTGGAGGTACGCATTAACTGATGGAACTCTGGAACTGCTAGGTGGAGTTAGTATGTTCAAAAAAGGTTTGATTTTTCTTGTTTCTTACAACGAGATTTCCTAATAACTTTTGAATTTTTGGCCAAAATTGTTCATATGCATGCTCAGAACACAAATTAAGGTGGAGATTGAATAAGTTGGTTTGGTTTCTTTGTGGGTTCAAATACACGTGGAATAAAACTTTAGGTGCAAATTTACTTGTCTTGGAAGTAAACCTGGAGAGCAAGAAAAATTTGTCGAGGACAAATTTTGTATTTATTTTTTTCTTATTTTGTGCCTAGAGGCCACATTTTGTTACTTGGATCCCAATCTATAAAAGGATGATCATTTTTCATCGTAAAACTATATCAAAAATTCATAGTTAATTCCGTCCCTACCCAAAAATGAGGGTCATGATGGCACTTGTCGTGGCGTACTTTGACAAGTAAGCCTATCACTCAAACTGATATGAAAAGAGAAAAGATAAAAATATCCCAAGATATGGCTTCTAGAACGAAGCCGAACCATATAAGTAATCATAACAATGCAGAAAGAACTCATCAAAAATTACCAATCATGTCCAAAACCAGGTGTCAATAGTATAAGAATTATTAATACAATCCAGGAATCAAATACATCAGAAAAATAACCACAAAAGAATAATATATGTCTCCGAATTCTAATAAAGACATAACTACTATAAAAAGATAGAGGTGAACTTCGGACGCATAAATGTCAAACCGCTACCTTGGAAGCTCCAACAATCTCCCGAGTCAAGCAAGTTGAGGCGCACTCGAGCTAGGACCTGCACCGAAAGGGCACAGTAGGCATGAGTACAGTCCACTTATACTAAGTAGGTATCATAGGCCGACCAAGCAAAGTAGTAAATGAAGCATACAAATATACACTAAGGGCATGTCACCTGCAATCATAAAATATCCCACAATGGTAGCCCACACCTCTTGCACTAACAGTTTTAATATATCTCACATATATTACAACAACACACCAAGATATAGAATACAAGTATACATTATGTCATATATACGTAGAACAAAAGAGAACATGTAGATACAAGATCATCAAATACAAGTAAAGGAAGGTAAGATAAATACATAGATGACAAGTAATTAAGGCAATACAACATAACATAAACATAATAAAGTTAGTGCAATGTATATGGTAATGATGACGATGTACGAGGTCATCGCACAACCTTCGAAATCATCGCACAATCCCCGTATACACCTACAGAGCTAAATCTTTCCAACGTAGGACCCATGGGGGGTTCGTCAACCCATATACAATCCACATATCTCATATCTCCTTTCTGGTACATCCCTCAGAAAGGGTATTATAAGGTGTTACATATTTGCTTCCCGACACATCCCCCGGGGGGGTGTTTTAAAAAGGTGTTGCCAGTATTTCTCAGATGTTTCCACAGTGGTACCAATATTTCATGAATTAGTATGACATGAGGATGTAATTCTTACAACCAATCAAAATGAGTATTTTCACAACCAAGAATAATGATATATTTTCACAACCATGTGAGCCAATATTCACTCATTATTTTATTTTCATCCACGAATTTTCACATGCCTCATATGACAAATAGTATGAATATAATCATAATGCACCAATGGTACCATATTAAGCATCTTAATAACACAATACAATTATCCACATGTATTCAAGGCTATTAATATCACATAGGACCCCACACGGTCACCCATATTACATAATAACTCAATTTCGATAATTACATCACATATAGGCCCTTACACGGACACAACACATAGATAACTATTTTTCATGATTAGTTCCCACCCTTAACATACATTTTGTACCATCATTTACTATCCAGCTTAGTCTAAAAGAGTTAAGCTATAACCTACCTCAAAAGCAGAAATCGATCTGCTACACTTGAACCTGCTACCTTACTTTTCACGAATGATCCCGAACTCCACTAAAAACATTAAATATGAAATCTATGCGTCACAAAATCAATGAAATCCATATTGACTACTTTTGGTTCGGGGTCAAAACGGACCCTCGAAATGGATTTTCAAAAAAGAAGGGCAAAATCAAAACTTTATTTCAAAAAAATGTTCTCCATAGTTTTAGGAATCTACTGCTGAAAACCCAAGTTAAATCGAGTAAAAAATGAGGTTTAAATAAAATAAATCATTTTTGAGCTTTATCGGGTAAAATCTTTGAAATTAGGGTTAAAATCAAGAAACGAAGTTGTTTTAAAGTTTAAACTGACGAAAAACTAGTAATTATAAGATAATAACATTATTCATGTGAAAAGAAGTGAAATTGAGGCTTAAACCAAGCCCTAAGATTTTTGGGGTTTTGAGAAATTAATCAAGAAATTACTAAGAAAAGGATGAATTCTTACCTTAAATCTGTAATAAAACCAAAAAATAGATGTTAATCTAGCTTCCCAAACTCCTCAAACTTTACTTTTAAGCTCCCATACTATTTCAAGGTTTTAACTCACAAGAGTCAAGATGAAAATGTGCAAAATGGGCCAAAAATAGGTGGAAAGAGTTGTTTATATTGCAGTTTTTCTACAATATAACTACTGATTTTTTCCCTTAAGTCGAAACGAATTTCGACGGGGTGCACGAGATTCGTCCGGAGTCCAATATACACAAATGAACTATGCAACCATACTAAATTCGACGTTCTGAATGCGATGGCAATATCAAATTTTCAAATAAACATCATTTTCACAAAATTGACCTCAAAACCTGAAATCACAATTTTCTAAACCAGAGGTAGAAATGAGATTTAAAAGCCATAAAATCATACCAAACATGCTAACACCCTAAATTTGATATTTTGGATATACTGGAGAAGTCGGGTTTTTTTATCCGAGGTCGTTTCGATCAAATATGGGTCCCACACCTAAATTTTTAATTTTTAACTTTCCGACCAATCGATCGAAATAAGCTCGGGTGTACCGGGACTCGAACCAAAGGTCTACCTAGCCTAAAATTGATATTTCGGAGTCCTTTCAGCCATCCATCGTACGGATCAAAATATATCTATATAAGTCCAAAATGATACCAAAATGCATCGAAAATCATGCCAATCACTCCCACACCCCAGAAATATTGTAATGCAACTACGGGGAGGGGTAGAATAGTAAAATCACATAAATATCTCATATTTCATTAAATTTTTAGGTCGTTACATCATCCACCACTAAAATCTAGTTTGTCCTCTAACTAAGGCAAAGAAATACCTGAATCAACAAAAAGTTGGGGATAAAAACTACGCATATCAGATTCAACCTCCTAAGTAGCTTCATCTATAGGTCGATGGCACCACTGGACCTTAACCACAGGGATCACTCTAGAGCACAGCCACCTAACATCCCTAGTCAAAATGGAAACTGGCTCCTCAACAAAGGACAATCGGTCATCTAACTGAACCGACTCCCAATAAATGACATGAGACTCATCTGGAATATAACGACAAAGCATAGAAACATGAAAAACTGGATGAATAGCTAATAGATAAAGGGGAAAAGCCAACTCATAATCCACATCACCAACAGTCCAATGAATCTAAAATGGACCAATATAACTGGGGCTAAGCTTTCCCCTCTTTCCAAACCTTATCACACCCTTCATTGGTGAAACTCGAAGGAAAACAAGATCAGCAATACCAAATCTCAAGCGACGAAGTCTACGATCAGCATAACACTTCTGCCTACTCTAAGCCGATCTAAGTCTATTTTGAATAACCCAAACTCTATCCAACGACTCACGAAGAAAGTCCATACCTCGAGGTCTTACCTCTGAAACATCGAACCAACCACTGGTGAGAGACAGTGCCTACCATACAACACATCAAAAAGATCCATAGCAATACTAAAATAGTAGCTATTATTATATGCAAAATCTGCTAAAGCCAAATGTTGCTCCCACTGGCCACCAAAATCCATCAAGCACGTGCGGAGCATACTCCAAAACCTGGATAGTCTGCTCTGACTGGCTATCAGTATGGGGTAAAATGATATGCTAAGATCAACCTGAGTACCCAACTCATCCTGAAAAGTCTTCCAAAAATAAGATGTGAACACAAAACCTCGATCTAAAATAATGGACATTGATGCACCATGTAGATGGATAATCTCACGAATGAAGATATGGGCTAACCTCTCAGCACTGAATGAGACCTAAACCAAAATAAAAATAAGCTGACTTGGTCAATTGATCCACGATGACATAAATACTATCAGAAGTATGAGATGTACGAGGAAAATCAGTCACAAAGTCCATAGTGATATGTTCCCACTTCTACTCGAGAATGGGTAACCTCTGAAGCAAACTGCCCAGTCCCATATGCTCGGCGTTCACCTGCTGACAACATAGGCAATGAGCCACCAAATCTGCTATATCTCGCTTCATACCACCCCACCAGCAGTGTTGTCTCAAATCACAATACATCTTAGTCACACCTGGATAGATGGAATATTTGGAAAAATGGGCCTCCTCCAAGATCAACTTAATCTAGTCACCCACTTTTGGCACACAAACTCAGCCTCTAATCCACAAAACTCTATTTGAATCAAGTGAGGCTTCCTTATTCTCTCCACTCAATATCTTGTCTCGAATTGACCTCAATCTAATATCATCAAGCTGATGATCTCAAATCTACTCGATCAAAGAAGATCTAGCATCCACAAATGCCAAACACACCCCGGTGTCGAAATATCAAGTCTAACCATCTGTTTAGCTAAAGACTGAACCTCTAAGGCAAAAGGCCTCTCCTGGGTCAAAAGATGCGGTAAGCTACCCATGCTATTTGACTTTTAGCTCAAGGCATCTGCAACCACATTAGCCTTTCCCGGATAATAAAGAATAGTCAAGTCATAATCCTTAAGCAATTCAAGCCAATGATGCTAGCTCATATTAAGATCTCACTGGGTAAAGAAGTACTAATGGCTACGATGATCTGAGAAGATCTCACAACAGACTCTATACAAGTAATGCCTCCACAACTTTAAGGCAATCATAACTGCGCACAATTCCAAATCATGGATAGGATAATTCCTCTCATGAGGCTTTAATTGATGATGCATACACAATTACATTGCCCTCTTACATCAACACAATACCTAACCCAACACCTGAAGCATCACAAATGAGAGGAGCTGAAGTCAACAAATCCTTAAGCTTCAAGAAGCTTGCCTCACAAGCATCGGACCACTGAAAATAAATCTTCTTCTAGCTCAACTTGGTCAATAAAGTTGCAATGGATGAAAAACCCTAAATAGAATGTTGATAATACTCGACCAAGCCAAAAAAACCCTGAATCTCAGTGGGCAAAATAGGTCTGTCCCAGTCACGAACTGATGCAACCTTGGCTGGATCAACCATAATAGCTTCCTTAGTCACCACATGACCTAAGAAAGAAACAAACTCCAACCAAAACTCGCACTTTTAGAACTTAGCATACAACTTCTCATCCCTCAATCTATGAAGCTCAATTCGCAAATGCTTCTCATAATAAACTTCACTCTTGGAAAAAACCTAGATATCATCTATAAATACAATAACAAAAGAGTCAAGATATGGTTGAAATATTTGGTTCATCAACTCCATGAATGTGGTAGGGGCATTGGTCAACCCGAAACACATGACCAAGAACTCATAATGACCATATTGAGTTTGAAAAACAGTTTATAGAATATCGAAAGCTCTAATCCTCAACTGGTGATAATCGAACCTCAAATCAATCTTTAAAAACACCGCAATACCCTGAAGCTGATCAAATAAATCATCAATGCGAGGAAGAGGATACTTATTCTTAACCGTCACCTTATTCAACTGTCGATAGTCAATACACAACCTCATAGGAACATTTTTTTTCTTCATAAATAAGACAGGCGCACCCCAAGGTGAAATATTAGGTCAAATAAATCCCTTATCCAACAACTCCTGCAATTGATCCTTTAGTTTTTTAAACTCTATTAGGGCCATCCTATAAGAAGGAATAAAAATAGGATTGGTACCCGACTCAACATTAATGCTAAAATCAACATCTCGATCCGTAGGCATACCGGACAAGTCCATAGGGAACACATCCATAAACTCAGGGACGACACGAACAGAATACAAGAAGGAGACAAAATAACACTAGTGTCACGAATATGGGTGAAGTAAGATATAATCCTTTTAGGACCCGAATAAAGCATACCCTTCCAAGCTACCTTTGGCACACCTGGAAAAGCTAAAGTCACAGTCTTATCAAAATATTCTAAGAAATCATGATACGAAGCCAACCAATTCATGCCTAAACTAACATCAAAATCAACCATATCTAATACAAGCAAATCTACCAAAATCTCATGCCCAACAAAAGTCATAACACAAGATTGGTACACCCGATCCATTGCTAAATAATTACCTACCGGAGTAGATACGCGAATAGGCATGGCAAAAAGGTTTTTTAAGAGAATAAAAACTTAAAGCAAAATACACAAGCACATAGGAGAAAGTCATTTGGGATCAAATAATACAGATGCAGGTCTAAAACAAATGAAGAAGATACCTATAATCACAACATTAGAAGTCTCTACCTCAGTTTTGGATGGTATAACATAACACTATCCATGATTACCAACTGGTTGAGTAGCCCCACGACCACCAATATGGGCTCTACCATCTCTATCTCTTGCGCTTTTGATAGAACCCCTACCCCTCACAGCTTAAATAGGATTATCTCTAAATACACGATGAGAACAGTCCTTGGCCACACAACCAATCTCATCATACACATAGAAACCTTTATGGCCAGTATCAACAGGAGAAAGTACGACTGAGCCCAAACGACCACCCTGAACTGCTGAACTAGAAGATTCACTACCTGACCTCTACAAAGTCACCTATACTGGCCTACCATGGTATCCATAAGAACCTCTAAAATCTCTGTCTTGAGAAGTCTGAGTCCTGAACTTACCAAAATAATGCACCCTTTTGGAGCCTCCTTTAGATGCACTAATAATACCCTCTATCATCTTAGCATATTCTACAATACTCTAAAGAGGAGCTCCAAGCACAACCATCTGAGATATAGCAAACTAAAGAGAAACATCCAAACCCTTCACGAACTTTTGAATCTTCTCAAACTTGATGAAGATGATATCTTAGAAATATCTGGATAGGGTATGAAAGCGTGCCTTATAATCAGCAACTGTTATAGAGCCCTGCTCTAAATAATCAAACTCATCCCACATATGATCTCTCAAATTGAAAGGCATAAATCTCTCTAGAAAGGCATTATTAAACTGAACCCATGACATCTCAGGAGCATCAATAAGCCTACAACTAAAAAATGATATCCACTAATTTCTTACAATATCTCTCAACTGCCGGGGGACTATTGGAAATAACCTCTCTACTTCTCTTAAGGTAGTGGTATATTCTGCGTACACTCTACCCTCTTCAGACCTCACTAGGTGGGAATACACTGGTTATGTTGTTGTTGTTGTATCTCTCAACTGATATGTAGTATAAGCCATACCATCTACACAAAAAGAGTGAAACACAACTCAGAACACAAGATATGAAAGAATTTGCAGGACAAGGAATAAAAATAAGGAAAGCTTCATAAAAACATCCTATATCCTCTTAAAGATAGACATAGATATCTACGTGCCAATCCACGAGACTCTATTAGACATCTCATTCTTACTCCGTTGAGACCAATGAAAACTGGCTGCTCTAATATCAATTTGTTATGACCCAAAAATGAGGTTCATGATGACACTTATCGCAGCGTACTTTGACAAGTAAGCCTATCATCCAAACTGATACAAAAAGAGGAAAAGATAGAAATATCCCAAGGTAAAGTTTCTAGAATGAAGCCAAGCCTATAAACGATTATAACAATGCAGAAAGAACTTATCCAAAATACCAATCATGCCTAAAACCCGGTGTCAATAGTGTAAGAACTAATGATACAATCCAGGAGTCAAATACATCCGAAAAATAACTACAAAGGAATAATAAATATCTCTGAATACTAATAAATACAAAGCTACTATAGAAATATAGAGGTGAACTTCAGATGCATGAATGTCCAACCGCTACCTTGGAAGCACTAATAATCGCCCGAGTTAACCAAATTGAAGCACACTCGAGCTAGGACCTACACCAAGGGCATACTAGGCATGAGTACAATTTACTTATACTCAGTTGGTATCATAGGTTGACCAAGCAAGCTAGTAAATAATGCATACAAAATATACTCTAAGGGCACGTCACCTTCAATCAGAAAATATCCCACAATGGTAGGCCACTCTGCTTGCACTAACAATTCTAATATATCTCACATATATTACAATAACACACCAAGATAAAGAACACAAGTATACATTATGTCACATATAAATAGACCAAGAAAGACCATATAGATACAAGATCATCAAATACAAGAAAAGAAAGGTAAGACAAATACATAGATGACAAGTTAATAAGGCAATACAACACAACATAAATAAAATAAAGTAAGTTTAATGTATATGGTGATGATTATGCACGAGGTCATCGCAAAACCTCCAGGATCATCGCACAATTTCCGTATAGACCTACGGAGCTAAAGCTTTCCAACATAGGACCCATGGGGGGTTCATCAACCCATATACAATCCAGATATCTCATATCTCCTTTCTGGTATATTTCTTAAAAGGGTTTTATAAGGTGTTACAACATCTTCTCCCCGGCACATCCCTCGGGAAAGGTTTTAAAAAGGTATTGCCAGTGTTTCTCAGATGTTGCCATAGTGTAACGCCCCAAATCTGGTACCCAAAATGCTACACGATGCTCATGACCCCGAAGGACTACAAGCTAACCCATGACTGATACCTGTACCTGTACACTGCATAATATGATAAATAAATGCATAAATAAAGGCTATAAAGCCATATGGTTCACACAAAATCATAACTCAAATAAGAATGTCTGAATAGTATGGTATATCAATACCAAAACAAAACTAAAAAACAACTAAAGTCTAAATCAAATCTAAAAGCCTCTAAGTACTGTCTGAATATGGATTTGAAGGAATATGTCTCCAACTAACTCCGTCTAGCAAAACTGAGGTGAAATAAATAATAACATAAATTAATGATTATTTCCTCGAAGGATGAGGACTCACTGCTAACTTCGACTGCGGAAACTAGGATACTATTGATGCTCTGGAGCTTGTGCTTCTGAACCTATGGTATAAGACACCATAGCACAAATGCGTTAGTACATTGAATGTACTGGTATGCATATGAGGTAAGCTGAATGCATGGGGTTCATATGCATGAACAATACTAAATGGCTAACTGATATGAACATGAAAAATCATGCATGAATACATAATAATATAAATAAGATCATGAAAACATAATTATTGAGTCTGAGTACTGATAACTTAAGTTTACTGATATAGTTGATAACATGGGTGACTGTATCTGATAGTCCTGAACATGATGGAACTAGCTGAGTTCCATACTGTATCTGAGTTGACTGAATTTGACAGTCCTGAAATCTAAAAAGCTATCTGAGTTCTTTTACTGAGACTGATTCTAAAATTATGGGAGATATTTATCTAACCGACATGCCCTAAATGCGCTATAATAGCTAAGCTGGGGTCCAATTTGTTCCCTGATTGGAATGGTGTCAATACCGCACCACTGGTAGAGATAAATTATGGGTAACCCTCATCTAATAATGTCCCCAAATGAGAATGGTGGGGCCCTCATATGACATTGCTTATCTACCTTATCAACCTTTATCTGACAGTTTTGATGTCTCAACCTATGCTGGCTACATAGTTCTGGAATACAAAGATGACTTCTAAGAATCACACCCTTACCTGACAGTGTGCATTCCCATCCTTGGGTTCACTCGGTGCTAATTCCTACTCCCATCTGAATAAACTTTGAACATGATTAACTAGACTGAACTGACTGAATTCATAATGTTTCATTGACTTACGAAATACTATTGAGATTGCTGAGTTACTGAACTTTCCTGAGTCACATGGCTAACTGAATTCTACTGAACATAGCCTGATTGAGAGTATCATGAAAACATGACACTAGCTCTAGGCACAAAACAATCTTTTTGGGTACAAGTACCCCCAGGACTCAATAGGAGGAAACTAACATAACATGACAATTCTTCATAATAGAAATAAATCCCACAATTCATAATGCCATAAGTTGGGGATTTCATACTACATATTGTTCTCATAATTTTATACATGGAAGGGAATACATATAACAACATTCCATAAGTCCATTAAATCTAGTTTCATGAACATCCCATCAACTATTATAATGCATACCATATCATAGAAGTCATTATTTTCATAAGGGTGTAGCATGCATTTGTCATTTAGGTCACAATTTAGCTATAATACATGATTTCTAATCTCCTAGGCATTTTATCAAACACCTTACACGAAAAACTTAGGCATAGGTGAAATCATCAAATTATTCATCATGAACAACCAATTTACATATTTCTAACTCATATGATATCAGAGCTTCATAAAAACACACAAAGATTGTAACTTGGGGATTTTACAACCTCAATTACATGGACAGGTCAACCCACAACATAATAATATGGTTCATAATTTAAAAGAGGATTTTTTAGCTTTATGGATAGAAGGAATCCATAAATCAACACAACACATACCTTCGATGAAAGTTCCTTAATGATCTACGGTGAAATCTCGTGGATTTGAGTCTTCAAATTAAAACCCTTGTTCTTGTTCTTGAGAGAAATTGATGAAAATAAGTATATTTTGGTGTTTTGAGGGCTAAATTCTATGTTTTTGATATATATAGGGGTGAGAAAATGACAAAATTACCCCTCAAAGTACGAAGGTGGAATGCTGAAAAATTAGGCACACAGACTATAGCAAGGCGATGCCTTTCCCAGAGCCTTTTGCAGCCGGGCGCCGCCTTGATATTGAGGGAGGGTTCCAAGGTTATAAGTTGTGTGCCGCCCCCTTATAGCCTTTAGCTACTAGTTTGAAATCCGAATGTGCCCTAAATGGATTTCGAAAATTCTGAAACTCACTCGAAAAGTACTATGGACTTGCCCCATCGTAACGCAAATTGAAAATTGGAAAACAAAGGTTAGGAAGGTCATCAACTAATCCTCAAAGTTTAAAGTCTTAAAATAAGACTAAGTGTTGAACACCTAGCTAAAATATTCTAAGTGTTGAACTTTCCAAAGAGTTTTTAGGAGCTAAAAGAGCTGATTATCAACGCAAGATTTTGTGGGGTCTTACAATATCTTCCCTTAGGAACATTCTTCCTCGAATGAGATTGATTGAGAGGGGATAAATTACAACTAATGTGAATACTAAGCATGAACAACTGAAACATGATTTCATGACTGACGTGATCGATAAGTCAAATATATCATACTGAACATGCATATCTGATGCATGTATAACTGATTTATGAATGCATAACTAAGTATGCAATGGCACTTGATACTGAATTTATAATGGGAGCATGAGCATGAAACTGGATATCAAGTTTGTAATGAATACTAGACATGAAGCTGAAATGCTTAAGGAGAATTGTTACCTTGAGCTTGATCTGAGTTGGCGGAGAAGAGGTGAGGATACTTGGTATGCATGTCTGCTTCTGCTTCCCTAGTAGATCCCTCAACAGACTGATTTCACCAAAGAAGTTTGACTAGACGGACTTTTTTGGTCCTGTGTCTATGAGTCTGATAGTCTAGGATTTCAACTGGAATTTCTTCATAAGAGTGGCTATTCTGAATTTGAATAGGGACTACAACTGTTGGGTCACCTATGCACTTCTTGAGCAAAGAGACATTGAAGACTGGATGAACTGAGGCTAGATATGAAAGAAACTCGAGCTCATAAGTTACCTTGCCAAAATGACTGAGTATCTTGAAGGGACCGATATATCGAGGACTGAGCTTTCCCTTCTTGCCGAATCGCTTCACTCCCTTCATAAGAGAGATCTTTAGATAGACATAGTCACCAATCTCAAACTCGATATCTTTTCTACGAACATCTGCATAAGACTTCTGTCGGCTCTAAGCAGCCTAAATTCTTTCTCTGATCAACTGGACTTTCTCTAAGGCATCGAATACTAATTCATTCCCTATGACTGAGTCCTCACGAACTTTGAGCCACCCAATTGGAGATTTGAATTTCCTACCATAGGGAGTTTTGAATGGAACCATCTGAATACTGGAAAGATAGCTGTCATTGTATGCAAACTCAATCAAAGGCAAGTGGTCATCCCAACTTCCCTTGAAATCACTTGCACACGCCCTTAGAATATCTTCTAGAGTCTGAATGGTCCTTTATACTTGACCATCTGTCTGAGAATGAAAGGTTGTACTGAGATGGACTTGGGTACCAAGACCCCTTTAGAATACTTTCTAGAAGTAAGAGATGAACTGGGTACCTCTGTCTGAGATTGCAATCTAACCAACTTTCTAATATAGAGTTTGGCGTAATCCTCGGCTGAATACAAGGTATGAACAGGAAGGAAATGAGATGATTTGGTTATCCTATCTTCAATGGCCCAAACCAAATCATACTGACAATAAGTTCGAGGAAAACCCATCATCAAGTCCATGTTTACTTTTTCCCACTTCCAAGTAGGAATAATGAACTCCTTCATAAGACCACTAGGCTTTTGATGCTCTATCTTAACCTGTTGACATATAGAGGACTTAACCACAAACTCAATAACCAATAGATTTCCCATAAATATGGTACATATTAGTAGCCCCTGGATGAATAGAGTAGTGCGCACCATGCATTTTTGCAAAAATTCGCTGCCTTAAGTCATCTACACCTAGGACACAGATACGAACCTGACAATGCAATACACCTCTCTCCCTCAGGAGAAAATCTCTACTTTTTTATCCTTGACTGACTCTTTTAACTTAACAAGGATGGGATCTCTATCTTGCTTTTCTTTTACCTTGAATACTAGAGATGATTCTGAACTACTCTGAACCCATATATCAGCTTCTTCTGTATCAACTAAGAGAATTCCTAGTCTGGAAAGCTAATATATTTCCTGAGCTAACCTCTTTTTATGTCCTCAACATGAGCAACACTACCCATGGATAGTCTACTGAGAGTGTCGGCCATTATGTTGGCCTTGAACGGATGATAAAGGACACTCATGTCATAATCTTTCAAGAGCTTTAACCACCTTCTCTGATGAAGATTGAGACTTTTTGAGAAAAGACATACTGAAGGCTCTTATGATCCGTGAACACATCTACATGAACTCCAAAGATATAATACCTCCAAATCTTTAAGGCAAATACTACGCATTCTAATTTAAGATCGTAAGTAGGATAATTCTTCTTATGGGGTTTAAGTTGTATGGAGGCGTAAGCTATGACCTTACCATACTGCATGAGTACACAACCAAAACCAACTCTAGATGCATCACAATACACTACAAACCCATCTAAACCATCTAGTAACGATAGAATTGAAGCTGAGGTGAGTCAAGTCTTTAACTCCTAAAAACTTTTCTCGCAAGGATCTGACCACTAAAACTTATCCTTTTTCTAAGTCAATTTAGACATATGGGATGCAATAGAAGAAAATCCCTCAACAAACCACCTAAAATAGCCAGCCAAACCCAAGAATCTCCTGATATCAGATGGAAAGATAGGGCGAGGCCAGTCTCTTACCGTTTTGGTCTTTTGAGGATCTACTTTAACGCTATCACCAGAGATATTATGACCAAGAAATGCTACTGACCTTAGCCAAAATTTTCATTACTGAGAGTCTAAAGAACTATTTTGAGATGTTCTACATGATCACTCTCACTGCGGAAATAGACCAAAATATCATCTATGAAGACTATGACGAACATGTCTAAGTACTGCTTGAACACACAGTTCATCAAGTCTATAAAAGTTGTTGGAGCATTGGTAATACCAAAGGACATGACTAGGAATTCAAAGTGACCATACCGTATTCGGACAACTGTCTTTAAAATGTCACATTCTCTGACTCTAACCTGATGATAACCACAACTTAGGTCTATCTTAGAGTAGTAACTGCCACCCTGAAATTGGTAAAACAAGTCATCAATTTTGGGAAGTGGATATTTGTTCTTTATTGTGACTTTATTGAGTTGATGTTAGTCTATGTACATTCTGAGAGAACTATCTTTCTTTTGCACGAATAAGATTGGTGCACCCCATGGGAAAATACTAGGCATGATGAATCCCTTATCTAAGATATCCTTTAACTGTTCTTTCAGTTCCTGGAGTTCTGTTGGTGCTATTTTGTATGGCGGAATAGATATAGGATGAGTATCTGGAAGAAGATCAATGCCGAAGTCTATTTCCTTTTCAGGTGGAATGCCTAGAAGATCTTCAAGAAAAATATCTGAATATTCATTCACAACTGAGACTGATTCAAGTCTGTGAGTTTTATAACTAGTGTCCTTAACTCGACCAAGATGATAGACACATCCCTTAGATATCATTTTCCTTGCTCGAAGGTAGGAAATAAGTTGACCTCTGAAAGTGGACACACTACCCTTCCACTCTAGGATGGGTTAATTTGGAAACTGGAACTAGACTATTCTATTTCTACAGTTGACTATAGCATAGCAGGAATGAAGTCAATCCATGCCAAGAATGACACCAAAATCAGTCATTTCTAATTCGACTAAGTATGCTAAAGTGATTTTCTGAAATATCATAACCGGGTAGTTCCTGCATACCCGTCGGGCTATGATGGTTTTACCCACTGGGGTAGAGACTGGAAAGGGTTCTACTAGAATTTTAGGACTGACTCCAAAATTGCCTGCTATGTATGGAGTAACAAAAGACAAAGAAGCACCTGAATCTAGCAAAGCATAAACATGAACATGAAAGATATGTAATGTACCAATAACTACATCAGGAGAATTTTCTTGATCTTGTCGAGTCTGGAGAGCATAAAGACGATTTGGGCGTTGCCCACTAGTAGCACTGAAGGTGGCACCCTGCTAATTTGGGCAACTAGACTGAGCTGGGGAATGGTTCTGCTGACCATGATAACCTAACTAAGGACAATATCTGACCCTGTGTCCTGGCTTGCCACAACCGAAGTAGATATCACTACTTGATCTGCAAACACCCTTGTGGTTCTTACCACCAGTCTGACAAAGGAGATTAGTTCTGGCATTGTTGACACTGCCCTGAGACTTAAAGCCTGGTGCTCTATCTTTGTTGCCATCTCTAAACTTAGAAGTTGGAGCACTGGCTAAAGAAGGAGATAGAACTGATAACTTAGGATGAAACTGAGAAGGGTTTTCTCCTTATGACCTAGGCTGAGCAAACTTGAAACTACCTGTCCTTGCTCTCTTACTTTGCTTATCCCTCATCTTAATCTTTTGCTCCTCTATCTGTTGAGCATGAGTCATGAGTCTGGCTAAAGTTATGTCACTGTTCAGCATGGAAGATCTGTACTCATTTACCACACTATCATTCACCCCTGAAACAAACTTACTTATCTTATCCCTGCTGTCTGCAACCACATGAGGGGCATATCTGGATAATTGAGTAAACTCAAGAGAATACTATTTCACCATCATGTTTCCTTGCCCAAGGTTGATAAATTCTAGCACCTAAGCTTCTTTAAGCTCTTGGGGAAAGAATTTATC
This sequence comes from Capsicum baccatum var. pendulum, assembly GCA_030864225.1. Lineage (NCBI taxonomy): Eukaryota > Viridiplantae > Streptophyta > Magnoliopsida > Solanales > Solanaceae > Capsicum > Capsicum baccatum. The sequence goes on along the minus strand of CM061556.1, from coordinate 179,303,358 downwards.
TAAGAATATAGTGAAAAACTCCTCCCATTCTATAGGACCTGCATCATCTGACCTCTCTGACTTCTACTATTTGAATCAAGTATGAGCTACATCCTACAACTGATATACAGCTAGCTTCACACTCTCAACAGCAATTACACCCATGATGACTGTCACCTTCTAAACCTGATCAATGAGTTCCTGAGGGTCCTCATCTGACTTAGACCCGAGAAAGGATAGAGGGTTCATTCAGGTAAAGTCCCGAATCCTGGCTGCAGTTAAATTGGCCACTGAGTTGGCCAAAAAGATAGCTGGTCATTCATTCCGAGCAGAAACTAACTTAGCAAGGGTAGTGATGTGGCCCTAAACTCTTCATGATAAACATATTTGTCCAAAGGATCTTCTTGGACAGGCTGAGTTCTTCTCTTGGGCGGCATATTCTGAAATAAAGAGAAGAAACAGATTAGACTGACAGATTGAATTGAGATTATACTAATTGACACGACATGAATACTAAAATAAGGAAAACTATTTCTAAAACATCTTATAGGCTCCTGCACATAAATGTGGATCGTAACACACCCATGTACAAGACTCTACTAGATACGGTTTTTAGATTTCCTAGGACTCTATTGAACCTTAGGCTCTATACCAAGTTTGTAACGCCCCGAATCTGGTACCTGGAATGCTACACGGTGCTTATGACCTCGAAGGACCACAAGCTAACCCATCACTAATACTTATACCTGTACACTATATAATATACTAAATAAATGCAAAAATAAAGGTTGTAAGGCCATAAGGTTCACACTAAATCATAAATGAAATAAGAATGTCTAAATAGTATGGTATATCAATACCAAAACAAAACTAAAAAACAACTAAAGTCTAAATCAAATCTAAAAGCCTCTAAGTACTGTCTGAATATGGATTTGAAGGAACATGTCTCCAACTAACTCCGTCTGTCAAAACTGAGCTGAAATAAATAATAACATAAAGTAATAATCATGTCCTTGAAGGATGAGGACTTACTGCTAACTTCGACTGCAGAAACTGGGATACTACTGATGCTCTGGATCTCGTGCTTGGTATAATAAACCATAGCGCAAATGCATCAGTAATTTGAATATACTGGTATGCATACGAGGTAGGCTGAATGCATGGGGTTCATATGCATGAACAATACTAACTGAATGGCTAATATGAACGTGAGAAAGCATACATAAATACATAATAATGTAAATGAGATTGTGAAAACATGATTACTGAGTCTGAGTATTGATAACATAAGTTTACTAATATAGCTGATAACATGGGTAATGGTATCTGACAGTCTTAAACCTGATGGAACTAGCTGAGTTCCATACTGCATCTGAGTTAACTAAATCTGACAGTCTTGACATTTGAAGAACTATCTGAGTTCTTTTACTGAGACTGATTCTGAAACTATGGGAGATAGTTATCTAACCAACATGCCCTAAATATGCTATAATAGCTAAGCTGGGGTCCAATTTGTTCCCTAATTGCAAGGGTGTCAATACCGCGCTACTGGTAGAGACAAACTGTGGGTAGCCCTCATCTAAAAGTGTCCCCAAATGAGAATGGTGGGGCCTTCATTTGACAGTTCTTATCCACCTCATCAACCCTCATCTTACAGTGATGATGTCTTAACTTATGCTGGTTACATATTTCTGGAAGCAAGGATGACTTCTGAGAATCACACCCTTACCTGAGAGTGTGCGTTCCTATCCCTGAGTTCACTCGGTGCTAATTTCTACTCCCATCTTAATAGACGCTGAACATGATTAGCTGGACTGAACTGATTGGATTCATAAAGTTCCATTGACTGATAGAATACTATTGAGATTGCTGAGTTACTGAACTTTCCTGAGTCACATGACTGACTGAATTCTACTAAACATGGCCTGATTGAGAGTATCGTGAAAACATGACACTGGCTCTAGAAACACAACTATCTTTTTGGGTACAAGTACCCCTAGGACTCGATAGGAGGAAACTGATATAACATGATAATTATTGATAATAGGAATAAAGCCCACAATTCATAATGCCATAAGTTAGGGATTTCATATTACACATAGTTCTCATGATTTTATACGTGGAAGGGAATGCATATAATAACATGCCCTTGTTCTTGAAAAAAATTTATGAAAATAAGTATATTTTGGTGTTTAAAGGGATAAATTCTATGTTTTTGATATATATAGGGGTAGAAAAATGACAAAATTACCCCTCAAAGCATTTAGGTGGAATGCTGAAAAACTAGGCACAAAGGCTATAGCAAGGCGGTGCCTTTCCAAGAGCCTTTTGCAGATAGGCGGCGCCTTTCTATTGAGGGAGGGGGCCAAGGCTATAAGCTGGGCGGCGCCCTCTTATAGCCTTTAGCTACTGGTTCGAAATCCAAACGTGCCCTAAACGGATTCCGAAAATTCCAAAACTCACTCGGAATGTACTATGGACTTGCCCCATCGCAACACAACTTGAAAATTGGAAAACGGAGGTCAGAAAGGTTGTCAACTAAATTCCCAAAGTTTGAAGTCTTAAAATAAGACTAAGTGTTGAACACCTAGCTAAAATAGTCCTAAGTGTTGAACCTTCCAAAGAGATTTTAGGAGCTAAAAGAGCTGATTATCAACATAAGATTTTGTGGGGTCTTACATATAGGGGTACCAATGTTTCATGAATAAGTATGATATAAGGATGTAATGCTCATAACCAATTGCAATGCGTATTTTCACAACCAACCACAGTGATATATTGTCACAACTATGTGAGCCAATATGCACTCATTATTTCATTTTTATCCACGTATTTTCACATGTCTCATATGCCAAATAAAGTATGAATATAATCATAATACACCAATGGTACCATATTAACCATCTTAATAGCACAATATAATTATTCACATTATTCAAGGCTATTAATTTCAGATAGGACCCCACACGGTCACACATATCACATAATAACTCAATTTCAATAATTACATCACATATAAGCCCCTACATGGGCACAAAACATAGATATACATTTTTCATGATTAGTTTCCATCCTTAACATGTATTTTGTACCATTATTTACCACTTATTCTAGTCTGAAAGAGTTAAGCCAAAACCTACTTCGAAAGCCAAAACCGATCCGCTACACTTGAAACCGCGACCTTAATTTTTATGAATGATACTAAACTCCACTAAAAATATCAAATATTAAATCTATGCATCAAAACAAAATCAACGACACCCATATTGACTACTTTTGGTTCAGGGTCAAAATGGACCCCCGAAATGAGTTTTCAAAAAAGAAGGGAAAAATCAAAACTTTATTTCAAAAATATGTTCCCCATATTTTTAGGAATCTACAGAAGAATACCCATGTTAAATTGAGTCAAAAATGAGGTTCAAATCGAAGAAAAATTATTTTGAGCTTTACCGGGTAAAATCTTTGAAATCAGAGTTAAAATCAAGAAACGGAGTTGTTTTGAAGTTTAAATTGATGAAAAACTTGTAATTATAATATAAAACATTATTCAAGTGAAAATAAGTGAAATTGGAGCTTAAAATCAAGCCCTAAGATTTTTGGGGTTTTGAGAAATTAATTAAGAAATTACCAAGAAAAGGATAAATTCTTACCTTAAATCCGTAATAAAATCTAGAAATAGATGTTAATCTATCTTCCCAAGCTCCTACAAACTTTACTTTTAAGCTCTCATACTATTTTAGGGTTCAACTCTCAAGAGGTAAGATGAAAATGTGCAAAATGGGCCAAAAGTAGATGGAAAAAGTTGTTTATATAACTGTTTTTTTTTCTTAAGTCGAAACGAATTTCGACGGGGTGCCCGGGATTCATTTGAAGTCTGATATACACAAACGAACTATGCAACATACTAAATTCGACGTTCCAATATCCGATTTTCAAAAAAACATCATTTTTACAAAATTGACTCCCTAAACTTGAAATCACAATTTTCCGAACCAGAGGTTGAAATGAGATTTAAAAGTCGTAAAATTATACCAAATATTCTAACACCCTAAATTTGATATTCTAGATCTGCTGGAGAAGTCGGATTTTTCATCCGAGGTCGTTTCGACCAAATGTGGATCCCACACCTAAATTTTCAATTTTTTAACTTTTTGACCAATAGGTCGAAATGAGTTCGGGTGTGACGGGACATGAACCAAAGGTCTTCCTAGCCTAAAATTGATATTCTGGAGCTTTTGGCATAGTCCATTCTGACATCCATCGCACGGATCAAAAGATATCCACATAAGTCCAAAATAAGTCTCTCGAAGCTAATAAAACCCACAATATCACATAAATGATACCAAAATGCATCAAAAATCATGACAATCACTCCCACACACTAGAAATATCTTAATGCAACTATAGAGAGGGCTAAAACAGTCAAATCACATAAAGTCATAAATATCACATATTTCATTAAATTTTTAGGTCGTTACAAATTCATTGTAAGAATAGAGAGTTGAGATATCTCCCATTTCTTTGTTAATAATCCATAGGCAATTGTTATATGGTAGATGTAGGATCATTCGAATCTGAAGCACACTAAATCGTGTGTCTTTCTCTTGTTCTTTATTTCACATTCTATTAAAAGATAAAGTTAATAACATTTTAATAACATTTTTATTCAAGACTATTGTATCTGATTAAGTACATTTAACCTTTAATAATTGTAATGTGCTCTTTTAATTACTTTCTTATGAATATTTACAAAATTTTAGAACTATTAACTATCTATTATTTAATTACTAATGTGTTGTTTATGTAGGTAAAGCTTCCAAAATAGGGAAATCCAGCCTAACCCAAACCTCACGAGAAAATAAATTTGATTGGCTAAACGGGTTGAACCTTTATTAGAATAAGCCTTAAAATGTCCTGTCTAACATAGCCCTAAAGGGGTCGCATGGTGGGGGACTAACCCTTCATTTTTTAAATCTTTAAGGTACTTTTATGACATAATTCTCCTATCTTATAAATAATACTTTTTAAAAAGTACTAGAGAATTTGATATTAAGGAGAATAATATAAATATTACTAATAAGGAAACTCAACAACGTTGGACCACCTTCTAACCTTCTACCTTAATTGTCAACTTCAAAAATCTTTCTATCTATGATTATTTTTCTAATCATGTCTCTTTAATACTTTTTCGATCTAACTCTCATTATACACATCATAGTTAACCTCTCACTTTTCTAACTTGGGCTTCTCTGCATCTCTTATTCACATACTCAAATTACTGCAACCTTGCCAGCTCATCTAGTCACCATGGAGGTCAGTCCCACCTTGTCCCTGAAATCTTTATTTCTAATTTTGTCTCTTCTAGTATGCTACACATCCATCTTAACATCCTTATTTTTCTACTTTTATCTTTTAGATGTCTAAGTTCTTGATTGCTCAATATGATGTATCACATTCTTTTCAATCCCCTCACTTGTTTGAATCATTAACCCTAGATTTTTCTTGAAACTTCATTTCTTGGAGAGAACTTGTATCTCAATCCTCACTTCCACACCTTCCATGTGAGTCACGTTACTAAATTTATACTCTAAGTATTATTTCTTAGTCTTGCTCAACATGAATCTTTTAGACTCTAGATTTTTTATCTAAACTTCAAGCCAAACATTAACTTCGATACGTTTCTATTTAATCAACATTAAGTTATTTGCAAATAACATACACAATGGAACCTCTCCTTAGATATGTTGCATCAGTTCATCTATCACCAAAGTAAATACAAATGGGCTAAGATTTGATCCCTGGTGCAATTCTATTATGATTGAACAAATCTCCTACTACCTCAGCTGGGTCTTATTTCCATTTTACATATCCATAATCCCTTTAATGTAAGTTGCGAGTGCATCTCTAGCCTCTAAACATTTCCATAGAACCCCCTATAAGGGACTTTATCATAATATTTTTCTATGTAAATGAATATCATATGAAAATCCTTCCTTTGATACCTATAATACCCTAATAATATTCTTATGAGATGTGTAGTTGTCAAATACTCTATCATGAATCTAATTTGGTTATATGCAATAGACATGAACCTCTTTATACTCATCTTGATGTTCCATGATTTTGATGGCATTTTCGATGCTTAAAATGGTTAAAATATGCTAATACTTAGGTCATTTTGTTAGATATGATATGTGTGTTTTTTGTGTGTGCTACAAATTAATTATGTTGGAAGTGGCGTGGAATAGAATTGGATGAAAAAGAGCTAAAAATCAAAAGTACTCATTGGACTATGAGTAGTTTTGTAACTATACGACTTATAGCCCAAGTCGTGGTATTAATAGTGAGGGTTGTTGGCCGAAGGACCAAAGTTGAGGATAACCATAGCTCGTTAGGAATAAGAACGAGTCATGGTATGAGTCATTCTAAAAATATTAGTAAATTTCCTAAACATAGCCAAGTTGAAGCCCCAGTGGGAATGAATAAAGACTAAGAATCATTAGGTGTGACAATGGCTCGTTGTGAGGAGTTGTTCTGACAGACAAAAATCCTGAAAGATTAAAAGTCACTAGAGTGACAACGACTTGCAACTAACATCTCGTTAGGTCTGAACATGAGTCGTCATCACTGATCACAAAAGAGAGCAATGAAAGCAGCTAATGAGTCATCGTCAGTCCTAGCAACTTGTTACCAGAGTCCTAGCCACTCCCAACTTTATTTTCCTATTTTGTTTTGGTTGGGTTTTCTATTTATTTTATGAACTATAAATAACCTTAATATACTCTTGTATTAGGTTACATAATTCATACTCTTACAAACATATTTTGATTCTACGATTGACTCTATGGATTATTTTACAATTATGTGCAACTAATTCCCTCAGTTATGGCTGTGAGAACCCTAGCTGAATAACAAAGTAGGGGGAATGTGAGGTTCTTCTAGATCGTCATTTACACGTGTATTGTGATCTTTTTATTATAATTGGTTTCTTAGTGGTGGACAAATATAAGAACTATACTTTATTTGAGATTATCTTTAAAAGTGATATCGAGATTGAGAAACGAGGAGCACAACAGTGATTCGAAGATATCAACCCTAGTCTGCTAACTTAAAACCCACAAGGTGATAGCTAAACTGTGATCAAATACAAGGGTTAGTACGGCGACACCAGGAAACTCACAATGTAAAGGGTTAGATATACCTATGCGTTCACAAGACGATTGGTAATACCTAGCTTGTCATATTTTGCATACGTGACAATGGGATAGTTAGACTGAGCACAAGAAACCTACAGAGTTAGGAAGCTAGGGGGAATAAAGTCCTAGTGTTTGTTTTAGATTGTTTACAACCAAAAGCATTCACAACTTGTTACTTTTACGGTTTGTTCAAATATTATTGATGTAGCTGCTAAGTTCATTTCCTTCATTATCGTCTTATACCTTTTTTTTTTCCTCATCTTTACTCTCTACCAACTCTATATAAGAAACCTGTCGGCTTTGATATTCACTTAGACTACTTTATTCTGCTATAAATTCCTCAATGTCCTAGACCATTACGTGTTGAGATTTCTAGCACGTCTTTCGTTACTTCCTTAATATAATTTCTTTTCCTATCTTACATATTGCTAATAACTCTACTATTCCCCCAAGCCCCTGTCAACATCTACTTCTCCCCATAGTTGGCATCAACTTCTCCCCATATCTTGATCTTTGAAGGAAGTGAAGAAACCCCATTTTATACTTGATAGATCACATGAAGTCCTCTTTTTCTTATTTCTTTTAATATCAAAATTTATTATCAAGAGATTATGATGAGTTGTAAGATACTCCCAGTAGATAATCTTGTAGTTTCTACATAAACTTATACCACAATTTCTAAGGAGTAAGAAATCTATCTTATAGAAGATCATTAAATAATCATTCTTCTTTTAAAACTCAAATAAGCTATTGCCAAATAAAAAGCTTTTGTGAAGTTCAAAAGCAAAACTCCACCTTTATTTCTATCGTCGAAATCGAAACCACCATGTATATGACATACCTCCTTAAAGATTTCTCAGTGTGACCATTAAAGTATCATCCTATGAGTAACTTCTTGGTGTGTGAGATACACTTATAAAACAAGGGACAATGGACTAATTTGGGTCGATCCTATAATCCTAACTTTTAAATAGACTTAAAAAATTCAGAACCCAACTCTACTCAAGTAGCGGGTTGGGTTGGGCTGACCCTACGGGCCATGTCATTTTGATGGTTCTATATATTGAGTGTTAAAGGGTGGAAATGGTGCAGTGCGGTGCGGGTGCGGTGTAGGTATTTTATAAACCCGCAAATTTTAAAACCACCTCTCCCCACACTGTATCACCTTTAAACCCGCATAAACCCGCCTCACACATACCCGCGTATACCCGCACCGCACCACCTCATATTTTCGTTTTTTTATTTTTTGAAAAAATTGTAACTCCATTGAAAATCATAATATTTACAATACTAGAAAATAGTAACAACTATTTCTATTATATCACTTTCCACTAAGAAATTGTCATAAAATTATCACGTGTAGAAGTAATGATCAAATATCAATTTTTTATTAAGACGAATAAAGAAATTAAAAAGTTATAAAATTGTTTATTCGTAGTGTTATACATGTTTCTTTAAGTATCACAAAATTTTACGAGAAGAATACATATAATTTTAGGTAGATTCACGAGAATAATATTGATATTTAATGTTCTTTAGTTTAAACCCGCATATACCCGCAACCTGCCCCGCACCGTATCATTTAAAAAAACTTACTTAAAACCGTCCTATACCTTCCCCGCACCCAAATAGTCTAAAACCCACACCACACCACATGACCTAAAACTGGTACCTCCTCACACCCGCACCGCCCGATTGTCATCCCTATTAAGTGTCAAATACAATCCAAAATTGATAGCCCATCAATTCACCCACAATCTTATGGGTTGGGAAGAGAATTTTGTATTGGGTTAATTTTTAGCCCAACCAACATAACTAATTTTCAAAGTGATTCCATTTTAGTCCAATACTAAAAAATTCTAACTCCATTTTAAGGTTCAATTTAGTTTAGACTTAATGCGAGTAATTTATTTAAATTTTTCAACACGAAATCCAAAAAAATAGATGGAGCCCGATTTGTGTATACATCACTAAAAAGGATAAAAATCTTTCTATGCACTCACTTTTCTTATATTATATAACTTATGTCTCATGTTGTACAGTTTTTATTGCATTAATTGTCAAATGGTGTAAACAAAAACCATAATTGTGACAATATAATAAGTTTTTGATAATTTTTAGAAGTTTTAAATTTAAAAAAAATGAATTTTGAATGAAATATACAACAACAAGAATAACTACCTAGTGTATTCCTACAAATTGAGGTAAAGTATATGAAGTTCATACCACTACCTCAGATGCAGTAGAGAGACTATTTTTGGTAGACACTAGACTCAGGATAGATAGCAGTATAATCAAACAAACAAACAAAAAATATAAAAGCACCTAACAAAAATGAGATACACACTGCTAGATAATAAAGAAAAAAGACACCAACAGGGTAATACTATAAACTATCTATTCAAAATTAAGGATATGACTGAAACACCACGAACAATAAACTACAGCCTACAGGTCTAGATACAAACAAAAGCACTCTCACCTAATATTACAGATGAACTCCTACCTGCTAACCCTCTATCCTACTCTGTATCATCCACACCTTTCTATCAAGGATCATGTCCTCCGTAAGCTGTAACTGTTCCATATCGTCCCTAATAACCCAAAAAGTGCATGATAAATCTTGATATCTATACGAAATTTATTGCGTTAATATTGTGACTGAGCTAGTAGTTGTATGTTTCATGGGCAATTGAGCTAAAAGAGACAAATTAATAATTGAATGTAGGTGCCACTTACTTTATTATGGATTAAGAAAGCTGAAAAATTTTGAGAGTAGCCCACAAGTTTTTAAATTTACACGTTCATCCAAATGTTAACCTAATATAACAGAAAACAAATGTAACAAAAGCATGTTTCTCTCTCTTCTCATTAATTGTTGTTTTCTCTTTCTTTGCAATTGTTGTTTTTCATTGTTACTACTACTTTATTCATCATCTTATGCTTCATTATCATCATCTTCTTCTTCATTATCATCTTCATCTTCTTCTTGTTAATCTTTGTTGTTGTTTTTACCGCTAATGCTGCTACTTGACCAATATTTTAGGTCAAATTTTGATTCGTACATACACTTTGGCATTACTTTAAAGGTGAATTTGGTAAGTAAAATTGATTTTTAGTCAAATTTGTCTTCTGGGTACATTGCTACTTCTATTTTTTTTAACAATGGATAGAAACTGAACATGAATCCAACATAAGAGTCATCTGTTTAAACAGATCACTCATCTGTCGCAATAGATGAGTCATCTATTACAATGGAAGACTCATATGCTGGATTCATATTTATGGTTCTATAGTGCCTATCACATGAATCGAACAGATGGGTCATCTGTTGCGATAGATACTATTACAACAGATGAGTTATCTGTTGTAACAGAGGAGTTATCTATTGAAATATATTAGTCACCTGTTACAATAAGGCCTAAACTCAATTCCAACAGACGCATCATCTGTTGCAACAGATAGGTAATCTGTTGGAACAACACAATACAGTTCCTTCCAAAAACCCAACAAATAACCAATCTGTTTCAACAGATGGTCCATCTATTGAAAGAACTCAAATCTCTTGATATTGATACTGGATTTAAAATTATTCCTTATTTCCAATCGTCGACATGTTTGTTGAGAAGAAGAATAGACTAAATAAAAATTAAATAAGAATTAAAAAGTCAAAGTTGACCAAACATAAATTTTTCATTAAAACAAAAATAAAATACATTAGGTAGGTAGATCTGATGTAGAAAATTAAAAATATATACGCTATAAGAAAAAACATCACCTAATTATTATTATTATTATTGTAAGCCAGCCAATCGTTAACCGACTATAGCAGGGCCCTCCTTAGCCTGCGAATCTCTCGAAGCATCCTTGTTCTCACGACACTCAACTCCCACTGTAGGTTATTAACCTATCACTGAAGTTCCCGCACCATATCGCATAGAATAGCAATGTCCCAAACAGGATCAGTCATATCTAGAACACATATGAATTGACAAAAACATAAACACAAAGATAAAGAAAAGAGTTCGAATGTAATACGTTGTATACTATCAACTGGTAGATTTGCATACACAAAAAAAAACTTACCTCACCGAGAAAGAAATATGCTCTTTGAAGAGAAGTGGTTGAAGATGTAATATGAAAGACAAGATGCAAGAACTAAATAAAGTGGAGCAGAATGAAGAGTCAGGAGGGACCTATTTATAGAGGATTGAATTTGAATGTGGTAGGCAAAAACTCACCATTGTTCACCTCCATTATATTAATTACATCCAAACTGCTGAATTTTTGTGTTCTGTAAAAAGAAAAGATTTAATTAAATCAAGTTGGTGACTTTTTGATTATTGTGACAAGTCATGACTTTTCAGCTTCTTAATATTAATTAGTTCTTAAAATTAAATAACTGATTTTTCTCAATTAAATAATCGAAGACTTCTCACCTTTTCAATAACCATTTCTTTTAATAATAACCATTTTTATTAACTTATTTCAATAGATGGTCCATCTGTTATTCTATTGAAATAGATAACCCATCTGTTGTAATAGATTTACCATCTGTTGCAACAAATGATCCAGTGTGCAATAGACGACACATTTGTTGCGACAGATAGACCATATGTTAAAGGAGCTTTTTTGATTTCTTCTAACAGTTAATCTATCAGATGCAACAGATGGAGAATTTGATTCATCATCTGTTTTGAATGTTTTATACAAAAAGTCACGACTGTTCACCTCTTTTTTATTAATCATCATATACCTTAATTAATCCAAATAGATGATTTCATTATTATATAAATAAAAAATAGATTTAAAAATAAAAATGGTGAAAAGTCACGAGTTGTCACCTATTTAATATTAACATTAGTTATTAAAATTAAATAATTATTTTTTTACAGTTATAAATTATGTTTATCATTTATTTTATTATTATTTATTTACGAAACTCTTTTATATTAAATAATTAAAAAACCATGACTTTTCACCCTTACAATAACAATAACCCTTACTTTTACTAAACCACCTGTTGCAACATATGATCCTTCTGTCACAACAGATTAACCATCTGTTGCAACATATGGTCTATCTGTTGCCACAAACGGTCAATCCCTATCTCTAATCATCAACATATTGACAGTAAGGAATAGACAGAATGAAAATTAATTAAGAATTAAAAATTCAAAATCGTCCAAACATAGATTTTTGAATCCATTATATGCAAATATACAAGGAAAAATAAAACATACATTACGTTCCTCCCTTAGGTAGATCCGATGTAATAAAAGAAAATACATACACTAAAAGAAAAAAAACAACCAAATTATTATTATTATTATTATCATCATCACCATTATTACTATTATTATTATTATTATTATTATTGTCAATCGGCCAATCATCATCCGGCAGTGGCAGGGCCCTCCTCAGCCTTGCTCTCATGGTACCCAACTCCCACTAGAGTTCATAAATCTGACTTTCAAGTTCTTGCAAAGAGTCCCACAGAATCACCTTGTTCAAATCTAGATCAACGATATCTAGTAGTGGAGTTATGTATAATTACATCCCTTAATTAAATATATTTGGTGATTTTTTGATTATGTAAATTAAAAAATAGATTTAAATACAATATATTATGTTTATTTTATTTTGAAAAGAAAATTGCTTTAAAATAAATCCAACAGATAGGTGATCTGTTGTAATATATATTCAATTTGTTTGATAATTTACAATATATTGTCAATCTGTTACAACAGATGTACATATATACATCTGCTTGATTATTTTCAACAGATAAGTCATTTGTTACCGCATATTGATCATCTGTTGTAATAGATATCTATAATTGTTTGATAATTTTAACAGATGTGTCATCTGTTGCAATAGGTTAGTCATCTGTTTATTCAAATTAAGCTATAGATGGGCTAGAAAGAATAAGGTGCGTGCATATAAATGGATCCACTTTCATGTGTGGAAGTTATATATTACTGATAAGGTTATCCTGACAACACACTTAAAGTACAATGAATTTGTGTATTCAATTTTTAACCAATAAGGCATTGATCATTTAAATAAGATCTTGTATTATACAGTTAAGTTTATACGTTCGAAATGATAAGGCCAACGGACCATGAAGATGGTGTCGATACCCTGTTACAATTCAATGACGATTGTTGCTCATGTTTATACCTGTCAAGTTTTGAGAAGGGAACAATATTTGGTGTCATTGCATAGATCCAATAGTGATTGGACTAACTTTAAGGGTGCACTAGACTTTGAGAAGGCCTTTGAAGCCTCCCACTACAGTAAACAAGAACGAAAAACCAATAGAAATTCTCCTGGCCTAAATTTATATGGATGAGTTGTTCGAGAAGATGATTATATGCCAGAAGGAGTTGTCGGAGAATACCTATGAGGGAAAGAATATTTAATGAAAGACCATATCATCTGAGACCTAATTGAAAAAGAATCATAGGGTAGCAAGCAAGGAACTTCTAGCGAATCTGGCCAATAAAGTTGACTTAAAACATTAGAAATCTGAATCAAGTGCAAATATGAAAGTGTATCCAGAAATAAAAATCTTCCAGTCATCTCTCTCAAAGAAAAATACTATAGTTGGACACTTTTCTAGGAAACTGTGACAAGTTAGTGTGGTCGAAATGATCACCTATAGAGAAAATAGCAGAACACCAAGAAAGCAGCTTTGCGGGCACCGAGGGTTGAAATAATATATAGTAAAGAATGAAAACTTATGCTATGAACTTCTGAAGTTAAAATAAGAAATCAACCCAAGGCAGCAATTACTAAATTTTAAATAGCATCCCATGCCTCCTGTTTGTGGTTTCGATCAAGTCAATAGAAGTAGAAACAAAAAGGTATAAAGTTGGGCAGAAATCCCAAGCCTTTTTGTTCTTACTGCAACTGACATGACCAGAACCACAAACTGAAGGCCTAGGATGCAAGTGTAGCTTCTAAAATCATTGGCTTGGCTTGATTCCTTGTTTCAACTTCAGAAGTCCTTGGTGCAAGTTTCATTCTTCACTGTACAACATTTCAACCCTCAGTGCCTGCAAAGATTCTTCCTTGGTGTTTTGTTATTTTCTCTAAAGGTGATCATTTCGACCACGCTAAATAGTTGCAGTTACCTAGCAAAGTGGCCAGCTGTACTATTTTTCTTTGAGAGAGTCGACTGATGGATTTTCATTATTGGATACACTTTCATATTTGCACTTGATTCAAATTTCTCATGTTTTAAGTCAATTTCAGTGTCCAGATTCGCTACATATTCCCTGGTACTCTGTGTTTCTTCTTTAAAAAGGTCTGAATGAAATAATCTTCACCAACTCCTCTTTTACCTCACAGGCATTCTCCTACTACACCTTTTGTTTTATAATTATCACCCCGAGCAATCCAACCATATAAATTTTGACTAGGACAATAACTATATTGATTTTTGTTCTTGGTTGCAGCAGTGTGACGCTTAGGAGGCCTTTCAAAAGTCCATTGAACCCTTAAAATCAGTTCAATCACTATTGAATCTTCTTTACAATGACACCAAAACTTGATCCCTTCACCAAAATTGACACAAAAACATTCGCAAAACTATTATTAAACCGTAACAGGATCTCTACACCACCGACAAGGTCCCTCAGCTTTATCAGTTTAGACCTATCAAACTTAAATGTAAAATTGTAGATATCTTATTTTAGTGATCAATGCCTAGTTAGTAAAAAATTACATTCATAAAACCAGTGTACTCTGTGTGTTTTTATGATAACATGATCAGTAATACATAGCTCCCACATATGAAGTGATAGCATCTGCAAGCAGTTTATTCCTCTGAACCCATCTTTACTCTATCCCTTTGTGTTGGTCGAACAAACACTGATCAATTTTCACTTTCTTATATCTAAAAACAAGAGAAAAACAATTGATGTCAAACAATAAAAAAAAACAAAAAGAATATTACAATTAATGTCTGCATAATTTAAAAAAAAGGTAACACAAAATTGAATAAATACAACACATTACAACAAGTGTTACAATAGATTTTCACTCTATTCAATAGATGATCAATCTTTTGTAACAAGCTATACATATGTTACAACAGATGGATGACATGTTGCAATATATGGGTCATCGGTTGGAATAAATCAAACTAGCCTTGCTAGTGGTTTGATTTGTTCCAACAGTTTCTCTGTCTGTTGCAACAGATTGATCATCTGTTGAAAGAGCTATTAGATTTATTCCAATAGCTGATTCATCAGTTGCAGTAGTTGGAAAATCTGTTGCAACACCACCAACACCAACACTAACATCAACAAAAGCATTAATAACAAAGAAATTAACACGATATATTCCAACACCATCAATAACACCAACACCACACGTTCCAACAACACCAACCCCTCTAACAACATCAATAACAAAGAAAAAAACAAAAGATATACAAAAAAATGATATTACCATTAAGGTTTTTTAAGTCCTCCCAACAGATGGTTCTTTTTGCATATTTTAATAAAAACAATGGTTCGTTCATTCAAGACTTAAAAGTCATCATTCCTTCAATTTCCTCAATAAATAGGATATGGGTAATGGGTAATTAAATAAAAACAATAGATGTAAATAACTAATTTAAATAACATGCAAAGAAGAAGATAAGAAGGAAAGTGAAATAGTGAACCATATCTGCAATGTCTAAAGCAAGGGGATCAAAACAATAATTTTAGTCAAGAAAATATATAGATCAATTGATAACCAAAAGGATCATCATACAAAAGAGGAGAGAAAAGAGAGAAAAAAAGGATATGGTTAGGATTACCCTAAACAGGAGAGAAAGATAAAGAAAAGAGATAAATTAATTTATGGCTGAAAGAGAGATAATTAGATGTATTTAAATATTCATTAATAACTTTGAGGAGTACGAAGAGGTGGATGAACATGGAAAAGATAAGATATGACAACTCAAGGAGGAGATTTTTTAGTTATTCAAAAAATATTTTTTTACTGTTTTAGTATTTTATCTTTTTTACTACGAATAAAAAATTATTTTAAAATAAAAAAAGATCTTAAAATAGATAAGTCATTTGTTGCAACAGATTTCAATATCTATTTGAAAATTTCAAACTACTCAGTCATCTGTCACAACAGATGGAAATATCTATTTGATAATTTGCAACAGATAAGTAATATAATCTGTTGCAACAAATTTATTTATCTGGTTAATAATTTCCATTAGATAAGTTATCTATTACAAGGGGTTTGTTTATCTTTTTGATATTTTCCAACAAATAAGTCATCTGTTGCAACAGGTTGAACATCTATTTTTATACAATTTCAATTTTCATAGGTTCAACTATAACCTAAATTGATTTATCTAGAATTATGGATGAGTTCATAGGGTCAACTACAATTTCAATTGAGTCATTGCAATTGATTGATGTTGGTATTATGTTTCTCCTGGCCTGAGTCGTCAATCGATCAATTTGAGTTGAAACGTTCATATCAAGCCATTATTTGAAATACCCAAATTGATTTAGCTAGAACTAGAAATAATTTTATAGGGTCAACTATAGTTTCAATTGAGTCATTGAAATTGCATGATATTAGTATTGTGTTCCTCCTCACTTGAGTCGTCAATCGATCAATTTGAGTTGAAACGATTTACATCAAGACATTATTTGAAATACCTAAATTGATCTAGCTATAATTATGGATGAGTTCATAGGGTCAACTACAATTTAATTGAGGCATTGCAATTGTATGATATTGGTATTACGTTCCTCCTGACTCAAGTCATCAATCGATTTAAGTTGAAATAATTCATATAAACTTATTGTTTGAAATACCTAAATTAAATTAGCTAGGACTAGGGATGAGTTCATAGGGCTAACTATAATTTTAATTTAGTCATTGCAATTACATTATGTTGGTATTACGTTCCTCTTGGCTCTAGTCATCAATCAATCAATTTAATTTGAAATGATTTATATGAACTTATTATTTGAAATACCTAAATTTATTTAGCTAGAACTAGGTATGAGTTCATAGGGTCAACTACAATTTCAATTGAGTCGTTGCAATTGTATGATGTTGGTATTGCGTTCCTCCTGACCTGAGTCGTCAATCGATTAATTTGAGTTGAAAAGATTCATATTAACTTATTATTTGAAATACCTAAATTAATTTAGCTAGAAATAGTGATGAGTTCATAGGGTCAACTACAATTTCAATTGAATCATTGCAATTGCATAATGTTGGTATTGTGTTCCTCCTGAACTGAGTCATCAATCGATCAATCAGATTTTAAAGGATTCATATTAACTTATTATTAAGATAATATTAAATTCATCAGTTTTCCAGTTGAACTTAATATAATTTCATATGATGAAATGGTTAAAATTTATCTCTTTTAAAAAATTAATTAAGATCAATTAGGGCCAAATCAACATTTTCAAAACTTATCATTCTTTTCGAAAATACAAATCAACCCATACAAATCATCCATTGGCGGAGAAAATATTTTATCATTTCAAATCTCGAGTTCTCACTCTTTTATTTCTCTCTCAACAATACAATCAATAACTACACAAACATATTGCTTAACCCTTCTCAACAAATTGATTTTCTTCCCATTTTCAACCACATAATCATTATTTTCGACTTCACTCTTACTTGTATCCATTGTTTTCTCTGTCTTCACAGGTAACAAAGTTTGAGAAGATTTCTAAATTCATTATTTTTTCTAAAATTTAGGGATTTTTAATTAATGATAAAAAAGAAGATTTTTAGTTGTATTATCTTTGAAAATGGGTTAACAATTTTGAGTTTTAATGCTAAAAATATAGGAAGAACCCCAAAACACCCTAGATTTTTTATCGCAGTATTTCGTTGACTATTGTGGTATTGTTGGATGGTGTTTGTGGTGTTGTTGTTAGTAGTATTGATGTTCTTGGTAGTGGTATTGGTGGCACTAGTGGTGGTGGTGGTGGTCTTGGTGGCATTGGTGGTCGTCTTAGTGGTCTTCACGATCTTGGTGGTGGTGTTGGTTGTCTTGGTGTTAGTATTGGTGGCATTGGTGATGGTCTAGGTGGTGTTGGTGGTCTTGGTGATGGTGGTGGTGGTGGTCTAGGTGGTGATATTGGTGGCATTAATGGTGGTGATTTTGGTGTCATTGGTAGTGGTGTTAGTGGTATTAGTGGTCTTAGTGGTCCATTTGTTACAACATATGGAACTTCTATTAGTAGATATTAAATAAGTCTTCAAATAGGTGGAACATTTGTTGAGAGATATTATATAGGTTTTCAAATAGATTCCCTATCTGTTCAAATAATGGGTTATCTGTTGGAATATATTTTTGTAATGTGGCATATAAAAATTTATTGAAATTTGTCTTATATTTTTTAAAAAATTATACATACATCAATTGTAACGTATTTTTTGTTTTTCTATTATTTTTAGTTAAAATATCTCCCAAAAGAAAAGAAACTAGAAGTGGATCAACTTCTAACCACCTAACAATAAAGGCTAGAGTACAAATGGATTTGGAGGAACTTTCTGAACAATCTTAGTTAGGGAAAAGTGAAGCTGAGGAAAGTTATGAAAATGATGTTGAGGGAGATGGAGAAAGGTAGGTAGAGGCTGGTGAGGAAAATAAAAGTGAAGAGGAAGAAGAAAATAAATAAGATGAGGAGAAAGTAGAAAGTGAGAAAGAAGATGATGATCAACATAATGATAATGCTTCACCGATGAGACGTGAACTAAGATCAAAATCCCTGCAAGATCTTATCCAAACTATTAGTATTGATAGGTTTCAAGTTGCGATGCCGATAGATGACCCTGGAGAACTAACTGGTGACTTTATAGTTGAATCTCAGTTGGGGAAACCTTTTGATGACTTTAGGAATACTATGAAGAATGAAAATATAGACAATTTTTTTAAAAAGAGCTACTTTGGACACTTTCTTGAGCTACTGAGGACAACAATGCCAGTTTTCAAATGAGCACGGTATATGGTCTTCTCAAGTGCTGGATCAAGTATATGGGGGATGATAAAGATTCAAAGGAGGGGGCCAAAAGATGGATGAAATCTGTATCAACTATTGTGGCATGTCGATTTGTTTGGGCATGAAAAAGTTTTCCATAGTAATAGGATTGAGATGCGAGCTTCCAAAAGAACCTCTCATCAAGGAAATACCCCATAAAAAGTCCAAGTCAAGAAGGACAGCCAAACCACCTCCATCAAATAAAGAGAAGATATTATCCAACCGACCACCCATAAAAACTAACAAACACAAGGAAAAAATAGATGGGTTGTTTGACATTGTTGGCCATCGATACAAAGCAATGATGTTGTTAGATCTCAAGGATAAAACCATACCAAATAAGTACAAGGAGCAATTGTGTTTAGTTTGGTTTTCCCACTCTATTATATTAGCAAGAGACATCAACAAAGTCATAGAAGATGATTTGTTGGAGCTTACTGAAGATTTTGAGAAATTCAAATATTAATCCCTGGGGATATGACAGCTACAAGTTGACTTTTAAATATTTATTTACTAAGCTATCCCTAAAGACAATCACACTATACGGCTTTCCTTGAGCTTTTATGGTAAATTTAATCACTATTTGTTTACAATTCCATTAATTTATATTGAATAATTATTATGACTTTTTTTCTTGCTTCTTGTTTACATTTTTTAGGCTTGGGCATTTGTATCCATTCTTCCCCTCTGAAATCAAGTCAAGGATTACCCAGATGAGTTTTGTCATTCAAGGATTCTTAGGTGGTTAGCTAGAAAGAGAAACAAAAAAATTAAGGAGGTTGATCTATTTAATCCTCCGAATGATGCAGTAAGTCTTCTTTCATGTAAAATAATTTGACTCAAAGAAATATATTTAAATATATGGTTCATCTAGTGTAATAGATGGGTTACCTGTTGTAATAGATTCCCAGTCTACACAACTGGTGCAACAGATGGGTAATTTGTTACGACAGACAATTCATATTTCTCAATAGATTACCTATCTATTACTTTGTTTCTCTGAATATTACATAACAGATTACCCATCTACTGCAAATATGCAATAGATAGGTAATCTGATGCAACAGATGGTTAATCAGTTGCCACATATGAATTATCTATTGCGACAGAAAGATCATTTGTTGCATAAGTTCTCTATGTTAACATGTAACCCAACTGAATGCAAATTATTATATAATTTAAATAAATCTGTCTTTTTTATAGACCGTGCCTACTGAGCAGGAGTTTGGGATGATTTTTTTTATTACTCTAGGTTTTGTTGATACAATAGCAGACCCAACAGTGGATTTAATAAAGAAGGAATTAGCTAGAGCAATAGCCATAAGAAGAGCAGTTAGACAAGGTCAGCCTAATGTTAAGGCTCTTCATGACCAACCTGCTGCAATAAATCCGGATGCTGCTTTTGGGGCTGTTGATGTTGGTGGAAGCCATGCTGATGTTGCTCCCAGTTGTGACGATGAGCATGTTGATGCTCAAAAAAAGTAAATATATTTGAAATCACCCCTTAGATAGGTCCCTCTCACCCTTACACCGGTCCCTCTTACCCATATAGCAGTCCCTCTTACCCCTCTTCACCCTCATATACTCATTGCAAATGAGAAGAGTACATGGATAGACAGAATAAACTCTTTGAAAAAGTAGAGGCTATTGCTAAATATATCGAGTAATTAAAATCCAAGAGGGGTGTCATACCATCCAAGAAGGTGGGTGAGCCATATAGTGGCGGTTAGAAAGAAAAAAAGAGCAATTAGGAATATACTCTTCATTATAAAATAAAAACAATTGCAACTCCTCCCTCTCCAAAATTTATTGAAGTTTAGGGGCCATTGAAGAAGGAGGACATATACGCGGAACTTGACACCAAAAGAAGGTTGTTCTACGAAAGACTATAAAGTCCAAGCAACGCGCAAAAAACTTCACCATGAATACCTTTTACCCCAGGACTTTAAGAACATGACAGATATGGATTAGTGGTACGTAGACACGATAAGTCTACTTTTCCTAATCTAGTCTTCTAATCTACTCCATGAAGAAGATTTTACACAATAAATGTGTCATCTATTGCAACATCTAAGTATTCTGATAAAACTAGTGGTTGTTCTACTGCAACATATTACCCATCTGTTGCATAAGGTGCATTAGATGGGTAATCTATTAATAGATTCAGAAACCCTGTGGAACAGATGGTCCATCTGTTGAATTTTTCCACTTTGTTTTTCCTTTTTAAAATTACTAACCTATTTAAAAATTGTCTTATTATATCATAGTATGTTGATGAAATTCTCTGTCTCGTGAAGGGTAGACAATTAGCGTACCCGAAAGCTTATGATATTGGGGATATGATAGTGGACTTCACCTTCTACAATAATTTCAAGGATAGGTTCAATGAGCTCATCAAGTTAGCATCAACTCCTGGTAGCCTGGAATTTAATTCATTAGTTCTGGCTTCCAATGGGATGAAGATATGATTAATTATGTTAGAAGGATGAGGTCATAGCCAGACTGCAAGAGCTAGACCAATGTAAAGAGAATCCTTGCAGTCATGAACGTAGAGGTAAAACATTTTCTAGCTCTTGAGATATTACTCAAGAATGGAATGATGAAGATTTATAATTGCAACTTACCTTTCTTTGAGGAGGCCAATTTTTAAACCCACATGCAGCCACTATTGGAGTTGTTTCTCCACTTTTTGAGGTAGAGTAAGTGGATGGATCATTTTTCAGTGAAAGTGTTGAATGAGAGATGGGAATTTGAAGGTCGAAATAAGGACATGATCCTTCCAAAATAATGAATCCACTATCACGTGCGGGTTGTACGCGCTTGTACACATTGAATAATTTCTAACTAGCACTGAAATTACCGAGCCAATAACCTTTCTGTGCGATAACACTGTAGCAAGGATACAAGAGGTGTGGGCTTATAGGGTATTAATTAAAAGGTTGGAACCTGTGTATGTAGAAGAAAAAAAAATAAGAAGAAGAATAAGAAGAAGAAAAAGATGTGGAAACACAAACACCACTATGATAATTTTTATTTCAAGTCAAGTCACTTTACATGAAGTTACAATTTTTTATGTTTGACAAAAGTTGAAATTTTTATAATGCAACAGATTTTCTATTTGCTGCAATGGATAGTCTATCTATTCTGACAAGTTAATTATTGGTTGCAATAGGTTGATCATCTATTGTATTATGCAGATGTGTATATCTAAGTCTACTTGTTGAAATAGATATACAATCTATTACAATATATAGTCTATCTGTTACAACTGATAGGTCATCTATTAGAATAAATTAAAATAGTAGAAAGACCTGTTTGATAATGTCCAACAAATGACCTACATGTTGCAACATATGTCTAAATCTATTTGATAATTTTCAATAGATATGCCATTTGTTGCAACAGATGTATTATCCATTGCAATATTTGAATCTAGTATTCCATTTCAATTAATAAGTTCAAATCTAAGGAAAAAATAAAATTCATTAATAAAATAAAATAAATCAAAGCCTTCAGAAATTACATGAAATAAATCAACAAATTAATAAATTGTAATAAAATTATTATGGGTACAGATGATCTACTCAACAAATAAATCAACAATTTAAATTTTGGTACCAACAATTCCTAAGGAGAGATGTTACTTTGACAGACTCAAGTTATAAAGATCTACTTAATATGGACAAGTTGTTCTTCATCCGGTGCTATGAAATTCGGCTTTGGTCGTCGTGGATCTTTAGTGTCGCTTGCATACGATTTCTGAGCTTTCATTTCTCCTTATTTCCATAAAACAGTAGCATAGCTTTTATGGAGTAATCCGACATCAAGTCCATCATTTGGTACTTGTAATTCATTGCTCAAATACTCGGCGTAAGCAACAACAAAAAAACCATAATCCTTTCGTTTGTAAAAATTAGATAATTCATATCTTGTAATTAATGTAAGCATTATGAAATTTATGAAATGAAACTAAATTTTGATACTTACAAGATACAAATGGGTTGTTGAGCAATTCCTTCAATAGATTCTACATCAAATAGATTACCCATTTTATTCCGATATGCTTTAATAGTCAATCAATCAGTATGAACCTTTTGATCCAAAAATCCACTTATATCAAGGTAAGTTGTCCAACTTTTGTAGCTCAGATGATGGCCCATAACATCTCCTTTCCTACATAGAGTCATAAACTCAGATACACCTCTCTTTTAGAACAACGACAACCAACACCCAATGGAATACAAAACCACAATTGATTGGCATGTACACTTTGTATCGAACAAATTTCAAGGTAAGCCAGCTAGAATGCTAAAACCTTTGATGATGTTGATTAAGCATTCCACATTTTGAGAAACTTTCGGATGTTGTTGACAATACATATCATAGGCATTATTGATGTAAAATTTATACAAATAATTACCTATCGTGTATCTATATTGTTCTTGTATTTGCAACTTGGCCTTCTTTCAGAGGTAGTAAAAATGACATTGATGTACTGTGCATATTATCAAATATTTCAGATTATGTGACAGTAAAATTAATACGCAGTGTAATTAAATAAAGAATTAATAGTAATATGTCTGGCATTTAAACCTCATTACTCCAGCAAGTTTGGGGCTATGAAATCAAATAGAACTAATTCTTCATATTGGGATGTGCAACAACAAAGTCGAACATATCAAAACCAAGACCCGATTCGTTCATTTTGTAGTATTCATCATTTTGTTTTCTGCATGATTTATATGTGTTAATATCATATTCTTATAACAATAATTGTACAAATCAATATCTTTAAATTGATTTATGTACCTACCAGCATGATGCTTTAACAGCCCATCAGTAATCCATTCTGAATAGTTGTTGATCAACTTTGTTAGTTTTTTTGGAGCCTTATTTGAGATGTTGAACCCTTCAAATGAGTAATTCTTTCATTCTCTCAGACTGACAGGCTTCACTTTTTCTTTTTCTTAGAAAGTAGAGGATGGATTATCAACTATGATATTATGTCATTCAACAGTAGCTTCCACTGTGATATCTAATGGAAAACCAGAATTATAAATTATAATCATAAGGATACAAATAGATTATCTATCTATTGCAACAGATAAAACATCTGTTGCAATAGATGAAACATCTATTGGGACAAATTAAAATAAGAGGAAGAGTAGTATGATAATTTCTAACATATGAACCATCTGTTGCACTATATGACTCATCTGTTTGGAAAACAAAAATAGTAGGAAGCCTTGATTTAATTTATCCCAATAAATGACCTATCTGTTGTAGAAGATAGGTAATTTGTTGGTACAAATTAAAACAGTATGAAGACATACTTGATTTGCTAAAAGAAATAGATATATGTTACAACAGATAATGCATATGATGCAATAGGTTAGACAACTACTGCAACAGATGTATATATCTATTTGATAATTTTCAGCAGATGTGTCATCTATTAAAACAGATATGTGTTTTTTTTTGTTGGAACAGATGATATATATTCACCTTTTTTAGCTCATATTGCTCTACTGTGGCCCTTGTACATTGATCAAAGGGGCAAGACAAAGACAGAGGAGTTAAAATTTTGCTTTTTTACGATGTTTGTTGATGCCTTGAAAATTTCTTTCCTTCTCCTTTTAGCCGCCTTAATCTCTAGTAGAGTGTATGGATATGAAATCTTCTTTGATGGAATGACACCACTCTTAGATGTCAATTTCTTTACAAAAGTAGTTAATGCATTAATAGTATTAATCAGTCTATCATGTTTTGCCTTACAGTCTTAATATTTGCACGTAGAACATTCGCTAAGAGGGGCAAAATCTATATAACCAGTATGATCATAATTATAATGGTTTGTTGTTTCAAAAACTGTAAGAGGAGCATTATTAGCCCCAACAGCAGCACCACTATCACTACCACTACCACCATCAACAACAACAAGCCCACCCTCCAAAAATTATTTTTTTTGTAATGGTTGTTGATCCAATAAATTTCTTTTTTATTCTTTCAATGACCTTAGGGTCCAATAAAGTTTTCACATACCGTAAAGTAAGAAAAATGGCATCTTCAACTCTGGATTAGTCGGAACAAGCCACAGATGCACAATCTAAAATAAATCAGTGCATATATTAGAATGATGATTAAATCATTTTAAAAAGTCATTAATTAAAACAAAAAATTAATTAGAATTCGACTTACTGCTTTCTTTGGGATGTTGAAGAGATTAATAAATTTTGTATTTTTATTAGTTTTGGCCGACAACAATCTTAGGATTCTTGGATAGAAAACTTTTTCCTGGTAGTTCACTTGTTGTCTCAAATAAGGAATGACTTTAAATTCCCAAGACTATAAAATACAACAACAACAACAACAGCATACCCAGTGTATTCCCACCTAGTGGGGTCTGAGGAGGGTAGAGTGTACGCAGACCATATCACTACCTCAATAAAAGTAGAGTGGCTATTTTCGATAGACCCCCAACTTAGGACCAACAATAGTATAACCAATACAAAAAGTAAGCACATATAAACTAGTATGGCACACAAAATAAACTAGCAGCATAACAAACATGAAAGATAAGTGCATAATAAACTAGTACGGAATGCAAAATAGCCAACACCACTAGCCCCAAAAACTATAGCCACAATACTATGAACCAGAAACTCCAGACCCAAAGGAGCACTGCCCTATTACTACCGCCGAGCTCCTACCCCCTAACCCTCTACCCTAATCTGCGTCCTCCATACCTTCCTATCAAGGGTTATATCCTCTATAAGCTATAATTTCTCCATATCATGCCTAATTACTTCCCTCTAATATTTCTTCGGTCTACCTTTATCCCACCTAAAACTATCCATAGCTAGATTCTCACACCTCTGCATTGGATCATCAAGGCCCCTCCTTATCACATGCCCGAACCAACGTAGCCTCACTTTTCGCAACTTATCCTCCACCGAGGCAACTCCCACCTTATCCCAAATAATCTTATACCTCACCCTATCTTTCCTGGTATGTCCATATATCCATTACAACATTCGCATCTCTGCCACCTTTAGCTTTTGAATGTGGGAGTTCTTAACTAGCTAACACTCTGCTCCATACAACATAGCCATTTGGACTACCGCTCTGTATAACTTACCTTTCAGCTTCAGGAATATCTTCTTATCACAAAGGACTTCTGAAGCGAGCCTCTACTTCACCCACCCTGCCCCAATACGATGCGTGACATCCTCGTCAATCTCACTATTACCCTAAATTGTGGACCCCAGATACTTGAAACTCTCCCTCTTCTGGATGGTTTGAGATTTTAGCTTTACAACCACTCCATCTTCTTGCGACATATCACTGAACTTACACTCCAAGTACTCCATCTTGGTTCTACTTAACCAAAAACCTTTAGATTCAAGCGTCTGTCTCCAAATATCTAACTTATCATTAACTCCACCCCAAGTCTCGTCGATCAGAACCATATCATCTATAAATAACATACACCAAGGCACCTCCCCATGAATATGTCGCGTCAAAAAATCCATCACCAAGTAAAATAGAAACGGGCCAAGAGTCGATCCCTAGTGTAACCCTATCAAAACTGTGAAGTGCTCTGAATCTCTACCTACTGTCCACACACGAGTCTTCGCACCATCATACATATCCTTCTTTCTCTCTCAAAACTGTTTCACTAATCTCCTCACAAGGTGAATAGCCTCAGTGGTAGAGTGACCAGGCATGAAACCAAACTAATTCTCAGAGATCGTCACATCCTCCTATAAAATAAAGGCAATAAATTAAAATTATTATTTAATAAAAATAAATCATATCATAATAAAATAAATATTTACCATGAAATCCTATTGAAAGCCATATAAGTTGACTATCTTTGGCATTAATGTAGTCAACAAATATTTGACAGTCATTTTGAAGCCTTCATAACCCTAAGAATAGCTGTTAAATGCCTTAAGATTCTCGGAGAGCCTTATTAAACCAACTGGTATGTTGTTGTTAATGCATCTTGCCCAAAGAATATTATGTACAAACCAAACCAAGCATAATAATTATTTGTGCTTATTTGAAAGTCTTTTACCTTCCAACGCTTCTATCAAATTTTTATTTTTGAAGCTTAGACCAATAAGAGACACCAGGTCATCACGATCACTTAACTTGCCTTTGCCATTTTTGGTATGCAGGGTACTTTTTTGGGTTAGAATAGGTATAACTTGAGAAGGAGATGGAGAATAGCATTTTAGTCCAATAACTATGGCAAACTCCTTCAAACCAAAACAAACAGGCATGCCACAGTAATTTATCTAAACCTCATCCATCTTATCTTTATTTTCATACATAAATCTACGCTTGAGAAGATCATATACCATTTTCATTTGGAAACGAGCATTGTTGTCCTCCGGCAAATCAAGATATCGCCCAAAGTAGCTATCCCTGAAATAAGCATCCAATTTTTGTTCTCGAAATATTTTTCTGAAGCCTCTAAAAGATTTTCCCATGGCTTACTTGACCACGAAATGACCAGTTAAATTTATGGCACCATCGTAGTGCATTCTCATAGGATAACTATCAATGCTGAAGGTTTTAACCAACTCTTTGGTGGAAGGAATATTAGCATTTGGATCATCTCTTTTGAAATATTCCTCCTCCCTATGTTCATTATCTTCTGCTTTTAATTGATATAACGTTTGTAAAGCAAGCTCACAGAGTGGTGGATGTAGCCTAGTTGCTTCACTTATCCCTTTACTTGGACTTGATTCGATTTTTTTTTGAGAGCTATATAATCTAAAAATAGCTGGAACATCAAATATATTATAATTGATTAATGCATAGTTAAAAAGGGATAACAGTAAATCTAACATGTACAGTAAAAAAATAACATTTCCAACAGATCACACATCTGTTGCACCAAGTAGGTTATCTATTGCAACATATAACTAACTTGTTTCAACGGATGAGTAATCTGTTGGAAACAATAAAAATATATCACTTATCTGTTGAAACAGAAGACTGTTCTATACAATAGATCACTCATTTGTTGCAAAATCTGAGTTATCTTTTGAAACAGTTATCAACTGTTAATATTGTTTAGATTTATTCCAACAGAAGGGTCATCTATCATTACAGATGAATGAAAAGTTAGATTGTTCATCTGTTGCATCAAAAGGTTTATCTTTTGTATCAGAATAATAATCTGTTGCATCAGATGGTTAATCTATTACAAAAAAAATAATACCAATTTTTTTTCAATAGAACAACAACAATGTCACCATTTAATATCAAATACATCATTTTTACAAAGAAAAATAATAAATCAACTCAATAACACCAACATAACACACACACTAACATCAACAATGACCAAAAACACCAACATTATTGTGTTGTATTTGTACAAACACAAATAACATAAATTAAACTTCAAAAAATTCAATAGACCCAACAAATTGAATCAACAGTTCAATAACAAGAACTACAATAACAACAAAAAATTTTAGGGTTTTTCAGTCCCTATTTCAAGTTGAGGTAATAAATATTGAAATTATTAATCAATACTAGAAGAGAAGTTGGCTCAAGTTCCTTTTTCTCTTTATAACTAAAAGGACTTAATTTTACCTGTGAAAAAAAATGGGACAACGAAAAACTCGAATGTGTTATCATCGGAGAGCACTGTTGTTATGTCGATTGACGGTTGAAAGTCGAAAAGAAACTCACTAACTATTTATTGCCGGAGGTTGAATTCATCGGGGATTGAAGGGATATATTTTGCAGAACTGTTGGTTGGGAGAAAGTTGAGAGAAACTGTCAAGAAAGACAGGAGAGAGATAGCTGATTTAGCGAGGAAAGGGGTGTGGGTTGATTTATATTTTTGAAAAGACTAGAAAGTTTTGAAAATATTAATCAAGTCCACAAATAACTTAAACAAGTTTCCTAATTATTTTTGACCCTTTAAATTGGTCAATGTCACCAACCCTTCATTCAAGACTTAAATGACACCTTTCTTTCAAATTTTTTATGTTTCATGCTGGTCTATTTTTCTTGAATAAAGGATCAATACGAGATGATATGCTAATAAAAAGAATATTATTGACCAAAAAATATATCGGGGTGTAGTTTTAAATTGTATCCAATAGGAGAAGGTAAATTTGTACATTTTCCTGTGTATAAAAGCATTCATATAAGTCATATTGCCTTATTCAAAATAGTATCATACTAAATTGAGTAAGATGATTATTGTTTTACTTATATGGATGAGATACATATTTTGTTGGTCATTACATTTGATTGACCAACTAAATATGTACCTCGTCCTTATAAGTAAAACAATAATCATCTTACTCATACATAATTAACACACATATATATATATATGTACACACATTATTATGTATATATCCTGTCTATTATCTTGGTTGACAAGTATTTTTGTCAATCTCTCTACTTAAAATCATCTACTAAAACTGAAAAATATTCTGTTTGATAGCATTCAAAATTTTTGTAACAACATTGGGTAAAGTTGTGTCGTTTGTGACCCAATTCATTTTTAGTCCATTTCAGCACAAGTAACTTTTTGGTCGATTTTGACCAAACTCATTTATTATTCCAGCCAATTTTACACCCCTTGTGGTATGTTATGTTAATCTTATATTACTACTCCATAATGGGGATATTATTATACATCTAAAGTAGTTCAAATATAGCATATTTTAATTAAAGAGAACAAAAACTTTTTTAATTAATATATATTAAGTTATATATCACAACTACCAAAATCAAAACTTATCAATAGTTGTGGGTCAAAGGTTTTACACTATTACTCCTGAGTCTACACCCAGGATGTGGACGGTACTCAAAATTTCTACTAATCTCAGTGGACCTATGGCGTGGTGTAATGATCCTCTAGACCATTTTTCCTTTTTTTCATATGTTTTTATGTGTTGTGCTTTTTTATAACAGCTACAGGTTATGACTTGTCAAAATTGTTGGTTTGATTTTCGGACAATTCATTTAAATTTTAAGATCATTTTCCTATTTTGAATATTTTGAAGTTGATAAATTGGATTTTGCCAAAACTCTAGGTAAATAACCATGGATGATAATTCTGATAGTTTCATTAGCTCCTAAGCATGGATGTTAGGCTAAGAGGATACTTGGTCCCAGTTTTAAGACTTCTGGGCTCATTTTGGGTTATTAGAATGATTTTGGTATAAACGGAACAATGAAAAGAATATTCTATCAAAATGACCTTGTTGGAAATTTTTTGCTTCCATTGAGTCCAAAATGTCGAATTCGTTAGGTAGCATAGTTGTAATATCCCATAAACTCCTAGCTAAGTTTCTAATCATTCATCATATATTTAAAGGCACAAAAGCAACTATTTTAAACCATTGGTAAGTTTTATGACCATTCACCTTATTTGTAAAGTATTTTCAATGCGATTATGGTCATGGGAAACACATAGAGCAAAGTTGAGTTGAGAACATTTATATCGATTGAGTTTTACAATTTGATCCTATTAAATGAGTATAACTCCTAGAATGTATAGAGTTTTTGGATCTCAAAACCCGTAAAATAAAAGATCTTTGAATTTTCTTTCCAACATATCAGATTCCACCTTAATTTGATGTTGGAGTAGTAAGTTATGCTCATTTTACCTAGGAGTATCTATCTGCCAGAGGTTGACGACTTGAGGTAATGAGTTGTCAACTTTGTTGTCAACCTTAATAAAAAAAAGACCTTAAATCATTTAGAAGATTGACGACTAAGTTGACGATCCATCAACTAGTTGATAAGTTATCAACTGAGTCATAACCTTAACCAGAAAATATCCAAATCTAGCTAGAGATTGACTACCATATTGACAAGACATCAACAAGCTAACAAGTTGTCAACTTAGTTGTCAACTGCGAAATTCCTGTAATTTTATTTTAGGTTCCTTATAGGTAGTTTGGTCTTTTCCTTACCTCAAACCCTACCCCATGACTTAATTAACCCCATAAATGTTATGTACTCATAAGTTATCAATTTTTTAATATTCACTATCCTCTCCACTCTCAAGAGAAAGAAGTAGGGTTTCTTTAAAAAGTTCAACTCCTAAGGCTCCAAGTCAGGTTTTCTTCAAGAGATTCACTAAATTCAGGTATGTGGGGTTTGAACAAGGATAATCTTTCTTCCTTGTGCCCAAAAACTTTGATTTTACAATTAAATTTATGAGATTTCAATTAGGGTTCACACCCAGTTACCATGTTTTCAAATTTATGACACTTTCATGTGATTTGGAGTTTAGTTAGCATAAGAATTTACCTTTACTCATGTTTTACGTACATTATTATTATTATGATATGAATTTTGGTATTTTGACATGCATTTCCATAAGTTAATAAGTATACATGATTTTCAGCATGATTCAGTCAGTTTACCAATAAGAGCATATGAACTTATCGTGATTCTCTCATTTTACAAGTAGTTTAGATTTACTATTCTAGATTACTACAGTATGATTTAGATTTTAGTTTTGATCTTATGATCTCAGACATGATATGAAATTTATATAGTTATTCATGAGTATGAGTTATTAATAGAAGCATGATTGTTTTTCAGATTTATAAACCCATATGATTATTTTATGGTGAATTTCATCAGTATGAGCATCTAATATATATTTTTGGGAGTAGTATTTAGCACTGAGAGGGGAATATGGATTCAGTGCATCCTATTTCCCAAAAACTATATGCCATCGTTTGTTTTTAGGGGCCTCTCCATATTTTTAGTTTAGGTTATATTTTGATGTCAAGACCTAAACTCTTGAGTAGATTGCCCATGGAAAGTATCCAACCCTCCTTAATGTGGGTCAGATGTTGGACTCAATCCTAGCTCATATGGTTTATGTTGGTTATGAGGATCACCTACAGAAAAAGAGTATCATAGAAACTAAGTGTAACACTGACAGATTTTCAGATATTGTCTTATGAGTTTCTTTATGATATTTTAGCTTTTATTTGCTCACTAGTTATGCTAGTATCATGGGTTAGATTGGGATCACTTGTGGTTCTAAGTGTCACGTGACATCTAGAGGTATCCTTGGGGCATTACAAACTTGGTATCTGAGCCAGGTTCAAGTGTCCTAGGGTTTTTATGAAGCCATGTCTAGTAGAGTCTTGTAGAATGATATGGAGATATTTGTACATTCTTCGAGAGGCTATTGGGAATTTAAGAAATATTTTCCTTCTTTCATACTGTAGATCATGCACTAAAGTTGTCCTCTTAGAAACTTACATTGATTTGTGTGTTAATCTAAATTCCTCCAATAATGCCTCATCCTTAAGATAATATGAGTAGCAAATCTCAATTCCTACTAGTAGGATGCTCTCAAATTAACTATTATACACTTCAAAAATCACACAAATGGCTTAAGAGAAGCCTATTGGTGTCTTTTAAGTCCTTTAAGTCAAACTTCATGTCCTCATCTATATGAGTTGTGTATTTAAGACAAAATGTGATATATATTTAGATTTCTCTTCAACCCTTCATTACAGATATTGCTCATGAAAGAAAAGAGTATGTACCTAGATTATTGAATACATTTTTCATTAAGGGATATTGTAACTTAGACTATTATGATCCATAAGTGGTACAACAATCTTACAGTTGAAAGTATGGATTTAGAAGTGTAGTGACAAAAAAGATATGGATAGCTATTAGTTAAGAGTATATGTGTGGATCTATACATGCTATTGAGTTAGTACTGAGGTTTTATGTGTTTAGGTGTTAACTAAGGGTTTGTGAATATGGTGTAGATTTCATTGTGGAAAGTTAGAGAAAGAGTTAGTAGTTAGGGAGACCTAGAGTATGTTTGACGTAGGTGAGGAGTTCTTGATGGTATTTCATTGTGTTAGAAAAGTATAAGTTATTAATGAAAGTTTTGGTGGCTAAAGGATGTTGACACCTAATTTTTTCTCTCCATACTTAAAATTAACGTCTTCAGGCTTCCTGATCATTAAAGAACACGAAATACAACTTCACATATATTTTGCAATTGTGAATAAATTATTGATATTCATCCTTAATTTAGGACTTTATCAATTTATTCTTTATATTTTACTTTTATAATTTATTGACAATTCTCTGTATGTTGATATTTTTAATCAATTTATTATCTTTTAATATTTTTGACAATCATCTGCACACGTGCAGGACATGACGTCACATTTTTTACAGTATTTTCAAATTAATTATATTTTAATATTCTTTATATTTTTCTGTAATTACATATTAATACCTACATTTTTGTACATTTATTACAATCTGCAAAAGCTGAGTCAGATCAGTTATTTTAATATACCGAGCAACAAATCAGTCAAGTCAGTCTCGTCATCTTTATGACACTTGACTTTCTTTCACCTACTACCCAAATTTAATAAATTTATTAGAAAAAAATAGATTTGATATTTTTATTATTTTTTTTCTTTTTAAATACGCAACATACATACACACAATAAAGAGAAAAAAATACACACCACATATCCAAACTCACACACATATGCACGGCTTTTCTCTCTCTCTTTCTCTCTCCCTTCCTTTCTCTCTCTTCTTTCTCCTTCACTGTTGTTGCAACCCACCATCACTGTTGGAGCTCCGATGAGTAAGTTCCAGCCAACACCACCACACGCTTCTCTTTCCCTTCTTTCCCCTTGTCACTGCCGCCACCGAAAGGTCGAGCTTCGCAACAACAGCCGCCAAAACTCCAGATTCACCCTGTTGCTTCCCCTTTCCTTTTCCTTCCCTTTTTTTGGCCGCCTCGCCAGAATTAGTATCCAACAGGCTCCTAAGTCACCATTTCCGTGACACATTACTCTGCCATGGCCAGATTTGGCTAATTTTTGTACAGATCTGGCGTTGCTCTGGCATCCGCCGTTGATGAAACGCCAACACTATTACTATTTGGGATTTTTTGCTTTCATTTTCAATTATTACAGTTGTTTATTATTATGGTTTTATGGTTTTGGTTGAATCTGCTCACTGATATTATGTATCATTGTTTTTTATTACTGATTTGTTTATCATGGTCGATTTGCACCCGAAACATTCACTATATAGATAAGTTTGATTAGCTATGTCTTTGACTGATTTTGGATGATTTTGTCCTCGATAATACATGAAAATGCCATAAAAAAATATTTGGCCAATGACATTATCTCTCCGTCGGATATTTGAGGCCCCTATTACAAAAGACAGACTTTATTTTATCAAAGTTATTATTTTATATTAAAGGTCGACACTTGGCCAATGATATTATCTTTCCATCGGATTTTTGAGGTCATCCCATTACAAAAGACGAACTTTACTTTCTCAAATTTACTATTTTATATCAAGGGCCGATACTTGGCCGATGAAGAAATTTTTAGTCGATTTTTTAGGCCTTTATAAATAAAAAGACAGATATTGTGTATACAAATACTTAATAAAATAAATAAATCTGGGCAATGATGAAATCTTTATAAATTTTTTAAAAACTTTATCTGGGCCCATTTTTTAACAAAAATTATATATTTAAATACATATATGCACACATACCTTTACAACTTATTGTGGTATTATTTATTTGTTACTAACATTGTTGTTGCAAATGTTAATATTAATTATTCGAAATACTCGTCGGGAATGACATTCAAAGAAGACCTTAAATTTTGTGTTTGTATTTTTATATTTTTATTGTGGTATTATTTATTTGTTACTAACATTGTTGTTGCAAATGTCAATACTAATTATTCGAAATACTCGTCGGGAATGACATTCAAAGAAGACCTTAAATTTTGTGTTTGTATTTTTATATTTTTATACTTGTACAAATATTATCATATTGAAATTTTATTTTTAAGGGCGTTGGGCGAGGATGTTCTTTACTTATACAAACTTCACCACACGTTTAGGCAAACTTAAGCCATTAATATTTATACAAAAAAAAATCAAATTAATTTAGGTATTTAATCAAACAAAATTGAAAATACTTTCTTTTATGAGTTCCTTTTTTTTCAAATTCTTATGTACTTTGGTTACATGTCTTTACATATTGTTTATGATGAAATATGTAATTTATACACACTTTAAATATAGATTCTTTTAAAATGCATTTTATATTTATAAACATTGATTTTTTTCATCTTTTAATAAACCTAAGTCTGGTCGGGAACCACATTTGTGGATTCTAAAAAGTGTCTAATCACTTTTCTTCGGAATAATTTGAACCCTTACTTGAAATCTAAAATGGTTTCGCAGATTAAATAAAGTCACACTTGTTAAACGAATAAGTAGGTTTCCTATATTTTCTTAAAAATTAGGTGGCGACTCTGTACAAAATTAATTATTTTTGAATCCATAATGTCGTGCTCGTTTTGACCTTAGGTAAAAATAGGGTATGACAAAATATTCTTAATTTAGGCTTTTCCTTGTGGTTGTGTAAAAAGGCATTAGTTGTTGCTTGTAGAGCTAGGAATATAATTTAGACGTTTGGATGGATAAGTAGTAGTGATGTGTGAAAGGAGGATATGTTAATGGATTATAATAAGATAAACCATAAGATTATGATTGATTATTGTTATTATGAGGTTCTTATAGACTGGTGTTTCTTGATGTTTTTCCAAGAGAGAATAGTATGTGAGGTTTTCGTTATCATGTCTAGTTCTAGACATTAAGTTTGAACAGTGGATGATCATCAAGGTTGAATTAACTTGGTTAGTAATGGTAGTTATGTGGTAGTGATCTAGTAGGCTTGAAATCGTATATACAAGAATTTAAGTTCATTCATTTGTAATTAAGTGTGATGGTGTAGGTATGATGTAGAGTCGTACCCAAGGTAATATTTGCATTATTTTCTAAGATTATTAAGTTTTATGTGTGGTTTATAGTCCCCTTGAGTTGCTAATTAATGAGTCTAGTTATATAGTATATAGTGTTCTTAATAGCTAAGTTAGGATTTATATATTGATTATGTTAGATTTTTTGGTATAATAGAAACTCTCATAGTTTTTGGAAAAGTATAAGCTTAGAGGTGTGATATTAGTAAGCTAAGAAGAGAAGGGCAGATTGTGTAGTTAGTAA
Organism: Capsicum baccatum var. pendulum; assembly: GCA_030864225.1. Taxonomy (NCBI): domain Eukaryota; kingdom Viridiplantae; phylum Streptophyta; class Magnoliopsida; order Solanales; family Solanaceae; genus Capsicum; species Capsicum baccatum. Next base: position 179,267,048 of record CM061556.1, on the reverse strand, counting down.
GGAAGGTATGTTTACCAAGAAGGGTGTAAGTATATTATGATAATTGTTGAAGCTAGAGAGAGTTTATGGTGATATATAATAATATATAATAAAGGAGTGTCCAAGAATAAAGTTAGCATTTTCCAAATATAGTCTATCCGCATGACTTGAGCATTCATGTGTGGACCATTAGATTGAAGAAATCATGGCTCAATCTTAAGGATATCAAATAGGCCCATAGGCTTCAATTGTCAGTTTTGATCTAAGGGGGAAATAATAACATGGAGAACCAAATCAAGACTTGTGAGTTAGATTGTGGTGCATGTCAATAAGAGTTATGATGAGATAGTGATACATCCTTACTCTAGTATATTTCTTGGGTTTCAGTCATTATGACACCATATTCATGTCTTGAGTGATAGAACTAATCCTGTGGCTAATGCTTATACACTTCATGCATATTCTTGTTCATTCTTAGCTCCTAACAAAAGAAGGAATAGCTTCACACTGTGATTTGAGTCATCCCCCACAAATATATGAGCTCCAGTCTTATGTTAAGTAACTTATGATAAGTATGAACCCATGTTTTAGAGTATTCTCGGTTTTCAGAACTCATGGTACACCCTTAATGACCAGTGAAATTTGAATTATGTCATGTATGTCCTCAGTTTAGATCTCTTAAATGAATTCATGTATATGACGCTCTATTCTTCAGGCTACAATCAAGTGGCAAAGTTATGTATAACATTCTTTCATGTTGTAGGCCCCTATGTTCTATCACTTTAGTAACCCTCCTTATATTAAGAAAGTGGGTGATGAGAGTAGATGAATAATGGTTTAAATGGGAGAGGGTAGATGTTTGTTATTAGGGAAAATTTGTTAAATGCTTGTTTTTCTGAGGTTATAAGGGAGAAGGAAGATCGAGATAAAGCTTGGTATATGTCATAGTTAGTTGAGAATTTTTAGTGTATCTTTTTGTTGATTATGCATGAAAATTGTTATTGATAGAAGTATTAGAGAATATGGAAAAATTTCCTAGGTGGGTTGGTTGCCTAGAAGTTCATATGTAGTTATAACAATTGGCTTAAATATCATGTTGGTATAAAAGTGGATGAATGCATTATGTGCTAGAGAATTACAAAAATCTTAAATTAGTTTTTGAGGTAGTAAGGAGTGTTATTCTTGAGATTAGAGCTCTAAAAGGACATAGGATATTGAACCCCGTGTTTTAGACTTGTATTATGGTGTTATATGTATCACCTTGTGACTTTAAGTTAGGCTTGAACATAGTAAGGGTATGTAATTCAACTTAGTCTTTGGCAGAGGAGTCATCAATACCCATATAAAGATTATAAGTTGCATCAAAAGAAGTATAATATTTAAGAGGTAAAGTATAGTTGAGAGAGTATTTGAGAAGAGTGGCTAAAATTAAAAGTTAATAACTGCATTGCATAAGGAACAGTAATCCTATTCTAGCTTCTATTTTATATGATTATATTCTATGTTATATAGTTGTAGCTATTTTGTGATTCCTTATTCAAATTTCATACTCAGATCATGCCCAAAATTCTTCCCTCGATTGTTATTAGAAGTTTTGATAAGAAGAGTCTAAGGAAACTCATATTCCTTTCTTAGTAACTCTTAAAAATTTGATCACGTGAGCTATCACTTTGAAGTTTTATGTACAATTGTATCATGAATGTTTCAATTGAGTTCTAAACTCTCAAAATGAATCAGCTCCTTAAAGTCAATCAAATCAACTCAGAAATTAGTTTCATGATAGAAGTTTTATCATTTCAGCTCAGTTATATCATTGATTATCAGGTATGTCAGGTCTACACTATTCTATTTTTCCAAAAATTAGCCTTCATTTGAGGATGAATGATCCAAAGGGGGAGACAATGTAATACCCCACAAACTCCTAGCTAAGTTTCTAATCATCTGTCATGTGTTTAAAGGCCCAATAGCAATTATTTTGAACCATTGATAAGTGTCATGACTATTCAACTTGTGTGCAAAGTATTTTCAATGCGATTATGGTCATAGGAAATACGTAAAGCAAAGATGAGTTAAGAACATTTATATACCCACAAACTCCTAGCTAAGTTTCTAATCATCTGTCATGTGTTTAAAGGCCCAATAGCAATTATTTTGAACCATTGATAAGTGTCATGACCATTCAACTTGTGTGCAAAGTATTTTCAATGCGATTATGGTCATAGGAAATACTTAAAGCAAAGATGAGTTAAGAACATTTATATCAATTTAATTTTAATATTTGAGCCAACAAGGATCAACAATAAACGAGTATAACTTCTAGAATATATAGAGTTTTTGTAGCTCAAGACTAATCAAATGAAATATTTTTGAATCTTCTTTCCAACGCATCTGATTTCACCTTAATATGATATTGGAGTAGAAAGCTATGCTCATTTTACCTGGGAGTATCTGTCTGCCAGAGGTTGATGACTTGAGGTGACGAGTTGTCAACTAGTTAACAAGATGTCAAATTTGTTGTCAACCTTAACTAGAAAAGACCTTATATCATTTAGAATATTAACGACTAATTTGACAAGCCGCCAACTAGTTGACAAGCTATCAACTGAGTCGTGGGTAGTTTGGTATTTTTCTCACCTCAAACCCTACCGCACGACATAAATAACCCTATAAAATTTATGTACTAGTCAGTTATCAATTTTTCAATGCTCATTCTCCTCTCCACTCTCAAGAGAAATAAGTAGTGTTTCTTTTGAAAGTTCAACTCCCAAGGCTCCAATTAAAAGTTTCTTCAAGAGATTCACTAAAGACAGGTATGTTGGGTTTTAATAAGGATAACTTTTCATACTTGTGCCCAAAAGCTTTAGTTTTGCAATTGAATTTATGAGATTTCAATTACCATGTTTCAACATTATAACACTTTCATGTGATTTAAAGTTTAGTTAGAAGAATAATTTACCTTTACTGATGTTTTTACTTACATGATTGTTATTATGAGATGAATTTCAGCATTTTGACATGAATCTTCATGAGTTGATAAGTATACATGATTTTCAGCATGATTTAGTTAGTTTACCAATAAGTGCATATGAATTATCATGATTCTCTCAGTTTATAAGAAGTTTAGATTTACTATTTCAGATTACTACAGTATGATTCAGATTTTAGTTTCGATCTTATGATCTCAGACATGATACAAAAGTCACACAGTTATTCATGAGTATGATTTATTAATAGAAGTATAATTGGTTTTTCAAATTTATAACCCATATGTTTATTTTAAGGTGAATTTCATCAGTATAAGCATACAATATATATATATATATATATTTGGGAGTAGTATTTAGCACCAAGAAGGGAATGTGGGTTCAGCACATCCTATTTCTCAGAAACTACGTGCCACCATAGGTTTTAGGGACCTCGCCAGAGAGTGTCCTCCTTGACCAATATAGGCTCAGTTTAGTGATCACTCTAGTTTTAGTTCAGGTTTTATTTCGATGGCAAGGGTAGAACAACCCTCCTCAATATGGGTCAGATATTGGACTCCATGCTAGCTGATATGATTTATGTTAGTTATGAGAATCTCCCATAGAAAAAGTGTATTTTAGAAACTAAGTGTAAAGACTCACATATTTGTTCAGAGATTATCTTATAAGTTATTCCTTATGTGATTTCAACTTCCAATTTTGCCTATGACAAAAGTGAGTCCTTTTACACTTAGCCTGCATGGTTTGAAAGTATATCCAGCTTTAGTTTTACTTATTCTATTGGAGTAAAAATCTAAGAAAATAAGTGTAGTGACTCATGCAGTTATCAGATTATGTTTTATGATATTTCAGTTTTCACTTTATTTCAGTCTCTTGGTGAGTCTATTTACACTTAGCATGCATGTTTTAAGATTATGCATTGATTTAGTTTTACTTATTGGATTCTCCCCCACTTACTTAGTACATTCCAGAAGTACTGACCATATATATGTCTATGTGGATACAATATTTTATAATGTAGGTACGAGTTATAGCCTACAATATCTGGCAAGGCAATTCGCAGCTTTCAGTCAGAAGGTGATGAGTTCTCGTTGTTTGAGAACTCCAGTTAGTGTATAGATTCATTAATTCATATTTTATTCAGTTGTATTAATTAAAGATAATTGGGTGTGATGTCTTGGCTACCTATAGTTAGTATTAGTAGACGCTTCATAGATAGTCAGTTCAGATTTGATGTATTCAATTTCAGTTTCCTTTGTATAACCAGTGTTGTAAGTTTTTAAATTGTATTATATTGAACAAGTTGAGCTAAATACATCTTTTTCATTTATTATTTATAGTTTTATAGATATATTTTAGTTGTTTTCTAGTTATGCTAATATCATGGGTTAACTTGGTATCACTTGTGGTTATAAGCATTGTGTGACGTCCAAGGGGTGGTCTTGGAGCATTATAATAGTTCATTTATGTGTATGGGTTCTGAACAAATTCCGAGCATCCAATCGGAGTCTATTAGGACTTAGAAAAGATTGTTGGTGCCTAGTCGCTAGTGTAGCTTCTTAAGAGGATTGGGGACTGCTTAAGCGGTAGCCACTTTAGTGACTAAGCACTAAGGATGGCAACGGAACCGGAACTTTCCGTTCCGGTTCGGTAGCGTCGTTACCGGTTGATTTTCGGTACCGGTAACAAACCGGTTCGGTTGGTTCCGGTTTACCGGTACCCAATGTTCCGGAAAACGAAACCGGACCGGACCTTCAAAAAATTCCGGTATTTCCGATTCCGGTTGACCGGTTTCCGGTCTGAAAATTTAACGGCCAAAAATTTGGTTTTAAAATTGGTTTTTTTTTTTTTTTTTTTTATAAAAAAGGCTTGCAACGGCTCTTTTGGCTGTTGCATTGTAGCCGTTAGTTCCCCCCCCCCCCCCCCCCCCCCCACCTTCCAATTACCCCCCACCCTTTAAAATTTTACTATAAATATACTTCATTTCAATTATTTTTTTCACACAAATATTATCAATTTTCATACTCTCTCTTAATATTCTCTCAAATTCTCTCTAAATATTTCTAGTTTTATTATATTAGTTGAACACTTGAAGTTGAGGATTCATTTAATTCCGACATTTGTTATACGTCTGCTTTTACGCAGACGTTCGGTATATTCGTTCCAACTTTAATCTCTTTTTTTTACGTTAATTATCTATATTTTTTTTCTTTACAAACATCAATTTGTATTTGTATTGCTTGTTTTAATATTTTATTTTCAAATACGGATTTTGAAAAAAATAGTAGTGGTAAAAAATCAAATTTTGGTAAGGTCTTTCGTAGAAATAAAAAAAGTAAGGCTAGTACTAGTTCATTACCGAGTAGATTTAATGAAACTTCATTATCACAACCTAATGGTTTCGATGTTGGTATCGGTATGGAATTAGATAATGAGACCCTGAATAGGCGTTATAATAATTTTGAGGAAGACTTACCAGAGGAAGATGATATAGAAGAACAAGAATTAGGTGATAGCCCTACCCCTACTAGTCCGGTTACGGAATTATCGGAACACGGTGAAGAAATTTACTAGGGACAAAGGTACCGAACGTACTAAAAGGTCTTTAGTTTGGAAATTTATGGAGCATGATAGGGTAAAAAGTACTGCTACTTGCAATAAATGCAAGAATGTTTTTAAACATTTGACTGGGGGCAAAAATGACGGGACAGGATTGCTAACTTCGCATTTGATGAGATGTAATAAAGAATTTATTCGTCTAAAAAATGAGGCTAAGGCAAATAAAGATGGTACAACATTTGTACATGAATCTGTAGGAGGTAATATAGTTCAAACACGTTTAGACATGTTTAACCCGGCTGAAGCAAGTTCATCCTCGACATATAATGAAGATGTAGATAGAGAAGACCTAGCAAAAATGATTGCTGTTATGGGTTTGCCTTTTAGTTTTCCTTCGCATCCCGGTTTTATTCATTATATTCAACGAGTATATAATCCCTCTTTTAAAGGTTTTTCTCGAAATACAATTAAAAATGATATTTTTAAATTTCAAGCTGAACATTGTCATTTTCTTCGTTGCTTATTTGATAAATTTGATGGTAGAATATCTGTTACTTCTGATATGGGTACTAGTGTTGTCGGTAATAATTATTTTACTCTTACGGCTCATTGGATTGATCACGATTGGAACATGCAAAAAAGAATTATTGCTTATAAATATGTCGATGAGTCTAAAACCGGTATGTATATAGCTAATACAATAACGGGGAGCATAAAATATTTTAGATTTATCGGTAAACCTATGACATGCACATTAGATAATGCTTCTAATAATTTGAAAGCTATTAACGAGTTAAAAACTAGATTATGTTTAATGTATCAAGATCATTTTCATGTTAGATGTTCCGCACATATTTTAAATTTGATAATACATGATGGTATTCATTTGTTTGGAAATGGTTGTGTTAAAGTGAGAATTGCTTGTAGTTCTATGTTTAAAAATAAAAAAAAAGGCTGTAATGGATGATTTTAAAAGTAAATGTGAACAATGTGGCCTTCCATATAGAAAAATTCCAAAAGAAATTCCTACTAGATGGAATTCTTTGTTTCAAATGTTTGAAGTTGCTGTTATATATCGTAAACCTATACAATTAGTTTATAATTCTTATAATGAGGATGTTAATTTAATGCTAGATGAAGATGATTGGACTGAAGTAGAAGAACTTTGTAAATTTTTAAAAACTTTTTATCAAGCTACGAACACAGTATCTGCTCAATATACTCCAACTATTTCTTCTGTTTTAGTAACTATTACTGCTATTTCTAAAGGACTTGTTGAATATAAAAAAATATGTCCTAACAAAGAGGCAATTGAAGCTATGATTGAAAAATTTTAAAAATATTATTTTCCGATTCCACAAATTATTTTAACAACTAATTTATTAAACCCATTTTATAAAGAATATGGTACACTGATGTTGGTTAGAAAATTATACAACAATTTAGAAATTGGACTTCATTGAAAAGCCATCAGTTGAAACTTGTTGTGCTAGCATAGTACCTACAGCTAGGAGTTTATATAACTTGTATCAAGTTATGAAACAAAATATTGGGCCAATTGAACCTTCTAGTTCTAGACGTAGATATGATGATTTAGATGACGAGATGAGCGAAGAACTTGGTCTTCAATGTTGTAGGAGTAATGATTTTGATTCGTATCTTTCGCAGGACCGGGAAAATATTAGAGATGAAACTGGAAAACAACAACTTTTATCGTGGTGGAAGACCCGGATCAGACAATTTTCAAAACTTTCAAGGATGGTTCGAGATTTGTTATCAGCTCAAGCTTCTTCAGTTGCTTCGGAGCAAGCTTTCAGCGCAGGAAGATTTATAATAGGAGATCATCGGTATTCGTTAGTAAGGGATAGTTTGGAGATTTCGGTATTATTTACAGATTGGATCAATGTCGAACGAAGAAATTTTGGGCTTCCCAAATTACCGCCCCATATTGAAGAGAAAATAAATGAAATTTTTGACGAAAATAGTGATGATGGAATGGAAGCAATGGAGCAACAAGGAAATAGACCAATTCCGGAGGATTTATCCGTCGAAGAATTAGAAAAATTACACCAAAAAAATTATAGACAATTTAGATATTAATAAGATTCTACAATAGAAATCTAATTCACACAGAACCCTTCCTAGAAGGTGGCTGCGTAGATTAGATTTACATTTAATATCTTTGTAATAAATGTTTGCCTAATTTTATTTTAAATTTTCTCTTTTGATTGTTGCAATTATGAAAAAAAAAATATTATATTAAGTATTTAAGTTTATAAAGTTAGAAAAAATTTTAACTTCTTAAACTTGCTAAAAATATTATATTAACTTAACATATATTTACAATAATTAAAACTTAAATTTATTATAAAAAAATTAATAAATTATATAAACTATATAAGTTAAAAATATATATATTTAACTTATATATTAATCTCAATTAAGTTATAATTTAAATTAAAATTTTTTTTTTTTAAAAAATGGTAGTGGCGACCAATTCCGGTAACGTTTTGGTATCGGTCCGGTCCGGTCCGTTTCGGTTCCACACCGATAGCTAGCGTACCGGTCCGAACAAGGGAAATGTTCTGGTATTTCGGTTCCGGTAACTCCAGTTCCGACGATATAAACCGATAATGAGGTTCCGATAACATTCCGGATCCGGTCAAACCGGTCCGGGGGTTCGGTTCCGGTCCGTTGCCACCATTACTAAGCACCGCTTAAGTGAAAGTTGATTTCAAGGTGGTTGCTTAAGCAGCACTCTATCGCTTAAATGGTAATTTCTTAAAGCTGTTATTTGACTGCTTAAGCGGCTATTGGTACATAGTATATATATATATATATTCCCAGTTGACTTTCAACTCATCTTGAATTTTAAAATAATTCACTATTATTATGGGAGCTCTCAAAATTAGTAGGGAAATTGTGGATTGAATTTGGGAATAATTGTGGAACATTAAAGTAGGTGGTGTGTGATTGTTAACCTGTAAGTTTTTGTCCTAAAGTGTTCTTGACTTTTTGAGTGTTATTGGAGCTTGGAGCGTGGAAAGTGTGAAAAATCATTCTTTTAGGCTAAGGTAAGTTAATTCAATGCCTCTTGATCACTTTCATTATTTTTCCTCGACAATTCCGCCCTTTTTTCCTTGTAAATGCATAGAATATAATTCTTGACGTCTTACAATTTTGGGATTGATTTGTGCCACCATTTAGACTCCATTTTTTCTCAGTTTTCAGAATGTATTCCCTGTTCTTTGAGGTTCCTAATAATGAATTTAATTTTTGAATTCTATATACAGGTCCCATAGACCTATTTTGGTAATTCGATATTCATCCCAAAGCTTATTATTGTAATTTGGGTCTTATTTTACTTGTATTATTGTGTAGATCAGAAATCTAATAGCGTGACAACACTCAGAGATTGAGAAATGGAGATAAATTTATTTGAGGATGGCTCGAGACTGTTGTTCGTCTATGAGGTACGCTTCGATCTAATCTTCTCTATGAGATTATGTATTGTATAAATTGCATGTGAGGTATGGATTATAATATAGGATTAAGACTATAGAATCTTGATATCGATATTTGACATGTTCAGGGTATTAAGAACAACATTGTAGTTTGAGCCCTAGCCTAGAATACTTGATATAGCTATAGATTTGGTCAAGCCTGCTTACATACTTGTTTGACCTTAAGTTGACATTAGGGATCCCTGGTATACTAATTGTGGTAGTCCTTAGTGATATGGGCGATATTCTTAGATTAAACCCACTGAGTATCATGATGCCCTTATTTTCCTTAGTTTTCTAAGTTATGACCTTTCTATTTTCTTGCTTTGTATGTTGTCGGGCTTGAGGCATTGTTTACAAGACCAGTTGGACATCAACTTAGTTTTCTGTACTCTGAGAGAGTTGTGATTTCACCTTATAGAAACTTGAGTGCGTGCATTTCTATTGTTTGAATACTAGTGATGGCATTCATATATTTATACGTGCTCGTACTTACTTAAGTGGATCCAACTAAAACCTTGATTTTTCTACTATTTTCGGAAAAAAGGGGATTTATTGCTCTTTTCACTTTTAAAACTATTTTTATATAGAAACCTTACCACCCTTATTGTTGGTTTATACATTTTATACTAAACCTACCATTTTAAAAACATGGACCAAGGTATATTTTGGTCCATTTTTTATTTGTTCAACTATCACTATTTACTTATTTCGGTCGAGGAAGGTTCGAACACTTTCTGTACTATTCTACTATTTTACTCTCGATCTCAGGCACTAGGTTTTATGGATTTTTAATTATTTTAATCTCGGTTTGACTTTGAGCACTTATTACACATACTTACCTTTGGCACTAGACGAAGTGGATTGTTTATGGATTTTTGAAAGTTTTGGTTCGAGCAGATGGTATGTACAGATATCTCGAGTCCCCTATGGGTCCCTCTATCTAGGAACTATGTACCAAAAGAGGGGATACCCTATAGGTCCTATCTTGCGTGCCAGCAAGATGAAGGAGGTGTATATACTTGGTATGATACACACAATTGACATGACAATATTGGATTTACTTTGCATTTAATCTATTCATATGCATTGATTATCACCAATATGTTTGTTTGTTTTTTGTACCTACTGAACTTTTGAGGGCCTAGTTAGTTCATGTTTGCTTTTGTGTACCTTCTTAGCTTATGGGGCTCCGAATAGATTATCGTTTGTTCTAGCTTATGGGGCTCCGAATAGATTATCTTTTGTTCTAGCTTATCCGACTGTATTATTTTTTGGATATTATTTTATAGTTCATGGCAGGTTTGATCATGGATTTATATCCGAAGTTGCGGTACGCTTCTGAGTTCTTTCCTCTTTGATATAATGAACCTTTTGAATATTCATATTGCAGGTTATACTTTTTTATTGTGCTAGAGAATGTTTCTTTCTTGCTTATAACCCTAGCAAGATTTATCGGAAACAACCTTTCTACTTCTTTAGAGGTAGAGGTATGGACTGCGTACATCTTACCCCCCCCAGACCCCACCAGGTGGGAATACACTGGGTTTGTTGTTGTTGTTGTTATAACCCTAGCAAGATTTAGGTTGTTACGCCAGCTTCCTCAGGTTAGTACCTTCTTGTTTAGCCTCATATACAGTACTGTTGTATATTCATTTCTTTTCTAGCTACTCTTTTGTATATCTTTTTTCGTCGGACTACTATTGTATATCTCTTTTTTCATACTACTATTATAAATTTTTTAGCTACTATTATATATCACTTTTGTCCCTAGTTACTGGTGGAAAATGGTAGTTTATCTTTCTCTCTCTATTATCTTTATTGTATTTTGTTTCTTAGTTAGTTGTTGTAATGTTTATTCTTGTATTATGTGTTACTTATATTTGCATTATCTTTAAATCTCAGTCGTCCAATACCTACTGAGTACCTCATGTAAACTGAGCATAATCATTTTCTATATGAAAAAAGTAGGAATAGCTGAACACCTTGATATAACATAATGAATATCTAAACCATGAATAAACTGAAGGACTAATACTATGCATTAACTGGGCATCTGAACTTCTGAAAACATATGAAAGTTCTGAAAATATGGTTGTTTGAGTTATGGGAAGAAGCTATGGGACAGAATCATAAAAGGATATGAATCATAAGAAACTGAAAGTGTGAGTGTTTTTAATGTTTTTGCTTAAAACTGAAGGCCTTAGGCCAAAAATCATGCTTAACTAAAAATTCTAAGTTTCCTAGTTTGGGAATTTCTTATAATCGGTATACGCCACGTGGGAGTTTCTTGACATCAACAAGATTCTTTTTGTTGCTATCCTAGAACCAATGGTAAGCAAAGAAAAGATAAAGGGCTATAAAAAATTCTTGGGATTCTAGGAGTGTATATCTAATGATAATGGTCAGATTTGGTGTCTTTGGAAGACTATTGGTCACACGTCTATTATCATCAATGATGATCAACAAATTAACATTAAGTTGGAGGATACATTGAACAATAACTTCACTTCTATCTCTTATATTTATGCTAAATACACATTAGTAGAGAGAGGGATGGCCTTGGCTCAGCGGTAAGCTTGCTTACCGTGGTGTGCCAGGGTCGGGGGTTCGAAACGCCCCTCCAGCAAAGCTGGGGTGAGGGCGCGTAGGTCAGGCCCGGAGTGGTCCCCCCTCCCCGACACCTACGGAGTAGGTATGAACCGGGTCGTCCCTTTACCCATTAGTAGAGAGACAAGATCTTTGGAATGGTTTGGATTCAACTAGTATGGTTATTAACGACCCGTGGTGCATTGAAGGGGATTTTAATGTCATTATTTACCCAGGGGAGAAGATTGGTGGAAAGCCTCGCAAAATGTATAAGAGTATTGACTTCTTGAACTGCATGGACAATTGTGGTGTCACTGATATTGGTTTCTCAGGTCCTAAATTTACTTGGTGCAATAATAGAAGACCAAGACAAAGAATTTGGAAGATACTTGATAAGGTCTTTATTAATGATAAATGGGCCAGTTTGTTCCAGAATACCACTGTTAATCACCTCGCGAGGATAGGTTCGGATCACAGACCTCTTTTTATAAAATGTTTTAATACTAATCAAAAAATTTATCAAGTATTTCAGGTTCCTCAACTTCTAGACCAAACAAGATGGCTTTATCAACATTGTCAAAGAGACTTGGGATACTCAGATCATAGGTAATAACATGTGGAGACTTCAATCTAAATTGAAATTAATTAGCAGGAAGCACAGCCAGTGGTAAAAAAACACCATAAGGGATGTTCATGATCAAGTACCCAAATGGGAAGAAAGGATCTAGGATCTTGAGGAGCAAAATATTATCAACAACTCAAATATTGATATAGAGAAGTCCAATAAAGCACACACGGAGTAGTCAAGGGGACCAATATGCAAAATTCCTTAACCAAACAAACAGCTAATGTAAAGTGGTTTGAGGAGGGAGATTGTAATACTAATTATTTTCATAGCATGCTCAGGGAGAAAAGAAGGAAATTACAGCTGAATACGATAAAGAATCACAATGGTAATTAGATCCATGGTGAGGACAAGATCGTAAAAGCGTCTGTGAAATACTTCAACTCTCTTTTCAACCTTCCTCCTACCACTTTGGACACTAACATTTTGGATTGCATCACTAAAAATATTACAGATGAATACAATGACATCCTTAGTGCAATCTCTACAGAGAATGAAATTAGGAATGTTGTGTTCAATCTATCTGCTACTAGTACTTCTGGTCCAGATGGTTACAATGGAACCTTTTTCCATTGTTGTTAGGACATCATTAAGGAAGATATAATTTCCTTTGTGATTGATTTTTTCAAGGTAAGTCTATATAAATTATATTCACATTCTTGCCATGTGCTTATTCCTAAAATTGACAATCCTATCACTTTGTCTGATTTTAGGCCTACAAGTCTCTCTAATTTGACTAGCAAAATAATCCATTAAATTGATGTTCCAAAGGAAAAAGGTGTCAAGCTTGGTTTAACAGGTACTAACAAAATAATCTCTAAATTTTGTCTATTAGATGTAATCCTTTATTAGCTATGCTCATCTCTCCTAATCAAACTAGTTTTGTTAAAGATAGATTTATTACTGAGAACATCCTTCTTGCTCAAGAAATCCTTCAATCCATTTCTGATTCTAATAAGGGTGGTAATGTAGTAATTAAATTGTATAAGGCCAAAGCAAACGATAGAATGTCTTGGCATTTTGTCACTTCAGTTCTTAGGAAATTTGGTTTTGCAGAATCTTGGATTGACATAATTCTTAATCTTATTTCTAGTAATTGGAATTCGACATTATCAATGGCTCCAGGAGGGGTTTTTCTCCTCAATACAAGTACTCAAACAAGGTGATCCTTTATCCCCTTCTCTCTTTATGATTGTAGATGAAGTTCTTTCTAGATCTCTCAATAATCTCTTCTTAGAAAAGAACTTTATTCGATTCTCAATGCCTGCTAGAGACCCTTTTATCAATCACCCAGATGACATTGTCATTTTCACTAGTGGCAGTAGAAATTCTCTTAATCTCATCATGAACTGTATTGGTAACTATGAGGCCATCTCAGGCCAGAAAGTGAACACCGATAAGAGTTTTTTTCTTACAGCTCCTAAGACTTCAGCCTATAGGATCAACAGAATTAGAACTTGTACCAGGTTTATGGATAAAAAATTTCCTTTCAATTATTTTGGGTGCCCTTTATATATTAGTAGGAAAAAGAATGAGTATTTTGATCGCTTCATGAAAAAAGTTATTAAGACGCTCAATGGATAGCAAGGTAAACTCTTATTTATTGGTGGTAAAGTGGTTCTTATTTAACATGTTCTCCAATCCCTCCCCACTTATATTCTCTTTGCTATGTGTCCCCCCAAAGGTTCCTTTAACATCTTAGAGAAACACTCTGCTAACTTCTTTTGGGGTTCTTCAGGTGATCAAAATAAGTACCATTGGAGATATTGGAAGAACCTATGCTTCCCTCTTGATGAAGGAGGTATTGGTATCAGAAGAATGATAGACATTGGCAACACTCTAGCAGCCAAGAGTTGGTAGAGGTTCATAACTATTCCATCCCTCTGGGAAACCTTTCTTAAAAACAAATATTGTATTAAAGCACATTGTCCTGTTAAATCTTGTGTATCTAGAAACTCTCACTCTTGGCAAAAGGTGCTTCAGGTGAGAGGTAAAATAGAGCCTCATATCCATTGGAAAATTAATTCTGGAAATGCTAGTCTATGGTGGGACAATTGGACAAAATTGGGTCCATTAGAAACTCTTTTTCCAAGTGCAAGAAAGAGTACTAAGGACTTGGTTAGTCTCCTATTTCACAATGGAAAATAGAAAATCACTTCATGGATCTTTTGCCAGATAGTATTTCTCAACACATCAAGAGCATTAGAATTGGTAATCCTGATTTACCTGATGAAGCTTATTGGGATCTTACGGGGGATGGTAAATATTATAATAAATCTTCTCTCCAGTTATTCTGTAACACAGAGTAAAAATATTTTCCTTAACAAGGTTTGGCATACTAGCATACCTTTTAAATTCTCTTTTCTAACATGAAGGGCATGTTATCCAAACTGCCCTTTGATGATATTGTATCTAAATTTGAAAAATAGATTGATACTTTATGTAATTGTTGTACTAACTCTATACCAGAGATCATTCAACATGTTTTTATTGAGAGTGATGCAGCTAGGTACATTTGGAAGACCATTGGACCACCCCTAGGGATTATTCACCAGTTATTGCCACTAAGAGGACTGCTTAATCATTGGTGGGAGCAAACATACTTGAATGATATACACAAGCAAGTTGTTCAGATAATTCCAGTCATCATTTGTTGTGAAATCTAGAAAAATCGATGCCATTGGAAATATGGTGATAAAAAAAAAATTCAATCTCTTTAAGTTGAAGCAACAGACTTATAGAATATTCAGGCTGCGGTTAACAATCTTTTCCTAGTTGTAACTCAACATTACCAAGGGTTATTTTTTATGATGAGATGTTGAATATGCAACCGGTTCCCAACTCTATTCTAGTGTATTGAGGAAAAACAAATCCAGGATCAATCAAGCAACTCCGACGGTAGCTTTTCACATGAGAGCAATAAAGCTAGAATTGGAGGAGTTTTGAGAAATGAGAATGCTGATCTTATAATGGCTTTTTCCATCCTATCTAGTTGCAATAGCAATAATAGTGCAAAAGCGCAAGCTGCCCTCTTTGGAATTAATTGGTGCTGTCAGAATGGGTTCAGAAATTTCATTATTGAATTAGATTCATTGCTTATCTCCAACATGCTCAAGGATAAGAAGACCTGTAATCTCAAATTGAGGAATACCGACGATGATATCTCCCACATAATGAACCAGGCAAATGTTGATGTAGTTCATTGTTATCGAGAAGCAAACCAAGTTGTGGACTGGCTAGCAAAGCTTGCCACAACCAGTAATGAAGTTGTGGTATATATCTCATTTCAAGAACTTCCCAAAGGTGCCAAAGGACCTTTTCTCTTGGATAGATCTCAATTGCCTAGTATTAGGACAAAATTTGATAGGGCTAACTTTTTTGTAAGCTAAACCTCTCCTGCTAGTATCGTCACAGGAGTATTATTAATGGATTGCTCTTATTTTTGTGAAAGGATATCTTCATCCTTTGTGTTGTATGTCTCGGAGGTAAGGCTTATATCCCCCTCCCGTTAATAAGATGTAATACAACACCCCGGTGAACCTGGGAAATTAATTAAAAAAAGGTTCACGCACTGTGAATCTATCCGTGGTAACCTGGTGAGGTCCTTTTAATTGGATATCACGGCTCGCTTAACAGACCGTGCACTGATTGTAAGGACAGTCTGTACAAGCGACCGTGAACCAACTTGGTTCCGGGTTAACTAGGCTAAGTGTTGTATTAGCGTAGGTTCAAAATCCACGACATTACATATAATTCCTTATAAATATTTAATAAATTTCTTAATACGATACATAAATGATACTATAGATCCGACCAAACTGAATATCTGAAAATTAAATTCATACTCAATTTCACTTGAAGAGTGCTAAATAAAAAAGTGCAATATTAGTAAGTTGAGAGGGAAGAGAAGTACAAGTTATTGTCTAAATTCCGGCCTCTCAATAAAAAAACCGAATTATAAAATATGAAGTCATGAAAGGGTTATGATGATGCATTCATAACAGGGAGAATTTTGAAAGGTAAAAGGCACGTCTCATTCTTATTTTTGAAAATTAGGGTTTCTCCTTATGATAAAAAAAAGTGTGGCAGTCCACTAGAGTGGGCATACCATTGACTAGAATAATTCAAGTTAGAAAGAGAGGAGAGAAAACTCTAAGTCTTTGATGATTGCAAGAGGTCAAGTAAATCAAAGAAGGGAAAAAATTAAAAAATTAAAAAATTAAAAAATTAAAGTCAGGATTTTGTCTGGAAGATGTACATTTGACCAATTCATAACAGACTAAATCCAACAGAAAGAATTAATATGTTGGCCCCCATTGTGGACCTATTGAGTCTTAAATTTTCAAGTCAAGCTAGATATTTCTTCTAATTTTTACTTAGTTGCAACTTGCAACTTACATCACGATTTCGTATTATTTGGTCATTATATCAAAACGTTTTGTTATAGTTTAAATAGGTGTTAGATTCGCGTTTCACGCATTGTGTAAGACTTTGTTGAATTTATATAATTTCTTCTATAATAATAAAATTTAGATGAGCTATTTTTTCAGGTGAGAATAAATTATTGAGAAGAAAGATACTTAACGTAAGAACTCCAACTTCTCATTCATACTTAAATATTTTTTCATAAATATTACTCAAGTATAATAAATATTTATTAGAAATTATAATGGGAGATAAATCTTATACTTAGTTCGAGCTTGTCTTACCTAACCTTATTTATCTGTTGTTTCATACATAATTCGTTAATTATGTGTATAGGAACATTTGTAGTTATTGTAGTGATAATTAAACGTTATACATAATCAAGGATTTTTTTGTGTTACATAAGTCCTCTCATCTGCTATTAATTAGAGAATTTATATAAGTCGTTTCATCTTATCCATTTTTATTTAATTGTTTTTAGTCATTTTAATTTTATTTTTTTCTCCTATTTTTGCATTCCCCCCCCCCCCCCCCCTACTCCGTCCTATTCATTTACCTAATATTAAATTAAATATTAAAAACCTAAAAGCCTCTTAATTTCTTCCATAATTCTTTATACTACTCCACTAAACTGAACAACTAATATTCATTAATGACTAATTTTTTAATCTTCTTTTCTTTTCTATGAATTTTGCAAATTCTTTTTATTCATTCATGTGTCAATGACTATTTTATCCTCCAATTAAATTGAATAATTAATGCACAATTTGAATTGATTGGTAAAGGATGGGAAAAAATATATATATCACAAACTAAAATGTACTTTAATACTCATAATTTTGTAGTTAATATTTGTTTTGTTACTAAAGTTTCTTCCTCTTTCCTAACACTTATGATAGAGATTATGACATACATTTAAAATCTTAATGTAACGCCCCGAAATATCATCCCAAGATGCCACACTGTGCCCAAGGCTATACGTAGCCTCAAGCTAACCCTTTAAGCCAAAACACTACCCTTGGGTTCCAACACAACAACATACACGCTATGCTAAGGATATATATATATATATATATATATATATATATATATATATATATATATATATATATATATATATATATATATATATATATATATATATATATATATATATAAGTACATATCATATCACATCACACATGGCACGAAATATCGTTAGACTGTACATATATGGAATGTCTATACACAAACCAACCCAACAATACACTAGTCTGACATAGCCTCTATACAACAAAATCAACAAGTCATTGGGACAAACCCCCAACTGACTCAACAGACCAAAGGGATCACAAAACAACAACACCAAAACTAGCAACTTGGTCCTCGAACCATAAAGACTCACCACTGAAGGAACGTAGATGCGACACTCGGATATCACTGTCGCGGCTGCGGCTGAGTACCTAAACCTACATCATGGTAAGAATGTAGCCTATAGAGAAATATGTGGGTCAGCACAAGATATGTACTAAGTATGTGGGGGCTCATGCAAAATATAAATAATATCATAAATTTCGTAAAAACATACATACGGACCATAATGACACACCTGGCTTGAGTGACATTGAATCATGCAACTCATAACATCTTAGATAGGAAATGTAGGAGAAAAACCTCATAAATCATTATAGATCATCATAGGCAGCTTGACTTACCACATCAAAACTCGGAGTGACTCGGTTTTAATAAACATGACTCTTATGGACAGGGGAGTTTCCTATAACCAACAACCCCACATGAGCTACGTTGAATACCAACGTTTGAAACCTCCGTTGGCGGGAACGTCATACTCTTTGCTAGGGAGTACGACCTTAAAACTGCAATAATCACAATCGGGCTCTCTGACCAATAATATCATCATCAAACAACCCTACGGTGGCACATAGGTTTGGGAAAATACCAAATTTCCCTCTCGGTGCTAAGTACTATTCCCCGACAAGATCAAAATGCGTTAGAAAATCCACCACAACATCACAAGGGTCTATCATAAATACCAAATCAAATCTCTTTCTCATTTATCAAATCATATCAATTTGTGGATTCCTAACTCAACATATTTTAGCTCAAAATATTTTAATCTTCCTCAACATCAACAAGGTATCAATGCATTGAACCATAACCGACTTAACATTTGGACAAGGATATTGTCACGCCTCAAATCCTATTGGGGTGGACTGGCACCCGTAACCGAGGAGGCCTGGGAGAACCAGCTCATAACCTTATACTTTTCATACATACCTCTACGACAACCCAAAATTCGGACAACATCATGTCGCATATAAAAGAAAATAATCACCTGTATAAGCTCGAGCACACATATATATGTATATACAATACTTAGCCGTTGGAACCATCACGTCTATTAACAAAATATCACCTTGACTGTACATTAGGTCTACAAAGCCTCTAGACAATACACAGAGTTTAACTAAGGTCGGGACACACCCCGCCATATAACTAACTTCTATACAATACCAAAAATGACTGGATATGACACGAAAAGACCCGAAGCAAATTGGAGCTCACCAAAAGCAGCTGAGTATCCTGGCTTCTACTTGTACGGTGTATGAGCTGAGGTACCTGTGCCTGCAGCATGAAATGCAGGTCCCCCGTGGGGGACGTCAGTACGAAATATGTATTGAGTATGCAAAGCTGTAGATAATCACATATGATATAGGAGCTCAATAGAAATCAGAAATAAGTGAATAAATCATAATAGAAGTGGACCACACTTACTAGAACTTGTGACAACCTATACATTGCATTTATTCAATCACTTTACCTTCGTTCTTATCATCTTTGTAACCATTACTGTACTGTACTGTGACCATTAGGCTTCCTCTAGTACATATCAACTGGGATCGACCCATGATAGGCTTATGCCCCTGGGATACCACCCGATAAGACAGAACTTTCATCACTTAGTTCAATTAATCTTTGAGATTGTTATTTCGGTCGCCACCACATTTTTGATACTTTGAAACAGTGATACATCAATAAGAGACATATAAATAGACCATCAATGCAATAACAATGAAGTAAGAACTCATTGGCACATCAATAAAGTATTTTGGAGTCGTCAATGCCATAACAATGAAGTAGGAACTTGTTGGTATATCAATGAAACGTTTTGGAGTCATTAATAGCACATGAATCTTGTTCGAGTAACCGGATACCTTCTGACATTCATTAGTGCAATAAATATGTAAGATTTGGAAAACAAGTAAGTATTGGAATGTCTTGACATCTTTTAGGGTAGAAACAAGTTCATTGGTAACGTAGGACATCATACAAAATCATTATGGATCACATATTACTGATTAACTTTGGAAACTTTCTTGATAGAACAATTGTTCACTTTCATGCCAAAGATATGGTATAAAGTATGCTTTACATACCTGACTGTCAACCTTCAATACTAGTCCCAAATGGACTTCTCGTCTTTTCGGATTACTTATCTCTAATGAACATATATAGCAATCTAGTATTAGCGACCAAATGTCACAATTCAATTATTTGAATTCACCAAACTAGTGGTTAAGTAGTAAGCCTTAATTACACCATAAAGGGTGTCACTTTAACCCTCTTATACTCCAATTACATTCACATGTCATGCATATTCATACAACATCCTCCAATATCAAGTTTGGATTCATTTATCCTTCTAACCAATCCATTAAACCAAATTGAGCCATAGACATATATAATCATCAATTCAATAGTATATCACCATATCCACCTTCCATAACTCAATTACCATATCCACCTTCCACAATTCAATACAACCAAACCATTCAAAATAGTCCATAACCCTATTTTCATCACCTTTCAATAACAACTAATACATATAATCCTCTATCACACATATACATATGGAAGAGAACAAAGGCAAACAATATTCATACCTTAGAATTCACCTCTTGATTATGCAATCCTTTTTGCACAAATAATAGGTGCCGTTCGAAGCTCTCGAGATGACAAACATAGTTATCGGATTACTTTGGAATTTCCACGGTTGAATCAAAAGTAATTTAAAGGTCAAATTTGGCTAGGGTTTGTTCTTTCTCAATGATTGATGATGAAAATGAGTTTTTGAACTCATATACATGTATATATACACATATTCCCGTCCATAATATCATAGGGAATGACCAAAGTGCCTTTAAAATTTAAATAATGTCAAATCTGTCCTTTGGTGGATTGTTTTGATAAGCTAAAGTAGATCGACCATAACTCTTTGCTCCGATATCGGATTTGGGTGAAATTGGTATCGTTGGAAAGATAATTCAAAGGGCTTTCATTTCATATAAAGTAGGCCACCCCGTTCGTCCTGTAAAAGGAGTTATGATCGTTTGAAGTTGAACCTAAAAAATTGGCTGGCCTCAGTAGTTTGTGTGCAGGAAATTTTCCTGCACATTTACTATTCCCAATATCCCAGCCACCATTTTATAGTTTCGAACATACTCGATTATATCCGAAACCTATCCGTTTTTAGAAATCTTTATATCGTTAGAAAGCTTATTCAATAACTTCGCATGGAACTATCGACGGGCAAATTTCGGTATAAATAAAATAAAAAAATTAATTCCATATAAATAAGACCAATACACGTACTTGAATACGCCAATATATGTACTTGAATACGGGGTGTTACATCCTTCCCCCCTTTAGGACATTCGTCCTCGAATATTAGCGTAGTTATTCAACCGAAATTAGTTCAAGTCCATCATTAACATTCACATCATCACATGAATACTATGCATACATAAAAAAAACTTACTTGTTAATGTTCTAACTCCGTTTATTGAACTTTATCTTCATCTTTGAACAAATGAGGGTACTTAAATTTCATTGCTTCCTCAGCTTCCCATGTAATCTCTTCCCTTTGACGATTTCTCCAACGTACTTTCACCGATGCTATCTCTTTATTTCTCATCTTCTTAACTTGGCGATCTAGAATAGCAATAGGCACTTCCTCATAGGTAAGATCTTCCGCAACTTGCACATCCTCAGTAGAAGTGATATGTGATGGATCTCCGATGCACTTTCGAAGCATTGACACATGAAATACCGGATGTACTGATGAGAGTTCTTGGGGTAGCTCTAATTCATATGCAACTTGTCCAAACCTTCGAGTGATCTTATATGGGCCTATATAACGTGGACTCAACTTCCCTTTCTTGCCAAATCTCATTACCCCTTTTATTGGTGATACCTTCAAAAATACCCAATCACCTATAAAAAACTCTAGCCCTCTCCTTCTACTATCCACATATGACTTGTGTCAACTTTGGGCTATTTTCAGTCATTGCTGAATCGCTTTAACCTTCTCTATGGCTTGATAAACAAGATCCGATCCGAACAAAAGAGTTTCACCCACTTCGAACCATCCTATTGGTGATCTACACTTCCTTCCATATAAAGCTTCATATGGTGCCATTTTGATACTTGAATGATGGCTATTATTGTAGGCAAACTCAATAAGAGGTAAATGATCATCCCAGTTGCCCTTAAAATCTATTACACAAGCTCGTAGCATATCTTCAAGTGTTTGGACAGTACGTTCTGCTTGTCCATCTGTTTGAGGGTGAAAAGTTGTACTCAACTTCATTTGTGTTCCCAAAAACCTCTGAAAAGACTTCCAAAAGTTTGCGGTAAATTGGATTCCTCGATCTGATATAATAAAGATTGGCACTCCATGTAATCGGACTATCTCTTTAATGTACAGCTTCACATACTCTTCAACTGTGTAAGTGGTCCTAACTGGTAGGAAATGTGTGGATTTGGTAAGCCTATCAACAATCACCCATATAGAATCAAACTTTCGGGATGTACGAGGCAAACCAATAACGAAATCCATGTTGATCATGTCCTACTTCCAACTTGGAAGATCAATGCATTGCATATAACCTCCGGGTTTTTGGTGCTCAACTTTAACTCTTTGACAATTTGGACATTCATCTACAAATTCTGCAATGCTCTTCTTCATGTCATTCCACCAATACATATCTTTCAAATCTTGATACATTTTGGTTGATCCTGGATGAATGGAATACCTTGAAAAATGTGCCTCTGTCATAATCTTTTTTCTTAGCCCGTCTACATCCGGCACACACAATCGGTTTTGGCACTGAAGTACTCCTTCTCGCGTAAGCTCAAATGCCTTGGTCGCACTACTCTGAACGTTCTCCTTAAGCTATAATAAAATAGGATCTGCATATTGCTTCTCTTTCACTTTAGCTACTAATGAAGATTCCACAGCATTATGTACGATAAGCTCTTTATTCAGAGTTTCAAGAAGGCGAACTCCCAAACTAGCTAACTGGTGAAGATCTTTAACCATCCCTTGCCTTTCTATAGGCGCCATCATAGCCTTACGACTTAACGCATCAGCTACCATATTTGCTTTCCCTGGATGGTACAAGATATCAACATCGTAGTCCTTTAATAGTTCAAGCCATCTCCGTTGCCTTAAATTTAGATCATTCTGATTAAAAATGTATTGCAAGCTCATATGGTCAGTATATATATCAACATGAACCCCATATAAGTATTGGCACCATATCTTTAAATCAAAAATAACTGCTGCCAGCTCAAGATCGTGTGTAGGATAATTTTTCTCATGTGGCCGCAATTGTCTAGAAGCATATGCTATTACCTTACCATGCTGCATCAATACACATCCTAAACCAATTCTGGAAGCATCACAATACACTGTATACCCTTTGGTGCTTTCTGGAAGTATCAACACGGGTGTAGAAATCAACTTGTTCTTTAAATCTTGAAAACTCTTCTCACAGGCATCATTCCATTGGAATTTGGATGCTTTATGGGTTAGCTTGGTTAAGGGTGCTGAAATGGAAGAAAAGCCTTTAACAAACCTTCTATAATAACCGGCCAACCCGAGAAAACTATGAATCTCTGTAGGCGTTGTGGGCCTTGGCCAGTTCTTCACAGCTTCTATCTTTTGAGCATCAACCTTTATCCCTTCACTAGATACAATATGACCCAAAAATGCCACTGACTTTAACCAAAACTCACATTTAGAGAACTTTGCATAAAGCTTACAATCACGAAAAGTCTACAATGCCTGTTGTAAGTGATTGACATGGTCCTTTTCTGATCTAGAATAAACTAGAATATCATCTATAAAAACTATCACAAATACATCCAGGAATGGCTTAAAAACCCTATTCATCAAACCCATAAAAGCTGCGGGTGCATTTGTTAGCCCAATTGACATAACTAGAAACTCATAGTGACCATACCGTGTTCGGAAAGCTGTCTTAGGTATATCCTTCTCTTTGACCCTCACTTGGTGGTAACCTGACCTCAAATCAATCTTAGAAAAGCACTTGGCGCCCTGTAACTGATCAAATAAATCATCAATTCTTAGGAGAGGATATTTATTCTTAATAGTCACCTTATTCAATTACCGATAATCAATACACATCCTCAGCGAGCCATCCTTTTTGCGCACAAATAACACTGGTGCTCCCCAAGGGGACATACTAGGCCTTATGAATCCCTTCTCTAGCAAATATTTCAATTGCTCTTTCAATTCTCGTAATTCTGCTGGGGCCATTCTATATGGAGGAATGGAGATTGGTTGGGTTCCTGGTATTACAACAATACCAAACTCTACTTCTCGTTCAGGAGGCAAACCTGGAAGATCTTCAGGAAATACATCAGAAAATTCATTTACCACCGGAACAGCGTGAAGAGTTGGTGGCTCTGCTTCTGTATCCCTTACTCTAACTAAATGATATATGTATCCCTTGGAAATCATTCTTCTTGCCTTAAAATAAAAAATAAATCTACCTCTTGGCGCGCTAATTTCACCTTTCCATTCAAGGACTGATTCATTTGGAAAATAAAAATATACCTTTTTCGTCCAGCAATCAATTGTGGCGTAACGAGACGCCAACCATTCCATACCCATTATAACATCAAAATCTACCATTTCTAACTCCACAAGATCAGCCATCGTATCACGACCACAAATAGTTACTATGCAGTTTCGATAAACCCTTCTAGCTATAATAGATTCCCCAACCGGTGTGGATACTTCAAATGGCTTAACTAACAGTCCGGGTATTCTATTGAACTTTCCAGCAACCAATGGAATAACATAAGATAATGTAGAACCGGGATCAATTAAGGCATATAAATCGAATGAAAAGATAGACAACGTACCTGTAACCACATCTGGGGAAACCTCTAAATTCTGTCGATCCGCTAGAGCATACGTACGATTTTGAGCCCCGCTAGAACTCGTGGCTCCTCTATCACCTCTAACACAACCCATTGGTTGTGCACCTCTTCCTGAATAAGGCATCGATGATGATGATGCAACAAATGACCTCGTAGGTCGTGCCATACCCCCTATGTCCCTTCGTGGGCATTTCCTTATATGCCCCGACATACCGCACCAAAAGCAAACATTGGTCCCCAGCCGACATGCGCCCAAATGATACCTTTCACATTTATTGCATGGCTCTCGAGGAGGTCTCGATTGGCTCATATTCCCTTGCCCTTGGTACCCCACTGTCCGCGAACTCTGACTCTCACTTCTATGCCCAAATTGATTTCCTCTGGACCCTTGGAACTGTGGTGAGGCACTAGCTGCAGAATAAGAAGATAATGGCCTAGGTGGTCTAGCAGAAAACTATGGTCTGAACCCTCCTTGAGATGCCATGAACTGCCCTGTAGATCTGGCCCTCTTGGAATATCCTCTTTCTAATTCTTGTGTTCTTCTCCTCTGCCTCTGATCTTCCATTTTCTGTGCAAAAGCTTGGATCCTCGCTATGTCCATATCTTTGTTCAAAGCGGCAATAGTACAATCTCTAACCAGATATGGATCTAGCCTATCCACATATTGATGAACTCTGTCATCCATAGTAGCTACAATATTAGGAGCATATCTAGACAAGGAATTAAATCGGATACTGTACTTCATCACGCTCATATTCCCCTGACGAAGATTTAAAAACTGATCTGCATGGGCCTGACGAATCTCAAATGGAAGATAATGATCAAGAAATGCCTCTTTGAACTCTTTCCAAGTAGCTGGGGGTGCATCAATACCCCTAGATCGTTTCCAGTCCTCATACCAATATATAGCCTCCCCTTTAAATCTATACGCCGCTAACTCCACTGTCTCTCTACTTGTTATATGCATAACATCTAAGGCCCTTTGAATTTGATCAATAAAGTCCTGTGGGTCCTCGTTAAGATCTGATCCAGTAAAAGTGGGAGGATTCATCTTAAGAAAATCCTGTGTTCGAAGGCTAGCCGCCCTATCTGTACCACTAGGACCCGTGGTAGGAATGACTTGCCCTAGAGCTTGCCCAGCAACTATACGAGTTAAAAGTTGTACTGCATTTCTAAGATCTTGATCAACAACATTAATAGGTAGCTCTGGGGATATAGTTCTCCTCCCCCTTATTTTTTTTGGAATGGAAGAAGTTTCTGATGCATGCTCAGCTGGAGCCTCACTTTGATTAGCTGCTATAGTGGGTGACTTACTAGTCCCCTCTCCGGCAGCCACATCTACTTGTTTACCGGTATTCTTCTTCCGGTAACTGGCATCATTACTATAGTAAGAGAAACAAACAGATTCAGTGGTCAACTATGACTTCATATACAATATAGACTCTATCGCACGATCTAAGACATAAAGAAAAGAAAAAATTTCTAAATGCCCATAGCCTCCTGTTTATAGATGCGGTGCACGACACACTGATAAACAAGACTCTACGTAGACACGACTTTGTAGACTCACTAGGATGGACTTCTATGATACCACTTTTGTCACGCCTCAAATCCTATTGGGGTAGACTGGCACCCGTAACCGAGGAGGCCCGGGAGATACAACTCATAACCTTATACTTCCCATGCATACCTCTATGACAACCCAAAATTCAGACAGTATCATGTCACATATAAAAGGAAATAATCACCTGTATAAGCTCGAGCACACATATATATGTATATACAATACTTGGCCGTTGGAGCCATCACGTCTATTAACAAAATACCACCTCGACTGTACATTAGGTCTACAAAGCCTCTAGACAATACACAGAGTTTAACTAAGGTCGGGACACACCCCGCCATATAACTAACTTCTATACAATACAAAAAGTAACTGGATATGACACGGAAAGTCCCAAAGCAAACTAGAGCTCACCAAAAGTAGTTGGTTATCCTAGCTTCTACTTGTGCGGTGTATGAGCTGAGGTACCTATGCCTGCAGCATGAAATGCAGGTCCCCCGTGGGGGACGTCAGTACGAAATATGTACTGAGTATGTAAAACTGTAGATAATTACATATGATATAGGAGCTCAATAAAAATCAGAAATAAGTGAATAAATCGTAATAGGAGTGGACCACACTTACAAGAACTTGTGACAACCTGTACATTGCATTTATTCAATCACTTTACCTTCGTTCTTATCATCGTTGTAACCATTACTGTACTGTACTGTGACCATTAGGCTTCCTCCAGTACATATCAACTGGGATCGACCCATGATAGGCTTATGCCCCTGGGATACCACCCATAAACACATAAATAGGGATCGGCCCATGATAGGCTTATGCCCCTGGGATACCACCCGATAAGAGAGAACTTCCATCACTTAGTTCAATTAATCTTTGAGATTGTTATTTTGGTCGCCACCACATTTTTGATACTTTGAAACAATGATACATCAATAAGAGACATATAAATAGACCATCAATACAATAACAATGAAGTAAGAACTCATTGACACATCAATAAAGTGTTTTGGAGTCATCAATGTCATAACAATGAAGTAGGAACTTATTGGTATATCAATGAATCGTTTTGGAGTCATTAATAGCACATGGATCTTGTTCGAGTAACCAGATACCTTCTGACATTCATTAGTTCAATAAATATGTAAGATTTGAAAAACAAGTAAGTATTGGAATGTCTTGACATCTTGTAGGGCGGAAACAAGTTTATTGGTAACATAGGACATCATACAAAATCATTATGGATCACATGTTACTGAATAACTTTGGAAACTTTCTTAATAGAACAATTGTTCACTTTCATGCCAAAGATATGGTATAGAGTATGCTTTACATACCTGACTATCAACCTTCAATATTAGTCCCAAATGGACTTCTCGTCTTTTCGAATTACTTATCTACAATGAACATATATAGCAATCTAGTATTAGCGACCAAATGTCACAATTCAATTATTTGAATTCACCAAACTAGTGGTTAAGTAGTAAGCCTTAATTACACCATAAAGGGTGTCAATTTAACCCTCTTATACTCCAATTACATTCACATGTCATGCATATTCATACAACATCCTCCAATATCAAGTTTGGATTCATTTATCCTTCTAACCAATCCATTAAACCAAATTGAGCCATAGACATAAATAATCATCAATTCAATAGTATATCACCATATCCACCTTCCATAACTCAATTACCATATCCACCTTCCACAATTTAATACAACCAAACCATGCAAAATAGTCCATAACCCTATTTTTATCACCTTTCAATAACAACTAATACATATAATCCTCTATCACACATATACATATGGAAGAGAACAAAGGCAAACAATATTCATACCTTAGAATTCACCTCTTGATTATGAAATCCTGTTTGCACATATAATAGGTGCCATTCGAAGCTCTCGAAATGACAAACGTAGTTATCGAATTACTTTGGAATTTCCACGGTTGAATCAAAAGTAATTTAAAGGTCAAATTTGGCTAGGGTTTGTTCTTTCTCAATGATTGATGATGAAAATGAGTTTTTGAACTCATATACATGTATATATACACATATTCCCGTCCATAATATCATAGGGAATGACCAAAGTACCTTTAAAATTTAAATAATGTTAAATCTGTCCTTTGGTGGATTGTTTTGATAAGCTAAAGTAGATCGACCATAACTCTTTGCTCCGATATCGGATTTGGGTGAAATTGGTATCGTTGGAAAGATAATTCAAAGGGCTTTCATTTCATATAAAGTAAGCCACCCAGTTCGTCCTGTACAAGGAGTTATGATCATTTGAAGTTGAACCTAAAAAATTGGCTAGCCTCAGTAGTTTGTGTGCTGGAAATTTTCCTGCACATTTACTATTCCCAATATCCCGGCCACCATTTTATAGTTTCGAACGTACTCGATTATATCCGAAACCTATCCGTTTTTGGAAATCTTTATATCGTTGGAAAGCTTATTCAATAACCTTTGCATGGAACCATCGACGGGCAAATTTTGGTATAAATAAAATAAAAAAATTAATTCCATATAAATAAGACCAATACACGTACTTGAATACGCCAATATATGTACTTGAATACGGGGTGTTACAGATATGAAGACTCAATACATAATATTTTTAACAATTTAACTCATCAAAATCATCCGAAAAATACCAAGACTTCAATATCAACATTTCTCAATTTTCCATCCAACTCTCATTTAAAGTTACTTGAGACATCAACCCATAGTAGGGATATAGAATTTCCAATATCAATTATAAATTCATAATAAGGAAATAGTGGAATGATAGTATAAATCAAGGCTTAACAAATTAAATTATCATACTCTCATAATCAAATACTTTTTGGACATAATTCCATCTCAACATCATACGCATATCAGATGACATAATCCCATAGATCATGAACAATAATATAAGATATAAAATCATATTTCCAATTCATGGTAAAACATGTAAAATCTCATGTCAATGTAATTCAACAAAAATACCAGGCACGAGATCGAAAGGATAATCTTGTTCAAAGCCCCACATACCTAAAAATTGAAGATGAATATGAAATTCTGACTCCGGAACTTTATTCACGAAAATAAAGGGTGCTTCTCGAAGCCCTTAACATGATCAACTCGAATTTCAAATCAATTTGAAATTTCTACGGTTCAATCAAGAGACATAGAAGGATGAAATTTGGAGTAGTAGGGTTGGGGTTTGAGCCTTAGGAAATTTTGGAGAAAAATGAGCTATTGAATGCTCTTAATGGACTTAAATCCATGGTTTACCCAGATGGATGATAACGCTCAATTTACAGCTCTCGTAGGAGTGTAAAGCGGTCGTTAGCAAATATAGAACCCAACCTGGGTTGGGTGTCGATCCCACAGGGAATAGCTTGGCCAACAAGTAAGTAAAATTAATAGACTTTTGATGCAAGTCTCGTAAGAAGGGGGGATTGTAATAAGTAACCAAAGTAATGAAATAAAAGCTGAAAATAATAAAGTAAAAAAAGAAAGATTGTCACGTTGGTTGTAAACAATGAGAATTGAAGCGTTGGGGTTATGTCCACCTTCTGAGGTATACGTCTCTATTGACTATGAGTGTGTAGAGTCTTGACATGCAATTGCTTATAGAGAATTGTAGTCGATGGTAAATCCAAGCGTCTCTCGACCTCAACAAGGACTATTTCACTTTAACTCTCTCGAGCTTAAAGTGTGTCTAGCGGTACGAATTCTCCAAGAGGTTAGTCCAGTTACGGCACTAGCTTTTTAATAGGAAAGGGTGTCCTACTACCTTGACATTATCTCTTTTCCAGACAAATAACCTTTCTCTCGAACAAGTTAAATGTTAGACTGGCGTTATTCTATGCGTCTGCAGCCACAAGAATTTGCATTAAGATGAAGAGAATAATGATATAAGCAATATACGTGTCTCGAACTCACAAACTCACAGCAATAGATAGTATCTCATTCGGCTTCCATAACCCCAACAGAGAAGTTTAGTTACCCATGAGTGCGAAGGATATCACGTTTTGCATGGTTGATGGCGTGAGAAGTAGGTGATAGGCGTGTGGTTTTGGTGATTCCCTAGCAAGTAACGATTCTCTTGTTGTGGAATTTAAGAATAGAAGAAGATTAGAAGTGTTTGTGGTGGAAGATGAGAGAGATGGAAGAAAATTAATAGTTTAAGAATGAATTTCTTGAATTAAGGGAGGAGTTGCCTCCACTAAGGGAGGACTTGATTAAAATCTCTAGCATGATAGGGTATTTATAATACTCCTATCCTACGCCTACTATGCTAATGAAATAAATAACCAAATCCTACTAAACTAAGGAAATACTTAACCCATTTGTACTAGGTTAATGTAACATTCTCCTAATCCAAATAAACTAATGAAATACATAACCCAATTATACTAGGTTAATGTATCATTGTCAAAATCCAGCTTTGTGTCTGTAAGTCCCCAAAGTCTTCTGAAATGCTGTTTTAGCCCGGGATAGATTTTCCATGCAGCAGTTTTGGTCCTTTAGGCGTCCCACTTCCTTCTCCTTCGTTCGTGAGCTTTCTTTTGCGTCAAGTAAGCCATAAAATGCTGTATTTTGCATCATTTATACCTGAAACTTTACTAATCATGTTTGTTAGCTCATTTATAGGAAAAAGGACTAAAAGTGCATGAAATATATAATTTGTTCTCAAAACTAGGCTAAAATATGGGCAAAATATATTGATATAGGCGCGTAATTTCGCCTATCATCAACACCCCACACTTGAAGCTTTGTTCGTCCTCGAACAAAATATCATGTCCTTCTAAACATCAACTTAGGGTTTTTACAGCAACAACACAAAACATTCTTCAAGACAAGCACAACAATTATCAACAAACAGTAGCTTTCTGATTATAAGTAGAAATAATTTAACCTCAAGCATAGACTCGTGATGGTGATCAACTCACATGCAAACATTAAGGTGCATAGAATCATATACAACTATCCAAAGCTCATCGACCATGTGTGTCTCACCATATAGTACCCATAATCGCTCACAAATATAGCATATTTTTCAAACATGGGTATCAAAATGTCCTTGCTCTCACTCTCACAAAGAATTCATATGCAGCAACTGATGACCATAGGCTTGCCCTAAATGTAGTACTCTACTAAATGTCGGAATGTTAAGATTAGGATCAAGTAGGTCTTTTGATGGTTGTAATGTAGGCTAAGGGACGGGTAGGACTATTTTGGCCAAGAATAGTGACTAGGTTCCTAAGCACTTTAATACATTACATTGTATCATTGACACTTTTTTCTTTGAACCTTTCTTCTTTCTTTTATTCTACCACCCTTGTTCTCCTCTTTCGTTTTTTTCAATTTTAAGAACAACTCACTTTTCAGCTTTCTTTTCCTTTTTCTTTTCACAACATACCTCTTATGATAGCACTTTTTTTTTTCATCACACATTCAAGAACCATTCCAATTTATAGCATTATACTCACCCAATTTCCTCTTATGTTGTCACATGACTTTCTCACTTTAAAGCACTTAGGAATTTGGATCAAATTACGGTCTTGAAAGAAATGGATTAGGCTTACATACAAGGTTGTCAAAGAAATAGGCTAAAGGCTCAAAAGGGTTTAACTAAGATGATGTCCATGGGTAGGTAAAACTGAAGGTAAACATGTATAGGTTGCCAAAGAAATGCCTAAATCATATCCTAAACTTACACTCCTTATTTTCGCTTTGCATACATACCAGGCAAGTTCTAGAATCAGCCACAAACATAGAATATACTATTATCTCACACACACAAGGCACATGGTCGACTTGATTGGAAGTAATATAGACTCTCGACCCAACAATTGAAGGAATTTAATCACACAACATCACATAATGAGTCACAAATAGAGCCTAAACGTCTCAATAGTCACAATTGTAACACATACTCTTGTTATAATCTCATGCTGCCTATCAAAAATAGTTTCATGCAAAGCTAGAAAAAAAATGAAACAAAAATGAAACAAAAGTGAACAAACGTAGATGCGAATAGAGAAATATAGCATGCAATACCACCACCCCACACTTAGTCGGGACACTGTCCTCAGTGGAAAATAAATATGAGGAACCTGGTTGGTCGGACTTATCCTTTATGTCTGGGGTCATACCCCTTGCGTTGGGATCATCATCAGAGTCATCATCCTTAGAAGTTCCTCATAAGTATCCCACTTAATTCCAAGAGTGAGTTGAGGTGTTTGCATCAAGGAGGGTTCTCCTTGCTCTCTTTGGCCTCTTTTCTTGCCTTTTTGTGAAGTGGTAGCCTTTTCTTTGCCTTGTCTTGCTTTGGGTGCCATTGTACCTGAGACTAGAAATAGTGTTAATGGTAGCACAATCTCAATGGTTACAATCTATACACAAGCAGTAGGGGTACCACCCCACACTTAGTTTTGTTGATACAAATCAGTGAAGTGAAAGTGGTCGATTACTTAGACTTCATCGACATACATTTTAGGATTATATTCTGACAAGAAACTCAACAATGCATCACTTACTTGCAGCCATTGGACTACTTTCATGGTAGATATAACAACACTACTACATAAGGGTAACCACATGGTATAGTTTCTATCAATAAACTCAACCTCCTATGTCGGTAGGTAGTTATAAGTCTTATTCCGATGAACGGGATATTCTAACATGTAAGTATTCAAGTGACAAGATTATGCAATGTTCATTACTATAGCAATTCCGCAAGTAGTATAACAATGCATCAAAATCAAATTCAAGTCGGAAATAAGTTAAGAGCATCCTAACGTACATGTTCACTCACTTGGTTGTGTGTCAACAATTCAAACACATGACTATCACCAATGCTTCTTCAAGATTTAGCAATTCATAATAGATGTAGTAATGTAGTACTTACAAAGTATAAATGAAGAACAAAGTAGTACTTAATTGGTTGAAGCCTTTGGATGATGTTCTTGTGAAGAAAAAGAGCAAAAGGAAACTTTTTGATAGGTTTTGGAGACTATAGGTGGTGCATAAGCTAGGTTTCCAATGTGTTTTTGGTTCAAGATTAAGTCTCATATTTATAAGAAAAGGTTGGGTTGAGTTTTGACCCATTAAAATCGGATTTAGAGACCAAAAGTGACCATAGGCGGTGCCTAATGCTTTGCCTAGTTGAGCAGAATGCCATAGCATATGCCATGCATTTATTTAAGAATGCCATAGCATATGCCATGCATTTATTTAAGAATGCCATAGCATATACGGCGCATTGTCTATGGCATTTAGGGACATATGCGCCGCATAGTCTATGGCATATGAGATCCTGAGACCTAATGCCATAGCATAGGCGGCGCATAGTCAAAAGCACACTTAGGAATGGGCGGCGCATAGTGTATAGCACACTAGATTCCGAGACCTTAGGCTATAGGATAGGTTTTCCATTGTTCGTGGCCTAGTTTTACCTAGGCCTAGCCTTCCTCGATGCCTTTTTAAGTGTGAGTAATGCTCAATCCATACCCTTATGCATCCTTATACCTAACTTACCACCTTTACCATACAATGCGTCCAAATCGCCAATTGAAATCAATCTCCTCGTTGAATACCTCTTGCACCTATTTTTTCTCAAAACTAAATGAAAACGATTAGTACGATGGGTTGCCTCCCACCGAGCGCCTTAGTTTTGGTCGTGGCACGACTCTTATTTTTGGATTTTTCATTTATCAAAACAAAACAAGTACTAAAAGAAAAACAATAAATCAATAAAACGATAAAACAATAAAACAATGGGTTGCCTCCCATCTAGCGCCTTATTTATTGTCGTGGCTCGACATAGTAATCTCGAGTACTTAGACTTCGTCGAGATAAGTGATGGATTATTTTCTAAAAGGATTTAGACGACAATGAGGCATACCTGTGGTCATGCGATCTTTTTCGAGCTGGCTCATACGTTTCTCCAGAGAGTCACCAATTATATCATCAATAGTCCAACCCATAGCTCTCTTGTATCTCCTCAGAGCAGAGATGAGAGCTTCTACGTGCTGTTCACTTAAATCATCTGCTCTCTTCGGAAGTATATTTCTACTTTCCAAGAACACATACCTTAGATAATCAGGGAGCTCTTGCGATTCTAGCCTTGGTGGCTCGTCAAAGTGAGTCTTCGCTGTTGGTTGATTCTTGAGATCACAATCCGGTTTCTTAGGAGTATAAGACTCTATTTCTGTTAGATCACCCATAAGTTCTTCATAATCTTCATTATCCTCATGCTCAACCTTCAGTAGCGCAGCAGACAATGGCTCAACAGTAGGTTGTTTCTCTATAGATAATGCTTTCGTATCCTCATAATGAACATCAGCTACAGATGACTCATTCATATCGCTGGGCTGCTTCATTGTTTTGCATATATCAAACCGTACCACTTCGTCAACCACTTGCTTGCCGTTTGCTGAAGTTTCCAGCACCTTACCACTTCTGGTAGTGATGGTCATGCATGACCCATAATTCTTTGGGTTTTTCACAGTATCGCTTGGTAAGGTGCCAGCCTTTCTTTGATTGAATGCTGCTGAAAGTTGGCTCAATTGCTGCTCTATTTGCTTGATAGAAGTGGAATGAGAATCAACTAATTTCTTCATGGAGGACAAATCATCAATCACCTCCTTAACTCCTGCGCTCGTTGCTTCCACTCCCTTCAATAACTTAGCCATCATGTCTTCCATACTCCCAGAATTAGATGTGGTGGTATCACGTCTACCAGGGGGAACGTACAAACCACTCTTTTCATTATTTTTCTTCCAACTACCTTGGTCTTTGCTTCCAGATTTATCATAATAGTTCCGACCTTGGTTTCCTTGGGCATTCCCATGGAAACCCCCCTGATTGTTCAAGTAGTTGGCCTCCTCTTTAGAATCAGATTCGTATCTTCCTGTTAGCGCTATAGCTCTCACTTTTTCGGTCTTCCCTGATAATAAGTGCTTTGTCAGAAGATCCAATTGTGTTTTCATGTGAGCCATGTCTTGGTCACGGTCTTCTTGTCTTCGCCTCTGCTCTGCAGTCATGCCAAAAGATACAGTAGAGCTTGCTACCTCAGAATCCCTGGTATGCCAAGCTCTACTTTGCTTTGTCATCCGATCTAGCATATTGCTTGCCTGCACAAAGGTGAGGTCCATAAATGATCCACCTGCTGCATTATCAACCACTGGCTTAGTCACCGAATTCAACGCTCTGTATAATATCTCCATCAAGTGGACATTGGTCATATGGTGATTTGGGCATCGCATTATCTTCGTCTTGAACCTCTCCCATGTTTCGTGGAGAGCTTCAAAGGGAAGCTGACGAAAGTTGCTGATTTCATCTCTCAATTGTGCTTTTTTGGATAGCGGAAAGAATCTTTCTAGGAAAGCGTCTTTCAATTGCCTCCAATTAGTAATAGAATCAGGAGTCAGCCCATTCAACCACATAGTTGCCTCCCCAGACAGAGACAATGGAAATAGACGTAATCGAATTGCATTCTGTCCAACTCCAGGATTGTCGAATGACTTGCATGTAGAAATAAAGTTGATCAGATGCATATTCGGATCATCGCCTGCTAGTCCACCAAATAATCCCTTGAGTTGTAAAAGTTGAATCATGGCGCTAGTGATATTGAACTTTGCTCCGGGTGCTAATGGAGGAAGAATAATAGCTCCTGTGGAACCAGGTCCGTCTAGATCGTCCTCTTCGTCATCAAAAGGAATTTGCATAACTCGGCGATCAGGCCTCAATCGCGCTTGACGATCTCTCCTCTGCATGGGTGCCGCCATCTCAGCAGTATGCCGTGGGTTTAGTAGCTCTTCATCGCCCAGATCCTCATCGTCAGGATTTGTTGCTCGCCTACGATTATTAATATTCTGTTGATGCACTTGAGCAGTCATCCTTTCAATTTTACGTTGTGCCTCCATTGATGCACTGAATAAACCTAAATAAAACAAAAACAACAACTAAAAGTAAAAGTACGAGAATCTTTGATCAAAGGGTCTAGTAATTATCACGAACTTGATTGACACTTGTATTCCCCGGCAACGGCGCCAATTTTTGATAACGCTCAATTTACAGCTCTCGTAGGAGTGTAAAGCGGCCGTTAGCAAATATAGAACCCAACCTGGGTTGGGTGTCGATCCCACAGGGAATAGCTTGGCCAACAAGTAAGTAAAATTAATAGACTTTTGATGCAAGTCTCGTAAGAAGGGGGGATTGTAATAAGTAACCAAAGTAATGAAATAAAAGCTGAAAATAATAAAGTAAAAAAAGAAAGATTGTCACGTTGGTTGTAAACAATGAGAATTGAAGCGTTGGGGTTATGTCCACCTTCTGAGGTATACGTCTCTATTGGCTATGAGTGTGTAGACTCTTGACATGCAATTGCTTATAGAGAATTGTAGTCGATGGTAAATCCAAGCGTCTCTCGACCTCAACAAGGACTATTTCACTTTAACTCTCTCGAGCTTAAAGTGTGTCTAGCGGTACGAATTCTCCAAGAGGTTAGTCCAGTTACGACACTAGCTTTTTAATAGGAAAGGGTGTCCTACTACCTTGACATTATCTCTTTTCCAGACAAATAACCTTTCTCTCGAACAAGTTAAATGTTAGACTGGCGTTATTCTATGCGTCTGCAGCCACAAGAATTTGCATTAAGATGAAGAGAATAATGATATAAGCAATATACGTGTCTCGAACTCACAAACTCACAGCAATAGATAGTATCTCATTCGGCTTCCATAACCCCAACAGAGAAGTTTAGTTACCCATGAGTGCGAAGGATATCACGTTTTGCATGGTTGATGGCGTGAGAAGTAGGTGATAGGCGTGTGGTTTTGGTGATTCCCTAGCAAGTAACGATTCTCTTGTTGTGGAATTTAAGAATAGAAGAATAGATTAGAAGTGTTTGTGGTGGAAGATGAGAGAGATGGAAGAAAATTAATAGTTTAAGAATGAATTTCTTGAATTAAGGGAGGAGTTGCCTCCACTAAGGGAGGACTTGATTAAAATCTCTAGCATGATAGGGTATTTATAATACTCCTATCCTACGCCTACTATGCTAATGAAATAAATAACCAAATCCTACTAAACTAAGGAAATACTTAACCCATTTGTACTAGGTTAATGTAACATTCTCCTAATCCAAATAAACTAATGAAATACATAACCCAATTGTACTAGGTTAATGTATCATTGTCAAAATCCAGCTTTGTGTCTGTAAGTCCCCAAAGTCTTCTGAAATGCTGTTTTAGCCCGGGATAGATTTTCCATGCAGCAGTTTTGGTCCAGGTCCCCAGAGTCTTCAGAAATACTGTTTTAGCCCGGGACAGATTTTCCATGCAGCAGTTTTGGTCCTTTAGGCGTCCCACTTCCTTCTCCTTCGTTCGTGAGCTTTCTTTTGCGTCAAGTAAGCCATAAAATACTGTATTTTGCATCATTTATACCTGAAACTTTACTAATCATGTTTGTTAGCTCATTTATAGGAAAAAGGACTAAAAGTGCATGAAATATATAATTTGTTCTCAAAACTAGGCTAAAATATGGGCAAAATATATTGATATAGGCGCGTAATTTCGCCTATCATCAATAGATTGGAGTGGGAATGACCAAAATACCCTTAAAAATCAAATAATGTCAAATTTGTCCTTTGGTGGACTATTTTGATAGGCTGAAGTAGATCGACCACAACTTTTTTCTCTAATAGACAAATTGTATGAAACCAATTTCATTGAAAAGAGGACTTTTAGAGCATTCTGTTGATATATAGTAGCTCACCCAGATCAATAGGTACAAGGAGTTATGATCATTTGAAGTTGACCCTAAAATTCGCCTAGCCTTAGTTTTTTTTTCCTGCACATTTATAACTCATCGCTCGAGTGTCCGTTTTGGATGATCCACATATCGTTGGAAAGCTTATTCGATGCTCTACGCTATGACGGTTCGCATATCCAAAAATTCCACACAGAAAAATTATTAATCACAATAAAGAACAGAATTTAACACATTTTCGTCCGAGATCTTAATGGAAAATTTTTCTGGGGCATCACACTTAATTCAAGACTAATAATTTAATTGGTGTAAAAAAAAATTAAACATGAAATAAATAAAAAATAAGAAAAAATAGAGAAAAGGATAAGAAATTTGAGTAATCATAATTGAGATTATTGTATGCGTTACTACAAAGTCAAATAGGCTCGGCGTGAGCTAATTCAATTTTGATTAAATTTTTTAGTATTAATGTCAAGAATTACATGACTGACTAAGACAAATTGCTATTTGAGATTGAATTTATTGCGAAGGAATATTTATTTATAAGGGTTTTTTAAATTTATTTAACTAATAATAGATTATTTAAATAAATAAAAAACAATTTAAAAAAAAACAGAAAAAAATCAGGGAGGTACCACACTGTTTTTTTTTTTTACCTACTTTTATATTATATAGAGATAAATTTAAAAGAGAAAACAATGTCTTTAACAATTAAATGAAGTATCATTAAGTTCATATACTAAACATCCCCAAAAAAATAATACATAAAAGATGAAAAATACTTACAAACTTACAAATTTTTTAATGGGACTCAAATCACAATATATGACCATAAAAAAAATAAAAAATAAAATTACATTTTAATTGTTATTCAATTAATCTATCATGTCATATAATAAAGCAAGATTATTTAAGATCAATCAAATTATAACCAAATATAGTTGCTATTTTCAATTTGAATTATTCATACAAATGAATAATTTAATTAGTCAGTATTATTAGACATAAAAAAAAAAAAGCTAAAACATTTTTATATATACAAAGCTTGAAATTACATGATAAAAAAATTAATCAATAACATAATGCAAATTGTAATAGGTAGAAACAGAAGAGGGAGTTATTCATAGTGGATTATGTGTTAAAGATGATCATATTCGTAAAAAGAGAGACATTATATTACTTTTCTTTTTCTTTCATCTTGATGAGCTTGTACCAAAATCTAATCACCTCTTGTTGTTGAATTCTCTATACAACAATCAAATTCATTATTTTCATGTTGATGAACTTGTGTTTTTCTATAACGATACAACAAGAAATTCTAAAGAATACATATTTGTTCTTCATTAAAGTGGTGGCCGCATTATCATGTCATCTTTTGTATATCATCTCTTTTAATTATTAAACACAGGATTTATGAAAAGAAAAATGCAGGAAAAAAATTAAATCAAAAAAGAAGGAGGAGGAGGAGGAGAAAATAGAAATGTCCATCCAACAACTTCA
Organism: Capsicum baccatum var. pendulum; assembly: GCA_030864225.1. NCBI lineage: Eukaryota > Viridiplantae > Streptophyta > Magnoliopsida > Solanales > Solanaceae > Capsicum > Capsicum baccatum. Next base: position 179,227,287 of record CM061556.1, on the reverse strand, counting down.
TAATTATTATTTATAGATTGATTAAACCATAAAGAAGGGAGTTGAAGAGATATGTTATTTAAGTAGAGAATTCAAATGGATAAAAAAAATTTTTTACCTATAAATTTAATTAGATATAATAATTATGATGAATTTTTAAAATTACTAAACAAATTGATTAAGTAAAGAATGAAGGGAAAAATGTCAAAAAAGAGAAAAAATTTAAAGATGAATGAAGATTATAGAGAAATTGCACTCTATTAATTATTCAGTTTAACTATAGATAAAACTAGTTATGAAGAAATTATACTTTTGTATTTTGTAGTGGGAAAAAAAAAAAGAAAAAGGTCCAAAATAAAAAATTGGGAAAAAAAATATCATTATTGGAAGATAATTAAATTTTTGTAACTCATGATATGTAATTTAATATAATAAATATGATAAACTTATTAATTATTAAATAAATTAGAATGGGAAAAAATATTTTTTTTAAAAAAAGATAAATAAAAACAGATGTCATAGAGAGTGCCACATCACCTATATATGTGTGTGTGTGTATGTATGTATGTATGTATGTACGTATGTACGTCCGTCCGTATGTACATATGTATATATGTATGTATGTATGTATGTGTGTGTATGTGTTTATATATATATATATATATATATATATATATTATTTTATTATTTTGATAATAAAACAGGAATTTACGTGGATGTAGCAATAAAAATTATTTTATTAGTATGTGGGTATTGTGAATTTAACTCAATAAATAAGTTCATGAATGAGAAGAAATATATATATATATATATATATATATATACAGACTTTTCTAATTATTATTTTGATAATAAAACAGGAATATGCGTGGATGTAGCAATAAAAACTATTTTATTAGTATGTGGGTATTGTGAATTTAACTCAACAAATAAGTTCATGAATGAGAATAATAATAATAATAATAATAATAATAATAATAATAATAATAATAATAATAATAATAATAATAATAATAAAGTCATTTATTGTTATTATAATAAAAGATATCAAATAAAAATAGGATATAAAACAAAAAAAGGAGAAAAAAAAAAGATAAATATGAATGAAGGTCATAGAGAGGTGCCTCATCACCTTGTCTATGACCTTCCTTTATATTATACATAGATTTATTCATTTTGATATATCAAGTGACATTTTCTTTAAAAGATACTACTCTTATCATTAAAGAGGCATTTGGTAGTTAGTTTGAAGGTGAGTTTCACATGTATTAAATTCAGTATGCATAAGTAATACTAATTTGGTAACAGATTAGGCGATAATTTTGATGTATAAAATTAATGCGGTGTGTTTGATTTATAATTTAGAAATCGACACAATATATGAATAGTTATGAGAGAGTTTATGTACTATTTTATGCAGGATCGAAGGTGAAATAATCAATACATGCATGAATTGTTAAACCTTGCATAACTAATAACTACATAAATAATACATAGAATGCTCGTAACTAATCCTAACCAACAAATGACCCTTAACTAACTAAATATAAAGTAATAATAGCCAAACTTAAATATTCAAAATATAAATAATAAGGATAATTTATTAAAACAAACCTCCTATTAATACTCCCTCCGTCCCATTTTTGACTCTCTCTTTTAGCTAAAAAAAAACATATGTCAAAATACTTGTCACTATAGGAAGTCTAATTGGCAATTATTTTCAAATCTACCCTTTAACATTTAAAGAAATAGATTTGTGTTGTAAAGACACATGAAAATTCATGTGTCATTATTGAATGTCATGTGCCTTATTAATATAAGAAGCAAAACCAGTCATGCTTCACCCCTTAATTTGATACAATTTTCAATGTATTCCCTTGCCTATAAATAGCCACTTTTGAGAAAACATCCATATATAGAAATTACTAATATTTACACTCTCCATTTTGCACATTGTTGCTTTTGGTTATTTTTAATTTTATATCACGTTATCAGCATAAGTCTCTGCAAAAATTTTTTAACAACAATAAAGATAAGTATTTATTTTTCTTAAATAATGTCAAGTATATCCAAAAGCAAATTTGTTGCCCTAGATATATCGGACAAAACTTACATGTTCTGAGCACTGGATGCTGAAATATATTTGGATGCGATGAGTCTGGCAGACAGCATTAAAAATAACAATTAGACATCAAACCAAGACCGAATCAAGGCCATGATATTTTTCCGTCATCATCTTGACGAAGGTTTGAAAATAAAATATCTCACAATTAAGGATCCACTTATATTATGAAATAATTTACAAAAAAGATATGACCAACTGAAGATGATCATCCTTCCACAGGCACATTATGAGTGGACTCATTTGAGGTTACAAGATTTTAAAAATATAACTGATTATAATTCTGCAATGTTTAAAATTAAATCATCATTGAATTTATGCGGAGAAAATATCACTGATCATGACATGTTAGAGAAAACATTCTCTATTTCTCCCGCCTTGAGGATGCTCCTGCAGCAATAGTATCGAGAAATGAGATTTAAGAAATATTCTGAATTTATTTCTCATCTTCTTGTTGTGGAACAACATTATGATCTTTTAATAAAAAATTATGAAAGTCAATCTCCTGGTATTGCTCTATTCTCTGAAGTAAATATTGCACATTTTCATCAAATTAGGCGTGAAAGAATCCCTAGCCCCTGTCGTGATTGTGATTGTGGTCATGATCGAGGTCCTGTTCGAGGTAGATATTTTAATCAGGATAATCATCTTTCACTAAACAATGACTCTCAACACTAGCAGTGTAAAAAGAAGAATGAAGCTACTGAAGCAATGCCAAGGATGAACTCTGAAAATAAATGTTATTGATGTAGAGAGAAGGGGCATTGGTTGCGTACCTATCGTACGCCAAAGCATCTGGTGAAGCTCTATCAGGTGTCCCTTAAGAAAATAGATGACGACGTAGAGGTAAACTTTATCTCTCGAGATAATGTTGAGCATATGAATTTAGATATCTCGGATTTCTTTATAAACCATGAAGGACATGTTAATCACCATAGTCTAATTATTTTACTTTCTTTTTAAGTTGTATTAATTTACATTTATTTTAGTAGTATCTCACTAGTCTTGTAAATAAATAAAGTTTGTGTAAATACGTTATGTGCTAGTAATGTTGTAATATTTACTTTGTTTATATTTTTAACTTGAAGAGAATATGGATGCTCCTTAAATTTTATTTGGATCAATAATTGATCGTGATGATATTTGTGTAATTGATAGTGGGACAACGCACACAATATTTAAAGATGAGAAAACCTTTTCCCACTTACTTAGAAGAAAAGAAAATGTCACAACAATCTCTGACAATTCAAAATTGATTGAAATCTCCAGAAGAGCTACTATATTTCTGTCTAAGAGGACAAAATTAGTTATAGAAGATGCATTGTTCTCTTCTAAATTCTCAAGAAACTTATTGAGTTTCAAAGATATCTACTGAAATAGATATCATATTGAGACAGTAAATGAAATAAATGCTGAATATCTTAGCATTATCAAGAATATCTCAGATCAAAAGCAAATATTGGAGAAATTACCAACTTTGTCTTCCGGCTTATATTATGTAGAAATTAGTATTGTTAAAGCGCACTCTATCGTAAACCAGAAGTTTACCGATCTAAATACGTTTGTGATTTGGCATGATCGAATAGGCCATCCTGGTTCAATAATAATGAGATGAATCATTGAATATTCAAAAGGGCACCCATTGAAGAACCTAAAGATTTTTACAAGTGGTAAATTTTCATGTGCTGCTTATTACCAAGGCAAACTGATAACTAGGTCATCGCCACTGAAAATTAGCGTCGAATATCCTTTTTTTCTAGAACATATGCATGAGGATATATGTGGACCTATTCACCCACTTAGTGGGTCATTTAGATATTTATGGTCCTAATAGACATATTTTTAAGATGGTCTCATGTGTGTCTCTTATCATCTTACAACCTAGCATTTGCAAAATTATTGGAACATATAATACGATTAAGAGCTCAATTTCTGGATTATACTATTAAGGCTATCCACCTCGATAATGCTGGAGAATTTACATTCCAAGATTTTGATGATTATTGTATATCAGTTGGGATACGAGTTGAACATCTAGTCGCTCATGTTCATACTCAAAATGGCCTTGCTGAATCATTTATTAAGCACCTACAATTGATAGCAAGACCATTATTTATGAAAACAAAATTGTCTAATACTATTTGGGGTCATGCTATCTTACATGCACCATCATTTTTTCATCTCAAACCAACTCATTATAATAAGTGCTCCTCGTTATAATTGGTCCTTGGTCTTGAGCCAAACATTGCCCATCTATAAATTTTTGGATATGATATATATGTGCCAGTTGCACCACCACAACGCACTAAGATGGTCCCACAGTTAAGGTTAGGAATATATGTTGGGTTTAAGTCACTCTCTATAATTCGCTACCTTGAACCATTGATAGAAAATTTGTTTACTAATCGATTTGTAGATTGTCGATTTGATGAAATAAATTTTTTGCAATTAGAGGGAGAGAAACATGATAATTAAAAGAGAAATTGTGTGGAAAATTTCATCATTATTTCATTTTGATCCACGTACCCCCATATATGAAAATGAGGTGCAGATTGATCATTTACTTATAGAAACTAGCAAATCAAATGCCGATGCATTTACTCATTTGAAAAGAATAACTAAGTCATATATGCCTACAAGGAATGTGCCTATCTGAATTGAATTCCCAAAAGGACCATCTACTAATGTCATAGCTTCTGAATCCCAAGCACGCCTGAAGCGTGGTAGGCCATTGGGTTCAAAGGATAAAAATCCTAGAAAAAAATGCGAAAAATAATAAAGATAACATTATAAAAAATTCTCCTGAAGAGACAAAAAATTTGGTTAATCTTGATATTCCTGAAGAAATCAGTAAATTGAGACTCAAGTGAATAAAAAACTTTTAATAAGTTCTACTAGTGATGAGGTAAATTTAGATCGATCAAAAATTATGGTGGATAGTGTTTTGGCATATAATGTCATACTGAATATTATGCAAGAAAATGAGGACCTTGAACCTCTATCTGTTGAAGAATGTTGACGAAGGAAATATTGACCAAAATGGCAAGAGGCAATTCAATCAGAATTGAAGTCACTTGCTAAATGGAAGGTTTGTGGACCTGTAGTCCAAACTCCAGACGGTGTAAAAATCAGTTGGCTATAAATGAGTCTTTGTACATAAAATAAATAAGAGAAATAAAATTATAAGATATAAGGCAGGTCTTGTTGCACAAGGATTCTTTCAAAGACCCGATGTCGACTATGAAGAAACATATTCACCCGTTATAGATGCAATAACATTTCAATACCTCATCTGTCTAGTTATACATAAAAATTTTGAAATTATCTAATGGATGTGGTTACATCTTATCTTTATTGTTCACTTGATGATGATATTTACATGAGAATCCCAGAAGGATTAAAGATGCCTGAAGCATATAGTTCAAAGTCTCAAAAATTATTTTCAATCAGATTACAAAGATTGTTATACAGTCTAAAACAATCAGGGAGTATATGGTATAATTGCCTTAGTGAGTACTTGATAAATGAAGGTTACATAAATAATGTCATTTGCCCTTGTATTTTCATTAAGAAAATGGCATCAGGGTTTGTTATACGTATTGTTTATGTAGATGATATAATCTCATTGGGACTCCAGAAGACGTCCAAAAGTCAATTGAATATCTAAAGAAAGAATTCAAAATGAAAGATCTTGGAAAGACAAGACTTTGTCTTGGTATGCAAATTGAACATTTAGAAGATAGAGTCTTCATCCACCATCTGCTTATACCAAGAAGATTTTAAAATGATTTTACATAGACAAAGCATATCTATTAAGTACTCCAATGGTTGTTCGACCACTTAATATGAGCAAAGATCTGTTCCGACCTCTAGAAGAGGGTGAAGAGATTCTTGGTCCCAAAGTATCATATCTCAATTCTATAGGTGCACTTATGTATCTTGCTTATGGTACAAGATCGAATATAGCATTTTCTATTAATTTACTAGAAAGGTATAGTTATTTCCCTACGCGAGACACTGGAATGGGATTAAGCATATATTGAGATATCTAAAAGGGATTATTGATATGGGTCTATTTTATACTATAAAGCTAGTCCAGATTTTATTGGTCATGTAGATACAGAGATAAATAAGGCCCGATCTCCAACAGACTATGTGTTTATGTACGGAGGTATTGCTATATCATGGATATCTACAAAGCAGTCTATCATTGCTACTTCTTCAAATCATGCTGAGATAATATCTATTCATGAGGAAAGTAGAGAATGCATATGATTGAGATCAGTGAAACATTCCATCAAATAGAGATGTGTCCTGAAGCTCGATATCAAGGTTCCCACAGTCATATTTGAAGACAATGCAACATACATGGCTCAATTAAAAGGTGTTTTATAAAGGGATAGAACAAAACACATTTCTCCAAAGTTATTCTTCACACATGATCTCCAGAAGAATGGTGATATTGATGTACAAAAAATCCGTTCCAATGACAATCCAAAAGATTTGTTCACCAAATCTTTACCAACTTCAACATTTAAGAAGATGGTACACAAGATTGAAATGCGAAGACTGAACCAGTTGAATTGGGGTCTTTATCAGGGGGAGTAAGAATACGCGTGGTACTCTTTTTTCTTAACCAAGATTTTATACCATTGAATTTTCTTGGTAAGATTTTTAATTAGGCAACACTCAAATTCATATTTAGAAAGTTTTTTTTACATGAACCTCCAAGGGGGAGTGTTGTAAAGACACATGAAAATCCATGTGTCATTATTGAATGTCATGTGTCTTGTTAATATAAGAAGCAAAACCTAATCATGCTTCACCCCTTAATTGGATACAATTTCCAATGTATTCCCTTGGCTATAAATAGCCACTTTTGAGAAAAGATCCATATATAGAAATTACTACTATTTACACTCTCCATTTTGCACATTGTTGCTTTTGGTTACTTTTAATTTTATATCACAACTTGTTCTCATTCTTGTATTTCCTTAATGCTTTGCGAACAAAACTAGACAAGAAGTTTGAAATATTAATAAGGTTGATGTCAACTTGTCGGATTTGCGTATTATTTTGAGAAGTATCTTATTTGACCTTTACAAAGTAATTTCTAGGCATAAATCGAAGTTCAACATTTCATCCATTCCTAAATATTTGTTTTTCTTAATAAAAATATATTATTACATGATATTTTTTATTTTAGAAAATCAATACATAATTAAGTATTTTTTTTTAATTTTAACCTCAGCACACATTTTATTTATTGAAGAAAACACATTTTTCATTCATTAATCAAAGAAAGATGATTAAAGAAGTTAAATAAATGTATAATGATAAAAACACATAGTTTCTTAAGACACGCAGAATGAAAATATGACAACTACTAATCTTCTTGAGTAAAAATAAATTCAAAAAAGAGTATCATCACTAGTTTTGCTTTCTCTAGTGTTAGGGAGTTATATATTTTGCTAATTACTTGATTTTTCTTGCCACATCAGCTAAATTTATGTTAGATAAGGAATATTAAAGGTCAGAAGTATTTATCATGTGTGTTTTGACTAGTGTGTGTGTGTGTATAATCCATTTATTCAACTAGCTAGCTAGGCTATTCCTCCTATGATAGAATGATTTTGGCCTGAATTATTATCTTGCATATTATTCAAATAAAATCTACAAAATATTGGGGCTTTACACCTAACTAATTAACCTACGAAATACAAACAAGGATATACAAAAGAAAGGGAAGAAAACAGTATTTATTTGGGATAATTAGGGGTCATCTTATTTGTACATTAAGGTTATCTTGCTCTTAAATCTAATTAGCTTATTTAATTTGTTCTTATTTTCGTGTCATCATGTGTGAAATTTCACGTGTTTAGATCTTTTGACCGGTTGCCAACGAAGTGTCTAATAGGTAAACTACGAAACCATGGCCAATAAGTCGTCATGACTTCAGTGAAGTATAAACTGAGTTGGGATTATTGTTTTCAATTTGGGAAACTCAAAGACCTGAGAACACATATCTTGGAAGGTGTGTGTGATTTGTAGAAGTAAGAATTAGAGTTTATAATTTCTAGATTTCAAGAGTCTTGTAATTTGCTATTGTTGAGGCTCAAAATATTTTAGTGAAGTTGGGTAAAATCTTGTAGAGGTACAGGTAGTGATTTTTCACACCTTTTTGAGTCAGATATTTTTCACATGAAAATCACTGTCTCATTTACTTACTGTTTTAGAATTGGTGAAACACGTTAGATAGCCTATTTCACTGATAGGTAACTATTAGTTTAAACTAAGTAAATCAGTAGGTCTCGTACTCTAACAAATGGTATCAGAGCGAGGTTATCTTAAATAATGCTAGAACTTAAATGCGTATTAATTTATGCAAAGATGCTGAAACATTCAAGAAATTATGTCCATGTCTTCAGTTGTTCAGGTATGATCTTACATTCTTACCAAAATGCATAGAGTTGAAACAGTTGAGCGAACCACGTCTAAATGTATTAATTGTTCTAACACTAAAAAGATAACCGCCCAAAATCCAAGAGTCTTATTTTTCGAAAAAGTTGCCACTATTTTTCCATCACTACCACACTACCTTTTTCCATTATTACCTATTTTAACCACAATAAATCCGTGCCCTTTACATTTCAACTTCCTCATCCTTTCCTCTTTGTTTACCTTCCATCATCATCGTATTCTCTCCATTCCAAATCACCAAAAACTCTTCTCTTTTCAATTTTAAGTTTCAATTTTATGTTCTATTCTACCCATGTTTTCTCCTTCATCCTCTGAAATCCCAAAATCTAACCCTTCTCCTGAATGTGAATCCACTGAATTGGTAGTTCACCCTATTGAAAATATTGTACTCCATATTTCTTTCACAATTCCTATAAAGTTATCAAATTTCTCTACTTGGATAAATTTTAAAAATCAATTTTCTCATTTTTTTGCCAGTGCTCGTTTTTATCCCACCTTAACTCCTGTAGTTACTGATGTTGTTCCTCTCCAAATCATTGACACTGATGATATTTCTATTGTAAATCTTGTTCCCAGAAAATTCATATCCCAACCAAAGAGGAAACAATCTTCTTCTCATATTGTTATTGAGGACCATGAAATTCCTGATGAACCATGTCCTTTTATTGCTTTTCTTAGAACCCCCTACTCTCCATAAAAAGTGACAAGAAGAGGATTTTATGCTGAAGCTTTTAGATCCAGTAAAAATAAATGTATTTCCACACTTGGTCCTTTATTATTTTCTCAAGATGTGTTGCTTTGCTCTGTACAAAAAGGCAAGACTGTGAAATGCACCATTTCAAAACCTTCTACCTTTTTCCTCCTCCTCTCACTCCTAAGTCCAAAGTCAAGCCTAAATCCACTTTATCCTCTAAATATCTCAAGTCCAAATCTACTTCTCATCCAAAAAAACAGGCTAGCAAACTTATTCCTTCTGACACCTCTGACTCTGAGGCAACTCTGGATGCCTCCACTGAGAATGATAAAGATTTTAAAGTTGAGGAAACACCTAAGTATCCTGATTCAAATATGGATCATATTCTCTACTTTAGAAATGAAAGCTCATTCGTGGACAAGTATTTACAGGTTTTGTGAGTCCTACTATGAAAACTTTGTTAACAAAATTGGAGGCCCAACGGTGGTATCATCTATTTTTCAAGGGGATCTTTAAAGAAAGTTTGAAAAAGCTGAGGTGTATAAGATCTACATCAATGGAACTGAAAGTGAAGAATTATTTTCCACAACTGTAAGATAAATGTCCATTCATTTAGTGGTTGAAGATATTTCTAGGATCTTACATACTTCTACGGAGGGATGGGGTATTATGTGAAATTTGAAAGGCCTCTTCTAGATAATCTTACCTTTGCCTTAGACATCTCTAGGAAGTTTTTTGATGATCCTCAACTTCTTCACCATCATAGAGTTCTTAAGAGGGAAATGTCACCTCTCTATCAACTTTATTTCAAAATTGTGCACAACATGATCATTCCTAGGAAAGAACGTCGTACAAAGGCAAATTTCCTTGACCTATCCCTCATGGAACTTTTGGATACTGAGGCTAAGATTGATTTGTCTACACTGATCATCAAACATATGTATAGGTTCCTTCTTAAAGATGACAAAGGACATTTTTTACCCTATGTATTTTGACTTGCCCCTGTATTTGATGATTACTTAGTTCTTGTTCAAGTGTGATCCTTGCAGACTATAAAGTATGTCATTGGGACTATGCATCATATGGCCCTACCTATTTTGGTGAGGCGTGCTGATAACCCATTGCAATGATGGAGGAATATTCTTGTTGAAAAGAGTGTTGAATTAGAAGTTGTCCATACTGATCATGAGGCTAAGCGACTGACATTTCAAGCTTGAATTGATGCTTTTTTGAATGAGCTGGTTCACCAACACACTAAGAATATGGAGATAGTGTGAAGGTTGACCAACTACTCCCACCTGCTCCTTCACCTCTTAAATCCTTAGGATTATTTTTGTGTCTCAACTGGTTTATGTTTTTGTGTTTTAACTATCAAGTTATGTAGATCATATCTTGCAATTTAATGAAATGATACATTTTTTCTATATTGTGTTCTAATCTCGCACCTCTTAAAACAATGTTTTTTAATTATTCAGAGTTTTGAATGTTTTAGAGATAACCAGTTGCCATGGATTATTAAACACTATTTCTAGTCTTAACTACTTATGCACCAAATCTTCGATAATGTTAAAAGAAAGAAGAAATGATTATGCAATAATTATAACTCAATGACTAACTTGTTGCATTCTATTGTTCCTTGCTTGCTTTCCTTGTTGAGTGTGTTAGGAATCTGTGGTGGATGTACAAATTTTTTAGTTTGTCATCGTAAAAATGGAGGAATTTTTTAGAAAATGATGTTTTGATAATTGCCAAATGAATGAAACAGATTACTCAAGATGGTCCATACATATGGTCCACTGGTATATAGTTTACTTGTACATGAAGACAAGGTTGCTTAAATTCATGAATGGATTAGCATGCATATCTCTGATAAACTTAAAATGAATATCACGTATGGTAAGAAAGAAGTGAAGTTTGAGTCCAACACTTTAAGATAAGAGAAGATGATTTAAAGAAGGAGTTCTACTGAGACAAGGTGATCAATTTCAAGGACTTCTACTTGACAATAAACTCTAAAGAGTTGAGAGTTTCATTCAAGATAGAAGATTTATCTGTTGAAGGACTCTTTGAAAAGTTGTTGATTAGATAGAGGGAGTAACTCACATAGTGAAATGTGCACTCACAAAGACAAAGACAATTGGCAAATTGACTTGGAAGTTCCAAAGCTTGAAGAAACTAGTAGTTGAACCTGTTCTTATTACTTAGAAGATAAGGTGTCTTAGATGCTATGTATTAGGTTGATTTTTGAGTTGTATTGTTTATGTAATTCTAGTCTCAGTGAAGTATAAACTAAGTTAGGAGTATTGTGTTCAAGTTGGGGAACTCGAAGATTTGGAAACACATACCTTGGGAGGTGGTGTGATTTGTAGAAGTAGGAATTAGAGTTTATAATTCCTAGATTTCAAGTCTTGTAATTTGCTGTTGTTGAGGCTCAAAGTGTTTTAGTGAAGTTGAGGTTAAATCTTGTAAAGGTACAGGTCATGTTTTTCCACACCTTTTTGAGCCGGGTGTTTTTCACATGAAAATCATTATCTCATTTACTTACTATTTTAGCATTGTTGAAACACGTTAAACAATTTGTTTCACTGATAGGCAACTATTAGGCTAAACTAAGTAAATCAGTAGGTCTCCTACTCTAATATTTTTAATTAGAGGTGTAATTTATTAAATTTACCTTATTAATAATATTTTGAAGCTTGAATTTGACCAATACTACTTTATGTAGTTATTTAATACTAATGTAATATGAGAAAGAAGCAATAAAACTCTGTTAATTTACAAAATTAAATAAATAAATTGTAACATCTATTTTTGATATAGAAATCTAAGTAAAATAAAAATGAAGGAGCAAATATTTTTCTTTGATGGCATAGTATGTTTGTCATTTCACAATATGCTCCTACTGTCAGCAAAAATAAGCCCGTCGAGTTTTCAAAAACAAAACATAAGAAAATAAATTTCGTCCATGCAAATCTTAAACATAGCAATGGCGCCTTATTTGTTTTTGTTACTATTATAAATATTTGAATATTGAATTTGAGATGTGAATTAAAATTTAAATATCGAAATACGTATTTGAATAAAAAGATGACATATTAAACTTTGAAAAAAAAATAATTTAGACTGTTTGTTTTTTAAACATATGATATTTCTCTTTATAACTAAATAATTATAGAATTTAATAGTATATTATATTAATTTAACAAGAAAACATTTTAATGAAATATATGGCAGTTGATAATGGTGATAGCTAATAATGACGAATTATAGATAAAAACCCTCTATCGTAATATTTCTCTGAACCACACCTTGAGACTTCTAGATTCTAATTGAAGCGTGGAAGGATACTACTATCCATCCCCACATACTTTGTCGTGTTAAATATATATTGGTTTACTTTGACTTGATTCAGATTTTAAATTTTTTTTTTAAATTGTGATTCTAAATTAAAGTTATATCAAATATAATAAATTATCTTTTAATTTTATGGTCTTAAATATGCCACTTGAAAAATTGAAATTAAAATATTATCAATTTTTTTTTCTTAAAATAAATTAAAAAAAAGTAGCTAATTCTTTTTTAAATAGAGAAATTACATTATAACGCATTCATAGAATAAAGTCCTTTAATATAATAGTCTATAGTACTTCATGAATAGTCAAATTCTATCATAGACATATGATCTTCTGGAGAAAAGATTGTAAGACTCAAATTTTGAAAACATTTTTCAAAGAAAAAGATATTTTCCTACTAACTCATGCTCATTTATCTAAAAAAAATTTAAAAAATATTTACTCTAGAAAATAAGCCTAGAATAACGAAAATGACTTTTTAATTAAAATAGAGAAAATATATTACAATTTTCATACCACTCTTAAAATCACACACCTCCCCCTTTATCCTTCCCCGTTCCACTTCCCACCACCTTCCACCCTCTACCAATTCTTTTTAATTTTTTTCTTATCCCACCCCCTTCACCGACCCCGTCCCTATTACCAACAATCCCCCTTCCCACCCCAAAAATAAATAAAATAAATTCAAAACTTTTGTTATCCAACACTGCATCACCATCCCTCCTAATTTTTATTATTGTTTTATAAAATTAGTTTTTTAAAAAAAAAAATTAAAAATTCTTTTTTACGCTACCCCCTTACTCTAGGGGCTTTGGGCTATAGGTGACAAAAGAATTTTAAAATGAGGTGTAGGTGACACAAATCTTAATTATTAGGTGGAGGTGACAATTACTTTATTATGGAATAAGAAAGTGGACGAAGTTTGAAAATAAACCACATGTTTTTAAATTTATACTTTGATCCAAATGTTAGCTAATATAACAGAAAATGGAGGGGAAAAAAGGCACGTTTCTCTCTCTTCTCATCCGTTGTTGTTTTCTCGCTCTTCACGACTATTGTTGTTCATTGTTGCTGCTACTGCTTTATTCATCGTTTTTTGTTTCATTATCATCATCTTCTACTTTATTATCATCTTTATCTTGTTCTTGTCGACCATTGTTGTTGTTACCGCTACTGTTGCTATTTTACCAATTTCTTAGGTCAAATTTTATTTTAAACATCACCACTTTTCACTTTGACATTACTTCATAGGAGACCTTGGTAAGTCAAATTATAATTTTTAGTCGAATTTTTCATCTGGGTTACAAAGTTACTGTTGTTTTTTCCAGCAATGGATAGAAGTCAATCATGAATCCAACATAAGTGCCCACAATTTAAATAGATCACTCATCTGGTACAACAGATGAGTAATCTGTTGCAACAGAAGATATATTTGTTGCATCAGACTAATTATCTATTGCATCAGACTGATTATCTGTTGCATCAGACTGATTAATTTGTTTGAAAAAACACAAATCAACCCCTGCCACAAACCCAACAGATAACCAATATGTTTTGCTATTGCTACTGGATTCAAAATTATTTCTTACGTCCAATTGTCGACATGTTTGTTGAGAATATAATAGACAGAATGAAAATTAAATACTCCCTCCATCTCAAATTACCCGTCCCAAGTTTTCTAATTTGATTTCTCATTTTACTTGTTTTTTTTATTAATCAATAAGAGATAAAGAAAATTCCATGTTTTAACCTTTGCATTAATCATTTTTTCTTCAAATTAAAATGTAAACATCATTTAATAGGGGTATTATGATAAACTAGGCATGTTATTAATTATTTTTCTTAATCAATGTTTCATCTCAATTTGAGACGGATAGGGTAATTTATGACGGAGGGAGTTATCTATTGAAACAGACTAGTTATCTGTTGCAACAAATGAGTAATCTGTTTGAAACAATATAAATCAGCCCCTACCACAAACCCAATAGATAAATCCTAAATCTTGCTATTGCTACTGGATTCAAAATTACTCCATACGTCCAATCGTCGACATGTTTGTTGAGAAGATAACAGATAGAATGAAAATTAAATATGAATTAAAACGGTCAAAGTTGATCAAATATAATTTTTTTTATTAAACTAAAGCAAATAAAAATACATATACAGACTTAGAAAGAAAGAAGAAATAAAATAATCTAATTATTATTAATAGATTCTTGTTCATCATTATTATTATTATCGCTAGCCGCATCTTCGACAGGCAGTAGCAGCGCCCTTATTATCCTGAGGATCTCCCGTAACATCCTTACTCTGACAGCGGCCAACTCCCACTGTATATCATGTACCTTCCTCTGCAGTTCCCGTACGTCATCTCATAAAATAGTGACATCCCACACTGGATCATTCATATCTAGAACACGCATAAACTAAAAAAAATGCAAAAATAAAAGTAAAAAAAGAATCCGAAAGTAAAACAACGTATATTTACACAAAAAACAAGAAAAAAACTTACCAGAGACAGGGAAAAGAAATCAAGTTCTTGAAGAGAAAGTAGTTGAAAGTGTAATATTATGAAAGACAAGAGAAATAAATAAATAGATATGTGTAGTAGAATGAACGAGTAAAGAGGGACCTATTTATAGAGGATTGAATTTGAATGAGTTAGGCAAAAAGGCGCAACTTTTCACCTTCATTTATTAATATGGTGACTTTTTGATTACTGTGGAAAGTTGTGACTTGATAAGCTCTTTTCAGTGACCATTTTTTGAGTTGTGGCAATAGATTATATATCTGTTGCATCAGATAACCTATCTGTGACAACAAATATACCATTTGTTGCAACAAATCTATGATCCATTGCAACAGATAATATATTTGTTGCAACATATATCTTTTTAATAATCATCATATCCTTATCTTTAATCCAAATTTGGTTACTTTTTTATTATATAAATTAAAAAACAGATTCAAAACAAAAAGGTGCGACTGTTCACTGATAACGCTCAATCTACAGCTCTCGTAGGAGTGTAAAACGGTCGTTAGCAAATATAGAACCCAACCTGGGTTGGGTATCGATCCCACAGGGAATAGCTTGGCCAACAAGTAAGTAAAATTACTAAAATTTTGGTGCAAGTCTCGTAAGAAGGGGGGATTGTAATATGTAACCAAAACAATAAAGTAAAATCTAAAAATAGCAAAGTAAAAAGAGAAAGATTGTTACGTAAGTTGTAAACAATGAGAATTGAGGAGTTGGGGTTATGTCCACCTTCTGAGGTATACATCTCTATTGGCTATGAGTGTGTAGAATTCTGACATGCAATTGCTTATAGAGAATTGTAGTCGATGGTAAATCCAAGCGTCTCTCGACCTGAACAAGGACTATTTCACTTTAACTCTCTCGAGCTTAAAGCGTGTCTAACGGTACGAATTCTCCAAGAGGTTAGTCTAGTTACGGCACTAGCTTTTTAATAGGAAAGGGTGTCCTACTACCTTGACACTATCTCTTTTCCAGACAAATAACCTTTCTCTCGAACAAGTTAAATGTTAGACTGGCGTATTCTTGCGTTTGCAACCGTAAAGAATGTAGATTAAGATGAAGATAATAATGATATAAGCAGTATACGTGTGACGAACTCATATACTCACAGCAATAGATAGTAGCTCATACGGCTTCCATAACCCCAACAGAGAAGTTTAGTTACCCATGAATGCGAAGGAGATCACGATTGACATTGTTATTATATCACGATATTGAGTAATGGCGTGTAGGTCAAGTGATAGGCGTGTGGTGTGTTTCCTTGGCTTGGTAACGATTCTCTTGTTGTGGAATTTAAGGATAGATGAATAGAAGAAGAAAAATAGAATTAATGGAAAGATTAGAAGAGTTGTAATTGAGAAGTAGAATGTGTCTCTCCACTAAGGGAGGACATGAATAAAAATCTCTAGCATGATAGGGTATTTATAATACTCCTATCCTACTCCTACTATGCTAATGAAATAAATAACCAAATCCTACTAGGCCTATGGAACACTTAACCCAAATGTACTAGGTTAAGGTAACATTATCATAATCCAAATAAACTAATAAAATACATAAACCAATTGTACTAGGTTAATGTATCATTGTCCAAATCCAGCTATGTGTCTGTAAGTCCCCAAAGTCTTCAGAAATGCTGTTTTAGCCCGGGACAGATTTTCCATCCAGCAGTTTTGGTCCTTAGGCGTGTACACTCCTTTTCCTTTCTTCGTGAGCTTTCTTTTGCGTCCAGTAAGCCATAAAATGCTGAATTTTGCATCATTTATACCTGAAACTTTACTAATCATGTTCGTGAGCTCATTTATAGGAAAAAGGACTAAAAGTGCATGAAATATATAATTTGTTCTCACAACATGGCACAAATATGGGCAAAATATATTGATATAGGCGCGTAAATTCGCCTATCATCAACACCCCACACTTAGAGCTTTGTTCGTCCTCGAACAACATATCATCCTTCTAAACATCAACTTAGGGTTTTTACAGCAACAACACAAAACATTCTTCAAGACAAGCACAACAATTATCAACAAAGAGTAGCTTTCTGATTATAAGTTGAAACATTTTAACCTCTAGTATAGACTCGTGATGGTGATCAACTCACATGCAAACATTAAGGTGCATAGAATCATATACAACTATCCAAAGCCCATCAACCATGTGTGTCTCACAATATAGTACCCATAATCACTCACAAATATAGCATATTTTTCAAACATGGGTATTAAAATGTCCTTGCTCTCACTCTCCCAAAGAATTCATATGTAGCAACTGATGACCATAGGCTCGCCCTTAATGTAGTACTCCACTAAATGTCGGAATGTTAAGATTAGGATCAAGTAGGTCTTTTGATGGTTGTAATGTAGGCTAAGGGACGGGTAGGACTATTTTGGCCAAGAATAGTGACTAGGTTCCTAAGCGCTTTAATACATCACTTTGTATCATTGAAACTTTTTTCTTTCAACCTTTCTTTCTTTTATTCTACCACCCTTGTTCTCCTTTTTTGTTTTTCAATTTTAAGCACAACTCACTTTTCAGCTTTCTTTTCCTTTTTCTTTTCACAACATACCTCTTATGATAGCACTTTCTTTTTCATAACATATTCAAGCACCATTATAATTTATAGCATTATACTCACCCAATTTCCTCTTATGTTGTCACATGACTTTTTCACTTTAAAGCACTTAGAAATTTGGATCAAATTACGGTCTTGAAAGAAATGGATTAGGCTTACATACAAGGTTGTTAAAGAAATAGGCTAAAGGCTCAAAAGGGTTTAACTAGGATGATGTTCATGGGTAGGTAAAACTGAAGGTAAACAAATATAGGTTGCCAAAGAAATGCCTAAATCATATCCTAAACTTACACTCCTTATTTTCGCTTTGCATACATACCGGGCAAGTTCTAGCATCAGCCACAATCATAGAATATACTATTATCTCACACACACAAGGCATATGGTCGACTTGATTGGAAGTAATATAGACTCTCGACCCAACAAGTGAAGGAATTGAACCACAAAATATCACATAATGAGTCACAACTAGAGTCTAAACGTCTCAATAGTCACAATTGTAACACATACTCTTGTTATAATCTCATGCTTCCTGTCAAAATAATTTCATGCGAAGCTAGAAAAAATTTTACTCCTAAAAAAAACTTAAAAAAATGATAAACAAAAAAAAACGAACTCAAATAAACAAAGTAAACAAACAAACATAGGTGCAAACAGAGAAGTATAGCATGCGATACCGCCCCCCACACTTGGTCGGGACACTGTCCTCAGTGGAAAATAAATACGAGGAACCTGGTTGGTCGGACTTATCCTCTATGTCTGGGGTCATACCCCTTGCGTTGGGATCATCATAAGAGTCATCATCCTCATAAGTTCCGCATAAGTATCCCACTTAATTCCAAGCGGGAGTCGAGGTATTTGCGGCGAGGAGGGTTCTCCTTGCTTTCTTGCTCTTTTGGGAAGTGGTAGCCTTTTCCTTCCCTTGTCTTGCTTTCGGTTCCATTGTACCTGAGACTAGAAATAGTGTTAGTGGTAGCACAATCCCAATGGATACAATCTATACACAAGCAGTAGGGGTACCACCCCACACTTAGGTTGTTGGCACCAACTAGTGAGGTGAAAGTGATCGATTACTCAGAATTCATCGACATACGTTTTAGGAACTATCTTCCGACAAGAAGATCAGTGATGTATCACTACTTGCAGCCATTGCACTACGTTCATGTTAAGTATAACAACACTACTACATAGGGGTTACATCATGGTATAGTTATTTTCAACAATCACAACCTCCTATGTCGGTAGGCAACTATAAGTCTTATGCCGATGAACGAGATAGTCTAACATGTAAGTATCCAAGTAACAAGCTTAAGCAATGTTCATAGCCATGGAAATTCTGCAAATAGTATAACAATGCTTATTAAAACCAAATTCAAGTCGAAGACCGGTCAAGATTATCCTAACGTATATGTTCACTCACATGGTTGTGTATCAACAATCCAAACACATTAACATCACTAATGATCTTTGAAGATGTAGCAATTCATAATAGGCACAGGAACGTAGTACTTACTAGAAATAGATGAAGAATAAAAGAGTACTTACGTGATTGAAGCCTTTGGAGATGTTCTTGTGAATTGGAAGAGCAAAAGAAGAAAATTTTGAGAGGATTTGGATGTATATGCGGAGCCCTTAGGTCAATTTTTTAGTGTGGTTGTGTTGTAAAACTAAGTCCCCTTTATATAGGAAGAGAATGGGTTGGGTTATGACCCATTTACAATCGGTTTTGGAGACAAAAATCCCACATATGCGGCGCATAATGCTTGGCATAGATATGACATATGCGGCGCATTGTCTATGGCATAATGGGACATATGTGCCGCATAGTCTATGGCATTTGTAGACATATGTGCCGCATAGTCTATGGCATATGAGATACTGAGACCAAATGCCATAGCATAGGCGGCGCATAGTCAAAAGCACACTTAGGAATAGGCGGCGCATAGTGTATAGCACACTAGATTCTGAGACCTTGGGCTATAGGATAGGTTGTGCATCGTTCGTGGCCTAGTTTTTCCAAGGCCTAGCCTTCCTCGATGCCTATTTGGGCATGAGAGATGCTCAATCCATAGCCTTATGCATCACTATTAAAGAAAGGCGTCTAGAAGCCCAATTTTGGGCTTTTTTGTCGTGTCTTATGGGCATGTTCACAAAGGAAAAGGCTCTCCATGGGCAGCGTCTGCTTCGGCTCAAAGCGAATAGGCTGGCAGTCTTGAAGCGAAGGTGACAATAAAGGATTCCACACCTTTCCGTTGCCGTCATTTCAATATGTTGTGATCTTAGAAGAGGGAATTGGCCAACAAAAAGGGTACCCAAACAAACCATAAAGAAGAACCACCCCTCTCCTCTGACTCATTCTCATTTAGAAATGCCATCAAAGAAATCATTGATTGTTCTTTGTTTGGACTGAATAGAATAGGTCCAAGGGTCGGCCCTTTCACCTATAAAAAGGATTCTTCCAAGAAAGTTTGGCTAACTTACCAACTTTACCATACAATGCGTCCAAATCGTCAATTGAAATCAATTTCCTCGTTGAATACTTCTTGCACCTATTTTTGCTCAAGAACAAATGAAAACGATTAGTACGATGGGTTGCCTTCCACCAAGAGCCTTAGTTTTGGTCGTGGCACGACTCTTATTTTTGGATTTTCATTTATCAAAAACAAAATAAGTACTAGAACGAAAGAAAGACAAAACGATAAACAATAAATAAAAAATGATAAACGATGGGTTGCCTCCCATCTAGCGCCTTATTTATTGTCGTGGCACGACATAGTTACCTCGAGTACTCAGACTTCGTCGAGGTAAATGGTGGATCGTTTTCTGAAAGGATTTAGACGACAATGAGGCTTACCTGTGGGCATGCGATCTTTTTCGAGATGGCTCATACGTTTCTCCGGAGAGTCACCAATTATATCATCAATAGTCCAACCCATAGCTCTCTTGTATCTCTTCAGAGCAGAGATGAGAGCTTCTACGTGCTGTTCACTTAAATCATCTGCTCTCTCCGGAAGTATATTTCTACTTTCCAAGAACACATACCTTAGATAGTCGGGGAGCTCTTGTGATTCTAGCATTGGTGGCTCGTCAATGGGAGTCTTCGCTGTTGGTTGATTCTTGAGATCACAATCCGGTTGCTTAGGAGTATAAGACTTTATTTCTGTTAGATCACCCATAAGTTCTTCATAATCTTCATTATCCTCATGCTCAACATTCAGTGGCGCAGCAGATAATGGCTCAACAGTAGGCTGTTTCTCTATAGATAATGCTTTCATATCCTCTTGATGAACATCAGCTACAGATAACTCATTCATATCGTTGGGCTGCTTCATGGCTTTGCATATATCAAACCGTACTACTTCGTCATTAATTCGGAATAAAAGCTCATTATCTTTCATGTCAATAAGCACACTTCCGGTTGCAAGGAAAGGACGCCCCAGGATTATGGGAACTTCAGAATCCTCCTTACAATCCAGAATAACGAAGTCTGCAGGAAAGATGAATGAAGAAACTTTCACCAACACATCATTCAAGATACCCACAGGTCTTTTTACCGACCTATCAGCCATCACGAGCCTCATATTGATTGGTGTCGGATCCCCTAGCCCTAACTTCTTGTAGATCGATAATGGCATCAAGTTGATGCTGGCTCCTAAGTCACATAGTGCTTTGGCAAAGTTCAAAGATCCGACAGTGCAAGGAATGGTGAAAGCTCCGGGGTCGGCCTTCTTCTGAACTATCGATCGGGTAGCAATTGCACTATAATGATGTACATCATCATTTAGCTCATAACTTGATGCCCTCTTCTTTGTCAAAAGATCTTTCATAAACTTCGCATACCCAGGCATTTGTTCAAGTGCCTCCACTAATGGAACATTGATGGTCAGCTGCTTCAACATAGTCATAAATTTGCTGAACTTAGTGTCATCCGCCACCTTCTTCAATCTTTAGGGAAAAGGTGGTGGTGGGTATGGAAGTGTTCTCTCCATGGCTTTCTTCTCCTCTTGCTTCCGTTTTTCCACTTTTTCAGTTTGCACGTCGTTGGGAGTGACGTTAGTAACATCATCCGTGGACTCCTCACGTTTCGCGTTGTTATCCTTGTCCGCAACTTCGTCAACCACCTGCTTGTCTTTTGCTGAAGTTTCCAGCACCTTACCACTTCTGGTAGTGATGGCCATGAATGACCCATCATTCCTTGGGTTTTGCACAGTATCGCTCGGTAAGGTGCCAGCCTTTCTTTGGTTGAATGCTGCTGAAAGTTGGCTCAATTGCTGCTCTATTTGCTTGATAGAAGTGGAATGAGAATCAACTAATTTCTTCATGGAGGACAAATCATTAATTACCTCCGTAACTCCCGCGCTCGTTGCTTCCACTCCTTTCAATAACTTAGCCATCATGTTTTCCATACTTCCAGAATTAGATGTGATGGTATCACGTCTACCAGGGGGAACGTACAAACCACTCTTTTCATTCTTGTTCTTCCAACTACCTTGGTCCTTGTTTCCAGATTTATCATAATAATTCCGACCTTGGTTTCCTTGGGCATTCCCGCGGAAACCCCCCTGATTGTTCAAATAGTTGGCCTCCTCTTCAGAATCAGATTCGTCTCTTCCTTTTGACGCAATAGCTTTCAATTTTTCAGTCTTCCCTAATAATAAATGCTTTGTAAGAAGATCCATTTGTGTTTTCAAATGCGCCATATCTTGATCACGTTCTTCTTCTCTTCTTCTTTGGTCTGCAGTCATGCCAATAGATAAAGTGGGGCTTGCTACCTCAGAATCCCTGGTATGCCAAGCTCTACTTTGTTTCGTCATACGATCTAGCATATTGCTTGCTTGACCAAAAGTGAGGTCCATAAAAGATCCTCCAGCTGCGTTATCCACCACTGGTTTAGTTATTGAATTCAAGGCTCTATACAAGATCTCCATTAGGTGAACATTGGTCATGTGATGGTTTGGGCACCTCGCTAGCTTTGTCTTGAACCTCTCCCATGTTTCATGAAGAGCTTCAGTGGGAAGCTGACGAAAGTTGCTGATTTCATCTCTCAATTGCGCCCTCTTGGATAGCGGAAAGAATCTTTCTAGGAAAGCGTCTCTCAATTGCCTCTAATTTGTAATAGAATCAGGAGTCAACCCATTCAACCATAGTGTTGCCTCCCCAGACAGAGACAATGAAAATAGACGTAATCGAATTGCATTCTGACCAATACCAGGATTGTCAAACGACTTGCATGTAGAAACAAAGTTGATGAGATGCATATTCGGATCATCGCCTGCTAGTCCACCAAATAATCCCTTGAGTTGCAATAACTGAATCATGGTGCTAGTGATGTTGAACTTGGCTCCGGGCACTAATGGTGGTGGAATTATAGCTCTAGTGGCTTCGGCACCATCAAGATCATCATCATCGTCGTCGAAAGCTGGCTGCAAAGGTTGGCGATCATACCTATACCGAGCTTGTCGACCTCTTCTGTTGGCAGGTGTTCTAGTTTCAGCAACATGCCTTGGGTTTATCAACTCGTCATCACCTAAATCTTCATCGTCAGGTTTTATTGCTCGCCCAGGATTATCAATGTTTTGTTGTTGGACTTGAGCAGCGGCAAGAGCAGCTAATCTTGCTTGCTCGTGTTGAGCAGCCATCCTGTCGATTTTAGCTTGTGCTTCCATTCTTCTAATTCATTGTAGTTCAGGATTGATTGGTAATAACGGTTGACCAGAACTTCTAGTATGGGGCATGCACTAAAGTAAAAACCTGCAATAAACAAAAACAAAAACTAAACGTAAAAGTACGAGAATCTTTGACCAAAGGGACTAGTAATTATCACGAACTTGATTGACACTCGTATTCCCCGGCAACGACGCCAATTTTTGATAACGCTCAATCTACAGCTCTCGTAGGAGTGTAAAGCGGTCGTTAGCAAATATAGAACCCAACCTGGGTTGGGTATCGATCCCACAGGGAATAGCTTGGCCAACAAGTAAGCAAAATTACTAAACTTTTGGTGCAAGTCTCGTAAGAAGGGGGGATTGTAATATGTAACCAAAACAATAAAGTAAAATCTGAAAATAGCAAAGTAAAAAGAGAAAGATTGTTACGTAAGTTGTAAACAATGAGAATTGAGGAGTTGGGGTTATGTCCACCTTCTGAGGTATACGTCTCTATTGGTTATGAGTGTGTAGAATTCTGACATGCAATTGCTTATAGAGAATTGTAGTCGATGGTAAATCCAAGCGTCTCTCGACCTGAACAAGGACTATTTCACTTTAACTCTCTCAAGCTTAAAGCGTGTCTAACGGTACGAATTCTCCAAGAGGTTAGTCTAGTTACGGCACTAGCTTTTTAATAGGAAAGGGTGTCCTACTACCTTGACACTATCTCTTTTCCAGACAAATAACCTTTCTCTCGAACAAGTTAAATGTTAGACTGGCGTATTCTTGCGTTTACAACCGCAAAGAATGTAGATTAAGATGAAGAGAATAATGATATAAGCAATATACGTGTCACGAACTCATATACTCACAGCAATAGATAGTAGCTCATACGGCTTCCATAACCCCAACAGAGAAGTTTAGTTACCCATGAATGCGAAGGAGATCACGATTGACATTGTTATTATATCACGATATTGAGTAATGGCATGTAGGTCAAGTGATAGGCGTGTGGTGTGTTTCCTTGGCTTGGTAACGATTCTCTTGTTGTGGAATTTAAGGATAGATGAATAGAAGAAGAAAAATAGAATTAATGGAAAGATTAGAAGAGTTGTAATTGAGAAGTAGAATATGTCTCTCCACTAAGGGAGGACTTGAATAAAAATCTCTAGCATGATAGGGTATTTATAATACTCCTATCCTACTCCTACTATGCTAATGAAATAAATAACCAAATCCTACTAGGCCTATGGAACACTTAACCCAAATGTACTAGGTTAAGGTAACATTATCATAATCCAAATAAACTAATGAAATACATAACCCAATTGTACTAGGTTAATGTATCATTGTCCAAATCCAGCTATGTGTCTGTAAGTCCCCAAAGTCTTCAGAAATGCTGTTTTAGCCCGGGACAGATTTTCCATGCAGCAGTTTTGGTCCTTAGGCGTGTACACTCCTTTTCCTTTCTTTGTGAGCTTTCTTTTGCATCCAGTAAGCCATAAAATGCTGAATTTTGCATCATTTATACCTGAAACTTTACTAATCATGTTTGTGAGCTCATTTACAGGAAAAAGGACTAAAAGTGCAAGAAATATATAATTTGTTCTCACAACATGGCACAAATATGGGCAAAATATATTGATATAGGCGCGTAAATTCGCCTATCATCATTCACCTCCATTTATTAATACTGATGACTTTTTGCTTACTGTGGAAAGTGGTGACATGATAAGGTCTTTTCTGTAACCATTTTTTGAGTTGTGGCAACAGATTATATATCTGTTGCATCAGATAACCTATCTATGAGAACAGATATACCATTTGTTGCAACAAATCTATGATCTGTTGTAACAGATAATATATCTGTTGCAACATATATCTTTTTAATAATCATCATATCTTTATATTTAATCCAAATTTTGTGACTTTTTTATTATTATATAAATTAAAAAACTATATTCAAAAATAAAAAGGTGCAACTGTTCACCTCCATTTATTAATACTGGTGGCTTTTTGATTACTCTGGAAAGTTGTGACTTGATAAGTTCTTTTCAATAACCATTTTTTTGAGTTGCAACAGATATACCATTTGTTGCAACAAATCTACAATCTATTGCATCAGATAATAGATATGTTGCACATATAAGCTATCTTTTTTAATAATCAACATATCTTTAATCCAAATTTGAAAGTATTTATTATATAAATTAAAAAAATAGATTTAAAAACAAATATGTCGAAGAGTCACGATTAGTTATTAAAATTAAATAACCATTCTGTTATGGTTATAAATTGTGTTTATCTTTTATTTTCTTATTATTTATTTACGAACCATTTTTCATATAAAATAATCGGAAAGTCGTGTCTTTTCACCCTCTCAATAACAATAATATTTTTATTAATAGCCGCTTATTGCAACATATGATCTATCTGTCGCATCAGATTAACCTCTGTCGACATGTTTAGAATAAAAAATAAGCAAGAATGATAATTAAATACTAAATAAGAATTAAAAAATTAAAGTCGACCACCAAACATAGATTTTTGAATTCCTTGGGTAGATCTGATATACAAAAGGAGGAAAATACATACATACGCTAAAAGAAAAAAAATATAACCTAATTATTATTACTAATATTATTATTATTATTATCTTTACTATTATTATTATTATTACTACTATTAGTATTTTCAATCGAATAATTTTCATCCGGCAGCAGCAGGGCCCTCCTCAGACTTGATCCGACTTCTGTCAAATTTCTCTGGAGTTCATCAAACTGACTTTGAATATCCTGCAAGGATATGATATGAATCTTCTTGTACGAATCTAGATAAAAAATATTTAAATTGTAAGTGTAGTAGAATGAATGAGTGAGAGGAGGCCGGAGGGACCTATTTATGAAATAATTAAATTGGAATGGGTGACTAAGTCAAACAAAAAGCTACGACTGTTCGTATCCCTTAATTAAATAAAACTAGTAACTTTTCGAATATTTAAATTAAAAAAATATGTAAATTAGAAAGATGGATCTAAATACAACATTTTATTTTTTTATTGTATTTTGGAGAGAAAAGAAAATTGCTTTAAAATAAATCTAATAGATGGGTAACATGTTATAAAATATATTCCATTTATTAGATAACTTACAACATATTAACAATCTGTTGGAACAGATGGATATATCAGTTTTCTTTTCCAACAGATGTGGCATCTGTTACAACTTGCTAGTCATCTGTTTATTCAATTTCATCGAGAGCATCAGATTTTTCTAAACACTTCTTGGCCAAACTCAATTTTTTCTCTTGGATTGCTTCTCTTTTTTTCTTTGCATCCTTCAAGCTGGCCTCCAAACTCAATTTTTGCTCGTGGATTGCTTCTATTTTTCTTTGCTGCACCCTTCAAACTGTCCAGTTTGAAGGATGCAACGAAAAAAAAGAAGCAATCCAAGAGAAAAAATTGAGTTTGGCCAAGAAGTGTTTAGAAAAATCTGAGATGAAATTGAATAAATAGATGACTAGAAAGTTGCAACAAACGTCATATCTATTAGAAAATCTGGTGTTGTAGCATATATGGATATTGCTAGACTCAATACAAAACAGTTTTCTGGTAGAAGCAAGTCTTGAGAAGACATAATCAGTAATCTCTCGATATCATCTTTCGTTGTGTCAAGCAGTTTTGTTGATATCTTATCCTCTATGAGAGAAGATTGATCAGCATAAAAACAAAGTGATTGAGGTCGTTTAATCTGTTAACTAACTCGAGCAAAGATGTCTTCTGGATTATCAAACTACATAGGGCAGTCTGGTGGTTCAATAACATCAGATGTTTTACTTCCCGTATTAGCTAATGATGGGGAGATTCTGCCTTCCTCACCATCCTGAAAAGAAAAATCTCTCAAAATTAGATGGAGTAACTCAGTAACTCGACATAACGACACATGATGAACTAAATCTAGCATTCAGTTTTTTCTTTCTATTCCTTCCCTTTTTTTCTTATCACCTTTTTTAGATCCAAAATTTTTATTTTTTGGATACTTAATAATGCCTTGATAATTTTTCTTTCTCCTCTTAGCCTTAGTATCTTGTGGAGTGGATGAAACTAAAATCATCTTTGATCGAATGACACTACTGTTAGATATCAATTCCTTTACATTGGCAGTTAATGTATTAGCAGTATTAATCACTCCATCATATTTTGCCTTGCACTCTTCACATTTGCATGCACAAGATAAGCAAGGAGGGGCAAGGTCTCTAAACCTTTGTCCATGTTAGTGAACAGATTAAACGATCTCAATATCTCAACCTTTCTGCTGATCATTCTTCTCCCATATAGAGGACAACATATCCGCCATGCCAAAGTTTACACCATCGCCAGAAATGCTTGCAACAATAAAAGTCTGTAGAAGGCATGACTAGTAATCTCTCAATATCACATTTATGACTTTCTAGACATCTGTTGCAATTATATTGGAATGGACATATCGAGCAATTGTGCTTAGTTTGGTTTGTCCGTTCCAATATAATTGGAAAAGATGTCAAGAAAGTCATAAAAGTGATATTGAGAGGCTAATAATCAAGCCTTCTAAAGACTTTCATTGTGGCAAGCATTTCTGACGACAGTGTAGACTTTTGCATAGCGGATATGTTATTCTCTATACGGGAGAAGAGAGATCAACAAAAAGGCTGAAATATTGAGATCATTTAATTTGTTCACTAACTCGGGCAAAAGTTTTAAAAGGGTAATGAACCTGCAGTTATGTAATGTTTGATAGGCTTAGTAGAGTCAGTTTAGATCAAACATTACGCAACTCCTTTCTAATTAATTTATCAAAATCCTTGAAGGTTGGTTGAGCAAGCTGCATTGAGCAACGCTCGATAAAAGTGAGCTATTTAGCTATTGGGACTACATCTTCATTGTGCATCAACAAATTTTGACCTAAAAACATACACAATGACCCTTCATGTATCCTTTAAGGATTCTGAAGAAGGTGTTTTGAAGGGCTTCTACAATGCCACAACTTTGAAGGCAGTGTTCCTGATCGAGCTCACAAGAGATCAGGAACTCTATACCAAATTCAAAGACAGCAACAACAAACTTGAAGACCAAATCGGCAAGCTGGAGGAAAGCTTGAAAATTATCAAGATTCGCATACCACAGTAAGCCTCTGATCTTCTCAAAGGAATGTTGAAAGCATTCTAAGGATAAAAAACACAATCAATTATAACTATATTGCTAAGGAAGTAGTGACACTCAATTTGCCTTTCAATCATATTTGTGGTTCCGATCAGGTCAACAGCAGTGGACCTGATCGGAACCACAAATAAGAAGGCATGGGATGCAATTTAAAATTCAAAAATTGCCGCCTTTACTTAGATTCATTACTTTAACTACAGTTGCTGTTGGCGGAAGTTTCTTAGACTTACCGTACAACATTTCAACCCTTGATTCCCTTAAGGCGGCTTTCTTGTTCTTCTGCTATTTTCTATCTAGGTGATAATCCCAACCACACTACGTAGTCGCAGCTCCCTATCAAAGTGACCATCTGCATTATTTTTCTCTTAGAGAGATAACAAATAAATTTACATTACTGGATACACTTTCATATTTGCACTTGATACAGATTTCTCATATTATAAGATAATTTTATCGGCCAGATTCGCTAGAAGTTACTTTCTACCCTATATATCCTCTTCAATTATCTCTCAGATGATATATCTTTCATCAACCACTCATTTTTCCTCTAAGGCATTCTTCTACCGCACCTTCTTACGTATAATTATCACCACAAGCAACCCAACCATATAAATTTGGGCTAGGGCAATAACTATATTGGTTTTTCCTTCTTGTTAGATGCAGTGCTAGGCTTTGAAGGCCTTCTCAGAGTCCAATGCACCCTAAAAGTTAGTCTAATCACTATTGAATCTCTTTACAACGACACCAAAACTAGATCCCTTCACAATGCTTGAAAAATAAACATGAGCAACAATCGAAACTAAATCTTAATAGGGTATTAGAATCGTACTCATGGTCCCTCAGCCTTATTATTTCGGACCTACGAAACTTAACTATAAAATTACAAATATCTTATTTGAATGATCTATGACTAATCGGTAAAAACAGTATTCATAAAATTAGTGTACTCTATGTGTGTTTCCACGATAACATTATTATTAATATGTACCTCCCATATATAAAGTGGTTTCATCTGCATATAGCTTATTCCTCTGAACCCATATTTACTGCAGCATCTTGTGATGGTTGGGAAAAAGTTGAGATCAACTTTCAGTTCCTTATATCTATAAAGAAGAGGAAAAAATTAATGTCACAGAAAGAACATTATCCATCTGTTGTAATAGATGTAGAGTCTGTTGCATCAGATGAGGAGTCTGTTGCATCAAATGATAAGTTTGTTACATCAGATGTAGAGTCTGATGCAACAGATGTGGAGTCTGATATAATAAATGTGGATTCTGTTGCAACAGATATGGAGTCTGTTGGAATACATCGAACCAACCTTGCTGGTGGTTTGATTTATTCCAACATTTTCTCTGTTTGTTACAACATAAACAACAGCATAAACTACAAAGAAACAATAAATAAAAAACATCAGCAACAAAGAAAACAACAACATTTGTTCCAACAACATCATCAATAACAAAGAAGCAACATCCTATGTTCCAACAACATCATCAATAACAAAGAAGCAACATCCTATGTTCCAACACTATCAATAACACCATAAATTCCAACAATGCCAACCCTACTAACAAAATTAATAACAGCATCAACAATAAAGAAACAAATAAAATACATACAAAAAAATAATACTGCCAACAAGTCTTTTAAACTTCTCCCAACAGATGCCTTTTTTGCATATTGTAATAAAAATTCTCTATTCGTTTATTCAATAATTAAAAGTTTTTTCAAATTTTTTAAATAAATATAATATGGGTAAATGGTAATTAAATAAAAAAACAGCTGTAAATAACTTGCAAAGAAGAAGACGAGAATAAAAGAGCAATAGTGAACTATATCTTAATGTCAAAGGGGATCAAAACAACAATTTTAGTCGAGGAATCTAAGATATGGATCAGTTTAAATCCAAAAGAATCTTTATGAGAAAGAGGAGAGAAAAAAGGTTGTGATATCCCTAAACAGGAGAGAAAGAAAAAGACGAGAGACGAATAAAATAAATTTAGGGTTGAAGGAGAGATGATATACTTCTAATTTCTAGATGTACTATCCTTAATATTAAATGACTAAACACAGTGTATTTATTCAAACTTATATTTTCAAAGCATAACTAATAAGGCTAATTTGGTAAAATAAATACTAAATTAATAGTAGTAGTATTTTCTTAATGGGTACGTCAAGTCAATAGGGCCCAACTAATATGAAACGAAAAAGAGGAAGTATTAGGGATTTTAATATTCATTAACTAATACTATTCATTAATAATTTTAGGAGCACGATAAAGAAAATGGGTGACATTGAAAAGATAAGACAAGACTACTCAATGTGATTTTTGAGTTATCCAAGAAACATTTTTTACCGCCTTTAGTAGTACTACTTTATCGGACAGAAGATTGCTTTTAAATTAAAAGAAAAAAAAAGATTTCCAAACAGATATGTCGTCTGTTGTAATAGATATAAATATTTATTTGAAAAATCCCAACAGCTCAGTCATCTGTCCATTTGATAACTAAATCAGATATGTCATATATTATAAAAGATATCTAGATCTGTTTGAAAATTTCCAACAGGTTAGTCATCTGTCACAACAGATGCAAATGTCTATTTGATAATTAAATCAGATATGTCATCTGTTGCAACAGATATGATTATCTGTTTGAAAATATCCAACAACTAAGTCATTTATTGCACTAGATTTCATTGCAATTGATTTTGGTGAAACTAGGAATGAATTAATAAGATCACAGGGTCAACAACAACTCCAATTAAGTTATTGCATTTTCATGGTATTGGTATTGTGTTCATCTCGACCCGAGTCGTCGATCGATCACTCTAAGTTAAAATGAGTTCTCATTAACTTAATGTTAAGATTAATATTAGTACCTACATTGATTTAAGTGGAACTAGGGATGAATGAATGAGCTCATAGGGTCAACAACAACTTTAATTGAGTCATTGCATTTGCATAGTGTTGGTATTGCGTTTATCCCGACCCGAGTTGTCGACCTATCACTTTGAGTTAAAATGAGTTCTCATTAACTTAATTTTAAGATTAATAATTGTACCAACATTGATATAGGTAGAACTGGAGATGAATGAATGAGCTTACAGGGTCAACAACAACTTCAATTGAGTCGTTGCATTTTCATTGTGTTGGTATTGCATTCATACCAACCCGAGTCATCGATCGATCACTCTGAGTTGAAATGAGTTCTCATTAACTTAATGTTAAGATTTAATAATAGTACCTACATTGATTTAGGTGGAACTAGGGATGAATTAATGAGCTCACAAGGTCAACAACAACTTCAATTAAGTCGTTGGATTTGCATGGTGTTGGTATTGTGTCCATCCCGACCCGAGTCATCGATCGATCACTCTGAGTTGAAATGAGTTCTCATTAACTTAATATTTTAAAAACTATATATTTTTAAATTTTAAAAATTAATTAATAACAATTCGAACCAAATTAATAATTTCAAAACTTATCATTCTTTTCCAAAATTACAAATCAACCCATACAAATCATCCATTTGCAGGAAAAACTTTTCCTCATTTCGAAACTCAAGTTCTCACTCTCCTCTCTCTCTCTCTTTCTCTCAATAATACAGACAACAACTACTCAACATGTTGCTCAACCCTTCAAAATAGATTGATTTTCTTCCCATTTCCAACCGCATAGTTGTTATTTTTCACTTTATTCTCGCTTGTATCCATCATTTTCTTTGTCTTCGTAGGTAAAAAAGTTTTATAAGAGTTCTACATTTTTTATTTATTCTAAAAATTAGGGTTTTTTAGTTAATGATGAAAAATAAGATTTTTAGTTGTATTATCTTTGAGAACGGGTTATAATTTTGTGTTTTGATGCTAAAAATGTAGGAAGCCCCAGAGAAAACCTAGTTTTTTTCTCAGTGTTTTATTTAATTTCGTGGTATTGTTGGATGGTGTTTGTGGTATTGCTGGTGGATGTTTTTTATGCCGGTATTTGTGTTTTTGGTGATGGTATCGGTGGTCTTGGTGTTGGTATTGGTATTGGTGGAATTGGTGGTGGTCTTGATGACATTGGTGGTGACATTGGTGGTGGCATTGGGTGTGGTGTTGGTGGTCCATCTGTTGCAATAGGTGGGATATCTATTGCGAGATATTAAATAGGTCTTCATACAGATTCCCCATCTATTCCAACTAATGGCTTATCCGTTGGAGCATTTTTTTTGTAATGTGGCGTAGAGTAATTTATTGAAATTTGTCTTACCTTTTTTTTTAAAAAAATTATGAAGACATCAAATGCAATGTATTTTTTATTTTTCTATTGTTTGTAGTTAAAAGATGTCTCCCAAAAGAAAAGAAATTGAAAGTGGAGAAAGTGGATCAACTTCTGATCACCAAACAAAAAAGGCTAGAGTATAGATAGATTCGTAGGAACTTCCAGAACAATCTCAGTCAGGGAAAAATGAAGTTAAGGAAAGTGATAACTCCTCCTCACCAATAGGGCGTGAAATAATATCAAAATCCCACCATGATTCTGTCAAAACCATTAGTATTGACAAGTTTCGAGTTGTGATACCGGTCACTAGCCCTAACATAGTATTTGGTGATCCTGTACTTAAATGTAAGTTGGAGAAATCTTTTGACGAACTTAGGAGTATTATGAATAACGAAAACATAGACGGACTTTTTAAGAAGAGTTGTTTTTCATACTTTCTCAAGCTGTCTTAGGATCGCACTCTCTATTTCCCAATGAGCATGGTATATGGCATTCTCAAGCGCAGAATTAAGTATGCAGGGAAGAAGGGCAGAGAAAAAATGGATGAAGTCTGGATCAACTACTGTGGCATGCCGGTTTATTTTGGATTGAAAGAGTTTGCTATAGTGACAAGCTTGAGATGCGATCATCCAGAAGAACCTCTCATCAAGGAAACACCCCACAAAGGATCCAACAAACACAAGGTAAAAAAAAAGGGTTGTCGAACATTGTTGGATGTAGTAGTTACAAAGCAGCGGATTTAATGGCAGATCTCAAAGATAAAGACATACCAAAGCACTGCAGGGAGAAATTATGCTTAGTTTGGTTTGTCCATTATATTTTATTGGCAAGAGACGTCAGGAAAGTCATAGAAGATGATTTGTTAGCACTTGTTGATGGTTTTGACAAATTGAACAACTATCCTTGGGGATGTGATAGCTACTACTTGACTGTCGAATATTTACTGACAAAGCTATCCACAGGGAAGATCACATTATACGGCTTTCCCTGGAATTTTATGGTAAAATTGATCACTATTTTTACTCATCCATTAATTTATAATGACTATATACTTATTATGACTTTTTTTTGCTTGCTTCATGTTTACATTTTTCAGGCTTGGGCATGTGAAGCCATTTCTCCCCTTTGAAAGCAGTTCAAGGATTACCCGGATGAGGTTTCTCATCCAAGGATCCTTAGGTGGTTGACAGCTACAAAGGGAGGCAAAAAAAATTAAGGAGTAAGATGCTGATCTATTTAACCCTCCGAATGGTGCAGTACGTCTTCTTTCAACTAAAATAATTTGCCTCAAAGAAAGATATTAAAACAGAGGTTCCATCTATTGCGATAGTGGTTCATCTGTTACTACAAATTACTCGTCAACTGCATCTGGTGCAACAGATGAGTAATCTGTTACAACAGGCGATCCATATTTTGCAACAGATTAACCATCTATTGATCTGGTTCTTTGAACCGGACTCAATGAATTACCCATCTGATACAAATTATGCAACAGATATATAATCTGATGCAACATATTGTCAATCTGTTGTGACATACAGATCAGTTGTTGCATCAGCTAGATCATCTATTGCATAAGTTGGCTGTGTTAACATCCATGTAACCCAACTAACTGCAAATTATTGTTATATGATTTAAATGCCTCCTATCTTTTTTATAGGTTGTGCATCCTTGGATCGTGCCTACCGATGATGAGCTGGGGATGATTTTTTTTCTTACTTTGGGTCTTGTTGATACAAAAGAATACCCAACAGTGGAGTTAATAAAGAAGGAATTAGCTGGAGAAATATCCATAAGAAGAGAAGTTAGGCAAGGTCTGCCTAATGTAGAAGCTCTTTACGACAAACCTCAAACTGCAACAGATCTGGGTGCTTCTTCTGGGGTGTTGCTGGTGGATTTTGTGATGGTGGCAGCTATCCTCCTGCTGCTACTTCTGCTAGTCGTGATTATGAGCATGCTCAGCAAAAAATAAATACTTTAGAAAATACCCCTTGCACAGATCCCTTTCACCCCTACACTGGTCCCTCCCACCCTTGCAGTGGTCCCTCTCACCCCTCACTTTATATGTAGTGGTAATAATTTTTATGTTTGTGGATAGTTAAATTTTTATAATGCAGCAGATAGTAAATTTGTTGTAACATATATAATACCTATTGTGATAGATTGATTATCTATTGGCGTAGGTTGGTCGTCTGTTGCATTAATAGATGTTTCTCGATCTATTTGTCGTAACAGATATCTATTGCAACATATAATCTATATGTTGCAACTGATAGATAATCTGTTGTAATAAATCAAGAAAGTAGGAAGACCTGTTATATAATTTCCAGCAGATGACCTAACTAAATGATTGGAGCCCGTGTATAAAGAAGAATATGTACAAAGATGGAGACATACACGATAATAAATTTTTATTTCAAGCCACCTCACTTACATGTAGTGGCAATAATTTCTCTGGCTGGCGAAAGTTGAATTTTTATAATTCAATAGATTATATATCTGTTGTGTCAGATATAGTACTTGTTATGATAGATTGATTATCAGTTGGAATAGTTGGTCATCTATTGCATTATGCAGATGTTCCCAGTCTGTCTCTCGCAACAGATATACAATCTGTTACAACATATAATCTATCTATTGAAACTGATCGATAATCTGTTGGAGCAAATAAAAAAGTAGGGAGACCTGTTATATAATTTTCAGTAGATGACCTACGTGTTGTATCTTATGTTGCAACAATGTCTAAATCTGTTTGATAAGATATGTCGTCTATTGCAGCAGATATATTATCTGTTGCGATATTTAAATCTAGTATTCTACTTCAATTATCATGTTCAAAACTAAGGATTCAATTATATTTATAGAAAGCATAAAATAAACCGAAGCCTTTAGAAATTACATGAAATAAATAAAATGTAAAAAAATCATAATGGGCACGAATGATCTACTCTATAAATAAATCAACCAGTAAACTGAGGAGGATAGGTTATTACATTGACGAACTCAAGCTATAAATATCTAATCAATATGGACAAGTTGTTCTTCATTCGATATTACGAAATTCGGCTTTGGTCATTGTGGATTTTTAGTGTCACTTGCGTATGGCTTCTGATCTTTCGCTTCTCTGTATTTCCATAAAAGAGCAGCATATCTTTTGTGGAGTAATCTGACATCAAGTCCACCATTTGGTACTTGTAATCCATTGCTCAAATACTTGGAGTAAGCGGTAATAAAAGGACTGTAGTTCCCGTGTTTTGAAAAAATAGATAATCCATATCTTACAGTTCATACAAGCGTTGTGAAATTTATGAAATGAAACTAAATTATGACACTTATACTTACAGGATACCAATAGTTTATTGAGCAATTCCTTCAACATATTGTACATCAAATGGATTACCCATTATATTCCAGTATGCTTCAATCGTCGACCAATCAGTACGAACCTTTTGGTTCAAAAAGTCACTCATATCAAGGTAAGTAGGAAATATTTTGGCCAACTTTTGTATCTCAGACGAAGGCTCGGAACGTCTTCTTCATGACATCGAGTCATAAAATTGGATGCGCCTCTCTTTTAGAACGACCACAGTCAAAACTCAATGGAATTCATCACCATAATTGATTAGGATGCATACTTCATCGACCAAATGCCAAGGTAAGCCAGCCAAAATGCTAAAACCTTTGATGATGTTGATTAAGAATTTCTCATGTTGTTGACAATACCTATCGTAGGCATTATTGATGTAAACTTTGTACAAATAATTGTTTGTCGTGTATCTGTATTGTTCTTGTGTTTGCAACTTAACCTTCTTTTGGAGGTAGTAAAAAATGACATCGATGTGCTGCGCATATTATCAAATATTATAGATTACGTAATGAAAAAATTCATATGCAGATGCAATTAAATTAAATATTAATTAATAGTAATATGTATGACATTTAAACCTCATCATTCCAGCAAGTTTGGGGCTGTGACATCAAATAGAACTAATTCTTCGTTTTGAAATATGCAACAACAAAGTCGAACATATCAAAATCAAGACTCGATTCATTCACTTTGTAGCGTTGGTTATTTTATTTTCTACATGATGATTTATATATGTTAATGTCACGTTCTTACAACAAGAATCGTATAAACCAATATCTTTTAAAATTGATTTATGTATCTGCCGATATAATGCTTTAATAGCCCATCGACAATCCATTCTGAATAGTCGTTGATTAACTGCGTTAGTTTTTTGGAGCCTCGTCCGAGCTGTTGAACCTTTCAAATGGGTAATTCTTCCGTTCTCCCAAACTGACAGGCTCTACTTTTTCTTCTTCTTTTAAAGCAGTTGATAGATTATAAACTGTGATAGTTTACTTGTTGTCTCAAATAAGGAATGACTTCAAATGCCTAAGCCTATAACATAACACCAATAAATTAAAAGCATTATTGAAATAAAAAATGATGAATCATATCATAATAAAAGAAATTTTTACCATGAAGGCCCATGGAAAGCCATATAAGTTGACTATCTTTGGCGTCAACGGAGTCGACAAATATTAGACAGTCATTTTGAAGCTTTCATAACCCCAAAGATATCTGTTAAATGTCTCAATATCCTCAGAGAGATTTATTAAACCGGGGCTTATGTTGTTGTTAACGTCTCTCCCCCAAAGAATATTATGTATAAACCGAACCAAGCAAAATGATTGTTTGTGCTTTTTTTAGAGTCCTTTACCTTTCAACGCTTCTATCAAATTTTTATTTTTGAAGCTTGGAACAACAATGGACACTAGGTCCTCGCGATCACTCGACTTGTTTTTGCCTTTTTTGGGTATGCGGGGTGCTTTATTTTGGGTCAGAGTTGGTATAACTTGAAAATGAGGAGCATAACATTTTAGTCTGGTAACTATGGAAAACTCCCTCCAACCAAAATAAATTGGCATGCCACAGTAATTTATCCACACCTCATCCATCTTGTCTTTGTTTACATACATAAACCTACGCTTGAGAAGATCGTATACCATTTTCATCTGAAAACGATCATTGTTGTCCTCCGACAAATCAAGATATTTCCTTAAAGCAGCTTTCCCTAAAATAAGCATCTAATTTTTGTTCTCAGAGTATTTTTCTGAAGGCGTCGAAAGAT
Source organism: Capsicum baccatum var. pendulum (assembly GCA_030864225.1). Classification (NCBI taxonomy): domain Eukaryota; kingdom Viridiplantae; phylum Streptophyta; class Magnoliopsida; order Solanales; family Solanaceae; genus Capsicum; species Capsicum baccatum. The sequence continues at coordinate 179,189,304 of CM061556.1, read as the reverse complement.
TTTCCCATGGCTGACTTAACCACGAAATCATTCGTTAAATCTGTGGCACCATCGCACTACATTCTCAAAGAATAATGATCAATGCTGAAGGTTTTGACCAACTCTTCGGCGAAAGGGATATTAGCATTTGGATCATCTCTTTTGAGATATTCCTCCCCCTCGTGTTCATTATCTTCTGCTTCTGATTGAGATAACGCTTGTAAAGCAAGCTCATAGAGTGGTGGATGTAGTCAAGCTGCTGCACTTGTTCCTTTACTTGGACTTGATTCATTTTCTTTTTTTTTAGCCATATTATCTTAAATCAATAGGAAAATAAATAGATTATAATTGATTAATTCATCTTTAAAAAGGGATAACAGTAAATCTAACATGCACAACGGTAAAAAAAATAGTTCCAACAGACAACACATTTGTTGCACCAAGTATGTTATCTGTTGCAACATATAATCGAACTGTTGTAATGGATGAGTAAATAGTTGGAAATAAAAAAAATAGATCTCTAATCTGTCTGACCCAGATGCAATGGATAAGTAAACCATTGGAAACAATAAAAACAGATCACTAATCTATTGTACCAAATATGTTATCTGATGTAACATATAACCAACCATTGCAACAGATGAGTAAACCATTTAAACCATAAAACAGATCACTAATCTGTTGTACCAGGTATTTTATCTGATGCAACATATAAGCAACTTGTTGTAACGAATGAGTAATCTATTGGAAATCATAAAAACCTATCACTAATTTGTTGCACCAGATTTTTTATCTGTTGCAACATATAAATGACCTGTTGCAATGGATGAGTAATCCGTTGGAAATAATAAAAATAGATTACTAATCTATTGCACCAGGTATTTTATCTGTTGCAACATATAACTGACCTGTTGCAACGATGAGTAAACCTTTGGAGAGAATAAAAACATATCACTGAACTATTGAAACATATCACTCATTTGTTGAAAAATGAGTTATCTATTGGATCAATATTGTTTAGATTTCTTCGAAACAGGACCATGTACTAATCTGTTGCACCAGGTTTGTTATCTGTTGAAACATATAAATGACCTATTACAATGAATGAGTCATTCATTGAAAATAATAAAAATAGATCACCGATCTGTTACACCAGGTACTTTATCTATTGCAATATATAACTGACCTATTGCAACGGATGAGTAAACCTTTGGAAAGAATAAAAATAGATCACTGAACTGTTGAAACCTATCACTTATCTGTTGGAAAATGAGTTATCTGTTGGATCAATATTGTTTAGATTTCTTCCAAATAGAAGAGTCTTCTGTCTCAACAGATGAATGATCTGTTAGATTATTCATCTGTTGAATTGATTTTCATAGTTGCATCAGATTTTAATCTGTTGCATCAGATATTAACATCTGTTTCATCAGATGTCTTCATCTGTTTCATCTGTTTGAACACTATTTTTTCCAAAGACAAACAACAAATCAACCCAGCAACACCAACACATCACACCCACACACACTAAGAACATCAACTGTGAACAAAAATCACCAACAAATCCAAATCAATACGACAACAAGAAGAGAAAATGTCAGAAATTAGAATTTTATTCAGTCCACATTTCACTACTAGAAGAGTAGTTGGCTCAAGTTCCTCTGTTTCTTTATAATTTTTTACTTGTGAAAAAGGAAATGGGACGACGAATAACTCGAAGTTGTTATTGTCGGAGAAGTCTTCACGTCGATTGACGGTTGAAAGTCGAAAGGAAACTCACCTGATTATTTTTCGCCGGAGATTGAAGGGAGAATTTTGCAGAACTATTGGTTGGGAGAGAGTTGAGAGAAGCTGTCGAGAGAGAGAGAGAGGAGAGAGACTGGTTGATTTGGATTGAAGAGGGGTGTGAGTTGGGTTGATTTGTATTTTTGAAAGGATTTCAAAGTTTTAAAAATATTAATCAACTCCATAATTAACTTAATCAAGTTTTCAAATGATGTTTGACCCTTTAAGTTGGTCAATGTCATCAATCCTTCATTCAAGACTCAAAAGACACCTTTCCTTCAATTTTCTCTTTACTCTATTTGTTTTCATTATTTTATGGTAAATATATACAAATATTTTTATAAAAAAAAATTCTTTCTTGTATATCGAACACAAAAAATAAATAAGAAACAACTTATTTTCTTAAAAAATATTTTCATGAAAAACAATTTTCTCTGTACCGAACACGCCCTAAATACCATATCAGTATCCTAAGTTCCCACTAGTAAGATACTAAGATAACATGAAAAAGGTGGGAAGGTTAAGGTTGTTAAAGTATAGCTATCTCCTACTAAGCTTCGATGATTCCTTCAACATTGGATGGCAAAAGAAAATAATTTGTCTGTTTACTTCTATTTTAGTAATACCAAATGTGGGAGAGGAGAAATTAAACCTCTATAATTTTTTGTATGATGAAAAGTATCTTTTAAATTCTTTTATAAATAAATCATTTTTTTGATATTTAGTATTGTAGTTGTCATAAAATCCTTTTTAAGAAAATAATTTAATTCTACGAAAAGGGAAAAGATGACTTTCCTTACTTTTGAATTATTACATATTATCAATATTCAATACTAAAAAATTTATCCAAATTTTATGTAATTTGTAATATTATCATCAAATTTTAGTAAATATTGTTTTAATAGAACTTTCTTCACTCCTTGACCAAAAACTTTTTCCCAATTTATTTTAGATTATAAATCATTTCAAAAAAGAAAATAAATTCAAAAAAACACTTCATCGTATCAAACACCTTGAGAAAAAAAATTTACAAGGTTCACAAGCCATCCCTAAGCCAGCCATAGTATTCATGGTATCACAATCTAAAATTTACAAGGTTCACAGACCTTCCGTAAGCCAACCATAATATTCATGGTGTCACAATCTATTGATTCTCTAAGTACATATTAGTCATAGATATGCTTAGGAGTGGCAAATGGGCGAAATGGATTGAATTTGGATGAATTGAATATGAAATTAGCTTAAATAGATTGGATACAATCCACCCATATAATATATGGGTAAATATAAATTTGATCAAATATGAATCGGGTAAAAATAGTTGTTACCGACTTTAACTCCTACAGCCAAAAACTTACTTTTATATGTCTATTAACTTGACTTTTTTATATCCATTCTCCATTCTCCCCCCCCCCCCCTGCACCCCTCCACCAATATCTCCCCCCCACCCCTCCCCCAACTCTCCTAGAAAAATATTTTTCTTTTAAAAAAAGTTAACCATACCCCCCCCCTCCCCCCTCCCCGACCCAAAAGCACCCTCACACCCCTACCCCTAACTCCCCATCCCAAAATAACATTAACTTATAGAAATAACTTAGGTCTCAGCAAAATAAGAGTGGTTTTAGCTTAACACTTTCAAAATTACAATTTATACTTTTTCTTTTGTCTTTCTTCTTCGTGTTTTTTTTGTTTTGTCATGTTTTTAAATTTTTTCTCTCTTCTATCTCTAACCTGTATTTCTTTTTTCATTTTTTCTTTTTCGTTTCTTTTTTTCTCTCTCTTCTATATCTATCCTCTATTTAGCTTTCTTTTGTCCATTTTTTTCTTCATTTTTAATTTCCTTTTTTTTCCTTTTTCCATTTTTCTTTTTACTTTTTAACTTTCTCATTTTTTTTCTTTTTTGGTTGTATTTTATATTTTTATTTTTAATTTTTTACTTTTTTCCTTTTTCCTTCTCTTTTTTCCTTCTTTTTTTCTTTTTGATTTTTTTTGTATTTTTTTCTTCAATTCTTTCTTTACACCTTTTTTGCTCTCTTCTATCTCTAGCTTCTACTTCTCTTTCTTCTTTTGTTTCTTTTAGTTTTTTTTTCCTATTTTCTTTTTTCTTCTTTTTTGTTTATTTTTAAATTTTTTTATGATAACTAAAATATCATAATCGCTTATTATATTTGTATCGGAAAAGGTATAAATATACTCTCGAATTTTGATAAATGGTACATATATATCCTCCGTTATACTTTAGATACAAATATACCCCCGCCGTTAATGATTTGGTACATATATACCCTTCTCATTAATGGCGTGCCACATGTCGCGATCCTAGCAATTTATCCATTTTTATTTATAAAAAAGGTACAAATATACCCTCAAACTTTGATAAATGGTACATATATATCCTCCGTTATACTTTAGGTACAAATATACCCCCGCCGTTAATGATTTGATACATATATACCTTCTCATTAACGACCGCCATGTGTCGCAATACTAGCAATTTATTCATTTTTATTTATTTTATTTCCAAATAATTAATTCATCCTAATTAAAATTCATTACCTAACCCATTCCATCCCAATCCGACCCGATCCAAACTGAATCTTCACGCATGTACGCCTAAAGCTTATAAAAGATGCAGAAGCAAACAAGGCAACTAATGCTGCCAAAATATTTACGTAAGAAAATTCTTACTTCATGATGACTCTTGAAGGTTATAACGTAGTACGGAATCAGATTCTGGTGAGATTAAATTGAATGTGTTGATTTTTTTCCTCTGTAAACTATTTTGTATGTCAATATATTCATACTGATGTATATTAATCTTTCATTCTTCTTGATGCATACTTCAAAACTCATCACAATTTGCAGATTATAGTTGACTTTGTGTGAGAGTATATGCCAAAGACTTCAAGTATAATTGAACTTCAAGATTCTAATGGAAATAAGTAGAATGTCTGTTGCATCAGGAGGAAAATACAGATGATTTTATGCAAAGGATGGTCAAAATTTGTTAGGGATATTGGTTTAGTGGTAAGGGACACATTTGTAGGGTTAAAATGCCTTCAGATCTGGTTCGCCGCTGCCATTTGCATCAATCCTTCGTTCAATTCTGAGTCACAGAAGCTTTTGGCATAAATGCGTCTCTCAGGAGCTTCAATTTAGATCAGGTCGGGTTGGAATGTAATGGGCCGGGTAGTGGATTAATTATTTGAGGATAAAATAAATAAAAATGGGTAAATGGGTAGGATCATGACATGTGGCACGCCGTTAGTTAGGAGGGCCGATATGTACCAAATCATTAACGACAGGGGTATATTTGTACCCAAAGTATGACGGAGGGTATACATGTACCATTTATCAAAGTTCAGGGGTATATTTATACTATTTTCGTAGTATAAACGGGTAAATGGCTAGGATCATGCCACGTGGCATGCCGTTAGTTAGGAGGGTATATTTGTACCAAATCATTAACGGCAAGGGTATATTTGTACCGAAAGTATGATAGAGGGTATATATCTACCATTTATCAAAGTTCAGGGGTATATTTATACCTTTTCCGTATTTGTATTTGTTGAATATCTATAATTTGTATTCGTTAATACAATTGTATTTGTATTTATTTTTTATACTTCAAACTTGTGTTTATACAACTTGAACCATACACATACAAATGATACTTGTTTATATACAAATATAAATGGTAAATTTGATATACAAATACTAATGATACATTTACGTTGAATGATACCTTGTGTATTTATATATTTAGTCTCAAGCAAATACAATTAGTCCATATACTTATTTGTATATAAATACAAATGATAAATTATACATATTCACGATTAAACTATTCAAATAAAAATAATAAATTTATTTAAATATATAGTATGATTCAAATAATAAATATAAAGTATAAAAAATATATCAAATATAAAACACAATGACAACAAAAAAAATGAAAAATATAAAATAAAAAAGAAGAAAAATGGCAGAAATGAAGAAACAAGAATGAAAAAGGGGGAAACGGAAATATAAAAAAAAAAAGAATGCGTAGAAAAAAGAAATAAAAATAAAAAAAGAAAAAAAATTGATGAAAAAACCGAGAAAGGAAAAAAAAAGGTAAGAAACGAGCAAAAATAAGTGGAAAAAAATGAAAAAGAAAAAAAAGTAAATTAAAGGAAAAAGAAAGAAAAACCAAAAAAAAAAAAGAAAAAAAAAAGAGAAATAAAAGTTAGAACAACAACAACAACAACAAACCCAGTGTATTCCCACATAATGGGGTCTGGGGGGGGGGGTAAGATGTACGCAGTCCATACCTCTACCTCTAAAGAAGTAGAAAGGTTGTTTCCGATAGACCCCCGGCTGGAGACACGAGATACTACACAAATACATAGTAAAGCTAGAAATAAAAGTTAGAAAAAAAGAGAAAATAAAGGAGTGAGACTATGAATTATATTTAATTGGTAAGAGATGCTTGAATTGTATAGGCGAAATGAGATAATTAGAAGTTTATGTTTACTAGGTCTTAAACAACTACAATTAATCTATATACTTGTCAATACAAAAAATAATTCATGACTAAACTATTCAAATACAAATAGATTTATTGGAAATATATAGTATGATATAAATAAATATAAAGTGTAAAAAATATATAAAATATAAAATGCAATGACAATAAAAAAGATGAGAAAAATATATAACAAAAAGAAAAATAAAAAAAAATGATGAAATAAAAATGAGAAAGGGAAAAACGAAAATAAAAAAAAAGAAATAAAAATGAAAAAATAAAAAAATAGATGAAAAAAATGAGAAAGAAAAAAAGAAATATAAGAAAAGAGTAAAAAACGAAAAGGAAAAAAATGGAAAGGGCAAAATGTAAATTTAAGAAAAAAAAGAAAGAAAAAAAATATTAAAATTTTAAGCATATGTGGGTGATCTTTGTGTTTAAATGGACACTTATATTTTATCAATTTTATCCATATTTGTATGAGTTTTTTAAAATGAATTGAAGTTTATATTTACTCATTTGAAATATAAGTGATTCAATTTAATAAGTATAAATTAAATAATTTTTTTTAATTATAAATATGAGCTGAAATTAACACCCTAGACTCTAGCTATGGTTATCTTCTAGAAGTAATATTCTATATTAACCAAAGTCGCTAGTACCATACATGTCGTATATGTAAAGTAACACAGGTAACAAAAAGTCTGATAATATATAAGATATTTTTATGAAATTGGTGGTACGTTATTGTCTCAAATTGCGGATGTCATGGCAAGTAATTTGAAAGGGCAAGTCAAACTGGCCAGAGAGTTACTTGTACTTTGACTTTTACTTATCATATTATTCAATATTTCAAATTTAATATTTTAAATTTAAATTTGAAATATTTGAAAACTGTATGAAAAATAATATAAGTTATACAATCATTTTCATATTATATGATGAAACATGTCTTAAAATGTTGGTTAAAGTTCATGTAGTTTAATTTTTAAAAATTAAAAGATGACAAATAAAAATGAATGAAACGAATAGAAAATAACAAATAAAAAAAATACCTGAGAATATTAAACATGACTAATGCTCTGATTTTCCACTAAAAGACCGGTTTATCGACTTTTGAAGTGTGAAATGGACTTGGAAGGAATATAAGTTTGAATTCGAAAAGAAAATGCTGTCTTGTGCTGATTTGTTTTAACATTAACGGCGCACAAAGACCATGATGATATTGATCGGTGTACAGTATATATTAATATGACATTATACCAATAAGCACTTTCAATCATATTTGTAACATTTGAAGTTTTGAACCATTCAACGGTAAACAAAAAAAAATGGGCGACTTGTCTGGTTGCTTTTTCAGATCATTGATTTGTCTTTACGTTTGAATAATAGTGATATACTGTCACGATTTCAAAATTAGGTCATGATGATAGTTGCGGCTTAACCTTGACAAGTAAATCGATCATCCAAATTGATATGAAGAAAACAAAATCAATAATAACACAAACCCAAGCGAGACGTCTAGAGGGAAGTCCAATCACTATATATATATATATATATATATATATATACATACTAACTAGTTCAGCCGCACGTGACTCACACGTGTAACTTTTAATTATTTTAAATTAGACGATTTCATCTATTACGAAGGTTTTTAATGAATTGCAAAAAGTTCAAAATATATATTTTATTGTAAGCACATATACATTTTACCACGAGAAGTTTTAAGTAGTTAATGGATTTAATATATATATATATATATATATATATATATATATATATATATATATATATTATATAGATGTAGTTGTAGATTTCTACACTTTTTAAATCTTTTTAAAATTAAATTTAGTTGATTTAGAATTCTTAAACTAATGAAAAAAATGTTAGTTGTCATTAATTTTGGTGACTTCTAATAAGGAAAGGTTTTACCATAAATATATTTAATTAATTTTCAACTACTAAATCTTAGAAAAAAATAGTGAAAAAACGATTTTGTCTAAAGAAAAGACTTTTAGTGAAGGGCAAAAAGTTCAAACGATATTTCTAAGGCCCTTCACATTTTTAATATATTATATTATTATATTATATTTTATATATAGAGATAGATAGATAGATAGATAGATAGATAGATAGATAGATAGATAGATAGAGAGAGAGAGAGAGAGAGAGAGAACAACACACGAAAGTCTGAAGAAATATATACAACATCCAAATCTGGTGTCATAACGTAAGAACAATCAAAGTACAAATCCAAAACATAAAGTACAAACATCTGCCTTCGACCCATATAAAGACATAAGATAGAGTGTGATCTTGAAATTTGCCGTAAACTCTAGAACGGTCCAGTACTTTGAATATCACCAATCAATTGCATGATCTCAACCTCCGCGTGTTGTACCCGTTCTAGAATCTTCACCGAACGGACACATTAGGAGTGAGTATGGTCCATTTGTACTCAGTAGGTATCATAGGCCAATTGAGCGAAGTAGAAAATAAAATAAGTAAAATATACTATGAGCACATCACCTTCAAACAGAAAAGTCAGAAACGGTAGCTCACATTATCTCCACTAACATTTCTAACATATAATATAAGTATACAAAAGTAGTAAACCCACAGATATAAAGGAGAGAATACACAGAACCGTTCACAAATTAAGAAAACTAAGGGAAACAAGCAATGCAACGCAATGTGGATAGAATGAATGGTGAAAGCCATCACATGACTTTCTGCATACACACACCGAGCTCGCAACTTCCAAGCATGATCTATAGGGGGTTCGCAATTCATATATTGTATCTCGTACCCCGATCTCAATCTCAATCTCAACTCTCATCTTCGGCTTGTGTTCATAGAGGGGGTTTTCATAAAATTATCTTATTTTCTTTCAAATATAATGTGTCTCAATGGTACTAATATCTCATAAATAAATATGTAAGGAATGAGTACGCAATGCTCACAATCAGCTCAAAATGAGGATGTCCAATCTAATCAACATGTAAGTATAATGAGCGAGCCCAGAAATAAAATCAAAATGTCCATAATTCATAATTTATAAGCTCCAAATAGGTACCATCATAATAAATATATATGCAAGACATCAATATATCATTTCAACCCATAACTCAGGTATTTAATCATGATAAAAGCAATCAATGCTCAACTAAGACCCGTATTATCAAATTAAGCCCTGCATGAGCATTATATTTAGAATGAAGGAATAAAGATGCACAAATAAGGCCAATGATGTCAAATAAAGTCCCGACATGGACAACACATAATATCAGCTACCACAAGTCAACAAAAAAAATATAAGCCCCCACACGGACACACAACAGTAAAATAATCACGAATTACAAACCCCTTAGCTTCTTTTCTAATCCATAACATGCTTTACTTATATATTAACTACCTACCTCAACCAGAAAGAAGTTAATCAATAATCTACCTCAAAATGATGAAATCCCGTTCTAAAATGCCTCAACACGGGGTCTTTCCCTTGCGAACGACCTTGAAATCAACTACAACATTCAAATATAACATCTACATGTTAAAAGAAAGATAACGATACCCATATTTGGGTCAGGTCCAAAACAGGTTCAAGTAATAAATTCAAAAAGATGAGAGTTAAATCAGAAATTTATTTCAAAAACACATACTACAAGGTTTTAGGAGTCTATAGGAGAAAAAAATATGCAAAATCAAGGTTCAAAACAAAAACTCTCTTTTTAAACTTTACCGATAAAAGCCTCAAATTTTCTCTATGAAATCATGATTTAAAGGTGTTTTGAAAAAAGAATCAATGAAAAATAGTGAGATTACGAGTTTAGAATTTACGTTCTTGAAAATTCACATTGAAACCTTGAAAAATTGCCTTTCTGAAAGTTTGGAGGTCTACAAATAAAGGAAAATCGAGAAACAGGGACTTATATGCAACGACAGTTTCTTAAGAGGATAAGTGGCCACTTATGCGACTATCGTTAACACGGTACTAGGCCACTGAAGGGACTACCGCTGAAGTGTTGCCACTTAAGCAGTCTTAGGCCGCTGAAGCGGTTGCCACTTAAACGGACCTTGGCCACTTTAGTGGCTGCACCAGATATCAACTGTTGCAGATTTTGGTACAAGTCTAACAAGCTTTGATCGGTCTCTCAGAATTTAATTGGGATCCTACGAGACAAATCATATATGCTACTAGGCTAATTTCGATGTTCCAGGGTCAATGGTGACATTAATATTTTTTAAAAAAGTCATTTTTACAAAATTAACCCCCAGGACCTTATTTAATTATTTTTCAAATAAAGGGTCGAAATGAGATATAAGGGTCCCGAAATTGATCCAACCTTGCTACCAAATCAAATTTGACATTCCAGATATGCTGGCGTAATACGTTTTGTCATTCAACACTCAAAATAATAAGTGTTGAACGAAGTCAACTATATGACTTCTCAAACTTCTAAAAATCATAAACTCAGATAATTTGTTCCCAGTTGCCTCAAAAATCATGCCAACCATCCCCAAACCTCAATATTAACATGTAGCAACAATGGAAAAAGGGCAAACTAGTCACAGTACATAGAAATGAAAAATTTAAAAACCAAGGTCATTACAATGTCTACCACAAAAAATCTAGTTTGTCCTCAAACTAAAGGAAAAAAATACTTGAATTGAGAGTATCTACTACACATATCGGACTCGACTTCCAAAGTAGCCTCCTTAACAGGAGGATGCATCTACTAAACTTTAACTACATGAATTTCTCCATAACACAATTGTCTTACATCCTGGGCTAAAATGGAAACCATCTCCCCAACAAAGGTCAATCTCTCATCCAACTGAATCGAGTCCCAAAGAAGCACATAAGACTCATCCAACATATAGTACCGAAGCATTAATACATATAAAATTGGATGAACGACTGAAAAATCTTGACGTAAGGCCAACTTATAAGCAACCTCCCCAATTGTTTGAAGAATCTCAAAAGGACTAATATCCCTTGGGCTGAGCTTACTCCTCTTCCCAAACCTCATCACGTCCTTTATAGGTGACACACTAAGGAAGAACCTATCACCAATAAACCTTAAGGCACGAATCCTATGATCTTCTTAACCCTTTTGCCTACTCTAAGCAGCCTAAAGCCAATCCTGGATGACCCAAACTCTATCCAAAGAATTACGAAGAAAATTAGTACCACGGGGTCTAACATATGTATTCTCAAACCAACAAATAGGTGACCGACAATGCCTACCATACAATGCCTTGAAAGGGATCATCTTGATACCCAAATGGTAGCTGCTATTATAAGCAAACTCCACTAAATCCAAATACTGCTCCCACTGACCCCAAAAATCAATAACACATGCGCGGAGCATATCCTTTAAAACATGAATAGTTTGTTCTGACTGACTATCAATTGGGGGTAGAAGGCTATGTTGAGGTCAACCTGAGTACGTAATTCCTCCTAGAAAGTTTGTTGGAAGCTTGAAGGAAACATGGGGTTGTGTCTGAAATAATAGATGCAGGTACCCCATGAAGACAAAATATCTAAAGAACGCAGATACGGGCCAATCTCTCGGCACTAAAAGAGATTTAAATAGGAATGAAATTGGCTGATTTGGTCAAAAGATCCATGATAACCTAAATATTGTCAAAATTATGAGAAGCACGAGGCCACCCTATCACGAAGTCCATAGTATCCTTTCCTATTTCCACACCAAAATAGGAAACCTCTGAAACAAACCACAGGGTCCTTGATGCTTGACCTTTACCTGCTGAAAACAGAAGTAACGAGCTACAAAATCTGACACGTCCTTCTTCATACCACCCCAATAGTAAAGTTGTTTCAAATTTTGATATATCTTGGTCACACTTGGATGGATGAAGTATCTAGAGAAATAAGCCTCCTCTAAAATTAATCTCACCCAATATCTGTTCCTCGGTACAAAAACTCAACCACCAATCCTCAATACACCATCAAAATCAAGAGAGGCTTCCCTGGCCTTGCTGTTCAATAACTTATCCCAAATCACCCTTAAACTATCATCATCACATTAGTGAGATTGAATCTGTTCCATCAAGAAATACCTAGCATTAAAAAAGGCTAAAACACTCTCGGGTGTCAAAGTATCAAGCCTAATTATCTGGTTAGCTAAGCACTGAACCTCCAAGGTTAAAGGCAACTCATGGGTTAAGAGATGAAGTAAAATCTCTATACTGCTTAACTTCTGAATCAAGGAATTTGCAACCACGTTTTCCCTACCCGGATAATACAAGATAGTAATATTATAATCCTTGAGCAGCTCAAGCTAACACTGCTGTCGCATATTAAGATCTCACTTTTTGAAGAAGTATTGAAGGCTATGATAGTTCGAGAAAATCTCACTAGGCACTCTATATATGTAATGTCACCACAACTTCAGCACAAATGCTATGACTGCTAACTCTAAGTTATCTGTAGGATAATTCTTCTCATAAGGCTTCAATTGAAGAGAGGCATAAGCAATCACCTAACCTTCCTACATCAACACCGCACCCAAAACAACAGTAGACGCATCATAAAACATGAAAAACCCACACCCTCCTTGGGAAAAGTTAGAATTGGAGTTCAAGTCAGTAACTCCTTGAGCCTTTGAAGGCTTTCCCACGTATTCAACCATTAAAATACCACCTTTTTTGAGTCAACTTGGTTAAACGAGCTACAAAATATGAGAAACCCTCTCTAAAATGCCAATAATAACCTACCAAAACAATGAAGCTATGAATTTCAATATCAAAGGTAGGTCTAACCCAATCAAAAATTGCCACTATCTTAGCTGGATTGACCATAATTCCATCCTTAGTTGCCTCATTACCTAAGATTAGATTGAATCCAACCAAAAATTGTACTTAGATAACTTAGCATAGAACATCTCATCACACAACCTTTAAATTACCATCCTTAAATACTTCACATGCTTAGCCTCACTCTTGGAGTAACCAAGATGTCATCTATGGATACAATCACAAAAAAGTCAAGATACGATCAAAATACTTGGTTCATCAACTCCATGAATACTATTATGTAATTGTTAAACCCAAATGACATAAGTAAGAACTCATAATGAATATATTGAGTCCAAAAAGTTGATTGTAATAGCCCGTACTTTTCCTAGCAAATTTCATCTCAAGAATGTCTAGTATTAACTTCTAAATTGAAGGATGGTTATTCCATGAGGAATTTTCAATATTTTCACTTCTTGTCATATGGAAAATTCAATAAAATTTCCAGCGATATAAGATTTGCCTAAATCTGATAACCGAGTCAGACGTTATGACTATTTTAAGTTTTTGTCTAAAAAAATACGATATTAGTCAGTGGCGCGCCGTTCCACAAGAGGAAATGACATTTGAAAAATTCTAGTATGGGTCCGCGATTACGGCGCATCGTGCCAGGGACCAAATTCAGAATTGTCCTTTTCCAGTTTCTTAGCGCGATTTCCTCTGCGTCGTGCCAAAGTTCCAGATCACAAAAGAAGGGCCAACGCGATGGATCTGCATCGCGCCATCCCTCAGTTTCCCAATTATCAAATTATAGTGACATGACGCGATAACGCCGCATCGCTCCGTGGGTTCAGTTCGGAAAAATTTTACTAAAATTAAATGACGCATCCAGGGTTAAAAAGGTCAACTTCCCACCGCTATTTAAGCCCTTTAACACATGATTCAGCCACTCTTCACCCAAAATACACTCTCTTCTCTCAAAAACCTCTCAAGAACAATCTAGGGTTTTCATAGAAGATCCAATTCCAAGAAAGTTTCTCCATCAATCTTCATGAAATTACGAACTAAGGTATGCGTAGTGTTCATTCATGGACTCCTTTCATCCATGAAACCTAACAATCTTTTTTCTATTTTAAGTTTATGGATTTCTTTTTGAATTTTATGTTGGGTTAGTTTTGTTTATGTTGAGAATGATCAATTGAATTCAAATCTATGTTGGGTGATCAATTTTATGTGGAATTGAGTTGTACAGATGTCTATTCATGTGAACCTATGAATAAACCCTAGGATGATAAAATTAGAGATGAATCATGATGATTAATTATTGTATAATATTTTCTACATGTGCTATGCCTACCATGTGTTTGATTAAATGCCTAGATGAAGGAGCAATGCCCAACTAGTATGATATCATGAAATCCCCATGTATGTACAAGTTATGCCTATCACATATTTTGATGGAATACTTTTATAAATGTATTATGGATTATGATGTTAGTTATATGTTAAAGTAAGTTATGCTTGGTCAGTTTTCTTCCATCGATTCCTGGGGGTACTTGTACCCAAAATATTAGCTGTGTGCTTAGAGCCTTGTCATATTTCCATGATACACTCAGTCAAGCTATGAATCCTTAGACTTCAGATAGTTTTATGACTCAGGAAATCTCTATGATCTCATAAACTCAGTTAGTTGTCAGATATCAGTAATATTGTGTCAGTTAATGGAATTCAGTAACTCAGTCCATGTCCATTTTAGTAAATTATGTTCAGTATCTATTTAGATGGGAGTAAAAATTAGCACTGAGTGAACCCAAGGATGAGAACTCACCTGTTATATGAGGGTGTGATTCTTAGAAGCAATCCTTGTATTCCAGAACTATGTAACCAGCATAGGTTGAGACATCATAGCCTTCTATATGAGGGTAGATGAGGTGGATTAGCCTGCTATATTAAGGATCCCACCGCTCTCACTAGATTTACCTATTATATTAGGGTCACTCATATATTGTCCTTACCAGTGGCGCGGTATAGACACCCTTCCAATCAGGGCATAGATTGGACCCCCATTCACCTATAATGCATCATTTGGGGCATGTTGGTTAGATTACTACCTCCGACAGTCTCAGTATCAGTGTCAGTAAAAGAACTCAGATAGTTCTTCAAAATTCAGGGCTGTCAGATACAGTTAATTCAGACATAGTATAAAACTTAGATAGTTCCACTAGATTCAAGACTTTCAGATACAGTCACTTATGTTATCATTTATATCAGTTATCAGTATGTCATATTATCAGTATTCAGATTCAGTACTTATGTTATCACAATTTTAGATATCGTTACTATGTATGCATATATGTATTCTCATATTTATATTAGTTAGTTAGCCAGTATTATTCATGCATATGAACCCCATGCATTCAGCTTACCCCATATGTATACCAGTATATTCAAAGTACTGATGCATTTGTGCTATGGTGTCTTATACCATAGGTTTAGAGACACGACCTCCAGATCAGCAGTAGATTTCAGTTTCAGTAGTCAAAGTTAGAAGTGAGTCCTCATCATTCGAGGACATGATTATTTTTCTATTATCTCATTAATTAGTTTATTAGTTAGAGTTAGTTGGGGATATGTCCCATCAACTCCTTACTCAGATAATTCAATCAGTTAGAGGCTTTCTAGACTATTATGTTTCAGACTTCAGTATTTTCAATTTTGTTTTGGATATTTCATACCCTGTTTAGATGTTATATTTTACTTTAGTTATGTGAACCTTATGGCCTTTCAGTTTATGTTTCTACATTATTAATTATTTTATGCAGTATACAGGTTCAGATATCAGACATGGGTTAGTTTGTGGTCCTTTGGGGCCATGAGCACCATGTAGAATTACGGGTACCAGATTCAGGGCGTTACAAAAATAGTATCAGAGCCTAAGGTTCAATAGAGTCCTAGGAAGTCTGAAAGCCGCATCTAGTAAAGTCTTGTACATGGGTGTGTTGCGCGCCACATTTATGTACAAGAGGCTATAAGATGTTTTAGGAATAGTTTCCCATCTTTCAGTATTCATGTCCTGCCAGTGAGCATAATTTCAAGTAAATATCTCAGTCTAATCTATTTCTCCCTTTCTTCTACAGAACATGCCTCCTAAAAGAAGAAATAGAAATCAGTCAGCCCCCTAGCCCAAAAATTCTTTGGGCAATTATGTTTCTCATGTAGAGTTTCGAGCTGCATTCACTACTCTTGCTAACTTAGTTGTTGCTCAGAATGAACGACCAACTGTCGTTCTGGCTAATCCAGTGGATAATTCAACTGCAGCCAGGATTTGGAATTTCACTCGAATAAATCCTCCATCCTTTCTTGGGTCTAAGACAGATGAGGACCCTTAGGAATTCCTAGATCAGGTGCAGAAGGTGACAGACATTATGGGGGTGACTATTATTGAGAGTGTCGAGCTAGCTATATGTTAGTTGTAGGATGTTGCTCACACTTGGTTCAAGTAGCGGAAGTCAGAGAGGGCAGATGATGTAGGGCCAGTTGAGTGGGAGGAGTTTGCATCTGCTTTTCTCGATAGATTCTTTCCCCTAAAGCTTAGGGAAGCTAAGGTGTAAGAATTCTTCAACCTCAGGTAGGGCAATATGATAGTGAAAGAGCATTCTCTTAAGTTTACTTAATTAGCCAGATATGCACCTCGTGTTGTTGTAGATAGCAGGGTAAAGATGAGTAAGTTTGTTTCAGGGGTGAATGACAACGTGGTTAATAGTGCAGATCCACCATGCTGAATAGTGACATGTCTTTAGCCATACTTATGCCTCATGCTCAGTAGATTGAGGAGCAAAATATTAAGATGAGGGAGAAGCAGAATAAGAGAGCGAAGACAGGTAGTTTCAACTTTGCTCAGCCTAAGTCAAAAGGAGAAAACCGTTCTTAGGTTTATCCTAAGTCATCAGTTCCAGCTTTTTCTTCAGCCAGTGCTCCAGTTCCTAAGTTCATAGAAGGTAACAAAGATAGAGAGACAGGCTTTAAGACCCAGGGTAGTGTTAGCTGTGCTCGCACCTATCCTCTTTGCCAGACTAGTGGCAAGCACCATCAGGGTATTTGTAGAGCTGGCAGTGGTATTTGATTTGGATGTGGCAAGCTAGGCCACAGAGTTAGAGACTATCCTCAGCTAGGTCCTTAGGGTTAACAGAATTGCTCCTCAGCTCAGTCCAGTCGCCCAAATCAGTAGGGTGCCACCTCCAGTGCTACTAGTGGGCAACACCCAAATTATCTCTATGCTCTTCAATCCCGACAAGATCAAGAAAATTATCCTGATGTAGTTAATGGTACGTTACAGATCTTTCATGTGCATGTTTATGCTTTGCTAGATCCAGGAGCTTCTTTGTCTTTTGTTACTCCCTAGGCAATTTTGGAATCAGTCTCAAAATCCTAGTAGAGCCCTTTTCAGTTTCTACCCCAGTGGGTAAAACCATCATAGCCAAGAGGGAATACAGGAACTGCCCGGTTATGATATTTTGGAAAGTCAGTTTAGCAGACTTAGTCGAATTAGAGATGACTGATTTTGACATCATTTTTGGCATGGATTGGCTTCATTCCTTCTATGCCACAGCCAACTGCAGAAATAGAATAGTCCAATTTTAGTTTTGAATAAACCCGTACTTTAGTGAAAGGGTAGTGTTTCAACGTTCAGAAGTCAGCTTGTTTCCTACTTTTGGGCACGGAAAATGATATCTAAAGGATGTGCCTATCATCTTATTTGAGTTAAGGACACTAGTTTCGAAACTTCTAGCCTTGAATCAGTTCCAGTTGTAGGTGAATATTCAGATATCTTTCCCAAAGATCTTCCAGGAATTCCTCCTAAAAAGGAAATAGACTTCGGTATTGATCTTCTTCTGGATACCCAGCCTATATCCATTATGCTATGTAGAATAACACTTGCAGAACTCACATAACTAAAAGAACAACTGAAGGATCTCTTAGATAAGGGATTTATCAGGCCCAGCATTTCCCCGTAGGGCGCTCCAGTATTTTTCGTGCTCAAGAAAGATGGTTCTCTCAGAATGTGTATAGAATACCGTCAACTCAATAAGGTCACGGTTAAGAACAAGTATCCTCTTCCCAGAATTGATGAATTATTTGACCAACTTTAGAGTGCTAGTTATTTCTCTAAGAGGGATCTCAGATCTGGCTATCATCAGCTCAGAGTTAGGGAATGTAACATTCCAAAAATAGCTTTCCAAACTCGTTATGGTCACTTTAAATTTTTAGTCATGTCATTTGGTCTGACCAATGCCCCAACCACTTTCATATACTTGATGAACCGTGTGTTTAAGCAGTATTTGGACATGTTCGTCATAGTATTCATAGATGATATTTTGGTCTATTTCTACAGTGAGCGTGATCATGCAGACCATCTTAGGACAGTACTTCAAACTCTCATAGATCATCATCTATTTGCCAAATTCAGTAAGTGAAAATTTTGGATAAGGTCAGTTCATTCCTTTTTCACATCATTTTCGGTGATGACATTAGAGTTGATCCTCAAAAAACCGAAGCAGTAAGAAACTGGCCCAGACCTATCTTTCTATCAGATATTAGGAGTTTCTTGGTTTTGGATGGCTATTAAAGATGGTTTATTAAGGGATTTTCTTTTATTGCATCCCCTATATCCCGATTGACTCAAAAGAAAGTCAAGTTTCAGTGGTCAGATCCTTGCAAGAAGAGTTTTCAGGAGTTGAAAACTCGACTCACCTCAGCTCCAGTTTTAGCTCTTCCAGATGGTCCAGATGGGTTTGTAATGTATTGTGATGCATCCATAGTAGGTTTGGATTGTGTCCTCATGCAGCATGATAAGGTCATAGCCTACTCTTCCAGACAACTTAAGCCTTATGAGAATAATTACCCTACTCATGATCTTGAGTTAGCAGCCGTAGTATTTGCCTTAACGATTTGGAGGCATTATCTATACGGTGTTCATATAGATGTGTTCATAGATCATAAGAGTCTTCAGTATGTCTTTTCTCAGAAAGATCTCAATCTTTGTCAGAGAATGTGGTTAGAGCTCTTGAAAGATTACGACATAAGTGTCCTCTATCATCCGAGCAAGGCCAATATAGTGAACCATGCTCTCAATAGACTATCCATGGGTAGTGTTTCTCATGTTTAAGACAGTAAGAAGAAGTAAGCTTAGGAAATCCATCATCTTGCCAGACTAGGCATTCGCTTAGTTGATACAGATGAGGGTGATATATGGGTTCAGAGTAGTTCAAAATCATCTCTAGTTTTCGAGGTAAAAGAAAAGCAAGATAGAGATCCCAACCTTTCATCCTCAGATAGATGGTCAAGAAGAAAGATTTATTTAGATGTTAGAAGATATGTTAATGGTGTGTGAAATCAATTTTAAAGAAAGTTGGGATGACCACTTACCTTTGATTGAGTTTGCATACAACAACGACTATCATTCTAGTATTCGGATGGCTCCATTTGAAGCTCTCTATGGTAGGAGATATAGATCTCCAATTGGTTGGTTTGAAGTTAGTGAGGCCTCAGTCATAGGTCCTAACTTAGTATTCAACGCCTTAGAAAAAGTCCAGTTGATCAGAGAAAGACTTCGGGCTGCTCAGAGACAACAGAAATCTTATGCACATGTTCATAGAAAAGATCTCGAGTTTGAGATTGGTGACTATGTCTATCTAAATATTTCTCCCATAAAAGAAGTGAAGAGATTTGGCAAGAAGGGAAAGCTCAGTCCTTGATACGTCAGTCCCTTCAAGATTCTCAGTTGATTAGGCAAGGTAGCTTATGAGCTCGAATTTTCTTCTGATCTAGCCTCAGTTCATCCAGTCTTTCATGTTTGTTTGCTCAAGAAGTGAATAGGTGCCCCATCAGTTGCAGTCTCTATTCAGAGCATTGATGTTCAGAACACTCTCTCTTATGAAGAGATTCCAGTCAAAATCTTAAACAATCATACTTATAGATTGAGGAACAAAGAAGTCCCTCTAGTTAAGGTTCTTTGGTAAAATTAGTCCGTTGAGGGAGATACTTGGGAAGAAAAGGCAGACATGCATACCAAGTATCCTCACCTCTTGTTTGCCAACTCAGATCAAGCTCAAGGTAATAGTTCTTCTTAAGCTTACTCAGTTTCATGTTCAGTGTTCATCATAAAATTGGTATACAGTTTCATGCTCATGTTTCTATTATAAACTTGGTATCAAGTAAAATTGAATATTCAATCATGCACTCATGTATCAGTTCAGTTATGTAATTATGCATCAAAAATGCTTCTCATTGTGAGAAACTTAGTTCTTCTGAACACTCAGTCATGCATTCATGAATCAGTTACACATGCATCAGATATGCATGTTCAGTATTATATGTTCAACTTATCAGTCATGTCAGTCATGAGATCATGTTCCAGTTATTCATGTTCAGTATGTACGTCAGTTGTCTTTTCTCCCCTCTCAATTAGTCTCATTCGAGGACGAATGTTCTCAAGGAGGAGATATTGTAATACCCTATACTTTTCCTAGTAAATTTTATCTCAAGAATGTCTAGTATTAGCTTCTAAATTGAATTATTGTTATTCCATGAGGATTTTTTAAGATTTTCACTTTTTATCATGTGGAAAATTCAATAAACTTTCCATCGATATAAGATTCACCCAAATCCGATAACCTAGTCAGAAGTTATGACTATTTTAAGTTCCCATTGTAAAACAATGCCATATTAGTCAGTGGCGCACCGGGCCACAAGAGGAAATGACATTTGGCAAATTCCAGTATGGGTCCGCAATTATGGCACGTCGCACCAGGGCCCAAATTCAGAATTATCCTTTTCTAGTGTCTTAGCGCGATTTCCTCCGCGTCGCGCCAAAGTCCCAGGTTACAAAAGAAGGGACAACGTGATGACTCTGCATCGCGCCATAACTCCGTTTCCTAATTGTCAAATTCCAGTGACACGGCGCGATAGCGCCGCATCGCGCCAGGGGTTTAGTTCGGGAAAATTTTACTGAAATTAAATGATGCGTCCAGGGTTAAAAGGCCACCCCTATTTAATCCCTTTAACACGTGATTCCGCCACTCTTTACCCAAAATACACTCTCTTCTCTCCAAAACCTCTTAAGAAGAAGCTAGGGTTTTCATAGAAGATCCAATTCAAAGAAAGTTTCTTCGTCAATCTTCACGAACTAAGGTATGCGTAGTGTTCATTCATGGACTCCATTCGTCCATGAATCCCAAGAATCTCTTTTCTAAGTTTAAGTTTATGGATTTCTTTATGAATTTCATGTTGGGTTAGTTTTGTTTATGTTGCGAATGATCAATTGAATTCAAATCCATGTTGGGTGATCAATTTTATGTGGAATTGATTTGTATAGATGTATATTCATGTGAACCTATGAATAAACCCTAGGATGATGAAATTAGAGATAAATCATGATGATTAATTGTTGTATAATGTTGTGTACATGTGTTATGCCTATTATGTTTTTGATTGAATTCCTAGATGAAGGAACAATGTCCAACTAGTATGATATCATGAAATCCCCATGTATGTACAAGTTATGCCTATCACATGTTTTGATGGAATGCTTCTATAAATGTATTATGGATTATGATTTTAGTTATATGTTAAAGTTAGTTATGCTTGTTCAGTTTCCTTCCATCGAGTCCTGGGGGTACTTGTACCCTAAACATTAGCTGTGTGCTTAGAGCCATGTCATATTTCCACGATACTCTCAGTCAAGCTATGAATCCTTAGACTTCAGACAGTCTACCTAGATTTTATGGCCCACAAAGGTAAGCACACAAGATCAATACATCTAATCCACCACTAAAGAATCTCCACTGGGTAGAAACACGAAGAGGCATAGAAAGAGGCTCACACGTAACATTAAATCTAGAAGCAAAATATTTAGACATATAGGAAAAAGTCAACCCATAGGCAAATAATATTAAAGAAAATCTATAACAAACCAGGATGATACCCATAGTAACAACATCAATGACCTCTACCTTGGGTCTAGTAGGTATAGCATAACACTAACCATGTTTGCTCCTGGACTGCAAACCTCCTGACTACCACCACAATAACCTCTACTTCTCCCTCGATTACCTCTAGTTGTACACCTATCACTTTATGAACCACTTCTCACTTTTAATATAGGAGTAGGAGGTATGACTGAACTAGGATGACCACTTTGGCTAGATGTTTGACTACTCAAAGTCACTGAATTGGTAGACTTACCACATGATTGCTACAAAGTGGAATGAATTGTCCTACTATGATAACTATGGGACCCTTTACCAAAAAATTTTCCATCTCAGGAGGCATGTCCACTAAACTCACTATGTTAACGTACCTTCATGGTACCTCCATGAATAGCCTAGATGATCTATTCGGTCACTTGGCATGCTCAATAATACTCTAAAAAAAAGGCCCTGAGACTACCATATGAGTTGTTGACAACTGATAAGTACCATCTAATATATTCACAAATTTTTGAATTCGCTCAAACTCAGTGAAGATGCTAGCAATTGAATACCTGGATAATGTATGAAAATGAGCCTCATACTCAACAATAGTCATAGATCCCTACTCCAAATGATCAAACTCATCACGCATCTGGTCCCTTAAACTATATGGAATGAACCTCTCCAAGAAAGCCTCAAAAAATTGAGTCCAAGTCATAATAGTCAAATTCAAAGGTTTATAGCTAGTATACGACCTCCACCAATCCCTAGCCACATCCGTCAACTGGTATTTAGTATAAGCAACTCCGTGGGACTCAAGGTTTCTAAGATTATACAACTTCTCTTGACAATAAACAAAGAACTCATAGGTATCTCGCCTATAGCACCACTAAAGTTGGGTAGAACTAAGCGAATAAATATCTTAAACCTATTCTGATCATCAGAAGACATAACTGTAATTGAAGAAATTAGAGCAATAGTAAGTCTGGATGGCTTGGTGTCTATGTGCGGAGGTACTATAGATGAATGATGAACCCCTGAACTAAGAATACTATGATTAGATACTGGCACATACGATGGAACAAAACTCAAAGTATGAGGAATACCATAAGTGAGTCCCAGTATAAACAACAAAACTACACTCGAATTTGGAGGAATACCATATGTAAAAGCCAATACTACAGGTGGTTTCCATACTCAAAATTGGATGAATACCATGTGAACTCAAGGGAACATCATCCAAATGAGTCAATAACTGAATCAATAAACCCTTCAAAATTGGGTAGAAACTGAACCCTATGGGACTTGAGATGGTCCTACATCTCCTACACGCTCAACCTCGAGCTCAGGGGACTTCCCCCTAGCACTACCTTTGATCGAGGCAGCTTCTCGTGCCCGTCCTCTAATTTTAGGCTATCCACGACCCCTACCTTTCTCTCTAGACTAGGCTTCATCTTAGGGTGCTGGCTCAACATCTCTAACCTCTCAAGATCTAATACTACCTATTTGTGTAGAAAAAAATGAAACACAACTTAGAATATAGGGCATGAATGACGAGCATGATATAGAATCAAAACATAGAAGTTTTTTTAAAGCCTCTCAAAGATAGATGTAGAGGTCAACATACTGATTCTTGAGGCTCTACTAAACATTCCTCTCTTATACTTATGATATTGGTGAACCTGCCTGCTTTGATATCAATTTATCACGATCCAAAAATTAGGTCATGAAGGCACTTGTCGCGGCCTAGACTTGACCAGTAAGCCGACCATCCAAATTGATATGAAAAAAACAAAATCAATAATAACACGAAGCTATACTTCAAGAATGAAGCCCGTTCAATCATGAAACATATAGACAGGTGATTTGAACTTTTTGTCCTTCCTTAAAAGTCTCTGTAATAGACAAAATTATCTTTTCACTTATATTTTCAATTCTTATATCAGTATATTTATAATATTTAAAAGGAGTCTTATAGTATATGGTATGAAAAATATATATGGAAAGCTAATATTGGTAGATTTTTTCTCCTTATGTACTTAAAAAAGAAGTCCTAAAATATAGATGATGAAAACATGCATAATAAAACACACGGCTATAAACCAAAAGCAAAAATTAACATTCTAGACTCTAGAATAAAGGAAAAAAAGACCTAAATCTAATAAAAACTTGAAAGTTGGCCAATAAAACATAAAAAAATAAAAAATGGAAGGAGAACCTTAACATGCATGAAAAAATCCTGAATTTCTTATATTTTAAACGAATTATGTATAGCTTTTGAATCACTGTAACATTAGGTTTGTTTAATTAATTAATTGATGGTAGCTGTCCTTTTATATTTAGGCTTAGATATTTTGCATGTTCTTGATATTTACATTCTTGACAATAAATGTGATTAAAGAGATAAATTTGCTTGTGATTTGAGGTAAGTTTTCTAAATTTTAGTATGTTTTTAAAATTTACAAAATAAATTATCATGTATTCTTGATAGACAATTGCTCATTGAGAAATACTTTTTTTTTGTGAATATTTTATGTATCTTATAATTGAAGAAACAAATTGCTTGTGATTTGAGGTAAGTTTTCTAAAATTCTAATATGTTCTTGATGTTTAAAATCTTAGTATCTATGATTAAATAGATAAATTTGATTGTCATTCGTAGAAATTTTTTTAGAATTTTAGTATGTTCTTAAAGCTTACAACAAAATAAATTATAACGTATACTTGATAGACAATTGCTAATTGAGATTTTTTTTTTGTGAAATATTGATAGTTTGGTCCATTGAAGAGATAAATTTGTTTGTGCTTTGAGTTAAGTTTTCTTAGATTTTAGTATATTTTTTTATATTTATAAGAGTAAATTATCTCGTAGTTTGATAGACAATTTCTAATTGAAAAGTTTTCTTTTATGATTTTAGTATGTTCTTAATGTTGAAAAATAATAAGTTATCATGTATTCTTGATAGATAATTTCTAATTGAGAAGTTTTTTTGTTATGATTTTTGTGTATAATGACATAAGTAATTACTAATTTCAAAATTGACTTATTTACAATTTTTATCAGATTCTTTAAATCGTTGCATTCCATCACGAGAAATTGGTTAGTCATTCTAATTTTATATGAATTCCCTTCTAAATTTAATTATACTATGTAACTGTTTTAATTGTGAATAAATGATGAGATCTGGTATAATCATTCTTATTTTACATAATAGGCTTTAATTATTGTCTTTTTTTTACACGTTATATTATTTAAATGATATAAAATTTATTTTATTGTCGACTGCTGATTTCTAACAATTTTTCTGCAAATTTCATCCTTTAATAAAAGTTTCTACAATAACAAAATATCCATATACTATTTTTCTAATATATTTATCATTTAATTATTATCTTTAGATTTGGGACTTATAAATTAAAATTCTTATTTGATCTATGTAAGAAATTTTAATTTTAATACTTCTGAATTAATAAGAATTTTACTTTATATAAAAGATTTCTATAATTGCACAATGAAAAAAAGGAAAATAAAATAGAATAAATGTGCTAATAGGAATCAAATTGTCATAGTAAAACATAACACAATAGGGCAATGTAGTCTTGATGTAGCTTAAATTGGGTCACGTTCTTTTTCAAAAAAAAAAAAAAAGGAAATGAGCCATAGCTAAAAAAATAAAATAATAAAACAAGTACTCTTAATTAGTGTAGGAATTGTCAAAACTTTTTTTTTTTTGTTTTATTTAAAAGAAAACATCTAATATTGACATAGGAATAAGTATGATACAAGGGTTTACTTTTTTGATTGGTGAATTTATCTATAAAACTTTTCTAAGGGTAGAACTAAAAATAACGAGAAGAATATTAAAATCAATTGTTTTGCATGTATTCCTACTTTATTTGAAAGAATTGAATATAGTCTCTTTCTCTCTCTTCTATTTTATGGCGAGTTATTTTATAATTTTTCATTATATCATATGTGATTCATTTTTGTACTCTATAGACGTTTAGTTATCTTCTTACATTTATTTATCATCTTTTTATTTATTTTTTATTTCTTCCAGTTAGTCGCTTTAAAGATTATACGCTTCCAGTTGATTTGCATGAAGCATGATCTTCAATTTTATACAACGAACAAGGGACTTTGAGATTAAAGTGACAAAAGAGTTTTAAAATGAAGTACAGGTGACTCAAGTTTTAATAATTGAGTGTAGGTGGCAATTACCTTATTAAGAATTAAGAAAGTGAGAAAAGTTTGAAAATAACTCACAAGTTTTTTAATTTACACTTTGATCCAATGTAAAACCTAATATAACTATAAACAGGGGGAAGAAAAGATATGTTTCTGTCTTTTCTCATTTATTGGAGTTTTCTCTCTCTTCACAATTTTTGTTGTTCATTGTTGTTGTTGCTTTATTAATCATCTTCTTCTTCATTATCATTATCTTGTTCTTCATTATCATCTCTTCTTTTTCATTATCATCATCTTCTTATTGTTGAACATTGTTGTTGTTACTACTACTGTTGCTACTTGATCAAATTTTTTTAGGTCAAATTTTATTCGTATATTACTTGGGCATTACTAATAGGTGATTTTAGTAAGTAAAATTATAATTTTTAGTTGAATTTCTCATCTGGGTATATCTACTACTGTTTTTTTTTCAACAATAGATAAAATATGTAATGTGAATCTAGCAGATGAGTAATCTATTGCAACATATATGACTTGCAATAAATGAGTAATCTGTTGCAACATATATGGCTAATCTGTTGCAACAGATTACTCATCTGTTGGATTCGTATTATAGTGTTGTAACATGAATTCAACATATGAGTCATCTATTGCAACATATTAGTCATATGTTGTAACAAATTACTCACTTGTTGCAACAAATGACTTATATATATGACTAATCTATTGTAATAAATGAGTAATCTGTTGCAACATATATGGCTAATCGGTTACAACAGATTACTCATCTGTTGGATTCGTATTATAGTGTTGTAACATGAATTCAACATATGAGTCATCTGTTGCAACATATTAGTCATATGTTGTAACAAATTACTCACTTGTTGCAACAAATGACTCATATATTTGATTCATATTGCAGGTTCTATCCATTGTAGCAGTAGCAGATATACCAAATAAAAAATTCAACAAGAATCATAATTATACTTACAAAATCTCCTATAAAGTAATGTTCAAGTGATATACGAACAAAATTTGACCTAAAACAATTTCAAAAATTTCAACAGGGGCACAATGAATAAGTGAAACACATGAAAAATTTCATAAAACAGATAAAGAAGACAAGAATAGTATATTATACATCAAATGCAAAAGGATCAAGGGGACAAACATTTGAGTTCTCCTAAAAAAGTTTAAGTTCCCGAGTAAATTAATTGCTTTCTAATGGATGACACATCCGTTATAACAGATGTTCTATCTGTTTGGTAATTTCCAACAGATGAATCATCTGTTGCAACATGTTAGTCATCTGTTGATTCAAATTAAGCAATTATTAGTAATAACTAAATTGATTTAGTTAAAATTAAAGACAAGTCTTTAAGACAATAGGATAAACATTTGAGTTTTTCTAAAAATGTTTGAGTTCTCCAGTATTGTAATTATTTTCTAATAGATGACCTATTTGTTGCAACAAGTTAGTCATCTGTTGCAACAAATGCTTCTAGAAGGTGAGTCATTTGTTGATTCAAATTAAGCAACTTTTAATAATAATTAAATTAATTTAATTAAAATTGAAGACAAGACATTAGATAAGGGGGGAAACGTTTGAATTCTCCTAAAAAAATATTTGAGCTTTAATAATTTAAATTACTTTTCAACACATATTTAGTCTATTTAATAATTTTCAACAGACGAGTCATATGTTGCAACAACTTAGTCATCTGTTGCCCCAGATGTCTATATCTGTTTGATAATTTTCAATAGATGAATTAGTTGTTGCAATAAGTGAGTCATCTATTGTAACAAATGTCTATATCTGTTGCAACAAATGTCTATATCTGTTTGGTCATTTTCAACTGATGTTTTTTATCTTTTTGGTCATTTCCAACAAATTACTAATCTGTTGTAACATGTTAGTCATCTATTGATTCAGATTAAACCATTATTAGTAATAACTAAATTAATTACTAAAATAAAATATGAATTAATAAGTTCAATTATAGTTTCAATTAATCTCATGGTAATTATATGATCAACTAAGTATGTTCGTCTTGAGTAGACTGATCAATTGACCAATTTTATCTGAAATGATTCAAACTAAGTCATCATTAGAAATAATTATATTAATTTAACTAAAATTAAAGATTAATTAGTAAGTTTAATTATGATTTTAATTAATCTAATAGTAATTACATGATCAATTAAGTGTTTCGTACTGAGTAGATGATTAATTGATCAATTTTATTTAAAATAATTCAAATTAAACCATTATTAGAAATAACTATATTGATTTAACTAGAATTAAAGATGAGTGAGTAAGTTCAATTACAATTTCAATTAATCTAATAGAAATTACATGATCAACTATGTATATTCGTCTCGAGGAGAGTGATCAATCGACCAATTTTATTTAAAATGATTCAAATTAAGTTATTATTAGTAATAACTAAATTGATTTTAACTAAATTAAACATGAATTGATAAGTCCACCTACAATTTCAATTAATGTATTCGTCCTTAATAGAATGATCAATGGATAAATTTTATTTGAAATGATTCAAATTAAATAATTATTAGTAATAACTAAATTGATTTAACTAAAATTAAAGACAAAAACTTAGACAAGCGGATAAATATTTGAGTTCTCTTAAAAAAATATCTCAGCTTTAGTATTTTAAATTATTTTCCAACACATATTTTATATGTTTGATAATTTTCAACAGATGAGTCATATATTGCAACAACTTAGTAATTTATTACAATAGATGTCTATATTTATTTGATAATTTTAATAGACGAGTCATTTATTGCAATAGGTTAATCATCTATTGCAACATATGTCTATATTTGTTTGATCATTTCCAATAGATGTCTTTATCTGTTTGGTCATTTCTAACAGATATCTTTATCTGTTTGGTCATTTTCAACAGATTACTCATCTTTTGCAACATGTTAGTCATCTATTGATTCATATTAAGACATTATATTAGTAATAACTAAATTGATTTAACCAGAACTAAACATGAATTATTAAGTTCAATTACAATTTCATTAATCTCATGGTAATTACACGATCAACTAAGTGTGTTCGTCTTGAGTAGAGTGATCAATTGACCAATTGAAATGATTCAAATCAAGCCATAATTAGAAATAAATGTATTTATTTAACTAAAATTAAAGATGAATTGATAATTTTAATTAATCTCATAGTAATTACATGATCATCTAAGTGTATTCATCTTGAATAAAGTGTTAATTGACCAATTCTATTTGAAATGATTCAAATTAAGACACTATTAGTAATAACTACATTGATTAAACAAAAATTAAAGATAAATTGATAAGTTCAATTACGATTTCAATTATTCTCATATTAATTATACGATCATCTTAGTGTATTCGTTCTGAGTAGAGTGATAAATTGACTAATTTTATTTGAAATAATTCAAATTAAGCCATTATTAGTAATAACTAAATTGATTTAATAATTATAATTTTATTTAATCCTATAGTAATTACATAATCATTTAAGTGTATAACCTATTGCAACAGATTTAACTTGTTCCAACAGATGAGTCATCTGTTGAAAATTATCAAGCAGATATACACATATGTTGCAATAGATTGGTCATCTGTTGTAACAAATGTCTTTATCTATTGGTCATTTTAAACCGATGACCAATCTGTTGCAATATATGACTTTATTTGTTTGTCATTTTCAACATATTACTAATTTGTTGCAATAGATGACTAATCTGTTGCAATAAATATCTTTATCTGTTTGGTCATTTTAATATATTACTAATTTATTGCAACAGACGATCAATCTGTTGCAATAGATGTCTTTATCTACTTTGTCATTTCTAATAGATTACCCATCTATTGCAACAGATGGGCCATTTGTTATCAATCTATCTTTAACTTTGTTGTAATAGTAAATAATCTTGTGTTGTTATTTAATTTTAGTCTATGACCTTTCTCTCAACCAAACACTTTCTTTCTTGTAATTGATTCTTTCCACTCCCGAACGCTAAAAAACCTACACTCTCAGGATCTTAAAAAATAGATAGAATGAAAAAAAAAGAATAAACTCAGTCGATCAAATATAGATTTTTTCATTCATTACATAAAAAATATTTACAATATTTGATAGATAGGATAAAATAGATAACTCCCAAATGGTTTTATGCAAGACAAGATGCAAGAGATAGAGCTAAGGAGACCTATTTATAAAAGATTGAATGAGTGAGTAGTGCGGTGTGTTAGGCAAAAAATCATGATCGTTCACCTCTTTTTTAATAATTATATCTCTTAATTAAATCAAACTTAGTGACTTTTCGATTATTTAAATTAAAAATATAGATTTAACTACAAAAAAGTATTTTAGTTATTTAAATTAAATAGCTACAAAATTGTGTTTATCATAGTTTTTTCATATTATTTATTTACGAATCATATTTTTCATTAAATGATCGAAAAGTCATGACCCTTGAGTTCTTCCAACAGATGATCTATTTGTTGTAGCATATGGTCCATCTGTTACAACATATGACCCTTCTGTTGCAATATATGACTCATCTGTTGGAGTAATTGATTCATTTTTGTAATATATGATTTATCTGTTGCAACAAATTGTTCATTTTTTGCAATAGATTGTTCATTTGTTAAAAAAATAAATCAATAGCAAGATTTATTCAATAGGAACAATAACAAATCATCATTTATCAATACACCATTTTTACCATGAGATTAAGTGAAATCGTAATTGAACTTACTAATTCATCTTTAATTTTAGTTAAATTAATATAGTTATTTCTAATGATGACTTAGTTTGAATCATTTCAAATAAAATAGGTCAATTGATCACTCCACTCAGGACGAACATACTTAGCTGATCGTGTAATTACCATGAGATTAATTGAAACTATAATTGAACTTATTAATTCATATTTTATTTTAGTTAAATCAATATAGTTATTACTAAAACTTAATTTGAATCAATAATGACTAACATGTTGCAATATATGAGTAATGTATTGGAAATGACCAAATAGTTAAAGACATCTGTTGAAAATGACCAAAAAGATATAAACATCTATTGCAATAGATGACTAACCTGTTGTAATAACTAACTCATCTATTGATAATTATCAAACAAACACAAACATCTGTTGCAACAGATGACTAAATTGTTGCAACATATGACTCATCTGTTGGAAATTATTAAATAAACAAGATATATGTTGAAAATAAATTTAAAATACTAAAGCTCACGTGGTTTTAGGAGACTCAAACATTTATTCCCTTGTCTAAGGTCTTGTATTAAAGACTTGTCTTCAATTTTAATTAAATTAATTTAGTTATTATTAATAATTGCTTAATTTGAATCAACAAATGACTAACCTGTTACAAATATTTGTTGCAACAGATGACTAACTTGTTACAACAAATAGGTCATCTGTTGAAAAATAATTAAAATACTAGGGAACTCAAACATTTTTAGAAGAACGCAAATGTTTGTCCCATTGTCTTAAAGACGTCTTTAATTTTACCTAAATCGATTTAGTTATTACTAATAATTGCTTAATTTGGATCAACAGATGACCAACATTTTATATCAAATGATTCATCTGTTGGAAATTATTAAACAGATAGAAAATCTATTATAACAGATGGGTCATCTATTAGAAAGTAATTAAAATACTAGGGAACTTAAACGTTTTTAGAAGAATTCAAACGTTTGTCCCCTTGATTCTTTTGCATTTGATGTATGATATACTATTTTTGTCCTTTTTACCTGTTTTATGAAATTTTTCATGTGTTTTACTTATTCGTTGTGCCCCTATTAAAATTTTTAAAATTTTTTTAGGTCAAATTTTATTCGTATATCACTTGAACATTACTTCATAGGTGATTTTGTAAGTAAAATTATGATTTTTGTTGAATTTCTTATTTGGTGTATCTGCTACTGCTACAATGGATAGAACCTGCAACATGAATTTAACATATGAGTCATCTGTTGAAATAAGTGAGTAATCTATTGTAACATATGACTAATCTATTGCAACATATGACTAATCTGTTGCAATAGATGACTCATATATTAGATTCATGTTACAACACTATAATACGAATCCAACAAATAAGTAATCTATTGCAACAAATGAGTAATTTATTTCAACATATGATGCATCTTTTACAACAGATTACCCACATATTGTTGCAATATATGACTCATCTGTTGTAACATATTAGTCATATATGTTGTAAGAGATCTGTTGCAACAGATTAGTCATATATGTTGTAATAAATTACTCGTCTATTGAATTCACATTACATATTTTATCCATTATTAAAAAAAACAATAGCAGCAGATACATCTAGATGAGAAATTGAACTAAAAAATAACAAACATAAAAAAATACTAGAAAACATAAAAAAAATAACAAACACCAACAAATCAAGTTTCTCATTTTTGTCATAACTGAAAAGTCCTAATTTTTAACCTGTAAAAATTGAAAAGAAATGATGAAGAACTCGAAGTTGTTGTCGCCGGAGAATGTTGTCACGTCAATTGACGGTTGAAAGTTAAAAAGAAATGGGCAAGAACTCAAAACTATTTATCGCCAGAGATTGAAGTTTCACAAGATTGAAGAGAGAAATTTAGAAAGTTGTTGCTTGGGAGAAGTTAGAGAGAGAAACTATTAAGAGAAAGAGAGAAGAGAGATTGATTTGTAGAGAGAGGGAAGTTTTGTGGGTGTGGGTTGATTTGTATATTTGAAAAGATTAAAAAGTTTGAAAAATATTAATCAAGTCCACAGTTATCCTAATCAAGTTTCTTAATTATATTTGACCCTTTAAGTTGGTCAATGTCACCAATCCTTCATTCAAGACTTAAATGACACCTTTCCTTCAATTTACTCAACGAAGAATGACATATTTGATAAATTTGACATATTTTATTTTTTTTATACATAATTTTATTTATTGATGCAAGTTACACGTGCAAAGTACGTAAACTAAGCTAATATATATATATATATATATATATATATATATATATATATATATATATATATATATATAACAAAAAGAAGTCTGAGAAATACATACACTATTCAAGACCTAGTGTCATAATGTATGTGCAATCTACGTACAAATTTAAAACTGAAAGTACAAACATCTATCTTTGACCCAAATAAAGACATAATTAAGATAGAGTGAAATCCTGAAATCTGCCCTGAACTCTAGAACAGTCTAATACCTCAAATATCACCAATCAACTGCACGATCGCAACCTCCGTGTGTCATACTTATTTTATTCCTTTTTGATTTGAAGGGCTGAAAAATATTATTTTTGACTTTTTTAAATATTTCAAAACTCTGAAGAAAGTTTCAAAATAATTTAAGATAATACAAAGTCGCTGCTTGATTTTTGAGAAAATATCAAGAAAAATTAAAATATTTTTGAGAATTAAAAACAAAAACAAATTCTTAAAATGAGAGAAAAAGGGTAAGTTCATGTAATACCTTGAGAAGGTTTTAAGGCACTAAAGATAGTCCATTAAAAAGGACTGATCAAAAGTCAAATTGACTGATTTGACTAATTCTGAAAACATGAGTAATTTTGTTAAATCTTAAAATTCATTTGCAAAATATGACATTCATTTTATTCAAGCGAAAAGTTGTATATTCAAATTAAGAAAAAATCTCTCAAAAGGAAAAGTTAACTAAGTCCAATTCTTTATCAATTTGAGAGAAACAAATTATTCTGAATAAAGGAAAGAAAGTAAACAAGTTATGAAATTTTAACCAATTATAAAAGAGTTTGATTTTTATAAGGAAATTTGATTTTTTTTTAATGTTCAAGAGAATATTTCTTTAAATTAAATAAGCCAAATTAACACATGAAAAAAAATAAAATGTCATTTTTGATTTTCAAAGGCTTATTCTAGAAGAAAATCATAAAGAAATTTATTTTACTAACCAAATAATTTAGACCATGTGACAAAAGATAAAGAAAGGAATATACAAAGATAGAACAAAAATGATAATTCGAAGGAAAATTTAATTCGATTTAACCAAATTTAAGAGTTAATAACAACAAATAATCAAATTTAACCAAATAATTTAGACCATGTGACAAAAGATAAAGAAAGGAATATACAAAGATAGAACAAAAATGATAATTCGAAGGAAAATTTAATTCGATTTAACCAAATTTAAGAGTTAATAACAACAAATAATCAAATGTGAATTTACAATTAAACTAAAGGAGAAAATTTCAAGTACTGAGCCCTTGTTTGGCGTATTTCAAATTCGGCCAGCTTTTGGGCCTATTTTTATGGACTTTTCAGCCCCTTTTCCATTGTGTATACCAGTTGTATATCAACATCTTTGCCTTTAGGTTTTCTTTCATATCTGATGTATATATTAGCTTCTTTTTCTCGTTCTACACCATGTATCATATATATACTACTGTATACATGTTGTATATCATCGCATATCAACTTGTTTGCAGAGGATATTGAGGCTTGGGCATTGCCAGCCCAACGAATGATGCAGGCAAGAATGAGTCCATTCTGGACTCGGACAATTCATGCATAGAGGAAATAATTTGGGGATTAGCATCAATACATGATAGCAAACTAAGCTCATCATTCCAATTTGACAACTATTTTTCTAA
Source organism: Capsicum baccatum var. pendulum (assembly GCA_030864225.1). Lineage (NCBI taxonomy): Eukaryota > Viridiplantae > Streptophyta > Magnoliopsida > Solanales > Solanaceae > Capsicum > Capsicum baccatum. The sequence continues at coordinate 179,154,424 of CM061556.1, read as the reverse complement.
AAAGGAGAAATTCAAATACTACTTCATAAAGATGCCAAATCAATCAAAGGTTTCAAGGGGAAAATCCATAAGCAGTCAAAGAAAGAACAATATTTGACAAATTAGATAGTGAACACAAATTAGAGCCATAAAAACAACCAAAGCGAGAATAAAAAGTATACTACTTTCATGTTAGAATAAAAAAAAGAAAATTAGAAAGGTGAAATATCATGGAAAAACAATCACGTATATAAATGAAAGATAACACAATAAAATTGTTTCATGAAGTAGACATAGAATGTTTTTTTATTAAGAAAAAGAACATTCCATTCCATCAACCAGATATTACAATCCAAATAAGAAACGAAAAAAAAAATATTAACTCCTTTAAGAAAAGAAGACAACTACTATTTCTTATCACCCCCCCTCCCCCTTTTTTTTAGAATATTAAAAGATATGAAAGATCAAATAGGACTTTTAAAAGAAGATCTGTATAACCTATATTTTTAAGATAAAAAAGAGCTACAAGGAAAGCTTCATCTTTGAAGGATTAGCTAAAGGCAGATTTTAAAAATGACTCATATACCTTTGCTAGTATGTCCAATTAAGAAGGAATTTGATATCGAAACAAAGTACGAAATCAAAAAACTAAACCACGATACAAAAACGAAGATAAAAGGATAGATAGAAGTAAGTAAACAGATAGGCACGATGAGAGAATATGAATAACAAATTAAGGGTGTATCAAACCCCTAACCCATTATTCAATGTCAATCAAGGCACCTAACTCCTACGTAGACCATAAGGGAATCTACTCCCAAGCAACCAACGTTTCTAAATGAAAGATCAACTCAAGCTAATCCAAGCTTGACACACACTCACAAAGGAGTAATCATTCATAATTCATTAATAACTATCTACTAAATAAAAGAAAGACCCTATTTATAGTCTAGGCTTTATTATTATACTATATGGGTCCAAAAGAAATCCATCTGGGATAGACAAACCATAGAATCCCACTAAGCATTTGCTTAAGCATTTAGGACGCACATGGGGTGCACCTTCAAGGCATGTGGGCTGTTTTGACCTACTCTAGCATATCTAGAGTGGGTTGGGTGCACCGCCAAAGCGGATGGAGATGCATGTCCTCTTCTAGGGGATTTATAGCCCCGTTGTGCATTTCCTTGGACTCTTTGACAACCCTCGACACTTCTCGATTATCATAATCATCCAATTGGAACCTTTTGGATAGAACCAATGAGTCTTCAAGTGCCTCTTGACCCATAATAATCCTCTCTAATGAAGAGGAGGCCATTTGAATTGTATCATCCTCTCATTCTTGAAGAAGATTAGTCCTTGAATCTACAATCTTTAAACACAAGAGGATAACACACAACTAATGTTTTCTCTAAGCACGAGGGTTAGCACAAGTGTTAATATAAACACAACCATGCAAAGAAGATACCTATCTCATAAATAACCAAACATCCTTCAAGACAATGAAAGAGAAGTCAACATTTAAGGTGCAAAGGAGTTGGCTATGATAAGTATCAAGAAATTCTCCTAAGTTAGTTCCATTAACAAGATTACAAAACAACTGATCACATGTTGGAACAACTAGGGGTAGAAATAAGGAGACATTAGGGTGTAGAGTATCCTTCCATTCACAAGAAACCATGTTTACACACAAGACATTACTAGTACTAACTTGGCTATGCTTACAAACAAGGAAAATGGAGTGAATATAGGTATGGTTACTTAAGGTGCTATAAAGAACAAAATCACATAAAGGTAAGAACAAACATCCTAATCACCTCACATTCCTTTTACATGAACAAACTTCCAAGAAAGTTCTAACTTTTCTATCCATAAAAGTGTGGAAAGAAACAAGGGATAAACGTTGTTTATCAAGTAAGGTCCACAATTCATTCTAAAATATGGTTTAGGAGACATCAACACCATCAAGGTAGGATTTCAAATCAAAGATCTTTAAAAGATTATCTACCTTAGATTAAATGTCATCATGTATCCAAGAAATATTAGGAATAAGAGGGGGTAGGTACATACTTTTGGAGCTAAGACTTGAGCTTTCTCTCTTATATTTTAAACTTGAACTATGTGGAATTTCCCACTCATGCATTAACTTAGAATTTTGCAACATACTAGTGCCAAATGTAGTAAACAACAAGGGATTAGGTTTGTCACTATGCTCTCCTTTATCATCCCAAAGCTCCCCTTCTTTACTACTTATCTTCCGCCTATAAAAAATTTAAAATTTATGAGCTCTCTTTCTTGAGGCCAAACTTCTTCATGGGGAACTTTTATCAACGATCCATAACGTGCACTAAAGTCCCCTTCAACTTTCGCTGATTCTCTTTCACTTCCAAGGTCTTCATCCTCTTAGGGATTTTTCTCACCACCATATTCATAGGTTACCTTATCCCCAATGAAGTACAGATTACCTTCTACAAACACTATGTTCCTTCAATTAGGTCTTTCTCTTTCCCTATGACCCAAAACTTGACATTTAAAGCAAACAATACCTTTAGAACTGAGAGTAGAAAATGGATTACATTTATTCCTTTGTGGATACCTTTGGATTGTCTTCTCAATGGTCTTATTCTCTAAGGACTTTTTGAAATCCTTGATTTTGTTCCATCTAGATAAAGTAGAAGAATTGTAACTTTTATTGAAGGACTTATTTGCATTGTTGTTTCTTTCAATATCAATGGCCGCTTCAACAAGGTCTTCTATTCAATTAAAATTATGGAAAACTAGTTGAGAAGGAATATTATAATCTAACCTGCATTTGAATTGATCCATACAGTGATTTGGGGGTTTGACAATCTCAAGACGAAGAATCAAGTTTTGAAACTCCTAATAATAGTCTTCCATACCTCTACCTCTTTATCTCAAGTTGTAGAGCTTTGTTAATTGATCTTGCTTGAATTTTTTTGTCATATAACTCTCTCTCATACGTTCCCTTAATTAATTCTAATCCTGAAGGTCGGGTTATCATTTCTTATCTCTGTACTCTTTTAGTCTCCCACCAAGTAGAAGCATACCTTTCGAATTGAGCAATTGAATGAGTGGATTTACTGTGTCCAGTTAACTCATTAAGTTGGAAGATCCTATTGCATTCTACTTCCCAATCAAGGTAGACCAATAGATCACTAGTTCTTTTGAAGAAAGAAAAATTGATCTTGATTGATTTAAGACCTGTGTCTCGACCTATATTTCTTCCTTGATCCTATTTATGATCTTTATAAACTTGGGGAAGGTTTCCTAAGTTTCCTCTTCCCTGTGGAATCAAACCAAATCTTTCTCCTTGTTCCCTATATCCTTCCCCTTGAGCTCCTCTTTTCTTCCATATAAATTCCATAAAAAAAGCCTCCTCATATAACCTATTCATCTCCTCCACAAGGTTCCTCACCCCCCTCATCCTTAATTTAGATTGGTAAATTACGGTTAGCTAACATTTGAGGTGGATGGTTTTGGTTAAGTGGGGCTTTAGGTAGTCTTTGGGTTATTTGGATGTGCCATTCTTGGTTTTGTGGAGTTTCTTGGTGGATTTAATTGGATTGGGGTTGTAGTGGAAAGATGGGATTTTAGTTATATGGGTAAGTAATGGATTAGATGATGGATTCATATATTTTTCTCGGTAGATTGAGCATTTGGTGAAGTGTTTCCGGAGTTATAGTAGTGGAGGTGTTGTGAGCATGGAAACTAGTAGAGGCATGATGGTCTTGAGGAGTGAATGTGGTGGATCTAGACGGACTTCCAAGGGGTCCATCTATCCTCCTTGAGAGAGAGTTTTCCATACCTTCTATTCTTCGATTCGTAAATTCCAATCTTTGATGTACATCGTGTTTCACGCTCATTATGGCCGCCATTAAAGTCTCCATATTTATCTCTTCTGAAGCACTTTGGTTATCATCTCCCGATGCTAGGGAACCTAAATAAAGAAAAACTAAACCTAAAACAAAAATAATAAACAAATCAAGGTTAAGAAATCAACCTCATATGCTCTCATAGTTCACACCTTTGGTTTATCTCTCAATTAGCATCGTAAGCATTGATAGATCATTTATAGTCTAATGAGAATACTTGGTACAAATTATGGCTTGAGATCGAAATAGATTCTTTTCTGAAATGGCTCAAATAAACAAAATTATGTATGGACTTGAGTCAAGAAATAACAACTAATTGAAAAGAGAAAATCTTGAATGAAATAGGACGATGAAATAAATAGGACTCAAGAACTAGTCAACCAACTTAGTAAATGAATTACTAGTCAATGAGTAGTTTAAGAATAAAAAAGAAGAGATTAGGAAACAAGAAATTAAAACTAAAGAACCAAACCTTGAGCAATGGAGTTATTAATATGTTGGAGTGAGTTTGGAGGCTTGAATTTGCTTTGGAAAAGTGTTGATACACATTTGGGAACTCGAATTGGTGTTGGAGACTTGATTCACGTTAAAAAGGCTGATCTATGTTAGGAAGAGAGGCTATCTGAGTTAGAGCTGCATTTAGAAGGGTTGCCTGCGTTAGCCTACCTACTTCAGTAGGAGGAATACATGTGCAACACACCTTGGACGTAACATAGGCCTTACTCACTTTTTTTAGGTACGACCACAGCTTGGGCACAGGTGTAACACACCTCAGGCACAAGTGGACCTCCCCTTAGTCTTTGAATGGTCGAAAATACCTTCCAAATAGCCCCTCTTGTACTCTCTATTGTAATATACTTTAGAATATTCTTAGATTACCACATACAAACATTTTTTCACTACTTTTCTTCCTTTTTTTGGATCAAACTCCTTATTTTGATAAATTTTCGTTTGAAGATAACAATTTTCTCAAGAACACCAACTTCTTCACCCAAGCTCAAAATGAGTTGAAATTTTGAACGTAGACACTTCTTAACCTTCTAAACTCATTCCTAACATCAATTTTCCCAAATTCTCCACCGTTTTTTCCATATTTTTCAACCCACTTCAATTTTCTTCAAGTCCAAGCTTTCAACAATAGTAGCTCACTCAATATTACTATGTTTTGCTCACATTTGAAATCTAGACTCCTATAATGTTAGAGAACACAAATCTAACACTAGAGCACAAGAAAAACATAAAATAAAATATTCAAAATTGACCTAAGAACAAAAAATGTGAATAGTAACTTTATTTTTGTGATTTTTCAATTTTCTAAAATGAATAGACCCAAGATTGACTTCGTAGGAATGAAATCAAGCTCAACTCTATTACCAAATAATACCGGAACAAAGTACGAAATCAAAAACTAATCTGCGATATGAAAACAAAGATAAAAGGATAGATAGAAACAAGTAAATAGATAGACATAATGAGAGAATGATTAGAAAACTAAGGGTGTATCAAACACCTAACCCTCTATTCAATGTCAATCAAGGCATCTAACTCCTACGTAGACCACAAGGGAATCGATTCCCAAGAAACCAACATTTCTAAATGAAATATCAACATAAGCTAATCCAAGCTTGCCACTCACTCATAAAGGAGTAACCATTCATAATACATCAATAACTATCTACTAAATGAAAGAAAGGCTCTATTTATTATCTAGGGTTTATTATTACATCATATGGCAAAGGTGACCTATTTCGGGAAGACAAATCATAGAAGCCCTAAGCATCCACTTAAGAATTTGGGTGCATAATCAAGGCATGTGGGCTATTTTGATCTGCTCTAGCAAATCAAGAGCAGTTTGGGCAAACCGCCAACTCGGATGGGGGCGCATGTCCTCTTTCGGGGGCTTTATATCCTCGTTTTGCCTTTCTTTGGCCTCTTTAACACCCACCGACCCTACTATATTATCATAATCATCCAATTGTCACCTTTAGGATAGAACTAAGGAGTCTTCAAGTGCCTCTTGATCCATAAACATCCTTTTAAATAATTCGGAGACCATTTGGATTGTATCAGTATCCGAGGGCTCACAAATATCAAATTAACTAAAAAACATAAATAAAATCACGTAATGAGATATCAACCCAAATAGATGATAAGAAACTCTGATAATAAGCTGTAGCAGTGGATATGGGTAATTGTTATACTCACCTCCATCTCTCAGCCTTAGCTTTAAAAAGAAACTGGAGCACGACTCATCCTTATCATTATTAGGTACCACTTGTTATGAGTTAAAACAAGACCATGGGGAATACTTAGCTTTCAATTGAATCCAATTTAAAATGAACACATTCAAAACAACCGTATGTTACAATATTAAGGGACGGTTAAATGCTAGCTGCTTCGCCAAATAACTAGTTCATACTTACTGTCGCAATTAGATACACAAAATTAGGAACCAAAGATTCTGAATTTCAAAATCATGGTCACACAAGAATCTGCAACATTTGAAATAGAGAGGAACTTTTAGATGAAAATAAGCTAAATTGAAGCACTATTCACCTTAAGGTCCATTCTTTGAGAAGAACTAAAGAGTAATTCCAAAGATTCAACTTCACAAACCCTTTTAGCATACCTCACTTGATATTGTGAATCAAGGAGATTTCTTGGGACGTTTTTCAAAATAAATCACAAATTATATATGAACGATCATTATTTAATTTACGCAACTGTTAAGATAAAAATAGCAAATGATAATCTGCACGTCCAAAATTCAATCATACTTAGGAAAGCACAAATAAGAAATTATTTCAAATCATGAATGACTTTAACTTTTAATTATAAATTCTTATCATAAAAAAAAATCAAACAATACCAGTTCCATGTTATGAATCATATGACTCGATATGTCCAACAATAAATTACAAGGCGTTATAAATTTCAATCACACAATTTGCTAAATTCTAAGAACGAATGTGTAAAAAGGATGAATTTTAACCTTTTTGGGGTAGAAAATTAGACAAATAAGCTCTTTAAATAAAATTTAACACCGAAATTTGAATTTAACCTCATTAAAATTTAGATGAGTTCGTTGGAATTTTAGTTCTTTTGGTATATCTTCTAGAATTCTTTCTTGAATCTTTTGTTACGTAGGATTAGAGGAATGCTCCTCTAGAATCCTCTTATTTTCCTAAAAATCCCCTCCCTCAACCCCCAATCCACACTCTCCATTTATAAAGGCATTTTTGGGTTTTTTTTGGAGGGGAGGGGAGGGGGAGTGGGATTTCAATTGAATATTTTGATTTTCTTAATGGGATAAGATTTACAGCAAGAATAAATACTAATTTTGGATATTTTTGATGAATTTGAAATTGTGGTCGCCAATGAAAATTGGATAAAACAAAATTCCTCTCAAGAACCAATAAGAATCCAGCAAGTGTGTATGACTTCATACTATTTCTCTAAAAAATTACAAAAATTGGACGCTGGAGAAGCCACCTAGGAATTTTCTAGAACCTTTTCACATATTGGATACGAGGTCTCATGTGTGATTCACATGTCCTTGTACCAAGAAAGGTAGTATATGAGCTTGAGATACCCGCAGATTTGTCTCAGTTTATCGAGTATTCCATGTGTCCTTATTGAAGAAGTGCAAGGATGATTCAGCCATTATAGTCCCTCTAGAAAGTACAGATATTCAGAATAGCCTCTCATATGAAGAAGTTCTAGAAAAGACTCTTGATCATTAGATCCGTAGACTAAGGAATAAAAAAGTTCCCTTGGTCAAAGTTCTATGGTGAAATCAGTCCGTTGAGGGTGCTACTGGGGAGCAGAAGCAGACATGTGTACCAAGTATCCTTATCTCTTCTCCACGAACTCAGATTCAACCGAAGGTAACATTCTTAACCGAAGGTAACATTCTTTCTTAATTCAGTTCTTTTCCAGTCTCAGATTCACCTATAGAGTTATCCTCATGTAAATCCATGCACTCAAAAATTAGTTTAGTCCCACAGTATGTTTTAAATCCAGTTATACAGTTGTTTCAGTTGGGAATGCCAGCATATAACCCCAGATATCCTTAGTATTTTTAGTTTAGCCAGCCATATTCAAGGATGAATATTCCCAAGGGGGACAAAGTGTAATACCCCACACTTTTTCCTAGCTCAATTTAGCTCCTAGAATGCCAAGGGTTAGCTTCAAAAATTAATAACCTTTGATACATATGTAATTTTCTAGTTCTAAATTCTCCAGTGTATAGAAAATTGAATTAGCTTTCCAACGATAACAATTTCGCCTAAATTCGATACTCGGGATGAGAAGTTATGGAGTTTTTAGTAAGATAGTATGCCATTTCGGAAAGCACCGCGTCGCAGAGAAGGCCAAATTGGCAATTGTTTGATTCCAGTGGACCACCATGATTGGCTCGCATCGCATTAAAGTCCTAGGTCCCAGTCATCCTTTTCCATTGGCTCATTACAATGGTGGCGTATCGCGGTGATGGACAAAATGGGACTCATCCCTTATCCAATAGCCCAATGGGTTGGCCCATATTGCGATGGTACCCAATTTCCCGGCTTTCCGTCTTCTACCGATCCACCGCGATAGTGGAGCATCGTGGTGGCATGCAAATTGAGAATTTCTCCCTTATTTCAGTTTTGATTAAAAATTTAAAAAGGGTAATTAGGTCAATTCCCAAGCCCCCAATTCATCAGAAATAAAGAATTAAGCTCATTCTTAAGCACTTTATGAATATTTTCATCAATTCCCTCTCAAAGAAAACCCTAGAGCTAAAAACTTAAGCTCAAAGAAAACTAATTTTCTCCATTATTTCTCTAATAAAACCCAAAATTGAGGATTCCCAAATCAAGATACTCCAAAGTTTATCTTCAAGAGCACAAATAAAGATTCAAGTTCAAGCTTCCTTAGAAATTTCATCAATTACGGTATATGGGGTTTATGAACAAGGACCCTCTTTCGTCCTTGTGCCCAAAACTAGATTTAAATACAAATTTACATGATTTTGTTTGAATATACATGAGATTTAAATTAGGGTTCATACCCATTATGGTTAATTGCAAGATTATGAGTTTTTGAGATATTTTGATGTTGAATTTCATGTCTATTTCCATATTTTCATGCGTATTGCAGTAAATTCTAGATTTTGGGTTGAATTACCATTATTTTCTTTATCAAGCATAAATATTATTGATATGTTGACATGACATTGATGCAGGGGTTATTACCCCTAGATTGAATATTATTATTCCAAGAAAGATTATTCTTTAAGTATCATATGGTCAGTTTAATTTTAGATTTTAAATAAAGATTTGATCTTTGATCCTCAAATAAGATTTTGAATCCACTTTACAGATTTATTACAGTTTACAAAAATTAGATTAGCTTTATTTATAGATTTAAATTAGATAAATGCATAATTGGTTTCATAATAAACCCTTATGTTATTTTTTAAAATTGCATTTCCAAAAAAATGAGCATACAAATTAAAGGGAGTAGTATTTAGCACCGAACGGGAAGTGTGGGTTTAGTGCATCCTACTTTCACAGAACTACAAGCCAACTTAGGTATAGAATTAGATTATTCCTATTTCTATTTGGATGATAGTTACAGATGTGATCACTTAGTGTAACGCCGCGAGTCTGCACCTCGGATGTCACACGGTGCTCATAATCCCGATGGACCATAAGCAAACCCCTGACTGGTACCTGCTGCAATAACTGAGTAATAATATTGTAATAATGCAAAAATTAGGCTAAATCTACCATAAGGTTCATAACTAAAATTGAATACTGGTATATAAATACTGAAAAACTAAACATTTGTCTAAAATAATCTAGTCCAAAAGTCTCTAACTATCTGAAGGTGGAATTGATGGGAAAAGCCCAAACTAACTCCGACTACTGAAAATATACTGTAATACTAAAATAAAAACTTTATCCTCAAACTATGAGGACTCACCACTAAGTCTACTGTTGATAAGCTTGGCTAATAAGTACAATCAAGAGCTCGTGCGTCTAAACCTATGATATAAGACATCATAAAGCAAAGGAAAAAGTATGTGTCAGTACTTTGAATGTATTGGTATGCTAGATGAGGTAAGGCTGAATGAATGGGTTCATATGCATGAACAATATCTGATTGAATAATATGAGTATAACTGAATGAGAGTATATGTATATCTGAAGCTGCTGTAACTACTGATTATGCAATCCTATGCACATAACTACATATACTGTAAATGAGATCTCATTAAAAATGGATAATATTTCAGTTTTATTTACAATCGAAGAAATTCATGGCTCAAGATGGTCGTGGAAGGAAAAAAATTAGGTGTCAACAACTGCCCCTACCTTCAGATAGGCTGAATGCAAGTAACCATGGGCAAAGGGAGTTTTATGTTCCTAATTTTGTCCGACCAGAAATTCATTTCTCTAAAAAAATTGGTTTTTGCACGAACTTTAGGAAATCATGGCCCGACCCCGGCATTGGATTTCCTCCATATCTTAGGTTGCATAAAAATTTAGCCACTTGTAGTTCATAAAACTTGATTTTTAAGCACGATTTTCAAAGAGTTCATAAATTATCCAGTTTTTAAATTTTGACGAAATCAAAAAGTTGGAGAATAAGAGGATTGGAGAAAGGTTGGAATGCAATTAATTTTTCAACATAGATCCTAGATTACATATCTCCGAGACTCAGGAAATTAGACTTCTTGTAGTTTAACCCAATCGGTAGAAAATATAATATTTTATTTAAGAATGATCTTTGGCTTGGGATGGGTAACAAGTAAGTTGAGATATGGAAAAGAGGATTGTAATTGTTTCAATTACGAATGTGGTATTCTTCACAATCATAACTAAGCTACATGGACATAACACCTAAGCCTCTAGGTGTATTATTACCCTAATTCAAAAGAAGAGAAAGTTTACTTCCGGTGAGAGTTTAGAAATACTTCAAAAGTGAAACTAAAACCAAAATCCCAATATACCCATATGACTTTTGATAGGGATGCAGTTTGGTGGTAGTGGAATTCGTCTTTAGCTCGCGTCCAAAGAGTTTGATATTCCTCTTTAGACTATGTTCCAATTGACTATAAAGTAAAGTTCTATGTGTTGCATCCTTTTTGGAGTTATCTGCACCTGTGCTTTTGGTTTGAGATTTTCATTATTTTGGATGCTCTCGAAAACATCTAAAAAAAAATTGTTAGTGATAAACATAATTCACTAGATAGTCTTTGACCATATTCCCGCGTGAATTATTCTGGCGAGTAGTGTCGTCTTTTTTTGTCCCTTATTTTGGAAGACAATGGTTCCACAAATGTATAGGCACAAAAACCATCCCGGTTATTATATATGTGGACCTTTGACAATTAATTCTTTCCTCAAAATAAGGTAGCTCTCTTGGTCATCGATGAATTTTTTAATAGAAATATCTCTGTAATCGTTTGTCTTTTGATATGATAATCCTCTTGGTTATCTATAGTGTTCTTTTGCCTATGACCTTGGGTAAGTCTTGCACATCTTTCATATTGATACGACTTATATATATTCCTCATATTAGTAGTCTTTAGGTAATCACGTATTATTTGATGTTTGATATTAGGTGGCTTACAAATATCCTTTGAGTATCTAGGTTTTGGGTAATCTTGCATATAATCCAACCTTGTATAAGAGATGACTTAAAATTATTACTTAAATTGCTACCTCTCTGGTGTTACTACACATAATCTAACCTTGGATACTACATGTCTTACAGATATCTTTTAAATTGCTAGTTTTGGGGTAATCCTATTCATAATCAATCATGGATATGGAGCGGCTTATAGAGAACCCTTGGATCCACCAATTTAGTAATATGCATATCCTTCGATAAGAATTTAGTTGTGACTTATGGATAACCTTTGATCTAGCGATCTTTGGGTAACCCCATATACTATTAAATTATGATGTTGTTACGACTTATTGATGACCTATGAACTATTAAATCTTGGGTAATCTCACACATTATCCTATCTCAAATCTTGTGACTTATAAATGACCCTCGGATTTGTCAATTTCTAGGAAATTTAATATGTTATCTGCTTTTAAATAGCAACTTAAAGAAATCCCTTTAAATCTTATGTTTTTCAACTTTTTATGTTGATGCATTCAGATGCTGATTTGCAAAATACCAAAATATACTCTATGCTAGGCTACATCGACTTCTGCTTGGTCAACAAATGCGAAAAACTAAGATATCCTTAATGCTAGATTCTGATATCTTCGTATGGTCAATAGATACATGTGATCCAAAGAATCTTTCAAATCCAAACCTTATCGTCTTGTATGGTGAGCTATTATAGAGACTTGTTTGAATGGTATGAATGTTCTCTCTAAATGAAATGAAATGCCTTTCTCGACATCAAATGAAATGGACCTTTCGGCATGGTCTTCCGATAATGAAATGAAATAACTCTTTAGGTAATGAAATAAAATGTCCCTTTGGGCATAAAATGAAATGACCCTCTTGGTAATGAAATAAAATGGCTCTCTTTAAATGGAATGAAATGGACCTCTTAGTAATAAAATAAAATGGACCTCTCGGTAATGGAATAAAATGACCCTCTTGATAATGGAATGAAATGACCCTCTTGGCAATGAAATTAAATACGATGCAATAGGATACAGTGGAATGCAATAAAGTCAATGGAATGAAATGGTTATAATAAATGTAAGGGGATGAAATGGCATGGAATAAAATGCAATACATGCAATGGGATGTGATGGAATATAATAAAGTGCAATAGAATGTTGTGAAATGCAATGATATGTAATGGAATGAAATATAATGGTATGATATGAAATGTAACGAGAAGCAATGGTATGCAATAAAGTGCAAGAATGTAATGAAATACAATGGTATGTACTGAAATGAAATAGAATGCAATGAGATATAATAGTGTGCCATGAGATGCAGTGAAATGTGGTGGAATATGATGAAATATAATGATATGCAATAGAATGAAATGAGATGAAATAAAATGCAATGGAATGTAATGGGATGAAATGTCCCTCTCGGCAGTTTGAAGAAAAGCTTTATCCGAGTCTATTTGTCAGTGTGTTGGCTTTCTGCATTCACCATTTGTTTTTCTTCATGGAGAATCTGATGATGACTTTTCTGCCCTTCCTCCTATTGAGTGATCCTTGTGATCGTGTCTTTAATATGTCGACTTCTTTGAATGCATCTGCACTTGAGGTAAGAACTTAGTAGATACAAAGTTGCCTTTGCTAGTGACTACTTTTAGAAAAACTTCTAAATAAAATATTCATAACGAGGGTAAGATGCCTTTGTTTATCATCCAGACTCTTGGAATAAGATAGATAAGTCAAAAGGTTCTTGATAAATGGGTAATTGAACTCATCTTTGGAGCCACTCAAAAGTATCATTCTTGAGAATTATATGCTTTGGTATGGTTCTTGATTCTCTTGGGGGATTTTGTGAAGAAAATTTCCATTTTTGCATTGACCCATGTATCCACAGAAAAATTGATAGTTTTTAAATAAAACTACTCCATGTTGACCTCCTTCGATCCCTGGTTTACTTCTTGCCATCTTTTGGGTGCTCCATTATGTTTGGAATTCCGTCTTGACTCTCCATTAATGTAGATGTAAGACAAAACTAGACAAATAGAAAACACATATAGATTTTCATGAATAGTTTTGCTTTTGAAAAATCAAGTTTCTAAAAACTTGTGTAAAAGCTTTTAAAAAATCTCTGCCAGTAATGTCTTGTACTGGCTCAACGAATGTCTCCCCCTTGAGTACTAACTATGTCTGACACCCAATGAAGGATTTTTGAAAAATCCTTGTCATTTATATGGAGTTCAACAACATAGTTTTGTAAAAGTTTTGTCATAGCTGGAGATTTAGTGTATCTAGCGAAAATTATTTGAATATTATGGAAGATCTAAGAGAAGTTAAGGTATATTTATCTTACTTTTGTTATAAGTAGCTAAATTTCTTAGACTTATTCGTGAATGAGTAGTGATGATTCATAGGTGTTGTTTATTTGACTCTTTGATTGATCCTTTTGTTATAAGTTTAACCTGTATTCTATGTTATTAACTCTTAATTAGAGGTTGCAAACTCTAGTTAACAATAGATCTCTTATCATCCTTGACAAAGTGAATAAGTGTGAGGAGTTGAGGTCCACTTTGGCTTGATATTTATTATTTAATAGTAGTTCTTAGACATAAGGCTACTAAATAGAGGGTATAGGTTGGTTATGATGTACCACTTGTCAGATGTTTGAGAACCCACTCGTGATGTTTAATATTTGATTGAAAGATTGACATTAAAATCTAAGACATATCCTACCCAACACCATTAATTGAACTTAGCCAAACATCCAATTACCCATACATGTACTCACTCTCATAAAAGTATAACCCCAAGTATCTTTAACTCTTGATTACAAACTCTTAACCTCACCTTGCAAAGTCAAAGTGTATTTCACAAATTGAGCACAACAATATTATATTACTCCACCATTTTACTTTATCACATTTTTCTAGCATTATGGGCAAGTGTTTAGTTATTTGTGACATTTGTAGTTGAACCTACTACCTTCATTCCTCATGGGATCAACCTCAACTCTAATAAATAGGTAAAATATATTACTAGCAACCACATATATTTTTGACTGGTCTATTTAAGAATTATCAGTATGTATCTACTGAACTACATTAACTTAGTATTGTAGTTGTGATACATTTAACTAGCTAAGCTGTCCAATCACCAAATTTCGAAAAGCTAAGCAGTCAAAATAGTGATACAATCAACCTTTATCAAATTTTTAGGCTTCTTTACCAGCTTTCTCGAAGAATCTCTTTTCTAACTCAGGTAATTCTGTGCAATGAGATTCATTAGAGAAATTATTTCATCATAAGTTTTCTCCAAAGCTTGACTCCTGCTACAAAATCTAACAATATTTTATTTATTGGGTTGAGACTCTCAACAAAGTTATGAGCCAATACATCATTTGACTATCGGGGTTGAGGGAAATCTCTTATAAAAGACTTTAATATCTCCAACGAATGATGGAAATTCTCTTCTAGTTTTTGCTTAAAGCTTAGAATTTCACTCCTTAGCCGTGCAGTTTTTCCATATAGGAAGAATTGGATGAGTAAACTCCTAGAAAGGTCCTCCTAAGTATAAACTGAATTTGAAGGTTATGTCTTTAACCATATTCTTACTTCTCCCGAAAGCCAGAATGGGAAAAGTGTTAGTCTTATGTAATCAGTATAGACTCCCATGGGAATAAAAGTGTTACTAATCTCCAGAAAATTCTACAAGTGTTGTTGTTATCCTCATATGACAAGCCTATAAACTGATCTCTAGTGTGTAACAAATGCACCATATTTTACATCAACTCAACCTACCTCCCAGTTCTAGTTTACATATATTGGAGGTAACATTAGTTGTGAATAGGATTTCCACTTCATAAACCTGTCTCTGAGCCATTACTTCAGGAACAACCTTATCCTGATAATACTTTGAACTTAAGGTATGGGATAGAGAAGTGTTGCTTCTCTCCTTAAATAAAGCAAGTTTTTCTTAGGTTCAGGATGTGGTTCAATCAAATCCCTTTCCCTTGCCAGCTTACAATAAATTCAAACCTTTGCCTGAAAATTCAGTTTCTAAGACCAACTTGTTAGCACTTATCAGTTAAAATAGTAAAATGAAAAATTAGAAATTTTCTAATATTTCAAGTCCCTAGTAACAATGCCAAAAACTTGTTGCGTCCAAATACACAAGTGTACACTGTCATATAAGTAATAAAGTGGCTCTTGGGAGACAAAGAATCTTAGGCCAATTTTTTTTATTTGGGACTTTATGTCATGCAAACCAATTGGAATATAAGCATAAGTATCTAAATTCCAAGGGGAAGATTTCACACCAAACCACTTCATAGTACCCATCTCAGGTGAAGAAAACCTTCACTCTATCAAAAACCCTATAACCTTCCAAGAAGTATGGGAAGAGCAAGGACTCTGAGGTATCACCAAATAGTCAACCATAGAAAAATTAATTTAATTTAAATGACACCAATCATCAAGGATAATAAAGCATCCAAGAACCCCATAAATATCCACCCTTCTTATGTGTAATTGTTTTTTGATCAAAGTGTTAAGGCTTTGCATACCCTTTTGGTGCAACGATACACCTCATGAATTCTTTTAAGGCACTCCATACTTGATCGGGCTTTCTTGAAAGTTCCTACCATATCGATGCCACACCTTGAATTTGTTTAAGGGATATATAACTTGTTTTACTTCACTCATATCATAATCCTTAAATATTCTTTCACATTTCCATTCCCAATCAAGATAAGCTTTAGGATCCTACTCTCCATTAAAGATAGGAAAGGTAGTAAGATTATAATTGTAATTATACCTCCTATATATACCTTGTTTCCCATTACCACATGTTTGGGCATTAGAACAAGAAGGATAAGATGTAATATACCTAGCCTTTGGAGATACACACTTTTTTCCTATAGGGCAACCTCTACTATAGCTACTATAGCTACTTTTGAGTTGATTTGAGTGTATTTATTGGGGTTATTAGTTGTTGTTTCCTGATTTTACTTTTTATTGGTTTTAGGGCACACATCGATCTATGATAACACTCAAAGTCAAGTTTATCCCTTGATTTCACTTGATATAGAGCTTGAGAGAACTCTGAGACATAATTGAAGTATTGTTAAAGAAGAAGGTCATGATCTAACAACCTTCATGGAAAGTATCATATTGATGTCAAACTTCATGATCAACCACTAATATAGCATGATCATAAGATTGTAGAACAATTCATTACTTAGTTTATGACTCAGGAAAATGGTAGGTAAGACACTACCAGACATACATTAAAGGAAGAGAAATCTAGGAAAAATAATGCAAATCGTCTAGCTACACTTAATGAGAAGGACAAACAAAGAAAGAAATAGGGGGAAACAACCTCTATATAATTATCTCCCTTAATTTGAATATCATGAGAATAATTTGGATTATTTAGAGCCAACAAAAATAGGTGCAATCATTTCACCATAATTTTCTTAAGTCACTAAGCTTGACTTTATAAGTATAATGATCTAATTGCTGAATTTATAGTAGGTATTAACTGGCCCTCCTACTGATGATGCATATATGCATATAATGAAATTTGTGGGGATCTACACTTAGTATAATCTACCTATACTAAGTCAGGAGGTGATTATACTAAGACTATTTCCATTCTCTCTGATAGAAGAAGCACTATGTGGTTAGGTGAATTAGTAAGTGGATCTATTACTAGTTGGAATAAGATGAGGACTTAGTTCTTGGACTGATATACCCCTTTCTCTTTAATATTACAATTGAAAAATGAGATATATTATTTCAAATAGTTACATTCAGAGGCACTATACCAGACTTAGTTGAGGCTCAAGAAGATACTACAGAGTATTTCAAACCATAATATTATAGGTAGAAATATGTTAGAGATATTTAACATAGCCTTGAATGCTAACACTATTGCCATAACAAATACTATCATAGGTGTGGAATTCATGAGTTTTGTTGTGAGCTTATTTCTGAGATCCTATATCAAATCATGAAAAACCAACAAAGGTTCGCATGCTAGAAAGGAAGATAGGACCGCAGGTACTTATAAAATTGGAATATTCATAGACAACGAGTAGTAAATGAGACAGTTTCTCAAGAGACATAATTAAGGAATTAGATTAGACTTTTTACTTAATAATTTGCAGCAGCTAGAGAA
Organism: Capsicum baccatum var. pendulum; assembly: GCA_030864225.1. Classification (NCBI taxonomy): domain Eukaryota; kingdom Viridiplantae; phylum Streptophyta; class Magnoliopsida; order Solanales; family Solanaceae; genus Capsicum; species Capsicum baccatum. The sequence goes on along the minus strand of CM061556.1, from coordinate 179,136,744 downwards.
GAAAAGGTAAATATAGTGGGTGCATAAGGTAGGGCACCTAGGTATGACGAGTTAGATTTTGAGGAGGAGACTAAATATCTTTATAAAGAGGTAGTGGGTTTTTGAGCCAAGGTCTAAGGGTCTAATCAAGTCAATTAGAATTAAGGTAAGTGAATCAAGGCTAGAATTATTACAGAGACATCAGCTATAACATATCTAGATATAGATACAAGAGTAGGGATACCAATGAAGATTGAAGAAGAAAATATAAATACAATAATAGAAGTGGCTTTTATGCTCTACTTAGAAATCTTAATGCGAGTTATTACAGTTCAAGAATGAAGGACAAACTTGTAAAGGTTGCAAAATGTGTAGATAAAATGAAAGATTGCTTTAAAGATATTAAGGTAGAGATTTCATTGATGAATCATAAAGTTGCATCACATATTACCACCACTATGCATTTTGGGCAATAATTTGGTTAGATTTCTCCAGCATTGAATCAACACCAACAAGGTGCTCTTCCAAGTAGCACCATCTAAAACCCAATGAATGATAGTCATTGCTTATCTATTTCTACTCGAATTGGTCAGATGACCATTAAACTTCCTATGCCTTTGATTGTGGATGATGTTGTAGATCTGGTGACTGTAGTTGATGACAAAGTTATTGACTTTAAAGATGTGATGGTAAATGAGAATGAATGTAAAAAGACTCAAGCTGATGATCATGAGGCCAAGGCAAGAAAGGGGAAGGACAAGAAAGTCTCTAAGTATTGAATCTCATTCCATGATCTCCTCCCCCTTTTTTATAAAGACCGAAAAAAAACCCTAAAGAGAGAGTATCAAAAGTTTGTTTTTATTCTGAAGGAGTTAACGGTGAATATCCCCCTTCTTGAGTCACTTGAAAAAAATGCCAATTTATGCTAAGAAGGAGATGATTATTTTGGATCCTATGGACAAGGTGCAACATATAGTGCAATAGTCTCTAGATCTTTGGTTGAGAAGAAAGAAGACCCAGGATCATTCATGATCATATGCAATATTAGATATTTTGACTTAACAAAGGATTTGTATTATTTAGGTGCTAGCATTAACTTGATGCTGTTAGTAGTTTACAAATAGTTGGGGTTGGCATCGACTAAACCAACTTTTATGAGACTTTGCATGGCGGATCACACTGTGAAAAAGTCGATGGAAATCTTGTATGATGTTTTAGAGAGGGTTACATCCTTTAGCTTTTCAACTGATTTCGTCATCCTTGACTATGGGGTTAACTTTGAGGTTCCCATTATACAAGAAAGGTCTTTTCTGCCGAATGAACGTGTGTTAGTTGATATGAAAACTGGAAATATGAAGTTTTGGTTGAATAAATATTAGGTTACCTTTAATGTATGCTAATCTATGAAATATACAAAGGACATGCATGTGATATCTTTTATAGATTCTATCAATGAAGATGATTTGGCATCTCATATTTAGGAGAGACTTGGTGTGTAGGCCATTGTGGTAGTCATTATAAATATCAAGGGTAATGGTATTAAGGATTATGATGAGATAGTGTGTGCACTTGATGGTAGGGGTTCATATAATTATACACTTAAGAAGTTTGATGTTGACTTGAAGAACAGAGTAACCCCACCAACTTGGCCCTCTATTATGAAGCCTTCAATTTTAGAGCTCAAAGCTCTTCCATTATATCTTTGTTATGTATTTTTGGGAGCCAACAATATGTTGTCAGTTATTATTGTAGCTGATTTGGTAGATTAGAAAGTTGAGGCTCTAGTTTCTATATTGAAAAGATTCAAAAAGGCCATTGGGTGGTCCATTGCTAATAACATTAGAATTTTTCCTGGATTTTGTACACATAAAATCCGACTTGAGTTGGATTGTGTGCCTAGTATTAAGAATCATCGGAGGTTGAATCTTTATGTGTAAAAGGTACTGAATAACAAATTATCAAGTCATTGGATGTAGGTGTGGTGCATCCAATTTTCGATAACAAGTGGATAAGCTTAGTATAATGTGTGTCAATGAAGGGAGGTATTACTGTGGTTCCAAATGAAAAGAATTTTCTTATACTGATGAGGCAAGTCGCGAGTTGGCGTGTGTACATGGACTATAAGAAGCTAAACTATTGGACTGAGAAATATCACTTTCTAGCATTTTTCATGAATCAGATATTAGACCGACTAACTGGTAGAGGTTGGTATTATTTTCTTAATGGTTACTCAGGTTATAATCAGATATTGCTCCCAAGGACTAAGAAAAGACTACATTTTTCCTTATGGGATGTTCGCATTCAAGAAGATTCCTTTTGGTATGTGTTATTCACCTGCAACCTTTCAACAGTGCATGATAACTATATTTTCTGACATAATAGAGGACACTATTGAGGTGTTCATGGATGACTTATTATTTGTTGGTGATTTATTTGATGATTGCTTTGAGAAGATGCAAGGAATGTAACTTGGTGATAAATTGGGAGAAGTGTTACTTAATTTTTAAAGGAGGAATATTGCTTGGTTATAAGATTTTGATAAAAGAGATTGAAGTCAACAAGGCAAAGATTGAGGTGATTGAAAAGTTGCCTCCACTATTTTTTGTGAAGGGTATTCATAACTTCTTGGGGAATGCAGGCTATATAGAAGATTCATCAAAGAATTCTCTAAGATTGTGTAATGCCCTGAGTCTGTACCCCCGATGCTACACGGTGCTCATAATCTAGAAAGATGACAAGCTAACCCATGACTGGTACCTGCTGCAATAACTGAATAATAATACTGTAATATGTGGAAATTAGGCGAAAAATATGACCTAAGGTTCAATACTATAATAAATCTGAATATGGTATAATAAATACCAAATCTGATATATCTGTCTAACAATACGCTAGTCTGAAAAAGCCTCTAAACTATCTAAAATATAGAGATAATGGGACAGGTCCCCAAAAAACTCCGAACTACTGAAATAAGCTAAAATACAAAAATAATCATGATGTCCTCAAGCTAATAGGACTCACCACTAACTCTATCAGCTGAATATCTAAACTTCTAAGTATGATAGGGAACCCGCATGTCTGAACCTATGATATAAAACATCATAGCATAAGAGAAAAGTATGCATCAGCATTTTGAATGTACTGGTATGCAAAGTGAGGTAGGATGAAATGTATGAGTTTATATGCATGAACAATATTGGCTGAATGACATGAATATAATTGAATAAAATTATATGCATGAATACATATACAGTAATTGAGATCGTGATAACACTTGATATTGAGTTCTGAATTACTGATTTACTGATATCTGAGTGTACTGATACTGTGTAGCTGATAATTGAGTGACTGTATCTTACAATCTTGATCCAGTGGAACTATACTGAGTTTCGTACTGAATTGAGTAACTGTATCTGATAGTCTTGATCCTATAGAACTAAACTAAGTTCTATTCTGAGACTAGAACTGAAACTGAGACTGTGGGAGCTAATCATCTAACCGACATGCCCCTTTCTGAATAGATTGGGGGTCTAACCTATCACCCCAGTTAGAAGAGTGTCAGTATCATTCCATGGGTAAAGAAACTGTGAGTTAACCCCCTCTAACAGGAAGCTCTTTCGTCAACCGTAGATGGCAGGAAAACTCGTACGAGATATATCAACCCTAGTACGACAGAAAGATATCTCAGCCTATGTTAGCTACGTAGTTCAGTAATGAAGGGATTGATACTAACGTTCAAACCCTCTACTGGAAAAAATGCCCCCATCCCTGGGTTAACTCAGTGTTGAATCCTACTCCTATCTGAATAGACACTGAACTGATTCCTAGTTTGTGCTTGGCTTGACTGAACTGTTACTGATTATACTGTCTAACTGAACTGAACTGAACTAAATTTACTGAGTTCCATTGACTGATGGAATACTATTGAATTCTATTAACTGACTATATTTACAGAGGTCTGAACTGAATAATGAATTGGATTGGACTGATACTGAGTCTACTGAGTTTTTCCTGAGTTCTGAAACTGACTGAGAGTACTACTGATCGTGACATGACTGATACTATCCTGAGAATAACCATGGATCTAGGTAATCAGCTAAATTGTCGGGTCTTAAATACCCCAAGACTCAATAGTATAAATTATAAGACATGTCACAATCTTGAAATATGAATAATAACTACTTGATCATCATTTATTCACTAGGACATTCTAGCAAACACTTGCATGACATAAACTTGAATACATGCTAACATGATATAATTTCACTATTCAATTCTCATGAACAACTCATCAAACACTTGGAAGGCATTGTATATGCACATAGTATTAATTAACACATAAGCATTACAATTTTAAGGCCCTAACATGCATTCATATGATACTACATACATAATCGTTGTTTTTACACAAATCTTGCACTTAATCATGGAGTAGAAATCCCATCAACATTATAAATATGGATACACTTGAATCCAAATCATGGAAAACATGAAATCAAGCTACTTCAAGTTTAAAAGAGTTTCTTGGACTCCAATGGTAGAAGGAACCCTTGGATGAACACTTGACATACCTTGGTTGCTAAATTCTTGAAGATTAATGGTAGAATATTGAGCCTTGAATTTAAAATTCTATCACCAAGGGTTTTTGATCTTGAGAAATTTGTGAAATAATGAGTGTATGTTGCAAATAGAAGGCTAAATTTCATGTTTTTGGGGGCTGAAGGACGTGGGAAAAGACCCAAATACCCCTAAGGACGTGGCTTTTTAATGATTAAAAACTAAACAGTCGACAAGCAGATTGACGTATCGTGTCATTGGCATCGATGCGATGGCTAATGCGCCACATCAAGTTCACATTGAATTACTGAAATTTGACACTGGGAGCCAACAAAAATATTTATCGATGCGATAGACGATGCGCTGCATTGAGATCTCATTGATACACTATTTTAGGTTCCAAGACATATGTCAAACGAGGTCCAAAAAATCCGAAACTCATCTATAAACACCTACTGATATTCCTAATCACGAATTAATCTAAAGATCAAAACTTTAAGGTCATAAGTGTCATGAAATAGATTTACCAGCTTACGAAGGCCAAAATAATACTAAGTCTGAATACTTAGCTAGAATTTTCCAAGTCTGGGACTCCTTAGCAAGCTTAAAAGAGTGAGTTGAGCTCAGAATTTTTTGGGGTCTTACAATATCTCCCTTTGGGAACATTCATCTTTGAATGAGATAAATTAAACTAAGAATACTGATAGACTGAATTTAGACACTGGATATGCACAACTGAAGTATGATTTCATGACAGAAATTACTGCTATACTTAATTATTATACTGAATATGCATATCTAATGCATGAGTGTATAGCTGAACATGATTCAATTATGCATGACTGGGATTAATGATACTCTAAGCTTATATACTAAACATGCATGTCTGATGCATGAGTACATAACTGAACTGATTCATGAATGCATGACTGAGTATCCAACGTTAATTGATACTAAGTTGGTAGTTATATCTGAACATGATACTGAGTAAATTCAAAGGAAAACTGTTACCTTGAGATGATTCTAAATTTGCAAAGAAAAGGTGAAAATACTTGGTCTGCATGTCTACCTCGGCTTCCCAAGTAGCTCCCTTAACGGACTGATTCCACCAAAAAACTTTGACTAGAGGGACTTCTTTTTTCCTGAGTCTATGAATATGATAATGAATGATTTCGACTAGGATCTCTTCATAAGAGAGGTTGTTCTGAATATCCATGTCCTCTATAGGGGCTATGATTGCTGGGTCACCTATATATTTCTGTATCAAGAAGACATGGAATATTGGATGCACTAAAGCTAAATCTAAAGGCAACTCAAGCTCATAAGCTACCTTTTCAAAATGGCTGAGAATTTGGTAAGGACCGACATATCGGGGACTGAACTTCCCCTTTTTGCCAACCTCTTCACTCCTTTCATAGGAGAGATTTTTAAGAATACAAAATTACTGATCCTCAACTCGAGATCATTTACTAAATATGCATGAATGGGAACATGAGAATATAACTAAGACTGAAACGTGATATAGGAACTGATTATCATGAACGAAAATGAGCCCCTGAATACATGGATTACGGCTGAGATTAGAACTTGAGGGTCCACCTATGAGTACCCACTACTCCAAACTGGATTCATTACATGAAGAGAAGATGGAAGGTTTAGGTCATGAAATCTCAGGGATTATAGTGCATCTCCCCCTTGGGACATTATATCCCCTGAAGAATGCTGACTTTACTGAGACACTGAGAAAAAACTGAGATGATGCATAGGGCACCTATGAATTGAAGCGTGAGTACATATCGAGGTTTTGAAACTAAGGCATGATACCTTAACTGAGTTAAACTCGCAACCGCATGGTTGCTCGATCTTGGAATAGTTCTCTTCATGAGACATTGAATAGTGTGAGTAGATGGAAGAATGGGAAACCTAACTATACAAACATTGTCCGCCTAACTGCTAAACTAAATTACTAGTTTTGGGGACTAACTTATGCTGAAAACTTATATTTGACTGGATCCTTTCTTTAAGACACTTTCTATAGAGTTCTAGTCGCTTTAGGGAGAAAGGAGTCTTAGCATGGCTGAGTAAAACAACTGAATAAGAAAATCACATCCTGGTTAAAATTCTATAATATGAGTCGGGGCCTATGAAACATCATCTAAGATGAAGTGACTAAGCCTTATGCACTGCGACTGTAAATTTTCAAGCTTAGACTTATCCCTTGAATACTCTCTCAACTTACTCTCCACCTTAGTACAACACATCACCTGAGACTATTGAAAATATTCACATGGGTGTTGAGCATGTGTGCATAAACTTACTAACTTATTTGATTATTTCAGTGACTGATAGCTGAATACTTGGTCATGTAATATTAAACTGCACTTAATCTGAATAACTAGACTGGAAATGTAGAGTATTTTGCATACGAGGTAAGGACTGGCTGGGTAACTGAGGTAACTGAGGATGAATTCATGAAAACTGTATTATTTGAGAAGGGAAGCCAAGCATATAACATGACTCTGAAATAGTCTGTAATCTGGGGTGCTGAAATACTGATAACTATACGCTATGGTCAAGCCAATTTAAAATTGAACTGAGTTACTAATCTGATAACTGGATTAGGACTAGGCCTAAGACTATAACTAAGACTGCAACTAAAACTGTACTGAAACTGAATACTGGGTTCTGATAACTCTACCTACTAAGGTCTAATCTGGACTTAATTCTCCCACTATGTTCAAGTGTACTAAGATCTCCGAAATGTATTTAGAAACTTACACATCAACATGAAATTCAAGCCTATCTTCATAACTACAGCCTCGTGTAAAACTAGCATGCAATAATCTTTCGTAACATGAAACATTTACGCTCGCCCTTCTAAACAACTACTCATGACTACAAGGAGAGTCCACAGAAGGGTTTAAACATGAAGACATAATATATGCATGAATACTATACCAAAATCAACACTTAACTGAAGTCTAAGGAATAGAATGTCAAACCCATGGATTTATCAAAAGATCTAAATTAAGGATATGCATGATAAAATCTGAATTTAGCCGATCGCTAGGAGTAAGCATGGTTCATGGAAATCGAGCATACTGTATAGCATGACATGGGTACCTGAGTCATGAGCTTTATGACCTGATTCTAGAGTTTTTGTATTCATGAAACATAATTCATTACACTGAGTGAACTGGAACTCTTTATACTAGGAACTGTAAGCGTGCATGATTGCTAATGTGCACGAGTATGGGCTATGATCATAGAGCTGACATGTAAGACATGAATATATATCATGATAACTGGTAGTTTTTAAGAGTCTGGAATACAATTTTGAGATGATCTTCATGATAATTCTAGCTACGAAAATAGATAAGAATGTCATCTATGAAGACTATGATGAACATGTCTAAGTACTGCTTGAACACACAGTTCATCAAGTCCATGAAATACACTAGGGCATTAGTAAGACCAAATGACATGACTAAGAATTTAAAGTGACCATACCAAGTTTTGAAAGTTGTTTTTGAAATGCCCCATTCCCTGAATCTGAGTTGATGATAGCCTGATCTGAGGTCTATCTTAGAGAAGTAACAAGCACCCTAAAGTTGGTCAAACCAGTCATTGATTATGCAAAGTGGATACTTATTTCTTGAACGTGACTTTATTTAGCTGACGGTAGTCCATACACAATCTGAGAGAACCATTTTTCTTACACACTAATAGAACTGGTGCACCCCACGGGGACACACTAGGTCTGATAAATTCCTTATCTAGGAGATCTTTTAACTATTCTTTTAATTCTCTGAGTTTTGTTGGAGATATTCTATTTGGCAGAATAGATATGGGCTGAGTATCTGGAAGAAGGTCTATTCCGAAGTTGATTTTCCTTTCGGGATAAACTCCAGGAAGATCTTTGGGAAATACGTCTGAGAATTCACATGCTAATGACACTGATTCAATATTAGGGGTTTCTGAACTAGAGTCCTGGACTTAAATGAGATGGTAAACACATCCCTTAGATATCATTTTTCTTGCCCGTAGGTAAGAAATAAGCTGACCCCTAAGTGTTGAAGTACTACCCCTCCACTCTAGGACGGGTTTATTCGAGGACTGAAATTAGACAATTCTATTACTGCAGTCGACTGAGGAATAGAAGGAATGAAGGCAATCCATGCTTAGAATAATATCAAAATCAGTCATCTCTAATTTGACTAAGTCTGCTGAAGTAACTTTCTAAGATATCATAACCGGACAGTTTCTGTATACCCGCTGGCTATGATAGATTTACCCACTAGGGTAGAGACTAAGAAAGGCTTTTCTAGAATTTTGGGACTGACTTTGAAATTAAAGGCTATATATAGAGTAACAAAGGACAACAAAGCTCATGGATCTAGCAAAGCATAAACATGTAAATGGAAAACTTGTAACGTACCAGTGACCACATCAGGAGAACTTTCCTTATCCTATTAGGACTGAAGTGCATAGAGTCTATTTGGACATTGCCCATGGGTGGCACTATAAGCGGCACCCTACTGATTCAAACGATCAGATTGAGTTGAGGGACGGTTATACTGACTGTGCGAACCTACCTGAGGACACTTTCTTACTTTGTGTTCAAGCTTGCTACATTCGGAACATACATCACTTCTAAATCTATAGATACCCTGATGGTTTCTTCCATATTTCAGACAAAGGATATTAGTTCAGCCACTCTTTGTCCTAGACATCCTGGCCCTCTTGTTCTTTCATCCTTTTTTCTATGCCTCTCCTCCCTACTCTGTGGAGAATGATCCATAAGTCTAAATAGGATAATAGCCAGCTGATTGTTTTGAGAAAATATTGAGTAAGCTAATGGAGTAAAAGCATCTCTAAACTTAGTGTGAGAAACATGCTTATTCAGGAGGTATACTTGAACGTGTAGAGGGGATGACTGGTTTTTGTTACTTCTTTCATTAGCTTCTCTGGAATACATGTTCTGGAAGCAGAAGAAAGAGATAAATTAGACTAAGAGTTTGACTTGAGATCATGCTCACTTGGACGACATGAATACCAAAAGAAGGGAAATTTATCCTAAAACATCTCGTAGCCTCTTGTCCATAAGTGTGGCGTGCTAAACACCCATGCACAAGATTCTACTGGATGTAGATTTATGATTGCCTAGGACTCTGTTGAACCGTAGGCTCTGATACCTAATTTTTAATGCCCCGAGTCTGTATCTCGGATGCTACATGGTGCTCATTATCCTGAAAGATCATAAGCTAACCAATGATTGGTACCTGCTGCAATAACTGAATAATAATACTGTAATATACAGAAATTAGGCGAAAAACATGCCATAAGGTTTAATACTATCATAAATTTGAATACGATATAACAAATACCAAATCCGTTATATCTGTCTGAAAATAATTTAGTCTAAAAAATCCTCTAAACTGTCTAAAATATGGAGATGATAGGACAACTCCCCAACTAACTCCGGACTATTGAAATAAGCTGAACTACTTAAATAATAATCATGTCCTCAAACTAAGAGGACTCACCATGAACTCTGTTAGCTGAATATCTGAATTGCTAAGTATGATCAGGAGCCCGCATGTCTGAACCTATGATATAAAACATCATAGCGCAAGAGTAAAGTATGCGTCAGTACTTTGAATGTACTGGTATGCAAAGTGAGGTAGGCTAAAATGCATGGGTTCATATGCATAAATAATACTGGCTGAATGAAATAAATATAACTGAATAAAAGTACATGAATGAATATATATACTGTAACTGAGATCGTGATAACATTAGATACTGAGTTCTAAATTAATGATTTACTAATATCTAAGTGTACTGATACTGTGTAGCTGATAATTGAGTGACTATATCTGACAGTCTTGATCCTGTGGAACTATACTAAGTTCCATACTAAACTGAGTGACTGTATCTGATAGTCTTGATCTTGTAGAACACAACTGAGTTCTATTATGAGACTGAGCTGAAACTGAGATTGTGAGAGGTAATCATCAAACCGACATACCCCTTTCTAAATAGATTAGGGTCCAACCTATATCCCCAATTGGTAAGGTGTCAGTATCATGCCACGGGTAAAGATAACTGTGAGTTAACCCTCTCTGGTAGGAAGCTTTTTCGTCAACCCCCGCTGGCAGTAAAACTCATACGAGATGTATCAACCCTAGCCTGGCAGGAAGATATCTAAATCTACACTGGCTACGTAGTTCAGTAACGCAGGGATTGCTACTAAGGGTCAAACCCTCTACTGGCAGAAATGCCCTCATCCCTGGGTTAACTCGGTGCTGAATCCTACTCCCATATGAATAGACACGGAACTAATTCCTAGTTCATACTAGGCTTGACTGAACTATTACTGATTATACTATCTAACTGAACTGAACTGAGTTCACTGAGTTCTATTGACTGATGGAATACTACTGAATTCTGTTAACTAACTATATTTACTAAGGTCTGAACTGGATACTGAGCTAGACTGGAATGATATTGAGTTTACTAAGTTTTTCCTAAGTTTTGTAAATGACTGAGAGTACTACTGATCGTGACATGACTGATACTATCCTGAGACTAACCATGGCTCTAGGTAATCAGCTAAATTATCGGGTATTAAATTCCACAGTGCTCGATAGCATAAATTATAAGACATAGAACAATCTTGAAACATGATGAATAACTACTTCATCATTATTCATTCATTGGGACATTCTAGCAAACACTTGTATGATATGAACTTGAATACATGCTAACATGATATAATTTGATTATTTAATTCTCATGAACAACTCATCAAACACTTGGAAGGCATTATATATGCACATAGTACTAATCCACACATTATCATCGTAATTTCAAGGTCCTAACATGAATTCACATGATACTACATACATAATAGTTGTTTATACATAAATCTTGCAGTTAATCATAGAATAGAAATCCCAATCAACATTATAAATATGGATACACTTAAATCAAAATCACGAAAATAGAAGGCTAAATTTCATGCTTTTAGGGGCTGAAGGATGTGGAAAAAGAACCAAATACCCCTAAGGATGCAACTTTTTAATGTCTAAAAACTGAACTATCGATGCGCAGATTGACACACTGTATCATTGGCATCGATGCGATGGCCAACATGCCACTTCTAGTCCATGTCAGTTCACTAGAATTTGCCACTGGGAGCCAAAAAATATATTAATCAATGTGATGGACGACGCACTGTGTCAAGATCGCATTGATACACTATTTTGTATTTCTAGACATGTGTTAAACAAGGTCCGAAAAATCCATAACTCGTCCGGGAACACCTATTGATACTATTAGCCCACCATTGTAACCGTCCGAGGATACCCCTCGGATGTCATAAACTTCTTTGGACAAGAAGTAGCCCAAAATCTATCCCTTGATATCTATTAAGTTCTGAAAAATATCAACAAAATACTAAACCTCTATATCATTAAAAAACCATGAGAATCTGAAAGAACATGTCATCTGCCTAGTCTTGACAAGCCTCTAACTAAAACTAAAGAGCCACTGGGACAGACCCTAGTTGAATCAAAACTAAAAGTATATCAACTGAAATAATAAAATAAATATCTGGGACCAACATTAATCTTATCCTTAAACTCTGAGGACTCACCAACTGGCTGAATGTAGGAAGTTGTGTTCGAGACTAGTCGTGCTATTGGGGGCGAACACTAGAGCCTATATTATGAAATAATGTAGCCACATAGAAATATATATGGTCAGTGCTTTTGGAATGTACTAAGTATTTTGGGGTGAAAGTAATAAGTAAAACTGATACTGATCATAATCATAAAACATGCATGCTAAGTGTAAATAGGCTCACCATGATTACGAAAGAAACTGAAAGCTAAAATATCATAAGATATGAATAGTAAAACATATGATGATAATTTGAATTAGCATAAGCATAAGCTATAAAACAACATTTGAGCAAAGAGCCATTAAACTTAGTTCCTAATTCCTATTTACTATAGGAGATTCTCATAACTGATATAAACAATGACAGCTAGCATGGAGTCCAACGTATAAACCATAATAAGAAGGGATTTTCTGTCCTTGTCATTAGTATAAAATCTGAATTGAACTGGAGTGATCACTAAATCGAGCCCTTTGGGGCAAGGAGACACTCTTTGGAAAGGCCCCTTAAACCTATGGTGGTACGCAGTTTCTAGGAAATAGGATGCATTGAATCCATATTATCCTCTCAGTGCTAAATACTACTCGTAAAATATATACTCATGCTCATTCTTATGAAATTCACGATAGAGTAGAATATGGGTTTATAAAACTAAACACCGACCGTGCTTCCCTTTCTTAAATCCTACTCATGAAAGAACTTGTGAATGTCATGTCTTATCTGATATCATAAGATCAAAATTGAAATATAAATCATTCTGTAATAATCTAAAACCTGAAATAGTAAGTCTGAACTTCTCGTAAACTAAGAAAATCATGCTTAAATTTCATACTCTTAATTGCCAACTAACTGAATTATGCTGATACTCATGTATATTTATCAACTCATGAAAATTCATGTCAAAATATTCGAATTCATCTCATAATAGCAATCATGTAAGAAAAAACATGAGTAAAGGTAATTTCTTATGCTAAATAAACTTTAAATCACATGATAAAAGACCAAAAATCCCTTGAAAAAATTAGAAAAAAAATGAAGTTTGACATTTTTGCACTCTTGGGCATGGCATGCCCTATTATGCCACTTCAAGAGTGTGGCACACCCTTATCGTGGCATACCAAGGGCGTGGCACACCCTTATCATAGAAACCAACTGGTAGGCATGCCATTATCTTGCCAGGCTAGTTGTTTTCACATAAAGGTGTGCTATCTCTTCGTGGCACTACCTAAGCACGGACCCTTACTATTTTGGAGTCCTAAAATATCCCAAGTTCGTTTCAAAAATTTTGAAACACTACCTAATGGTAATGTTATCATCCCTTATCATGATTGAACTCAGAAATTACAATAAAACGCAAAGGAAGTATCAACATAAAATCATTGAAATCTTGGGGTTAGACACTATCTCCCACTTGGGACCACTAGTCCTCGAATAAAGGTTGGGATAGGAAAAACCTATCTCATGGTTTCTTTAGGATAAGATATGAAACTTGTATTACTTTAAAGCTAAAATAATTCTCCACAATCATGAACTTACATCTGAAATGACTCATCAAATACGAACTTCATAGGGCAAGAGTACAAATATTTGTGAATAGAATAAATTAGAAAGAATTTCTTACCTCAAACTAACTCTGTGCTATAAGAGAATAGATGAGGATATCGACTCATCATGTCAGCTTCCTCTTCCCAAATTTCTCCCTGAACTGATTGATTTCTCCATAAAACTTTCACTAAAGCTACTTCTTTATTCCTTGACCTTTGAACTTGTCTATCAAGAATTTTAACTGGGATCTCCTTGTAGGACTGACTAACCTAAAATACTCTCTATGAGTACTACCAAAGATGGCTCCCAATTCACTTTCTTGGCATCAATTCATAGAAAACTGGATAGACAATGACTAATTCTAAGAGAAGGTCTAACTCATTAGCTACTTCTCCAATATGCCTCACTACTTCATAAGGACAAATATTTTAGGACTAAGCTTTTCCTTCTTTCCAAATCTCATTACTTTCTTCATGGGCGCTACCTTCAAAAACACCCTATCACCCATCTCAAACTTTAGTTCTCTCCTCCTCACATATGCATATCATTTTTGACAACTTTGAGTGGTATTCAACTTTTCATGAATCAACTAAAACTTCTCCATATCCTCATGAACAAAATTTGGTCCAACCAAAGCCGCCTCACAGACTTCTAACCAACCTATAGGTGATCTATATCTACGCATGTATAATGCTTCAAAATGAGTTATCTAGATACTACCATGATAAATGTTGTTATACGTGAGCTCAATTTAAGTTAAATGATCATCCCAATTTCCTTTGAAGTCTATTACACAAGCTCATAACATATCTTACGACATTTGAATCGTACACTTTTCTTGACCATCTATCTGTGGATGGAAAATCATACTAAGATTCACCTTAAGGCCTTTTAAAATGATTGCCAAAAAATTAAAGTGAATTGCATACCTCGGTCTGAAATAATGGACAAGGGAATCTTATGGGGCCTTACTAACTTGTGAACATAAAGTTTAGCATAATCTTCCATTGAATCTGAGGTCTTAACTAGTATGAAATTGGATGACTTAGTTACTCAATCTATGATGAGCCAAATTGAATCATGCAGACGCTTGGTGGGAGGAAGTCCGGTAATGAAACCCATATTAATGATCTCCAAATTCCACGTAGCGATGCCAATGCCTAAAGAGTACCTCCTAGTCTTTAATTCTCAATCATTACTTGCTGAAAATTGGGACGCTTAGCCATAAAATTTGCTATGTACCTCTTTAAACCATTCCACCAATAAATTTTCCACAGGTCGCAATACATTTTAGTAGCTCTAGGGTAAATCAAACACATATCCAACCTTGATAGCGAGTGACACCATCTCCCCCTTGGGAGAATACCTTAACCTTTTATTGCAGAATTGTATCCATTATTTGGCTAAGTATGGGATCATTACGATGTTTCTCTTTCACTTTCACCACTAAGGAGGACTCAAAAAAGTTCTGAACCAATATAACCCCATCATCCATATCATGCAAGCTTACACCTAATCGGGGTAATCTATGGACTTCCTTGACCAACTCCTTCTCCCCCTTTTTGACATAGGGCACACTACCCATAGATAGTCTGCTCAACTCGTCTGCCACTATATTTGCCTTACCTAGATGGTAAAGCATATTCATGTCACAATCTTTCAAAAACTCCAACCACCTTCTTTGACGAATATTTAACTATTCTATGTAAATACATACTGGAGACTCTCATGATCGATGAAAATATTAACATAAATACCATACAGATAGTGTCTCCAAATATATAGGGTAATCACAATAGCTGCTAACTCTAAATCGTGAGTTGGATAATTTTTCTCAAAATCTTTAAGTTGTTTGGATGCATAAGCTATTACTTTCCCATTCTTCATTAAAGAATAAGCTAACCCAACCCTGGAGGCATCAAAATATGCCAAAAATCCATTCAACCCATCTGGAAAACTGATGATGCTCAACCTACACCATTATTTGGATGTAAGGCAGTTGTCATCAATATGAACCCAACAAGAGTTGGGGTCATATCCACAAGGAATGGAAACTTATTTTCTAAACCTATGTATGTTGAGAGTTAAATAGGAGTTAACCCATAATGTAAAACTAAAATAAATCATGTACTTAAATGAGGGCTTATGAATTAGAAATTTTGTTGAACAAATCACACTATAACACTAATGTAAGAACAAAAAATTAATGAGTAAAACCAATAGAGAGAGGTCTTGGAGTTATGCCGTCCTAGGGGTAATCCATGTACGGGTAATCAAAAGGTAGTCCCAATTTTAGTTAATGAATTTTGGGTAGGCTAAGTATAAGGGTTTTAGTGTTAGTATTTCAAAAAAACACTAAATTTCATTCATGGGTTATTTTGAACACCTCACGAATGTGGAAAATTCATTAACCCAATACCTCAACTTGGCATCCCTATTTCTAAGATAATGCCTATGAACATAGAAATTTCACATAACATCCTTATTTCTAAGATAATGCTACAAAAGAAGATGAAATCAATTTTTGTTCACAATTACTCATCATCCACATCCCTCTTTCAAGGATAATATGGGATCAGAGGCAATTTGGCTATTCACCCATATTTATCAATTCAAACATAGAGTAATAGTAAAACCCAACATCATCAACCATCAATTTAGACTAACAATCAACACCCATACACATTAACACCCTATTCAAGCATAACCCCAAGACAAGGATTTAGCTACTTATGATATTGGAGAAAAAAGATATACCTAAGTTAACATTTAATTCTTTCATTGAGAACCAAAGCAAGAGTAATCCACACTTCAATTACAGATTTAACTAAACTTTTTTGAGAATTTACTACACTTGTTATTTGCCAAAAATAGGAATAGATTTTCTCTCTCATAATTGAAAGTTGGTTGAAAGATGCGTTAAATGTGTTCGAATTTTGACCTTTTCAGATTTGGGATCTATCTTTTTAAAATTCCCATTCTTCCCTTGAAGCTATTCTGCACCATTGTAATCGCACTATTTTGATTGCGTTCGTGACTCCTGCTATTACGATAGTCACTTCACAATTGCTGTGGTTTGACTTGGATGTGGATTATGATCGCAAACCTCAGACCGCAATTGCGGTACCGGAGGTTCAATCCTTGGTCTTCATTTTTATCTTGTACAAGCACTCTGGCCTTTTTCTTCCCTTTTCGGCTTCACTTCAACGCCTTTTCATCTAATTACCTACAAACATGTAAACCATGAGATTTAAAGCATTTTAATAACGAACTGAATGCATTTGGATATAGATGTGTGGCAAATTTACCATTCATCGACACCCCCAACTTAAAACTTTCTTATCCTAAAGAAACAATACTCCACATTCAATGCAACTACTCAATTATCAGTCCATGCATACAACCTAATGATCAGAATGATTCCAAATACGATTAAAAACACCAATTATCCTCAAGTAAGGGAAAATCTATTCGCACAACTCCCCTCAAAATCAAACACACTTTCACGGATGCAAAAGACTTTTAAGAATAACCAATTAACAACCACTAACTCATTTGAAGTGACTCTCTATCAATAGTGACTAAACTACATGTTTTTTCCTTATTTTCAAAAGATGACAATTTCACCCGCCTAAATTTGTCCACAAGCCTCCTCATGAAGGAAAGTGTCAACACAACATAGTATCTATTATGAAACAAGGGACTAAAGTGAAAGTACTCACTTTCACAAAGAATCTCACAATGCAAATAATTATAATGCCATATGCTTGCCCTTATTTTCAATTGCCACTAACTTGAAGACACTTAGTTGGAGATATCAAAGGACTTTTTCAAGCTTGTAATGTAGGATTGAGAAAGGGTAGGATAAACATTTGGGATCAAAGTGACTACACCCTGTATTAACTTTACATAACACACTATTCAATTAAACTTTGGATCATGAGCCACTTCATTTATTTACAACTCACACATGTTCCTACTTTTACTTCCTTGATTCACCCATCTTTTGAAAGCATTTTCTTCTCATCTCTTTCCTTTGTACAATTTGTGCATTCATTCTTTTGTTGAGTTTTTTCTTTTTTTCTATTCATTTGTTCTCATTGCTTATCTCTTAGACACTCACTTACAATACCGTTGGCCAAAGTTTCCTCTTCAAATATTCACCACCCCCAACTTAGGCTTTTAGCCTCAAGTAGCACTTTCAAGTTCAAGGAGGGTAGAGTTCAAAAAAGGGATAAATTTCAAATGGCTCATGGCTCGTAATGTGGTCACCAAACAAAGGTTCAAAGGATCAAAGTGGGTGAGTAGGGATACTATCTACGTACAGGTAGGATCTTTTAGTATAAAGTAGGTTCCTATGTTCACAGAGAAGGCCTAAGATCATTTCACCATGATGCATATTCAAAATTAGCTTTGATAAACTAATGGGTCAAGTTCTATATAACAAAAGTAAGCATGATAATGATGGGACTAAACTCACCATACATGGCATGAAAACTTTTCAAGGAGGCTAATTTACATTTCCTACTGGAGATCAAAGGAGTTATTTTCCATACACTATCAACTAAAGACTTATGAGTCACAAAAAGATGTAAAGAGTTGTTACAAAACCATTCATGTCCATACCCTTGATTTTCACAAAAAGTTTTTGGATAAAGGAGGATGCTTGCTTCACCTTTTACCATGCAAGAATGGTTATTATTAGCACCAAATCGATACATGATCTCACATTTTGGCTCTTACAAGGGAAAACTATATGGATACTCATACTTTACCATAGGAATAAGGGCAATCCCAAATCTATAATGCCATTGGTACTCAGACTTCCTCTATATTTATGGCTTAAAACTCAAAAACACGATGATTTTCTCTTAAGAATGTCGTCACTCAATCTATTATAGGGAAGGGCTCGTCCAACATTATTATTAAAACAAGATAAAAATCTAAGAATAGAAACAAATCAAAAAATGAAAATAAGTGACTAATCCATCAAATGTTGACACCATTAGGATTCCCAATATTACAACCCAAATAAAAATAGAATCATACAAATAAACATAAGAATTTCTAAATAAAACAAACCGAACAAATATCAAATGAAATTGGTAGATGGGTACCTCTAAATAAAAGCTTATAGTGTTATCACTACATATTACGAAAGCATAGAACGGGTAAAGAGAGCTCCCTATAACTGTATCAAGTGATGGCATCACTCGCTTTCTCCTCCTCCTCATCTCCAGCCTCAACAACAGTCAACCACTTATCATTAGACCATAAAGTTGGGACCTCATCATCTGAATCTGTTCTTAGGGAGGAAAGTCTATCTATGGTTTTTAGGACTTTCCATAAGCCCTTCACCTCTTTCTATATACGGGTGAAAAATTTATCTCTTCTTTTCTCTTTTTTTTCTCTTCTTATCATGAGACACCCGTAGCTCTCGACGTGACCATGCTAAGGAGGAGTAGTCCCTCTCAACCCTTAATAATGTGGACTCTTACTCCTTCTAGTCTGCCAAAAATTGCTCATAGTTAATCTATGCAACATAAGAGTGGCAAGTGATAAAAGGCCCTCCCGATCTGTAGGTAGCCCAGACACAAGCTCCTTGATTGCTCTTATCTCACTCGAGATCTTATAAAATGATCCTATTGGGGATGGCCTACATGAGTCCATGTCATCATCTATCGAATTGCCCAAGTGGATTTTTCTCTACTTGTTATTTCCAAGTTCGCCCTTACCCCAAATCTTAAGAGGGTTAATAGGGTTATTTGGGCATACCCAAGTATCTCGGGGGTACTCCTCAACACCTGCTATCTTGCAAAGTTCTATTCTTAAGGATGGAAAATGATTTAGGAGCTGCCTCTATTATTGAAATGCCTTATGCATGACAACAAAATACGCCCAACATTCAAAGAATTGTTGTCTAAGATGCACATGACCATCCGAGCTTGCATATATAGGTCATAGGTTATGTTAGAAATTGGGGAAACCCATGCACTAATCAGATCCAAGCCTCAGACGTGAAATCATACAACGGTATCTCCATTTTATGGAAACACATGAGACTCTTTTTTAATACACAACTTCTTAACTAGCCAGCTCCCTGGTTCGCAACCCTTTGCCTTAAACTGTGTTATGTCAGCATCCGACAACCCATATATGTCATTGATTTGCTCAGCGCCAAAGTAGACGTCCTTTCCCCAGATTCTTATAACTGGGTTGGAGAAAGATACTACACTTAATTTTGCATACAACTCCCTAACCCAATGTTCATTTTCCTGGTATAGATTAGGGGTGAAGCATTTGCACCTGATGGCCACCAATCTATCATGAAATGCTGGGAGTTTCTCTGACACCTTGTATAAACATATGCCTTATTCTGGGGATAGCATTCTCTTAGGCATGTCTCCAAAGTACAAAGTTTGGTACTCAAGGGCCATGAAGCGCATTTGATCATAGTCTGCCATTACTCTCCTTGATGACCTAAAAATAATACAAAGCATTAGCAAACACTATCATCATATGAAAACTATGTTATGTGACTTCATTAATCTTGAGAAATGGTTCATTGATCAAATTTGGGCTAAAAATAAAAATTCAGGAATTTGGTCATGGCTAATATACAACTATCAGATGCAAAGATTGTGGGCCATAGGACTGCGACCTTGGATCACTAGACAATGATCGCACTTCTACGATCGCGACCTGGTGACCACAATCATGGTACCTAAGACCATTGGACAAGCATGATCCTGTCCATAAATTTCAATTTTCCATACTAATTTGGGTTCATAACCAATAAATGATACCAAGAACATGGAACACAATTCTTAAACACCCAATTATGCCCCTAAACACATGGAAAAACTAGTAAGGAATTTATTTGGACATTTTACCAAACACTTGGTTTGTACATGCTATTACTACCCATTTTAAATAATTTTTGGTACTCAAGACTTCCCCAATAATGCACACGCCAATAACAATAGATAACACACCAAACAAGCTTAATTAATCTTAAGATTAAGCATGCAGCCAACACACGAGCATACAAGAGGAGAATCAAAGTAAATAACTGATGAGGGAATGCATGGAGAATGCAATTACACTAGAGATACTTTTAATAAAGGCAAGAATAGGAGCCATTGGGAGATATTTAAGAGGAAGTATAGAGGGAATTTTTGGTTGACTTTTCTTGTTTTAAAACTATCTTAATCACGATCTTGGTCAAAGTTTTGTGATCACGATAATACGATAATAAGATTTTAATAGCGCAGTGATCGTAATCACAGTAATAAAGACTAGTTTCTGCTCTTCTATTTTCAATTGTCAGCCCATAACTCAATTTAACCACACTTTTCCCTCAATATCATTCAAATGTACCCTTTGGGAACCTCATTTTCATGGATCAATGTAGACAATAAAATCTATTCTAACAAAAAAATTTAAAGGATACGAGCAAATTTAACGACAATGATGGTTGCCTCCCATCCATCACCTAATTTATCATTGAAGCACGATGTTATTTTTAATTTTCAAGTTGGGAATTTGAGCTGAGATAACCCAAAATCCTCTTCTTTATCAACAACATCAATAACCGAGTCCACTTGTAACCCACTTGGTATCTTTTTAGCTTTGCATACTCGAAATGAGACTCTATTACTATGCACCCAAAATGTCATTTCTCTATGATCCATATCAAATAGCACCCTTTTGATTTCCAAGATAGGTCTTCCTAGGATTATGGCCATTATGTGGTCTATTTTATAATCAAGGAAAACAAAGTTCATCGGGAGAATAAATCTATAAACTTTTACCAATACATCGTATAACACTCCAACCAATTTCTCAATCGAGCGAACTGTCATCAATAATCTCATGGTGGTGGATGTAGAAGCACCCAACCCAAGATTTTTATACACCACATATAGCTTCAAATTTATGATAGTGCCAAGATTACATAATGTCTTGTTAAATTTGTGGATTCTAGTGGTGCAAGGGATGGTAAAAGCACACGGGTTTTTTTTTTCTCTTCCATGGCATTTGACACGATGGCACTACAGGTGTAGGTCACTTCAATGGTATCACCATATACAAGCCTCTTATTTGACATCAATATCTTCATTGATTTAGCATAACCCAAAATATCTTAAAGAGCCTTTAATAGTAGAATATTGATTGAGAGGTTGCTAAGCTTTGCAAGATACTTTTTGAACTTGGCATTGTCATTTTTATTTTTCAACCTTTGTGAAAGGGGTGGAGGAATTTTCATTGGGGACAATGGAACACTTTGAGGGTCATTCTCCATTTTCATATCACCATCAATCACTTTTGGAGTTTTCTCCTCATCATCCTTGTCTTCAACTATTATTCGATCCTCATCACCCTCGTTAAGAGACTTTGAAGCATCAACACTTGGATATTTGGACCGCTCATTATT
Source organism: Capsicum baccatum var. pendulum (assembly GCA_030864225.1). NCBI lineage: Eukaryota > Viridiplantae > Streptophyta > Magnoliopsida > Solanales > Solanaceae > Capsicum > Capsicum baccatum. The sequence continues at coordinate 179,114,542 of CM061556.1, read as the reverse complement.
CACATTAATTTGATCATCGAGATACTTTTCCTTAACTTTAATCACATGCTCACCAAGATTTCTACCCTAGTAACAGTTGCGAAGACATGACCTTTATTTTTAAGATTTACCACCGTGTAGGCAACCTTTTGGCTTAATATTGAGTTGGGTAGAAGTTCTCCCTACTTATGTCTCCAATTGCTTGATTGAAGGTGAATGTGAAACAACCATTTGGTTAAGTTGAAAAAAATCTCACTTCATCTCCCTTACTATTTTGTTGGTCTCGTAACCCGTATCAAGATTTAGGCAAGTACATCCTCTGTTTTGAATTTTTCAAGGCTCACCAAGCTTGCTTATTTTTCCTTGACATGATCATGAGGGGGACCAAATATATCATAACCCATATCCTTGTCCCTCTTTTCCTGATCTCTATTCCTTAATCTATCACGCCAATTACGATCTCGGTCACGATAGTTTTAACCTTAATTCTATCCTTGCCTTTGATAGGCGGGGCGGGAACCCCTCGAATAATTTGCCAACATCCTTATCTCTTTATTGATTTCCTTAGATTCATCCTCATCATAACCTTTGACACATTGAGAGGCCACAATATTGATATCTTTTTTAGGTTCTCCTATTATATGTTTAGTAAGGAGATCCAATTGGGTTATCACCATAGCCATATTTTCATCCCTTTCTTTGTCCTTCTTTTTTTGATCTTTGTTGACATAAGATATGGTGGGGGAACCTATGGATACTTCAGGATCTCGAGTATATCATCCTCAATTTTTCTTAGTGACTTGATCAAGTATATTTGCCACAACATCTTATGACAACTTCACAAGAGAACCACCCGATGCATTGTCCACCACTATCTTGTTGAGTTGGTCCAATTCCCTATAAAATATTTGGAGGAGCATCTTCTATGGCATTTCATGGTTCAGGCATTGCATGAGCTTGTAATTGAACCTTTTTCACACCTCATGTAAGGTCTCATCACTAAGTTGATAGAAATTTATCATCTCATCCCTTAGTTGAAGAATTTTATATGGAGGAAAATATCTATACAAAAAGGCCTTCATAAGTTCGACCCAAGAAGTAGTAGACCCAAAGGATAGAGATGTCAACCAAAAAATTGTTTCACCCATTAGGGAAAATAAATAAATCCTCAACCGAATGGACTCTTGAATGATATGAGCAATATTAAATGGGGCACATACATCAATGAAGTTTTTCAAATAAAAGTTTGTATATTTGTGTGATTGACACCCAAATCGACATTTCATTTGTAACATGTGGAGCATGACACTCGTGACATGGAACACCCTATTTCCCTCAGTCGGTGGGATATGTATTGCACTCGCACGCCTCACATTATGGAGATGATTCTCATCCTCAAGGAGTCCATCAAATGAGCCTTCATTACTATCATTGTGGCTTATGGTATCGTGATTACTATGAAAATCACCTAACAAAACAAAAACAACAAACAAGCTAAACAAAGATACAACGGGTAAACCTAAAGTTACTAACAACACCACACAAGCGAAAACTAAGTCATACTCCCTAACAATATTTCCAGTTTTGATAACACTTAACTTACACTATTATTTTGATTCAAGGCGGTCATAGGCAATATAAACCCAACAATAGTCGAGGTCGAATCCATAAGGAGTGAAAGCTCATTTCCTAAACCTATGTATGTTAAGAGTTATCTAGGAGTAACCCATAATGTAAAACTAAACTAAATTATGTAATTAAATAGGGGTTGTGAATTAGAACTTTTGTTGAACAAAATCACACTATAATACTAATGTAAAGGCAAACAAGTAATAAGTTAAATCGATAGAGAGAGTTCTTGCGGCTATGCCGTCCTAGGGGTAATCCATGTACGGGTAATCAACTTGTAGTCCCAATTTTAGTTAATGAATTTTAGGTAGGATAGGTATAAGGGTTTTACTATTAGTCTTTCAACAAAACACTAAATTTCATTCATGGGTTCTTTTGAACACCTCACGAAAGTGGAAAATTCATTAACCCAATACCTTAACTTGGCATCCTTATTTCTAAGATAATGCTACAAAAGAAGCTAAAATTAATTTCTTGTTCACAATTACTCATCATCCACATACCTCTTTGAAAGATGATTTGGGATTCGAGGCAATTTTAGTTTTTACCCACAACTATCAATTCAAATATAGAGTAATAATAAAACCCATTACCATCAACTATCAATTTATACTAACAATCAATACCTGTACACATTAACACCCTATTCAAGCATAATACCAAGACAAGGATTTATCTACTCATGATATTAGAGACAAAAGATATACCCAAGTTAACATTCAATGATTTTATTGAGAATTAAAGCGAGAATAATCCACACTTCAATCCTAAATTAAAGTAAAACTCTCTTGAAATTTACTACACTTTTTCTTTGCCAAAAATAGGAATAGTTTTTCTCTCTTAAAATTGAAAATTGGTTGAAAGATGCCAAAATTGAGTTTGGGTTTTGCCCTTTTAAGATTTTGGATCCAACTCTGTAAAATTCTCATTCTGCCCATTCCACATCATAGCCATTGTTTTATTTTGATCGCATTCGCGAGAGTTGCGAATGCAGTAGTTACCTCACAATCTCTGAGGTTTGAATTGGCTATGGATCAAAATCACGGTACCTGAGGGTTGATCGCTGGTCTTGATTTTCAGCTTGTTGAAGAACATTGATCTTTTTGTTCCCTTTTTAACTTTGCTTCAATTCTTTTTCATCTGATTACCTGCAAACATGTAAGCCATGGGATTTAATGCATTTCAATAATGAATTAGCCTCAAATATAAAATAATTTCATTATGATGTGAACGAATTTGGATATAGATTAGTGGCCAATTTGCCACTCATCACAAAACTAGCACTGGTGCTGACGTATCTATCCTTCAACTCTTAAAAGTTGTTCTTACATTTATCTGACCATATAAACTTCACTTTCTTTTGTGTCAACTTGGTCAATATTGCAGCAATTGAGTTAGAGCCCTCAACAAACCTCATATAATAACCAACTAAACTCAGAAAGCTCTGAATATCGAATGGGGTGATAGGCCTAGGTCACTGTTGAACTACATCTATTTTCTAAGGGTCTACATGAATACCTACCCACGAGATCGCATGCCCCAAAGAGGTAACATACTCCTACAAAAATTCACACTTACAAGACTTTACACATAGCTGACAATACTTGAGGGTCTACAACACTATTCTTAAATGGCTCGCATACTCCTCCTCACTCCAAGAGTATACAAGTATGTCATCTATAAAGAAAATGACAAACAAGTACAAATACAACTTGAAACCGTATTCATTAAATCCATTAAGGATGCAAGAGAATTTGTTAATCCAATACACATAACCACAAACTCGAAGTAACCATATCGTGTTCTGAAAGTAGTCTTTGGCATGTCACATCCTCTATCCTTAAACTTATGGTATCCCAACCTAAGATCAGTCCTTGAAAATTAACGGGTGCCCTGAAGTTGGTCAAATAGGTCATCAAATCTTGGTATGTGGTACTTATTCTTAATGGTGACATTTTTTAACTATCTACAATGTGTACACATTATAAGAGTACCATCCTTCTAGAGCACGAATAAGACTGGAGCACCCGATGGAGAAATACTAGGCTTGATGAACCCTTCATCTAGTAGGTCATTAAGTTGTTCCTTCAACTCTTTAAGCTCAACTTGAGCCATATGGTAGGGAGGAAGCGAGATAGGCTGGTGTTGACGCCCAATTGACCTTTCGATGCTCTCTTAGGCTACTATTTTTGTCAAAATTATTTAACTTTTTAATATTAATATTTTTTATGCATTATTTTATTATCAAATAATTTTTGACAAGACACATTCATGATTTTAAAAAATTTACAAATTATTTTATTTGTTTTTAGTATCAGTTTTATAATTTATTAATTCAAATACGATATTTTACATAATTTTATTAATATTTATTAAATTATTTTTTCATATAAATGTGCACACTCACAATTTACAAATACACTATCTATTATTATTATTATTATTGTTATTATTATTATTATTATTATTATTATTATTGTTAAAAAAGTGGCTACTTTGATTCAATTTCCTCTTTTGTATTTAATTTCTAACCAATTTTTAATCAATTAATATCAATTTTAGCCATATTTTTCCTCAATTCCTTTTTTTACACAACCTAAACTTTAAACTCAAATTTTAATCTTAGCCATTGATCAAAATTGATCTAATGACCGAGATTAAACAAGCCTTTTCTTTCTTTTTCAAGAATAGAAACCTTAAATTCCTTATTCTAGCAAAAGAGCAGCATCAGCCTCTCTCTCCCCCACTTTTCACTAACCATTGCTGCTATTGCTGATTAGCCAATGGCACCACCGCCGTATCTTATTCCTCTTTTATCTTTTCCCATGGCTGGTACCTCTCTCCTTTCTCTCCCTCACTCCACCGTGCCACCGCCCCACTGCTGGTCAGTGACTAGTGTCGCTGCATCGCTGCTTTGTTCTCCTCATTGCACTGCACCCAGATCCGGCAACCCAAGCCACCGCCTCCACTATAGAAAAAACACCAGTCGTCTCTTCCTCTATCATATACAGCCACCGCTGTTGCTTTCTTATGTATCCTCATGACGTCACCGATGAAGTCTTTCCTTCCCTTCATGACTCGTTCCTCTCTAAAAAATGATGGGTTATTTAGAACCCATCCCCAAGTTTAATTCTATTTTAATTTATATGTTTATGTCTCAAATCATTTCTACCTTCTTTTCTATTTGTTTGATAGATTTTGTCATCTGATATTGGTACTATTGGGTTGAGAAATTTGTTAACATTTCGGTGATTAATACGTGTCTGAAGCATTTTAAAGCTTCTCAAAGTTTCATGAACTTTTTGTAAAACCCTAATTGCTTAGACTTCTACATGTCCATTTGTGGAATTATCCTATGTGATTGTACATGGCATGATTCATTCATAAAATTGCAAGCCTTATTTGTTCTCTCTATTTAATATTATTCTGAATTCCGCTCTAAGTTTGCATGAACTTTTGATTAGGGAAGTTTTCATGTGCATATGTATGTGTCAAAAGGCATAATGAATTTTACTCATTCTCCTTTGGTATTGGGTCACAATTTCATTTTTAAATATGATTCTGCTTCACATCGTAAGAGAAGTTCTCTTGTTAATTGATTTTGAAACTATTTCTTGTCCTTAATTTAGGTCAGGAAGATTAATCTAAATATGGTGCATTGTGATTTGGCCATTTCAATTAATATTTATGCCCTTTTAGTAGCCATCTTACTGGTTTATTCATGGAAACCCAATATGTCTTCTTTAGTTGTCTTGTCAAATTTTGGTAAGCGTGTGATTTATATTTGATGGGGATTAATTGAATTTTTTTAAATAAAATATTTGTCTCATACTGCGAATTTATCCAAAATTATGTGGTAATATTTAAGGGAATTCAATATTTTCCTCCTCCTTAATTGATTCTGATTGATTGTTTAGAATAATTTATTTTTCTTTCTTACTATTGCTAATTGATTCTTACATATTTTTCCTTTCAATTCTTTATCAATGCCACTATATAAACAATCTCACCCCATTCTTTAACAGAATGGACAACTTACATATTCTCACAGAAAAACTTTAAGAAAAAAGAAATAATTTTACTTTGTTACTTTTACGTACTTATTCTTGAAGCATTGATCTTGACTTTTCTACAGAAAGTCGCACTTGGATCCTGTACTGCTTGATTTTCTTATTATTATTATTTGTTATCATAAATCGGTAAGTCCCTATCAACGTCATTTTCAATCTCTACGTGATAATTATAGTATGTTGTGAAAATCATTAGAAATCATGCCTAAAGGAGTTAATTCAAAATAATTATGTCGTGCTTTTTGCTACGCCTTTATCTCACTGCTTCACCACTTGACTGTTTTGGTATATAGTTTTTCTTTTGTATGCTATGGTATCTTGATTGCATTAACAGGTGTCGTCAAAGGGTATTTCAAAATTGGAAGAGTCACTCGAGAGTTTGGAAAGGGCGTGTCACTTATTTTAGTTTAGTCTAATTTTATTGCTTTGTAATTTATTGTACAAACGTTAACTATGTAATGATAAATTTGGGACTGCTCAGAGGCGGGGATTTATGTTCCCTATGAATCACGTAGGAAAATATAACTTAGGTTTTTGAATTTATGTGCTTTACATGGATATAATCACTTAGGCAAGATATAGGATCAACAATAAATCTATCTCGTCACCTAGGAATATTACTTTAGGGAATTAATTAGCATATTAAATTAAGTTTAATCATGTTAATTTAACCTATAGCATGTCAAATTAATTTTCAGCATTTATATTTTCTTTTCTGCATGTTTCTATTCATTTTCAACATATCGGTAAAAAATTTCAGCATTTAAAATAAAGTTTCAACCTAATTTACTTTCCAGCATTTATAAAATAACATTAAAATTACTTTCGAGATTTAAAAATAATTCTTAGAGTATTAAATATTTTTTCAATTGTCAAAAAGTAATCTTCAACATATTAAGTTAATTTTCAGCATTTAAAATAACTTCCAACATCTGAAATTACTTTTCGACATATAAATTTGATTTTTCAGCACATTAAATTAAAAAAAAAGAATTTTAGGCATATTGAAATAAATTTTCAGAATATAAAAAGGAATTTACAGCAATATTTTATTAACTTTCAAAAGTGATTTATCACATGTTAACTTTTTTCAGCAACTAAAGATGTTTCCTTGCACTCTATAAATTAGTTCTCAGCACTTCTATTGATTTACGACATATTTTGCACAACACCTATTACTTCCTGACATATTTACTCAACTTTGACATGTCATTAACAAATTTATGACGCTGTATAAAAATGATTCAACAATTATCGTTCGTCACACTAGTCAACTACATGACACCTAGACATCATATCTATAGGTTAACTACATAAAAAATAAATAATTGTTTGTCTTAACATGTCAATCACTTTAACCGTCTCTTAATTAACCAAGTGGCCTAAATGAGACTATTGTGTGCTACTTGTCGTCCGATTTGTTTCGTGCTTTGAGTCCTACTAGGAAACATAGCTTTGTTTGTCTAGACCACAAATCCGAAATAGCAAAGCCCAATGCCTCTTTGGTGATAAGTGGGACGATAGGCATTCTAGAGGTGTTAGTTTTATCCTTTCTTTATAGAACACTTTTAGGTTTGACAACTAGCCTAGGTGTGGGGCAGGTAGTCATTCTGAAGTGATGATATCCAACACATATTACACGACATATGACATTGTCACTTGTCTAAGAATCCGACTGTCAGCTAGTGGGTTGGATAATGATTAAAAAGTTGGGGTTCTGATCCAAATGAAATCAAAAATATTTCTTTGGTTCGACTTTTCAATTTTATTCTTTTATTTTATCTGCTTATCTATTTGGGGTAGTTAGTCTATTTAAGCAGTCCTATTTGCAATAATTTATGTGATTCTTGCTTTTATTATATTTTTATTAATTTTTGTATTATTTATCTCTTAGGTATTTATCAAATAGGAATACGCAAATAATATGTTTGTTCATTAATTACTTTATCACTTAGTTAACATTAAGTTAATAATGAAATAAGTGACCTTTACTTGATCACATAGAATCCCCACGTAAAATATGTATTCGACCGAGAGCCAACTTTGTGGACCTCAAAAGGTGCCTAACACCTTCCTTTTGAGGTAATTTAAACCCTTACCTAAATTTCTGGTAAACTAAGACAAAATAAAAAAAAATAGGTTCGTAGTTAGCCTAAACCGGTTCCCTAACACACCTTAATACATTAGGTGGCAACTCTTCATATTTTCTCAAAAAATCTAAAAAATGAGTTAGTCATGTCTAATCTCACTTTTTGCGAGAAAAATGGGGTGCGATAGAATGACGACTTTATTGGGGATACTTAGGTTCTAACCATTACGAGTTTGTATTTTATGTGAGATTCTTATTTTTTTTTATTTTGCTTTTTTCATGATCACCTTGCTCTTTCTGTTGGCTATTTATTTTCTACATGTTGACATTTTTTTCTTTTCCCTTTTCCTCTTTATTGTTTATTTTGATCATGATTTATATTTGCATGCTTGAACCCCCCCCCCCCCCCCCCCCCCCCCTTTGTATGTGTTCTCCATGCTTATCCCATTTATTTTTTTTCCCTTCTGTTTACTATATGTTTTGATGTTTACTTTGCTTTTACATTTTTAAGCAAGTTATTATGTGCTACGTGTTACAGCTTCATATAACTGGCATTCCGCTCTTACTTTCCTCCACTTAGAACCTCTTTTATTTTTCTTTTACAAATAGTTGTGTGGTTGCACAAACATTCTTTCCTAAAACACCCTTCAAGAAATGCCTTGTGGATCGGTCGATCAGTGGTGCATTGACAGCCATGAGCTTTCCCATTCTCGAGTTATCAACTTGAGGGAACCATATCATAAACTCACTCTTATCCTTTAGATCCTGGCTACATGCTTCTTTTATTAAGAAATGTGCGTCCTATTCGACCTAGGATGCCTTGACACCCTTGATGCATTGAATGTTAGTTTCATTCAAAGTCCAAAGGGGTTCACGACCCATAAGAATGCAAATATTATTTGCTATGTGTTTTATTTCTATGTATGTTTTGATATTTTACCTATCTTGTTGTTTTCGTTCTTGTCTTAGGCACTACTTACTATTAGTGTTCCTCAATTTTGAACTCATTACTCCTAAAATTGTTGTCATGTTAGGACCCCACAATACACTCTTAGATCCTATTCAAAACTTTTCTTCAATTCATCCCCTTAACTCATTCGTCAGTACATTAATCATCTCTAGGATCAACTCTTGCTTTGATAAAGGGTTTTGGTCTCATTCATAACCTTTTAGTACAACTTATCATTTTAGGATATCCGCTTCCTAATGCTCCAACATTTACATAATTTTATCCCACCATGATCCTTTTTATGTTTTCATTCTCATGTCGTACTCTAACTTTCACAACCTATAAGTTACATAGAACTCTCATTACTTCTATTCACTCCAAATGAGCCTAACTCATTATTTTCAAACGAGTAGAATATTCACTCTAGACTCCCGTGCATACTCTCTATTCCTAATTATAAATCCTTTCTTCTAAGGTTGACTAAAGTTAAAAATCAGAAATGGCCAGTCAAGCAAGGTTTATCGATCTTGTCAATAGCGAAGCTGAGCATGAAAGCTTGAGGTTGCATCAAAATAAAGTTATTTTGAGAATCAAAAGGCTAGAAAGAAGAATAGAGAGAATTAGTCGAATAATGACTGATCTTTGAGGTTCAGTTGAGATGCCACCAGGTTTTCCAAAGCCACTATCTGGAACAAACGTTATGACTCCCATCCACACCATGGAGTCTCCTATATTTACAAATTTACCTATGCCTGATCGTGATACACACATGTCTCCAAGTCTGTATTCAATTGCATTGCTGAAAACACTTAGTGAATTGACAAATACGAGTAAGGAAAAGGAGACGAAAGGACATGTTCCTAACAATGAGGCAGGATCCTCTCAACAACCTAAAATGAATAGTTCATCCAAATCAAGGGAAGAAGACAGATAGAATTGAGGGTTTGAACTTTCCATTATATGATGGGTCAGGAAACCCTTATTCCAATTTAAAAGCATACCTTGACGAACTAGCAGTTGTAGGGAAAAGTGATTGTCTCAAGAAGAAGCTCTTTGTTAGTTAACTTACTGGTCCTACATTGATGTGGTATGCGGAGAAATACACTAGCAAGTAGGCCTCTTGGAATAATTTGGTAAGTGACTTTATTAGGCGGTTCGACAATAAGTTTAAGACGAAGCTCATAGTTGAAACTGATTTGGTTGAGTCATAGTTTAGAGATAAGGGGAAGATGATCATTGACGATACATCTAAACCTCCAAATCCTAAAGTAAGTGTACCTCGCCCTCAACTAATATGGTACCCATCTCTAGAAATCGTCCCATCTTCCAATTACTTCCAAGCCTATTATCCCCAATCCTTCACTAAACCTCCTCTACAGACTGTTTGGTACCCACCTCTATTTATTTCTCCAATATCAAACTACCTTCCAAAGTCTTATCAAAATCTTCCAACAAACTACCAATCCACTCGATCAGGCAGACCTCAACATAATCTTTAAAAAATCCACCAAGACACTACACCCCTTTGGTTGAGCCCAAATCCCAACTTTATGAGAGATTAAGGATGGTTGGCTATATCATTCTAAAGTTTGTTCTTATCATTCAGGAATGAAAGGAGACACCACAAAAGAGTGTGGACTTTGAAATACAAAATTCAAGCATCGATTGATACCATAGTGATAAATATGATGAAGCCAAATCGTGATGATGATTGATTTACCAGGCTTGACTTGCAACGTTTCGAAATTGGTGTAGAGTATATCATGTTGATTCTCTGCTCTAGACTCTTAAACATTTGAAATTTATTCAAGTTTTTCAATTTGCAATTTTCTTTTTTGTTTTCCTTGTTTATGTAATTTGAACTACAATTGACCTGATTCCCCTATATCAGGGATACGTAGGTGCTCATTTAATGAGTTTATCTTATCACAATAATTTTTTATCTTTTCCTATTTTTCCCTTTTCTATATGGAGTTGGATAAATCAACAATGTGATGTGATATCAATTACAAAGTATGTTTTGAATTAACAAATCTGATGTTAAAAAAAGTCAACCTTACCCAATTCTCGGCTTACTATCTTCTTCATAATCATAATTGTAAAATCTACATCATGTTCTATCACTATCATATTTCGTGCATTAGGAGCTCAAATCTTTACACCTAGATTACTTATTAAGTCTTGGTCTTCATCCTAGAATGCCTTTTATTTTATATTTATTATGTTTTGAACCTATGCGTTATGTGGTAATTTTTGTTTGACTTGTTTATTTTACTTAAGGGTTGTCTAGCATTTTAACATCGAACTTAAGTGAGAATCTATAATATTACAAATATGCTCAATATACGAAAAGGTTTTCCTTCTCATCGCCAAAGGCAAATTACTATGCCTTCTTATCCTCGCCTTACCCATACACCCTCTCAACAATTTTCTTTTGCACATAACACTCTTTAAAGTGAAAGGATCAATTTAGATGAATGTTGGCAAAGGCTTCATGAATTGAAGAAAAGGTTGAATGAGGAACTGCGTTCTAGGGGTATCTACGACTTGAGGTGTGATAAATTATGTATACATCCGAAGATTGATTTACCTCCTGGATACAAAGTTCTAAAGTTCAACATATTTGATGGGCATGGGCATGGGGCTCTCCTTATGAGACTGTTTGTTCAAAGTTTGTCAGGAATGACACTCACATGGTTCGCCCAACAAGATTTCAATAAATAGCATAATTGGGAAGAATGGCTCAAGATTTTATGGGGCAATATAAGTTTAACATCAATTCTAGTCTAATAATGTGGGAATTGCTCATGATGAAGAGAAACTCTATGGAGGTTAGAGGCTTCCAAAATATGTCCTTCTGTACCTGAGGAGGAATTGGTCCAAATTTTCTTTAGATCACTAGATGGAATATACTTTTAGAAAATGTTCTTCCTGATTAGTCACAGGTTTGAGAGTCTAATTTTAATTGGAAAGAAATTGGAATATGAAATGAAGAATCCATCCAATAAAAAGAAAGAGGATTCATCACCCTCCATACCACAAACTCAAGGCTATCAAAATAATGAAGAGACCCACACTATTTTTGGTTGTCGAAACAAGGGTCTTCAAATCCAATCCTACTCTGTCCGGCAAGATTCTCAAAACAAGGCTTAATCCTACTCTATCAAACAAGATCCAATACATTCATGAAAAAGTATAGACCACATCACATGAATTGACGTGTAAATCTTTCCTATTTCATGTCAAAATTCTTATTTTACCCGCATTATGGATAACAACATTTTCTTGTTTTTTCTTTCTTTGTAATCATGAACTATGTTCAACCTGACTTGTATTTAGATATGTAGGCAGCCCACTCTGGGTCCAGTATTAATCTAATAAAATATTTTTCTTCTTCCTCTCTTTCTTACAAAACGTCAACCAACTCTTGGGCATATAAAGACAGATTACAATTGAGGTTATGATATTCAAATGTAGGACAACCATTTCTCTTGAACTAATGTTTTCTTTGATGCTATATGAATATAAGACTCCAAAGACAAAAATTGGGGCAGAAATTTTTGAGGTTTCAAGAAAACCTCAAAAATTTCACGAGTAAACAAGTTATACATTCACAGTGACGTACAAAAGGTATTTTTCATTCTAAACTGGGAAAGAAATTTTTTAGAATTCCTTAAAAATTTCATCAGGATGGAGTACAAGTCCCAACAATTTATGAAGTAGAAAACAACGACCAAGGAGTCAAATTGAACAAGGTACAAATCCACATTTCTTTTGACTAATAATTTTTCTTTGAGTGCAGGATTGATAGGTACAGATAGCAGGAATAACTCTGTCACCAGAAGCCTAACATCCAATCCAACATCGCGCTGAGAAGCCCAACAACTAATCCAATAATACAATAGATACACTTTCTTATCTCCTATTATCAGTATTATTATGGTTGTTTTCACTATATTGTTCAATATTCTATACAAACATATATATATCCATGCTAACCATTTTTATCTAGTTGGGCTAAAAGTGGCAAGACTAACAGGTATAGATGATAGAAATTATTCCATCATAAAAGGCCCATCAGCCAATCAAATGTCATATTGAGAAGCCTAAAATGTAATACCACAATGAGAAGCCAAACAGCTGATCCCATAGTACATTGAGAATCCAAACAGCTAATCCCACAGAGCATCGAGAGGCCCAAGAGCTGATCTCATCATTCCATAATACATCGAGAAGCCCAAGTGTTGATCCCACGATTCCACAGTGCATCAAGAAGTCCAACAGCTGATAAAACCCACTATTCCACAGTGCCTCGAGATGCCCAAGAATTGATCCCATGATTCCACAGTTCATCGAAAAGCCCAAAATCTAATCCTACAATGAGAAACCGAACATCTGATCCCAAACAACTAATCCCATAGTGCATCGAGAATCCAAACCACTGATCCTACAATATAACCTATATGCTTTCTTTATTCACAGATTTACTTTATGTCTATTAGGTGCTTATTGTTTACATACCCTAACCTTTTTCATCTAGTATACTATAAAGTATGTAGGTGACAGAGAAGGAGTACCCAAATAACAATAATTTTCATTCCTGTTTTTAAAATACCACTCTATTTATTCATTCATCACATAAACTCAACTTGAAACTCAACTACCTTTCATGTTCATGCCCCTCCTCATGTCATTATTCCAAAATCATATTCATTACCATATCAAAAACCCAAAACGTCATTGTTGATGCCCTATCTGTTGTCATTAACAATCTTTAGTAATATCAGTCATTCCTAAATCTAGAACTACACACGGCTTGATTCTCATTAAATCCGAGATATGTAGGTGACTTAAAAACAAAGTTTCAGCTACATTATTTTTAAACCCACCCTCCCGTGTTCTCATTGAAACAAATCATTCTTTCGATCAGAAAAAATTGGCTATTACGTCAACTTTCGTTGCTCAACAATTCTTTAATCATTCTCAAGGAACGAAGGGGTAGATATTGACATCCAATTTTGACCTTCCAAGGCTCTCTTAGGCTGTTATTTTTGTCAAAATTATTTAACTTTTAATATTAATATTTTTTGCACATTATTTTTGTATCAAATAATTTTCGACAAGCCACATTCATGATTTAAAAAATGCACAAATTATTTTATTACTTTTAAGTATCATTTTACAATTTATTAATTCAAATAAGAAATTTCACATAGTTTTATTAATATTTATTAAATTAGTTTTTTACGTAAATATGCACACTCACAATTTACAAATGCATTGTCTATTATTATTATTATTATTATTATTATTGTTGTTGTTGTTGTTGTTGTTGTTGTTGTTGTTGTTGTTGTTGTTGTTGAAAAAATAGCGGACACTTTGATAAAATTTCCTCTTTTGTATTTAATTTCGAACCAATTTTTAATCACTTAATTGTAACGTCCCGAGTCTGTACCCCGAACGTCACATGGTGCTCATAATCCCAAAGGACCACAAGCTAACCCATGACTGGTAACTATTGCAATAACTAAGTAATAATGCTCTAATAATTCAGAAATAGGCTGAATCTGCCATTAGGTTCATAACTGAAATCAAATACTGCTAAATAAATACTGAAACTGAGTATCTGTTTGAAATAATCTAGACCGAAATCCTCTAACTATCTAAAGGTAGAGTTGATGGGACAAGCCCCCAACTAACTCTGACTACTGAAAATATATTGATATACTGAAATAACAAATCTGTCCTCAAAGTATGAGGACTCACCACTCATCTGTTATGGATAAGCTGGGCTGCTAAGTACGATCAGGAGCCTGTGCGTCTGAACCTATGATATAAGATATCATAGCGCAAAATAAAGGTATGGGTCAATACTTTGAATATACTGGTATGCTAAGTGAGGTAGGTTGATATGCATGGGTTCATATGCATGAACAGTAATAGGATTAGTAACATGAATATAACTGAATGAGAGTACATGTATATCTGAAACTGCAGTAAATATTGATTATGCAATACTATGCATATAACTATGTAAGCTATAACTGAGATCATATTAACACGGAGAACTAAATTTTGATAACTGAATGACTAACATCTGAGCTTAGTGATAGCTATATTACTGTTAACTGGGTGACTTTTTATTATAGTCCTGATTCTGTAGAATTGAACTGAGTTCTATACTAAGCTAGGTGACTATATCTGACAGTCTTGGTTCTGTAGAATTGAAATGAGTTCTATACTGAGACTAAAACTAAAACTGTGGGAGGTAATCATCTAACCGACATGCCCCTATCTGAACTAATTAGGGTACAACCTATAACCCCAGTTGGAAGGGTGTCAGTACCATGCCATAGGTAAAGACAAGTTGCTAAGTCACCCTCATCTGGAAGGTGCTCAGAATGAGAATGGTAGTACCCTCAACTAGCAGGTAATACACCTTATCAACCCTCAACTGGTACGTTGATGTTTCAACCTATGCTGGCTACGTAGTTTTGGAACACAAGGACTAGTTCTAAGGATCACACCCTCTATTGGCAGGTGAGCCCCTATCCTTGGGTTCACTCGGTGCTGAATCCTGCTCTTAACTGAATAGACACTGAACTGATTTCTAAACAGTACTAGGCTGGACTGAACTGTTACTGATTATGTTAACTGACTGAACTGGACTAAGTTCACTGAGTTTTGTTATCTGACTGAATATACTAAGTTTTATACTGACTGAATACTATTGATCGTGATATTTTTTAGACTATTCTGTAACTACTATAGCTCTGGGTCAACAACTAGATTTTTCGAGTATTGGATACCCCAGGACTCGATAGGATGGGAAGTAAGGTATAGCATAACCTTAAAACATAATAATACTTGCTTACTAACAATGCATTTATTTAGACATTTTGTCAAATACTTGATATACATGAGCTTGTGCATGAATGGAATCATATTATAACATGTAGTTCTTTCACTAGTCAATTCACATATGCATTTTAACAAATACTTGGGGAGCATGGTTATTTCATATAGCAATAAATATGTAATAATATCATGGCTACTACATTCAACTTGTAGTTCAATATTTCAACATGAAGACCACATAAATCAACCCATAATTATCTAGTTTTCATGATACTTGTAGTAAATCCTGGAATTAAACCCCAAACATCAATTCACACATGAACACAATCCAATTTCCAACATGTAAATCATGAAATTATAAACTTGTAGTTCTGAAAAGGATTATTGGACTTCATGGGTGAAAGTAACCCATGAATGAACACCTAACATACCTTGGTAAATAAATACATGAAGATTAAAGGTGTGTTCTTGAAGCTTGGACTTGAAATTAAATGCCCTAGAGTTTATTCTTGAGAGAAATTTGTGAGAAATTGAGAGGAAGTGAGTAATTTTGCCTTTTGGAATGTTTAATATCATGTTTTAGGCCCGAATAGAAGTAGAAAAATGACACAAATACCCCTCTGTATGTGGATTTTTAATTACTAAAATTTTGCCTGGTGACGCGTTAGGCACCGCGCCGCATCAATGGTCGATGCGATGCATTGATATCACATTGGCTCACTGGAATTTGCACTGAAGGATGATGTAAAGTTCTGGTCTACGTGATGGGCAATGCGACGCATTGAGATCACGTCGATCCACTATCTTGGTCTCCAAAACATGCCTCAAACGATTATTTAAAAAATCTAAAACTTGTTCGAGAATACGTACTCACATTACAGATCATGAATCCACCTAAAAATTGACATTTAATGTCGTAAGGATCGTAAAATAGGATCGCCAACTTATGAAGGCTAAAAAAATATTCTAAGTATAAATACTTAGCTAAAATTTCTAAGTCTAGGACCTCTTTTCAAGCTTTAAAGGACTGAGTTAAGCTTAGGATTTTGCGGGGTCTTACAATATCTCTCCTTTAGGAATATTCATTCTTGAATGAGACTGGCTAAACTGAGGATACTAATAGACTGAGTTTACATACTGGACATACACAACTGAAGCATGATTTCATGAATGAAACTATTGATATACTTAGTTTTCATAGTTACCATGCATAACTGAAGCATGATTGAATTCTGAAGAAATGACACATGATAGAACTTTTTTCATGAAAGTATGCATGGCATGAGAATGCTATGCATCTAAAACTGTTACCAGGTTGGTCAAGGAAATCTGAGCATGAGATTGAGTAAATCTAAGGAAGACTGTTACCTTGAGCTGAGTTTAAGTTTGCAAAGAAGAGGTGAGGATACTTGGTATACATATCTGCTTCTGCTTCCTAAGTAGCTCCCTCAATAGACTGATTCTGCCAAAGAACTTTGACTAGATGAACTTCTTTTTTCCTCAGTCTGCGAAACTGATGATTGAGGATTTCGACTGGAAAACATCTATACCCTTTATAGGTATTATAACTGCTGGGTTACTAATGCACTTCTTTATCATAGAAACATGAAACACTGGGTGTACTGAAGCTAAATCTGAAGACAACTCAAGCTCTTAAGCTTCCTTTCTAAAATGGCTTAGAATTCGGTAGGGACTGACATATTGGGTACTGAGCTTCCCCTTCTTGAAAAACCTCTTCACTCTCTTCATAGGAGAGATTTTCAAATACACATTATCACCAATCTCAAACTCGAGATCCTTTCATCGCACATCTGCATAAGAATTCTATCGGCTATGAGTTGTCTTAAGCCTTTCCCTGATCAATTGAACTTTTTCCAAGGTATCAAATACCAAGTTAGGCGCTACCACTGCAGCTACACCTACTTCAAACCAAACAATTAGAGGTCTACATCTCCTCCCATAAAGCACCTCAAACGGAGCCAACTGAATACTGGAATAATAGTTGTTGTTATACGCAAACTCAATCAATGGCAAGTGGTTATCCAAACTACCTTCAAAGTCAATGGAACACTCTCTTAACATATCTTCTGGAGTCTAGATGGTCCTTTTTGCTTGACCATCTATCTAAGGGTGAAAGGATATATTGAGGTGAACTTAGGTACCAAGACCCTTTTGGAAGGCTTTTCAAAAATGAGAGGTGAACTACGTACCTCTATATAAATGATGGACAATGAAACTCCATGCAATATGACCAACTCTTTAACATAGATCTTGACATAATCCTTGACTAAATAAGAGGTATGAACTGGTAAAAACTAAGCTGATTTAGGCATCCTGTCTATAATGACCCAAATCTAATTATGCTGGCAAAGAGTATGGGGAAAACCCGTCAAAAAATCCATGTTCACCTCCCTGTACTTCAAAGTGGGAATACTGAAATCCTGCATAGGTCCACTAGGCTTCTGATGCTCGATCTTAACCTGTTGACATGTTGATCATTTAGCTACAAACTCAGCAATGTCTCTCTTTATCCCACTCTACCAATAGAATTCCGACAAATTGCGGTACATCTTGGTAGCCCCTAGGTAAATCAAGTAGCGTGCACCATGCACTTCTGCAAGAATCCACTGTCTCACACCATCTACATATGGCACACACAGTCTTCCTTGGCAACGCATCACACCATCTCCCTCTTGGGAGGAAACCTCTACTTTCTGATCTTTGACAGGCTTTTTTAGTTTGACTAAATTGGGATCTCTATTCTGCACCCATACACTACCCTCTACTGAATCAACTAAGTGGATACCTAGTCGGGAAAGCTGATGAACTTCTTGAACTAACTTCTTCTTACCATCCTCCATGTGGGCAACACTACCATACACATCCTACTGAGAGCATCAGCTACTATATTGGCTTTGCTCGGATGGTATAGAACACTCATGTCATTGTCTTTCAACAACTCAAATCACGTTCTTTGATGCAAATTTCGGTCTTTTTGAGAAAATACATACTGTAGGCTTTTATGGTCTGTGAACACATCAACATGTACCCCATACAAATAGTGCCTCCAAATCTTTAAGGTAAACACTACAAATGTTAACTCAAGATCATAAGTGGGGTAATTCTTTTCATGGGGCTTAAGTTGTCTAGAGGTATAGGCTATGACCTTACCTCTCTACATCAAAACATACCCCAACAAACTATAGAAGCATCACAATATAACACAAACCCATCTGAAACATCTGGTAAAGTCTAAAATGGGGCTGTTTTGAGTTGAGTCTTCAACTCATGAAAACTCTTCTCACAAGAATCTAACCACTAGAATTTGACTTTTTTCTGAGTCAATCTGGACATGGGGTATGCAATGGACAAAAATTCTTCAACAAACCATCGGTAATAGCCAGCCAAACCAAAAAAATTCCTAATATATAATAGAGAGATGGTCTTGGGCTAGTTTCTTACTACTTTGGTCTTTTGAGGGTAAACTCTAATGCCATTACCAAAAACTATATGGCCAAGAAAGGCTAGTGACCTTAGATAAAATTCGCACTTACTAAATTTGGAGAATATCTGATGTGCTCTGAGGGTCTATAACACTATTCTGAGATGGTCTGCATGATCATGTTCAATGCGGAAGTAGACAAGAATATCATCGATGAAGACTATGACAAACATGTCCAAGTACTTTTGAACACATGGATTATCAAGTCCATGAAAGTTGTTGGGGCATTGGTAAAACCAAATGACATGACTAAGAATTTAAAGTGACCATACCGAGTTTGAGAGCCATTTTTGGAATGTCATATTCTCTGACTCTGAGCTGATGATAGCATAATCTGAGGTCTATCTTATAAAAGTAGCTGGCACCCTGAAGTTGATCAAACAAGTTATCAATTTTATTAAGTGGATACTTATTCTTGACCGTGACTTTGTTTAACTGAAGGTAGTCTATACACATTCTAAGAGAACCGTCTTTCTTATGCACGAATAGAACTGGTGTACCCCTAGGAGATACGTCGAGTCTGATGAATCCCTTATCTAGGATATCCTTCTACTATTTTTTTAATTCCTTGAATTCTAGTAGATCCATTTTGTATAGAAGAATAGAGATAGGCAGAATATCAGGAAGAAGTCTATTCCAAAATTAATTTCCCATTTGGGAGGAACCCCGAAAAAATCTTTGGGAAATACATTAATAAATTTACATGCTATTGGAACTGTCTCAAGACCGGGAATATAGGAACTAGAATCCTTAACTCAAACAAGATGATAAACACATCCCTTAGATATCAATTTTCTCACCCTTAGGTAAGAAATAAGCTGACCCCTAAGTGCTGAAGTACTACCTCTTTATTCAAGGACAGGTTCATTCAGAAACTAAAAATGGACAATTTTGTTACTGCAGTCAACTAAAGCATAACATGAATAAAGCCAATCCAAGCTAAGAATAACTTCAAAATTTGTCATCTCTAATTCTACTAAGTCTGCTGAAGTGACTTTCTGAGATACTATAACCAGACAGTTCCTGTATACTTTTTGGGCTATAAAAGATTTACCCACTGGGGTAGAGACTGAGTAGGGCTCTTCTAGGATTTCGAGACTGACTCCGAAGTCAACATCTATATAAGGAGTTACAAAGGATAAAGAATCTCCTGGATCTAGCAAAGCATAAACATGTAAGTGATGAACTTGTAATGTACCAGTGACCACATCAGGAGAACTTTCTTTATCCTATCGAGACTGGAGTACATAGATTCTATTTGGTCGCTGCTCACTGGTGGCACTGGAAGTGTTACCCTATAGATTTGGGAGATCAAACTGAGCTGAAGGACAACTATACTGACCTTGAGAACTTGACTGAGGCGATCTCTGATTCTATGGCCTGACTTACCACATCTGAAACACACATTGCTTCTAGCTCTGTAGACACCCTGATGGTTTTTGCCACACTTCTGGCAAAGAGGATTTGTTTGGGCACTGTTAACACTACCCTAAGGTTTCGGGCCTAGTGCCCTATCTTTATTACCGTCTCTGAATTTTGGCATTGGAGCACTGGTTGAGGACGGAGATGGAACTGAAGATTTTGGGCATAACTAGAAATAATTTCCATCCTCTGACTTAGGTTGAGCAAAGTTTAAGCTACCTATTCTAGCCATCTTATTCTCTCTCTCCTTATCCTTATTCGTAACCTCCTCTATCTGTTGAGTATGGACCATGAGCTTGGATATGTCCATCTTCTTAATCAACATTGTGGCCCTACACTCTTTGACCATACTGTTAGACATATCCAATATATACTTACTCATCTTAGATCTTCTATCTACTACCACATGAGGGGCGTATCTAGTTAATTGAGTAAATATGAGAGAATACTCCTTCACTATCATGTTTTCCTATTTTAGATTAATAAACTCCAAAACCTTTGCTTCCCTTTACTTTAGTGGGAAGAACCTATCAAGAAAAGCAGTATCAAACTGCTCCAATTCTATGGGCCCTACATCAGCGGCCCTCTTTGCCTTCCACTACTTGAACCATGAGTGTGCCATATCCTGCAACTGATATATGGCTAACTCAGCACTCTCACTAGCAGTCACCCCCATAATATCTGTGACTTTCTACACCTGATCAAGGAATTCCTATTGTTTCTCATCTGACTTAGACCCTGTAAATAATGGCAGATTCATTTGGATAAAGTCCCAAATTCTAGATGTATCAGTATTGGCCACTGGGTTGGCTTGAACAGCTACTGGACGTTCATTTTGGGCTGCCACAAAATGAGCTAGAATGGTGAAAGCTGCTCTAAATTCTTCATGGGAAACATGCTCATCCAGGGATCTGGCTGGATGAGTGGAGGTGCTAGCTAGTTTCCTATTCTTCTTTTGTTAGTCCTTTTTTATGGCATATTCTATAAATGGAAGGGAAACATAAAGTAGACAGAGAGTTTAACTTGATATCATACCCACTCACACGATATGAATACTAAAAGAAGGGAAACTTATCCTAAAATGCCTCATAGCCTCTTGTTCATAAGTGTGGCATGCTACAGACTTATGCCTAAGACTCTACTAAACACGACTTTCAGACTTCCTAAGATACTGTTGAACCTTAGGCTCTGATACCAAGTTTGTAACATCCTGAGTCTGAACGTCAAACATCACATGATACTCATAATATCGAAGGACCACAAGCTAACCCATGACTGGTACCTACTGCAATAACTGAGTAATAATACTATAATAATGTGGAAATTAGGTTGAATCTGCCATAAGGTTCATAACTAAAATCAAATACTGGTAAATAAATACTGAAAAATGAGCATCTGTCTAAAATAATCTAGTCCAAAAGCCTCGAACTGTCTGAAGGTGTAGTTGATGGGAAAAGCCCCTAACTAACTCAAACTACTAAAAATATACTGAAATACTAAAATAATAACACAGTCCTTGAACCATAAGGACTCACCACTAAGTATGTTACTGATAAGCTGGGCTGCTAAGTACGACCAAGAGCTCGTGCGTCTGAACCTATGATAAAAGACATCATAGCGTAAAAGAAAGTTATGCATCAGTACTTTGAATATACTGGCATGCTAAGTAAGGTAGGCTGATATGCATGGGTTCATATTCATGAACAGTAACTGGCTGAGTAACATGAATATAATTGAATGTGAGTACATGTATAACTGAAACTATGGTAAATACTGATTATGCCATACTATGCATATAACTACGTATACTATAACTGAAATCATATTAAAAATGAGTATTAAATTCTGATAACTAATTGACTAATATCTGAGTTTACTGATAACTGTATTACTGGTAACTAGGTGACTATTTTTGACTCTTTTGGTTCTGTAGAACTGAACTAAGTTTTATACTGAGCTGGGTGACTATGTCTGATAGTCTTGGCTGTGTAGAACTAAACTGAATTCTATATTGAGACTAAAACTGAAAATGTGAGAGGTAATCATCTAATCAACATTAGCATTTATTTAGACATTTTTTCAAATACTTGATATACATGAGCTTGTGCATGAATGAAATCACATAATAACATGTCATACTTTCACTTGTCAATTCACATATGCATTTTAACAAACACTTGGGAGCATGGTTATTTCATATATCTCAATAAACATGTAAAAATATCATGGCTAATACATTCAACTTGTAGTTCAAGAGTTCAACATGAAGACCACGTAAATCAACCTACAATTATCTAGTTTTCATGAAACTTGCAATAAATCAACGAATTAAACCCCAAACATCAATTCACACCTGAACACAATCTAATTTCCAACATGTAAATCATGAAATCATAAACTTGTAGTTTTAAAAAGGGTTCTTGGACTTCACGGGTGAAGGTACCCATGAATGAACACCTAATATACCATGGTAAATAAATTTGTGAAGATAGATGGTGTGTTCTTGAAGCTTGGACTTGAAATTAAATGCCCTAGGGTTTGTTCTTGAGAGAAATTTTAGAGATATTAAGAGGAAGTGAGTGATTTTGACTTTTGAAATGATTAATCTCTTGTTTTAGGGCTAAATAAATGTGGGCAAATAACCCTCTGGATGCAGATTTTTACTTACTGAAATCGTGTCCAGTGATACATTGGGCGCTACGCTACATCGATGGTCGATATGATAGCTAACGCGACACGTTGATATCATGTTGGCTCACTGGAATTTGCACTGAAGGCTTATGAAAAGTTCTGGTCATTATGATGGGTGACGCGATACGTTGAGATCACGTTAATCCACTTTTTTAGACTCCAAACATGCCTCAAATGATGCTCGAAAAATCCAAACCTCATCCGAGAACACCTATTGACATTCCTGATCATTAATCCACCTAAAAATCAACATTTTAAGGTCGTAAGGATCATAAAATAGGATCGTCAACTTATGAAGGCTAAAAACCACATTCTAAGTATAAACACTTAGCTAAAATTTCTAAGTCTGGACCTCTTTTCAAGATTTAAAGGACTGAGTTAAGATTAGCTAGGATTTTGCGGGGTCTTACATTAATATCAATTTTAGACATATTTTTCCTCAATTCTACTTTTTTACACAGCCTAAACTTTAAACTCAAAACTCTAAATCCCTCATTTCAGCTAAAGAGCCACATCAACCTCTTTCTCTCTACACCCTCTCTTTCCCTCCACTTCTCTCTAACCACCACTTCTATCGCCGGCCAGCCAATGGTGCCGCCACTACATCTTATTCTTCTTTTCTCCTTTCCCATGGACGGTAACCCTCTCCTTTCAATTTTTTTATCAAAGCAACCCTCCCTATTCTTTAATAGAACGGAAAACTTACACACTCTCACAGAAAAACTTTAAGCAAAAGGAAACAATTTTACTTTATTACTTTTTCATAATTATTCTCGGAGCATTGATCTTGACTTTTCTACGGCAATTCACACTTGAATCCTGTACTGCTTGGTTTTCTTATTATTATTTTTTGTTATCGTCCATCAGTAAGTCATTATCGACACTATTTTCATTCTCTACGTGATAATTGAAGTATATTATGAAAATCATTAGAAGGCATGCCTATATGATTTAATTCAAAATAATTATGTCGTACGTGTTTTCTACGTCCTTATCTCACTGCTTCACCACTTGAATGTGTTGGTATCTAGTTTTTCTTTTGTATGTTGTGATATCTTGATTGCATTAACAGGTATTGTTAAAGGGTATTTCAGAATTGGAAGAGTCATTTGGGAGTTTGGGAAGGGCGTGTAACTTGTTTTAGTTTAGTCTAGTTTTGTTACTTTGTAATTTATTGTACAAATGCTAATGGTGTAATGATAAATTTGGGACTGCTCGGGGGGCGGGAATTTATGTGCTCTATGAATCACGTAGGCAAACATAATTTTGGTTTTTGAATTTATGTGTTTAACGTGAGATATGATCACTTAGGCAAGACATAGGATCAACAATAAATCTATCTTGTCACCTAGGAATCTTACTTTAGGGAATTGATTAGGATATTAAATTAAGTTTAATCATGTTAATTTAACCAATAGCATGTCAAATTAATTTTCAGCATTTATATTTGCTTTTCTGTATGTTTCTATTTATTTTCAGCATATTGATAAAATTTTTCAGTATTTAAAATATAGTTTCAGCCTAATTTACTTTCCAGCATTTAAAAAATAACATTAAAATTACTTTCTCGCATCTAAAACTAATTCTTAGCGTATTAAATATTTTTTCAATTGTCAAAATGTAATCTTCAGCATATTAAGTTAATTTTCAGCATTTAAAATAA
This sequence comes from Capsicum baccatum var. pendulum, assembly GCA_030864225.1. NCBI lineage: Eukaryota > Viridiplantae > Streptophyta > Magnoliopsida > Solanales > Solanaceae > Capsicum > Capsicum baccatum. Next base: position 179,089,690 of record CM061556.1, on the reverse strand, counting down.
CTTCCAGCATCTGAAATTACTTTCCGACATATAAATTTGATTTTTCGGTACATTAAATTAACAACAAATGAATTTTAGGCATATTGAAACAAATTTTTAGAATATAAAAAGGAATTTCCAGCAATATTTTATTAACTTTCAGAAGTAATTTCTCGAATGTTAACCATTTTCAGCAGCTAAAGATGTTTCCTTGCACTCTATAAATTAGTTCTCAACACTTCGATCGATTTATGACATATTTTGCATAACATTTATTACTTCCTGACACATTTACTCAACTTTTGACTTGTCGTTAACAAATTTGTGACATTGTTTTAAAATGATTCAACAATTATCGTTCGTCACACTAGTCAACTATATGACACCTAGACATCATGCCTATAGGTTAACCACATAAAAAATAAATAATTATTTGTCTTAACATGTCAATCACTTTAACCATCTCTTAATTAACCAAGAGGCCTAATTAAGACTATTGTGTTCTACTTGTCATCCTATTTGTTTCGTTCTTTGAGTCCTGCTTGAAAACATTGCTTTGTTTGTCTAGACCACAAATCCAAAATAGCAAAGCTCAATGCCTCTTGAGCGATAAGTGGGACGATAGACATTCTAGAGGCATTAGTTTTACCGTTTCTTTTTAGAATGCTTTTTAATTTGATAACCAGCCTAGGTGGGTGGGGGTGTGTAGTCATTCGAAAGTGATAGTATCCAATATTTATTACATTACGTATGACATTGTCACTTGTCTAAGAATCTGTTGTCCAACTAATGGTCGGATAATGATTAACAAGTTGGGACTCTGATCCGAATGAAACCAAAAATATTTCCTTGGTTTGAATTTTTGATTTGATTCTTTTATTTTATCTACTTATCTATTTGGGGTAGTTAGTTTATTTAAGCAGTCCCCTATGCTATTATTTGTGTCATTCTTGCTTTTATTATTCTTTTATTAGTTCTTGTGTTGTTTACCACTTAGGTAGTTATCAAATAAGAATAGCCAAATAACATGTTTGTTCATTAATTACTTTATTACTTAGTTAACATTAAGTTAATAAAATAAGTGAACTTTTCTTGTTTACATAGAATTCCCACATAAAATATGAATTTGGTCAGGAACCACCTTTTTGGACCTTGAAAGGTGCCTAACACCTTCTTTTTGAGGTAATTTGAACCATTACTTGAATTTCTAGTGAACTAAGACAAAATAAAAACAAAATAGGTTATTAGTTAGCCCAGAGCGATGCCCTAATGCAACTTAATACGTTAGGTGGTGACTCTTCACATCCTCAAACAATCTTAAAAAGAGTTAGTCACATCGAATCCCTCCTCTCACGAGAAAAATAGGGAGCGACAGTTGGGTGTCTAGAAGATGATTAATTCAATTCTAAAATTTATTTTTTTATTGGGAGGTACCCCGAGTAGATCCTCTGCAAGACTTCTGGAAACTTATTAACTACACAAACTGACTAAATGGTTAGGGTTTTAGATTGAGTGTCTTTAACCTGAACTAAGTGGTAGATATACCCTATTAAAATTAAATTTCTGGCTTTAAGATAAGAGATGAAATGACCCTTGGGACATACTAAACTACCCTCTCACTCGAGGATTGACTCATTAAGGAATTAAAACTTCACCATTTTGGTGCGTCAATAAACTGATACGAAGCATGAACGGAGCAAATCCATGCCTAGAATGACATCAAAATATATCATCTCTAGCTCTATTAAATCTACTAAAATGACCTTATGGAGAACTATAATAAGGCATTTTATATACACCGATCTGGCGACAACTTACTAACCAACTAAGATATAAACTGAGAAAGGTTTAGAAAGACTCTCGAGAATTATACCAAAGTTCACAACAATAAGTGGGGTCACAAAAATAAGGGCCAACCCAAATATAACAACACATAACTATCAACATGAAAGACGCAAAGTATACCAGTGACTACACCTAGGAAACTCTCCTAGTCCTGGCAAGAAAGTATTTTATAAAACTAGTTTTGATATTGACCGCCACTGGTACTAAAAGATTATACCTTTTGTGGAGATAGGCAGCTTGAATGAGCTATTGAAGTCATGGACTGAGCTTGAGGGCGAGTGTCACAACCCAAGACTACCCTCTTATCGTGACACGGTGCTTAAGGCCACTATTGACCCCAAGCTAACCCATGATATGGTACATGGTGTAAAGACTAAAAGAAAATAACAATATACTGTGTGAAAGTCATTCATGAAAATATTTGAATGTTACAACAATAACAAAGGTGTTGAATAGTCATTATTAAAAACATACTAACCGTCTGACCATCTGAAAGACTCTAAACATGATAAGTTGTTGGTACAGGTCCCCAAATAACTCTGACTACTGCAATAACATAAAATATTACTAGAAAGCATGATAAAAAGTATGAATAGTCCTGGACTGATAAGGACACACCAAAGCTGCAGCTGAGTGATACAGGGAAAAACTAAATACGATTTGGAAACTGAGCGCCTGAACCTATATTATGAAATAAATATAACACAAAATAGATTATGTAGTCAGTTCTTTGAATATATTATTATGTAAGATGGGACTAATTGAAATACTTAGAATTAATGAGAATGAATGCATGGACATGTTAAATGAATGCAAGACCAAGCATAAACATGTATTGAAATAATTTGTAACACTAAATAACTGAATAACTGATAAACTGAACACTTGGTCATGCAACTTTGAGCTGCTATAATTTGAATACTGAACTAAAATTGTGACAGGTAACTTGTAATATCCCGCACTTTTTCCTAGCTCAATTTAGCTACTAGAATATCAAGGGTTAGCTTAAAAAATGAATAACCTTTGATAAATATGGAATTTTCCAGTTCTAGATTATCCAGTATGTAGAAAATTGAATTAGCTTTGCAATGATACCAATTTTTTCCTAAATCTGATACTCGGGTGAGAAGTATGGAATTTTTAGTAAAAACAACGTGCCATTTAGGAAAGCACTGCATCATGGAGAAGGCCAAATTGGAAATTTTCTGATTCCAGTAGACCATTGTGATTGACTCACGTCACATTAAAGTCCTAGGTCCCATTCGTCCTTTTCCAGTGGCTCACCACTATGGTGGACCATCGCGGTGATGGATAAAATGGGACTTGTTCCTTATCCAATAGCCCAACGCAATTGGCCCGCATTGCAATAGCATACAAAGTCAGGAATTTCTCCCTTATTCCTCTGATTAAAAATTTTAAAAGGGCAATTAGGTCAATCCCTAAGCCCCTAATACATCAAAAACAAAGAATTATGCTAATTATTAAGCACTTAAAGCATATTTTCATCAATTTCTTCTCAAAGAAAATCCTAGAGTGCAAAACTTAAGTTCCAGGAAATCTAATTTCCTGGATTGTTTCTCCAATAAAACCCAAAATTGAGGGTTTCCAAATCAAGATACTCAAGAGTTTATCTTCAAGAGCACAAATAGAGATTCAAGTTCAAGCTTTCTTAGAAATTTCATTAATTAAGGTATGTGGGGTTTATGAACAAGGATCTTCATTCATCATTGTGCCCAAAACTAGATTTTAACTACAAATTTACATGTCTTTATATGAATATACATGAGATTTAAATTAGGGTTCATACCCATTATGGTTGATTTCAAGATTATGAGTTTCTGAGATATTTTGATGTTAAATTGCATGTCTATTTCCATAGTTTCATGTGTATTGCGGTAAATTCCAGATTTTGGGTTGAATTACCATTATTTTTATTACCAAGCATGAATATTATTGATATTTTGACATGACATTGATGCAGGGATTATTACCCCTAGATTGAATATTATTATTCCAAGAAAGATTATGCTTTAAGTATTATATGGTTAGTTTAATTTTTGATTTTCAATAAAGATTTGACCTTTGATCCTCAAATAATATTTGGAATCCTATTTATAGATTTAATACAATTTACAGAAAATAGATTAGCTTTATTTACAGATTTAAATTAGATAAATGCATAATTGGTTTTATAATACACCCTTATGCTATTTTTTAAAAGTGTATTTTCAATAGAATGATCATACTGATTAAAGGGAGTAGTATTTAGCACTGAACGGGAAGTATGGGTTTAGCGCATCCTACTTCCACATAACTATGAGCCAATGTAGGTACAGATTCAGATTATTCCCATTTCTATACGGATGACAGTTACAAATGTGATCACTTAGATTAGGTTATACTCCTTGGCAAGAGTATGACACCTCTTCCCATCATGAGGTTTTCCCCATAGGGGAATAAAACATTGGACTCTATGTTAGCTCACATGGTTTATGCCAGTTAGAAGAACCTTCATAAAGAATAGTGCAATCGTAAATGAAAAAAATAACAAAAAACTTTAAGAAAACTAAGTGTAAAGGCTCACAACTTTATTCAGATTATGCTTTAGAGAAAGATATTAACTACGAATTTCACTTTTCAGTGTTTTAGATATAAGAGTAAGTCCTTTATACACTTAGACAGTATGATTTAAAGAGGGAAAACAAGTACAACTTTTATAACTAAATATTATGTCTCACTAGATTTATAAAGTAAGATTTGCTATTCATGATTATGGATTTTCAGTTTTCGCTCAGATATTCCCGATTATGTGAGTCATTTACATTCAACATGCATTGTTTTTACAAATTAATGATGATGATGGAGAGATATTGTTTTACTTATGTATTCACCCCCATATACTCAGTACATCCTCAAAGTGTTGATCCACATATATGTCTATGTACTACATTGTCTCATAATATAGGTTCAGGTGCTCAGTTTCAGCAGCATGAGTGATTTTGAGCATCTTCATCTACATCACGACCATTGGTGAGTCCTCATTGTTCGGAGACTTAGTCATTTAGATTTTTAGCTTTCTAGTACAGACGATTTTAGTATTATTCAGACATTTGTAGTTAGCTGGGGATTTATCCTAGTGACTCTCTAGCATTAGTAGTAGAGGCTTGTGAGACCGCTAGATTTGATTTATATTTTTAATATTGATTTATTAGACTTTTGAGATTAGTATCTTTAGATATTCTCAGTTAACTCAGATTGTTTTCTGCATTTAGTGTGATTTTATATCTATATTCCTTTATTTTGAAATTCAGACTTAGAAAAAGGTAGACAGGGTTAGCTTAAGGCTACTCATAGTCTTGAGCACCGTGTGACATCTTGGGACCAAGTTTTGGTGTGTTACTAACTTGGTATTAGAGACTAAGGTTTATAAGATTCCTAGGGAGCCAGACAAGACGCGTTACATAGACTCTTGATCATGGGTGTGAAGCACGCCATATTTATGTGCAAGAGGCTATGGGAAATTCTTAGGAAATCATCTCTTTCTATTATGATCAATCATGCTTACAATATCTGTATTTGCTTTTAACTTGTGCTTTTATATGATAGTTGAATATGCTTCCTTGTCGAGCTAATGCCCATAGGAATGATAACCAGCCACCCCAGCCTGCTGACCCTCTAAATAAGAATGTATCCCATGCTGTGTTTTGGGTTGTCTTTCAGGCGGTTTCCTAGGAAGTGACTGCCAATGTTCATGGCAACCATCAGGATGCAGTCCCACTTTAGTAGAATGGTGATTTTATAGCAACCATAATCTGAGACTTTATGAGAATGAATCTGCTAAAGTTCTTTGGGTCAAAAGTAGGTTAGGACCCATAACTTTATTTAGATGAGGTGAAGAAGATCACCCAGATTATGCATCTTTCTGAAGAGGAGAGTGTAGAGTTAGCATCCTATAGATTGAAGGATGTAGTATATGATTGGGTAGTTATGAGAAAGAATAGTGGAGGTGAGAATACAACTCCTTTGAGTTGACAGGTCTTTTAGAATATATTTCTAGACAGGTTCTTTCTGTGTGAAATGACAGAAGCTAAGATAGAGGAGTTTTTGAACCTGAGGTAGGGCTCAATGACAGTGAAGGAGTATTGCCTTAAGTTCAATCAGTTTTTAAGTATTCCCCTGATACGATGGCTGATCCTAGGGAAAGTATGGGTAAGTTTGTTACTAGAGTATCTGCTTTGGTAGTCAAGAAGGTTAGGAATACCATGCTTATTGGGGACATGGATCTTTCTAGGTTGATGATTCATGCCCAGTAAATTGAGGTAGAAAACTTAAAGGGAAGAGAGAAAAGTAATAAGAAGGCTAGAATAGGGCAGTTTGAGTATGGCCAGACTAAGTATAGAGGGGCAAATTATTTGCAGTTTTAGAATCATTCATCCATGCCAGCACCTTCTTCAGTTATTTCTCCCGCTCCTAAAGCTAGGCAGGAGCAGTGGGGTAAGTACATCATGTTTAGATATTAGAATAGTGTGATTTGAAATCCCAATTATCCTCTATGTGCTAAGTGTGGTAAGAATCATTTTGATGACTGCTTGTTAGGACAGAAAAGTTGTTATAGTTGTGGTAAAATGGGACATTAAATTAGAGAGTGTCTGCATGCTAAGCAGGGAAACAGAGATGTTCATCCTCAGACTCAGGCTACTAGTGCACTAGCTCCTCTAGGTCGCCTAGTTCCTCCTCATGGCGCATTATCCAGTACCAGTGGCGGTCAGTGCTAGAATCGGTCACTGGTATGCTTTGTGTCTTTCATCTTGATGTATATATGTTGTTAGACCTCAGTTTAAGTTTTTGTTATGTCACCTTATTAGTTGCAGTAAATTTTAAAGTAAGTCCTGAATAGATCCCTAAGCCCTTCTTGGTTTCTACCCTAGTGGGTGAGTCAGTTGTTGCCAAATAGATTTATAGAAAGTATCCTATCACTGTCCTTTATAAAATCATGTTAGCAAACTTAATAGAGTTAGATATGGTTGAATTTGACCTTATTCTTAGTATGAATTTGCTCCATTCTTATTATGCATCCATAGATTATCGTACTTGAGTGGTGAAGTTTCAGTTTCTAGATGAGCAAGTCTTTGAGTGGGAAGGTAATTCAATGTCACCCAAGAGTTATTTCATATCCTACCTTAAATCCAGAAAGTTGATATCAAAAGGGTGTATCTATCATCTCGTTCAAGTTAAAGACACTAAGTCTGAGACTCCAAAAGTTTAGTCAGTCAGTGTAGTCAATGAGTTTCCTAATTTTTTTCCCAAAGATTTGCCAAGGGTACCTCCTCATAGGGAAATAGAATTAGGTATTGAACTTCTCCCAAATGCTTAGCCTATTTTTATTTCTCTATACCGTATGTCTCCAGCTGAGCTTAAAGAGTTAAAATAACAGCTTAAAGATTAATTAGATAAAGACTTTATAAGGTCATTATTTCTCCATGGGTCGCTCTTGTCCTATTAGTGAGAAAGAAAGATAGTTCATTGCGAATAGACATTGAATATCATCAACTGAATATAGTCATGGTCAAAAACAAATATCCTCTTCCTAAAATTGATGACTTATTTGACCAACTCTAAGGTGCAAGTTACTTCTCAAAGATAGACCTTACATCTAGCATCATCATCTTAGAGTGAGGGAATGTGATATTCCAAAGATAGCTTTCCAAACTTGTTATGGTCATTTAGAGTTTCTAATTATGTCCTTTGAGCTAACAAATGCCCCCGCAACCTTCATGGACTTGATGAACAAAGTGTTCAAATTGTATCTGGACATACTGTCATAGTCTTTATAGATGATATCCTTGTCTATTCTCGTAGTGAGTACGATCATACAGACCATCTTGGAATTATGTTGCAAACTCTTAGAGTTCACTAGATGTTTGCCAAATTCAGCAAATGTGAATTTTGACTAAGGTCAATATCTTTCCTCGATCATATTGTTTCCAGTAAGGAAATCAAAGTTGATCCCCAAAAGACAAAAACGGTAAGAAACTGACCTAGACCTATCTCTCCATTAGACATTAAAATTTTCTTGGGTTTAGATGGCTATTACAGATGTTTCATTGAGGGTTTCTCATCTATTGCATCCCCTATGTCTAGATTGACCTAGAAGAAAGTTAAGTTCTAGTGGATAGATTCATGTGAAAAAAGTTCTCAGGACCCAGTTTTATCATTACCTGATGGTACAGATGGTTTTATTATCTATTGTGATGCCTCTAGAATCGGTCTGGGTTATGTTTTGATGCAGAGAGGTAAGGTTATATCCTACGCCTCTAGACAACTTAAGTCTCATGAAAAGAACTACCCTACCCATGATCATGAGTTAGCTGCTGTTGTATTTGTTTTGAAAATCTGGAGACACTATCTTTATGGGGTGCATGTTGATGTGTTTACAAACCACCAAAATTTAAAGTATGTATTTACTCAGAGGGAGTTAAATATTTGTCAGATAAGGTGGTTAGAATTATTGAAGGATTATGATATGAGTATGTTGTATCATCCGAGCAAGGCCAATGTAGTGACAGACACCCTTAGTAGATTGTCTATGGGTAGTGTTGCTCATGTGGAGAAAGATAATAAAGAGTTAGTTCGAGAAGTGCACCAGTTAGCTAGATTAGGTGTGAGGTTAGTTGATTCAGTTGAAGGGAATGTTTGGGTCCAGATTAGTTTCAAATCTTCTCTAGTTTTGGAAGTGAAGGAAAAGCAGGATAAGGACTTTAGTTTGGTCAAACCAAAGGAGTCGGTTAAAGACCAGAAGGTAGAGGTTTTCTTCCAATAGGGAGATGGTGTGTTAAGATACCAGAGTAGATTGTGTGTTCCATGTGTAGATGATTTTAGGCAGCGGATTATGGCAGAAGCACATGGTACACATTACTTCATCCATCTAGAAACTACCAAAATGTACCGTGACTTGTGGGAAATCTATTAGTGGAGTGGTATGAAGAAAGATATAGTAGAGTTTGTAGCCAAGTGTGAAACTTGTCAACAGGTTAAGATAGAGCACTAAAGACCTGGTGGTAGATTTTAAGAGTTTGGTATCGCTACATGGAAGTGGGAGGAGGTAAATATGTACTTCATGACTAAATTACCCCATTCGCATCGCCAACATGATTCGATTTGGGTGATAGTAGACAGATTGACAAAGTCAGTGCATTTCTTGCCAGTTCACACATCCTACATAGCTGAAGATTATGCTAAGTTGTATATTAGAGAGTTAGTCAGGTTGCATGTAGTTCTTTTATCTATCATCTCAGATAGGGGTACTTAGTTTACCTCTCAGTTTTGGAAAGCCTTTAAGAAGGGTCTTGGTACCCAAGTTTATCTTAGTTCAGCTTTTCATCTGCAGATAAGTGGTCAGGCAGAAAGGACGACCATTCAGACTTTGGTGGATATGTTGAGTTCATGTGTTCTTGATTTCAAAGGTAGTTGGGATGAACATTTACCATTGATTAAGTTTGCCTATAATAACAGTTGCTATGCTAGTATTTAGATGGCCCCGTTTGAGGCTCTTTATGGGTGGAGATGTAGATCTCTAGTAGGTTGGTTTAAAGTGGTTTAGGCCACTTTGATTAGACCAGATTTAGTGTTTGAAGCCATAGAGAAAGTTCAGTTGATTTGAGAGAGAATAAAAGCATCCCAGAGTCATTAGAAATCTTATGCAGACGTAAGGAGAAGAAATCTTCAGTTTGAGGTTGGTAACCTCGTGTATTTTAAAGTTTCACTCGTGAAGAGGGTGAAGAGATTTGGCAAAAAGGGGAAACTTATTCCCTAATTTGTAGGCCCCTATAGGATTTTGAGTCATGTTGGAAAGGTAGCATATGAGCTTGAGATACGCGTAGATTTGTCTCAGTTCATCGAGTATTCCATGTGTCCTTATTGAAGAAGTGCAAGGACGATTCATCCAGTATAGTCCCTCTAGAAAGTACAGATATTCAGAATAGCCTCTCATATGAAGAAGTTCCAGAAAAAACTCTTGATCATTAGATCCGTAGACTAAGGAATAAAAAAGTTCCCTTTGTCAAAGTTCTATGGCAAAATTATTCCGTTGAGGGCGCTACTTGGGAAGCAGAAGTAGACATGTGTACCAAGTATCCTTATCTCTTCTCCATGAACTCAGATTCAACCAAAGGTAACAGTCTTTCTTAATTCAGTTCTTTTCCATTATCAGATTCACCTATATAGTTATCCTCATGTAAATCCATGCACTAAAAAATTAGTTTAGTCCCGCAGTTTGTTTTAAATCCAGTTATACAGTTGTTTCAGTTGGGAATGCCAGCATATAACCCCAGATTCCTTAGCATTTTTAGTTTAGCCAGCCACATTCAAGGATGAATATTCCCAAGGGGGACAGAGTGTAATACCCCACACTTTTTCCTAGCTCAATTTAGCTCCTAGAATGCCAAGGGTTAGCTTCAAAAATGAATAACCTTTAATACATATGTAATTTTCTAGTTCTAGATTCTCCAGTGTATAGAAAATTGAATTAGCTTTCCAACGATACCAATTTTGCCTAAATTTGATACTCGGGTAAGAAGTTATGGAGTTTTAAGTAAGATAGTATGCCATTTCGGAAAGCACCGCATCGCAGAGAAGGCCAAATTGGAAATTGTTTGATTTCAGTGGACCAACATGATCGTTTCACATTGCATTAAAGTCATAGGTCCCAGTCATCCGTTTTTATTGGCTCACCGTGATGGTGGCGTATCGCGGTGATGGACAAAATGGGGCTCATCCCTTATCCAATAGCCCAATGGGTTGGCCCATATTGCGATGGTACCTAATTTCCCGGCTGTCCTTCTTCTACTGAGCCACCGCGATAGTGGAGCATCGTGGTGGCATGCAAATTTGAGAATTTATCCCTTATTTTAGTTCTGATTTAAAATTTAAAAGGGCAATTAGGTTAATCCCCAAGCCCCCAATTCATCAAAAACAAAGAATTAAGCTCATTCTTAAGCACTTTATGCATATTTTCATCAATTCCCTCTCAAAGAAAACCCTAGAGCTAAAAACTTAAGCCCTAAGAAAACTAATTTCCTCCATTATTTCTCCAATAAAACCCAAAATTAAGGATTCCCAAATCAAGATACTCAGAAGTTTATCTTCAAGAGCAAAAATAGAGATTCAAGTTCAAGCTTCCTTAGAAATTTCATTAATTACGGTATGTGGGGTTTATGAACAAGGATCCTTTTTCGTCCTTGTGCCCAAAACTAGATTTAAATACAAATTTACATGATTTTGTATGAATATACATGAGATTTAAATTAGGGTTCATACCCGTTATGGTTAATTGCAAGATTATGAGTTTTTGAGATATTTTTATATTGAATTTCATGTCTATTTCCATATTTTCATGCGTATTGCAGTAAATTCTAGATTTTTGGTTTAATTACCATTATTTTCTTTATCAAGCATAAATATTATTGATATGTTGACATGACATTGATGCAGGGGTTATTACCTCTAGATTGAATATTATTATTCCAAGAAAGATTATGCTTTAAGTATCATATGGTCAGTTTAATTTTAGATTTTCAATAAAGATTTGACCTTTGATCCTTAGATAAGATTTGGAATCCACTTTACAGATTTATTATAGTTTACAGAAAATAGATTAACTTTATTTACAGATTTAAATTAGATAAATACATAATTGGTTTCATAATAAACCCTTATGTTATTTTTTAAAATTGCATTTCCAACAAAATGAGCATACAAATTAAAGGGATAGTATTTAGCACCGAGCGGGAAGTGTGGGTTTAGTGTATCCTACTTTCACAGAACTACAAGCCAACTTAGGTATAGAATTAGATTATTCTCATTTCTATTTGAATGATAGTTTCAGATGTGATCACTTAGTGTAACGCCATGAGTTTGCACCTCGGATGTCATACGGTGCTCATAATCCCGATGGACCACAAGCAAACCCATGACTGGTACCTGCTGCAATGACTGAGTAATAATATTGTAATAATGCAAAAATTAGGCTAAATCTGCCATAAGGTTCATAACTAAAATTGAATACTGGTATATAAATACTGAAAAACTGAACATTTGTCTAAAATAATCTAGTACAAAAGTCTCTAATTGTCTGAAGGTGAAATTGATGGGAAAAGCCCAAACTAACTTCGAATACTGAAAATATATTGTAATACTAAAATAAAAACTATATCCTCGAACTATGAGGACTCACCACTAAGTCTACTGTTGATAAGCTTGGCTAATATGTACAATCAAGAGCCCGTGCGTCTAAACCTATGATATAAGACATCATAGAGCAAAAAAAAAGTATGTGTCAGTACTTTGAATGTATTGGTATGCTAGATGAGGTAAGGATGAATGCATGAGTTCATATGAATGAACAATATCTGATTGAATAATATGAGTATAACTAAATAAAAGTATATGTATATCTGAAGCTACTGTAACTACTGATTATGCAATCCTATGCACATAACTACATATACTGTAAATGAGATCTCATTAACAATGGATTCTGAGTTCTGATAACTAAATGATTGATATCTTAGTTCATTAATAACTGTATTACTATTAGTTGGGTGACTATTTCTAATAGTCCTGATTCAATAGAACTGAACTGAGTTCTATACTGAGCTGGGTAACTGTGTCTGACAGTCCTAGCTCTATAGAATTGAACTGAGTTCTATAATGAGACTAAAACTGAAACTGAAACTGTAGAAGGTAATCATCTAACTAACATTCCCCTCTCTGAATTGATTTGGAGTCTAACCTATAATCCCAATTGGAAGGGTGTCAGCACTGTGCCTTGGGTAAAGGCAAGTTGTTGAGTTACCCTTATCTGGTAGGTGCTCTGAATGAAAATGGTGGTACCCTCAACTGGTAGGTAAGACACCTCATCAACCCTCAACTAGCAGGTTGATGTCTCAACTTGCGCTGGCTTCGTTGTTCTGGAATGCAAGGATTGCTTCTAAGGGTCACACCCTCTACTGACAGGTGAGTCCCCATCCTTGGGTTCACTTGGGGATGAATCCTACTCCCAACTGAATTAACACTAGACTGATTTCTAAACTGTACTAGGATGGACTGAACTGCTACTGATTGTGTTAACTAACTGAACTGGACTGAGTTCACTGAGTTCTAATATCTGACTGAATAGAATGAGTTCTGTACTGACTGAATACTACTAATCGTGATATGTCTATGACTATTTTGTAACTACCAAAGCTCTAGGTCAACAGCTAGAATTTCGGGTATTTAATACCCCCAGGACTCGATAGCATGGAAAGTAAAACATAACATAACCGTAAAAGCATAATAATCCTTGCTTACTAACAATGCATTTTTTTAGAAATTTTGTCAAACACTTGATTTACATAAGCTTATCCATGAATGGAATCACATAATATGTCATGTTTCACTAGTTAATTAACATAAGCATTTTAACAAATACTTGAGGAGCATGGTTATTTCATATAGCAATAAACATGTAATAATATCATGGCTACTACATTCAACTTGTATTTCAAGAGTTCAACATGAAGATTACATAAATCAACCCACAATTATCTAGTTCTCATGAAAATTGTCATAAATTATGGAATTAAATCCCAAACATCAATTCACACATAAACACAATCCAATTCTAACATGTAAATCATGAAATCATAAACTTGTAGTCTTAAAAATGGTTCATGGGCTTCATGGGTGAAAGGAACCCATGAATGAACACCTAACTTTCCTTGGTAATCAATTCTCTGAAAGTTTTGGTGAATTTCTTGGAACTTGAATCTTGAATTTGAGGGGTTAAGGTTTGTTCTTGAGAGGATTTGTGAATAGTGAATGATTTTTGCCTTTAGGAATGACTAATGTCATGTTTTTGGGGAAGAATAAAAGTTGAAAAAGATTTAATTGCCCCTCTAGACATGGAATTAAATGAGCAGAAACCATTCCCAGTGATGTACAGACCGACACATCGTGTTGATGGGGTCGATGCGATGGCAGACGCAATGCCTTGAGATCGCATCAATTTTATTCACTTGATGGAATCTAATTAGGATTAGAAAGAGAACTTCTTTTTATTATTCGAATGTACTAACTAGTCATACTAATTATTTATGAAATCAGATTGATAGCCTCCACCCGTGTTCTAGCTCGTCGGAGAGCTAGATTTGCCTCAATTTTTTGTCTCCTTCCTTTAGCCTTTTCAAATTAGCTTCTGCTATCTCAAGAGTTTGCTAAGCTTATTGTGGATCAGATATGTTTGAATAAAATTTTGGGAAAACGTCAAAAATAGCTAACTTATTTGAAAAAAAAAATAGAGTATGTTATAAAGAATCAATTAATCAGTTGGACATTTGAGACACAAAAACTCATCCATTTGATTAATTTAAAGCCACTAGAATTTGCACTGGGAGCTAGGGAAAATATTTATCAATGCGATAGGCAATGCGACGCGTCGAGATGGCTTCGATCCACTATTTTGGACTCCCAAACGTACCTCAAACGATATTCAAAAAATTCAAAACTCGTTCGAGAACACCTACTGTCATTCCTAATCATGAATCAACCTAAAATCAACATTTTAAGGTCATAAGGATCATAAAATAGGATCGCCAACTTATGAAGGATAAAATAATTCTAAGTATAAACACTTAGCTAAATATTCTAAGTCTAAGATCTCTTTTCAAGCTTTAGAGGACTGAGTTAAGCTCAAAATTTTTTGGGATCTTACAATATCTCCCCCTTGGGAACATTCATCCTTAAATGAAACTGGCTAAGCTGATGATATTGATAGACTGAGTTTACATACTGGACATGCACAACTGAAGCATGATTTCATGACTGAGGCTACTGATATACTGAGGTTTCATATTGAACATGCATAACTGAAGCATGATAAAATTTTGGAGACATGACACATAACTAAACTATTTTCATGAAGGTATACATGACATGAGAATGTTATGCAGCTGAAGCTGTTACCAATTGGTAAAGGACATCTGAGCATGAGACTGGTTACCTTGAGTTAAGTCTAAGTTTGTGGATAAGATCTGAGGATACTTGGTCTGCATCTCTTCTTCTACTTCCCAAGTAGCTCCCTCAATGGATTGATTCCACCAAAGAACTTTGACTAGAGGAACTTCTTTGTTCCTCAATCTGCGAACCTGTTAATCTAGAATTTCAACTAGGATTTCCTCATAGGAGAGGTTGTTCTGGACATCAATGCCGTCTATCCAGACTAAAACTACTGGGTCACCTATGCACTTATTTAGCAAGAAGATATGAAACACTGTATGTACTGAAGCTAAGTCTGAAGGCAACTCAATCTCGTAAGCTACCTTTCCAAAATGCTTGAGAATTTGCTAAGAACTGACATATCAGGGAATGAGTTTTCCCTTCTTGCTAAACCTCTTCACTCCCTTCATAGGAGAGATTTTCAAATACACATAATCACCAATCTTAAAATCGAGATCCTTTCTTCACACATCTGCATACAATTTCTATCGGCTTTGAGCTATTTTAAGACTTTCCTTGATCAACTGAACTTTTTCTAAGGTATCAAATACCAAGTAAGGCCCTACTACTGAGGATTCACCTACTTCAAACCAACAATTGGGAGATCTACATCTCCTCCCATAAAGTTCCTCAAATGGATCCATTTTAATACTAGAATAATAGTTGTTATTATACGCGAACTCAATCAAGGGAAAGTGGTCATCCCAGCTACCGTTAAAGTCAATGGCACATGCTCTTAACATATCTTCTAAAGTCTACATGGTCCTTTCTGCTTGACCATCTTTCTGAGGATGGAAAGTTGTACTGAGGTGAACTTGGGTACTAAGATCCTTTTGGAAAGCTTTCCAAAGTTGAGAGGTGATCTGCGTACCTCTATCTGAAATGATGGACAATGGTACTCCATGCAATCTGACCAACTCTCTAACATAGAGATTGATATAATCCTCAACTGAAAACAGGTATGAAATGGTAAGAAATAAGCTGACTTGGTCATCCTATTCATAATGACCCAAATCAAGTCATGTTGACGACCAGTGCGAGGCAAACCCATCACAAAATCCATATTCACCTCCTCCTAATTCCAAGTGGGAATACTAAACTCCTGTATAGCCCTACTAGGATTTTCACGCTTGATCTTAACCTGCTGACATGTTGAGCACTTAGCTACAAACTCTTCACTGTCTCTCTTCATACCACTCTACCAATAGACTTCCCATAAGTCACGATAAATCTTGGTTGCTCCTGGATGAATCAAGTAGCGCACACCATGCACTTCTGCAAGAATCCACTATCTCACACCATCTACACATAGAACACGTAGTCTACCCTAGCAATGTAACATACTATCTCCCACTTGGGAGAAAACCTATACTTTCTAATCTCTAACTAACTCTTTCAGTTTAACTATATTGGAATCCTTGTCCTACTTTTCTTTTACTTCAGAAACCAGAGATGATTTTGAACTATTCTGCACCCATACGCTACCCCCTGTAGAATCGACTAAGAAGATACCTAGTCAGGCAAACTGGTGAACTTCCTGAACTAAATTCTTTTTACCATTCTCCATGTGGGCAACACTGCCCATAGAAATCCTATTTAGAGCGTCAGCGACTACATTGGCTTTGCCTGAATGATATAAAAAACTCAATTCATAGTCTTTCAACAACTCTAATCTCATTCTCTGATCAGATTTAGGTCTTTCTATGAATTTACATACTGTAGGATTTTGTGGTTTGTGAACACATCAAAATGTATCCTATATAAATAATGCATCTAGATCTTTAAGGCAAACACTACATCAGCTAACTCAAGATCATGAGTGAGGTAATTCTATTCATTAGGCTTAAGTTATCTAAAGGCATAAGCTATGAGCTTACCTCTCTGCATCAAAACATGCCCCAAACTGACTTTGGAAGCATCACAATATACCATAAACCTATCCGAACTATCTGGTAAAGTCAAAACTGGAGTTGTAGTAAGTCGAGTCTTCAACTCCTGAAAACTCTTCTTACAAGAATCTGACCACTAGAATTTGAATTTCGTCTAAGTCAATCAAGATATGGGGGATGCAATGGACGAAAATCCTTTAACAAACCATCAGTAATAGCCAGCCAAACCCAAGAAACTCCTAATATCTGATGGAGAGATAGGCTCAGGCCAGTTTCTTACTGCTTTGGTCTTTTGAGGATCAACTCTAATGCCACCACCGAAAACTATATGTCCAAGGAAACCTACTAACCTTAGCCAAAATTTGCATTTACTAAATTTGGCGAATAATTGATGGGCTTTGAGAGTTTGTTATACTATTCTGAAATGGTCTGCATGATCACTTTCACTATAGAAGTAGACAAGAATGACATCATTAAAGACTATGATAAACATGTCCAAGTAATGCTTAAGCATGCAGTTCATCAAGTCCATGAAGGCTGCTGGAGGATTGGTAAGACCAAATGACATGACTAGGAATTTGAAATGACCATACCGAGTTCTGAAAGCTATTTTTGGAATGTCACATTCTTTAACGCTGAGCTGATGATAGCCTGATCTAAGGTCTTTCTTAGAAAAGTAACTAGCACCCTGAAGTTGGTCAGATAAGTCATCGATTCTGGAGAGTGGATACTTGTTCTTGACTATGAATTTGTTCAATTGATGGTAGTCAATACACATTCTGAGAGAACCATCTTTCTTACATACGAATAAAACTGGTGCACCCCAAGGTGATACGATGGGTCTGATGAATCCCTTATCTAGGAGATCCTTCAACTATTTTTTAACTCTCTGAGTTTTGTTGGAGCTATTATACATAGAGAGATAGAGATAGGTTGAGTATTAGGAAGAAGGTCTATTCTAAAGTTAATCTCTCATCTGGGAGGGACTCCGAGAAGATCTTTAGGAAACACATTAGGAAAATCACATGCTACTGGAACTAAATCAAAATTAGGAGTATCAATAGATCTTTAAATCGAACAAGCTAATAAACATATCCATTATATATCACTTTTCTCGCCTTTATGTATGAAACAAGTTGACCCTTAAGTGCAAAATTACTACCCCTCCATTCAAGGACAGGTTCATTTGAAAACAAAAAATGGACAATTTTGTTTTTGTAATCAACCAAAGTATATCATGAATAAAGCTAATCTATGTCGAGAATGATGTCAAAATTTGTTATCTCTAATTCTACTAAGACTGCTGAAGTGACTTTATGAGATACCATAACATGACAGTTCCTGTATACCCATCGGGCTATGATAGATTTACCACTAGGGAAGAGACTGATAAAGGCTCTGCTAGGATTTTGAGATTGACTCCAAAGTTAACAGCTATATAAAGACTCACAAAGGACAACGAATCTCCTGGATCTATAAAAGCATAAGCATGTAAATGATAAAATTTTAATGTACAAGTGACCATATCAGGAGAATTATCCTGAATCTATCAGGACTGGAGTTTATAGAGTTTGTTTGGGTGCTGCCCACTGGTGGCACTGGAAGTGGCACCCTGCTGATTTGGGTGATCGAACTAAGTTTAAGGGAAATTATATTGACCCTGAGAACCTAACTGAGGACAATCTCTGATTCTATGGCCTTCCTTGCCACATCTGAAACATATATTGCTACCAAATCTGCAGATACCCTGATAGTTTCTACCATACTTCTGGCAAAGAGTATTTGTTCGAGCATTGTTAATACTACCTGGGGTTTAGGGCCTGGTGCCCTATATTTATTGCCCTCTCTAAATTTTGGCACTAGAGCACTGGCTGAGGACGGAGCTGGAACTAAATATTTTGGGTAGAATTAGGAACAATTTCCACCCTTAGACTTAGGCTGAGTGAAGTTGAATCTACTTGTTCTAGCCCTTTTATTCTCCCTCTACTTCTTTTTATTCTTAGCCTCCTCTATCTACTGAGCATGGACTATGAGCCTAGTTATGTCCATCTCAATAATTAGCATTACGCTCCTACACTCATTGACCATACTATTAGACATACCCAACTAAAACTTACTCATCTTAGATCTTCTATCTGCTACCATATGAGAAGCATATCTAACTAACTGAGTAAACTTGAGAGAATACTCTTTCACTATCATGTTGCCTTATCTCATATTAATAAACTCGAAAACCTTCGCTTCCCTCAACTCCAGTGGAAAGAGCCTATCCAGAAAAGAAGTAGCAAACTCCTCTAATTCTATGGGCCCTACATCTGCGGCCTTCTCTACCTTCCACTACTTAAACCATGAGTGAGCCATATCCTACAACTGATATGCGGCCAACTTAATACTCTCACTTATAGTTACCGCCATAATATTTATGACTTTTTTTACCTGATCAAGGAATTCCTATAGGTTCTCTTCTGACTTAGACCCTTTAAATAATGGGGGATTTATTCGAGTGAAGTCTTGAATTCTAGCTACATCAGTATTGTCCATTGGGTTGGCCTGAATGGTAGCTGGACGTTCATTCTGGGCACTCACACAATGAGCTACAGTGATGAAAGTTGCTCTGAATTCTGCATGGGAAACATGCTCATCCAGAGGATCTGGATGGCTGGACGGAGGTGTTCGCTGGTTTCCTATTCTTCTTTCATTAGTCCCTTTTAGAGGTATAGTCTTTAAATGGAAGGAAAACTTGAATTAGACTGAGAGTTTAACTTGATTCTCATTGCACTATATGAATACTGAAAGAAGAGAAACTTTTCCTAAAATGTCTCATAGCCTCTTGTTCATAAGTATGGTGCGCTACAAACCCATGCACAAGACTCTACTAGATGCAGCTTTCAAACTCTCTAGGACTCTGTTGAACCTTAGGCTCTGATACCAAGTTTGTAATGCCTCAAGTATGCACCCCGACTGTCACACGGTGCTTATAATCCCGTAGGACCACAAGCTAACCCATGACTGGTACCTACTCTAATAACTGAGTAATAATACTGTAATAATGCAGAAATTATGCTGAATCTACAATAATGTTTATAAGTGAAATCAAATACTGGTACATAAATACTAAAAAATTGAACATCTATCTGAAATAATCTAGTCTGAAAACCTCTAACTATCTGAAGGTGGAGTTAATGGGACAAGCCCCCAACTAACTCTGACTACTAAAAATATAATATAATAACTAAATAACAACTATGTCCTTGAACTATGAGGACTCATCACTAAGTCGCCTGCTGATAAGCGGGCTGCTAAGTACGATTAGGGGCCCGTGCGTCTGAACCCATGATATAAGACATCATAGTGCAAAAGAAAGAGTATGTGTCAGTACTTTGAATGTACTGGTATGCTAGATAAGGTAAGACTGAATTCATGGGTTCATATGTATGAACAAAATCTGACTGAATAAGATGAGTATAACTGAATGAGAGTACATATATATCTAAAGTTGCTGTAAATACTAATTATATAATGCTATGCATATAACTATATATATTGTAATGGAGATAACATTAACACTGGATATTGAGTTCTGATAACTTAATAAATGATATCTGAGTTCATTGATAACTGTATTTCAATTAGATAGGTGACTATTTTCGACAGTCTTAATTCTGTAAAACTGAACTGGGTTCTATACTGAGCAGGGTAACTGTGTCTGACAGTCCTGGTTCTATAGAACTAAATTAAGTTTTACACTAAGATTAAAACTTAAAATGTGGGAGGTAATAATCTAATCGACATGCCCCTTTCTGAACAGATTTAGGCTCTAACTTGTAACCTAATTGAAAGGGTGTCAGTACCGTGTCACGAGTAAAGACAAGTTGCTGAGTCACCCTCATCTGGCAGGTACTCTAAATGAGAATGGTGGTACCCTCAACTGGTAGGTTGATGTCTCAACCTACTCTGGCTACGTAGTTCTAGATCGCAATGACTGCTTCTAAGGATCACATCCTTTACTGGCAGGTGAGTCCCCATCCTTGGGTTCACTCGGTGCTGAATCTTACTCCCAATTGAATTGACATTGAATTGATTTCTAAACTGTACTAGGATAGATTGAACTATTACTGATCATGTTAACTGACTGAACTTGACTGAGTTCACTGAGTTCTGATATCTGATTGAATACATTGAGTTTTGTACTGACTGAATACTACTAATCTTTATATTTCTGAAATTATTCTATAACTACCATAGCTCTAGGTCAACAACTATATTTTCGAGTATTGAATACCCCCAGGACTCGATAGTATGGAAAGTAAAACATAGTATAACATTAAAAGCATAATAATACTTGCTTACTAACAATGAATTTATTTAGACATTTTGTCAAAAACTTGATATACATGAGCTTGTGCATGAATGGAATCACATAACAACATGTCTTGCTTTCACTTGTTAATTCACATAAGCATTTTAGCAAACACTTGGGGAGCATGGTTATTTCATATAGCAATAAACATGTAATAATAACATGGCTTCTACATTCAACTTGTATTTTAAGAGTTCAACATTAAGATCATATAAAACAACCCACAATTATCTAGTTCTCATGAAACTTGTCATAAATCATGGAATTAAACCTCAAACATCAATTCACACATGAACACAATCCAATTCCAACATGTAAAACCTGAAATCATAAAGTTGTAGTTTTTAAAAAGGGTTCATGAACTTCATGGGTGAAAGGAACCCATTAATGAACACCTAACATGCCTTGGTAATCAATTCTCTGAAAGTTGTGGTGAATTTATTGGAACTTGAATCCTAAATTTAAGGGGTTAGGATTTGTTCTTGAGAGAATTTATGAATAGTGAATGAATTATGCCTTTAGGAATAACTAATCTCATGTTTTGGGGGATGAATAAAAGAGGTAAAAAACTTAATTGCCCCTCCAGAAGCGGAATTAGATACGTAGAAACCATGCCCAAAAATACACAGATCGACAAACCGTGTCGATAGAGTCGATGCGATGGCTGACGCGACGCGTTAAGATCACATTGGCTTACAAGAGTTTTCACTGGAGCATGGAAAAATATTTATCAACACGATAGGCGATGCGACATGTCAAGATAGCGTCAATCCACTATTTTGGTCTCCCAAACGTGCCTCAAACAATATTTAAAAAATTTGAAACTCGTCTGAGAACACCTACTGATATTCCTGATCCTGAATCAATCTAAAAATCAACATTTTAAGGTTTTAAGGATCATAAAATAGGATTGCCAGCTTATGAAGGATAAAATAATTCTCAGTATAAACACTTAGCTAAAATTTCTTAGTATGGGACCTCTTTTAAATCTTTAGAGTTAAGATCGGGATTTTGAGGGGTCTTACACTTAGATTAGGTTATACTCCTTGGAAAGAGTATGAAACCTCTCCCCATCATGAGGTTTTCCCTATTGAGAATCAAGACGTTCAACTCCATGTTAGCTCAGATGGTTTATGTTGCTTTTTAGAACCTCTCTATAGAACAGAGTAATCCTAATAGAAAATAATAACATAAAAGCTTTCAGAAAATTAAGTGTAAAGGCTTACAACTTTATTCAGATTATACTTTACAAAAAGATATTAACTACAGATTTTAGTTTTCAGGTTTCTAATGTAAGAGTGAGACTTTATACAATTAGACAATATGATTCAAAGAGAGAATACAAGTACAATATTTAGAACTAAATATTATACTCATTATATTTATAAAGTATGATTTGCTAATCATGATTATGGATTTTTCATTTCTTTCAGATATTCCAGCTTATGTGAGTCATTTACATTCAGCATACATTATTTTTACAAGTTAATAATGATGATGTTGAGTCATTATTTTACTTATTCATTCACCCCCATATACTCAGTACATCCTCAAAGTACTGATCCATATGTACATCTATGTGCTACACTGTCTCATAATGTAGGTTCAAGTGATCAGTTTTAGCAGCATGAATAATTTCGAGCATCTCCATCTACATCCCAATCGTTGGTGAGACCTTATAGTTTGGGGACTTAGTTATTTAGATTTTCATCTTTCTAGTACAGTTGATTTCAGTATTGTTTAGATATTTTGAGTCAGCTGGGGGTTTATCCTATTGACTCTCTAGCATTACTAGTAGAGGCTTGTCAGACTGCTAAATTTGATTTAGATTTTCAGTACTGATTTATCAAACTTTTGAGATTAGTAATTTCAAATATTCTCAATTAACTCAGACAATTTTTCTATATTTAGTGTGATTTTATATCTATATTCCCTTATTTTTAGATTCAAACTTAGAGAAAGGCAGACGGGGTTAGATTAAGGCTACTTATAGTCTTGAGCATCGTGTGACATCTCGGGACTAGGTTTTAGGGCATTACATAACTACAACTGGCATGACCTAATATTAGCTAATCGGGGTCCAACCTGTAACCTCAGTTGGAAGGGTGTCAATAGCATGCCACGGGTACTAACAGTGACGGTATGGATCCACAAAGCTAATATCCTGAAGGACGAAGTTCCACGCCTCTACTAATAAGGGACCCTTCAAAATTTATGGTGGTGCCATAGGTTTAAAACTTAGAGACTACTACTAATGACTCATGCATAACAGATGAGGGAGTTATCATCCCTGTGTTCACTTGGTACAATGTGTTATTCCCAACTGAATGACACAAAAGCATAAACTAGTGCATGCATTGATAACGTATATTCTCAAATATGGTATTCTGAAAATTACAGTGAATGGATAATTTAAAGTAACCATGAACATGTTAATTGGCATATTTAGCATGATATAATAATCGTGAGTTCTTATTATGAATATGTTCTAAATTGCATGGTACAAATATGGTATGAATAACTTGAAATCTTGAAAACTGTAGCATGCATGATCATCAAGGTATCAGGTGTTCATAACCCACCAGCATTAAAAATTACAATTAAGTATGATAATTTCAAAATAATGACATGATAAGAAATTTCATGAGTTAAAAATCTAATAATTTCATCAATGTAAAGAATTATCATGATTAAAGTACAGAATAATACTTAAAATTATAAGGGAACATTATTTCATGGTTGATTTATAGAATTAAATGGAGGAATAATGGAATTTATAATTGTCATGGAACCCTAAATCCAAAGTGAAATTAAACTTGAATTTTTGGGGAAAACTTTGGGACTCAATAAGTGAAAGGAGCCCATTGATGAATATCACACATACTTGAGTTGCTTGATTTCTTGAAGAAAACTTGGAATTGAGACCTTGGAAGGGTGAATTTCTTGAAAAAACCCCTTGCTTTTTGCACTTGAATATGAGAGAAGATTGAACATTTTTAACTAACTGAAAGGGAAAAATGCCTCTTTTAATGTTTTTAGTCGAGGATACAGTTTTTAAGAAAGAGAAATGACCGAAAATCCATTCATCCTTAATGAAGGATCCACAATTTTACACTGCAACGTGGCACGGTGCCTATTGTGGAGATCAGTCTCTGTGACATATTGACTATCTTGGAGGCTAACCTCTGTGACATATAATGTATAGTGGTGCATAACCTCCATGACACATTGTACATCATAAAGAGCTACCTCTATGTCATGATGTAAATGCAGAGGTATACTACCTCCATGATATAAAATCACCATGAACCTCTTTCAAAAGTTCCAAAACTCTCTTTGATGAACCTTTTATAATTCCTAAACATATTTCAACTCATAAATCTTTGTTTCAAAAATGAGAAGGTCAAAAATAATATGTTTGATATCTTGGAGGTGTTAAAATGGCATGTCACTTGTACTTAGTGTGAGATAATTGCTTTGGGCCCTTTAAACATATGACAAATAGATGAAAACTTGTCTATGATCTTGTGAGGTATCTCCCTATTAGGATCATTCATCCTCAAATGATATTGTCTGAGTTGAGATACTAGGAAGGTTGAGATTATGCACTGAATACTTATGAGTTGAATTATGATTAAATGATTGAATCTAAAATATAAGGCATAGACTAAACTAAATTTTTTGAATGTATGCTATGATATGAGGATTGTTGGATAGCTTTGATAGAAAATGATAAAATTAATTTCAGGGAACCCATTACCTTAAGCTGAATCTGAATTTATAGAGAAAATATGGAGGTACTTATCTCGCATATCTACTTCTATTTCCCAAGTATCTTTCTCAATGGACTGATTTCTCCATACAACTTTAACCAAGGGTAACTCTTTATAGGAGAGGCTATCTTTCACATCCATACTCTATAAGGGCACGACTGAAGCTGGGTCGCTAATATATTTTTGAAATACCCCAGATGTTGATCCCAGAGGAATTTCTAAAATTTTATCCTCATTGTCCTGTATTTTATCCTAACTGTCCTGACTATGACTTACCCTACAAGTTGTTGGACCTAAATTATAGATTGACTAGCGTATGTAGCTAAGTCTTTTACTCCGAGTACAAGTGGATCACTATGAGTTGTAAGGACTCATTTCAGGTAGCTGTCTGCAAGTCGTAGAATGTCTAGTGTATATCTAAATGGTTTTTTTGTTGACTACGATTGGACCCTATGAGTTGTAGGGTCCCATTACGATACATGGTATATAATTCATAAGTCCAATAGTGCATGGTG
This sequence comes from Capsicum baccatum var. pendulum, assembly GCA_030864225.1. Taxonomy (NCBI): domain Eukaryota; kingdom Viridiplantae; phylum Streptophyta; class Magnoliopsida; order Solanales; family Solanaceae; genus Capsicum; species Capsicum baccatum. The sequence goes on along the minus strand of CM061556.1, from coordinate 179,064,294 downwards.
ATACTATCTTGACAATAACTCATGGAGATGAGTTATAGTATGTCATGACGAGTTGTTATGTGACTCGTAATGGCTAACGGTTTATTTCCAACCTTTAATTGGGGTGTTTTAGATATTTTTCTCTTATCTCAATAATAACCCATGACCTATAAATATACTTGGGGCCCTATTTTCATCGATAACACACTCCAAATATTTTTTTTTCTCGTTAAAGTCTCTCAAGAATTCATACTTAGGGTTTCTAAGAAGAAGATCAAATAATGCTTCAAGGGTTAAATTCTCTCCATAATCTTGGGTATTTCAGGCATGTTACTCTTCCCTAATTGCCGCATTGTTGAAAGCATATGTTTTCAAGTATTATTCATATGGTTTTAATGTTGGTTTTGGAATGGGTTGAGGGTTTTGAATATTTTTTGTAAATGATATTTTCCCATGATTTACATATAATTGTTCATGCTTTATTCATGGTTTTGAACTTGTGGGATGTATGGTTATGGGAATAAACTAGGGGATTGTGATTTCCCCAATTTATGTATATTAAAAATTTAATTGGTAATGAACTCAACCCCATATTGTGAAATCATTTTTGAATCCAAAAAGTATGCACATTGTACTACTCTTGAACTATTGCATAATATGAAAAATAAATAAAGCATAATGATTTTAAATTGAACTAAGAGGGTTGTGAATTAGCCCAAGTGATGATAATTTATTTGGCATATTGACGTTACCTTGGAAGTATCGTTGGTATGACGATATCAACAGAGTATACCTTAATGTGTTTTATTGTTCAAGGAATGGGAATGTATAGTAAATGTTTTAATTAGGCTTTAATGAGGGTTGTGTAACTGAGTCGTAAAAGTAGAGGTCCCAAGGGACCTATACTGGAAACTATGATTCCCGATGCGAGGGTCTAAATGACTTGGTTGTTTGAGTCCCCCTTATTATTATATGATTAGAAGGTTTAAGTCCCCCATATTATATCACCTAATTGGGTTTTTCACCTTTGTATATTAGGAGTTTTGACTCCCTCATGGTGCATATGTACATCCTCTAGTTCGTGTGGCTACATGCACTGAGGTCCTTCCAGATAGGGGAGAGTTGGTCTTGTATAGCCCATGGGTACCTTCTTATGTTATGATAGTTGAACTACATAATCATGGTTAAAGTTTTAAAGTACATCCTAAGCCTTATTTCCTATCTTGGCATATTATTTTTATATGTATTTTGATGTGGTTCATATGGTATTTGAAATGGTTAGACTTGACTTTATTTTGTTCCTTATCCTTGAGTTTCATGGCAGTGTTCACTCCACTAACTATCTTCAGACGATGTATCCCCACGCGATGTAGGAACTAGAGATTCTTCTACTTTTCCTATACATAGTTAGGTGGATTATCTCAGTTCATCGGTTCATTATGGTAAAGTGGTGAGCTTTCATTCTCTAGAAGACTTAGACATTTTATCTGTTCTTTTCATATACAAAATTGATAGTTTACATTATCATTATCAAACTCGGGGATAGGTCCCTACCAAGATTGATTTTTTGGTTCATTTTGCACAAAGGATTTTTTGGATTACTATGGACTTGGATGATTTTGGTTCGTCATTTTTGGTTGGTTATCAACTATAGACATGTATTAAATTTCTTGAGCTTATGTTATTCTATCTTTTTATATGTTTGAAATTCATCTGATATTGGGGGTATTGTATTCTATTTTGTTAGGTGCTGGGGTTATCTCTGATCCTTGTTGGACTTGAGATACCCATCACGGTCAAGCCTTAGTTTGGGCCATGACAAAGTTGGTATCAGAGCCTAGGTTTGGTGTCATTGGGTGTCCACAAAGCCTTGTCTAGTAGAGTCTCTTTTATGGGTATGTAGCACTCCATACTTATAAAGGAGCGGCTATGAGGCATTTAGGAATGTTTTCCTTTTTTGTTGTTCTATTTGGGGCTATAGAGTATAAGATCTTGAAATCTTCTCTAATTCCCGTATGTTCTCTTTTCAGATCATGCCTTCTAGAAGATCTGATATTCAAGGAAACACTTATGTCCCATCTGAGGACAACATTAATAGAGTTTATCCTACTCGAGGAGTTTAGACCAGATCTAGGGTCGCTGCTTCTAATTTCCCTAGTGGAGTTCCACCTATTCCCTCTAGATCTCTTCAGACACCTCAGGCTAGTGTGCCTAATGCTAAGTTTTACCAGCTGATCCATTTGCTTACTCAGTTGGCCTCTCAGATAAAGCATATTGCTTCATCATCTGAGGTCACTAGAGTTGGGCAATTTATGAGGTTGAGTTCTCTGACTTTCATTGGTTCTAAAGTTGAGCAAGGTCCTAAAAATTTCATTGATAAGATGGAAATTTTTTTGTGTAATGATTTCTACTGATATAGAGGGGTTAGAGTTTGTTTCTTATCAATTGAAGGATGTGGCGTATTAGTCATATGAGGAATGGGACCAGTCTAGGGATGATAATGCTGAGTCTATTTAATGGGATAACTTCTCTAGTGATTTTCTTGATTGCTTCTTTCCTTAGGAGTTGAAGGTGGGAAAGGCTGAAGAATTTATACATTTAAAGCAAGGCAGTATGACAGTAAAGGAGTATTCCTTAAATTTTCACCAATTATCGTGATATGCTCTAGAATTAGTGTCTAGCATAAGGGCTAGGATGAGGAAGTTTACTTTTGGATTGTCCAGTGACTTGATCTTAGAAAGCAAGGCCGCTTTGTTAAACAATAATATAGATATCTCTAAACTTATGGTGTATATCAAAAAAGTGAAAAAGGAAAAGAAGAATAAAGTAGAGATGAGTGAAAGGCACAATAAGAAGTTTCAATATTCAGATTAGGATGGAGATTAGCAGCAAAGTGGTAGAGATGGTGGGAAATGGCTTAAGAAAAAATAGGGTAATTCTGTTTCCTACTCTGCAGCTAGTGCTCCTTATCCAAAGCTATTGGATGATCATTATTTTCTAAATAATATTGGTCCTAGGGAATAGGGTGACCAATCTCAAGCTAGTAGGACCTAGTCAGCTCCATCATATCCCCCTTATAGATTTTATAGTCAGGTGCATCATGGTGTTTATAAAGAGAGGAGGAACAAGTGCTTTTAATATGGTTAGACTGGTCATATGCAAAGGGATTGTCCTTTTAGGGTTTCTTCTAGAGCAAATAAGATCCTTGTTGCTACTTCATCAGCTCCTGCACCAAAAGATGCTACTTCTGCTTCTGGCTTTGACACTAGTCAAAACCGTCTATACACTCTTTCCACCTGCCAAGATTCTAAGCCATCTCCCGATGTTGCTAATGATATGCTCAAACTCTTTTCTCATGATGTATATTATGTACTTGATCCCGGGTTTACCCTTTTTTATGTGACCCCTTGTATGAATAGTTATTTTGGTTTTGATCCTGAGTGTATTCCAGATCCCTTCTCTGTGTCCACCCTGATGGGTGAATCTATTATGACTAGAAGGTTCTATAGGGGTTGTATGATGATGTTCTGTAGTAGTGAAACCCTAGCAGATCTAATAGAGTTGGACATGTTAGACTTTGATGTGATTTTGGGGATGGATTGGTTGCATTCATGCTATGCATATCTTTATTTTCAGACCCGAAAGGTCAATTTCCACTTCCCTAATGAGCTGGTGATTGAATTGAAAGGTATCTCCCTATTTCCTAAGAAAAAATTCATTTCGTATCTTAGATCTTGGAAATTAGTTTCTAAGTGGTGCCTCTATCACTTAGTGCATGTTAAGGATTCTAGATCCAAAGTTCCTGTTTTCTAGATTGTCCCTTTGGTTTGTAAATTACATAAGGTGTCCCCTGATGATCTTTGTGGTATTCCTGCTAAAAGGGAATTGATTTTGGGATTAATCTTCTTTCGAAAACTTATCCTATTTTTATCTCTATTTACAGAATGGCTTTGGCTGAGTTAAAAGAACTCAAGAAACAACTAAAAGATCTTCTGCATAAGTGTTTTATTATCCCTAGTGTGTCTCTTTGGGGCACTCCAGTTCTATTCGTGCATCATAAGGATGGGCCCCTTCGGATGTGCATAGATTACCACCAGTTGAATAAGGTGACTTTAAAGATAAGTATTCGCTTCCTAGGATTGATGATCTCTTTGATCAGCTTTAGGGTTCTAAGTACTTTACTTAGATTGATCTTCAGTCTGGATATTATCAATTGAAGATTAGGGAGGAAGATATTCTACTTTTTGAACTTGGTATGGTCATTTTGAGTTTTTGGTGATGTACTTTGGTTTGACTAATGCCCCAACAAGATTTATGGATCTTATAAACTGGGTCTTCCATTAGTTCTTGAATTTGTTTCTTATTTTGTTTATTGATGATATTTTGGTGTCTTCTAAGTGTGAGACGGATCATGCAGATCATCTCTGCCTAGTATTGCAGACCCTTAAGATGCAGCAGTTGTGTGCTAAATCTCTAAATGCGAGTTTTAGTTGAATACTGTGACTTATCTTGGTTATGTTGTTTCTAGTTAATGGATCATGGTGGATCCATAGAAAATCGTGGTGGTTAAGAAGTGGCCTAGACCCACGACTCCAACCGACATTTGGAGCTTCTTAGGTTTAGTGGGTTTTTATAGGAGGTTTGTAGTTTCTCTTCTATTAGTTTCTCATTAACTAAGTTGACTCAAAAGAAGATAAAGTTCTTATGGTCGAATGCTTGTGAGTGTAGTTTTGAGAAGTTGAAGAATAAGTTTACTTTGGCTTCGGTCTTGACTCTACCTGAGAGTAATGATGGTTTTGTTCTCTATTATGGTGTATTTTGGGTGGGACTGGATTGTGCATTAATTCAGCATGGTAAGGTGGTTGCATATGCTTCAAGACAGTTGAAGGTTCATGAGAAGAATTATCCAACTCATGATTTAGATTTTTTAGCTATGGCGTTTGCATTGAAGATCTGGCGACATTATTTTTATGGGGTCTATGTGGATATTTATTCTTATCATAAGAGCCTACAATACGTGTTTACTTAGAAGGAGCTAAATATCAAGAAAAAGAGGTAGCATGAGTTACTAAAAGACTATTACATTAGTCTCCACTATTACCCAGGTAAAGCTAACATGGTTGTTGATGCTCTTAGCAGGTTGTCCATGGGAACTCATCTCATATGGAAAATAAGAAGCAAGATTTCGTGAAGGAAATTCACCATTTTTCTAATCTTGGAGTTCGTATCATAGATTTCAAGGATGTTGGTGTGCCTATTCAACAGACAGTGAGTCATCTCTTGGTGTGGAGGTGAAGGAGAAATAGGTTTTGGATCGTATCATGATACGAATCAAGGGTGATTGGGTCACTAGAAGGTGATGGCTTTCAAGATTTGTGGTGATGGCATTTTGAGGTACCAAGGTAGGTTATGTGTTCTAGATTTTGACGAGCTATGAGAGAGGATTTTTGTTGAAGCTTATGAGTTGTGGTACACTATTCATCCTTGTTCGATGAAGATGTACCATGACTTGAGAGAAATTTATTAGTGGAATAACTTGAAGAGAGATGTGACCAATTTGGTGGCTAAGTGTTTGGTTTTTCACCAAGTGAAGGTTGATCACTTTAGGCCTGGTGGATTGTCTCAAGAGATTCAGTTTCCTATGAGGAAATGCGAAGTGATTAATATGGATTTCGTTACTGCTCTTCTACGGTCCCATCAAAAGTTTCATTCCATTTGGTTCATCATAGATAGAATGACTAAGTCCGCTCACTTCTTGCTTATAAGGACTAACTATTTAGTGGAGGATTACGCTAAGTTTTTCATTAAGGGGATCGTAAAGTTGCATGGTGCTCCAGTTTCTATCATATCTGATCGAGGTACTTAATCATCTTCTTACTTTTGGCATTTCTTTCAGAGAGGTTTGGGGACTAAGGTGAGCCTTAGCACCACTTTCCACCCTCAGACAGATGGACAAGAGGAGAGGACGATACAAACTTTGAAAGATATGTTAAGTTATTATGTGATTGATCTTGGTGGTATTTGGGTTGACCATTTTCCTCTCGTTTAGTTTGCGTATAATAATAGCTATCACTTGAATATTGGGATGGCTCAGTTCGAGGCTTTTTTTGGTAGGAGGTGTAGGTCTTCTAATAGGTTGTTTGATGTTGGTAAAAATAGGTTATTTGGTCCTTATTTGATTTACTAAGTGATGGAGAATTTGAAGGTGATTTGGGATAGGCTTAAGACCACCCAAAGTCATCAAAAGTCCTACGTATGTGTGAGACGAAAGAAGTTGGAGTTTAATGTTGGTGACTGGGTGTTCATAAAAGTGTTTCCTATGAAGGGAGTGATTTGGTTTGGGAATAAGGAGAAGTTTAGTCCCCGATATGTTGGTCCGTATTTGTTTTTGCAAAGGGTTGGCAATATTGCATATGAATTGGAGTTTACTTCTAACTTGAGCTCCATTCATCTAGTCTTTGATGTTTTGATGTTGAGGAAGTTCATAGGTGATCCTTTGTTGGTTGTTCCTTTGGATGGTGTGGACATTTCAAATTCCTTGTTTATTAGGAAGTTTTGGTGGAGATCTTGGATTATTAAGTCTGTCAGTTACGGATGAATAACGTGGATTCGGATTCTTTGGCAGAGCCAAAAGTATGAGGAAGCTACTTGGGAAGCTTAGGAGGACATGAAGCACAAGTATCCGTTCCTATTCCCTACTCCAAAAAATCATGATTAAGGTATGTGTGATCTTAAAATCTTTGTTCTTTGTCTTTGTTAAAGTTAAGTGTGGGTGCATTTCTTTGTTAAATTATGATAAGGGATGCCTTGACCCATCATTTGAGGATGAATGATCCTAAGGGGGGAGAATAAAACACCCAAGGTGTTGATATTCGATAAATTTCTTGAATTTTATCCTTACTATCCTGACTACAACTTACCCAATAAGTCGTAGGGAGTCAGGATGAGTCATTGGATTCAAATCGTAGCCTAACCAATATGTGTGGCTAAGTCTTCTTCTCTTAGTACGAGTGACTCAATATGAGTCATGAGGACTCATTATGGGTCGATGTGTGCAAATTATAAGATGTCCAGCGCATACCCAAATGGTTTTTGTGTTGACTATGACTTGACCCTATATGTCGTTGGGTCCCATTACAATCCATGGTATATGAGTTATAAGTTCAACAGAAGTGTGTGTGCCTTGTGACACTATCTTGACAATGACTTATGGAGATAAGTCGTATTGAGTTATGACGAGTCGTTATGAGACCCGTAACGACTGACAGTTTATTTACCAACTTTAAATGGAGTTGTTTTAGACATTTCCCTTTTATCCCTATAATAAACCACAACTTATAAACATACTTGGGGCCCTATTTTCATCGATAAAACTTTCCAAACATTCTTTCTTCTCTCTCAAGTCTCTCGAGCAACCATACACATAAGGTTTCCAAGAAGAGGATCATGGAGTGCTTCAAAGATTGAAATCTCTTCATAATCTTGGGTATTTCAGGCATGTTACTCTTACCTAATTGCTACATTGTCAAAAATGTATGTTTTAAAATATTATTCATATGGTTTTGATGTTGATTTTGGAACCTGGGTTGAGGTCTTTGACTTTGTGTTTTTAAATGATGTTTTCCTTTGGTTTACATATGATTGTTCATGTTTTATTCATGGTTTTGAACTTGTGGGATGCATGGGTATGGAGAATAAACTAGGGGATCGTGATTTCCCAAATTTTTGAAGATTGACAATTGAATTGGTCATGACCTCATCCCCATATTATGAAATTGGTTTTGAATACGAAAAGTATGCACACTGAAATGCTCTTGAACTATTGAATAATGTGAAAAACAAATGAAGCATGATGATTTTAAATTGAACCAAGAGGGTTGTGAATTCCCTCAAGTGATGATAATTGGTTTGGCATGTTGATTTTACCTTGCAAGTGTAGTTGGTATGACAATACCAATAGAGTATGCCTAAAATATTTTATGTTTCAATGAATATTAATGTGTAATAAATGATTTAACTAGGCTTTAATGAAGTTTGTGTATCTGAGTCGTGAAAGTGGAGGTCCCGAGGGACCAATATTGAAAACCACAGTTATCAATGTCGGGGTCTAGATTACTGGGTAGTTTGAGTCCCACTTATTATTATTTTATGATTAGAAGTTCGAGTACCCCACATTATATCACATGATTGGGTTCTTAAGTCACCTTTGTATGTCAGGAGGTTCGAGTCCCCAATGTTTCATATGTACATCCTCTAGTTTGTTCTGCGACACACATTGGGGCTATTCCATCTAGGGAGAGATGGGCCCATATAGCTCGTGGGTGCCTTCTTATGTTATAATGGTTGAGCTACACAATCTAGGGTAAAGTTTTAAAGTTCATGCTATGCCTTATTCCCTATACCGGCATATTAATTATATATGTATTATGATGTAGTTCATATGGTATTTGAAATTGTTAGAATTGACATTATTTTGTCCCCTATATCTGAGTTTCATGCTAGTGTTCACCCCACTAACCGTCTCCAGATAATTTATCCCCACATAGTGAGGCACCGGAGATACTTCTACTTTTTCTGTGTATAATTAGGTGGATCGACTTGGTTCGTTGGTTCATTGTGGTGAAGTGGCGAGCTTCCATTCTCTAGAATACTTAGACATTTCATTTGCTCCTCTCATAGACTAGAAATTAGAGTTTACATTATCATTGTCATTGTCATTGTCAGAGTTGGGGATAAGACTTGTTTTTCGATCTTTTTGCATAGAGGCTTTGTTGGATTATTATGGACTTGGGTGATGTTCGTTGGTCATTTATGTCGATTGTCGGCTATAGTCATGTCTTAAATTACTTTACCTTATCTTATGCTATATTGTTATATATTTGGAATTCATCCGATGTTGGGGTATTATGTTCTATTTGGTTAGGTGCAAGGGGTGGTCTCCGATCCTCATTGGACTTTAGATACCCATCACGGCCAGGCCCTAGTTCGGGTCATGACAATTTATTTAGTAGGGAGACATGAAATACTAGATATACTAATGCCAAATTTGCAGGCAACTATAACTTATAAGCTACATTTCCAAAATGGCTCAAAATCATTTATGGGCCAACATAGAAGGGGACAAGCTTCCCTTTCTTACCAAACCTCTTTACCTCTTTCATGGGTGAAATCTTTAGATACATAAAATCACCAACACTAAATTCAAGCTCTCTCATCCTCACATCATCATAGGATTTCTGATGACTTTGGGCTATCTTCAGTTTTCTCGAATCAACTGAACTTTCTCCATCGCCTCATAAACTGAATCTAAACCTATCAAAGTAGCCTATCCAACCTTAAACCAATAATTAAGAGATATACACCTTATACCACAAATAGTATCAAACAAATCCATCAGAATGCTAGGATGATAACTATTGTTGTAAGCAAACTCAATCAAAGGTAAGTGGTCATCCCAACTACCCTTGAAATCTATAAGACAAGATCTTAACATATCCTCTAAGGTCTAAATGATCCTCTGGGGATGAAAATTCATACTAAGATGAACTTGGGTGACAAGACACTTCTGAAAAGCCATCCAAAAATGAGAGGTAAACTGAGTACCTCTATCTGAAATGATGATCAGCAGAACTCCATGTAGATTTACCACCTCGCTGAGATAGAGTCTTGCATAATCCTTGCCAAAAATGAAGTATGGACTTGAAAGAAATGGGTTGATTTGGTCATTCTATCTATCACGACCCAAATCAAATCATGTTGATGATGCGCATGAGGGAACACTATAACAAAATCCATGTTCACCACCTCCCCCTTCCAAATGGGGAAGTTGAACTCTTGAAGCGTAGTACTAGGCCTTTAGTGCTCAACCTTAATCTGCTGATAATCAAACACTTAACTATGAATTCTACAATATCCTTCATTATAAAATTCCACCAATAGACTTCCCACAAGTCACGGTACATCATAGTGGATCTTGGGTGAATCGAATATCGCACACCATGTGCTTCTACTATATTCACTGTCTCAAACCATCTAGACTCAGAACACATAACCTATTTTAACAACACAACATACAATATCCCCCTTCAAAGAGAACTTCATCCTTCTAATCTCGAAATGCCTCCTTCAACTTGACCAAATTAGGATCCCGGTCTTACTTTTCAAATACCTCGGAAACCAGATAAGACTCCGAACCATTATGAACCCATATACTACCTTTGGCCAAATCAACCAAACTAACACCCAATTTAGAAAGATGATAAACCTCATGGACTAGCTCTTTCTTACCCTCCTCAACGTGAACAACATTTCCCATAGACAATCTAGTAACGGCATTATCCATCACATTAGCCTTACCTAGGTGATACAACACATGCATATCACAGTTTTTAGCAACTCAAGCCACCTTCTATAGTGGAGATTTAAATCTTTTCGCGTGAACACATACTGCAACTTGTATAGTCCGTGAACACATCAACATAAAATCTATAAAAGTAATCCCTCTAAATTTGTAAGGCAAAAACAACGGCTGCAAACTTAAGATCATGGGTCAGATAATTCTCCTCATGGGGTTTGATTTGTCTAAAGGTATAATCCATGACCTTACCTCAGTACATTAACACATAACCAAGAACTACTGTAGAATAATCACAATAAACTATGAATCCATCAGAAACTTCGGGTAAAGTCAAGATTGGAGCGGTAGTAAGTCGAGTCTTCAACTCTTGAAAACTCTTCTCGCAAAAATCTGACCACTGAAATTTGACTTTATTCTAGGTTAGTCGAGACATGGGAGATTAAATAGAAGAATATCCTTCAACAAACCATCTATAGTAATAGACTAGACCCAAGAAACTCCTGAGATCTGATGGAGAGATAAGCCTATGCTAGTTTCTTACTGCTTTGGTCTTTTGAGGATCAACTCAAATGCCATCACTGGAAATGATGTGACTAAGAAAATCTATAGACCTCAACCAAAATTCACATTTACTAAGCTTAGTGAATAACTAGTGAACTTTAAGGGTCTATAATATAATCCTCAGGTGGTCTGCATGATCACTTTCACAACGAGAATCTACGAGGATGTCATATATGAAGACACTGACGAACATGCCCAAGTACTTCCTTAACACCCTATTCATCAAATCCATAAAATTTAAAGGAACACTCATTAGTTCAAAAGATATAGCTAGAAATTTTAAGTGACCATTTGAAGGTTGTCTTCGGTATGTCACATTCTCTGACTCTAAGATGATGATAGCCTATCCTAGAGAAATAGTTTGAAACCTGAAGTTGGTCGAACAAGTTATCAATCCTAGGTATAGGATACTTATTCTTGATTGTGACTTTGTTCAACTGATAGTAGTCTATACACATTCTGAGAGAACCATAATTTTTTGCACCTGAAGAAAACTGGAGCACCCCACGGAAAAACACTAGGACTGATGAAACCCTTATCCAAAAAGAACTTTCAACTTTTTGTTCAATTACTTAAGCTCCGCTGAGCCATTCTGTCAGGTAGTATTAAGGTAGATTGAGTATTTGGAAGAAAATCTATTCTAAGGTGGATTTCCCTCTCAGGAGGAACTCTAGGAAGATCTTTAGGGAACACTTTTGGAAACTCATTCACTACTAGAACAGAATCAAGGATTTGTTTTTTAAAATTTGAGTTCTTGAATCAGACGAGATAGTAATTACAACCCTTCGACATCATCTTTCTTGCCTTAAGATTGGAGACAAACCGACCTATAGGCGCTAAGGTAAAACCTCTCTATTCTTTAACAGGCTCATTAGGAAATTGAAACTGGATAATACTATTTCTATAATCAACTAAGGAATAGCAAGAGTGGAGCCAATCTATGCCAAGAATGACATCAAAATCAGTCATCTCTAATTCCTCAAGGTCTATTGAGGTAACTCTTTGAGATACTATGATAGGGCAATTTTTGTATACCCATCTGGTTGTAATAGAACTACTATATAGGTAGTGACAAATAAAGTGAAGCTCTGGGGTCTAACAATGCATAAACATAAAGATAGAAGACTTGTAACGTACCTTTAACCACATCAGGAGAACTCTCCTAATCATATCAATTTTATAGATCATAAATTTAGTTCTGAGGTTTTCCCACTGGTGGCAGTGAAGATGGCACCCTACTAAATCGGGTGACTTGCTGGAGCTGAAGGATTTGTCTGGCCTTGTGAACAATAACTCCTGCCCTTCCATATATCTGTTGGCCAGCACCTTACCCCGTGTTCTATCTTACCATACCCAAAACATGCATCAATTCCCACCTTGCACTCAGTCTGGTAGTTCTTACCACATCTCCTGCAAACCAGATTGGTTTGACTACTATTTATGCCACGCTAAGACTTAGAGCTTGACATTTTATCCTGATTGTCCTACATGAACATAGGCATTGGTGAACTGGCTGAAGATGGGGCTGGAGTTAAAAAGTTTTGGCAGAACTAAAAATGATTTCCACTATCAGACCTTGGCTATGAGAAATTGAAGTTACCGATTTTAGCCCTCTTATTTTATGTTTCCTTCTCTTTGAGCTTCTCCTCCTCAATCTATTGAGCATGAACCATCAACCTAGAAAGTTCCATCTCCTTAATGAACATAGTTGTTCTACACTCCTTGAATATATCATCTGACACACCAAACATAAACTAACTCATTATAGCCCTAGAATCAATCACCATAGTCGAAGCATACCTCACCAATTGGGTAACTTGAGTGATTACTACTTTATACTCATGTTACCCTTCTTTAGATTTATAAACTCTTACACCTTGACTTCCCTCAATTCGAGTGGAAAGAATCTATCTAAGGAGATCATAGAAAACTTATCCCACTCTAAAGGCCCTGCCTTAACACTTGTGTCCTCCTTCCACCGTTTGAACCAAGTATAAACCACTTGTTGCAATTGGTAAGAAGCTAAGTCAGCACTATTACTAACAGTAACACCTATGTTATTTGTTACTTTCTACATACCATCAAGAAACTCTTGTGGATACTCCTCAGATTTGGATCTAGAGAATAATGGAGGATTCATCCGAGTGAAGTATTGGATCCTAGCTGTTTCTGTGCTCACTACTGGATTGGCTTGGGAAAAAACATACTGATTATTTTGAGCAGCCATAGTCTAGGCCAAAATAGTGAAAGTTGTCTTAAATTTAGCATGAGAAATATGTTCATTCAGAGGGTCTTCCTGAATATGTTGTGGTATGGGTTGATCCCCGTTCCTTCTTATATTATTTATTCTGGGAGGTATGTTCTATAAACAAATGAAGGAGGAGTTAGAAAAGGGAATTCAGTAGAGCTCACACACTTTTGCATGAATGGATACTGAAAGATGAGAAACTTTACTAAAAAGTCTTGTAGCCTCTTTCCTATAAGTGTGGAACGCTTCACACCAATGCACAAGACTCTACTCAATGCATCTGTCAAACCCCATAGGACACTTTAAAAAAACCTTAGGCTTGGATACCAAGTTTGTCATGACTCAAGACTATCCCCTAGTCCTTACATGGTACTTACGGCCACAAGTAACCCCAAGATAACCCATGATCTGACGTATACTGTAAAAACTAAAAGAAAATAACAAAATACTTTGTAAAAGTCCTTGATGAAAATATCTGAACATTAAAACAGTAACAAAGGTGTTGTATAGTCATTATTGAAAACATACTAATTGTTAGACTGTCTGAAAGCCTCTAAACATAAAAAGTTGTAGGGACAGGTCCCCAAATAACTCTAACTACTGAAATAACATAAAACAAGGTAATAAAAATAATGATAAATAATATGAATAGTCGTCGACTGTGAGGACTTACCAAAGCTTCAGCTGAGTGATACAGGCCGGACTATATGCGATGTGGTAATCAACTGTCCAAACCTATTTTGTGAAATCAATATAGCGAAAAAGAGAGTATGCGATCATTACTTTGAATGTATTGGTATATGATATGGTACTAACTAAATTACTTATACATGCTGAGCATGAATGCATGAACATGTAAAACGAATGAAAGACCAAGCATAAAAATGTACTGAAATAATTCATAAAATTGAATAACTAATAAACTAAACACTTGGTCCTGCAAAATTGACCGCCTATAATCTGAATATTAAACTTAAACTGTGAGATCTAACTACAACCAACATGCCCCAATTTGAGCTAATCGAGGTCCAGCCTGTAAACCTAATTAGAAGGGTATCAATACCTTGCGACAAGTACTGCCAATAACGATATGGATCTATAAGGATGATGTCCTAATAGATAGGGGTGTCATGCATCTACTGACGGGGAACCCTCATAATCTATGGTAGCGCTGTAGGTATGGAACTTAGGGACTACTACTAATGACCCATGCCTAACTGATGGGAGAGCTGTCATCCCTATGTTTCTCACGATGCTAAGTGTTACTCCCAACTGAATGAAACGAAAGAATAAACTATTGCGTGCATTGTTAACTAATATGCTAAAATATGGTACTCTAAAAAATAGTGCATGCATAATTTGAAGAAATAATGAACATGTTAACTGATATATTTAGCATGCTATAATACTGGTGAGTGCTCATTATGAAAATGTTATAAATTTTATGGTAAAAACATGATATGAATAACTTGAAATCTTAAAAATTGTAGCATGCATGACCATCTAGGTATTGGGTGTTCATAAACCACAAACATTGAAAAATCCAATTAAATATGATAATTTCAAAGTAATGAAATAATAAGAAATTTTTTAACTTAAACTCAAGAATCCAACAATTTCATCAATGGAACGAATTATCATAATTAAAGTATGAAAAAATACTTAAAATTATGAGAGAACACTATTTCATGGTTGAATTCAAGAATTACATAGAAATTTATAATTCTCATAGAATCCTAAATCAAAATAGAAACTAAACTTGAATATTTGGGGAAAAATTTGGGACTCAACGGGTGAAATGAACCCATTGATGAATATCCCACACACCTGAGTTGCATGAATTCTTTAACAAAAATTGGAATTGAGACTTTAGAAGGGTGAATTTTTTTAGAAGCCCCTTGTTTTTTGCTCTTGAATGTGAGAAAGGATTGAACATTATTAACTGACTGAAATAGGGTAAATAATGCCTCTTTTAATGTTTTAAATTATGGATTGGGAGTTTAAGGAGGAGAAAGGACAAAAAATACCTTCATCCCTTAATAAAGGCTGCATGATTATACACTGTAGTGTGGCATAGTTCTTATCGTGGAGGCTAGCCTCCATGACACGCTACCTATTGCAGTGGAAAACCTCCATGCCATGTTGCATACCATCGAGGCTAACCTCCATGATAGGATGGACATTGCGAAGGGCCATGTCACAACCAGAGACTTTCCCCTAGTCATAGCATGGTTCTTGGAACCACAAGTGATCCCAAGCTAACCTAAGAACTAGCATACTTCTTGAGCAACTGATTCAAATTGTATAAAAAATAAATTTGTTGAGAGAAAAAATGATCATAAGGAAATATGAGTAAGTATAATACTGATAAAGTTTACATCATGATAAAATTGAAGAAAGACTTGAATTACATGTAAAGACTTTGACTGACTATCTATGAAGCCTCTACTATACTAATTATAGATAGTTGGGACATGCCTCCAACTACCACTAATCAATACATATGAATAATAACAAGATAGAGAATAAAGTACAATTGACTGGAGTCTCCAAAACAAGAGAAATCATCACCTGCCAGCTTAAAGCTGCAAATAGTTTGATTATGATATAGGGGCTATAATTGGTGCCTACATTATGAGACATTGTAGCACATAGACATATATGTGGATCAGTACTTTGGAATGTATTGAGTAAGTGAGGGTGAATGAAATAAGTATAAGTGAATAGATACATAATCTTAAAACATGAATGTTGAGTGCAAGTAGACTTACAAAGAGATGGAAATCAACTAAAAGATGAAGTATCTAAAAACAATAGTAACAAACATAATCTGATAAGCTAGTGAATCACTACACTTAGTTTCTTAAATCTTTACTCTTGTAGTTTCTTAAATATTTATTTTTATAGAATAAGTAGAATTGAAGCTGGGATACGGTAAAACATGAATACTGTATGTAAATCTCATGTAAAGCTGAACATGTTGTGGAACTAAATTGAGGATGATGTATAGATACTGAGCATGAAAAACATGAACATGTAAAATAAAATGCAAGACTAAGTATAGAATGTACTGACATGATCTGAATAGCGTGAAAAGACTATAAAGCTGACTGAAAAATTATTGAAATGAGATTACTTGGTCAAGTAAACCTAAACTAAGATAAACTGAATTCTAACTGAAACAGTGGGAGGTATCATGTAACCTACATAAACCATGTAAGCTATCATGGAGTCCATCGTCTGACCCATGTTGAGAATGACTATTTTATCCTTGCCATCAGAGTAGAACCTAAACTAAAATGATCACGAAACTGAGCCCATATTGGGCAAGGGGAAACACTCTCTGGCGAGGCCCCTAAACCTATGGTGGCACATAGTTTCTAGGGAAGTAGGATACGCTGAACCCACACTTCCCACTCGGTGCTAAATCCTACTCCCAATTGAAAGACACTAAAATACTAAATGGTTCTAGCACTAAAGTTGATAATCTCAGGTCATGGTATTTTGAAAACATATGTGCATACTGGGTCCGAAGTAATCATAAACATGTAAACTGGTAGTGCTCGACATGAGCATAAAAAATTAAGTTTAATAATAAAATCATGTGCTAACTGACTTGTAATTTCAAAAGTCCAAGATAACACGTAAACACATAGGTATAGGGTGTTCTTAACCCGTCGACATGGAATGATTACTAAAATACAATGATAGCTCTTAAAATAGTAATATGGAGTCAAAATTTAGAGACCCAAAACATTGGACAGTATAATACATGAGTATAATTCATGAATTTAAGCATGGGGACATATTAAACATAGGAGAATAACAATTTCTCATCGAAGTAACAAAATTCAAGACAACATCAAACATGGAGTTTAAAACATGAATAAGTATAACTCTTATACTCTTTAATCCATTAAGTCATATGATAATGTTATTCTTTCAACACATATGGATTTGGGAATGAACCCTAACTTAAAAATTGTAAATTCAACTTGAAAATCATACATTAGGGCACAAGGATGAAAGATTAACCTTGTTCAAGACCCCAAATACCTTGATTGAATGGATTCTTGAAGAAATCTTAAAAGCATGACTTAAAGGTAAATCTTTGTGTTCATGAGAGGAAAAGATTGAAATTTGTTCTTAGGGAAAGGGAAGGGTTTAGTGTGTTATTTTTTTGGAAGATGGGCAAATAATTCACCTTGAATGTTCCAATCATATTTTGAAAAACTTGGCTTGAGGGGAAAGAACCAAATTACCACTTTGGCCCATAGGTAGCACGAATAGTAGGGGAATATACTCCGCAGTGCGAACCTTATTCCCAGGGAAAAGCCCTCGTGACATGACCACCATTCTATTGGAATAGCCCTCACGATGCGGGCCTACTACGAAGGCTTACTATTTCTCATGAAAATGGTCATAACTTTTTTCTCAAGTGTCAGATTAAGGAAAAATTGGTATCATTGGAAAGATAATTCAATTATTTATAATTTGGTGGCTATTAAGCTGAAAATTCAACATACGTAAAATGTTATACACGCTCAAAGTTTACCTTTGTTGAATCAAATAAAATATTTGGCCAAATCAAAGGCTCTTATCTCAACTTTTCTCTAAGTGATTCCTATAAACATTGCTCACCTCATAAGCACTTTACACACTAGGATATAGATCATGAAACATGTATTCAAATATAAATCATGGGATTTGAGTATATACACGTAGGAAGGACGGTTAAAAGTCTAGCCCAAAAATCTGAGTTGTTATATTATCTCCCCATTGAAATCATTCATCCTCGAATGATGGATATGAACTGGTTGAAGTCTTAGAAGTATGGAATAATATACACAAGACATATCTACTACTAAAGGATGTAGCTGAGATGAACCATTATAACTTTTAACATGAAACGAATTTCGAAGCTGACTAGACTTTATTTACTATAAGGAGCGGATTCATGCTGAGAGTTCAGAACTCGCTTGAAATGTTCATGATACAATCATAAATATAGAAATGCAAAGTGATAACTGATGCCATAAAATTTCAAGAGTTACTAAGGATTGAATAAAGTATGTAACTTCTCATTTGCAATTATCCCTCAACAAAACACATATAAGAATCAAAAGAAAAGGGATTCGTGGCATCACCAAATACATTATGTAAGCACGAATCATAAGATAACGAGACCAAGGTCGTACAATAGGTATAACAATGTTTGAACTGGAATACTTAAAAAATTGAGATCATTCACTGAATGAACTGAATCATAACTAAATAGCTGAATCTGAAACATGATGCATGGACTGAACTAACTTTGTAACTTACATATATGGAAACAAATTACCTCATGGAATAGCCATATTCATCAAACTTCAAATAGTAAGACTAGATGGAAAGATGAAAAACCAAAGTAACTTGTCTATCTGACTGCAAAACTGAATTGCTGGCTATATGGACTGAATCATACTGGAAGGTTACCCTCAACTGGAGTATTTCTTCAACACTTTTGCTAAGAAGTGCTAATAACATTAGGTATAAAGAATGCTTGGGCATGATCTAAATAAGATATCAGAGTACGGAATTGTAACATAATTACAACTCTATAACATGGAATACAGGCCTATGAAACATAAGCTAGGATACATCACTATGGCTTAGGCAAGGCAACTACTAACTTCAAGCTTAGGCACACTTCTCAAATACTCCATCAACTATACTTTTCTCCTCAATTACCATGCTCGTTTGATTAAACTTATAATTCTTACATGGGTACATATCACTACTCTAACTAAAGTCTGAGTTAGGCTTGAACATGGATAAAGTATGTAGCTTATATACCAACATGACATTCAAGACTATCATTATAACACCACATATGAAATTTTGGTCGATCAACCCATTTTTTAATTTTACCACATTATCTAACACTCTTTGTCAGTAACAGCTTCCATGCACTATCCCTAAGAAGACACATAGAATTATTAACTAACCATGACATATACCAAAATATTTACCTCAATATTCTTTCACCCTTATATCCTTATATAAAACAAGCATACAATAATCTTTCATCAATAAGAAAGATTTACTCTCTCCCATCTAAGCAATTGATCATTAATTTTTCATCACCACTATCTTAACATTAAGGAGAAGTCACTGAAAGGTTAGAACATGAGTACCTGAAACATGAAAGAATACTACAAATAAAATCAACACTTAACTGAGGCCTGAGGAATAGAGTATCCAAGAAATGGACTCATTAAAGAGATCTAAACTGAGGACATACATGACATAAATCTAAATTTCACCGATCATTAAGGGTGTACCATATGTACCTGGAACTAAACATTTTGTAAAGCATGAGTACATGAGTCAAAAATTCATGGAATATGATTCGTACAATTGAGTGAACTGGAACTCCTTATACAAGGAACTGGAAGTGTACATTATTCTGTGGAAAGTGCATAAATATGCGCTATGATCATTGAGATGACACGTAAAGCATGAGTAGATATGATGATGACTGAAGTACTAAGAATGGGTGGGGCATCTCCTTCCTACTGTTGTTCTACAAGATACTGGCATCACTACTAGAATCAAAAAGCCTAACTTGGTTTCTTGTTCTATCATCTCCCCCTTAGCTTTAAGCTATCATATAGGACTATAGACCGCCTTAATAAACGCTAAACTGAACTGCAACAATTTTACTACAGAGTATGAGATATAACAATACACATAAATGATAAAATCAACTTGAAAGTCTACAGCTAAAAATATGAAACCCACTACTAATACTTCCTTCTGAGATACAACTCTTAGCTTTCTGTAACCCATAACTTTAATGGTAAGAACATCATTTACTACATTATTGGCCTTATTCATACTTAACACTCAAGGATACTATCAAAGCACACACATTAATGCTTAGAGGTAATACAATCCCATATCACCTTGGGCACACCTCTAAATTACACCCACACCATCATACTTAATTTCAAATCAATAAACTTAAATTTTTGCATACACTATTTCAAGCCTAATAGCTCACCTTCCAAACAACTAGCCCTATGGATACATAATGTACTAAAATCAGATAAAAACACTATCCCCCTACTGCTATTAAACTTCTAGGTTCGTTCTTCTAACTCTAGGTTATATACTATCATAAGATTCTGAGAAGGGATCTGTAAGCATATCTAACTTTGTCTTAGTGCACGATTTTCATGAACATGAATAAAATCTTTTAAACTTTAAAATTTAAAAGCACTAAGGGTATTCTTTTGAGCATGCATGCAATCCCATGACTATCTGTGGGTACTGTCTGAGAAAACTCTATCTATAAGGATTTAAACTTGGCTATTTTTGTTACCTCAAGAATAAAGCAGAGTTGGCACAAATAGATTCACGTACAAATCTACATAAGTTCCTTAAATAACACTTCTACTACACAATCTGATACATGAGGAAAGGAAACATTTCATAAATGCCTTGAAGCCTCTCAAAGAAAAGTATAAACATCTCCGTAACATTCTGCAAGACTCTACTAGACACAGATTCATAGACATCCTAGGACACTTGAACTCTTACTCTGATACCAAGTTTGTCATGACCTAAGACTTCCTCCTAGTTATAACACAGTGCTTGGAACTATAAGCGATCCCAAGAAAACCCATGAACTAACATACTACTTGAGAAACTGATTTAATTTGTATAAATTATTGAGTAGAAACATGATCATAAGGAAATATAAGTAAGTATAATATTGATAAAGTTTACATCATGATAAAACTGAAAAAAGAAACTTGAATTAATGTAATGACTCTGACTGACTATCTATGAATCCTCTACTATACTGACTATAGAGAGTTGGGACATACCTCTAACTACCACCAATCAACATATATAAATAATAACAAGATAGAAGATGAACTACAACTGAATGGAGTCTCCAAAACAAGAGAACTCATCACCTTTGGCTAAAAGTTGCAAACTGTCTAATTATGATATATGGTCTACAACTGGTACCTACATTATGAGGCAATGTAGCACATAGACATATAGATAGATCAGTACTTTGGAATGTACTAAGTAAGTGGGGGTGAATGTAATAAGTAAAAGTGAATAGATACATATTCTTAAAACATACATGCTAAGTGCAAGTAGACTTACCAAGAGACTAAAATCAACTGAAAGCAGAAGTATCTTAAAATATTAGTAACAAACATAATCTAACAAGCTGGTGAATCACTAGACTTAGTTTTTTAAATTATTACTTTTCACTAATAAGTAGAATTTAAGCTGGGATATGGTAAAACATGAATATTGTATGTAAATCTCATATAAAGATGACCATGCTATAGAACTGAGCTAAGGATCATGTATGGATACATTAAAAACATAAACATGTATAATAGAATGCACGGCCAAGTATAAAATGTACTGACATGATCTAAATAACATGAAAAGTCTATAAAACTAACTGAATAATTACTGAAATCTGATTATTTAGTGAAGCAAACCTAAACTGAGATAAACTGAATACTGAATAAAATTGTGGGAGATATCATGTAACTGACATAAACCATGTGATCTATCATGGAGTCCAATGTCTGAACCATGTTTAGGAGGGTTGTTTTATCTTTGTCATTGAAGTAGAAACTAAACTGGTGCAATTACTAAACTAAGCCCATATTGGACTAAGGGAAACACTCTCTGGCGAGGCCCTTAAACCTACGATGGCATATAGTTTTTGGAGAAGTAGGATGTAATTAACCCACAATTCCCACTCGATACTAGATCCTACTCACAACTGAAAGACACTGAAACACTAACTGGTTTAAGCACTGAAGTTGATAAGCTCAGTCATGGTATTTTGAAAACATTAGTGCATACAGAGTCTAAAGTAACCATAAATATGTAAACTGATAGTTCCCGACATGAGCATAACAAACTGAGTTTGACAATAAAATAATGGCCTAACTTACTTGTAATTTGAAAAGTCTAAAATAACAAGTAAACACATAGGTATCGGGTATTTATAGCCCACCAACACTGAATGATTACTAAAATACAATGATAACTCTTGAAAAAGTAATATGGAGTTAAAAGTCAGAGATCCAAAACATTGGATAGTTTAATACATGAGTACAATTCATGAATTTAAGCATGGGGGCATAGTAAACGTAGGAGAATAATAATTTCTCATCAAAATTGAAACACCTAGACTTTGAACCATTGAAAAAGAATAGCTTTTGGTGTCTTTGAGTTGGGTACGACTTGGAGCATTGAGTCGTACCCTTGGTCATGATTCTTACCCTTATACCACTTCTCTTTCGTATCTTAGGCAGTATATTAGGATAGTATATTGTCCTCCATATGATAAGGCCATCCCTTTGTCGTAACCATATATATGAGTCATACACTACACAACAGTGTAGAGTGTAGTCTCCAAACTGAGTGGACTGCTTTTGTTATGGATGGATCAAATAATTGGGGCATGCGTTGTACCCTTGGTTATGAATCAAGGGTGCCCACTCATACCTACAATATTATGGTTGACCTAGGAGAGGCCTATTATACTATTTAAGGTACCACTCATACCCTAGGGTACGACTGCTCAAGGAACCATAAAGAAAAGTCGTACCCCTGCATGAGTGAGCTTTTTAGCTTTTATCCAAGAACTTTTTAGTCACTTACCATGCTTAAAACCCAAAACCATCTGACTATGTAAATCATTGTAGCCTCCAAAGTCTTAATTTATAAGACTTAAACATTCTAAAATAGTCTAAATGCTTCTTGGAGAAATATTAGAGGCTAGGGTTTGTAGGTGCTCATTTAGTGCCAAGGAAGAGTCAAGTTTGTTGGTGTGTCATCTTGTTTAAGTCATGTATCTCTTCCCCTCTTTAAGTATCTCTAAAACCCATGTATTTTATAATTGGATTAGTATGTGTAGATGGTGTTTTTGAATCAAATGAGAAGGGTTTTGTTACCTAATAATGAATAATGATGATCCCTACTTATATGTGTGTTGATACATGATATTGATGGTAGATTGCATATGTGGGTGGTTGTTGTATGTTGGTTAACATGAGTGTCTTGAGGAACCTTAGTTGTGATGATTTATATCCTAAAAATAGCTTTGCTAGATGATTTCTATCATATGGGTCATCCACCACAATCACATGTATCAAATAACGATAGTGGTAGCTGCAATTGTAACAAAGTAGATGCGATCGCGACAACACAAGAATAGGCCCAGGGGTAATTTTATAATTTTCAACAGCCGACCCCAAATCCTTAAAAGTCTCAACCCCATTCATATTTTGTCATTCCTGACTTCGGATAACAATTAAATTTGAAGTGAAAAATCATAATTTGGGCAACAAGCGTAATTTGAATTTCTTGCTTTGAATTTGGTGAAATTGAAGAATAGATGTTTTGGATGAACCTTTTGGTATATTTCTTCCTCTTTACTTCATGAGTAGCTAAATTTATTTATATTGGGATTGTTTAACTAAGGTTAAATTATGTGTGGGTTGAGATGTATTTGTGTAGATTCTAGTTTGTTGATGAGGGGTTTAACTATTGCTTGATTTAATTAGTTGCGATTTATGGGTGAAAACCCCAAATGCCCAAAAAGAGTTTATGGGTGAAAACTTCAAACTCATGAAAGCTCACATCATTCTTGAAATAGGGATATGGGTGAACTTTTGAAACCCATGGCATCCTTGAAAGAGGGCGGACAAAGCAATAGTGGACGAAAGAAGATGTAGTTTGCTATCTTTTTGCCATCTTAGAAATTAGAGTAATTAGAGAATTGGCTTTGTCTTAGGCATCTTCCTAGAACTAGGGATGCCGAATTGAGATTTTGGGTGGCTTTTATTGACACACTCGTTAGGTACTCAAAAAGTCTAATGAGTGATATCTTTGAGTCTTTGTCAGCAAACTAGACTCAAGGACTTTGAAACTAGCCTACCTTATCGTTAATAACTAGAATTTGCACTAAATCATGTTTTGGTGCGTAATTTGACATTAGGTAGACATAATCCTAGGATGTTTCTCATACTAAATTTTAACTCACGAGTGTTGCTTTAATTTGTTAATTTGAGTTGATAGTGATAAACCCTTGTTCTGAACCAAACCCCCCATTTTAAATTATGTACTTTACTTGGTATACATTATGGGTATCTTTCTAGTAATTGTTAACAACCATAGGACTAGAAATCTATTTTGGTCCTTGCGGATTCCACCTTGACGTAAGTTGAGCTATTGACAACAATTGTTCTCTACCAAATATATCGGTATAGGTAAGCATTATCATACATCTATTTACTTAATATCATACGATTTGAATGATGGGTTTGAAATTAGGTTGAGGGGTTTTGATTGTTATTACTTGAATTACTTTTTCAATGTTTTAATTTGATTTCTCATGTTTTAATTGATGGTTTTGGAATTAAATTGGTTAATAGGGATAATGGTTGGATTGGGGGACATAGGTTTCCCCAAGTTGATGGAAATTTTAGCTTGATAATGGCATTAACCTCATAAAATTAGCTTTCAATTAAATTGGTATGATGATACCAAGTTGGTAAATGCCTTAATAAAGACTCCTTGGTAAAATGGTTGGATTTATGTGCAAACTATTTTAATTTGGGCTTAAAAGAATTATGTAGCTCATTGTAAAGGTACAAGTCCTGAGAAGGCTAACACTTGAAATAACACTTTCCAATGTTGGGGGTCTATATGGCCATGTGTCGGGAAACACATTATATTTTGGATGGATATCACCTTGGCATCCCTAGACTGTCCTCAGTTTTCTCTAATACGATTGGTGAACATGCACTGACGCCCTTCCGATAGGGGGAATCAGACCTATATAGCCCATGGATGCCTTTAGGATGGAGTGAGCTACATTGTTCAGGTTAATATTTTTTAAAATCTTATGTTCATGGCCCTTGTCCCTATCCCGGCATCCTATATATATATATATATATATATATATATATATATATATATATATATATATATATATATATATAACTATTATGCATGTGATTTATAGTTGGATCTTTGGTAAATGCATTTATTGTATCCTTATTCCTCTAGTTACATGCCAGAGCTCACCCCACTAACCGTCTTCTAACGCTGCATCATTTTATGATATAGGTTTGAATGAATTTTTTATCACTCCTCTATAATGTTAGGTGGTGTGGTTCATTGGTTGAGTTATTGTTAACTGGTAAGCCTCTATCTTTTAGGGAGACTTTCCATTTTATTACGTTTCTTTTAGATCTTAGGAATTATGAATTCCTTTCTATCATTGTTGGGGGCATGTCCTGACTTAGTTTGGTATTTCCTAATTTAAAGGCTTTGTGGATATGTATTGGGTTGGTATTTTGTTTTTATTCTTAGAACTATCTCTTGGTTTATTTATTTATCCTTTTTATTGCTATTTTTGATGACTTTTATTTTTTAAATTTATCTACTCTTGAGGTAAGGCTACGGGGATTTCTCTGGCCCATGGTGGGCTTGAGATTTCCTATAACGGCCAAACCCGAGTTTGGGTCATGAAAAGCTTGGTATTAGAGAATGGTTTAGGCTCTTTGGGTGTCCACTAATTCGTGTTGAGTAGAGTCTTTTTATGGGTATGAAGTGTGCCACACTTATAAGGGGGATGTTTCAAAGAACTTAGGAATGTTTCCATTTGTTGTGTTCTATTTCAAGATATAAGGTCTAGTTGTTATGAAAATTCTCTAACTCTTGGTTTACTTGTATTTCAAATCATGTATCATTGAAGATTTGACGGTCATAGAAACTTTGTTGGAACCTCTATCCCACCTAAGAAAGATATGGTGGGAACTTGCCTTACTTATTGATTGCAGACCTAATCTAGTATCCCTACTCCTAATTGTCCAGCTCTATGTGGGGTTCCATCAGTCCCTACTAGTCCACCTTAGGCTTCTCAGGCAGGTGATACTCATGTTCAGTCACCTCAGGGGGATATCTCTAATGTGAAATTCCATCAGTCTATTCATAGGGTTATTCCACTGGTGGTAACATAGTCTTTTTGGTCTGATCATGTTTTTTTATTGTTAGTTCATGTAAGATCACTTAGGTTGCTAGTTTATAAGTTTGAGTCCCCTAACCTTTAGGCTCTATGGTTGAGGAGAATCCTCAAGAGTTTATTGATTATATAGAGAAGATTTTCCAAGTTATGCATGCTACTTTTTGAAGGTGAAGAGTTTGCTACCTATTAGTTGAAATATGTGTCTTACTAGTGGTATGAGGATTGGTAAGCAATGAGAGGTAATGATGTTGAGTCGGCTGTATGGGATGAGTTTTTAGGTGCTTTTCTTGATCACTTCTTCCCTCAGGAGTTTAGGAAAGCTAAGGCTGAAGAGTTTGTAAACTTTAAGCCAGTTAAGATGAGTGTTAAAGAGTATATTCTAAAATTCCAGCATTTGTCCTATTATACTCCAGAGTTGGTGTATAACATGAGGTCCAAAATAAGGAAGTTTGCTTCTGTTCTTTCCCATGTTTTGGTGATAGAATGTAAGGATACTATGATGACTAATGATATGGACATATCTAGGATGGTGGTCTATATGCAGTAGGTGGAGGATGGAAAAAAGAAGCAGGTAGTGATGGGAGAGAGGCAGAATAGAAATTTTAGATATTTAGAGCAGAGCATAAATAAGCAGAACAGTAGGAGAGATAGTAGGGAGTGCACTAAGAAAAGGAATTGGGGAAATTCTTATTCGACAGCTAGTGCTCCATATCCTAAGCCTTCAAGTGATTCTTGTTTTCATGCTATCAATGGTCCTAAGGCACGGGGTGCCCAGTCTCAGGCTAGTAGAGATTAGTCAACCCCACCTTACCCTCTTTGTTATTTTTTTAGCAGCTTCACTGGGGATATTATGAGAAGGGGAGAAATCAGTGTTTTAGTTATGTTCAGCTTGGTCATTGCAACGAGATTATCCATCGGCCAGGGTTGCCGCTAAAGCTAATAATGTCCCGATTTCCACTTCTTTGGCTACCATACCAAAAAGACCCACATTCGGTACTAGCAATGTCCAAAATTGTCTTTGTGCCCTCACTACTCATCAAGAATCCTAGGCATTCGTAGAAGTTGTCACTGGTATATTACAGCTCTTCTCCTGTGATGTTTACTATTTGCTTGATCCAGGTTCTACCCTATATTATGTGACCCCTTATGTGGCTGTGCACTTTGGTTTTGGTCCTGGAAATATTTTTGACCTATTTTTTGTTTCTACTCTCATGGGCGAGTTTATTGTTGCTAAAAAAATCAATAGGGGTGTGTGGTGTCCATTCTCCATAGGGAGACATTGGTTGATTTTGATAGAACTTGACATGGTAGATTTTGATGTAATATTAGGGATGGATTGGCTCCATTCATGTTATACTTCTCTAGATTGTAGGACCCAAAAGGTCAGTTTTATTTTTCCAATTAATCGGATTGTATGAGAGGGGAATTCCTTAGTACCCAAAGGGAGATTTATATCTTATGTTAAAGCTCAGAAAATGATTTCCAAAGGGTGTTTGTATCATCTAGTTTGGTTTAAAGATTCTAACTCTGAGAGCCCCTCTTTGCAATCTGTCCCTGTGGTTAGTGAATTTCTAGAAGTTTTCTCGGTGATCTTCGTGTAATTTCTCTCAATATGGAAATAATTTTGGGATTGATCTTCTACTATATACCCATCCCATTTTTATTCCTTCGTATAGGATAGCTCTGGCTAAACTAAAGGAACTGAAGAAGTAGTTGAAGGATCTCCTTGATCAGGGTTTCATTCATCCTAGTGTTTCTCCGTTGAGTGCTCATATGTTTTTTGTGCAAAAGAAGGAAGGGTCTCTTTGGATGTGCATAGACTCCATCAGTTGAATAAGGTTACAGTGAAAAATAAGTACCCTCTTCCTAGAATTGATGACCTTTTCGATCAGCTTTTGGATGTTAAGTATTTTTATAAGACTGATCTCCGTTTGGGCTATCATAAATTGAAAATTAAGGAGGTTGATGTTCCATATACTGCATTTGAAACCCGATATAGTCACTATGAGTTTTTTGTTATGTCATTTGGGTTGACTAATGCTCCGGCTACTTTCATAGAACTTATGAATTGGGTGTTCAGGAAATTTTTGGATATGTTTGTTATAGTCTTTATTGACAATATCTTTGTGTACTCCAAAAGTAAGAAACATCATGTCAATCGCCTCTGAATTGTGTTATAAACTCTTAAGGATCAAAAATTATATGCAAAATTTTCTAAGTGTGTATTTTGGCTAAGTGTTATGACTTTTCTTGGGCATGTGGTTTCTAGTGAGGGATCAAGGTAGATCCATAGAAAGTTGAGGTAGTTAAAACATGTCCTAGACCCACAACTCCAACCAACATTGTAATGATCCTTCAGGTCATTTTTTATATTTCCAATTATTTTCACTATTAGGGCTTTCCCATAACTTCCATAAGTCATTTATGACTTATTGGGACTAATAGTTTGATTACCGGGAGGTTCATTTAGTTCTTTGATGCAATTCCTTATTTGGAAGTCTTTACTAGTTCGAAATAAGAACTAAGCAAAAACTTCAGTAAAACAATCTTGTAAGCAAATTTTGACTGCGCCATTAATTTTGAAATATCAATTTTAGGCAGGGTAGATCTTAGGTTTGGATCCCAATGCAACCGAGCTCATTTTGACCTATTGGTCGAAAAGTTGAAAAATTGGTAATTTGGGTGTGGACCCATGTTTGGTCGAAACAACCTTGGATAGAAAATCCAACTTCTCCATTGCATTTTAAACGTTTAATTTAGTATGGTTACTTAATTTATTTGCGAAAATTAGATTCCTAACGACTACTGAGGCATTGGACAAAACTTGGAAATTCTTTCAAGTTTCAGTTGATATCTTGTGAATAGGGGGATGCCATGATCATACAGCGTGTATGGTGATCACCCTATGGTGATCATGATCCCATGAATGGCGATAGCAATATCTCTTTACCCGTAGGGGTATAAATACACCCCAATGTCATGATTTTGGTCATTCTTTCTTGAACCTTGAGACCTAAAAACCTTAAATAAGTGTCATAACTTAAAATTGAGTCTTGTGGATGACTTGGGAGCTTGCTTAACATATTTTATCATGATTATCATCCGAATTGAGGTAAAATTTCATCGCTTTCTTTATGAATTTCTTGGTTCTTGACCCAAAACCCTAAATAACTTGAGGGCTTGATTTTAACCCCAAATTAGCTTGGTTTTCACCTATTCCTTGAGGGTTAGGATACCTTAATCATGTAAGAACATTGGTCTGATCTTAAAAACATGATTTTCATAAGTGGGATCCTCTTAGGGTTTATGCTGTCATTTTTGGATCCAAAGCACAATAGTGCAATATGGGTATCGTTATTCTCATATTGATGAGTAGATTATGATTTTGATAGTGTGATGATATTTTGGGATTATTAAATGAAGATAAGATTTTGGTGAATGATCTAAGGATTTGTGGTTTGGCTTTGAGGTAGGCTTCTATCTTCTCTTCTCTGTAAGAAGATGCTTGTTATATATTGCATGTGAATGTGAATGTTAAGTTTGATTAGGGATATATTTTCTTATCCTTGAAAATTGATATTTGGGGATTAGATAAGGGTTTTAACCCGTAAGGTGAAATGCTTAGTACTCTTTTAAAATCCTATTGCCTTCTCCCTAGATTGAATTAATTTATAGAATAGCTATGCTATGATGCTAGGTTTGGAATGTTGTTTTAGCAATAAAAGCATGGTAAGTATATTTAACCTTATTTGGGCTATTGTGGTGATCTTGAAACCTTAATTTAGGTGGATTTGACTCAAATGCCCATGTTTCTTGACAACGTTCCTATCTTAGGTTTGGTTATGGCTTACTTGACATCTAGAAGTTGAACTAGATACCTTAGCCTAGTTTGGGGTATGAATTGCCTAAATATGGAAATGGCGGATTATAAATGGGATCTTTCGTCCCCCCCCCCCTTAGGCCAAGACTTGTGTTAGCCCTTGTAGACTTAGATACAAAAACTAGGTATGGTTGAGACTATTGAGTCGTTAGAATAATTTTACTTCGTGGCTTGGTAAATTATGATGATTTTCCCCAGATTATGACTTAATGGCTTATGGCCATGTTATTTCTTCTTAGAAGTGATGTTATTCCTTTAGAGACACTATTTTCTCTTAGATATAATGTTGGGCCTATAGAGATAATATCCCTCTTGGATATGATGTTAGGCCTTTAGATATGTTACTTTCTCTTAGAAATGATGTTGGGCATATAGAGATGTTGCTTACTCTTTACAGATGATATTGGACATTTAGAGATATTATTCCCCTTAGATATGATAATTGGCCTATAGATATGAGATGTCTTATAGATATGGAATGTCTCATAGTTATGAGCTAGACCTTATATATTTGAGATGCCTCCTAGATGTGAGACACTTATTAATAGTATACCTCCTAGAGGTGAGATTCCTTATATATTTGAGATGCCTTGTAGATGTGGGATGCTTGTTGATAGCATGCCTCCTAGATATAAGACGCTATTGTTATATAGTGCCTCCTAGTGTGAGATGATCAGAATATGCATATGGCTTATAAGATATGTTATGCCTTATAGTTGTGTTATGGCGTATGGATACGAGATGTCTTACTAACATATTTATTGATATGAGCTCTGGATGCATGTGTATGGGCCTAAGATCATGACTATGATGTTGTGATTATTTCGGACACATTATTAGGCCAAAGGCCATGTGATGATATAAGTTGACTATTCGGGAAGTGTTTTTCCTTGCAAAGGATGTGATTGTAGTTTATTGATATATTGATGCTTATGGTTACATTGTCTGAATACCAATTATGGCATGCATAGATAGGGTAGATTCATGATGCATAAATATGGTATATTCATGTACATAAATGTGGTATATGCATGATGCATAGACACGGTATATTAATAATGTATTGATATGGTATATTCATGATGCATAGAAGTGGTATATTCATGATGCATACATGTGGTATCTTTATGATGCATAGATGTGGTATATTCATGATGTACAGACGCGATATATTTATGATGCATAGATGTGATATAATCATGATGCATATATGTAGTATATTTATAATGCCTATAGGTGGTACATTCTTGGTCATTAAATCGGTAAGTGATGCGACTCCAACTAAAATATAGACTTATTAGTGTTTTTCCTAAATAAGGGTTAAAGCCAATTTTCTACTTTAAAATGGATTTCTTCAAAATAATTAATGCCCGTCTTAATAAATAACTTGTAAGTAAAGGTGATTAATAATGATGTTTTAAAGACTTGATGGAGACAAATTCCGATCTATAATTTGATGTTACTAAATATTCTGGTCATAAGAGATTCTGACCCATTCTACACTTTTATAATGATGTAGTCCTGAATCACTCCAGGCAACATACTTATGGATTTACACCCTTTTAGCCACGGCTTAAGTTCATGCACCTACTATATATCTAAATACACATCTCTTAGTATGGGATAGATGAAGATGGTGTATCAATGATAAGATTCTGGATGAAATTCAATAATAGTTATAATATTCATGGTATGTATATATACTTATTGATAATATGACATTGAAGACTAATGATGAATCATGGAAATATACTCTACCTTGCTTCTTTTTTATGTCTATTTACTTTCGCCCTCATAGGGCTTGTTCTTTACTTTAGACCTCATGGGGTATGCACTTTACTTTAGCCCTCGTGGGGCTCGCTCTTTATGGTTGACATTTATTTTGATATTATGATGATGATATAATTATACCTGGAAAGGCCGGAGGATGTTGTGATGATGTGATGATGTCCAATAAGGCCAGAAGATATTATAATGATATGATAATACCTGGCAAGGCCGGAGGATATTGTGATGATTGAAGATCCCTAGCAAGGATAGAGGATATTATGATGATATGATGATACTCGGCAAGTCTAAAGGATATTATGATGCCCGACAAGGCTGGAGGATATTATGATGATGTGATTATACCCGATAAGTCCAAAGCATGTTATGATGGTTATATTAATACCCGGTAAGGTCGAAGGATGATTATATTTATGTGCCTATGTGTACATCTATCGTTTTGAGTCCAGCTAGCCCTATATATGGCATATATATACCCTGCAAGGCCGGAGGATAGTTATGATGATGATGTTTACGATGATGATGGTTATGATGATGATGATTATGACGATGATAGTTATGATGATGATGGTTATAGTGGTAAGTGTTGAGATGATGATATTATGATATTGATTCTATACTTTGCATTCATATTTTCTATCATAAGTATGCACCTATATCTATCAGCTCTTATGGAAGGGTTGCATAGATATGCGCGAGGATTATGTCTTGTGGTCTATTGTATGTTTATTAAACCTTTTAAGCCTGGGGAGGTGGGGGTACACATAGGCTCGGTTAGGTATTTGGTTGTCCGAAATAGCTGGTTACTCGTGTTATTATTGACATTGTTATCATATTTGTCATTATCTTTGCTATGATCATTGTTATGGCTACTTTATGACAGATTGGTCAGTGATTCAGTATTGAGACTTGAGGTGTGATTCTGGCCTCTTTTATCTTACGATTACATTATTATGCATGATGGTCTAATGATTTGATATATGGATTAGAACACTGAGTATTCTACCACTAACTCTTACTATAATTATTGAGGTCTTAAATAGAAAGTCTGGTGATCTAGGTTGTACTTCAAGTAGACCTTGGTTATATACTTATATATATATATATATATATGCATACCTTGCTATATGAAGTTATGGTGTTACCGTATATCCTTTTCTTTCATTAATTCAAATTGTATATTCATTTCTTGGCTTTGTATACTTATATTTATCTTTTTTTTGCCTTTACTTTATATATTGGCCAGTGATATATGGTATAGTGTTTAGATTTCTAAGAATGGCTGGAATTAAGATAGTGCATTCTTACTACTTCCTTAGCCTTAATATGATAATTCTCTTGGACATAAATAGGAGAGGTTATCCTTATTATCTCATTGGTTGTCTTATATTGACATTGGGGTGTAGTTTTCCATTCTGTCTATATGTTATATATATTTGTTTTATCTTTGGAGCTCAGTCAGCAGTTGCCTACTGAGTACCACATGTTTGGTACTCATACTACACTTCAGCAACCTGTAGATCATAGTGCGGGTTATCGCCATTGATATGTGCGTCATGCAGAGAAGCTATGGTTAAGAGACTTAGAGTGATCTCTTGACGTTCGGAGTATTACTTATGTCTCTCTTATGTATTATATTAGTCTCAATGTTGTATTCAAAGATTAGTTATATAAGAGAATTTATTTGTACTTCACTTTGTACTCCCTTATTATTAGAGGCTCTTGTACTGATTGCACTAGGTCTTGGGGATACATTATGCAATTAATCTTGTATTTTAAATATTTTTCATTCTTTCATTTATCCATTTAAGTAGTTTGTTACTAGCCATTTGGGACTACTATTTTGGCTTGTCTACTGGTGGATTATAGTAGGTGCTATCATGAACTGAGAAATTGGGTTGTCAAAAATTAGTATCTGAGCCTAGGCTTCACCAATGTGTTAGTACAAAAGCTAAGTGTTCGGTATACTCCTGTAGATCCATGTAGAGACGTTTGTAACCTATCTTCAAGAGGCTATAGTGACATGCTTAGGAAATTTATTTATTTACTCCTTGTCGTATGTCAGCATTGCTATGAACCTTAAATACATTCTTTGACTCTATTTTGTTCCCAAATGGGTGATGCGAGATGATCGATAGATGAGGATGTGACTCCAACATATGTTTTCAGAGCTTCAGAGCAGCATCAAATTAGAGATGTTATATACTAATATCAGATATATTTAGCATCAACCAAAGGATTTAGGTTCAGCTCAAACTCCAATAAATCTCGTGACATTTTCAGCCTTTAAGGTTCAGTATTGGGGGTCCTGAGTATGATTCAGATCTCTCCCATCCATGGATAACATTTTACTCTTTGAGTATTTCAAAGACCAGAGTTGGGTCTAATAGTATTCATCAGTGTTCTTTACCAATTTATGAGTATAAGATTGGATTTCACGAGTGGGATAGGCATTTTCCTATGCTATATCTCTTTGAGCGGGGGATGGTGTATGGATGTATTAGAGGACTAGAAAGGTAACTCCATTTAGCATGGAGCACTTGATAGAAACTGTGTCTTCCTCTCCTCAAATTATTGATTATGTGAGGGCCATAGAGAGAGAATGTATTGAGACTTATGGAGGTGGCAGCAAGAGGCCATGCCCATGGTATTATGCTATTGGTATTTCATTTGGGAGTGAGGATCCTTTCGAAAGAGGTCAGCTTCAATTGCAGTGTATCAGCTCTATGCAAGTAGTATTTCACACTATGAGTGGTTCTCAGATTAGTCATGATGATCATAAGCGAGCAAAGTCCCCATCAGACCTTGCGGAGTTTTTGGTATGAGTCTTCTGCCATGACGTCCATTTTTAATTATGAGGGGCAATATCTCAAGGATAGATAAATGGCTAATAGATCAGGCAAAGACAACTCATAAGCCACATCACCAACAGCCCAAAGAATCTCAAATGGACCAATATACTTGGGTCTAAGCTTTCTCCTCTTCCCAAACTGCATCATACCCTTCATGGGTGAAACTCGAAGGAAAACATGATCACCAATACCAAATCTCAAGGCAAAAAGTCTACGATCAGCATAGCACTTTTTCCTACTCTGAGCTGCTCTAAGTCTACCTGAATGACCCAGACTCTATTCAAAAGACACAAGAAGCATGTCTGTACCTCAAGGTCTATCCTCAAAAACATCAAACTAACCAACTGGAAAGCGACAATGAGTATCGCACAACACCTCAAAATGAGCCATATCGATATTGGAATGGTAGTTGTTATTATAGGAAAACTCTACTAATACCAAATATTTCTCCCACTGGCCACCAAAATCCATCACACAAGTGCAGAGCATATCCTCTAAAACCTGAATAGTCTGCTCTGACTGACCATTAGTTTGGGGGTAAAACATTGTACTGAGATCAATCTGAGTGCCCAATTTATCCTGAAATGTCCTCTAAATTTAGGATATGAACACCAAAACATGATCTAAGAAGATAGATACTTGAACACCATGCATACGCATAATCTCACAAATATCAATACGGGACAACCTCTCGGCACAAAAGAAAACCTAAATTGGAAGGAAATAAGCTGATTTTGTCAATCGGTCCATGTTGACCCATACATTATCAAAACCATAAAAAGTATGAGGCAACCCAGGCATGAAGTCCATAGTGATCTATTCCCACTTCCACTCAAGAATGGGTAACCTCTGAAGCAAACCATCAGGTCTCATAGGATTGGCCTTCATCTGCTGACAACATAGGCAATGAGCCACAAAAACCACTATATCTCGCCTCATACCCCCCACCAGTAGTGCTGCCTAAAATCACGATGCATCTTATTCACACCTAGATGGATGGAATATCTGGAACAATGGGCCTCATCCAAGATCAACCTAATCCAGTCACCTACTCTCGGCATACAAACTTGGACTCTAATCTACAAAACTCAATCTGAATCAAGTGAGTCTTCCTTAGCCTCTTTATTCAATACCTTATCTCGAATAAACCTCAATCTAACATCATCAAACTAATGAGCTTGAATTTGCTCCATCAAAGAAGATCTAGCCTCCACAATGCTAAAACACCCCCAAGTGTCAAAATATCAAGCCTAACCATCCGGTTAGCTAAAGACTGAACCTCTAAGGCTAAAGGCCTTTCTTAGATCAAAAGATGCGCCAAGATACCCATGCTAATCGACTTTCGGCTCAAGGAATCCACAATCGAATTAGCCTTTCCCGAATAATAGAGAATAGTCAAGTCACGATCCTTAAGAAACTCAAGCCAACGATGCTGCCTCATATTAAGATCTCACTGGGTGAAGAAGTACTGAAGACTAAGATGATCTGAAAAGATCTCACAACGAACTCCACACAAGTAGTACCTCCACAACTTAAAGGAAACACTACTGCGCACAGGTCCAACTCATAGGTAGAATAATTCCTCTCATGAGGCTTCAACTGACGAGACACATAAGCAATCACCTTTCTCTCCTGCATCAACACAGCACCAAATCCAACACCTAAAGCATCGCAAAACACGATAAATCCCACGCCCTACTTAGTCAAACCTAATATAGGAGCTGATATTAATAAATCCCTGATCTTTTGAAAGCTCATCTCACAAACATCAGGCCACTAAAAGGAAATATTTTTTTGAGTCAAATTAGTCAAAGGAGCTGC
Organism: Capsicum baccatum var. pendulum; assembly: GCA_030864225.1. Lineage (NCBI taxonomy): Eukaryota > Viridiplantae > Streptophyta > Magnoliopsida > Solanales > Solanaceae > Capsicum > Capsicum baccatum. The sequence continues at coordinate 179,027,739 of CM061556.1, read as the reverse complement.
AATAGAAGAGAAACCCTCAACAAAATGCCGATAATACCGAGCCAAGCCAATAAAACTCTAAATTTTAGTGGGCAAAGTAGGTCTAGCCCAATCACAAACTGTTGCATCCTTGGTTGGATCAACCATAGTACCTTTCTTAGTCACCACGTAACCTAAGAACGAAACAGACTCTAACCAAAACTCGTACTTAGAGAACATAGCATATAACTTCTCATCCTTCAATCTCTGAAGAACAATCCGCAAATGCTCCTCATACTCAACCTCACTCTTGGAATAAACTAAGATATCATCTATAAATACAATACCAGAGGAGTCAAGATACGGTCGAAACACTTGGTTTATCAACTCCATGAATACGATAGGGGCATTGGTCAACCCAAAAAAAATGACTAAGAACTCATAATCACCATATCGAGTTTGAAAAGATATCTTTGGAATATTCAAAGCTCTAATCCTCAACTGGTGATATCCAAACCTTAAATCAATCTTTGAAACATCGCAGCACCCTAAAGTTGATCAAACAAATCATCAATGCGAGGAAGAGGATATTTACTCTTAACAAGTAAGTCTAGCACCCAAACTAATAAAAATAAAAAAAGGAAAGACATAAATACCCAATGAAAGGCTTCTAGAGTGAAGCCAAACCATACAAGTAATCATAAAAATGTGGAAAGAACTCATCCAAAATACCAATCATGCCTAAAACCATACAAGTAACCACAAAGGAATAATATTTGTCTCTAAATACTAATAAAGACATAACTACTATAGAAAGATAGAGGTGAACTCCAGACGTATGAATGTCCAATTGCTACCTTGGAAGCTCCAACAATTGCCCGAGTCAAGCAAGTTGAGGTACACTCAAGCTAGGACCGGCACTGAAAGGGCACAGTAAGCATGAGTACTGTCCACTTGTACTCAGTAGCCATCATAGGCTGATGAATAAAAGTAGTAAATAAAGTATACAAAATATACACTAAGGGCACGTCTCCTGCAATTAGAAAATATCCCAATACAGTAGCCTACATCGCTTGCCCTAACAGTTCTAGTATATTTCATATAGTGCTACATCACACAAAGATAGAACACAAGTATCCACTATATCACATATAAGTAAAATAAGGGGAACATGCATATATAAGATCATTAAATACAAGTAAAGAAGATAAGATAATTACATAGATGGCAAGTCAATATGGAAATACAACACAATATAAACACAATAAAGTAAGTGCAAAGTATATGATGATGATAATGATGATTCACACAGTCATGGCATAACTTTTGGGATCATTGTACAATTCCCATATACACCTACAGAGAAAATCCTCCCAACGCAAGACTCATGGGGGGTTCGTCACCCGTATACAATCCATATATATCATATATTTGTTCTGTCACATCTCTCAAAAAGGGTTTTAGAAGGTTTTATAATCCCCGATACATCCCTTTAGGAAGAGTTTTTAAAAAGGTATTGCTAGTGTTACTCAGGTGTTTCCAGGGTAGTACCAATATTTCATGAATGAGTATGATATAAGGATGTAATGATCACAACCAATCACAATGAGTAGTATTTCCACAATCAACCATATGATAAATTTCCACAACCATCACAACGATATATTTCCACAATCACGTGAGCCAATACCCACTCATTATTTTCATTTCATCCATGAATTTGTACATGTATCATATGCCAATAAAGTATGAATATAATCACAATACACCAGTGGTACTATATTAATAATTTTAACAACATAATACAATTATTCACATGTATTCAACACTATCAATATCACATAGGACCCCATATGGCTACACATATCACATAATATCTCAATTTTGACAATTACATCACATATAGGCTCTCATACGGGCATAACACATAGATAGCCATTATTTTATTAGTTCTCAACCTTAACATACATTTTGTATCGTCTTTTACTACCCAACTCAGTCTAAAAGAGTTAAGTCATAACCCATCTCGAATGTCAAAATCGGTCCGCTACACTTCGAAGCCAGATATTACTTTCCACGAAAGATCTCAAAATTTCATAAAACTATAAAATATGAAATTTATGCATCAAAATAAAATCAACGATACTCATATTAAATACTTTTAATTTGGGGTCAAAACGGACCCCCGAAATGGATTTTTAAAAAAGAAGGGCAAAATCGTAACTTTACTTTAAAAATATGTTTGAACATATAGCTGAAAACCCAAGTCAAATCGAGTAAAAATGAGGTTCAAATAGAATAAAAACCATTGTTAAGCATTACCGGATAAAAATCTTTGAAATTCGGATTAAAATCAAGAATCGGAGTTGTTTTGAAGGTTAAATTGATGAAAAATTAGTAATTGTAAGATTAAAATATTATTCAAGTGAAAAGGATTGAATTGGGGGTTTAAAATCAAGCCCTAAGATTTTTGGAGTTTTGATAAATTAATTAATAAATTACAACAAAAATGGTGAATTCTTACCTTAAATCTGTAATAAAATTAAGAAATAGATGTTGATCTAACTTCCTAAGCTCTCACAAGCTTCACTTTTAAGCTTTCACACTATTTTAGGGTTTAACTCCTAAGAGGCAAGGTGAAATAATGGGAAAAGGGGCAAAAAAGAAGGGGGCAAAGTCTGTTTTTTAATACCCTACACCAGCTTTTTAAAGAATAAAAATTAGATTTTTCGTTAAGTCTAACCCGAACTTTGATGGGGTGTTCTAAATTCATTCGGAGTCCAATATATTCAAAAAAATTATGAAACCACACTAAATTTGATGTTTTCAATGAGTTGTCAAAGTCAGATTTTAAAAAAAATATTTTTTTCACAGAGTCAACCCCCGAAATCCGAAATTATATTTTTCTAAACCGAGGATCGGAATGACATTTAAAGGCTGTAAAATCACACCAAATATGTTACCACCCTAAAATTGACATTTTGAAGCTTCTTTTAAAGTCGAATTTTCCATTTGAGTTTATGTTTTACCAAATGTGGGTCCCACCTATATTTTTAATTTCCAACTTTTCGATCAATAGATCGAAATTAGCTCAGGTTCATCGGGACTCTAACCAAAGGTCTACCCAGACTAAAATTGATATTTCGGAGATGCTGGAGTAGTCTATTTAGACATTTGTTGCACTGTTCAAAATAAGGCTCTCAAAGCCATCAAAAACCATAATATCGCATAAATGGTACCAAAATGCATTGGAAACTATGTCAATTACCCACACACCCTAGAAATATCACAATGCAACTAGGGAAAGGGTAAAACAATTATACAAAAAAAAATATTTCATATATTTCATCAAAAAGTTGGTCGTTAAATCATAATCCAAAAATTAAATCCACGCGTATGAGAAAGTGTAGACGCATGTCACAACGCTCCTCAAAGGGAAGCGACCTTTTGAGGCACTGTTTAAAAATGGAGAAAGTGAACTTCGAACGTAGAAGCTAGTGCATGTCGGCTCATATGTCATCCAAAACATTCTGGTTTGTGCCAAATACTGGCCTGCAGTCGCATATGGACATCTGTAATCGGAGATGGGGTCCATTAGTCAGGAAAGTTTCAAAATAGATGCAATTTTTCATGAACCATTACTTCTTTTCTGAAATAAATCTTTATGGCTATAAATATCTAATTTTTCTCAGGTATTAGGCACAACATTTTAAAGTAAAAACACTTTCTTTTTCTTGAATAGCTCAAGTGTGATTTACAAATCATTGACTTAGTTCGTAGTTCAGCAAATTTATGGTACCACTATTTTTTGTAGTGAATCATTTTATTGTGGGGGATATATATTCCATTAACCTCAGGTATTTGGGGGGAATAATGTTCTTAAAGACACACTGTGAAATTGGTAGACTTGATTCTTTTTTTCTTTCTCTCTTTCTTATGATTTTTCTGTTTTTCAGATAATAGTTGAACTTCTTTCTTGTTCTTAAACTTGTTGTTGAAGTTAATGTTGTAAATACAAATAGTACCTGAAAAACAATAATTTTGAAATACTTATTTAGTTGAAAGATTAAGCAAGAAGTATGGACCTTTTGCCTTCAAATAAACCAAGAGATAGTGATAACCACTAGTGAGTGTAGATCTCACTAGAAATAGTTAGTATGTTATTGTTAATCCAATACTTCTTTCTTTTCTTTTTTATTTATTCTATTGGGGTTGGGCACATCCCTTAATAAATCTGATACTCCTATAAAATTAAAAGCAATTTTATCAATATATTACTAATTAAATTTTATAGTTGTTTCCAAATCAATAATGATTATATTTATTGAATAGAGACATAATAGAAAGATTTTGTTCAAACTATTCTTAAAGGATCAAAGAAGCAAGTATTTAATAATATAAGTATAACCAATTGAAGAAAATAAAAAGAAATGATGGGAGTAGTTCAAAAGTAGAGGAATGTTTTCATAAAAACCATAGGGAGTTTGTCCTTCTTTGAATGAATGTTAGTGGATTTTTGTACAATTATCCTATGTGCACATTTTAAGTGAATAAACATAACCCACATGTTTCCTTTTTATTCCTCACAACTTGAAGTTCAAATATAAAATACATATCTCGAACTCTTGCCAAACACAAAGCTATAGAGACAAATGCAGAGCTGGTTTTCATTCCATCAACAGGATTGAGTTAAGTTGCCCCCGCCATCAAATTTGACAAACACATACTTGATACAGGTGAATGTCTCTGCATTTCGCTCCTCATCATGAGACATCCCGCTGATTTCGGCATTCAACCTTAACTCCAATCACTCTCTTTTCACTCTTGCTTGCACTTTGTTGATGTTTCAATTAACCCCAAAACAGTTGTTGAATTGTTGTCTAACAAGAACAGATTCTTGTACGATTTCATTGATGGCCATAAATATAAGGTAAATGAATTTGTTATTAATAATTTTGGCTCTACACGACTTGTTGGCTTTGTCCTTGACATGTTCTGCATCACAATGATTGATGTAGCTAATGAATTTGGTATTCCTAGTTATATCTTATTTAGCTCTGTTACTGCTTTTCTTGCATTGTCCCTTCATTTTGAAGAACCAAGGAACACCTCTGATTATGACTTTCGAGTGTGATGAAGAATTGCCGATTCTTGGATTTAAAAATCCATATCCTGCTAAAATTTTACCTAAGCTAGCTAGATCTGTTACGCCTAGCTCGATTTTGTACTTCGATGGCATTCACCATTTTAAAGAGATAAAAGGTATCATTATCAATACCTTTGCAGAACTTAAACCTTTTGCTTTTCAATCACTCTCCAATTCTAAAATTCCTGCTCTGATTTACCCGATTCATCCTATAGTCAATTCAGATGACAGTTACAAAAAGCAAAAAATAGAAAGTATCATCAAGTGGTTGGATGAGCAACCAAACTCGTCTATAGTATTCTTGTGCTTTGGAACCATCGGAAGCTTTTGTTATTTTAAGGTGTTTCAGGTACAAGAATCTATATAAATGCAACACCAACTTCAACACAAGCTCCTGTATAAACAAAAAGACCTATGAATTTCTTTAACACCTTCAACAAAAGATTACTGATAATCTATCCAAGAAGTATGTTTATTTTTAGAAATAATATGAAAAAGAATTTGTAAGGCCAAGTCCCCGACTTTATAGAGTATCCTTAAGGAAAACTTTCCCTCACTATACCCGAGGTTATGGAATCTTTCTCCCAGGATAAAATGGCTTTCAATCCGTACAATAGCGGTACCTTAAACTATTAGATTCAATGAACTCACTCAACAGCTTAATGATCACACAGAGTTTTTATCAATAAAAAGAGAATTTTTTCTGTCAAAATTGATTACTATACCTGAGGAAAATATCAGGTATTTATAGTCTTAAGTGTATCCTTTCATAAAGGATGCATTGGTTCAGCTGAAAGGCACCGTTTTTGCAACAGTCATGTCCCTACGTTAGGACTGCACTCGAGATGTGCCTGGACTGCAGCTACAGATGATGTTCTGCATATTCCAGTGCGCATCTATGTTTGAACTGCGTTCGTAGGTCTTGACTTGTGTTGCGTCTGCGGTCGCATGTCACCCTACGGCATGAAACAGTGTGCCTCTTCTAGAAGGGTCGCATTCCTTCATGATGTGTGTTGCGTATGCATTGGAATTATGCCTAAAATATGCCCGTATATGGAGAAAATTAATTCCATCAGATTTTGGATTAACATTTCACTTGTAAACAAGTTCCAAATAAATTTAGTCTAAAAAATTAGATCTCATCAATCGATCATTTGACATATCCAAATCTAAATTCAAATCTAAATCCAAAGCCAAAACTGAGCTGAGTGAGTGATGACGGCGATGGCATGAGTCATCACCTATTTCTTGCCTCACTATCCATGTGGAGTTAGTGTTTCTCACTATAAACACTTTCAAGTTCTTTTCTAGCACCAATGTGGAAGAAATGAGTGAACTTTCTAATTTAGGAGTACACTTTCTAAATTAGTGTCTCCCTTCTCCCCACCATTTTTCCTCCATTTTCCATTCACATACACCTTGAACTAAACAATCCCCCACATAAATGGGGAATGGCTATCTTTTGAAGAATTTACGGACAAGCATGTGATCATTTAGCAAAGACTGATTGCATTTAGATAATTAGGTTTCCCTTTGAACTTTCTGTAGTGAACATGCATCAGATGCACTCAGTCAATCGGTAGATTTGATATCTTTGAACCATCGAGCTTTAATGTACACCTATACAACACATGCCATACAACCAGCCTTTTACTATTTATGGTTCTCACTATTTTATTCTTTTCATGTCTCAGTAACATGAGAGCTTAGAGAATAGGCCTTTACTAACATTCTCTTTAAAGCGGCTTCCACTTTGCCCTCATATAGGTGATTTATAAACATTCAATCCTATAGATTAAATTATTTGGTCAAATCTGCTAAATTTAGATAATCATTAAAAGACTTTTCAATTTAAGTCTTATCCTTGTTTACTACACATTGTCTACATCATGAGAATGGGTTGGGTAATTGAAAATGTTGAACCTGTCAGACATAACTTTGTTTGATCTCTTTGGACCTAGATCTTGGTATCTCCAGTCTGCTAGGTAGAGTTACCGCAATGATGACTTGTCCTAGGCCTTAAACCCATTCCTTTGGATGTTCTTTCCACTTCTTCTCTAGATAGTCCTTTTGTAAGTGGATCCGATACATTATCCTTTGACTTTACATAGTCAATAATGATAATTCCACAAGAGAACAATTATCTAACGGTATTATGTCTCCATCTTATGTGACGAGATTTACCGTTATACATTATGCTCCCTGACCTACCTATTGTCGCTTGGCTATCACAGTGTATACATACTGGTGCCACTGGTTTGGGCCAACAAGGAATACCTTTCAAGAAATTTCAAAGCCATTCTACTTCTTCACCAGCTTTATCCAATGCGATAAATTTAGATTTCATTGTAGAGCGAGCAATACATGTCTATTTGAATGATTTCCAAGAGACTGCTCCTCCACCGATAGTAAATACATATCCACTTGTGGATTTTACTTCGTTTGATCCAGTGATCTAATTTGCATCACTATATCATTCAAGTACCACGGGATATTTGTTATAATGCAAAGCATAGTCTTGAGTGTATTTAAGATACCCCAAAACTCTTTTCATTGGCCATCAATGAGTTTTGTTGGGATTACTCGTGTATCAACTCAACTTTCTAATAGCGCATACTATGTATGGTCGTGTACAGTTCATTATATACATTAAACATCTCAATACTCTTGCGTACTCCAATTGTGAGTAACTTTCACCTTCATTTTTTCGAAGTGCAAAGCTTACATCCAAAGGAGTCTTGGCAATACCGATTTTCATATACTTGAATTTGTCAAGTACATTTTTGATATAATTAGACTGTGACAATGCCAATCCTTGTAGAGTTCTATGGATTCTTATACCTAAGATCACATCCGCAACTCCAAGATCTTTTATATTAAACTTGCTCTCAAGTATTTATTTCGTTGCATTTATGTCAGAAATTTCTCTACTAATGATCAACATATCATCCACATATAAACAAATAATGACTTGGTGATTTGGAGTGTCTTTACTATGAACACATTATCACATTCATTTATCTTGAACCCGTTTGCCAACATGGTTTGGTCAAACTTCCCATGCCATTATTTAGGTGCTTGCTTTAGTCCATATAGCGACTTAATAAGTTTACACACCTTATTTTCCTTTACAGGAACCATAAAATCTTCCTCTAATTCTCCACTTAGGAATGCGGTTTTCACATCTATTTGATGGATTTCAAGACCATATACCGCCGCCAAGGCAATTAACAGTCAAATCGATGTTATCCTTGTTACTGGCGAGTATGTATCAAAGTAATCAAGGCCTTCTTTTTGTTTGAATCCTTCTACTATAAGTCTTGCCTTGTATTTGTCAATAGTACCATCTGCCTTCATTTTCCTTTATGAAGATCTATTTAGAACCTAAAGGTTTATTTTCTGAAGTAAGATCAACCAATTCCCACGTATGATTGCTTAAGATTGAATCAATATTACTATTGACTACCTCTTTCCAAAAGGATGAGTCTAACGACAATATCGCTTCTTCAAACGTTTGAGGCTCATTTTCTAAGAGAAATGTTACAAAATCTGATTCAAACGAAGTTGACGTTCTTTGACGCGTACTACGTCTTGGATTCTCTTCATTATATACATTCTCACTTGGTTCATTTTAAGGCCGCTTAGATCCTCTACTAGACTGTTCATATCTATCTTCATATGAGTAAATTTTTTCAAAGAATTCAGTATTATCTGATTCAATTACCATATTTTTATTTATATCCGGATGTTTGGATTTATGAACCAAAAACTGACATGCTTTATTACTTTTAGCATATCCTATGAACATGCAGTCTACAGTATTAGGTCTTATCTTAACCCTTTTAGAGATAGGAACTTGGATCTTTTCTAGACACCCCCACACTTTGAAATATTTTAAGTCGGGTTTCTTTTCTCTCCATTTTTCATAAGGAATTGATTTTGTCTTACTATGGGGAACTCTATTGAGTATACGATTGACTGTAAGGATAGCCTCCCCCTACAAGTTTTGTAGTAAACCGGAACTTATCAGTAAGGCATTCATCATTTCTTTCAATATTTGGTTTTTCCTTTCCGCAATTCCATTAGATTAAGGTGAATACAGGACTGTAGTTCAATAGACGAGTTCCATTCTCTACACATATTTACACAAAGGGAGATTCATAATCTCTGCCCTTATCACTTCTTATCATTTTGATCTTTTTCTCTAACTGATTTTCAACTTCAGTTTTGTATTACCTAAACGCATCTATTGCTTCATCCTTACTATTTAGCAAGTAGATGTAACAGTATCTAGTCCAATCTTCAATAAAAGTTATGAAATACTTTTTTCCACCACGTGATGGTGTTGACTTCATATCACAAATATCAGTGTGTATTAAGTCTAAGGGATTGGAATTCCTTTCAATGGACTTATAAGGATGTTTTTCATACTTTGATTCCACAACGTTTGACACTTTGATTTATTGCACTCAAAGTTTGGCAAAACTTCTAAGTTAATCAGTTTTCATAATGTTTTGTAATTAACATGGCCTAATCGTTCATACCACAATTCATAAGACTCACACAAGTAAAAAGAATTTGAATTTTTATTGATTTCAACATTCATTACATTCATTTTATAAAGGCCCTCGGTGAGATAGTCTTTTCCTACATATACTTCTCCTTTGCTAATTACAACTTTTCCAAAAAAGGTTACACATTTAAATCCATTCTTGTCTAGAAGTGAAATAAAAATCAAGTTCCTACGTAACTCTAGAACATACAAGACATTGTTAAGTGTCAAGACCTTTCCTGAAGTCATTTTCAAGCACACTTTTCCTGTTCCTTCTACCTTAGCAGTAGCGAAGTTAGCCATGTAGATAATTTCTTCTACTTAAGCCAGAGCGAATGATGAAAACAACATTTTGTTGGCATAAACATGAAGGGTGAAACCTGAATCCATCCACCATTCGCGGGGATTCCCCACCAAGTTGTATTCTGAAAGCATAGCACACAGATCATCACATTCTTTGTTGGACTGAATCATATTTTCTTGGTCCTTTTCTTGCCTTTCTTAGGGGCACAACAATCCGTGAACTTGTGGCCAATCTTGCCACAGTTGAAGCACTTTCCCTTGAATTTCTTCTTGGGTTGATTGCTTCCATGGTCAACTTTCTTTCATTTCTTAGAATTGCTTTGGTCATCTTCTACAATATATGCTCCATTAATTGTAGAATTCTCTTTTTACCTTCTCTTGGCAGCTTTAGTATCCTCTTCAATACGAAGTCAGATAAGATCTTCGACAGTCATCTCCTTGCGTTTGTGCTTCAAGTAGTTTTTGAAGTCTTTCCACATAGGTGGTAGCTTCTCAATTATCGCTACTACTTGAAATGCATCATTAACAATCAAACCTACAAAATAGTTTATGTGAGTAATAAGAACATTTTCAATTTATTCAACTAAGGTATTTTCTAAAGATATACCTTTCGCTAGGAGATCGTGGATGATTACTTGCAATTCCTGCACTTGAGAGACAACCGATTTGCTATCTATCATTTTAAAGTCTAGGAACCTTGCAATGAAAAATTTCTTAATTCCTGCATCCTCTGTCTTATATTTTTGTTCTAGTGCCCCCCACAATTCCTTTGATGTCTTAGTTCCACTATAAACATTATAGAGGTCGTCTTGGAGACCACTCAAGATATAATTCCTGCAAAGGAAGTCCGGCTGTTTTCAAGACTATAATTATGAAACGCTCTTTGTCCGAGGTTTCCTCGTGCACCTCAGGAGCATCCTCACTAGTGAACCTTTGAAGACATAAAGTGATGAGGTAAAAGAACATCTTTTTCTGCCATCTCTTGAAGTCAATTCCCACAAATTTTTTGGGCTTCTCCGCAGGTGCCATAGGTTGCGAAGCATTTGCTCGACTTATTAAGGCAATACTAGTCGCCCCCACAGTCATAGCCGCATCTTGCATTTGACTTTTGTATGTCATTTTTCCTGTCATCACATGACAATACGTTTAGTTTATTGAAATACTTATTAAAAAGTTGAAACAACTTTAAACACTTCTTGTTTCTAGTTAACGATGAAGTTTTTATGACTTCTAATCGTGAATTGAGTGATCTTTAACTTGTGATGAAGATTTTATGTCTTCTAATCACTAGTTAAGATTTTATGTCTTCTAATGACTAGTTAAGTTCAAACGGAGTAGAAAGCTTAAAGTTTTAATCTCTAAAAACAAGCAATATAGATTCTGACATTATTACTTAAGATTATTATTTTATGATTTTTCGGGTACAAGAATCTGTATAAATGCAACACCAACTTCAATACAAGTTCCTGTATAAACAACAACACCTATGAAGTTCTTTAATACCTTCAACACAAGATTATTGATAATCTATCCAAGAAGTATATTTATGTTCAGAAATAAGATGAAATGAAATTTGTAAAAGTCCCCCGACTTCACGGAGTATCCTTACGGAATAATTCCCATCACTATACCCGAGATTATGAAATCTTCCTCCCAGGATAAAAGGGTGTTGCGTATGTGCTGGAATTTTACCTGAAATGCGCCCGCATTTGGAGAAAATTAATTCCATCAGATTTTTTATTAACATTTCACTTGTAAACAAGTTCCAAATAAATTTTGTCTAAAAAATTAAATCTCATCGATCGATTTCCAAATCTAAATCCGAAGATGAGCGAGCTATGACGGCGCGAGGCATCACCTAGTTCTTGTCTCACTATCCATGTGGAGTTAGTGTTTCTCATTATAAACACTTTCAAGTTCTCTTCTCCCACCAATGTGAGAGAAATGAGTAAACTTTCTAATTTGGGAGTACACTTTCTAAATTAGTGTCTCCCTTCTCCCCACCATTTTTCCTCCACTTTACATTCACATACTCTTTGAACCCAACATCTTTGAACCTGAGCAGGTAAAAGAAATAGCAGTAGCACTAGAGCACAGTGGCCACCGGTTCTTGTGGTCTTTACGAAGGCCTCCGCCAAAGGGGAAAATAAAGATCCCAAGCATTATGACAACTCTGAGGAAGTTCTGCCTGAAGGGTTCTTAGACAGGACAAAAGGAATTGGAAAAGTGGTCGGATGGGCACCACAAGTGACTGTGCTTTCACATTCTGCTGTGGGTGCGTTCGTGTCATATTGTGGATGGAATTCGACGTTGGAGAGCGTGTGTTGTGGGGTGCCTATTGCTGCTTGGACCTTGTATGCTGAACACCAGATGAATGCGTTTTCGTTGGTTAAAGAATTGGGGTTGGCAGTAGAGATTCGGATGGACTATGTTAAGGACTTCGAGGGGAAAAATCCAGTTGTCATAGTTAGTGCCGAGGAAATTGAAGGCGCCATACGGAAGCTTATGGAGAATGGTGAAGAGAATGAATTGAGGAAAATGGTAAAGGAAATGCAAGAGAAGAGCAGAATAGCCATGGAAGAAGGTGGATCGTCTTATACCTCTTTACGACTTCGAATTGAGGATTTCATCTGCAACATTTCTTGAAGATTGATTTTCCACATGAAGATCTTCATCAATGACAAGTTTTTCACTGATAAATCTTACTCTGATGCTCTGAACAAAACTTTTAAATGCATTATCAAGAGCACACAAGTTTTCAAAGTGGATATGTTGATACTTGTGGTTGTTGCATATTTACAGTGTGCTGAATCGGCCAAAGTTAGTATTGGTCGTTCATCCCTATCAAACTGTGATTGACAAATTCACATAGTAAAGGATTTTGATGAATTTGAATTTCAACTTTGATTTTTGAGAAAAAATTGGATTGGTTGTTGCTTAGACTTGTTGGAAATCGTTTAAGAAGATTGTATGTAATGCAACATTTAGGGTTGTTTCCTAGAGATTTTTGAACAAAAATTTAGACTACAAATCACTGAAGATGTTTGTCTTTGTACCTAGACACGTATATACACTTTTATACATCATTGATATATTTTTATGGGAAAATTTCAGAAATAGCAACTCTGTAGCCTTAATTATAACTTATATAGCAACAATTTTATAATTACGAAAAATAACAAATTATATTTGTATTTAAGTAAAATGTTGCTATATAAATATATATACAAATATATATGTATTACTCATAAATACATATGCACAACTGAAAAATACATATTCTTCTATTACTATGAAATGGGTAAAATATTGCTACTTTTGTTATAAGTTGTAATTTTGAAAAAGTGTTGCTATTTATTGTAATTATAGTCTTAGGATGCTAGTTTCTGTAATTTTTCCTATTTTTATACAAGGTAAATGCCTATAAAAGTATATAAGTCATATATAAAAATATATAAATCCTGTTGCCTGGAAAAACTAATTATACGAGTGAAGACTGAAAAATAACTATGTTGGTGTAATGTATTTTGTTGGATTGAATATTTGTGAACCAATTTTACATATATTTGTACAAGTTAACTTTTGTATATTGTTAATTTAATTACTTTACATCCTCAATTTGAGATAAAGCAATACTCTCAAACTTTCTATTGGAAGCTTAACTTGATAGTTAAAAGTTAAAATTAAGGCAAAATGACAGAAATAGCTAACATTGGCAAAAAATAAGGCGATATTTAATGTTTGCATAATTATAAAACATAGCTACAGTTTAGAAGCTACATTAAGTCTAAAAACGCATATGAGTCCCAAAATTCGTTTAAATAGACAAATGATTGAAAATGTATATGAGCCTGAGAATTCACTTAAATATACAAAACAAAAGAAGCGTATTATATATGAGCCCCACAATTTGCTTAAATATACAAATATAAACGTATATGAATCCCAAAATTTACTTAAATATACAAATACAAAAAAACATATATTCAACTTCTTAATTTAAACTTTAGCTACAAATGGTAATTATACAAAACATTAGGTTGTGCCATATAGTGATGTCAGGATATTTACTTTGTCACGTAATTTTCCTAAAATTAATTCTCCATTAAATATACAAATGGTGTAAAAATTTTGGGCTTATGTAAGTTCAAGCCAAAATCCAGCGATTGGCTACAAATACTACCTTCTTATGTAACTCTACGGGTGACAAAATTTATTTTTAATAAATAAATAAATAAATAGATATATATATATATAAAGAGAGAGATAAATATATAAAATCTATGTCGATAATATATTAAAATTGTGAAGGGTCTTAGAAATGTTATTTGAACTTTTTGTCCTTTATTAAAAGTCTTTGATTTAAACAAAATCGTTTTTTCACTATTTTTCCATAATATTTAAGAGTTCAAAATTAATTGAATATATTTATGGTAAGGCCTTTCCTTATTAGAAGTCATCATAATTAATGACAACTAATATTTTATCCATTAGCCTAAGAAATTTAAATCAATTAAATTTGATTTTAAAAAAATTTAAAAAATCTAGAAATAAATCTAAAAATGTTAGAATAAGAAAAATTTAAGTGATATCAATTTTTTAAAAGTTTTAACTACGTGATAAAAATATAAACAATGATTTTATAAAGATTTGACTTTAAAAACAAGAAAAAGTTTAAATATAAAAAGAAATAAAGTAATCATATCACATATATGGTTCAAGTTGATATGTCTCTCTTAGCCTCTGGCAATAAAGAAAGAGGTACTGTATGACAAATGCAAAAGTGATAATTCATCAACTACTTGAAACTTCTGACGGTAATATATATATGTGTGTGTGTGTGTGTTTATGCTAAAATATATGTTTAGGTGTATATTATTATTAAAGTGTGAAGGATATTTGAAAAGTGATTTGACTTTTATACTTCACAAAAATCTCCACAATAAACAAAACTATTTAATTTTATATAATCAAATGTTACACGTGCGAGGCACATGCAGTTAAGCTAGTGTATATATATATATATATATATATATATATATATATATACATACATACATACTAGATACTCGCACCCGTGCAAGGCACGGACATTTTGACAACACTAATGTGTAAAAGAGATCCAACTTTGGAAAAGATTATTTGCTACTTGTTTTAATTATTTAGTATAGGAGTAAAAGAAAAATCGATGTTAACATACTATATACATTCAATGTAGTCATTTAATAAGGAACAAAAAGATATTTATAAGAAAATATGACCATTATAATTCAATTACACAGGTCTAAATAAAATATTATTAAAATAATACATGAGGACAAAACTAATAAATATAAGAAAAAAAGCAATATGCATGTGTAACCATTTTATTGCACCATAAAAATGAGGACTAAACTAATAAATATAAGGGAAAAATCATATTCATGTGTAACTATTTTATTTACTACTATATATCAGTGGAGAAAATTGAAGGAAAGGTGTCTTTTAAGTCTTGAATGAAGGATTGATGATATTGACCAACTTAAAGGGTCAAACATCATTAGGAAACTTGATTAAGCTAATTATGGACTTGATTAATACTTTCAAAACTTTCTAATCTTTTCAAAAATACAAATCAACCCACAGCCTTCTTCAATCCAAATCAACCAGTCTCTCTCCTATCTCTCAATAGCTTCTTTCAACTCTCTCTCAACCAACAATTCTGCAAACTTCTCCCTTCAATCCTTGGCGACTTCAACCTCCGGCGAAAAATAGTCGGACGAGTTCCCTTTTGACTTTCGACCGTCAATCGACGTGAAGAATTCTCTAGCGATAACAACTTCGAGTTCTTCGTCGTCCCATTTTCTTTTTCATAGGTAAAAAATTATAAAAAAAAGAGGAACTTGAGTCAACTACTCTTCTAGTATTGAAATGTGTACTGAATAAAATCTTAATTTCTGGCATTTCTTCTTCTTGTTGTCGTACTGTTGAGTCGGATTTGTTGGTGATTTTTATTCACAGTTGATGTTCTTAGTGTGTGTGTATGTGTATGATGTGTTGGTGTTGCTGCGTTAATTTGTTGTTTGTCTTGGTAAAAATGGTATTGCAATGGATGAAACATATGATGCAATAGATTAAGACATCTGATGCAACAGATGAAAACATCTGATGCAGCAGATGAAAATAGCTGATGCAACAAATTAAAATCTGATGCACCTATTAAAATCTAATGCAACAGATGAACAATCTAACAGATTATTCATCTGTTGCGAAAGATGACTCTTCAGTTTGGAAGAAATCTAAATAAATTGATCCAACAGATAACTCATTTTGCAATAGATGAGTGATATATTTCAATAATTCAGCGATCTATTTTTATTATCTCCAATGGTTTTCTTATCCGTTGCAACAGGTCAGTTATATGTTGCAACAGGTCAGTTATATGTTGCAACAGATAACATGCCTGATGCAACAGATATGTGATTTGTTTTTACTATATCCAACGGATAACTCATCTGTTGCAACAGGTTGGCGATATGTTGCAATAGATAAACTACCTGTGCAATAAATTTGTGATCTGTTATTATTATTTCCAGCAGATTACTCATCCATTGAAACAGATTGGTTATATGTTGCAATAGATAAACTACCTGATGCAACAAATATGTGATCTATCACTACTGTTTTCAACGAATTACTTATCCCTGCAATAGGTTGGTTATATGTTAGAATAGATAAACTACCTAGTGCAACAGATCAGAGATCTATTATTACTGTTTCCAGCAGATTACTTATCCGTTGCAATAGGTAGGTTATATGTTACAATAGATAAACTACCTAGTGCAATAGATTAGATATCTATTTTTATCGTTTCCAACAGTTTACTCATCCATTGCAATAGGTCGGTTAAATGTTGCAACAGATAACATACCTGGTACAACAGATGTGTAGTCTGTTGGAATTATTATTTTACCATTGTGCATGTTAGATTTATTGTTATCCCTTTTTAACGATCCATTAATCAATTATAAAATGTTTTATGTTTCTGTTAATTTAAGATAATATGGATCCCAAAATAAAAGAAACCGAATCAAGTCTAAGTAAAGGAACAAGTGCAGCAGCTCGGCTACTTCATGAGCTTGCTTTACAAGCGTTATCTCAATCAGGAGTAGAAGATAATGAACACGGGGGGGGGGGGGGGGGGGAGGAATGTCTCAAAAGGGATGATCCAAATGCTAATAGTCCTTCCGCCGAAGAGTTGGTCAAAACCTGCAGCATTGATCGTTATCCTGTAAGAATGCAATGCGATAGTGCCACATACTTAATGGGTGATTTCGTGGTTAAGTCAACCATAGGAAAATCTTTCGACGCCTTCAAAAAATACTTCAAGAATAAAAATTGGATGTTTATTTTAGGGAAAGCTGCTTTGGGCAATATTTTGATTTGTCGGTGGACAACAATGCTCGTTTTCTGATCAAAATGGTATAGGTTTATGTATAAAATCAAAGATAAGATGGATGAGGTGTGGATAAATTACTGTGGCATGCCTGTTTGTTTTGGTTGGAAGGAGTTTGACATAGTTACTAGACTAAAATGTTATCCTCCTTCTCCTTCTCAAGTTATACCTACTCTGATCGAAAAAAAGCACCTAGCACACCCAAAAAAGGCAAAGGCAAGTCGAGTGATCATGATGACCTGGTGAAGCACAAGCAATCATTGTGCTTGGTTTTGTTTGTACATAGTATTCTTTGGGAGAGAGACGTTAACAACAACATAAGTGTTGGTTTAATAAATCTCTCCGAGGATCTTAAGATATTTAACAGCTATCCTTGGGGTTATGAAAGCTTCAAAATGATTGTCCAATAGTTGTGGACTCCGTTAACACCAAAGAGAGTCAACTTATATGGCTTTCCATGGGCATTCATGGTAAATATTTCTTTTATCATGATATGATTCATCATTTTTTTATTCAATAATGTTTTTGATTTATTGGCGTTATGTTATAGGCTTGGGCATTTGAAGCCATTCCTTATTTGAACAACAAGTGAACTACCAGGAACAAGTTTCCTATCTAAGAATCCTGAAATGGTCGTCAGCCAAAACCGATAGAAATGCAAAATTTCTTGATCTTTTCAACCTCCCCAAGGAAGCAGTAAGTCCAATTCTAATCAAGTTTTTGTTTTAATTAATGATTATTTTAAATAGTTTCATCATCATTCTAATATATGTACCGATTTATTTTAGATTGTTCATTCGTGGCTTGTTCCGACCAACTGAGAGTTGAAGATATTTTTCTTACTTTACGTTCTGTGCAAACTTTATCGGACCCTAAGGTCGTTGATGGAATACAAATGAAATTATTTGGAGAAACAGCCATCACAAGAAAAATAATTTTGGAAAGTGGGCTTGTTGATATTGACGATGGTAGTGGTAGTGGTAGTGGTAGTGGTGCTGCTGTTGGGGCTAATTATGCTCCTCTTACCATTTTTGAAACAACAAGCCATTATGATTATGATCATACTGGCTGTACAGATTTTTCTCCAGATTTTGCCACATGTAGCAAATGTTCTGCATGCAAATATCAAACTGCAAGGTGAAACACGATGGAGTGATTAATGCACTAACTACTTCTGTAAAAGAAATAGCATCTAATAGGGGTTTCATTCCATCAAATAGGATTTCATATCCATATACTCCAGTAGAGATCAAGGCGACTAAGAGAAGAAGGAAAGAAACTTCCAAGGCATCATCAAGCATTGAAAAAAGCAAAACTACAATGCCTCTGTCTTTGTCTTGCACCGATGTTCAGTGTGCAAGGGCCATAGGAAGAAGCATGAGCCGAAAAAAGTGAATCTACATCACTTGTTCCAGCAGATAATACATCTACTGAAAATTATCAAATAGATATATACATTTATTGTAACTGTTGTCTAACTTGTTGCATCAGATGTATTATTTATTGTAAAAGATGAGTCTTATGTTGCAATAGATAGGTCATGTGTTCAAAATTATCGTACTGCTTTGATTTACCTGTTCGAATTTTTCCCACTAGGTGATCCATCTATTGCAACATAAGGCTCATCTGTTGCAACAGATGGACAATTTGTTGTATATCTATAATTAGCATTGACAATACTGGCTTTTCAGGTGGATGTCACAGTAGAAGCCACTGCTAAAGAGCATAATATCACAGTTGATAATCCATCAACTGCTTCCAAAGAAGAAGAAAAAGTGGAGCATGCAAGTTTGGAAGAACGGAAGAATTACCTGTTTGAAGGGTTCAACTTCTCAGACGAGGCTCCAATAAAACTAACACAGTTGATCAATGAATATTCAGAATGGATTGTCGATGGGCTGCTAAAGCATCATGCCAGTAGTACATAAATCAATTTTTGAAGATATTGGTTTATACTATTCTTGTTGTAAGAACGTGACATTGACACATATAAATTATTATGTAGAAAACAAAATGACGAACTCTACAAAGTGAACAAATCGAGTCATGGTTTTGATATGTTCGACTTTGTTGTTGCACATTCCAGATTGAAAAATTAGGTCTATTTTATATCACAGACCCAAACTTGTTGGAATGATGAGATTTAAATGTCATGCATATTACTATTAATTAATACTTTATTTAATTGCATCTGCGTATTAATTTTTTCATCATGTAATCTGAAATATTTGATAATATGTGCAGCACATCGATGTTATTTTTACTACCTCCAAAAGAAGGCCAAGTTGCAAACACAAAAATAATATAGATACACGACATGCAATTATTTGTACATAGATTACATCAATAGTGCCTACGATAGGTATTGCCAATAACAGCTGGAAGTTTCCCAAAATTAGGAATGCTTAATCAACATCATCAAAGGTTTTAGCATTCCGGCTGGCTTACCTTGACATTTGGTTAACAAAGTGTACATCCCAATTAATTGTGGTGATGAATTTCATTTGGCGTTAGCTGTCGTCGTTCTAAAAGAGAGGCGTATCCGAGTTTATGACTCGATGTCGCGAACGAGACGTTTTGGGTAATCATCTGAGATACAAAAGCTATCCAAAATATTGCCTACTTACCTTGATATGAGTGGCTTTTTGGACCAAAAGGTTCGCACTGATTGGTTGAAGATTGAAGTATACCAGGATAAAATGGCTATTCTATTTTATGTACAATATGTTGAAGTAATTACTCAACAAACCATTAGTAGCTTGTAAGTATAAGTGTCATGACTTAGTTTTATTCCATAAATTTCACAACACTTGCATGAACTGCAAGATATGGACTATCTATTTTTTTTAAAACGGAGGAATTGCGGTCCTTTTGTTGCCGCTTACACCGAGTATTTGAGCGATGAATTACAAGTACTAAATGATGGACTTGATGCCGGATTACTCCACATAAGATATGCTGCTCTTTTATGGAAATACGAAGAAGCGAAAACTTAGAAGCCGTATGCAAGTGACGTTAAAGATCCACAACGACCAAAGTCAAATTTTGTAACACCAGATAAAGAAAAACTTGTCCATATTGATTAGATCTTTATAGCTTGAGTTCATCAATGTAATAACCTATCCTCCTTGGTTTAACTTGTTCATTTATTTGTAGAGTAGATCATTTGTACCCATAATAATTTTTTTTTACATTTTATTTATTTGTTGAGTTATTTCATGTAATTTTCGAAGGCTTCAATTTATTTTATGTTGTCTATAAATATAATTTAATCCTTACTTTTAAACATGTTAATTTAAATGGAGTACTAGATTCAAATATTGCAACAGATAATACATCTACGGCAATAGATGACATATCTTATCAAACAGATTTAGACATATATGCAATATGAGATGAAACACGTAGGTCATCTGCTAAAAATTATATAACAGGTCTTCCTACTTTTTTATTTGCTCCACCAGATTATCGATCAGTTACAACATATAGATAGAATGTTGCAACAGATTTTTTATTTGTTGCGACAGACAGATGAAATATCTGTATAATACAACAGATGATCAACCTATTTCAACAGATAATCTATCACAATAGGTACTATATCTATCACAATAGGTACTATATCTATTACAATAGATACAATATTTGTTACAATAGATATAAAATTTGGTGCATTATAAAAATTCAACTTTCCCCAGACATAAAAATTATTGCCACTACATGTAGAGTAAAGTGGCTTGAAATAAACAATTGTTATTATTTTCGTCTCCGTCTTTGTAAATATTCTTCTTTATATACAAGCTCTAACCATTTAGTTAGGTCATCTGCTGAAAATTATATAACAGGTCTTCCTACTTTCTTTTTTGATTTATTGCAACAGATTACATATTAGTTGCAACAGATAGATTATATGTTGCAACAAATTGTATATCTATTGTAACAGTCAGACTGGGAAACATATGCATAATGCAACAGATGACCAACCTATTCCAACAGATAATCAATCTATCACACAGCTATTATATCTGCTAAAAAAATATAAAATCTGTTGCATTATAAAAATTCAAATTTCACCAGACATAAAAATTATTGACACTACATGTAAAGTGAGGTAGCTTGAGATAAAAAATTATTATCATTTTTGTTTTAGTTTCTATCTTTGTATATATTGTTCTTTATACATGAGCTCAAACCATTTAGTTAGTAGCCCATAAGCCCAGACCCAATGTATCTTTCCCATATCAGCGCCGTACATACCGGTCATTTCTATGCCGGTCAGCAAACATTCGATGTATGCAAATAAGAATTATCCTCGCTGAAGACACGTAAGTTGTAGTCATAAACCTTAATCTTTCCCTTGTAGAGTAGTATCTCAACAGCAAGAAAATGTTTGACTTTCATGTTCATGACTGCAAGAATTCTCTTTGACTTGGTTAAGCTCTTGCTGTGTAGATATGGACTCTTCCCTCTAACATATTTAATCGCTTTGTCATCCCATAGAAATGTAAAACCTAACTCTTCAAATCTTGGGCCACCGGTACTAGCTAGCTCACAGAGAAAATCGTACCTATCCTTGAAATTGTTGTAGAAATTAAGGTCAATTATCATATCGGCAGCATCATAAGCATCCGGGTACGCTAATTGCCTGCGCCTTATAAGGTAGAGAATTTCATCAACATACTGTGGTATAAGAAGATAATTTTTAAATAGGTTAGTAATTGTAAATAATAAAAACATAGTGGAAAGAATTCAATGCAGAAGGTTCTCTGAATTAGTTCACAGATTACCCAGCCAATGCAACTTTTGCAACAGATGTACATTATATTATAACAGAATACCAAGTTTTTGCAATAAATTACACATCTGCTACATAGATTCTTCTTCATGGAGTAGACTGGAAATCTAGGTTAGCAAAAGCTAACTTACATTATCCTCGTACCACACGCGCATATTTGTCATATTCGTGAAGTCTTCGACGGCAAATGAATACATGGGGTATTCTTTTCGAACCTTCGTCTTGCCATTCATGATTTCTTGCAATTCCTCCTCCTTCTCCTTGCCAAGCTCTGTGAATATGTCCATCTTCTTTGGAAGCCCCTGAACTTCAACAACTCTTGGAGCGGGAGGAGTTGCAATTTTTGCTGATTTCAGAACGGAGAGAATTTGTCTAATTTTACTTCTCTTCCTCCTAACTGCCACTGTAGGAGTGCATGGATCTCTCACCTTATTAGATTATATGACATCCCTCCTGAATTTCAAATCCTCGGCAGCTTCAGTAATAGCCTCTAGGTTTTTAAGGATTTTATCCTTTCTGTATTTGCACACTTTGCATTTGCAATAAGAACATGAGGGTGGGGAGGGGTGAAAGGGACCACTGTAAGGGTGGGAGGGACCGATGTAAGGGTGAGAGGGAGGACCTGTGCAAGGGGTATTTTTAAAAGTATTTATTTTTTATTGAGCAGCAATATGCTTATACTCACGACTGCCAGCAACAGCAAAATAGCTGCCACTATCACAAACAACTCTACTAGAAAGACCCCAAGAAAAAACACACAATCTGTTACAGATTAAGGTTGGTCGTGAAGGGCTTCAACATTCGGCTGACCTTACCTAACTTCTCTTCTTATGGATGTTACTCCAGCCAATTCCTTTTTATTAGCTCCATCGTTGGGTCTTCTTTTGTATCAACAAGACCCAGAGTAAGAAAAAAAGTCATCCCCAGCTCATCAATGGTAGGCACGATCCAAGGATGCACAACTTATAAAAAAGACATGAGGCATTTAAATCATATAATAATAATTTACAGTTAGTTGAGTTATATGGATGCCAACTTATGCAAAAGATGATCTAGCTGCCGCAGCAGCAGATCTATATATCATAATAGATTGACAATATATTGCATCAGATTACAAATCTGTTGAATAATTTGCATTAGATGGGTAATCTATTGAGTCGGGTTCAGAGCACCAGAGAAATAAATGGTTAATCTATTGCAAAATATGGATCATCAATAGAAATAGATTACCCATCTATTGCACCAGTTGCAGTTGACGGGTAATCTATTAGAACAGATGGCCTATCTGTCGCAACTGATGGAACATCTGTTTCAAATCTTGCTTTGAGGAAAATAATTTTAGTTGAAAGAAGATGTACTGCATCATTTGGAGTGTTAAAGAGATCAGCCTCGCTTTGCAGTCGTCAACCACCTAAAGATCCTTGGATGAGAAACCTCATTTGGGTAAACCCTGAACTGCTTTCGGAGAGAAGGAATTGATTTACATGCCCAAACCTAAAAAAATATAAACAGAAAGCAAGAAAAAAAAACATAATAAGTATATTCATTATAAATTAATGGATGAGTAAAAATAGTGATCAATTTTATCATGAAAGCCCAGGGAAAGCCGTATAATGTGGTCATCTTTGCGGATAGCTTTGTCAGTAAATATTCGACAGTCAAGTAGTAGTTATCATATCCCCAGGAATAAACATTGAATTTCAACAAATCATGTTCTATGACTTTTCAGACGTCTCTTTCTAATAAAACGGAATGGACAAACCAAACTAAGTGCAATTTCTCCCGGCAGTGCTTTGGTATGTTTTTATTCTCGAGGTCCACCATCAAATTCTCCCCTTTGTAGCTAGGTCCAACAATACCCAACAACCCATCTTTTTTAACCTTGCATTTGTTGGAACCTTTTTAGGGTGTTTCTTTGATGAGAGGTTCTTCTGGACGATCGAATCTCAAGCCCGTCACTATGGCAAACTCTTTCAATCCAAAACAAACTGGCATGCCACAGTAGTTGATCCAGACTACATCCATCTTTTCTCTGCCCTCCCTCCCTGCATACTTGATCCTGTGCTTAAGAAGGCCATATACCATACTCATTGGGGAAACGGAGAGTGTGTTCCTCAGACATCTCAAGAAAGTATGCAAAACAGCTCTTCTTAAAAAGTCCATCTATGTTTTAATCCTTCATAATACTCCTAAGTTCGTCAAAAGGTTTCCTCAACTGACATTTAAGTACAAGATCACCAAATACTACGTTAGGCCTATTCATCGGCATCAAAACTCAAAACTTGTCAATACTAATGGTTTTGATAGAATCATGCTGGGATTTCGATATTATTTCATGCCCCATTGGTGAGGAGGAGTTATCACTTTCCTCGGCTTCATTTTGCCCTGACTAAGATTGTTCTAGAAGTTCCTTCGAATCTATCTGTACTCTAGCCTTTTTGGTTTGGTGATAAGAAGTTGATCCACTTTCTCCACTTTGAGTTTTCTTTCTTTTGGTAGATATCTTTTAACTACAAACAATAGAAAAACAAAAAATACATTGCATTTGATGTCTGCATAATTTTTTTTAAAAAAAAGGTAAGACAAATTTTAATAAATTATTCTGAGCCACATTACAAAAAAAATACTCCAACGGATAACCCATCAGTTGGAACAGATGGGGAATCTGTTTGAAGACCTATTTAATATCTCCCAACAGATCTTTCACCCGTTGCAATAGATGGACCACCACCACAACAACCAATGCCACCAATAATTCCACTAAGACCACCACCAATGCCACCAAGACCATCGATACTACCACCAAGAACATAAATACCGACACCACCAACAGCAGCCACCAACACTACCACAAACACCATCTAACAATACCACGATAGTCAATAAAACACTGAAACAAAAACTAGGGTTTTCTCGGGTGCTTCCTACTTTTTTACCATCAAAACACAAAATTGTTAACTCATTCTCGAATATAATACAACTAAAAGTCTTCTTTTTCACCATTAACTAAAAAGCCTTAATTTTTAGAATAAAAAATAAATGTAGAACTCTTCTCGAACTTTATTACCTGTGAAGAAAGAGAAAATGACAGATACAAGAGAGAATAAAGTCAAAAATAACAACTTTATAGTCGGAAATAGAAAGAAAATCGATCTATTTTGAAGGGTTGAGCAATATGTTAAGTAGTTGTTATCTGTATTTTGAGAAAGAGAGGGAGAGCAAGAGAGAGGACTGAGAACTTGAGATTTGAAATAAGGAAAAGTTTTTCCCACAAATAGAGGATTTGTATGGGTTGATTTGTAATTTTGGCAAAGAATGACAAGTTTTGAAATTATTAATTTGGTCCGACTTGATCTAAATTAATTTTTAAAATGTCAAAAGATATAGTTTTTAAAATATTAAGTTGATGAGAACTCATTTTAACTCAGAGTGATCGATCGATGACTCGAGTCGAGATGAATGCAATACCAACACCATGCAAATGCAACGGCTCAATTGAAGTTGTTGCTGACCCTGTGAGCTCATTCATTCATCCCTAGTTCCACCTAGATCAATGTAGGTACTATTATTAATCTTAACATTAAGTTGATAAGAACTCATTTCAACTCAGAGTGATCGATCAACGACTTGGGTCAGGATGAACACAATACCAATACTATGCGAATGCAACAACTTAATTAAAGTTGTTGTTGACCCTATAAGCTTATTTATTCATCCCTAGTTCAACCTTAATCAATGTAGGTACTATTATTAATCTTAACATTAAGTTGATGAGAACTCATTTCAACTCAGAGTGATCGATCGATGACTCGGGTCAGGATAAATGTAATACTAATACCATGCAAATGTAACAGCTCAATTGAAGTTGTTGTTGACCCTGTGAGCTCATTCATTCATCCCTAGTTCCACCTAGATTAATGTAGATACTATTATTAATCTTAATATTAAGTTGTTAAGAACTCATTTTAACTCAGAGTGATCGATCGATGACTCAGGTCAGGATGAACACAATACCAATACCACGCAAATACAACAGCTCAATTAAAGTTGTTGTTGACCATGTTAGCTCATTCATTCATCCCTAGTTCTACCTAGATCATTGTAGGTACTATTATTAATCTTAATATTAAGTTGATGAGAACTCATTTTAACTCAGAGTGATCGATCGATGACTCGGGTCGGGATGAACGCAATACCAATACCATGTAAATACAATAGCTCAATTGAAGTTGTTGTTGACTCTGTGAACTCATTCATTCATTCCTAGTTCCACCTAGATCAATATATGTACTATTATTAATCTTAACATTAAGTTAATGAGAACTCATTTTAACTCCTAGTGATCGATCGACGACTAGGGTTAGGATGAATGCAATACCAACACCAGGCAAATGCAACAACTCAATTGAAGTTGTTGTTGACCCTGTGAGCTCATTCATTCATCCATAGTTCCAAATAAATCAATTTCCATGAAATCTATTGCAAGAAACGACTGAGCTGTTGGAGAATTTCAAATAGATAATCATATCTGTTGCAACAGATGACATATCTAATTTAATTATCAAATAGACATTTGCATCTGTTGTGACAGATGACTGAGCTGGTGGAAATTTTCAAACAGATAGTCATATCTATTGCAACAGATGACATATATTATTTAATTATCAAATAGACATTTGCATCTGTTGTGACAAATGACTGAGTGTTGAAAATTTTCAAACATATATTGATATCTATTGTAACAGATGACATATCTGATTTAGTTATCAAATGGACATTTGCATCTGTTGTCAAAGATGACTGAGATGTTGGGATTTTTCAAATAGATATTTATATATGTTGCAACAGATGACATATTCATTTGAAAATCTTTTTTTTAATTTAAAAGCAAGCTTCTGTCCGAGTAGATAAAGTAGTACTACTAAAGGCGGTAAAAAATATTTCTTGTATAACTCAAAAATCTCATTGAGTCGTCATGTCTTGTCTTTTCAATGTCACCTATTTTCTTCCTCGTGCCCCTCAAATTATTAATAAATATTAATTAATGAATATTGAAACCCCTCATACTTCCTTCGTTTAATATTAGTTGTCCCCTATTGACTTGGAACACCTATTAAGAAAATATTAATTAGGAGTTTATTTTACCAAATTAGCATTATTAATTATTCTTTGAAAATATAAATTTGAATAAATACACTTTGTTTAGTCATTTAATATTAAGGGTAGTACATCTAGAAATTAGAATTATCTCATCTCTTCTTCAGCCCTAAATTTATTTTATTCATCTCTCATTTTTTTCTATCCTTTTTAAGGTTATCACAACTTTTTTTCTCTCTTCTTTCTCATAAAGATCCTTTTGGATCTAAACCGATCTATATATTAGATTCCTCAACTGAAATTGCTATTTTGACACACTTTTGACATTAAGGTATGGCTCACTATTACTCTTTTATTCTCATTTTTTTTGCAAGTTATTTACATCTTTTTTTTATTTAATTACCATTTATCCATATCATAATTATTTAAAAAATTTAAAGAAACTTTTAATTATTGAATAAATAAATCGAGAATTTTTATTACAAGATGCGAAAAAAAGTCATCTGTTGGGAGAAGTTTAAAAGCCTTGTTGGCAGTATCATATTTTTTTTATGTATTTTATTTATTTTTTTGTTGTTGATGCTGTTATTGATCTTGTTGGTGGGGTTGGCATTGTTGGAACTTGTGGTGTGGTGTTGTTGATAGTGGAGGATCCAGGTTTCTTAGACGGTGGGTGCTTCTTAGCTTAAAAATAGTGGAGTCCGAACAATCAACACAAGTAGTAAGGGAGAAAAAAAATAAAAGAAAGTTTAAAGTGAATAAGATGAGAAGAGTTGGTTACTAAAATTTAAAAAATATGTGTTGAGTGGGAATTGAACTCAAGACCAATAGAAATAAATAGCCTTAAACACCCATAAACAACCACTAGGCCAACCAAAGAACTCTTACTATGGGTGCTCACTGATTAGATTATATATGTTTTTTCTTAATTTTTATATAGATATAAAGTTGGATATGAGTTCAGTCTATGCTCGCGCACCCGGAGGATTCCATGTGGGCTCGCCCTTGGTTGTCGATGGTGTTGGAACATAGGATGTTTGCTTCTTTATTGTTGATGATGTTGTTGTTTTCCTTATTGTTGATGTTTTTTATTTGTTATTTCTTTGTAGTTTATGTTGTTGTTGATGTTGCAACAGACGAAGCAACTGTTGGAACAAATCAAACCACCATCAAGGATGGTTTAATGTATTCCAATAGACTTCATATCTGTTGCTTTAGACTCCATATATGTTGCATCAGACTCCACATCTGATGCAACAGACACCAGGTTTGATGCAACAAGCTCCACATCTGATGCAACAGGCTCTACATCTCTTGCAATAGATGGATAATATTCTTTCTGTGACATTAATTTTTTTCTTCTTTTTTGTAGATATAAGGAACTTAAAGTTGATCAACTTTTGCTAGACCATCACAAGAGGCTGCAGTAAAGATGGGTTCGGAGGAATAAGCCGCATGCAGATGGAACCACTCCATATGTGGGAGATATATATTACTGATGATATTTTCATCGAAACACACATAGAGTACACTGATTTTGTGAATACTGTTATTATCGATTAGTCATAGATCATTCAAACAAGATATCTGCAATTTTACAATTAAGTTTGGTAGGTCCAAACTGATAAGGCTGAGAGACCATGAATATAGTTCTGATACCCTATTAAGATTTAATATCGCTTGTTGCTCGTGTTTATTTGTCATGCCTTATACAGACTTTCATTGTGGCAAGCATTTCTGGCGATGGTGTAAACTTTTGCATGACGGATATGTTGTCTAATTTATAGGAGAAAAATGATCAGTAGAAAGGCTGAGATATTGAGATCGTTTAATCTTTTCACTAACTCGGGCTAAAGTTTAGATATCTTGCCCCTTCTTTCTTATCCTGTGTATGCAAATGTGAAGAGTGCAAGGCAAAACATAATGGAGTGATTAATACTGTTAATGCATTAACTACTGATGTAAAAGAATTGATATTTAACAGTAGTGTCATTCGATCAAAGAGAATTTCAATTTCATTCACTCCATTCGATCAACAGAACTGCTTAACATAGCGAAAGATGATATCAAGAGATTACTAATTATGTCTTCTCAAGACTTGTTTCTACCATAAAACTATTCTGCATTGAGTGTTGCACTATCCATACATGCTGCAGCACCAAATTTATCATCCGAGAGATCGTTTTCCTTGGAAAACTCAAAGAGAACCTTCCATATTTCTCCTTGACCTTGCGTAGAGCTAAGAAGAACTAGGAGGAGTATTATAAGAAAGTTGCTAAGAAAGTGGTCCTCGTTGACAAACTCACAAAAGATCAAGAGCTCTATACTGAGCTGGACGACTACAATGACAAAATAATTAAATTGAAAGGGGTGACTTGACTTAGTCAAACAAAAAGTCACGACTGTTCATATCCCTCAGTTAAATAAAATTGGTGACTTTTCGAATATGTAAATTAAATAAAATGGATCTAAATACAACATTTTTCTTTTTATTGTATTTTGAAAAGAGACAGATTGGTAAGTTGTTGCAAAATATATTCCACCTGTCAGATAACTTACAACATATTGACAATTTGTTATAACGGATGGATATATCAATTTGCTTTTCTATCAGTTATGGCATCTGTTGCAACTTGCTACTTGTCTATTTATTCAATTTCATCGAGAGCATTAGATTTTTTCTGAACACTTCTTAGCCAAACTCAATTTTTGCTCTTAGATTGCTTCTCCTTTTTTCTTTGCATCCTTCAAGATGGCCTCTAAACTCAATTTTTGCTCTTGTATTCCTTTTTTTTTTTTCGAGGCCAGTTTGAAGGATGAAAAGAAGAAAAGAGAATCAATCCAAGAGAAAAAATTGAGTTTGGCCAAGAAGTGTTTAGAAAAATCTAATGCTCTCGATGAAATTGAATAAACAGATAACTAGAAAGTTGCAACAGATGCCACAGCTGATGGAAAAGTAAACTGATATATCCATCTATTGCAATAGATTGTCAATATGTTGTAAGTTATTTGACAGGTGGAATATATTTTGCAACAACTTATCAATCTGTTAGATTTATTTTAAAGCAATTTTCTTTTCTTTCCAAAATACAATAAAAAGATAAAAAGATGTATTTAGATCAGTTTTTTTTTAATTTACATATTCGAAAAGTCACCAGTTTTATTTAATTAAGGTATATGAACAGTCGTGGCTTTTTGTTTTACTAAGTCAAGTTACCCCTTCCAATTCAATCATTTTATAAATAGGTCCCTCCGACATCCTCTCACTCGTTCATTCCACTACACTTACAATACAAGTATGTCTGATCCAGATTCATACAAGAAGATCCATATCGAGTCCTTGCAGGAACTTCAAAGGTAGTTTGATGAACTCCAGAGAGATTTGGCTGACTTCAGAGCAAGGCTGAGGAGGGCCCTGCTGCTGCCGGATGAAAATTGTTCGATTGACAATAATAATAGTAATAATAATAATAATAATAATAATAATAATAATAGTAATAGTAATAGTAATAATAATTAGGTAATGTTTTTTCTTTCTTTTAGCTTATGTATTTTCCCTTTTTATAGCTGATCTACCTATAAGGGATTCAAAAATATCTATGTATATGTTTGGTTTGGTTTGGTAGACTTTGAATTTTTAATTCTTATTTATTATTTAATTATCATTCTATTTATTCCCTATTCTCTATTCTCAATATGTCAACGGTTGGAGGTAGAGATGGAGCACTTGTGACAACAGATGGTGGTAAAAAGTCATGATGATTCTCCTAAAAATGGTTTGTTAATAAAAAATAAGGAACTAAATGATATTATAACCGTAAAATAAAGATTATTTAATTTAGAAAAAGATCACAACATTGGATTAATTAAGTTATATGATGATATGATTGTTAAGAAAAAGGTGAATGAATAGTCGTGACTGTGACTTTTAGTATAAACATATTCAACAAACAAAAACAAACAACGCTGCTGATTCATCAAATTCCTCATTTTTTGCGACTGATGAACCAATTAGGAGAAATAAAAAAACTCCTTAAACAGATGGTCGATTTGTTGCAACAAATGGTATATCTGTTGAAATATATGGGTTATCTGATGCAACAGATATACAATCTGTTGCCATAACTCAATAAAAAAAATGGTTATTATTTTATTAAAGAAACGGTTATTGAAAACCAGGTGTCTTTGATTTTTAAATTTAATAAGCTGAAAAGTCATGACCTGTCACAATAAAAAAATAACTCACCAGCTTGATTTAATTAAGTCATTTCTTTTCACAGAAAACAATAAGAAAATAAATGATAAACACAATTTAAACCGTAAAAACTCGAACTCACCAAAAATATTCTTGTTTTTAAATCTATTTTATTAATTTATATAATAAAAAGGTCAAAAAATTTGGACTAATTATTTGATGATAATTTTTTTTTTTTGAAAAAAGATAGATTATATGTTGCAGTAGATAGATTATCCGATGCAACATGTTATCTATTGTTGCAACGGATGATATATATGTTGTCACACATGAGTTATCTGATGCAATAGATATATAATTTATTGCTGCAACTCAGTGTAAAAATGGTTCCTGGAAAGAACTATTTATTAATAATAATAAGTTGAAAATTCATAACTTATCACAATATTGCTTAATTTAATTAAGTCATAACTTTTTACAGTAATCAAGAATGTCATTAATAAATGGAGGTAAACATTTGTGCCTTTAAATCTGCTTTATTAATTTATATTAGTAAAAAGTCAAAAAAATTGGATGTCATAATGATAATTTAAAAAAAAGATATATAGATTATATGTTGCAACAAATATATTATCTGATGCAACAGGTTATCTATTGTTGCAACGGATGATATATCTGTTGTCATAGATAAGTTATCTGATGCAACAGATATATAATATGTTGTCGCAACTCAGTGTAAAAATAGTTCCTGGAAAGAACTAATTATTAATAATAATAAGTTGAAAAGCCATGACTTATCACAATATTACTTAATTTAATTAAGTCATAACTTTTTACAATAATCAAGAATGTTATTAATAAATGGAGGTGAACAGTTGCGCCTTTAAATTTGCTTTATTAATTTATATAACTAAAAAGTCAAAAAATTTGGATGTCATGATGATAATTTTTTTAAAAAAAGATATATAGATTATATGTTGCAACAGATATGTTATCTGATGCAACAAGTTATCTATTGTTGCAACGGATGATATATCTGTTGTCACAAATGAATTATCTAATGCAACAGATATATAATCTGTTGTCGCAACTCGGTGTAAAAACGATTCCTGCAAAGAACTAATTATTAATAATAATAAGCTGAAAAGTCATGATTTATCACAATATTACTTAATTTAATTAAGTCATAACTTTTTAGAGTAATCAAGAATGCCATTAATATATGGAGGTGAACAGTTGCGACTTTTTGCCTAACTCATTCAAGTTCAATCCTCTATAAATAGATTCATCCTTACTCAATCGTTCATTCTACTGCACACTGTTTAATCCTTGCTCTTGTTACACCTTCAACTACTTTCTCTTCAAGGACTTGATAGCTTTTTCCTGTCTCTGGTAAATTTTTTTCTTGATTTTTGTGTAAATATACGTTGTATTACATTCGAATTCTTTCTTTTCTTTACTTTTATTTTTACGTGTGTGTTTTGTCAACTTATGCATTTTCTAGATATGGCTGATCCAGTGTGGGATGTCGTTATTTTACGAGACGCCATGCGGAAACTGCAGAAGGAGGTTCATGACTTGCATTTGGAGTTGGCCGCCGTCAGAGTAAGGATGCTTCGGGAGATCCACAAGCTGAGGAGGGTGCTGCTGCCGATTGAAGATTGACCGGCTGGCCATACAAATAATAATGATGACAATGATGATAATAATAATTAATTTTTTTTCTTTTACCATTTATTTTTATTTATTTTTTGTTTAATAAAAAAATTATGTTTGATGTATTTGACGTTTTAATTCTTATTTAATTTTCATGCTGTCTATTTCTTTTTCTCAATGAATGACATGTCTATAATTAATGAATAATTTAATTCCAGTATCAATAGCAATAAATTAACATATAAGTTGAGTTATCTGTTGGGTTTGTGACCGGAGCTGCATTTTGTTGTTCGAAATTGATTATTTATCTGTTGCGACAGAATAATTATCTGCTGCAACATATAAATATTCTTTTGTAATAGATATATATTCTAGTGCAATAGATTATTTATCTGTTGAAATAAATTAGTAATCTGGTGCAACAGAATATTAATCTGTTGTAACAGATTAGTAATCTGGTGCAACAGATTATCAATCTATTGCAATAGAATATCCATTATTCTATTCATATTACGGGCACCTAGAACCATAAACATGAATCCAACATGAGTCTACTGTTGCAACAGAACATTTACTGGTGCCACAAATGATGAATTTGTTTAAACTAATTGCTCTTATGTTGCATTCATGTTCACGTGCTAGCTATTGTTGAAAAACAGCACACTAGCAGTTACCCAGATGACAAATTCAACTAAAAAGCATAATTTGACTTACCAAAGTCTTCTCTCAAGTAAATGTCAAAGTTGAAAGTGACGTATGAAATAAAATTTGACATAAGAAATTGGTCAAAGAGCAGCAGTTGCGGTAACAACAACAACAACAATGGTCAACAAGAAGAATATGAAGATGATATTGAAGTATAAGATGATGATAATGAATCAAAAGATGGTGAATAAAGCAGGAGCAACAATGAACAAGAAATATCGCAAAGAGAGAGAAAATAACAACGGATGAGGAGAGAGAAAACACGTCTTTTTTCCTTCGTTTCCCATTATATTAACTAACATTTGGAAAAGTATACATTTAAAAACTTGTGGGTTATTTTAAAATTTTCTAAACTTTCTTAATCCATAATTAAGTAATTGTCACCTCTACTGAATTATTAAGACTTGTGTCACCTACACCTCATTTTAGAACACTTCTGTCACATACAGCTCAAAGCCCCATGTAAGTGAAGGTTGGGGTAACTGAAATTACCGAAATGTCTTTGGTAGTCACCCCAACCTTCACTTATATATAGTAGTAATAGTAATTTATTAGTTTTATCATCATTTTTATGGTGCAATAAAATGGTTACATATGCATATTATTTTTTATATATTTATTAGTTTTGTCCTCATGTATTATTTAATAATATTTTTATTTAGACCTTTGTAATTGAATTATACATGATAGTATTTTTTTATAAATATCTTTTTGTTCCTTATTAAATGATTGTCAAGGGTATTTCCGTAATTTTATGGTTCAATAAAATAGTTACACATGCATATTATTTTTCTTATATTTATTAGTTTTGTCCTCATTTTTATGGTTCAATAAAATGGTTAGACATGCATATTTTTTTTCTTAAATTTATTAGTTTTGTTCTTAAACAATAACAACAACAACAAAAATAATAATTTATTAGTTTTGTTCTTAAACAACAACAACAACAATAATTTATTAGTTTTGGTCTTAAACAACAACAACAACAACAATTTATTAGTTTTGTTCTTAAACAACAACAACAACAACAACAACAACAATAATTTATTAGTAACAACAACAACAACAATAATTTATTAGTAACAACAACAACAATAATTTATTAGTAACAACAACAACAACAAAAATAATTTATTAGTAACAACAACAACAATTTATTAGTAACAACAACAACAACAACAACAATAATTTATTAGTAACAACAACAACGATTTATTAGTAACAACAACAACAACAACAACAACAACAACAACAACAACAGCAACAACAACAACAACAACAGCAACAGCAGCAGCAACAACAACAACAACAACTACTACTACTACTACAACAACAACAACAATAATAACAACAACAATAACAGCAACAGCAGCAGCAACAACAGTAGCAACAACAGCAACACCACCACCACTACCACCAACAATAACAATAATAACAACCGCAGCAGCAACAGCAACAACAGCAACAACAACAGCAACAGCAGCAACACCACCACCACCACCACCACCAACAACAACAACAACAACAAAAACAACAACAACAACAACAACAAAAAATTAGTAGTACACCAAACCTTTACTAATATAGAATAGAAATAAAATAATATAATAATAATAATAAATAGAATATATAGAAATAGAAGTAATTGTAGTACTGATAATAATAAAAAAAATAAAAGAAAGAGAATAAGACAAATTATAATACCAAGACTTTCACTTATATGTAATATTAAAAGTGTGAAGACCTTTAGAAAAGTGATTTGAACTTTTTGCCCTTCATTAAAACACTCTTCTTTAGACAAAACTGTCTTTTCACTACTTTTTTAAATCTATTATTTTTTATTATATTAACTAGAGTTCCTAAAATATATGGGACTTGTATAATATATGGTAGGAGTATTAATTAGCATTTTTCTTTCTAGTAGACTTCCAAAAATATATGAGACTCCTAAAATATATGGTAGGAGAATTAATTAATATTTTTTTCTACTGTTCAATTAGAAAAATACTCCTAAAATAGGACGAAAATACTTTTATAAATATTAAGATGTACGTCAAACTAGAGAACAAACTGATTTGCCTATTGGGAGAATATGATTGATATTCATCTAACTTAATTCGATTGCATGTCTAGATTGATGGATGCTTAATTTTCTAACCCTCAACTTCTTCATTGTTTTTGTCAGCATAATAGAATTCAACATGTGTGTATATATATATATATCTTCTTTATTTTCATTCAAAATCATTCTTCAGGGTTAAAATTTTCACTCAGACAAAAATTGGTTGGATCAAAATCGAAGTTTTGTGATCACTATTATGTTATTTTTTTATAGTTTACAGGTCATAGATGAATGTTGGTTGGTTTTGAAGAATTTCTTGTGTAAAAGTTAGGTTTAATTTTATTATTTTGATTTCTTTATTATCTTATTATTTTATTTTAATTTACAAATGCTAGATGAATATGAGTCGACTTTGAAATTTTTTTTAGGTAAAGATTAAGTTTAATTGTATTATTGTAATATCTCTATTAGTTTATTATTTTGTTGTAGTTTACAGTTCGTAGATGAATCTCAATCGGCTTTGAGAAAGTTTTTTGTGTGAAATTTAAGTTTAATTGTATTGTTTTGATATCACTTTTATCGTATTATTTTGTTGTAGTATACAGGTGATAGATAAATATTGGTCGACTTTGAGAAATTTTTTTACGTAAAGGTTAGGTTTAGTTGTACTATTATGATATCTCTATAATTGTATTATTTTGTTATTGTTTACAGGTGGTTGATGAGTGTTAGATGACTTTGATAAAAATTTTGTGTGTAAAGATTAGATTTAATTGTATTATTTTTGTGTCTCTATCATTGTATTGTTTTGTTGCAATTTATAGATGGTAGATGAATGTCGATCGACTTTTAAAAATATTTTTAATAAAGGTTATGTTTAATAAATAAATTCTCCATCTTTACATACTCTAAAGATATTAAATTTAATTATTATATTCATCTTTATTATTTAAACAAATATCATATTTAGTGTAATATTTGAACTCATTAAAGTGAGCTACACGCGCAAGCCGCGTACACCTAAACTAGTATATATATATATATATATGCTCGTGGATAGTTGTGTATGATTTGAAGGGGAAAAAAATACTATTTCCCTTTTTTGTTTTGATTATAAAGAACAGATGTTGTTGCAATGCAATAGAAAGAGACAGTGGAATAAGCTGCAATAATATTGCCAAACTATTTTTTTACAAATATATAAAATTTTCAAAAATACAAATATCTAAAATATATGTCAACAAAAAAAGTAAAAATTTCACTAAAAGTTATACTTACTTTTTTTCATCATATTTTTCGAAGTGTGCTAAATTCTGCCTTATCACAAAGATCAAAGATCAAGGATCTTTGTAACGACCTAAAAATTTAAGAAAATATGTGAAATTTATGA
Organism: Capsicum baccatum var. pendulum; assembly: GCA_030864225.1. Taxonomy (NCBI): domain Eukaryota; kingdom Viridiplantae; phylum Streptophyta; class Magnoliopsida; order Solanales; family Solanaceae; genus Capsicum; species Capsicum baccatum. Next base: position 178,990,445 of record CM061556.1, on the reverse strand, counting down.
TTTTTTATGATTTAACTATTTTACTCCTTTCTATAGTTGTATTATGGTATTTCTGGGGTGTGGGGGTGATTGGCATGGTTTTTTATGCATTTTGGTACCATTTATGCAATATTATGATTTTTTATGGCTTCAAGAGCCTTATTTTGGACTTATGTGGATATCTTTTGATTCGTGCAACGGATGGCTAAACGGACTGCACCAACAGCTACGGAATGTCAATTTTAGGCTGGGTGAATCTTTGGTTCGGATCCCGATGCACCCGAGCTCATTTCGACCTATTGGTCGAAAAGTTAGAAAAATAAAAAATATGGGTGTGGAACCCACATTTGATCAAAATGACCTTGAATGAAAAATTCGACTTCTTCAATAGATTCGGCATGTTTGGTGTGATTTTATGGCTTTTAAATCTCATTTCGACCCTCGATTTAAAAAATTGTGATTTCTAATTTTGGGAGTCAACTTTGTTAAAATGATATTTTTTTCAAAAATCTGATATCTTCATTGAGTCCGGAGCATCAAAATTAGTGTGGTTATATAGTTCGTTTGTGTATATTGAATTTTGAAGTAATTCTGGGCACCCTGTTGATGTCTGAATTGAACTTAAGGACAGAAAAATCTGGTGTTGCAGATTTTTGGGTATAAAAACAGTTTTTTCCCTTATTTTTGCCCATTTTACTCATTTTTCATCTTGTCTCTTGAGAGTTAAACCCTATAATAGTGTGAGAGCTTAAAAGTGAAACTTGTGGGAGCTCGGGAAGCTAGATTAACATTTCTTAATTCTATTACGGATTTAAAGTAAGAATTCAATCTTTTCTTAGTAATTTCTTGATTAATTTCTCAAAACCCCAAAAATCTTAGAGCCTGATTTAAACCTTAATTTTTCTCCTTTTCACTTGAATAATATTTTGATCTTATAAATTACTAGTGTTTCATCAATTTGACCTTCAAAACAATTCTGTTTCTTTATTTTAATCTGGATTTCAAAGATTTTACCCAATAAAGCTTAAAAATGGTTTTTCTTTGATTTGAACCTAGTTTTTTACTCGATTTGACTTGGATTTTTAGCTGTGGATTTCTAAAAACATAGGGAACACGTTTTTAAAGTAAAGTTATGATTTTTTCCTTCTTTTTTGAAAACCCGTTCTGGTGGTTCATTTTAATCTCGAATCAAAAGTAGTCAATATGAGTGTCGTTAATTTTGTTTTGATGCGAAGATTTTATATTTGATGTTTTTAGTGAATTTAGAGACCGTTCGTGAGGAGTAAGGCTTTGAAAGCAAAGTTTTGATTGCAGTATTTTGGCTTTTGAGGTAAGTTATGACTTAACTCTTTCATATTAGGCTAGGTAATAAAAGATGATACAAAATACATGTTAAGGGTGGGAACTAATCATGAAAAATAGCTATCTATCGGTTGTGCCCGTGTAGGGGCCTATATGTGTTGTAATTGTTGAAATTATGATATGATATGATATGTGTGACCGTGTGGAGTCCTATATGATGTTGATAGCCTTGAATACATGTGAATAATTGTATTGTATTATTGAAATGTGTAATGTGATTTCATTGTTATATTGTGATATATCCATACTTATTGGTATATAAGACATGTGGAAATTCATGGATGAAACAAAAGTAATGAGTGGATATTGGCTCACGTGGTTGTGGATATGTAACATTGTGGTTGGTTGTGAAAATACATCATATGAATTGGTTATGGACATACATCATGTGGATTGATTGTGGAAATATTCATTTTGAATGGTTGTGAACATTGCAGCGTTATTCTCTTCTCATCATGTGCATTATTTCACTTTTTTGTTTTATTGCTTTATATGTACTTGTTGTCATGTATGTGTACTTGATTTGTGTCTTATGTTATGTATGTGCTTTGAAAATACTGAAAACACTGAATTACTAGATATTGGTTTCGAATATTGAATTTTATGGACCATCTCCGAAGGATCATGCCAGAGAAGAGTTGTGGATATTGGTGATCTTGAGGGTGTGTGCCAAACCTGAGGATGTGTGCCAAACTTGAGGCTGTGTGTCAAAATTAAGGTTGTGTGTCAAACTTGAGGCTGTGTCCCAAACTTAAGGCTGAGTGTCAATCTCATGCATCATCATCATCGTCATATACATTGCACTCACTTTGTTGTGTTTTTGTTACATTTGAATTGTCTATTGACTTGTCATCTACCTATTTGTTTTATATCTTGACTTGTTGACGTCTAATTATTCTATCTTCCTTTAATTATACTTGATGATCATGATTATACATGTCTCTCTTTTGTTCTACTTGTATGTGATATTGTGTATATTTGTATCTCTATCTTGTGTGTTGTTGTATTATGTATGGATATTATAGAACTGTTAGTGCAAGCGGTGTGGGCTATCATTGTGGGACATTTTCTGATTGCAGGTGGCGTGCCCTTATGTAACACCCCGTATTAAAGTACGTGTATTGGCGTATTCAAGTACGTGTATTGGTCTTATTTATATGGAATTAATTTTATTTTATTTTATTTATACCGGAATTTGCCCGTCGATGGTTCCATACGAAGGTTATTGAATAATCTTTCCAACTATATAAAGATTTCCAAAATTGGATAGGTTTCGGATATAATCGAGCACGTTCGAAACTATAAAACGGTGGCCGGGATATTGGGAATAGTAAATGTGCCAGAAAATTTCCTCCACACAAACTACTGAGGCCAGCCAATTTTTTAGGTCAACTTTGAACGATCATAACTCCCTTAATATAATGATCTAGGAGAGCTGCGACCTATGGAAAGAAATATCTTTGATTCTTCTTTCCAATACAATTGGTTTCATCCAAATCCAACGTCTGAGTAAGGAGTTATACTCGTTTTACTTCAGCCTCTCAAAACAGATTTTTAGAGTCAAATTCAAATGATCATAACTCCTTGTACAGGACTAACTGGGTGGCCTACTTTATATGAAATGAAATCCCTTTGAATTATCTTTCCAATGATACCAATTTTACCCAAATCCGATATCGGAGCAAAGAGTTATGGTCGATATACTTTAGCTTATCAAAACAGTCCACCAAAGGACAGATTTGACATTATTTAAATTTTAAAGGCACTTTGGTCATTTCCTATGATATTATGGACGGGAATATGTGTATATATACATGTATATGAGTTTAAAAACTCATTTTCATCATCAATCATTGAGAAAGAACAAACCCTAGCCAAATTTGACCTTTAAATTACTTTTGATTAAACCGTAGGAATTCTAAAGTAATCCGATAACTGCATTTGTCATCTCAAGAGCTTCGAACGGCACCTATTATTTGTGAAAATAGGATTGCATAATCAAGAGGGGAATTCTAAGGTATGAATATTGTTTGCCTTTGTTCTCTTCCATATGTATATGTGTGATAGAGGATTATATGTATTGGTTGTTATTGAAAAGTGATAGAAATAGGGTTATGGACTATTTTGCATGGTTTGGTTGTATTGAATTGTGGAAGGTGGATATGGTGATATACTATTGAATTGATGATTATTTATATCTATGGCTCAATTTGGTTTAATGGATTGGTTGGAAGGATAAATGAATCCAAACTTGATATTGGAGGATGTTGTATAAATATGCATGGCATGTGAATGTAATTGGATTATAAGAGGGTTAAAGTGACACCCTTTATGGTGTAATTAAGTCTTACTACTTAACCACTAGTTTGGTGAATTCAAATAATTGAATTGTGACATTTGGTTGCTAATACTAGATTGCTATATATGTTAATTGTAGATAAGTAATCCGAAAAGACGAGAAGTCCATTTAGGACTAGTATTGAAGGTTGACAGTCAGGTATGTAAAGCATACTCTATACCATATCTTTGGCATGAAAGTGAACAATTTTTCTATTAAGAAAGTTTCCAAAGTTATTTAGTAACATGTGATCCATAATGATTTTGTATGATGTCCTACGTTACCAATGAACTTGTTTCCACCCTACAAGATGTCAAGACATTCCAATACTTACTTGTTTTCCAAATCTTACATATTTATTGCACTAATGAATGTCAGAAGGTATCCGGTTACTCGAACAAGATCCATGTGCTATTAATGACTCCAAAATATTTCATTGATATACCAATAAGCTCCTACTTCATTGTTATGGCATTGATGACTCCAAAACACTTTATTGATGTGCCAATGAGTTATTACTTCATTGTTATTGCATTGATGGTCTATTTATATGTCTCTTATTGATGTATCATTGTTTCAAAGTATCAAAAATGTGGTGGCGACCGACATAACAATCTCAAAGATTAATTGAACTAAGTGATGGAAGTTCTTTCTTATCGGGTGGTATCCCAGGGGCATAAGCCTATCATGGGTCGATCCCTATTTATGTGTTTATGGGTGGTATCCCAGGGGCATAAGCCTAGCATGGGTCGATCCCGGTTGATATGTACTGGAGGCAGCCTAATGGTCACAGTACAGTACAGTAATGATTACAAGATGATAAGAACGAAGGTAAACTGATTAAATAAATACAATGTACAGGTTGTCACAAGTTTTAGTAAGTGTGGTCCACTCCTATTACGATTTATTCACTTGTTTCTGATTTCTATTGAGCTCCTATATCATATGTGATTATCTACAGCTTTACATACTCAGTACATATTTTGTACTGACGTCCCCCACGGGGGACCTGCATTTAATGCTGCAGGCATAGGTACCTCAGCTCATACACAACACAAGTAGGAGCCAGGATACCCAGCTGCTTTTGGTGAGCTCCAATTTTCTTCGAGGCTTTCCGTGTCATATCCAATCACTTTTGGTATTGTATAGAAGTTAGTTATATGGCGGGGTGTGTCCCGACCTTAGTTAAACTCTGTGTATTATTTAGAGGCTTTGTAAACCTAATGTACAGTCAAGGTGGTATTTTGTTAATAGATGTGATGGCTCCAATAGCCAAGTATTGTATATATATATATGTGTGTGCTCGAGCTTATACACGTGATTATTTCCTTTTATATGCAACATGATGTTGTCCGAATTTCGGGTTGTCATAGAGGTATACATGGGAAGTATAAGGTTATGAGCTAGTTCTCCCGGGCCTCCTCGGTTATGGGTGCCAATCCGCCCCAATAGGATTTGAAGCGTGACAAAAGTGGTATCAGAGAAGTTCATCCTAGCGAGTCTACAAAGCCGTGTCTACATAGAGTCTTGTTTATCGGTGTGTCGTGCGCCGCATCTATAAACAGGAGGCTATGGAAATTTAGGAATTGTTTCTTTTCTTCATGTCTTAGATCGTGCGATTGAGGCTATATTGTATATGAAGTCATAGTTTACCACGGGTCCTAGTGGTACAGATAGGGCGGCTAGCCTTTGAACACAGGATTTTCTTAAGATGGATCCTCCCACTTTTACTGGATCAGATCTTAATGAGGACCCACAGGACTTTATTGGTCAAATTCAAAGGGCCTTAGATGTTATGCATGTAACGGGTAGAGAGACAGTGGAGTTAGCGACTTATAGATTTAAAGGGAAGGCTATATATTGGTATGAAGACTGGAAACAATGTAGGGGTATTGATGCACCCCCAGCTACTTGGAAAGAGTTCAAAGGGGAATTTCTTGATCATTATCTTCCATTCGATATTCGTCAGGCCTGTGCAGATCAGTTTTTAAATCTTTGTCAGGGGAATATAAGCGTGAGGGAGTACAGTCTCTGATTTAATTCCTTGTCGAGATATGCTCCTAATGTTGTAGATACTATGGATGACAGAGTTCATCAATATGTGGATAGGCTAGATCCATATCTGGTTAGAGATTGTACTATTGCCGCTTTGAACAAAGATATGGACATAGCGAGGATCCAAGCTTTTGCACAGAAAATAGAAGATCAGAGGCAGAAGAGAAGAAAATAGGAATCAGAAAGAGGATATTCCAAGAGTTCCAGATCTACCGGGCAGTTCATGGCATCCCAAGGAGGGTTCAGACCACAGTTTTCTGCTAGACCACCTAGGCCATTATCTTTTTATTCTACAACTAGTGACCCACCACAGTTCCAAGGGTCCAGAGGAAATAAATTTGGGCATAGAAGTGAGAGTCAGAGTTAGTGGATAGTAGGATACCAAGGGCAAGGGAATATGAGCCAATCGAGACCTCCTCGAGAGCCATGCAATAAATGTGGAAGGTATCATTTGGGCGCATGTCGGCTAGGGACCAATGTTTGCTTTTAGCGTGGTATGTCGGGGCATATGATGAGAGAATGCCCATGAAGGGGCATAGGGGGTATGGCACAACCTATGGGTTCATTTGTTCCATCATCATCATCAATGCCTTATTCAGTAAAGGGTGCACAACCAATGGGTCGTGTTAGAGGTGATAGAGGAGCCACGAGTTCTAGCGGGGCTCAAAATCGTACGTATGCTCTAGCGGATCGACAGAATTTAGAGGTTTTCCCAGATGTGGTTACGGGTATGTTGTCTATCTTTTCATTCGATTTATATGTTTAATTGATCCTGGTTCTAAATTATCTTATGTTACTCCATTGGTTGCTGGAAAGTTCAAAAGAATACCCGAACTGTTAGTTAAGCCATTTGAAGTATCCATACTGGTTGGGGAATCTATTATAGCTAGAAGGGTTTATCAAAACTGCATAGTAACTGTTTGTGGTCGTGATACGATGGCTGATCTTGTAGAGTTAGAAATGGTAGATTTTGATGTTATAATGGGTATGGACTGGTTGGCGTCTTTTTATGCCACAATTGATTACTGCATGAAAAAGGTATATTTCCATTTTCTAAATGAATCAATCCTTGAATGGAAAGGTGAAATTAGCGCACCAAGAGGTAGATTTATTTCTTATTTTAAGGCGAGAAGAATGATTTCCAAGGGATACATATATCATTTAGTTAGAGTAAGGGATACAGAAGCGGAGCCACCAACTCTTCACGCTATTGTAGTGGTAAATGAATTTTCTGATGTATTTCCTGAAGATCTTCCAGGTTTTCCTCCTGAATGAGAAGTAGAGTTTGGTATTGATGTAATACCAGGCACCCAACCAATCTCCATTCCTCCATATAGAATGGCCCCAGCAGAATTACGAGAATTGAAAGAGCAATTGAATGATTTGCTAGAGAAGGGATTCATAAGGCCTAGTATGTCTCCCTGGAGAGCACCAGTGTTATTTGTGCACAAAAAGAATGGCTCGCTGAGGATGTATATTGATTATTGGCAATTGAATATGGTGACTATTAAGAATAGATATCCTCTCCCAAGAATTGATGATTTATTTGATCAGTTACAGGGGACCAAGTGCTTTTCTAAGATTGATTTGAGATCAGGTTACCACCAAGTGAGGGTCAAAGAGAAGGATATACCCAAGACAGTTTTCCGAACACGGTATGGTCATTATAAGTTTCTAGTTATGTCATTTGGGCTAACAAATGCACCCGCAGCTTTTATGGATTTGATAAATAGGGTGTTTAAGCCATTCTTGGATGTATTTGTGATAGTTTTTATAGATGATATTCTTGTTTATTCTAGATCAGAAGAGGACCATGTCAATCACTTACAACAGGCATTGCAGACTATTTGCGATTGTAAGTTTTATGCAAAGTTCTCTAAATGTGAGTTTTGGTTAAAGTCGATGGAATTTTTGGGTCATATTGTATCTAGTGAAGGGATAAAGGTTGATGCTCAAAAGATAGAAGCTGTGAAGAACTGGCCAAGGCCCACAACGCCTATGGAGATTTGTAGTTTTCTCGGGTTAGCCGGTTATTATGGAAGGTTTTTTAAAGACTTTTCTTCCATTTCAGCACCCTTAACCAAGCTAACCCATAAAGCATCCAAATTCCAATGGAATGATGCCTGTGAGAAGAGTTTTCAAGATTTAAAGAACAAGTTGATTTCTACACCCGTGTTGGTACTTCTAGAAGGCACCGAAGGGTATACAGTGTATTATGATGCTTCCAGAATTAGTTTAGGATATGTATTGATGCAGAATGGTAAGGTAATAGCATATGCTTCTAGACAATTGCGGCCACATGAGAAAAATTATCCTACACACGATCTTGAGCTGGCAGCAGTTATTTTTACTTTAAAGATATGGCACCACTACTTATATGGGGTTCATGTTGATATATATACTGACCATAAGAGCTTGCAATATATTTTTAATTAGAAGGATCTAAATTTAAGGCAGCGGAGATGGCTTGAACTATTAAAAGACTACGATGTTGATATCTTGTACCATCCAGGAAAAGAAAATGTGGTAGCTGATGCGTTAAGTCGTATGGCTATGATGGCACCTATAGAAAGGCAAGGGATGGTTAAAGATCTTCACCAGTTAGCTAGTTTGAGAGTTCGCCTTCTTGAAACTCCAAATAAAGAGCTTATCGTACATAATGCTACGGAATCTTCATTAGTAGCTAAAGTGAAAGAGAAGCAATATGCAAATCCGATTTTATTACAGATCAAGGAGAACATTCAGAGTGGTGCGACCAAGGCATTTGAGCTTACGCGAGAAGGAGTACTTTAGTACCAAAACCGATTGTGTGTGCCGGATATAGACGGGCTAAGAAAGAAGATTATGACAAAGGAACATTTTTCAAGGTATTCCATTCATCCAGGATCAACCAAAATGTATCAAGATTTGAAAGATATGTGTTGGTGGAATGATATGAAGAAGAGCATTGCAGAATTTGTAGTTGAATGTCCAAATTGTCAAAGAGTTAAAGTTGAGCACCAAAAACCCGAAGGTTATATGCAATGCATTGATCTTCCAAGATGGAAGTGGGACATGATCAACATGGATTTCGTTATTGGTTTACCTCGTACATCTTGGAAGTTTGATTCTATATGGGTGATTGTTGATAGGCTTATCAAATCCGCACATTTCCTACCAGTTTGGACCACTTATACAGTTGAAGAGTATGCAAAGCTGTACATTAAAGAGATAGTCCGATTACATGGAGCGCCAATCTCTATTATATCAGATCGGGGAACCCAATTTACCGCAAACTTTTGGAAGTCTTTTCAGAGGTGTTTGGGAACACAAATGAAGTTGAGTACAGCTTTTCACCCTCAAACAGATGGACAAGCAGAATGTACCATCCAAACACTTGAATATATGCTACGAGCTTGTGTAATAGATTTTAAGGGCAACTGGGATGATCATTTACCTCTTATTGAGTTTGCCTACAATAATAGCTATCATTCAAGTATCAAAATGGCACCATATGAAGCTTTATATGGAAGGAAGTGTAGATCACCAATAGGATGGTTCGAAGTGGGTGAAACTCTTTTGTTCGGACCAGATCTTGTTTATCAAGCCATAGAGAAGGTTAAAGTAATTCAGCAACGACTGAAAACAACCCAAAGTCGACACAAGTCATATGCGGATAGTAGAAGGAGAGGGCTAGAGTTTTCTATAGGTGATTGGGTATTTTTGAAGGTATCACCAATAAAAGGGGTAATGAGATTTGGCAAGAAAGGGAAGTTGAGTCCACGTTATATAGGCCCATATAAGATCACTCGAAGGTTTGGACAAGTTGCATATGCATTAGAGCTACCCCAAGAGCTCTCATCAGTACATCCGGTATTTCATGTGTCAATGCTTCGAAAGTGCATCGGAGATCCATCACATATCACTTCTACTGAGGATGTGCAAATTACGGAAGATCTTACCTATGAAGAAGTGCCTATTGCTATTCTAGATCGTCAAGTTAAGAAGATAAGAAATAAAGAGATAGCATCGGTGAAAGTACGTTGGAGAAATCATCAAAGGGAAGAGATTACATGGGAAGATGAGGAAGCAATGAAATCTAAGTACCCTCATTTGTTCAAAGATGAAGAGGAAGTTCAAGAAACAGAGTAAGAACATTAACAAGTAAGTTTTTTTTATATATGCATAGTATTTATGTGATGATGTGAATGTTAATGATGGACTTGAACTTGTTTTGGTTGAATAACTACGCTAACATTCGAGGATGAATGTCCTAAAGGGGGGAAGGATGTAACACCCCGTATTCAAGTACGTGTATTGGCGTATTCAAGTACGTGTATTAGTCTTATTTATATGGAATTAATTTTATTTTATTTTATTTATACCGGAATTTGCCCGTCGATGGTTCCATACGAAGGTTATTGAATAATCTTTCCAACGATATAAATATTTCCAAAAACAGATAGGTTTCGGATATAATCGAGCATGTTCGAAACTATAAAACGGTGGCTGGGATATTGGGAATAGTAAATGTGCAGGAAAATTTCCCGCACACAAACTACTGAGGCCAGCCAATTTTTTGGGTCAACTTTGAATTATCATAACTCCCTTAATATAATGATCTGGGAGAGCTGCGACCTATGAAAAGAAATATCTTTGAGTCTTATTTCCAATGCAATTGGTTTCATCCAAATCCAACGTCTGAGTAAGTAGTTATACTCATTTTACTTCAGCCTCTCAAAACAAATTTTTAGGGTCAACTTCAAACGATCATAACTCCTTGTACAGGACGAACTGGGTGGCCTACTTTATATGAAATGAAAGCCCTTTGAATTATCTTTCCAAGATACCAATTTTACCCAAATCCGATATCGGAGCAAAGAGTTATGGTCGATATACTTTAGCTTACCAAAACAGTCCACTAAAGGACAGATTTGATATTATTTAAATATTAAAGGTACTTTGGTCATTCCCTATAATATTATGGACGAGAATATGTGTATATATACATGTATATGAGTTCAAAAACTCATTTTCATCATCAATCATTGAGAAAGAACAAACCCTATCCAAATTTGACCTTTAAATTACTTTTGATTCAACCGTAGAAATTCCAATGTAATCCGATAACTGCATTTGTCATCTCGAGAGCTTCGAAAGGCACCTATTATTTGTGCAAACAGGATTGGATAATCAAGAGGTGAATTCTAAGGTATGAATATTGTTTGCCTTTGTTCTCTTCCATATGTATATGTGTGATAGAGGATTATATGTATTGGTTGTTATTGAAAAGTGATGGAAATAGGGTTATGAACTATTTTGCATGGTTTGGTTGTATTGAATTGTGGAAGGTGGATATGGTAATTGAGTTATGGAAGGTGGATATGGTGATATACTATTGAATTGATGATTATTTATATCTATGACTCAATTTGGTTTAATGGATTGGTTGGAAGGATAAATGAATCCAAACTTGATATTGGAGGATGTTGTATGAATATGCATGACATTTGAATGTAATTGGATTATAAGAGGGTTAAAGTGACACCCTTTATGGTGTAATTAAGTCTTACTACTTAAACACTAGTTTGGTGAATTCAACTAATTGAATTGTGACATTTGGTCGCTAATACTAGATTGCTATATATGTTAATTGTAGATAAGTAATCCGAAAAGACGAGAAGTCCATTTGGGACTAGTATTGAAGGTTGACAATCAGGTATGTAAAGCATACTCTATACCATATCTTTGGCATGAAAGTGAACAATTGTTCTATTAAGAAAGTTTCCAAAGTTATTTAGTAACATGTGATCCATAATGATTTTGTATGATGTCCTACGTTACCAATGAACTTGTTTCCACCCTACAAGATGTCAAGACATTCCAATACTTACTTGTTTTCCAAATCTTACATATTTATTGCACTAATGAATGTCAGAAGGTATCCGGTTACTTGAACAAGATCCATGTGCTATTAATGACTCCAAAACGTTTCATTGATATACCAATAAGTTCCTACTTCATTGTTATGGCATTGATGACTCCAAAACACTTTATTGATGTGCCGATGAGTTCTTACTTCATTGTTATTGCATTGATGGTCTATTTATATGTCTCTTATTGATGTATCATTGTTTCAAAGTATCAAAAATGTGGTGGCGACCGACATAACAATCTCAAAGATTAATTGAACTAAGTGATGAAAGTTCTTTCTTATCGGGTGGTATCCCAGGGGCATAAGCCTATCATGGGTCGATCCCTATTTATGTGTTTATGGGTGGTATCCCAGGGGCATAAGCCTAGCATGGGTCGATCTCGGTTAATATGTACTGGAGGCAGCCTAATGGTCACAGTACAGTACAGTAATGATTACAAAGATGATAAGAACGAAGGTAAACTGATTGAATAAATACAATGTACAGGTTGTCACAAGTTTTAGTAAGTGTGGTCCACTCCTATTACGATTTATTCACTTGTTTCTGATTTCTATTGAGCTCCTATATCATATGTGATTATCTACAGCTTTACATACTCAGTACATATTTCGTACTGACGTCCCCCACGGGGGACCTGCATTTCATGCTGCAGGCACAGGTACCTCAGCTCATACACCGCACAAGTAGGAGCCAGGATACCCAGCTGCTTTTGGTGAGCTCCAGTTTTCTTCGAGGCTTTCCGTGTCATACCCAGTCATTTTTGGTATTGTATAGAAGTTAGTTATATGGCGGGGTGTGTCCCGACCTTAGTTAAACTCTGTGTATTGTCTAGAGGCTTTGTAGACCTAATGTACAGTCAAGGTGGTATTTTGTTAATAGACGTGATGGCTCCAACGGCCAAGTATTGTATATATATATATATATGTGTGCTCGAGCTTATATAGGTGATTATTTCCTTTTATATGCGACATGATGCTGTCCGAATTTCGGGTTGTCATAGAGGTACGCATGGGAAGTATAAGGTTATGAGCTGGTTCTCCCGGGCCTCCTCGGTTACGGGTGCCAGTCCGCCCCAATAGGATTTGAGGCGTGACACCTTAGTATGTATTTTTTAGGCTTTATTTTCTATCTTTCTCGATCGGCCTATGATACCTACTAAGTACAAGTGGACCATACTCACTCCTACTTCACCCTTTTGGTGCAGATTCAGATTCTCGTTTGCCCACATTGCTTGAGTCGGGCGATTATTGGAGCCTTCAAGGTAGTTGATGATTTTCAGGCGTCCGGATGTCCTCTGCTACCTTTCTTATAGACTATGTCTTTGTTTTCACTTTTGAGACAACGTTTTTTGTTGTATTTAGACATCTTATATATTTTATTTGGATTTAAGTTGTATTTAGATACGTTCTCATACTTTTGACATCGGGTTTTGGAAGTTATGGTTGTATATGTCAATTTTGTTCTTTCTCTTTTATTATATCTATGTGGTCTAGCTTCGTTCTAGAAGCCTTACTTTAGGGACATTTTTGTCTTTTTTTCGTGTGTGTCAGTTTGGGTGAGAGGCTTACTTGTTAAAGTTCGTTGTGACAAGTGTCATCATGACCTATCAATTTTTGGATCGTGACAATCTTCCTCTCATTTATGATATATAAGTTTTTTGAACATCACATTAACCACTTGGCAAAATTTGACATCATCGGCTTTAACATCGAAGTACAAAACATATCCCAAGCTTGAAGTGCAACCTTTGTACATAGGATTAGAAAATCAAGAGAAATGGATATGACATCAATGCCATCTTCGATTGTGGCATCCACCGCAAACTATATGTCACTTTCTAAACGCATGCAATTTGAATTTCAAATTTGTACATACTCAAGTGAACATGAGATGCAATGTCAGCCACTGTGCATTAGCACTACCTAAAACATTTGCGCCATCAGTGAAGTTACCACAACCGTGTTTAAAGTATGTGTACCATGATCATTTTCATCTAGTGGTATCCCACCATCGAACACAAAAAAAGTCTTGCTCCAATGAGCTTGTCATTACATGTTGTGAAATTAAACTCCCCCTCCCTTCCGTTTGGCAGATGAATGATGCAATCCTTCATCTTCATCTTCAAAAGAAGGATGTTTGAGATATATTTCTCTGTCTCACAAACGAATAATTCTAATTTACCATAGTTAGATGTATTTCAAAAGTCTCAAAAATTTGTACAACGAGTTGTTTGCACTCACGATAATCTTTGACAACTTATGAGAATAAAGACCACCTATGTTTTCAATGTCTTTACTTCATCTGGTGATATTCTACTAGCAAAATCATTGAAGACATTTCGGCAGGAATATATTATGCGTGAGGAAATATCAAATAAAAATGAGTACTGATGTTAATAATGTCTTTCTTTAGGTGACTTTCATGAACGATACAGATATCTGAATTACTCGATTGAGAAAGATGATCACTGGGTAATATGGTAATTAAATGAGAACTTGTAATGAAGAAAAACGCAATTAGGAAAACCTTCAATGCCGTGCATTTGGTATGGAGTCAAAACTCCTACGTAGAAATTTGCTTTTATGTTATTTTCAGCTGCTATAACTATATAAACATGCATTATTTACTTGAATACTTATCTAATATTTATCATGCTCACACAATCACTAAAAAAAACTAATTCTTAATCCATGTTTGTAAGAAAACAAATGTATGTTAGAAGTAAACTTAACAGACCAATTTCATACCTACACAAACAAGGGCAATTTCAATTCATATTAGTGAAAGGAGTCCATTTAATTCATATTTATCAAGTTGGATCACTCATATTTTAAATGCATAAATAAGGACTTCAATTTATTTTAAAAGCTAATATAAATATGGATAAAATGAGTAAAATATGAGTACCCATTTAAACATAGAGATCACCCACTATGCTTAAAATTTCTAATTGCACTACAAAAATCTAATCTTTTTTTTAGAAAAAAAAAAAATAGGGATAGGAATGGGGTGGACTGTGGTGGAATTGGCTCCTCTCCATTACATTTTCTCTCCATTTCCTCAAGTACACATTTAGATAAATGACACTTGTCTAATTTAATTTTTAAAGGTCAAGATTAGATCAATTTAACTAACATCTTAACTATGATTAAAATATTAAATTTGGAAAGCATTCTTTGATTTTGGTATGCATATAATTAATCTCTCTATATGTTTGATAATCATTAATTTCAATGTGCCATGTGACCAGGAGGTCACGCGTTCAAGTCTTGGAAACAGTCTATGACATCCGAACCCTACGTATAACGAGTGCTTTAATGTGTCGGATTGTCTTTCTTTTTTTTATTAACTTCAGTGTACGGTAAACTTTCCTACCCCTTCCATTTACAAATCCGTATAAATAAGAAAAGTAATATATGTGATTATAAATTTTAGGAAATCGACTTTAAAATGTCTGAAAAATTGAATCAAAGAGGATATAAGGAGAGTGAAATCATATTTCTCATTTTCAATTGACAACTGAAAAGCAAATTAGAGTGTTGAAATTACTGTGATAGTATTTAGTTTAGTTCTCTTTCAATTTAATTTAATTGAGATAGTGAATGTATGAAAAAACTTGGGAAAAGAAAACTGTGACAATAATATTTATTTTGATGCTATTTAGCTAACTGCGTCAAGGAGACTGCAAGTGAGGTATTGGGTGTTTCCAGGGGTCGGGCTGGTTACTGTCAGGGGGATTGGTGGTGGAATAAAGCAGTTAAGAAGAAAGTGGAGACTAAGAAGAGGGAGTATACTAAGTTGGTTGATAGTAAAGAGGAAGAAGAGAAGCGGGTAAATAGGAAGGAGTACAAGTTAGCTAGGAAAGAGGCTAAGTTAGCCATTGCGGCTGCTAAGACGGTAGCGTTTGAGAGCTTGTATGCGGGGTTAGAGGAGAAAGGAGGGGAAAAAAGGTTGTTTAGACTTGCTAAGTCTAGAGAGAGGAAGGGTTGTGACCTCGACCAGGTGAAGTGCATTAAAGGGGAGAATGGTAGAGTGTTGGTGGAGGATGGTCACATTAAGAAAAGATGGCAGTCTTATTTTCATAGGCTCTTAAATGATGAAGAGGATAGATCTATTGTTCTAGGGGAGCTGGAGCACTCAAAGGAGTGTCATAATTTTAGTTACTGTAGACGTTTTAAGGTGGAAGAGGTCAAAGAGGTTGTTCGCAGGATGCGAAGGGGTAGGGCGATGGGGCCTGATGAGATTTTCGTGAATTTTTGGAAGCTTTCTGGCGAGGCACATTTAAGGTGGTTGACTGATTTTTTTAACGGTATTTTCAAGTCAGTGAAAATGCCCGAGGCTTGGAGATGGAGTACTATGATTCCTCTATATAAAAATAAAGGGGATATTCAGAGTTGCAACAATTATAGAGGTATTAAGTTATTGAGTCATACTATGAAGATTTGGGAGTGAGTGGTCGAGTTGAGGTTAAGGAGGATAGTGTCTATTTTGGAAAACCAATTTGTATTTATGACCGGACGCTCGACGACGGAGGCGATTCACCTAGTGCAGAGACTAGTGGAACAGTATAAGGAAAGGAAGAAAGACCTGCACATGGTGTTTATCGACTTGGAGAAGGCATGCGACAAAGTCACTAGAGAGGTTCTTTGGAGATTCTTGGAGGTTAGTGGGGCCCCGGTGGCGTATATCAGAGCAATCAAGGATATGTATGATGGAGCTAAGACCCAGGTGAGGACGACGGGAGGTTATTTAGAGAATTTCCCTGTCTTGACAGGGTTACATCAGGGATCTATTCTTAGCCCATTTTTGTTTGTCTTGGTGTTGGATGTGTTAACGCAGCGTATTCAAGGAGAGGTGCCTTGGTGTATGCTTTTTTGTAGATGATGTTGTTTTGATTGATGAGACACGGGGAGGTATAAATGATAAATTAGAGGTGTAGAGACAGATCCTTGATTCTAAAGGGTTCAGGTTGAGTAGGAGCAAGACCGAGTATTTGAAATGCAAGTTTAATGGCTTGAGGCAGGAGGACGAGGTGATAGTTAGGTTGGATTCCCAGATGGTGTGTAAGAGAGATAGTTTCAAGTATCTCAGGTCCATGATTTAGGGGGATGGTGAGATCGATGAGGATGTCTCTCACTGTATTGAGGTAGGATGGATGAAGTGGAAGCTCATCTCGGGGGTGTTGTGTGATAAGAAGGTGCCACCCAAGCTTAAAGGCAAATTCTACAAGGTTGCAGTCCGCCCGGCCATGTTGTATGTAGCGGAGTGTTGGCCAGTGAAGAATTCTCACATTCAAAATTTGAAGATAGCAGAAATGCGGATGTTGCGTTGGATGTGTGGGCTTACTAGGGGTGGTAGAGTTTGGAATGAGACTATTCGGGAGAAGGTTAGAGTGGCTTCAGTGGAGAATAAGATGCGGGAAGTCCGATTGAGATGGTTCAGACACGTGATGAGAAGGGGCACGGATGCATCGGTTCATAGGTGTGAGCGGCTAGCTTTGGATGGCTTCAGACGGGGCAGGGATAGGCCAAAGAAATATTGGAGAGAGGTGATTAGGCGGGAAATAGAGCAGTTACAGCTCACTGAGGACATGACCCTAGATAGGAAGTTATGGAGGTCGCGTATTAGGATAGAAAGCTAGTGTCAGTTTGGGTCGGTAGGGTAGGGCGTAGCTTGGTGGGTCTATCATTCTTGGTATGCTACCTTTTTGCATGCTATATTGCGATGGTGTACTATTATTTGGTTGTTATTCCTTGTGGGTGGTGTATTTATGTCTTGTCATCTTGTTACGTGAGCCGGGGGTCTATCGAAAACAGCCTTACTACTTCATCGGAGGTAGTGATATGGACTGTGTACATCTTACCCTCCCCAGACCCCACTATGTGGGAATACACTGGGTTTGTTGTTGTTGTTGAAATATACGAACAAGCTTTGGATTATCGACATTTTCAATCTAAAATTTACAAATTAAAATTAATGATTATCAAATATATGTAGAGATTAATTATATGCATACCAAAATTAAAGAATGCTTTCCAAATTTAATATTTTAATCATGGTTAAGATATTAGTTAAATTGATCTAATCTTGACCTTTAAAAAATAAATTAGACAAGTGTCATTTATCTAGATTTGTACTTGAGGAAATTGTGAGAAAGTGTAACGGAGAGGAGCTAAATCCGGGTGTGGTGGTTGCGGTTAGAGTTAGAGGAGAGCAATTTTATTAATAAAAAATTGAGGTGGGGGGTGGTGGATGGGGAGAAACAGATTTTTAAAAAAAAAATCATTTGATTTAAAAGAAAATTGGGGGGGGGGGGGGGTGGGGGGGGGGGAGCAATTTTTTTTGAATTTTTTTGGGGGATGGGGTGGGCTGGGTTGGGGGGTTATGGTGGGGTGGTTTTGGGGTTGTTGTGCAATATTTTAAAAAATTTTAGTGTTCTTTTTTTTATAATTTTTTTTTTTTTGAAAAAATATTTTTTGGGGGGTGAGGTGGGGAAGGGTGCGGGCTGGGGGGTGTGGCGGAGGGGAGATAGGGTGGGGGTGCAAATTTTTTTAATTTTTAATTTTCTTCTTTTTGAAAAACAAAATCATTTTTTGAAAAGAAAAAAATTTGGGTGGGTGGGCTGGGGTATGGTGGAGGGAGTGGGGTGGGGATGTAACTTTTTTTAATTTTTAAATTTTTTCTTTTTGAAAAAAAAATCATTTTTGAAAAGATTTTTTTTTTGGGGGGGGGGGGGAGGGGGGGCGAGGGGTTGCAATTTTCATTTTTGACTTTTTATTTTTTTTTTTTCTATTTTGTTGAAAAAATTTGGGGGGAGGGGGGGGGGGGGGGGGGCGAGGGAGCGGGGAGAGGGTGGTGGAGGTAAAAAAAAATAAGTTTAATTTTAATTTTTTAAAAAAATATTATGTTTTATTTTAAGGGCGGTAGGGGGAATAGGGTGGGGTGGGAGATAAAAAAAGATTAAGTTAATATACATATAGAAGATCTAAATTTTTTACTTAGGGGTTAAAAGTTTGTTGGAACCATTTTTATCCGATCCACATTTACACATATATTATATGAACAAATTGCAATCCAATCCATTTAAACTCGAACCATATCCAATCTATCCAAATTCAATCTGATCTATCCATTTGTCACCCCTACCTACACATACCCGTTTTATTTTCAAACTCAGACCACGTCTCCATGTCCCTTATTCTA
Source organism: Capsicum baccatum var. pendulum (assembly GCA_030864225.1). Lineage (NCBI taxonomy): Eukaryota > Viridiplantae > Streptophyta > Magnoliopsida > Solanales > Solanaceae > Capsicum > Capsicum baccatum. The sequence continues at coordinate 178,971,593 of CM061556.1, read as the reverse complement.
AATTTCAATACACAATACTAATTAAAATCATAGATTATACTCGGCTCACATTCATCTCGAATAAGTTTTTACCTATGCTAAAACTCTTTTAAATTAATACTGTTAATGGCAAAAATAAATGAGGACTCCTCCACATCATAAGGCATAACTTACAAAAATATGTTTATAATATTAACTAAAGTATTTTTTTTTTTTATCAAATTCAAAAAAATAATACGTCCAATTTATCATTTTTAAATTATTCCATTAGAAAAATATTTTGACATGTTATGAATGTCAAGTTAGCCAGGTTATCTGATATCATATTAGCCTCTTTAAGATAGTGGCTATAACAAACATTAAGTTATAGGCTTTTCTTCCACACCCATATGATACACTGGTATATTTAATATTTTTGTTGTACTTTTCAATTGTCATGTAAGTTTCTCTATTAACGTAGAGTTAAATTTTATGTTTACATAGCTATAGTGATACCGAATGCACCATACAAGCCTAATATATTCTCATAAGGTAATTGAATTGGTGAAAACCTCTGTAGAAGATATATTAATTCCTTCAAATTTAGCATTACATTTTGTCTTCAATATTAACGGATATAGCACACTAACGTGCCGTTTGGTTTGCAGTTTGGATGTAAATAATCCCAGGATAAAAATTTGTTTCACTTGTTTGGTTGTCAATATCTGGGATAACTTATCCTGGGATTAATAATTAGTCCCGGGATAAATTATCCATATATATGGTAGGATTATTATCCATGTTAAGTTATCCTTGGGATAAAATTAGAATAAGACACAATTTCCCTCCAAATTCTTTTTAGATTGTATATATATATATATATATATATATATATATATATATATATATATATATATATATATATATATATATATTAAGTTAGAAAGGGAATGTCAACATACTTTAGTAACTTGAGAAAATTGAAGGAAAGGTATCTTTTAAGTCTTGAATGAAGGATTGGTGGCATTGATCAACAGATAGGGTCAAACATTATTAGAAAACTTGATCAAGTTAATTGTGGACTTGATTAATATTTTTAAAACTTTTGAATCTTTTCAAAAATACAAATCAACCCAACCCACACCCCTCTTCAATCCAAATCAACCACTCTCTCCTCTCTCGAGACAGTTTCTCTCAACTCTCTCCCAACCAACATTTCTGCAAAATTTCTCCCTTCAACCCCTGACGACTTCTACCTCCGACGAAAAATAGTTGGGCTTTGAGTTCCCCTCTATAATTCAATTAACCTGTCTTTCATCCCTCTCTCGACAGCTTTTCTCAACTCTCTCCCAGCCAACTGTTCTGCAAATTTCTTATTTCAATCCTCGGTGACTTCAACATCCGACTACAAATAGTTGGGCTTTGAGTTTCTTTTCGACTTCAATCGACGTGATAGCCTTGCTCTCCGGCCACAACAGCTTCGAATTCTTCATCGGTCATTTTTCTTCTTTCACAGGTAAAAATTTATGACCTTTTTAGTTTTGAAGAAAACGAGGAAATTGAGCCAACTTCTCTTATAGTATTGATTAACAATTTAAATATTTGTTGCACTAATTTGAAATGTGGTCTAAAGAAAACCCTAATTTCTTGTATTTCTTCTCTTCTCTTTTTGAAGTGAATTATGATATTTTGTTGTTTGTTGCATTTTTTTGAAGTTTGATTTTTATTGTTTGTGTTTATAAAAATAAAAGGACAATTTGGTTTGATTTGTTCTGTTCTTGTTCTTGGTAAAAATGGTGAAATTGTTGTTTTTTGTTTAATAAAATCGTGTTACTATTTTCTCCAACAGATTACCCATCTGGTGCAACATATTAACCATCTGATGCAATAGATTTATCATATGATGCAACAGATCAACCATCTGATGCACCAAAGGAACTACCAGATTATAATTCTGATACAACAAATTAATAATCTGATGCAACAGATGAAATATCTGATGCAACAACTTTACCATACATTGCAACAGATTAAGCATTGGATAAAAAACTGATGCAACTAATTAACCATATGATACAATGGAAAAACCATCAAATTAATGATCTGATGCAACAGATTAACCTCATGTTGGATAAAACCTATCAACTCTTCCTACAGGAAAAGTTTAAGACTTGATTTTTTTAACTGATCATTCATCTACCGTGATAAAAGACCCTATGTTAGAAAAAATCTAAACAATATTGAAGGTTGATAACTGTTCCAACAGATCACTCATGTGTTGCAACAGATGTGTGACCTGTTGCACAGACCATTCATCTTTCTCAACAGATGAGTGATATATTTTTTATTGTCGCAACAGATTACTCAGTCGTTGCTATGGATTATTTAACTATTCTAACATATCACTCATATGTTGCAACAGATGATTTCACAACAGTTGTGTGATCTATTGAACAGACCATTCATCTGTCTTAAAAAATGAGTGATATGTTTTATATTGTTTCAACAGATTACTCATCCGCTGCAACAGTTTGGTTATATGCTGCAACAGATATGCTACCTGGTGCAACAGATTGGTGATCTGTTGCAACATTAATATTATCTTATGCAACAGGTTATCTATTTGAATGCAACGTATGATATAACTGTTGTAACAGCTGATTTATCTGATGCAACAGATATATTATCTGTCCAACTCAGTGTAAAAAAAATGGTTCCTGAAAAGAACTAATTATTAATAATAATAAAGCTGAAAAGTCATGACTTATCACAATATTGATTAATTTAATTAAGTCATAACTTTTTACAGTAATCAAGAATGTCATTAATAAATAGAGGTGAACAGTTGTGCCTTTAAATCTGCTTTATTAATTTATATAATTAAAAAGTCAGAAAGTTTGGATGTCATGAAGATAATATATTTTTAAAATATATATATATATATATATATATATATATATATATATTTTAAAAATATATTATCTTCATGACATCCAAACTTTCTGACTTTTTAATTATATAAATTAATAAAGCAGATTTAAAGGCACAACTGTTCACCTCTATTTATTAATGATATATATATATATATATATATATATATATATTATATGTTGCAATAGATATATTATCTTATGCAACAGGTTATCTATTTGTTGCAAATCATGATATATATGTTATAACAGATGATTTATATGATGCAACAGATATATTATCTGTTGTCCAACTCATTGTAAAAAAAATAATTCCTGGAAATAACAATTATTAATAATAATAAAACTGAAAAGTCATGACTTATAATGATATTGATTAATTTAATTAAGTCATAAATTTTTACAGTAATCAAGAATATCATTAATAAATGGAGGTGAACTGTTGTTCCTTTAAATTTGCTTTATTAATTTATATAATTAAAAAGTCAGAAAATTTGAATGTCATGAAGATAATATATATTTTAAAATATATATATATATATTATATGTTGCAACAGATATATTATCTTATGCAACAGGTTATCTATTTGTTGTAAATCATGACATATCTGTTGTAACACATGATTTATCTGATGCAACAAATATATTATTTATTGTCCAACTCAGTGTAAAAAACACGAGTCCTGGAAAGAACTAATTATTAATAATAATAAAGGTAAAAAGTAATGACCTATCATAATATTAATTAATTTAATTAATTCATAACTTTTTACAGTAATCAAGAATGTCATTAATAAATGGAGGTGAACAATTGCGATTTTTTGCCTAACTCATTCAAGTTCAATCCTCTATAAATGGGTCCCTCCTTACTCAATCTTTCGTTCTACTACACACTATTTATTCCTCGCTCTAGTTACACCTTCAACTACTTTCTCTTCAAGGACTTGATAGTTTTTTCCTATCTCTGGTAAGTTTTTTTCTTGATTTTTGTGTAAATATACGTTGTCTTACATTACATTCGAATTTTTTATTTTCTTTACTTTTGTGTTTACGTGTGTATTTTGTCAACTTATGCATTTTTTAGATATGGATGATCCTGTGTTGGATGTTGCTATTTTACGAGATGCCATGAGGGAACTGCAGAAGGAGGTTCATGACCTGCATTGGGAGTTAGCCGCCGTTAGAGTAAGGATAGTATGGGAGATCCGGAGGGCGTTGTTGCTGCCCTTGGAAAATTGGCCAATTGGCCATACAAATAATAATGATGTTAATAATGATGATAATAATAATTAAGCTTTTTTTCTGTTATCTATGTATTTTTTTTTTTGTTTTATAAAAAATTATGTTTGATGCACAACTTTTTATTTCTTATTTAATTTTTGTGCTGTCTATTTCTATTTCTTAATGAATGACATGTCTATAATTAAGGAATAATTTGACTCCAGTATCAATAGCAAAAACATATGAGTTATCTGTTAGTTTAGTTTTTATGTGTGACAGGAGTTGTATCTAAATTTTGTTGTTTGAAACATATTAGTAATCTGATAAAACAAATTATTTATCTGTTGAAACAGATTACTAATCTGGTGCAACAGAATACCCATCTATTAGATTCATATTACGGGCACCTAAAACTCTTAAACATGAATCCATCCAACACGAGTCTACTGTTATAACAGAACATTTATCTGTTGCCACAGATAATGGATCTGTTTAAATAGATTCCTCTTGTATTGCATTCATGTTCGCATGCAAGCTATTGTTGAAATAACAACACACTAGCAGTTATCCAGATTCAACTAAAAAGCATAATCTGACTTACCAAAGTCTCCTCTCAAGTAAATTCCAAAGTTGAAAGTGATTTACAAAACAAAATTTGACATAAGAATTTGGTCAAAGTGCAGCAGTTGGGGTAACAACAACAACAATGGTCAACAAAAAGAATATGAAGATGATAATGAAGTATAAGTTGATGATAATGAATCAGAAGATGATGAATAAAGCAACAACAACAATGAACAACAAATATCTCGAAAAGAGAGAAAATAACAACGGATGAGGAGAGAGCAAAAGACGTATTTTTTCCCTTCGTTCCCCGTTATATATTAACTAACATTTGGATCAAAGTGTAAACTAAAAAACTTGTGGGTTATTTTCAAACTTCTCCAACTTTCTTAATCCATAATAAAGTAATTGTCACCTCCACCTAATAATTAAGACTTGTATCACCTACACCTCATTTTAAAACTCTTTTGTCACCTGTGGCCCAAACCTCCTAGTAACTTGTCCATAATTTTATAAAATACCTTATATTTTATTAAAAAAATAAAGTAATACATATATACATATATATATATATATATATATATATATACACACACATACATATATATATATATACATACATACATCTATATTTTATTGTCCATAATTTTATAAAAATACCTTATATGTTTAATACATGCTTAATTATTATATATATATATATATATATATATGTATGTATGTATGTATGTATGTGTGTATTACTTTATTTTTTCTAATAAAATATAAGGTAATTTTTATAAAGTTATGGACAAGTTACTAAAGTATGTTGACATTCCCTTTCTAACTTAATACATGCTTAATTATTAAATAAAAAAATATTTTTATATTTAGCTAAAAATATTTGAAAATTTAATTTTTTTAAAATTATAATTTGACTCTCCAAATATTAATGATACTAAATAATAAAAAATGAGAGTAATTATTTTTCACATTTTTTTATGATGAATTTTTTTAATAAAAAATGAGATTATCGATATTTTATGGAATTTAAAGCAAAATAAGTAATTTAACAAAAATATTCGAGATTTATACACATTTAAGAAATATTTTATCTATGAATATATTATATGTTAAATTTATTTGAATAATTATTATGTTTATTTATATATTTTAATTTCTCTAAAAAATAATTAAAATGTCGACTCCATTGTTGAATTACATATTTTAAATTAAATATTTTTCTAATCACTTAAAAATTGATATTTTATATATCAATTAAAATGAATTTTAATATTTTATATTATGTGAGTTATATGTATTTAAATGAAGTGACATAAACAACAAATCATCTTTTACTTTAATAAATTTAAGTTGAAAATTTTTATTTCAAACTAAATAAGATGTAGTAAGATTTTTTTAGAACACACACAGCATAATCATGGGAAGGCACACAAAAAAAAATTAAAGATAAATAAGATGAAAGTTTTATTTTAAGAATAAATATTTAAAGCTTGAAAAGAAATATATATATATATATATATGATACCAAAAATAGTCGGATATTTCAATAATATATTTTTTCGATTTTTAAATACAAAATTTTTTCAGTTTGAACAACAATGATTGATTTTTATCAGTTTTATGTAAATCCTACTCAGTACTCCCTCTTTCTCATAGCTTCTTCATTTTTTTATTGTTCTTATGGTTTATATTTTCCCTAATTTTTTACTTTTTTTTTAACTTACCCTGTTCATCTCTTTCTTTTAATCTTTGTTCCTAACACCTTACTTCTTTAACCATACCCCAGAAGGTTTTTACCTGGCAACTAACAAGCGTCCTGTGTCTATTTTGCAGACCTGGTGGACTATCAAGGCCAGAATTCCTAGGAATTTACTGGTTAATCCATCGTTGTTATTTAGAAATTAAGAGGCTAACCATATACTAAGGGTAAAGATTTTATAAAGAAAACAATTTACATGATGTACAAAGATATGTAGAATATTTTTAAACATGGATATAAAAACATAGAAACATAAAGAAAATATTTTTGTGGAAAAAATACGTAAATAAGAACTTACATGAAGTAACTAGGAGAGAGGTTTCCCTTTCGGGAACTCCCTAAAGATCAGATAGAAAGTTGGAGCTTTTATTTAAAGCAAGCTAATTGATACAAAGTTTATACAAGAAAGACTGGTTTTTTGTTTTTTGGGAGGAAAGGTTTGCACATTTCAAGTAGGTAGTGAAGTTGGTTGATTTCACTCTACTTCTTTCTACAAAATATACGCCTTTTATAGGCAGAGATTACATAACAGAGTGGTTCTAAGGGCTACTACGTGGTCTTCACACAATTGGCCGACACTTTTAGATAAGGGATAAGAAAGAAAACTTTAATAATGCAAGTCGGGTACGCTTTGGGCCCCATCATCACATGCGTTATTAATTTTCTTTCAGACTTATTTTGACGTGTGCTTCAACAGTTTTTCTTTCTTTTGGAAAGTAGTGATAAAGGAAGTACTCGAACTATGACTCTGACCTTTACAAGACATAAAGTGGGCATCCCCACTTGACTATGCTGGCTTAATAATACAGCTAATAATACAAATTGTATAAACTGTAGGTGTCTGAAACTATAGATAGTCTTATGTGTCCAAGTTGTGCAGGGCAATGGAGTTGAAACTCATGCCTGAGTCGTCATCTTCATATGGATCTTGACCATCTTGGAATTGTTCAATACTATCTTTGTCTAATCTTGCTGAAGTGTTATCTATATTTATTTCTGGCACAATTCTGTCTAGATTAGTGGGCCGTTCGTCTGGCTGTTCATTTATGTGTTTATCTTGTGTCTGGTTACTGAAGAATCTGTCTAATGTCTGTTTAATTATTGTTTCTATTGTTTCATTTTTTCTCTTAGATATTAAAGTCTTCTTTATCCTATTTCTTGATCTTGTTAACTTAGTCTTTGATGAAGAACACCCTTCATCTTCACTTTTTGGCAAAGTGACAGCCATTAATGGATTTGATTTGTCTTTACCGATTACCGTTTGAACCGGACTAGCTGTACCAACATCCGGTACAGTGGATTTCTGAGCATTTAGTGGGAAATGCACACCCTTCTCATCCATTTTTTGAGGAGAAGGAGAACTCTGATCTGGAGTCTGTGTTTGTGCATCTGTTTTGCTGGCTGGATTTTGCTGTCTGAGTCTTGTTTCTAACATCTGTATTTTTTTGATCAATCTAGTGTTTTCCATGAGGAGTGATTCTTTTTGAGCATTTAGCTTTTTGAAGTTCTCCGTCATTGAAAAACAATGGTTACAGAAAATAATATTTTTCGTTTCTTTCTGTAAATTATACTGGGGTATTTGGTCTGGATTCTGTCTGAGGGAAGGAGATATATAATAATTTGGTCCTAAGTATCCTCTAGCATGATTTGTAGCTTCAGTAAAATCATTAAAACCTTTAAAAAGAGGGGTTTTAAATCCTTGTATGGAGTCTAATACTTGTAACCAAGTTTGGAAAATGCCGTTAGTTTTTCCATGAATTACTACATAGTATTCAAAACGAGGTTTACTTTTTTCTGCCATGTAATGGCATAAAGAGTTCATAGTTTCCATAAAATGATTACGATTTTGTCTATTATATGAAATCCAGAGGTTATCTACTAAACATTTTTGAATTCTATCTAAAATATAGTCTGGTCTTATTCTAAAAGAGATGTTACTTTCTGGGTATGCAATTAAGTTAAAGGGTCCAAAATGAATTCTTTCCATTGTCTCTAGAGTATCTAAAGGTCTAAAGTTTAAGTTACCTAACATTGTCTGTTGGTATGACTCCGAAGATGAATCTACACCTTTTCCCTTGTCTGCAGGAGATTGTCCTGTTGGTCGCATGCTGAAACAAATAAATGATATTAAACTTATTTATTTATGCCCAGTTGTAGTCTACTTAACTGGTCAGTTAAAGCGTTTTCTTTCCCTTTTATATGTTCAAAAATTATATTCTTATAAACAGATATAGTGTCTGTAAAATTTAACCATCTTCTTCTACTACTGGTTTTATCATTTATTTTTTGATGGAATTTAACTATGGCTTCACAGTCTGTTCTAACTAAAATTTCTTCTTTATTTAATATATATAGTTTGAAACTATTTAACCCATATATGATAGCTAGTACTTCTAGGTCTATGGCACTCATATTTCCTTATTTCTTATAAGCTCCACTTTGATATCCGCATATTTGTTCTTCATTTTTATTAGTATATTTATTAGGTCTTGCTTTTAAAATAGCTCCCCATCCTAAGTCACTACCATCTGTTTGAATAATTAAATAGTCTGATTCTAATGGAATTTTTAGGTCTGGGATATTTTTAATTTTTTCTTTTATTTTTTGGACTAATTTAATATCTTCTATATTGAAATTTTTCTGTCCTTTACTACCTATTTTTGCATATAATGGTCCTGCTATTTTTCCTAAATCTTGAATAAAATTTCGTGCATAATTTACTAGTCCTAAAAATTTTTGTAAATCTTTTGTTGTTTCTAATTTATCTGGCATTTCTAGTACCTTTTTTGCTATGTGTGGTTGTAATTTTACTTTTTCATTTCCCAGAGTAATTCCTAGGAAATTAATATATGTTTTACATAACTCCATCTTCTTTTTACTTATTATTATGCCATGTTTAACGAATAGTCTAAAGATTATTTGTAAATGTCCTAAGTGTTCTTGCATATTTTGACTAAACACTAAAATATCATCTACATATACTAGTATGAAATGCTTATATTCTCCAAATATGTTATCCATTTTTCTTTGAAAAATGGGAGGAGCTGTCTTTAATTCGAAAGGCATGACTAACCATTCAAAATGTCCTCCTGGACATGTGAATGCCGTCCATTCTATACTATCTGGATATATCTTAACTTGCCAATAGCCTGACTTACAGTCAAATTTACTATAAACCTTTTTATTTTGTATTCTATTGATTAACTCACTTTTATCTGGTAGTTTATATGCATCTGTTCTGGTATTTTCATTTAGTCTCTTGTAATTAATTACCATATGGGTTTTACCTCTTATTTGCTCACTATGATTTCTTACCATAAAAGAAGTTGATCTATGCCGAGAAGTAGATCTTCTTATTACCCCTAATTGTAAAAGTTCCTTTATCTGTATATCGAATTCTTTAGTATCTTCATTGTTTGCCTCTATAGGTGCTGTTTTTATAGTATATTCAGAGTTAATTATATCTAATTTACACATTATTTCATTAGCGTCCCAATGGGCTAATGGTCTTTCTCCTATTATTTCCATTTTGTCTAATATAGATATTATATTTTCTAAATCTTTTGGACTGTTTATTATTCCTATTTTATCTATTCCTTTCCTGAAATTATAAAACTGAGTTTCTATGCTTATTAATGTATATTCTTTTTCTATATTTATTAAGCATTCTTGACCTTCTGCATTAAGTAGAGTATAGTTTCTAATTTCTTCCAGGTTTTCTTTTAACAGGTTGCTACATTGATTATTTTGACAGTCTTCACATCATGGTTCTGGAAGCGGTCGCTTTTTATGTGTATTTAATGTTCTATATACTGTAGGCAAAATTTCGGTTTGTACCGGTGTATAAGTTAAATTTTTAAACAACATTATTCCGTCTCTTGTTAAGAGACATCCTCCCTTATTTTGTATACAAAATTTTAGTCCTATAACAAAATCTGATCCTATATTTAAATCTCTTGTTAATATTTTATTAACGTTATAAACTGGGTTATAAAATTTATTGCATGTATTTAGAAAACTTATCTGTGCGCTTTCTATGTAATAGCGATAGATATTTTGTGATCCGTCCATTTGAGTGGCTAGTATAGGTCTTCCAAGTGTCTTTAATAAGTGCTCAGGTACTGTTCCTTTGTTAATTAAACCACTAGTACATTCTAGGTCTACTAATGCTAAAGTCTCTATTTCTATGTCTTTTATTTTAACTTTTACCAAAACTTTTATGGTAGAGAATTCTTTATCTTCATTGCATATTAAACCAGTATCATTATCTACCAAATTCATAAGTTCTGCTTCTATCTTTTCTAAATGTACTGCTTCTTGTGTATCTGTTTCTTCTATGGCTATTTTAGTTTTTCCTTTTTCTAGAGTGATTAATCTTTGTTCTAGATCATTTAATCAGGTTTTCAGAGTAGACACCCTTAGGTTTAGGATTTGATTGCTTGTATACTTTTGTCCATTATTTATTTCTGATTCTACCTTTATTTTTAAAGTATTTTCTATACAGTTTATACATGCTTCTAGATAACATTTTTTACACTTAGCTCTATTGTCTTTGCTTGGATACCAATTACATATACGACATCTATTACTATCCAAACCTTTATTTCTTTGGAATTCGTGTATACATTCTTGGGTAACATTCATTAAATTATTGATTACTAGATTGTTTAAATCTAAATCTTCTATCTCTTGTCCTAGTTCATTAACTAAGTTATCTTCCTCTGATTCTGAAGAATCAGATTTTGAATTATCTTTATCATTTATATCAATACTTATTATTGAGTATATACTTTCTGTATCTGACATATATTCATCTACATTTAATAAGGTTTCTTGGAAATCCTCTATTAGTTGAGAGTTTCTTGTTCTATTATTATTTCTCTTAGGACATATATTGGCTAGATGGTCTATACTACCACACGTATAACATTCTAATTTATTTTTATAATTTCTATCATTTCTATATTTTCTAACATGTCTATCTCTGTTTAACCAAGGTTTTCTAGCTTTTGATTTTCTTAAGAAATATTGTTTTCTACTATATGGTTTTTGATTATTTCTTTTCTTATATTTTCTATGTTGTTTCTGATCGTAATTCTGGGTTATGTATATAACAGATTTATAGAAATTCATTTCATTTCTTTTTAATTGTTTTTGTATTTGTATGTTGGTACATTTTTCTGTTAATATGTCCATTATATGTTGTGTTCTATGTCCTATTGTCCATTTTAAATTTGGGTTTGCTACTACCCCATCTCTTTTATACCATTTGTCTTCTATTTCTCTTTCTAAAGCTCCAGGTAATTTATTGAATAGTTTTTTACCTAATTCTTCATTAAAGGTATTACCACTAACAGTACAATAATAGAAATAATCTTGTAGGAATTTCTTTATATATACCCAATGCGAAATACTTAATTGTTCTAGTTTGATTAAGGCTTCTTTTTGTAATGCTAATAATCCACTATTTGGATCTTTTTCAGTTAATAATATATGCATTTTATTTGTAAAATTATAGGGGTTTGGTCCCATACTTAATAAAACTTGGAAATCATATAGGCAGTTTGTCTTAAAACTTTCCCATGTAGCCTTTGCAGATTCCCCTAAGAAAGTTTCTAAATATTTGTACATTGTTTCCGTGTCTGTTTCTGTATAATGTCTTAAGTAATCAGCAGCTACTATTCCTTTCCATAAATCTATTACTGTATCCCACATTTGGGGATCATGTGCTGCTATATTTAGAATTTTGCCTTTACTACCTCCTTCTTGTAATTTAATTGGTTCTTCTATTGGCATTTTTTTTCCTGCTGGTTTTATATGATCTCCTCTAAGTTCTGTATCTGGTTTTATCCTGATTGCTGGTCTTCTAGGTACATTGCCTGTACTATAATCTATTGGTTGGGGATTAGGATTTGTTTGTTGGAAAGGGCTAGCACTCGAAGAGCTGGTTGGTTCTAATTCGTCTAGTTCTTTATAACTGATACTAGAACTTAATATTGAGATTGTGTCTTCATATTTTCTTTCAAGGAAAGATTTGTTACTTCTATATCCTAGATTATCACTTCTCTCTAAGCAACTTTTAAAATGTTCTATACATTCGTCTATTTTCATGTCGTCCTTTTGACACCCTTTACATTTAAAAGTTATATTTTTGTATTCTCCTGCTAAGTTTTCAGCCTTTTGTATGGCCATGTCTACTTCATATCCTTCTTGTAGGACTTCTATATTCATAAACTCGCTTTCTGTTTCTATATTACTTTCTGTTTCATCGTCGTCTAAATTTCTTTTAGTTGTGTAGTTATAATCTGTGAACCTAACTGAAGTTTCTCCTTTACTTGTAGTGTATAATAGATGAGAGTCTGGTGTAAAGGTTTTTGGTTTAGTGAATTTGTTTAAATTCCGTTCTAAACTTGCATATATTTCTGGGTCTATTTTTATTGGTTTTATAAGGCTTATGCCCCTATTTCCCATTATCTCAACTACATCATTTACTTTTAATTTGAATTTTGTATTGCTACTTAAAGTTAATATACCTATAAAACCTATACACTTTAATAAATTATTTCCACTATTCATTTCCTCGTATCCTTTAGTTTGGACTCCTATTTTAATGTTTTTTTCCAAACTCTTTTAAATTCATTAGGAAATCTGGACTAATATAAAATATTCCTCCATTGTTTGTCATATCTACTTCAGTTAAACCTATTATTGATTTTTTAATATCTGACCATCTATCATCGTATATTGTTATTAATACTTTAGATCCTAAGTTTTTTCTGGTTAAACCTTTTATTCCTATAACAATTAAACCCATATGCATTAATATCATTTTATTATTCTTTATATGTTTTAAAAAATTAGTAATTACTAAATTTAGTATTTTAAAATCTTCTCCTATGGCTGATATTTGTTCTTCTCTGTAATGTCTGTATAACTGATTGTCTGTAGAAAAATATCCTGCGTTATATAATGTCTTAGGATTTAATAATTTTAATTGATGTTGTTGGAAGATTTGTAAATCTTTATCGACATCTATTATTTCGTTGAGTTCTTGGTTTTGCTCTACATTAGATTGTCTTCTGCATATTCTAGATAATATATTATTATTTCCTATCCTGTTCTCGGAAAAACTTATTCTTTGTCCTTCTTCTCTTTGTCTTTCGTTGTTATTTCGACGGTTCTCCGTCTATTTGATAAAAAGTCCATTTTTGTGGTTTTCTTATTATATTTTTGCGTTCTTGTTTAGGAGTTAATTCGATTCGTTTTAATTGGTTAACAAGTTCTTCTATTTCAAAGTTATTTTTTGGTTGCTCTTGGGCTTCTTTATTTTTTATTAAAATATCTATTTTCTTATGTAATTCTGGTAATTCTAGTTTTTCTTGGAGAGGCTTTTGAGTTTCTTTGCATTTAATTAAAACGTCTATCTTTTTGTGTAAGTCTAACAATAACTCTATTATAGTATTATTTTGTTTTAATAGAATTTTATCTGTTTGACTTGAAGGTATATACCTAGATAATCCGTCTGGTTCGCTATGATAAATTTTTTATTTTTCTAGTGCTTTATTATAATTTATATCTTCTTCACTCATGAAAGTGATATTTCTTCTAATCTTTTTGTTATTTCTTGCAAATCTTTGATTTCCTTTGTTATATTTTCTACTTGTTCTACAAGCTTAGATATTAATTGAGTTGTTTTTACTTCCAATTCTTTAGGTCTTTCTATTATAGTTTTTATTAGTTTTTCAATCTCTAATTTTGTAGGTATTTGTTCTGGATTAAATTTATCATTTAAATACTGAATTTTTCTGTCTATTTCTATTTCTTGCGACTTTAAATAATCTAAATTTTGTTCTATTTTATCTAGTGTCTTTTTATGTTTATTTTGCGTAATCTCTTTCTGTTCTAAAGTTCTTATTATACTGTTATCTTTTTCTTGAGTTTTTTCGCAATTCTTTAAAACATATAAAGAATAATAAAATGATATTAATGCATATGGGTTTAATTGTTATAGGAATAAAAGGTTTAACCAGAAAAAACTTAGGATCTAAAGTATTAATAACAATATACGATGATAGATGGTCAGATATTAAAAAATCAATAATAGGTTTAACTGAAGTAGATATGACAACCAATGGAGGAATATTTTATATTAGTCCAGATTTCCTAATGAATTTAAAAGAGTTTGGAAAAAACATTAAAATAGGAGTCCAAACTAAAGGATACGAGGAAATGAATAGTGGAAATAATTTATTAATGTGTATAGGTTTTATAGGTAAATTAACTTTAAGTAGCAATACAAAATTCAAATTAAAAGTAAATGATGTAGTTGAGATAATGGGAAATAAGGGCATAAGCCTTATAAAACCAATAAAAATAGATCCAGAAATATATGCAGGTTTAGAACGGAATTTAAACAAATTCACTAAACCAAAAACCTTTACACCAGACTCTCATCTATTATACACTACAAGTAAAGGAGAAACTTCAGTTAGGTTCACAGATTATAAGTACACAACTAAAAGAAATTTAGACGACGATGAAACAGAAAGTAATATAGAAACAGAAAGCGAGTTTATGAATATAGAAGTCCTACAAGAAGGATATGAAGTAGACATGGCCATAGAAAAGGCTGAAAACTTAGCAGAAGAATACAAAAATATAACTTTTAAATGTAAAGGGTGTCAAAATGACGACATGAAAATAGACGAATGTATAGAACATTTTAAAAGTTGCTTAGAGAGAAGTGATAATCTAGGATATGGAAGTAACAAATCTTTCCTTGAAAGAAAAGATGAAGACACAATCTCAATATTAAGTTCTACTATCAGTTATAAAGAACTAGCTGAATTAGAACTAACCAGCTCTTCGAGTGCTAGCCCTTTCCAACAAACAAATCCTAATCCCCAACCAATAGATTATAGTACAGGCAATGTACCTAGAAGACCAGCAATTAGGATAAACCCAGATACAGAACTTAGAGGAGATCATATAAAACCAGCACGAAAAAGAATGTCAATAGAAGAACCAATTAAATTACAAGAAGGAGGTAGTCAAAGCAAAATTCTAAATATAGCAGCACATGATCCCCAAATGTGGGATACAGTAATAGATTTATGGAAAGGAATAGTAGCTGCTGATTACTTAAGACATTATACAGAAACAGACACGGAAACAATGTACAAATATTTAGAAACTTTCTTAGGGGAATCTGCAAAGGCTACATGGGAAAGTTTTAAGACAAACTGCCCATATGATTTCCAAGTTTTATTAAGTATGGGACCAAACCCCTATAATTTTACAAATAAAATGCATATGTTATTAACTGAAAAAGATCCAAATAGTGGATTATTAGCATTACAAAAAGAAGTCTTAATCAAACTAGAACAATTAAGTATTTCACATTGGGTATTTATAAAGAAATTCCTACAAGATTATTTCTATTATTGTACTGTTAGTGGTAATACCTTTAATGAAGAATTAGGTAAAAAAACTATTCAATAAATTACCTGGAGCTTTAGGAAGAGAAATAGAAGATAGATGGTATAAAAGAGATGGGGTAGTAGCAAACCCAAATTTAAAATGGACAATAGAACATAGAACACAACATATAATGGACATATTAACAGAAAAATGTACCAACATACAAATACAAAAACAATTAAAAAGAAATGAAATGAATTTCTATAAATCTGTTATATACACAACCCAGAATTACGATCAGAAACAACATAGAAAATATAAGAAAAGAAATAATCAAAAACCATATAGTAGAAAACAATATTTCTTAAGAAAATCAAAAGCTAAAAAACCTTGGTTAAACAGAGATAGACATGTTAGAAAATATAGAAATGATAGAAATTATAAAAATAAATTAGAATGTTATACGTGTGGTAGCATAGACCATCTAGCCAATATATGTCCTAAGAGAAATAATAATAGAACAAGAAACTCTCAACTAATAGAGGATTTCCAAGAAACCTTATTAAATATAGATGAATATATGTCAGATACAGAAAGTATATACTCAATAATAAGTATTGATATAAATGATAAAGATAATTCAAAATCTGATTCTTCAGAATCAGAGGAAGATAACTTAGTTAATGAACTAGGACAAGAGATATAAGATTTAGATTTAAACAATCTAGTAATCAATAATTTAATGAATGTTACCCAAGAATGTATACACGAATTCCAAAGAAATAAAGGTTTGGATAGTAATAGATGTCGTATATGTAATTGGTATCCAAGCAAAGACAATAGAGCTAAGTGTAAAAAATGTTATCTAGAAGCATGTATAAACTGTATAGAAAATACTTTAAAAATAAAGGTAGAATCAGAAATAAATAACGGGCAAAAGTATACAAGCAATCAAATCCTAAACCTAAGGGTGTCTACTCTGGAAAACCGATTAAATGATCTAGAACAAAGATTAATCACTCTAGAAAAAGGAAAAACTAAAATAGCCATAGAAGAAACAGATACACAAGAAGCAGTACATTTAGAAAAGATAGAAGCAGAACGTATG
The DNA here is from genome assembly GCA_030864225.1 of Capsicum baccatum var. pendulum. Lineage (NCBI taxonomy): Eukaryota > Viridiplantae > Streptophyta > Magnoliopsida > Solanales > Solanaceae > Capsicum > Capsicum baccatum. The sequence goes on along the minus strand of CM061556.1, from coordinate 178,954,630 downwards.
AATTTGGAAGATAATGATACTGGTTTAATATGCAATGAAGATAAAGAATTTTCTACCATAAAAGTTTTGGTAAAAGTTAAAATAAAAGACATAGAAATAGAGACTTTAGCATTAGTAGACCCAGGATGTACTAGTTGTTTAATTAACAAAGGAATAGTACCTGAGCACTTATAAAAGACACTTGAAAGACCTATACTATCCACTCAAATGGACAGATCACAAAATATCTATCGCTATTACATAGAAAACGCACAGATAAGTTTTCTAAATACACGCAATAAATTTTATAACCCAGTTTATAACGTTAATAAAATATTAACAAGAGATTTAAATATAGGATCAGATTTTGTTATAGGACTAAAATTTTGTATACAAAATAAGGGAGGATGTCTCTTAACAAGAGACGGAATAATGTTGTTTAAAAATTTAACTTATACACCGGTAAAAACCAAAATTTTGCCTACAGTATATAGAACATTAAATACACATAAAAAGCGACCGCTTCCAGAATCATGATGTGAAGACTGTCAAAATAATCAATGTAGCAACCTGTTAAAAGAAAACCTGGAAGAAATTAGAAACTATACTCTACTTAATGCAGAAGGTCAAGAATGCTTAATAAATATAAAAAAAGAATATATATTAATAAGCATAGAAACTTAGTTTTATAATTTCAGAAAAGGAATAGATAAAATAGAAATAATAAACAGTCCAAAAGATTTAGAAAATATAATATCTATATTAGACAAAATGAAAATAATAGGAGAAAAACCATTAGCCCATTGGGACGCTAATGAAATAATGTGTAAATTAGATATAATTAACTCTGAATATACTATAAAAACAACACCTATAGAGGCAAACAATGAAGATACTAAAGAATTCGATATACAGATAAAGGAACTTTTACAATTAGGGGTAATAAGAAGATCTACTTCTAGGCATAGATCAACTGCTTTTATGGTAAGAAATCATAGTGAGAAAATAAGAGGTAAAGCCCGTATGGTAATTAATTACAAGAGATTAAATGATAATACCAGAACAGATGCATATAAACTACCAGATAAAAGTGAGTTATCAATAGAATACAAAATAAAAAGGTTTATAGTAAATTTGACTGTAAGTTAGGCTATTGGCAAGTTAAGATGCATCCAGATAGTATAGAATGGACAGCATTCACATGTCCAGGAGAACATTTTGAATGGTTAGTCATGCCTTTCGGATTAAAGACAGCTCCACCCATTTTTCAAAGAAACATGGATAACATATTTGGAGAATATAAGCATTTCATACTAGTATATGTAGATGATATTTTAGTGTTTAGTCAAAATATGCAAGAACACTTAGGACATTTACAAATAATCTTTAGACTATTCGTTAAACATGGCATAATAATAAGTAAAAAGAAGATGGAGTTATGTAAAACATATATTAATTTCCTAGGAATTACTCTGGGAAATGGAAAAGTAAAATTACAACCACACATAGCAAAAAAGGTACTAGAAATGCCAGATAAATTAGAAACAACAAAAGATTTACAAAAATTTTTAGGACTAGTAAATTATGCACGAAATTTTATTCAAGATTTAGGAAAAATAGCAGGACCATTATATGCAAAAATAGGTAGTAAAGGACAGAAAAATTTCAATATAGAAGATATTAAATTAGTCCAAAAAATAAAAGAAAAAATTAAAAATATCCCAGACCTAAAAATTCCATTAGAATCAGACTATTTAATTATTCAAACAGATGGTAGTGACTTAGGATGGGGAGCTATTTTAAAACCAAGACCTAATAAATATAGTAATAAAAATGAAGAACAAATATGCGGATATCAAAGTGGAGCTTATAAGAAATAAGGAAATATGAGTGCCATAGACCTAGAAGTACTAGCTATCATATATGGGTTAAATAGTTTCAAACTATATATATTAAATAAAGAAGAAATTTTAGTTAGAACAGACTGTGAAGCCATAGTTAAATTCCATCAAAAAATAAATGATAAAACCAGTAGTAGAAGAAGATGGTTAAATTTTACAGACACTATATCTGTTTATAAGAATATAATTTTTGAACATATAAAAGGGAAAGAAAATGCTTTAGCTGACCAATTAAGTAGACTACAACTGGGCATAAATAAATAAGTTTAATATCACTTATTTGTTTCAGCATGAGACCAACAGGACAATCTCCTGCAGACAAGGGAAAAGGTGTAGCTTTGTCTTCGGAGTCATACCAACAGACAATGTTAGGTACTTAAACTTTAGACCTTTAGATACTCTAGAGACAATGGAAAGAATTCATTTTGGACCCTTTAACTTAATTGCATACCCAGAAAGTAACATCTCTTTTAGAATAAGACCAGACTATGTTTTAGGTAGACCTCAAAAATGTTTAGTAGATAACCTCTGGATTTCATATAATAGACAAAATCGTAATCATTTTATGGCAACTATGAACTCTTTATGCCATTACATGGCAGAAAAAAGTAAACCTCGTTTTAAATACTATGTAGTAATTCATGGAAAAACTAACGGCATTTTTCAAACTTGGTTACAAGTATTAGACTCCATACAAGGATTTAAAACCCCTCTTTTTAAAGGTTTTAATGATTTTACTGAAGCTACAAATCATGCTAGAGGATACTTAGGACCAAATTATTATATATCTCTTTCCCTCAGACAGAATCCATACCAAATACCCCAGTATAATTTACAGAAAGAAACGGGAAAGATTATTTTCTGTAACCATTGTTTTTCAATGACGGAGAACTTCAAAAAGCTAAATGCTCAAAAAGAATCACTCCTCATGGAAAACACTAGATTGATCAAAAAAAATACAGATGTTAGAAACAAGACTCAGACAGCAAAATCCAGCCAGCAAAACAGATGCACAAACACAGACTCTAGATCAGAGTTCTCCATCTCCTCAAAAAATGGAAGAAGGGTGTGCATTTCCCACTAAATGCTCAGAAATCCACTGTACCAGATGTTGGTACAGCTAGTCTGGTTCAAACGGTAATCGGTAAAGACAAATCAAATCCGTTAATGGCTGTCACTTTGCCAAAAAGTGAAGATGAAGGGTGTTCTTCATCAAAGACTAAGTTAACAAGATCAGGAAATAGGATAAAGAAGACTTTAACATCTAAGAGAAAAAATGAAACAATAGAAACAATAATTAAACAGACATTAGACAGATTCTTCAGTATCCAGACACAAGATAAACACATAAATGAACAGCCAGACGAACGGCCCACTAATCTAGACAGAATTGTGCCAGAAATAAATATAGATAACACTTCAGCAAGATCAGACGAAGATAGTATTGAACAATTCCAAGATGGTCAGGATCCATATGAAAATGACGACTCAGGCATGAGTTTCGACTCCATTGCCCTGCACAACTTGGACACATAAGACTATCTACAGTTTCAGACACCTACAGTTTATACAATTTGTATTATTAGCTGTATTATTAAGCCAGCATAGTCAAGTGGGGATGCCCACTTTATGTCTTGTAAAGGTCAGAGTCATAGTCCGAGTGCTTCCTTTATCACTACTTTCCAAAAGAAAGAAAAACTGTTGAAGCACACGTCAAAACAAGTCTGAAAGAAAATTAATAACGCATGTGACGATGGGGCCCAAAGCGTACCCGACTTGCATTATTAAAGTTTTCTTTCTTATCCCTTATCTAAAAGTGTCGGCCAATTGTGTGAAGGCCACGTAGTAGCCCTTAGAACCACTCCGTTATGTAATCTCTGCCTATAAAAGGCGTATATTTTGTAGAAAGAAGTAGAGTGAAATCAACCAACTTCACTACCTACTTGAAATGTGCAAACCTTTCCTCCCAAAAACAAAAAACCAGTCTTTCTTGTATAAACTTTGTATCAATTAGCTTGCTTTAAATAAAAGCTCCAACTTTCTATCTGATCTTTAGGGGGTCCCCGAAAGGGAAACCTCTCTCCTAGTTACTTCATGTAAGTTCTTATTTACGTAGTTTCCCCACAAAAATATTTTCTTTATGTTTCTATGTTTTTATATCCATGTTTAAAAATATTCTACATATCTTTGTACATCATGTAAATTATTTTCTTTATAAAATCTTTACCCTTAGTATATGGTTAGCCTCTTAATTTCTAAATAACAACGATGGATTAACCAGTAAATTCCTAGGAATTCTGGCCTTGATAGTCCACCAGGTCTGCAAAATAGACACAGGACGCTTGTTAGTTGCCAGGTAAAAACCTTCCGGGGTGTGGTTAAAGAAGTAAGGTGTTAGGAACGAAGATTAAAAGAAAGAGATGAACAGGGTAAGTTAAAAAAAAAGTAAAAAATTGGGGAAAATATAAACCATAAGAACAATAAAAAAAATGAAGAAGCTATGAGAAAGAGGGAGTACTGAGTAGGATTTACATAAAACTGATAAAAATCAATCATTGTTGTTCAAACTGCAAAAATTTTGTATTTAAAAATTGAAAAAATATATTATTGAAATATCCGACTACTTTTGGTATCATATATATATATATATATATATATATATATATATATATATATATATATATATATTTCTTTTCAAGCTTTAAATATTTATTCTTAAAATAAAACTTTCATCTTATTTAGCTTTAATTTTTTTTTTGTGTGCCTTCCCATGATTATGCTGTGTGTGTTCTAAAAAAAAATCTTACTACATCTTATTTAGTTTGAAATAAAAATTTTCAACTTAAATTTATTAAAGTAAAAGATGATTTGTTGTTTATGTCACTTCATTTAAATACATATAACTCACATAATATAAAATATTAAAATTCATTTTAATTGATATATAAAATATCAATTTTTAAGTGATTAGAAAAATATTTAATTTAAAATATGTAATTCAACAATGGAGTCGACATTTTTATTATTTTTTAGAGAAATTAAAATATATAAATAAACATAATAATTATTCAAATAAATTTAACATACAATATATTCATAGATAAAATATTTCTTAAATGTGTATGAATCTCGAATATTTTTGTTAAATTACTTATTTTGCTTTAAATTCCATAAAATATTGATAATATCATTTTTTATTAAAAATATTCATCATAAAAAAATGTGAAAAATAATTACTCTCAGTTTTTATTATTTAGTATCATTAATATTTGGAGAGTCAAATTATAATTTTAAAAAAATTAAATTTTCAAATATTTTTAGCTAAATATAAAAATATTTTTTTCTTTAATAATTAAGCATGTATTAAGTTAGAAAGGGAATGTCAACATACTTTAGTAACTTGTCCATAACTTTATAAAAATTACCTTATATTTTATTAGAAAAAATAAAGTAATACACACACACACACATACATACATACATACATACATACATACATATATATATATATATATATAATAATTAAGCATGTATTAAAAATATAAGGTATTTTTATAAAATTATGGACAATAAAATATGTATGTATGTATGTATGTATATATATATATATATATATATATATATATATATATATATATATATATATATATATGTATATATATATATATATGTATGTATATATGTATTACTTTATTTTTTTAATAAAATATAAGGTATTTTATAAAATTATGGACAAGTTACTAGGAGGTTTGGGCCACAGGTGACAAAAGAGTTTTAAAATGAGGTGTAGGTGATACAAGTCTTAATTATTAGGTGGAGGTGACAATTACTTTATTATGGATTAATAAAGTTGGAGAAGTTTGAAAATAACCCACAAGTTTTTTAGTTTACACTTTGATCCAAATGTTAGTTAATATATAACGGGGAACGAAGGGAAAAAACACGTCTTTTGCTCTCTCCTCATCCGTTGTTATTTTCTCTCTCTTCGAGATATTTGTTGTTCATTGTTGTTGTTGCTTTATTCATCATATTCTGATTCATTATCATCATCTTATACTTCATTATCATCTTCATATTCTTCTTGTTGACCGTTGTTGTTGTTGTTACCCCAACTGCTGCACTTTGACCAAATTCTTATGTCAAATTTTATTTCGTAAATCACTTTCAACTTTGGAATTTACTTGAGAGGAGACTTTGGTAAGTTAAAAAAAAAGTAAAAAATTGGGGAAAATATAAACCATAAGAACAATAAAAAAAATGAAGAAGCTATGAGAAAGAGGGAGTACTGAGTAGGATTTACACAAAACTGATAAAAATAAATCATTGTTGTTCAAACTGAAAAAATTTTGTATTTAAAAATCGAAAAAATATATTATTGAAATATCCGACTATTTTTGGTATCAGAGCGAGAAGGTTTTGGGAACATTACCTACTAACTCGCAAAAGTTTATAAACTCTGTATGAAAAGACATAGATCATTCCAAGATATAAGGTGTAGCTATTTTTATTTATATAGAGAAAACAGAAAAAGATATAATCTAATAGTTAGAAAAAAATGACTTAGAAGAAAGCTTAAAAAGATTATTAAGAGCCTACAGATTACAAAAATCAATTAATAACTCTAGACGAACTTGTGAACTAGTAAGCGCGATAAATTGGGAAATACAAGGTTGTGAAAGAGACTTAGAACAAAGTTCTAGAGCAATAAAGTGGCTTAAAGAACGTATTAAGAGGAAAGCTTATCAGTTAGGATAGTAAATGCCTATAAGATATATTGCGTATATTAGGGAAGTACAACGCCAATATTATAGGGAAGTTATTTATAAACGTCAAATTGCAAAAATTCGGAAACAATTTATAGAGAGACTAGAATTATTAAACAAAGAAATAAACAACTTAGAAACAGACATACTAAACTTTAGAGAAACAGACGATTACGAAATAGTTGCTATAGTTTCGAATTATTACAAAAACGCTTTAATTAGTGAACGATCTAGATTAATAGAAACCATACAAGAACTAGACTTAGATATAACCTATTCAAATAATAGACTAAGATATCAAACTAAACTAAGTAAAAAATATCTTAACTTAAACCACTTAGGATAACAACATAGCTTCTTTAAAACGCCTCGACTACTTAGATCTTAGATTTCAACCAGAAAAGAAATATAGAGCATTAAAAGATAACTCTACTATAAGGTGTAATTTCAACCAGGGAGAGCATATTTTACACTCAGAAGATAAACGATACAACACAATTACTTTGAATACAACAAACCAAACACTCAATAACTTATCCCATCACAACTTATCTCAGCATAACTAATCCCGGTATAACTTGTTTTCAAACCAAAGGGAATGCATTGCACAATCACTTCTTGTACAATGCTCTTAGGCTTCATAAGGCATCGTTCTATAAGTCGATGTATCATGATTCATGATAATTCTGATTCTAATTCTAATACCACAAGAATAACAAAAAAAAAAATTCGAACTTTGGTTGCTATCTCACTCTACATAATAGGAGCTCAAGATCTTTCTGTGAGTTCTACAGCACAATAAATAAAAGCCTTGGATATCGAATTGTGGGTAATATTATCAGTAGGATTTACTCCATCCTCTCAGTCACAGACTCCACTTGTGAAATTACACCAGATATATTGATGTCGTACTATAAGTAAATAGGTTATTGCATAGTAAACTCTGCCTATTTTTTTTTATCAGATAAAGTCTTATTATTCCATACATCAAATTTCTCGTAGCCTGCCAAAAGTAGATTTTCCTGTTCGATTCATCCTATTCTATATGTTGAGATTTAGTCAAATTAATCATTGCAACTTAGTAAAACTATAATTTAACAAAAATCTCAAAATTCTTAACTTGGTAGCCTTTAATTTGAGGAAGCTATACCTGACGCAGTAGATTTTGATAATATGGTTATATGGAATACAAATGTGAATTCATAATATTTTCTTACTATTCATTTGTACGTTAAAGAACGACTCTTCTTCAACTTAGCTTGCGAGTTGTGCCTAATACATACAACATAGAGGAAAAACTTCAAATCCAAAGAGGAGTAAGAGGAAAGTTCAAAATTAGCTAATTCCAAAGAAATGAAAATTCGATTAATATTTATGAAAAATTTCAATATCCAGTCAAAGTGAAATAGAGAGTGTAAAGAAGGAGAACTAAAAGAGGGAAAAAAGATGAGAGAGTCGATGTTTCTAGACATAGATTTAGTGCTATAGATATAGCAAGTAATAGATCATAACCAACGGATTGGACTGCTTACCTTGTGCATTGAATCGATATTGGAAGGGCTGCAACATTGAATCGTCCTTGAGATTCCAAATGACAGAGACGGGGGCCGCTTGGGGTCTTGCATAACTTTGTTAGAAATGAATCTTTTTTTTGTACTATTGTTGCCGATTGTGAAAAGATCATAACATGATTGTGTTGTCGCTGGTAGCGATGATGCTGAAAGAAAATTAAAGGAGAAATGAAGATTTTTCTATTTCGGAGAATACTGGATGTTCCTAGAAATATTTTAAAGAAGAAAGGATGTTTTAAGGTCACACGTGGAGTGAACTTTAATGAATGTTATAAAGACGATTTTACCTTTAATTGTAGCGCGTGTGCGCAAACACATATATATATATATAGAGATTTTGCTGACATACTACATTAAGATAGTATGTTAGCATTTTCTCCAATTTTATTTTCCTTAAAATGCCCTTAATAGTACACCAACACAATAATAATGTGAGGGACTTTATTGTCATTATACTCAAATCTGAACCCAGTCCCCCCTTTGTGCTTTTTCACTCATATCTACTTTCTCGTTTATGAAGCAGCAAAGGGGAAACTTGAGACTGGTGAATGTCATTCAAAGTTTTGCTTTTCATTTTATTTTTGTCTTTTTATTTTAAATAATCCCCTTACAAATAAAGCTTTAGTATTCTTTTGTTATATTTAGTGTGGGTGATATGATGGATTTTTATATTATTGTTGAGACCTGAAACGAATCCAACAAAAAACAAAGTTTGTGGGGACAGTTGCTAATTGTTGCTTTCGTGAAGCTCTTGCCGCCATTAGAAACTATAGAATTACCGGAAGCAATCATCATTTCAAACTTTATAAAATTAGTAAATTGCATAAATCATATAAGTTTGCTAAAGTGTAGAATAGAAAGTATTAGACATTGTATAAACTATAGGAATTTTAGAATACAAACAGCTAAAAAATAATGTAGTAATAATACACCCTTTTAGAATAAAGAAGAATAGTAGTATAAAAATAGATAATTTAAAAAAGTTAAATATTTAGATCTAACAATCCCAACTAAAAAGAAATACAGACGTTTTAAAGATAATTCTCTTATTAGATATAATTTTAACAACAAAGAACATACTTTACAAGGAGAAAATCCACTATTAAATACTATTACAGATTTTATAATAAACCTAGGAGAAAAGACTCAACAAGAAAAATATAAAAATATTAAAAACTCTAGAGATATTAAAAGACCTGCAAAACAAACAAAAGAAATTGTTAGATAAAATAGAATTAAATTTTGATTTCTTAAAAAACCAACAAGCAGAATCAGAAAAGAAATTCAAAGATTTAATTAATAAAAACAAAGGTACTTTAAAAATCATGAAATAAGGCTAGTATTACAAGAAGTACAACAATAAATTAATAAAATAAAAAATATAATACTCTCATGAATGATATACTCCAAGATAAACTTTATCTAGCAATATTAAAAAAGGTAGCATAGATCCAACCAAATTTCGAAGGATTATCAGACTATCAACCCCAAGAAAAAACAGACTCGTTAATCATAAAAAAAATAATATTATAATTTTGTTACTATTAGAACTGAATAAGAACCTAGAAAAAGAAACCCTAGAAAAAGACAGTCAAGATAAAAATATAGAAGAATTAATAGAACAACTAAAAAGGATAGAAATAACCCCTCAAAAAGAATTAAAAGAAGCTAAAATAACTATACCAACTAAGCCAAAATCATGAACCTTTTTTTAGCATCCCCAAGTAGAAAAAGATCAAGTTTTACAAGACAAAGATCAAGTTTTACAAGACAAAGATCAAGTTTTACCCAAAACAGTTTAACAAATAATGTGCTATCAAAAATAATAAATAAACCAAGAATGACTTCAAGACAACAGTTAGAAGAAGTAATAGACGTAGATAAAGAAATACAATTATTCCAACAAAATAAATTAAAATTGTTAAATGCTAAAACATTATATAATGAAGGAATGTTTTCAAAAGCACAACTATATAGACATTATAGAGAAGAACAGATGTGTGTTATCGGAGAAAGTAGTTGTAGCATAAATTTAATAAGCTTAGACTCTTTAAAAGAAATCATGAAACTAGACATGAATCGTATGCACATGAGATTAATAGTAATAGGCATAAAAGGTTTAACAAGAAAAAATTTAGAAACTAAAGTATTAATCACAATATATGATAATAGATGGTCAGACACAAAAAGATCTATAATAGGAATAACTGAAGTAGACATGACTAATAATGGAGGACATTTTTATCGTAGTCCAGACTATATGATAAATACCTTAGAATTCGGAAAGCATATTAAAATAGGTATACAAACTAAAGGATATGAAAAAATGAATAATGGAAATAATTTATTTATATGTGTAGGTTTTATAGGAAAACTTTCCACTAATAGTAGTATAAAGTTTAATCTAAAGATAGATGATGTAGTAAGTTTAATGGGAAATAAAGATATTAAATTACTAAAACCCCTAAAAATAAACTCAGAAAAATATGCAGGATTAGAATGGAATTTAGAAAAATTTACTAAAAAAAAAATACTAAAGTCAACCGATCATTTAATGTATATAAACAGTAAAGGAAAAGCTTCAGTAAGATTCACAAACTACCAATATAAAAATGAAAAAAAACTGATGAAGAAATTGAAGAATGTGAAAATACTAATTTTATGAATATAAAAATATTAGAAGAAGGTTTTGAAGTAAATAAAGCTATAATAAAAGCAGAAGCCCTTTATGAAATAAATAGTAATAGCGTATTTAAATGTACAGGTTGTAAATTAGGAAATTTAAAACTTGAAGAAATGGAAGAACATTTTATAAAATATGAATTAAGAATAGATAATTATGGTTATATACATAAAAAGGAACTAAAAGGTGAAGACGAAAAATCAAATGATAGTATAGAAGAAAGTATAAAGGAATTTATGGAAAGCGCAACAAGTTCCTTAAGCCCTTTCCAAAGAACAATCGGTATGCAAAACGTACCATTAACAATAGAAAATTTACCAAAAATAGAGTATTTAGAACAAACACAAACACTCTAACAGAACAAGACATAAAACCTAGAGGAAAAAGAATGCCAATAGAAGAACCCATTAAATTACAAGAAGGAAGTAATAGGGAAAAAATTTTAAACTTGCCAGCCCATGACCCTCAGGCATGGAATCATGTAATAGACATATGGAAAAATGTTTTTGTAGCAGACTACACAACATATACAGGGTAATCAAGAACCAGATGCAGAAAGTATGTATAGATATTTAGAAACATTTCTAGGAGAAAGTACTAAAGCACTTTGGAAAGCTTATAAAATAATATTCCCACAAGACTTTAAAGAATTAGTAGAACCAGGCTCAAATTCATACAATTTTGTAAATAAAGTACATACTCTACTAACATGCCAAGATCCCAATAGTGGATTAGTAGTATTACAACAAAGAGCTTTAATAAATTTAGAATAATTAAGTATTAATCATTAATCAAGAATTAAAGAATTTTTAAATAATTACTTTTATTATTGTACAATTAGTGAAAACTTATTTGATCAGACTCTAGGAGCTAGATTATTTAATAAATTACCAGGAGCTTTAGAAAGAGAGATAGAAGAAAAATGGTCTAAAAGAGAAGGAGTAATACAAAACCCAAACAGCCCATGGTCAATAGGAAAAAGAATACAACATGTAATGAATATATTACAAAAAAAATGTACAGATATACAGATACAAAAATAATTAAAAAGAAGTGATACAGATTTTTGTAAGATCATATATACTACTCAACATTATGACCAAGATTATAAAAAGAAAAAATATAAAAAGACATATAAAAAAGAGTATCGCCCTAAGAAGAAATATTACTTGAGGAGATCAAATGTGAGAAAACCATACTTAGATAAGAATAAACATATGAGAAAATATAACATTGGTAGAACCTGTAAGAATAATTTAAAATGTTTTACTTGCGGAAGTATAGAGCATTTAGTAAATACTTATCCAAAAATAATAATAATAGATCTAGAAATGCATAATTAATAGAGGATGCGAATGAGAATTTGATAAATGTAGATGAATATATGTCAGATAATGAAAGTATATACTATATCAGAAGTATGGAAGCTTTTGAAGAAGAAAAGGATAATTTTGATTCTTCAGACTCTGGAGAAGACGAATTTATAAATGAAATAGGACTAGAAAGAACTAACACAGAGTATCACTTAGTCAATAACATAGACTATCACTTAGTCACAGACTATTATGATTTAGTAAATCTGATAGAAGAATGTGAACATGAATTTGAAGAAGGAAAAGGATTAGACAATAATCAATGTTATTTTTGTAAATGATTTCCAAGTAAAAACAAAAGGGCAAAATGTAGGAAATGTTACAAGAAAACATACATAAAATGTGTAGAGAAAGCATTAGAAATCTTAGAAACTCTGAAATCAACCCGTAATTTTAATAAATTTTACAACAAGGAACCAATAACCAGAATAATAGAAGATAGAATATTAGAATTAGAAGAAAGACTAAAAAAACTAGAGATAAGAATATACAGTAAAGATATAATTAAGGAAGAAGACTTACTAGAGGTAGAATTATTAAATACATCTGTTGAAAATAATAAAGTTAAAAAATCAGTGTATGTACCATTTGAAGGAATGGTATGTAATGAAGAAAAGAAAATTAGTACATTCAAGGTTTTAGTGAGAACAAAAATTCAAGACCATGGGCTCGAGACTTTAGATATAGTTGAATCAGGATGTACAAGGAGCATTTTAAATAGCAGAATTTTACCACTAAAATTAATTAAAAAATCTCCAAAACCTTAAGAATCCATGCAAATGGACGGAAGGTATAATACCTATACAGACTATACACCAAAAGGAAAAATAAGTTTTATTAACACTTGTGAAAAATTCTACCAACCATCATATACACTTAGTGAAATACTAGTTAGAGATTTAAACATAAAAGTAGACTTTGTGTTAGGATTAGATTTTATGGTACAAAATAATGGAGGATGTCTAGTTATAAAAAATTAGGTAATATTCGCCAGTAATATCACTCACTCACCAGTATAGACACAACCTACTTTAACTAAATATCGTCTTCTTAAGGATAAGCCAGAGGAAAGCTTAGATAACCAAATAAAACCCAAAATATCACTAGAATGTGATAAAGGAGAAAATTGTACATGTAATGATAATTAAAAGGCAACAATGTATGAAGAATTACAAGATTTATTAGTAGAGGAAGAAATAGAAAAAGACTATACTTTAATAGAAATGGATGCAGAATTATACAATTTTAAGAAAGGTATACAACAGATAGGAGTAATAAAAGATCAAAAAGACTTAGAAAAAATAATACAAATCCTAGATAAGTTAGAAATAATTGGAGAAAAATTCTTGCAACATTGGAACTCCAACCAAATTACCTGTAAATTAGAAATAAATAATCTAGAATATACTATAAAAACAACATCTATAGAAGCTACAAATAAAGACCTTAAATACTTTGAAATACAAATAAAAGAGCTACTAGAATTAGGAATAATTAGAAGATCTACGTCAAGACATAGGTCAACAGCTTTCATAGTAAGAAACTATAGTGAAATAGTGAGAGGAAAAGCTAGAATGGTAATAAATTACAAATGACTAAATGATAATATTGTAATGGATGGATATAAGTTACCAGACAAAATAGAATTGATAAATAGAATACAAGGAAGAAAAGTATTTAGTAAATTTGATTGTAAATCTGGATTTGACAGATTAATATGTATGAAGATAGTATAGAATGAACAACTTTCACATGTCCAGAAGGACATTTTGAATGGTTGGTCATGCCGTTTGGATTAAAGACGGCTCCTCCAATTTTTCAAATAAAAATGGATAGTATTTTTAGAGACTGTAAAAATTTTGTATTAGTTTACGTAGATGATAATTTAATTTTTAGTAATAATATGAGAGAACATCTAGGACATTTACAACAAGTTTTAAAATTATTTATAGATAATGGAATAATAATAAGTAGAAAGAAAATGGAATTATGTAAAAATAGTATTAATTTTGTAGGAGTAGTTATTGGAGATGGTAGAATAAAATTACAACCACACATAGCTAAAAAAGTCTTAGAAATGCCAGATAAATTAGACAAGACTAAAGATTTACAAAAATTTTTAGGACTCTTAAGTTATTCTAGAGCTTTCATCAAAGATTTAGGAAAAGTGGCAGGACCACTATACTCTAAAACAGGATCGATAGGTCAAAAATCATTTAATACTGAAGACATAAAATTAGTCCAAAAACTTAAAAGCATGATACAAGATATTCCAGACTTAACGTTACCAATAGAAACAAATTATTTAATAGTCGAGACAGATGGAATCCTTCAAGGATGGGGAACAGTATTAAAAGCAAAACCTAACAAATATAGTGACAAAAAGGATGAAAAATTTGTGCTTATTCAAGTGAAAAATATATAAAAAAAAGGAAAATTAAATAGCATAGATGCGGAAACACTAGCAGTAATTTATGGTTTAAATGGTTTTAAACTTTATATATTAAATAAGCCTGAAACACTAGTAAGAACAGACTGCGAAGCTATAGTAAAGTTTTATCAAAAAATAAAAGATAAGAATAGTAGTAAAAGGAGATGGTTAAATTTCCTAGATGCTACTTCAATCTATAATATTGTTTTAGAACATATTAAAGGAAAAGATAATAACTTATCAGATCAATTAAGTAGATTAATTAAAGAAGACAACTAATGATTTTTGTTTCAGTGTGAATACAGGAAAAGAAAAAGGCAAAGCAGAAGCCTCATCATCCCAAGACTATCTAAAGACATTAATGAGCAACACTTGTTTCAGACCACTTACGATGCTATAACAGCTAAAATTAGATAGAATAATTTTTGGACCCCACAACTTAGTATGTTACGAACCATCCTACTTAACTTTCAGACGAAAGCCAGACGTACAAATGGATAAGCCACAGATATGTATACTAGACAATTTATGGATAGCTTATAATAGAATTGACATTAATCATTTTGTTTTAGTTCTAAATGCATTAAGTAACTATTTTACTGAGAAAAATACTACTAACAGGTTTTAAATTCTATGTTGTTCTCAGAGGACAGCAGCAAGGAATGTTCCATACTTGGATAGAGGTAATGGACGCCATAAAAGATTATAGAACACCTCTTTATAAAGGTTTTTATTACCTCTCAGAAACTCTAGACTATGTCCGGACAAATCTGAGACCAAATTATTTTATTACTCCAGCTTTAAGACCAGAAATACAAAAAATTCCTCAATATAAAATTAACAAAGACACAGAAAAGATTATATTTTGTGATCATTGTTCCTCTATGATCGAAGCTTTTCAAAGGCTGAATCAAGCCAATGAAGTTTTGAAACAAAATAATGAAAACCTTGTAAAAGAAAAAGGATAGATGTTAGAACATATATGTATTTTACAAGACCGTATAAAAATCCTTTATTTTGAACTTTCAGAACAGACTCAGCCAATTTATGAGACCCAGCCGAAAAGTTCTCCATCTTTTTTAAAAATGAAAAAACTCATTGTATCAGGTAACGATACAGCTAGTCCAGCTCAAACGGTAGCTGGTAAAGACTTTTTCTCTAATACCAATAATGAGCAGATAACAGATGTAATAATAAGTGAAAAATAATAAACATCTATATAATAAGCAGCTAGTAGATAATAAGCAGAATATAATAAGTATAGTTAATAATAATAAATAGAGGTATTGTGCAGATATAAGAAAGATATAAGATAAATAAATAGGTAGCTAATAATAGTAATATATATATATATATATATATATATATATATATATATATAATGTTGTATATAACTAGTATACAATATTAAGCAGATAATATATATATAAGATAGACAAATAAATATTATATAAAATAGACAGATAGATATATTAATAATATATAAACAAAAGTAATAATAAATAGTGACTAGTTTATGTATAAACAATATAAGTCTAAGTATATATATGTTAGACACGTGGATATAATTAGTATAATAAAATAAACAAGTTATTAAAGCAGGTAGGTAATTTTTTAAGTTATTAAAGCAGGTGAGTAATATTAAGATATTAACGCAGAATTATCGTGAGTTTGTTTTAATATGGTGTAAAGTCCTACTCAGTACTCCCTTCTTCGTTGTCCTTAGTTCAGTGTAAGTGTCCAAGTCATAAAGGTCCAAGTGTATTTTCTCCCAATATATATTATTTTGTATTTTTTGATTTATTAATTTTTTATGCCCTGTTCATCTCTTTCTTTTCAGTTTTAGGTATTTTAACAATATCTTCTTTAATCACACCCCAATAAAATAACATAGTACTTCTTTCAATCTTCTTCGGACTTTCCAAGTCCCTAGAAATTTACATATTAATCCATCATTATTGCTAAAATACTGAGAGAATAACCATATATAAAGGGTATTTTTATAAGTAATTTACAAATTTTACAAGATCAGGAAAACTGTTAGAAAATCATCGGTGATCTGAATCTTAATAATAAAACATATGTGAAAGAAAATATAAACTTAATTAATTCAAGCATAATTTACAAACTTAGGAGAAAATTACAAAGACCTCTGTAACTACTACTTACATGCCTTAAGGAAGAAGTGAGGTTTCTCTTTCGGGAGTCCGCTGAAAACATGACAGCTACCGAAAAATAAAGAACTAAGAAAACTTTTCACACTTTTCACACTTTTCACACACTCCTTTTTTTTAATTAACTTACAAACTTTGGAAACTAAGAACTTTAAGAAAAGTTAAGAACTTTATGAAAACTTTCTCACTCTTGATTTTTTCTCTCTCTTTGGTACATGTTTTTGTCTTCCATAAGGGGGGTATTTATAGGCATTTTTGGACTTCAAATCTTACTTTTTTGTGGATTTCAAATCCTTTGTAAGGACTTTAGCAAGACTTATCAACTTGGGTGGGCCCGGCGGCTAATATCTTTCTTTAATTTTTCTCCGTTCATTTATTTATCTGATATTGCATACGTCTGCTATTTTGTCTTTTGTAGATATCGCCATTGCTTACGTATCCAAATTATGGAAAGCCTCTGAGTCAAACTCCATTCCTGAATCATCGTCTGCATTTGGGTCTTGGGCAAATTGATCCATGGCTGAGTTGTATTGTTGTTCATATTCATCACTGTCTCCATCTGATAAACCTAGTCTTGTTCCAGTTTTTGTCTCTTCTCTTGGAATTAAAGGAATTTTAGGTCTTTGTTCTAGTGGTTCTGGATTCATAGATATCTCCTTAGGCGATTGCTCTGCTAATAACTTTTTTAGTGAGTCTGTTATTATTTTTTCTATATTTCTTTTTCATTTTTCTTTTTTCTTAATGAAAAACCCTTCTTATTTTGAGAAGAACTTCCTTCATCTATTGTCTGAGTACTTGTGTTTTTAAAACTAGCTGGGAGTATTCTCCCTACATTTTTGGCAAAGTGTTAGCCATCAACGAATTCGATGAGTCATTACCAGCTACCATTTGAGCTGGACTAGCTGTATCATTACCCGATATACTGAGTCTTGTTTCATTCATTGGGGAATGCACACCCATTAACGGATTTGAAAAGTCTTTACCAGCTACCTTTTGAGTTAGACTAGTAGTATCATTACCCGATACAGTGGGTTTTTCCATTTTTTAAGAAGATGGAGAACTCTTTGGCTAGGTCTCATAAATTGGCTGAGTCTATTGTGAAAGTTCAAAATAAAGAATTTTTATATGGTCTTGTAAAATACATATATGTTCTAACATCTGTCCTTTTTATTTTACAAGGTTTTCATTATCTTGTTTCAAAACTTAATTGGCTTGATTCAGTCTTTGAAAAGATCCGGTCATAGAGAAACAATGATCACAAAATATAATTTTGTCTGTGTCTTTGTTAATTTTATATTGAGGAATTTTTTGTGTTTCTGGTCTTAAAGCTGGAGTAATAAAATAATTTGGTCTCAGGTTTCTCCGGCATAGTCTAGAGTTTCTGAGAGGTCATAAAAATATTTATAAAGAGGTGTTTTATAATTTTTATGGCGTCCATTACCTCTATCCAATTCTGGAACACTCCTTGCTGCTGTTCTCTGAGAACAACATAGAATTTAAACCTGTTAGTAGTATTTTTCTCAGTAAAATAGTAACTTAATGCATTTAGAACTGAAATAAAATGATTAACGTCACTTCTATTATAAGCTATCCATAAATTGTCTAGTATACATATCTGCAGTTTATCCACTTGTACGTCTAGATTTCATCTGAAAGTTAAGTAGGATGGTTCGTAACATACCAAGTTGTGGGGTCCAAAAATTATTCTATCTAATTTTGGTTGTTCTAGCATCGTAAGTGGTCTGAAATGAGTGCTGCTTATTAGTGTCTTTAGATAGTCTTGGGATGATGAGGCTTCTGCCTTGCCTTTTTCTTTTCCTGTATTTATACTGAAACAAAAATCGTTAGTTGTCTTCTTTAATTAATCTACTTAATTGATCTACTAAGTTATTATCTTTTCCTTTAATATGTTCTAAAACAATATTATAGATTGAAGTAGCATCTAGGAAATTTAACCATCTCCTTTTACTACTATTCTTATCTTTTATCTTCTGATAAAACTTTACTATTCACAGTCTATTCTTACTAGTATTTCAGGCTTATTTAATATATAAAATTTAAAACTATTTAAACCATAAATTACTGCTAGTGTCTCCGCATCTATGCTATTTAATTTTCATTTTTCTTTATATTTTTCACTTGAATAAGCACAAATTTTTTCATCCTTTTTGTCACTATATTTGTTAAGTTTTGCTTTTAATACTGCTCCCCATCCTTGAAGGCTTCCATCTGTCTCGACTATTAAATAATTTATTTCTAATGGTAACGTTAAGTCTGAAATATCTTGTACCATACTTTTAAGTTGTTGGAATAATTTTATGTCTTCAGTATTAAAATATTTTTGACCTGTCGATACTGTTTTAGAGTATAGTGGTCCTGCTACTTTTGCTAAATCTTTGATGAAAGCTCTAGCATAATTTAAGAGTCTTAAAAAATTTTGTAAATCTTTAGTCTTGTCTAATTTATCTGGCATTTCTAAGACTTTTTTAGCTATGTGTGGTTGTAATTTTATTCTACCATCTCCAATAACTACTTCTAAAAAATTAATACTATTTTTACATAATTCCATTTTCTTTCTACGTATTATTATTCCATTATCTACAAATAATTTAAAAGCTTGTTGTAAATTTCCTAGATGTTCTCTCATATTATTACTAAAAACTAAAATATCATCTACGTAAACTAATACAAAATTTTTATAGTCTCTAAAAATACTATCCATTTCTCTTTATAAAATTGAAGGAGCCGTCTTTAATCCAAACGGCATGACCAACCATTCAAAATGTTCTTCTGAACATGTGAAAGCTGTCCATTCTATATTATCTTCACGCATTTTAATCTATCAATATCCAGATTTATAATCAAATTTACTAAATACTTTTCTTCCTTGTATTCTATTTATCAATTCTGTTTTGTCTGGTAACTTATATCCATCCATTACAGTATTATCATTTAGTCTTTTGTAATTTATTACTATTCTAGCTTTTCCTCTCACTATTTCACTATGGTTTCTTACAATGAAAGTTGCTGACCTATATCTTGACATAGATCTTCTAATTATTCCTAATTCTAGTAGCTTTTTTATTTGTATTTTAAAGTCTTTAAGGTCTTCATTTGTAGCTTCTATAGATGTTGTTTTTATAGTATATTCTGGATTAATTATTTCTAATTTGTAGGTAATTTGATTGGAGTCCCAATGTTGCAAGTTTTTCCTCTAATTATTTCTAGCTTATCTAGGATTTGTATTATTTTTTCTAAGTATTTTTTATTTTTTATTACTCCTATCTGTTCTATACCTTTCTTATAATTGTATAATTCTGTATCTATTTCTATTAAAGTATAGTCTTTTTCTATTTCTTCTACTACTAATAAATCTTGTAATTCTTCATACATTGTTGTCTTTTTATTATCATTACATGTACAATTTTCTCCTTTATCACATTCTACTAATATTTTAGGGTTTATTTGGTTATCTAAGCTTTCCTCTGACTTATCATTAAGAAGGCGATATTTAGTTAAAGTAGGTTGTGTCTGTCCTGGTGAGTGAGTGATATTACTGGCGAATATTATCCACTTTTTGTAGCTAGACATCCTCCATTATTTTGTACCATAAAATCTAATACTAACACAAAATCTTCTTTTATGTTTAAATCTCTAATTAGTATTTCACTAAGTGTATATGATGGTTGATGGAATTTGTATATGATGGTTAGTAGAATTTTTTACAAGCATTAATAAAACTTATTTTTCCTTTTGGTATATAGTCTGTATAGGTATTATATGTTCCGTCCATTTGCATGGATTCTTGAGGTTTTGGCAAATTTTTTATTAATTTTTCTGGTAAAATTCTACTATTTAAAATGCTTCTTGTACATCCTGAATCAATTATATCTTAAGTCTCGAAGTCATGGTCTTGAATTTTTATTCTCGCTAAAACCTTGATTGTACTAATTTTCTTTTCTTCATTACATACCATTCCTTCAAACGATACATTCATTGATTTTTTAACTTTATTATTTTCAACAGATGTATTTAATAATTCTACCTCTACTAAGTCTTCTTCTTTAATTATATCTTTACTGTATATTCTTATATCTAGTCTTTTTAGTCTTTCTTCTAATTTAATATTCTATCTTCTGTTATTCTGGTTATTGGTTTCTTGTTGTAAAATTTATTTAAATTATGAGTTGATTTCAAAGTTTCTAAGATTTCAGATGTTTTCTCTATACATTTTATGCATGCTTCCTTGTAACATTTCCTACATTTTGCCCTTTTGTTTTTACTTGGAAACCATTTACAAAAACAACATTGATTATTGTCTAATCCTTCTCGTTCTTCAAATTCGTGTTCACATTTTTCTATTAGATTTACTAAATCATAATAGTCTGTGACTAAGTGATAGTCTGTGTTATTGACTAAGTGATTGTTTGTGTTTGTTCTTTCTAGTCCTATTTCATTTATAAATTCATCTTCTCCAGAGTCTAAAGAATGAGAATTATCCTTTTCTTTTTCAAAAGCTTCCATACTTCTGATAGAGTATATACTTTCATTATCTGACATATATTCATCTACATTTATCAAATTCTTATTCACATCCTCTATTAATTGTGCATTTCTAAATCTATTATTATTTCTTTTTGGATAAGTATTTGCTAAATGCTCTATACTTCCGCAAGTAAAATATTCTAAGTTATTCTTATAGGTTCTACCAGTGTTATATTTTCTCACATGTTTATTCTTATCTAAATATGGTTTTCTCGCATCTGATCTCCTCAAGTAATATTTCTTCTTAGGGTGATAGTCTTTTTTATATGTCTTTTTATATTTTTTCTTTTTATAATCTTGGTCATAATGTTGAGTAGTATATATGGTCTTACAAAAATCTGTATCACTTCTGTTTAATTGTTTTTGTATCTGTATATTTGTATATTTTTCTTGTAATATATCTATTACATGTTGTATTCTTTGTCCTATTGACCATGGGTTGTTTGGTTTTTGTATTACTCCTTCTCTTTTAGACTATTTTTCTTCTATCTCTCTTCCTAAAGCTCCTGGTAATTTATTAAATAATCTAGCTCCTAGAGTCTGATCAAATGAGTTTCCACTAATTGTACAATAATAAAAGTAATCATTTAAAAAAAATTTAATTCTTGACCAATGATTAATACTTATTTGTTCTAAATTTATTAAAGCTCTTTGTAATAATACTACTAATCCTCTATTGGGATCTTGGCCTGTTAGTAGAGTATGTACTTTATTTACAAAATTGTATGGATTTGAGTCTAGTTTTACTAATTCTTGAAAGTCTTGTGGGAATATTATTTTATAAGCTTCCCAAACTGCTTTAGTACTTTCTCCTAGAAATGTTTCTAAATATCTATACATAATTTCTTCATCTGGTTCTTGATTACCCTGTATATGTTGTATGTAGTCTGTTACAGCTACATTTTTCCATATGTCTATTACATGATTCCATGCTTGAGGGTCATGGGCTGGCAAGTTTAAAATTTTTCCTTTATTACTTCTTCTTGTAATCTAATGGGTTCTTCTATTAGCATTTTTTTTCCTCTAGGTTTTATGTCTTGTTCTATTAGAGTGTTTGGGTTTGTTCTAAATACTCTATGTTTTGGTAAATTTTCTGTTGTTAATGGTACGTTTTGCATACCGGTTGTTCTTTGGAAAAGGCTTGAGGAACTTGCTGCGCTTTCCATAAATTCCTTTATACTTTTTTCTATACTATAGTTTCATTCTTCGTCTTCACCTTTTAGTTCCTTTTTATGTGTATAACCATAATTATATATTCTTAATTCACATTTTATAAAATGTTCTTTCATTTCTTCAAGTTTTAACTTCCCTAATTTACAACCTGTACATTTAAATACGCTATTGCTATTTATTTCATATAGGACTTCTTCTTTTATTATAGCTTTATTTACTTCAAAAACTTCTTCTAATATTTCTATATTCATAAAATTAGTATTTTCACATTCTTTAATTTCTTCATCATTTTTTTTTTCATTTGTATATTGGTAGTCTGTGAATTTTACTGAAGTTTTTCCTTTACTGTTTATATACATTAAATGATCAGTTGGCTTTAGTATTTCTTTTTTAGTAAATCTTTCTAAATTTCATTCTAATCTTGCATATTTTTCTGAGTTTATTTTTAGAGTTTTTAGTAATTTAATACCTTTATTTCCCATTAAATTTACTACATCATCTATCTTTAGATTAAACTTTATACTACTATTAGTGGTAAGTTTTCCTATAAAACCTAGACATATAAGTAAATTATTTCCATTATTCATTTCTTCATATCCTTTAGTTTGTACACCTATTTTAATATGCTTTTCGAATTCTAAGGTATTTATCATTAATATGGACTACAATAAAAAAGTCCTCCATTGTTAGTCTTGTCTACTTCAGTTATTCCTATTATAGATCTTTCTGTGTCTGACCATCTATTATCATATATGTGATTAATACTTTAGTTCCTAATTTTTTTCTAGTTAAACCTTTTATGCCTATTACTATTAATCCCATGTGCATAAGATTCATGTCTAATTTCATGACTTCTTTTAAAGGGTCTGAGCTTATTAAATTTATGCTACAACTACTTTCTCCGATAACACACATCTGTTCTTCTCTATAATGCCTATATAGTTGTGCTTTTGAAAACATTCCTTTATTATATAATATTTTAGCATTTAACAGTTTTAATTTATTTTTTTGAAATAATTGTATTTCTTTATCTACGTCTATTACTTCTTCTAACTGTTGTCTTGAAGTCATTCTTGGTTTATTTATTATTTTTGATAACATATTATTTCTTAAACTGTTTTGGATAAAATTTGATCTTTGTCTTGTAAAACTTGATCCTTTTCTACTTGGGGATGCTGAAAAAAGGTCCATGATTTTGGTTTAGTTGGTATAGTTATTTTAGTTTCTTTTAATTCTTTTTGAGGAGTTATTTCTATTTTTTTCAGTTGTTCTATTAATTCTTCTATATTTTTATCTTGACTGTCTTGTTCTAGGGTTTCTTTTTCTAGGTTCTTATTCAGTTATAATAGTAACAAAATTATAATATTATTTTGTTTTATGATTAACGAGTCTGTTTTTTCCTGGGGTTGATGGTCTGATAATCCTTCGGAATTTGGTTGGATCTGTTCTGCCTTTTTTAATATTCCTAGATAAAGTTTATCTTGGAGTATATCATTCATGAGAGTATTGTATTTTTTATTTTATTAATTTATTTTTGTACTTCTTGTAATACTAGCCTTATTTCAAGATTTTTCAAATTACCTTTGTATTTATTAATTAAATCTTTGAATTTCTTTTCTAATTATGCTTGTTGGTTCTTTAAGAAATCAAAATTTAATTCTATTTTATCTAACAATTTCTTTTGTTTGTTTTGCAGGTCTTCTAATATCTCTAGAGTTTTTAATATTTTTGTATTTTCTTGTTGAGTCTTTTCTCCTAGGGTTATTATAAAATCTGTAATAGCATTTAATTGTGGATTTTCTCCATGTAAAGTATGTTCTCCGTTGTTAAACTTACATCTAATAAGAGAGTTATCTTTAAAACGTCCGTATTTCTTTTCAGCTGGTATTGTTAGATCTAATATTCTAGCTTCTTTAAATTATCTATTTTTATACTACTATTCTTCTTTATCCTAAAGAGGGTGTATTATTATTACACTGTTTTTTAGCTGTTTGTATTCTAAAATTCCTATAATTTATACATTATCTAATACTTTGTAATCTACACTTTAGTAAACTTTATATGATGTATGCAATTTACTAAATTTATAAAGTCTGAAATAATGATTGTTTCTGGTAATTCTGTAGTTTCTAATATTTCTATTTGATTTATTAGTCTTTGTTCTATTCTTAAAAAAATCGTTTCTTTGTCTTATTTCTTTATATAAATGATTATATTCTCTTTGTATTTCTCTCGCAAAAGAATACGTTTTCATGTATTTTTACCGTAAAAGAATACTTACTTGGTCACAACGTCTCCTATAATAGATTATTCTTCTATTATGGTTAAATATGTCAACACCAGTTCCCTGTAATTCCCAACTTATTTCACTTACATATTCTTTGAGTAATTCTGATTGTGAAATGTCTATACTTTTTAATAAATCTAAATAAATACTTAAAAATATTTCTAGCTCTTCTTTCTCTGCCTTTTGTTTTATTTCTTGATATAAAAATCAATGTCTATCTCGTATATTATTAACAAAAGGATGTCTTTTCATTTATTATTATTTCTAAATTTAAGATGTTTTATTAAATGATATTCTAATTCGGATATTGTAGTGATTAGTTTATCTAAGGTTATAGGGTCTTCTTTTGTAGTATTAAGTCTTTTATATTCTACGTATAAACTATATAAATTATTTCGATTTCTTTTAATGATTTTGTATTTTTAGGTGGTATATTCACTAAGCCAAATAAAAATGTTGTATATCTCTTAAAATCTTATCTACCCAAAGCTCGTGGTTAATATAAACTATTTGTTCTCTAACTTCTCTTAATCTAGTAGCTACCTCTTGTAGTTCAGTCCAAACTACTTCTCTAGATTGTGGGGAAAGTTCAAGTAATTTTATGCTTAATTTCTTATGTTGCTATAGTACGTTGTATAAATTTTTAAGTTGGTCCTTTAAACTTCTCTGGACCAATAACATTCTGAATCTAATATTATTAAACGTTCGTAGAGTCTAGACTTTCTTTTCTGTGTTCTTGAATAATTCATATAATTGGGGACATTGCTAACCTAAAATAGAAAAGAACCATGGGTTCCTGACCCTTTCCGCCATAGATTGTACGTAGCAAATGAGAAAGTGAAATGAAGAAGGGAAGAAATTTGGGTATTTGATGAACTGACAGAAAGACCTCTTTTTTTAATTCAGTAACAAAAAAAAGTTAGATTAAAGGAAATTTAAAAATGGGAGGATGCTAACATATATATATTAAATAATGATATTATATAAATAATTATAGAACATATAATTATTTATCAATATCATACCAATAATGTATAATTGTGTCGATATGTTTGTACCGCAAATGTATAAATATCAATATTTTTTCACGAAAAGTAGCTGAATAAATAATTGTTGTAAATCAACCAAAAAAACACCACAAAATTAGCACTTTTTCAAATTTGAGATATGAACTCTTTGCAATATTCTCAATTTTTTGAAATAACACCCACTCGAAATGAAGCTCATTTGTAGTAATTAGAAATTCTAAACTCAACTTTGAAGCTCCAACAATGGTTGTCCAGGTATTCTTCAGCTACATGTTGCAAATCAACAAAAGAAAAATATTAAGTAGCCGTTTGGCCATGAGTAACTTTTTATCTTCTTTTGAAAAATTATTTCACTTTATTGAAAAAAGGTGAAAATTGTGGTGTTTGTAATGAGAATTCTAAATAAAATTTCGAAATTGTATTTGAAAAACTTATTATTACTTTTTTCACTCATACTCCTCTCACAAAATTTTAAAAATAACTTTAATTTATATTTATGATCAAACACAACTTCAATTCCAACTCTAACTTTAACTCCAACTCCGGAACATTATGATTTTTCATGGTCAAACTGAGCTTTACATTTGCTCAAAAATTCTTCAAATTCAATTCAGTAGCATTCTCAAGTTCATTTAAGAAGATTAAACAAAAATTAGTTGCATGCTCAAGTTCTTTCAAGCTCCAAGAAACGGGCAGTGGAAAAACAAGCACCTAAAATTAATTTAAGAGAAGAGTTAAAATTAAAAACTTCAAAACTTTTCCAATTTGAATGAATCTTCCGAAATAGATACGACAGCTGAAATGGACACCAATGCAGACAAGCAAATGAACCAAAAAGAAGGAACAAGAAAGGGAAGAAAACTGCACTTCCCTGGAAAGGAAAAGTTGTCGAATGTCAATTTTGAGCCATAAGTGATAGTTGAGTTATTTTTGGTAAGATATTTTGGCCCAATGGATCTGTTGTCTAGTTTTTCCTAAGTTCTTGATGTAGAAAAGGCATGGAACTTTATTTTGGTCTTCCCATTCAACTACTACTTGATTGTGTTTTATTTTGCATGAATATGTGCTAAATTTGGCGAAAAATTCAGGAACATCTTTGTACTCATCTTTATTTATAATTTGGATTTTTCCACTCATTTTTATCAATTGAACCCCTAAACTTAATAAAATATAATATTTAATTCCTTTTTGATTATCTACCAAACTTGTGTGATATTAATATTGTCGAGTTAAAAAAGCATGTGTTTGCACCTGTTTAAAAACGAGTGAGACCAATATTTTATATTTCAAAACATTCAAATTTTAAAAAGATAATAATAAATTTATAAGAAAGGAAAGAAACTAAAAAGAAAATCCCAAAATCCTTACCTTCTTCTTCTTCTTCAACCCTCCCCCCTCCCCCAACCATACCCAGCCAACCATACCCCCTCCTTCTTTAACCCCTCTCCTTCCCTCATCTTCTTGTTCTTCTTTAGCCCCTCACCCTCTCGCTACCCTTTTCTTCTTTCAGCTGGTTTTTCTTTGAACATCATCCCACACCCCCAGCCTCCACAAAAAAAAAAAAAAAATACCAACTTCTCAAACCTTTCCTCCCAAATCAATCCCCAACCCAAATATCTTTTCAGATAGCACAACCATCTATTTTTCTTCATAAATTGCATTACTTTTTTTTTTTTTTGTAAATTATACTTTCCATGAAAATAGAAATAAATGTAGAAAAATAAATATTTTTGAAAAGGAACTCAAGGATAATAATTTTATTTATCAATTATTTGATTATACGGTTGTCGTTAGTAATTATTTGATCAATTTTTTTAAAAACTTTTGTTTACAATTATAATCGTTATGCATCTTGCTAGAAATTATAATGGCGAGTGAATTTAATTTATTTAATTGAGAAAGTATTGAGAGAGATGAATGAGGGTGTTGTTGGGTTGAGAGTGGAAACATAAAGAAAAAGAAAAGAAAACGGGGTTCTTTTTTTGTTTTAAATTTTATTTTATGTTATTTATTCTTTATATGCATTTATTTTTTAATATTTAATTACTTATGTATCATTAAAAATAATGTGAAATTTCACGTGTAGTCGATTATATTACATACACATCAATCGAATAAGAAAGGATTTAAACTATTGTATTTCAATGAGTTTAAGGATTCACTTAGTAAGTGAGTGAGTAGGAGAGTCTACAATTCAAAAACATACAAATATAAGGATCTATTAGACCATTTCCTCAATAATTTTAGATAAAAGTGCATGTTTTTTTAATTTTTTTCTCTGCTTTTGCATGCAGATACATGATTGAAATTTTAGTCATTCATTACATCCATTTCTATCATATATGACTAAAACGCAGGCATACAAGAAAAAAATTTAAAAAATTGTTAGATGAGTTTGTCAAATTTGTTGTTATTTTGATAAATTGATGATTTTATTTTAAAACTAAGCTAAAATATTAACAACATGAAGTATAAAAGTAAAGAGTAAGAACAATAGGAGAGAGTTTTCTTATTCATCCAAATATCAAAATTGTCAAGTGTATAAAATATTAGATCCTATGCCCCTATTTTTATATATAGTCTTCATAGAGGCATACAAAAAGTTGTCATAACATAACATTAATTAAATAATAAGATTTCGGGGGAGGTTAAAGGGTGTAAGAGTTATATCCATAATGGAGATGATGAGTGGGAGTGACTTACTTCTTAAGAGTTATGGACATCCACTATAAGCATACTATTTTGTAACACTTTCCCTTGGATGTCCATAAATAATGTGCCTCATTAAAATTTTACTGGAAAAAATCTTGTGGAAAGAAATATTAATGAAGGAAAAAGAGTACACATATCCTAATACACATTATTTGATGCCTCATTAAAAATCTTGCAAGAAAAATCTAGTGGGACAAAAACTTTGATCAAGAAAAAAGAGTACAACACATATTATACCCCCCTCCCTCGATTAAAACATCACTTAATTCATGTAATATGTCTTCGAAACTTTTATGCCAGCTTTTCAAGAAGTCGATATTGACAATGTCTTTGTGATCACATCACATTCACAAAAATATTACATCCTTAAACTTATCCCGATTTATCATTTTCTTGTTTCTTGAATATATTTAGTCGTTGAACTCATCAAGTACATTCTTGAACATCACTCTATTCGTGATTTAACCTTAGCATGCAAATTGCCCATTTGACTTGTTCGATGAAACAATCAAGTGGCAGACACTTTCATAGAGTTGTCTGTCTTGTAGAATAACATGATATGGCATTATTCTTATGTGCACACAGATAACTCACATGTGATCAAACTTTATGTAGATTAAATAACATTCCTGCATTTTGCATAACGAACAATTTTTTTACAATATTGGTTAGAGATAATAAATTTCTATCAATATTTAATGTCACTCAAATATTTTCACATAAAAGTGAATTATGTCTTTCTTACATATTAAAAAAATAATTATTTTATGTATAAAAATAGTAGGATCCATAAGCGCACCAATTGATAAGGGGTACTATTCAATACACTTTAAAATATTTTAAAATTCTTCAAGGATTTTCATATAAAATTTACCGTCTAGCTAATTTTTATATAACCTTTACCATATAGCTAGAAATGACAATCATTAATTATACACATTCAAGTTTTTAGTATTGCTATACTGAAAAAACCTCATTGAATTCACCACAGGAGAATACATCTTATAGCAATAATATAAAAAATTTTGTGAAAAACTCTTTATGCCGCATGACACAAGCCGTAGTATATATGTCACGGTCCGAACGGAGGCCCTGGCCACATGGATATCCCGAATCATGAAGGCCCGAGAGTCCTTCTAACTGGCAATCATATGCATAATTCATATACTATAAAAATGCGAAAGATAAAACAAAAAACATGGTCATCTTCTTGTTGCATCTAAACAATACAATATGGCTACATAACCATTCAAAAAAACATCTAACACCATTCCATGAAATCTCTAACAATTTAAAATAAAACTAACATCTCTCTAAAACTGGGACAAAGCCCCCAGTCAGACCATAAACCAAAATAAAATACCAATGTTCTAAAAATGGGGAGGCTCACCAACTGCACACTTCTGTAGGAAAAATCTACGACTTAGCGGGACCCCAGGACTGAGCCTCAAATTCTGAAATATAGGGGGTCAATACAAATGTACTGATACACAGAACAATCCAAAAATAAAATATATAAATAGTTATAAAACATAGGTGAGAGCATTTCATAAATCACATATTATTTTAAAATAGTTGAAAACACATGGGAACAATCTGAGTCTTTTAAATCACATTCTTCAAATCACAACTCTATTCTTTGTCTTACTTCTGAGCTAGATGGTACACCCTACAACTCTGCTATTCCAAGGGATATATGGAATCCACCCTTGACTTGGCGGCCAAGCCCCAACCTAAGTTTGTCGTAAGGGTTGGAGTATCTGCTTATCTACTGCACCACAGGGCCGTCGCCATCATAAAATCTCCCTTTTGGGTAATATGAACCCGTGACAGCAAATCACGATTTTGGGCAATGAGTCATCTGACTCGAACCTTCTTCGAGTAACCATCTAACTCTCTTAAACCCAATTTTAGATTCTTTAGAACATACCTTTTTCATCTTAAAGTTATTTCTTTCTTAAAATTTTCGGGCACATAAAAATATGGTATCGTCATACCCAGACTTGCAAGTCATGTCACAATATCTTTACTGCCATCTTATTTCAAAAGATGTTTATTGATCATCCAAAAGCTTTACCATTTGAACAAAAGTTCATATTTCAAAACAGTTGAAAAACCAAACCATTCTCAATATTTATTCTATGGTAGTCACCCTTTTCAATCACTTTCAAGCCATTCTAAATAGGAATCATTATCATCATAAAAAAAAGTAAATCACTCTTCCATTATCTCGTGAAAATAGTTCAATGTATACATAACAGGCTCAAACATTTAACAATTTGCGTAACCCATTCTCAAGAAGTAAAATCAATACAATTTCATATCAAAAGAGGTAATTACATATCGCATGCTCTCATTTAAGTTCACAATCTAATAATCATCATGGTCACACAAAAACAATTCAAGTTTAGAGCTTCATACCATAATTTTTGCAACACTTCATCATGATGTAATAATTTCAACATAAGTTTATCAATGATCTTGAAACAATTTCATATATACATACATACATACATATATATATATATATATATATATATATATATATATATATATATATATATATATATATATATATATATATATATATCCTTTAAAACAAATTTGAAAACCAAAAATTAATGCCTATGGGGTTTAGGATAGTCCCACGTACCTTAGATTACTTTGTTCGAATAATAGAATCCGAATCTTGATTTGTTTCTTGGAAATCTTGAACTTAAAGAATGGATTGTTGATCTTTGGAGAGGAGTTAGGGTTTACTTTAGGAGATAATTTGAGTAGTTTTGGGCATATAATGCCCTAATGACGCTTAAATCTTCAGTTATCACTACTAGGGACTATAGGGAAAAGACAACACTACCCTTCGGAGTTAAAATTCACAAATGAAACCCGATTCTAGAGCTCATCGAGACGCGCCACTATCTCGGTGGGTTACTGGTTCTGACGGAAATGATCATAACTTTTTTCTCGGGTATCGAATTAAGGCGAAATTGGTATTGTTGGGAAGCTGACTCAATTATCTACAACTTGGTAGGTCTTGTGTTGAAAAATTCCTCATACATCAAAAGTTATACACGTTCAAAGTTGACCCTTGTAGAATCAAATACTAAACTTTGGACGAATTGAAAGATTCTTAGCTAGACTTTGCTCTACGTGATTTCTATGAACATTTTCACCCACAGTTATTTCACACACTAGAATAAAGATCATGACACATGAATTTAAATATAAATAATGGGATTAGAGTTTACACACATAGGAACAACGGTTTGATTTCTAGTTAAAAAATGTGGGGTGTTACATTATTTCCCCCTTGGGATCATTCGTCCCCGAATGTTGGGTAGGGGCTTCTTGAAGCTCTAAAAGTATAGAATGAAGAACTTAATCTTGCATAGAACATTTTTCCTCAACAAAGTATGCGCATCAAACAAGCTTCATGATAAAACCTAGGGAAACGGGTAAGCACGAAGCCTGAGGTAATGAGACTTTACATAGGGATGATCTTGCACATGAGTTCTATGAATCATAATATCATAACATAAGGCATGAGTTGATTTGGTGATAATAGGCCTGATTTACATTGGTACTAATCATGAAATAAGGTTTTCACGGGATATAGGATTAGTAGAATTCTCTACCTTACTAGGTAAAACAATAGACTTAAACTTAGAGACACTACTCGTCTACGTCCCAAACAATAAATAGCATACTTCACACTTTCCAACTTATGATTCTCCCATCACATATCTAACCACAAGAGTTTGAGTCCCACTCCAAAGTGTTTTCCTTCTATGCTAAAACCTAACTCATAGAAAAGAGGTGCTAGCTTAAGCTACAGGACCCTGCCCTCTACATTTCATTAAGAATATTATTCACCTTATCACTACCATCAAACATACTCAAGTTTTAAATTTAGGGATTACTAACCACATAGCGCATTGATTTTTGTTTTCATCAACCACAACATTCAAGCCTATCATTACTACACCCACTTCATAGATCTTCCACCAGCAACACCGATTTCAATCACTCTCACAAATATTTTTGCCACATACCTCCTTCCCAACTATTTCACATAACCTATAACCATGACTAAGGAAATCACATAAAACTTTTCACATTCAAGAACATCTACTCCCCCTTCTTAAGTCACTACTACTCTCCACAACTATTATTATACTACTATTTGAAGGGTCATTAAGGGACCCGAGCATAAGAATCATGAAAAAGAGTAACACTGTTCGATTATAACATATACTTATTACACTACTCAAGGTAGGATACGAGATAACGATGCAATACAATAAACAGGAAGTGCTCTATATATTAAGCGTCTGCATCATAAACAGAGAGTCGTTCAGATATAAACCTACACTACATGAGTTCTTAGGAATAGAACAATGAGGAACATGTGAGCATATATCATAAGTGGTAAACATGAAGGCGAAACTCAATGGGCCAATGACTAAGACTGGGATTGCCACTTGAAACTGTTTCTTCTTATTTTCAGAGATGAGATAGTCATGAGTTTGCATAAACTTTATCACTTTGTCTAAAACCGACATAGAATGATTCAATGACATATAGAAAGATATTTTCTTAGGTCCAAGCATGATGTGAGACATATATTTTTATGGATCATGAGCAACATAACATATGGCATTGAACACTTAAAAGATTGGGTTATTGAGACATCATTGCTTGTAGTTTGGCAGTCGGATCATAACATAAGTTGCATAAATAACTCAGACCTTGGGCATAGGCACGACTTCAATATATAAGACATTGGTAGAATATCCTCATTAAATTGAAATAGGAGGAGCTTGCTTGAATAGGAATTGATTTATCATAAT
This sequence comes from Capsicum baccatum var. pendulum, assembly GCA_030864225.1. Classification (NCBI taxonomy): domain Eukaryota; kingdom Viridiplantae; phylum Streptophyta; class Magnoliopsida; order Solanales; family Solanaceae; genus Capsicum; species Capsicum baccatum. The sequence continues at coordinate 178,921,157 of CM061556.1, read as the reverse complement.
TCTTACCTGAAACTTGACTCCACAAGGAAATTTCGGGAACTACTTTACTTCATCATCTCCTCCTTAGATCAAAGTCATAATCCTAGACTTGAGGACATATCCTCTCATCAAATCTATAACCACAACTCTCAACACAATGAGGGGTCAGTATACACATGAACGCAACTCCCCTAAATAGTTTTTTTAATAAAAACACACAAATTTCTTTCTAGGACCTCCCCCTCTCGGGACACCAATCATAACTTTCTCCACCCCCCAAAGTCATCCACTTATGGCTAACATTATCGTGGGCATGGACATCCATGCTTCTAAACACTTAACACTCCATCTTCAACTCCTTCGAATACTAACATTACACCTCTAATCACCTAACTTACAACTAAACAAAATTTGTAAAACTATACTAAAGGTGCATATTTTCTACCTATATTTCCTCAATTCAACTAATAAAAACACCATACAATAACTCCCCAAACTTCTCCATACTGCAAAATTCAAGAACGTGAACTAGGTGCATGTGATACTTGTACATATATAAACCTTATATAACAACATGCTACCGTAGGGGGTTAAACTTATTCTTATATACTGACTCTCTTAACCACTTAATGATTCAACCACAATTCATCATTTTCTTTTGTTCTCACGTGTGTATATACATCACAATTTTCCACTCATTATTCCACAAGTTACATCCTAGTCTTTTTTAAACCTCACATTAAGCCTACTAATTCATCCCCATAATACATCCATCATTAGCCTTAAGCTACTATTCTTACTACCATAATCCACATCTAAAGTTTAAGTCTATAGTATAGCAACACCAATCATATAGAACATACCATATACCATATTAATGAGTAATATTTACCCTAACTGATGAAATACTTTGTTCATTTACGAATTGGGATAAGAGGGAAAGACTACATTGCCCTTCTGGTAATTTAAATTTGCGATTGGATCACCGATAACAAGGTCACCGCGATGTGATGAAGGCCTCACCGCTATTACCACCGTGACGCGCTACTATCGCGGTGAGATTCTGAAATTGAAATCCATGCATGTCCCAATCCTCATTCTAAACATTCAAAACTTTCTCGAGACATGCTCTTTACACCCCTGAGCATGAATAAAATAAAAAATCTAGGTCTCGGGTTCGGGAAGACCAATTTATAAATCTTTGAAGTTAAGAGGCTTAAAATATGCCCAAGTCTCCCAACACTTAGAAAAATTTTCAGGTCCTATATATCTCATGTATGCAACTAAGAGTTAAGTCCGAATAGAGATATCAACCTAAGTCTCTTATTTCACTTAACTATGGCGCATAAGTTCATCCTTTCCATGACACTACTACTAAACCTCAAATATCGACTACCTACTTTCTCCCATGTAGTACTAGTTTACAACTATTATAGAAAAGACAATCAAGGGGGTAAAGTCACGTAATAAAGATAGTCGATCTTAATCTTATAATATAACCCATTACCATTTATTAACATATCCTACTTTCTCACATCATATTTACTTACCCATGCATACATTTAGACTACCTTCAAATTTCATTCACACTAATGAGTCTCTACCCATAACTTATGGACTAATCTACCTCTTTCCATTCACAATCTATACATGATTTCTACAGCCACCATAACTATCCATTCTAAGGTTTTTCCCTATTTTGAATAAATAATAATCTCAGCTAGCCACTCTCTTCATAGACTACCATACAATCTACAAATATTGCTACCACATTAGTTTATCACTATCAAATGGCAAGCCATCCCTCAATCAATGGTTATACAGCTAAACTAGCTTTCTTACATAAAAGTCACCCTCACCTTGACTTCTAACCTTGTAACGTTATATCACTAACTTTGAGATCATCTTACTACCAATAGGGTATGACACCTTAGCACATACTACTACTCAGGTAGACATATTGTTCTAACATTCTGACATATGTCACTATCCTTAAGCATGACATCAGCAACAAGAATTTTTGAAAAGGGACTGAACACACTTCATACCTTAGGATCAAACGCATAATCGATGTAGATATGGGTATATACTTAAATCAATACACTTTAAAGCACTTATGAACTCCTCTCAAATCCTTGTGCAATTTTCATAATTGTTTATGACTCAATTAAAAATGACCACATCATTTATACTCCAAGCTTCCGTGATTGAATCAACTCAACAATGAGATATAGTTAATGAGATTAGAGTAAAGAAGGAATTTGGATAACTTCCAAATGGACACACAATGTCATAATCTAGAACATAAAGAAAAGTGAAACATTCCTATATGCCTAGTAGTTTTCTACTTATAAGTGTGGCGCACTACACACCCATAAACAGGACTCTACCCGACGCGATTTTGCAGACACCCTAGAACCATTAACCATGCTCTCATACCAAGCTTATCACGAACCAAACCGAGGCCCTAGCTGTGATAGATATCCTGAGCCATGAAGGCCCGAGAGCCCTTCTAACTGACAATTATATGCATAATTCATATACTATAAAAATGCGAAAGATAAAATAAAAACATTATCATCTTCTTGCTGCCTCTAAACAATACAATATGGTTTCATAACCATTCAAAAAAATATCTAACACCAGTCAATGAAATCTCTAATAATTTTTTAAAAAAACAATATCTGTCTAAAACTGGAACAAGGCCCCTAGTAGGACTATAAACCAAAATAAAATACTAATGTTCTAAAAATAGGCCTTTCAAAATAAGGGAGGCTCACCAATTGCACACTTCTATTGAAAAAATCCGTGACCTAGTAGGATCCCGTGACCGAGACTCAGATCGTGAAATATAGGGGTCAATACAAATATACTGATATGCAGAACAATCCAAAAAAAATATATGAATACTTATAAAACATAGGTGAGAGCATTTCATAAATCATATGTTATCTTAAAATAGTTGAAAACACATAGGCACAATCTGAGTTTTTCAAATCAAATTCTTCAAATCACAACTCTACTCTTTGTATTACTTTTGGGCTAAATGGTACACCCTACAACTCTACTATTCCACGAGCTATATGGAATCCGCCCCTGATTCGGCGGCAAAGCCCCCAACCCAAGTTTGCTGCAAGGCTTGGAGTATCTGCTTATCTACTATGCCACAGGGTCGTCGCCATCATAAAATCTCCTTTTCGGGTAATATGAACCCGTGATGGCAAATTACGCTTCAAACGATCCAAAATAGAAAAATTATTTTAAGTTAGAGATTCTAGATAAGCGGTTTCTATTAATGTTTTAAGAAGGTGTAGGCACCTAAAACATCCGCTAACTTGCGGTTATCCGAACTGTTTGAAAACATCTTTTGATCAACTTCTAAAAAGATTAATTTGTTGAAAAATGATCGATTTTTTAGCAAAGGCTTGTGTAAAATAGCTTTAGGCGACTTAGTAGGGATTTTAACTAAGTCTAAACAAAACAAATAAGCAAATAAACATATAAAAGGGGAAAGGGAGGAGAAAGTAAGGGATTTAGGACATTGGACCCAAATCAACGAGACATGTCCTAATCTAGTTTTCGAGACTTTGGCTCGAGTCTTGATCTACCTGTATTAAATACAACTTTGGCTTCGAGGCCTATATGAATAAATAAATAAAATAAATAAGGACAATGATAAAATAAAATAAATAAATAAATAAATAATAAATGAGACTTTTGAGTCTCTTAGCTGCTTCAAGTGTGAGCCTTTAACCCCTTCTCCTTCGTTCGACTCTTTATAGACACGCGCTATGTAATCGACTTTTGAACTTTCTTTTGAATCGGACTCGAAAGATGTGCCATGTTGGTCCATGATAAAATGTGAAAGGGAGGAGTCCGTTTGGACTCCAAGATGAATTCATGCAAAGAGAAAAAAAAAGAAAAGAATGAATAAATGCCCAAACTTTAACAATCTACAAGCTATAGGATTCATGTTTCATCTAAATATATTCATACATAGGTATAATGCAACAGAAGAAAAATCCATGAAGTTCAAAGAAGACAATCATAAACAATTAATGAAAGCAATACCGACTAAAACTCAAAACATGTCTTCTTATGGTTCTTAGCAAATAAAACTAAAAAATTATTATTCCAATGTTACAGAAAGATTCAAAAACATGAATAGAATCTATACATTAGTCATGGAAAGGAGTAATAGACCCGAGCATGAGCACAACATAAAAGGAAATATTCAACCTTAGATGGGTTACTACCTCTTAAACAAGATTCGATAATCTTAGTTCCTTATGAACTAGAGAAATAACGGATGAGATTTGTTTAAGTAACCAAACTACTAGTCTTGAAAAAATATCTATCTTTTCAAACACAGTCATTCTAAAGTAGGCAACAAAATTGAACTTTTATAATTATAGGATCACAAACATGGTTACAAAGAATGAGAAAACAGAGAAATAAAAGCTTGACATTAATCAAAATCTTGTGGGAAGAGACTCAAAACATGCAATATCACTAACCGCAATAAATAAAAACTAATTAGAAGTTGGAAAAAGAAACACATATACCAAATTCATCCTACTCCTCTTTCTTGACACGCCAAAAGGATCTTTTATATATCAAAAGTGTCATGGAGAAGTCCTCAGACGAAATACCCCTCATTTATGAACCAACCCTAACATTCCCATTGATAGTATGAATCAAATAACCAAGAAGGATATTCTATTATATTTGAAAGAGTAAGTTGGAGTAGAAATTAACAATACTACGAATAGGTAAGTTAGGCTGAAACAGTGGTCTCAACAACAATATGACTAAGCCAACACAAAGCAACAAACAGAGGGGTCAAAATAAAAAACTAAGGGAAAATAGTTTAGACTAACACGAGCGAAAGGAAACAGTTAAATTGATGTTAGCATCCATTATTAAGATGAAAGTCATTAATTAAAGGATAAAGAGAGATTAAATCATAAGCAACACATAAGACGAAATAATGGGTGGATAATTAAATGATGACATCAAGGTTTAGACAACAGATTGCAAAGCCGAGGGAAGCAAAATGAAGCTAAAATTATGGATCAAACAAATAAGAAAAAAGTTAGCCTAACACAACAAGAAACACTAAATCAAAATAGCGAACTATAAATGAAAGACGGAATTTTGACAATATATATATATGTTGATTCATACCATAAACCTACAGGTGACCAACAAAATCAATTAAGAGACCGTATATTCAACATAATCGCACAAAAATTACGACATGAACACTGATTCCACAAAATAAAGCAATAAATCACAAACTAATCCTACGGCCATCATAGCCATCTACAGCTACTCCCAGCAAATAAACGATATTATAATTATATTATAAAGAAGGGGATGAAGAAACGATAATAGAAGTAAAAATGGCAAAGGGCGTTTACCTCTTTCGGAGCAGCAAAACTGGATAACGAGCTAACACCAGACTCTATCGCCATCGAAGGATTATTTTGCGACTCCAAAAGATCCGAGCATCCCCCAACCTTCCTCGGGAAGAAGAAAATTTTATACTCAAATAAAAATATACTAATTTTTTGCTCAAAATGACTTTTTCGCCTTCTGAGACTTGTCCTTTTTGCTCAATAGTGAGACCTTTATATAAATAAAAAAATAGGGTACTTTTTTTAGCTCAACCGATGTGGGATTAGGAAAATTGAGGGGTATTTTAGGGTTTATATAAAGGGTAATTTTGAATTTTGAAAAGGGGATAAGAATAATCAGTTGTAATTGTACGAATTTGTATAAATCAGCCATTTGGGATGACACCTCAACACCTTCTATGAGATTCAACCATTTTTCTGTGAAAATCAAAGCAAAAAAAGGCTTACGAGTTATTGTTGGTTAAAAATGGGTCACAGATTGGGTTTTTGCCGATTGAGGGTTTGGGTCTAGGTCGAGTCGGCGTGGGTTGCCATTACTAGAGTTGGGTCAGTGGATGCTGGCATCGGGTTCGCCATTGTTGTCGTTCAATCATTGTTCTTCGTGATTTTGGTTATGTTGTTGATTGGATTTTGCTGCTCTTCTTTTCTGAAGTTGAAAGCGAGGAGCTATTGAGAGTGTGGGCTGGGTATAGAGTCTCAAAGTGGCTAGTGGGTGAAAATAAAAGGATGGGCTGCTGATTAGTTGTTATGTTGGGCTAATTTTGTGGCCCAAAAAAAATGCATGGGTAGAAATTATGTCATTTAAATATGGCCAAATTAAATTAATTTTAGCTAATTTTATTTAAATGTTAATCAAATTGGATATGAATTTGATCAATCGCATGGCAATTGTGATCAATTCTATTCTAATTATGGTCAAATTTGATAAATTGACTAAATTTAATCGAGATTCGATACAAATTAGTACCTTGTTTAATCTTGAATTTCTTGATTCAATAAAATTGAATAAATATTTCTCCAAATAATTATTTTTTGGAATAAATCATATTTAAATCAAAATTTTAATTATTATATTTATTTTCAAAATGTCCTTAATTAAAATCAGATATCCTATAGAATAAATATTTAAGTAATCAAATTACATAATATCGTATAATTGAAGACGATAATATATAATAGCTACTTAAAATGAAAAAATTACGTAAAAATATATTTTGAAAAAATTTTTATTCGAATGAAATAAATATTTTGATTTTATTAAAAATCGAAGAAACTCAGGATTAAAACTAGTTATGGTGGGCAAAAATTAGGTGTCAACAACTGCCCCCTCCTTTTGGGTAGGGTGGATGCAAGTTACCCTGGGCAAAGGAAGGTTGATGTTCCTAATTTTTGTTCGACCATAAATTCAAATCTGAAAGAGCATGACTTTCGCACGATTTTCATGGATTTATGGTCAGACCCTGGTATCAGGTTTCCTACATATCTCAAATTACATGAGAATTCAGGCCACTTGTAGTTTATAAATCTTGATTGTAAGCTCGATTTTTAATAAAATTCACAAGCTATCTCGATTTTAAAGTTTTTGATAAAATTAAAAAACTGTGGAATATAGGGATTTGAGGTGAGGTTGGAATACAGTCGAGTTTTCTACATAGAGCCCGGTCTACACATCCTCAAAATTTTAGGGAATCAGACTGCTTGTAGTTCAACTCGATAGGTAGAAAAGATAGTCTTTTATTTCAGACGATCTTCAGCTCATGATGAGTGACAGTTCTTCGAGTTATAGAAAAAAGGCTTGTAATCACTTAACCATGAATGTGAGGTTCTTCACATTCATAGGCAAGAACTTACCTAGACATAATTTCCATAACTCTAGGTGTCCTATCACTCGAATTTGAAAGAAAAAAAGTTTACACTCGGTATGAGTATAGAAATATCCCAAAGGTGAAGCAAAAACCAGAATATCTCAAAAATACCCACATGCCTTCTAATAGGGATGTGATTAGATGGTGGTGCTGATCATCCTTTAGCTCGCGTCCAGAGAGTTTGACTTCCTTCTCTAGACTATATCCTATTTTGATGCTAAGAAAGAGTTCCACGTTGTGTTGCATCCTTTTTGGAGCCATCCACACCTGTGGTTTTAATTTGAGATTTTTCATCCTCTCAGATGCTCTAGACAATATATCAAATAATAATTATTAATAATAAACACAATTCACGAAAGAGATGTATAGCATTTTACCATATCTCCACATGAGTTGTTGCATAAAAAGAGAAGTTATCCTTTCTTGTACCTATTTGGGATGAAATAACTGGCAACAAAAAACATAAGAAACCTCTTGGTTGTTGTATAATTATGACATTTGTCGGTTGAATATGTCTTCAAAATGGGGACACCGATGATACTTTATGCAGAACGGTCCCTATAACCGTGTAATTTTGTGCTGGTGTGGCAACCCTTTGGTTTCCTATATCACTTGTTATAAGTGGAATGATAACCTCTCCAGTTATAGCCAATAATTCCTTGCATGTGATATCGGGTAAGTCTTACGCATCTTTGTATCGATACGACTTATAGCTTTCCTTTGAATTGACAATCTTTGGATAAACTTACGCATTATTTGATGTTGGATACGAGGTGACTTATAGATATCCTTTGAATTGCTATACTTTAGGGAATCCTACACATTAACCATCCTTGGATAAGATATGACTTACAGATATCCCTCCAATCATTAGCTCTCTAGTATTCCAGCACATCATCCGACCTTGGATATAATATGACTTAGAGATATGTCTCAAATTACTAGTCTTTGGGTAATCCTGCACATAATCAATCTTGGATATGACGCATCTTAAGAGAATCCTTGGACATTATCAATTTGATAATATTGCATAATCTCCCGTAAGGATTTAGTTGCGATTTACGGATAACCTTTGAACTATAGATTTTTGGGTGACCTTGCACATTATCCAGTTAGGATGTTGTTGTGCCTTATGGATGAACTATAGGCTATCAATTCATAGGTGATCTTGCACACTATCCTATTTCAAATAATATGACTTATAGTTAACCCTCAAATTATCAACTTCTAGGAAATCCCATATATCTCTCGTCTTCAGATAACGACTTAAAGGTGTCCCTTCAAATCACGTGCTCTTGATGCATTCAGATGATGATTCATAAAAAGATGAGATATCCTCGATGCCAATGTTTGTGTCTAGCATGTCAACAGATATTAAATAATAATGATATCCTCGACGCCAGCATTTATATCTTGCGTGTCAACAGTTATTGAATAACCCTTATGGCAATAATATGCAATGGCCTTCTCAGCGATGATATAAATGACCCTCTTGGCAATAATATGAAATGGCCCTCTTGGCAATGATATGCAATGGCCCTCTTGGCAATTATATGAAATGATCCTCTTGGCAATGATATGAAATGGCCTTCTTGGCAATGATATGAAATGGCCCTTTTGGCAATGATATAAAATGGCCCTTTTGGCAATGATATGAATGGCCCTCTTGGCAATGATATGCAATGGCCCTCTTGGCAATGATATGAATGGCCCTTTTGGCGATTTGAAAATAGTTTTACCTGAGTTCTTTTGTCTGTGTCATTCTTTGTACATGTACCTATACTCAAGATAGACAATTAGTAGAAACAGAGTCATTTTTGCTAGCGACCATCTTTTGAGAAAAACTCAAAATACAATGTTTGTAAAGAAAATAAGACGCCTTTGTTTGTCTTCCATGATCTCAAGAAATGAGATGAACAATTCAAAAGGTCGTCGATAAATAGGTGGTGATCCCGTTTTTGGGATACCAAAAGTACCATTCTTAAGAATTATATGCTCTGGCGTGGCTCCCGACTTGCTTGGGGATTTTTTAAAAGAAACGCTCATTTTTGTGTATCGATCCCTACATCCACAGAGAAATGATTAGTTTGAATAAAACTACTTTGTGTCAACCTTTTTCAATCCTTGATTTGCTCCTCTTCATCTTTTAGGTGCCCCGTCATATTGGTACCTCCACCCTGGGTCCCTGCTCCCATAGACGCCTAGGCAATCACTAAGTAAAAGATTTGTAAAGATTATTTTTTTCAAAAGTAGTCTTATTTTTAGCAAATAGTTTTGAAAGTATTTGTAAAAGCTTTAGAAAATCTATGTCAGTCATGTCATGTACTAGCTCAACGAACGTCTTCCTCATGACTTTGACTATATTCGACGGATGATTTATAGAACTCATGATCATTGTCGGAGGATTCTTTAAATAGTTCTGTCATAGCTAGAAATTGAGTCTACCTGGACTTTGTCGCAGTTGATGGCTTCAATATCTTGGATTTAACCTCTAGTGCTGGGGAATTTGAAATATATTCTAGTACTTAGTGGAAATTTTGAGGCCTCCCTTAAAATTTCTGCTCCAGTTTAAAGTAGTCTGAGATGATATCATCTCGAGTGGATCTGAGGTCTTTGTTGATCTTCATTCTCTTTGATGGATGTTGATCTTTTCTTGTGAATTTTTGAGATTCCTTCTCAAAAATTCTGCCCCAGTTTTCATTTCTTGGGGTTATATGACCGAGCCGTTGGGGCGCCTACGTATCTCGTTGAAGTACGAATCAGGTCAAACGTAGTTCAGGAATACGCTAGGAATATACAAAAAGAAATTAATGGGTTGACTAAGGCCGACATAGGCCACCTACGTATCTCTTTATTGGGAATTCAGGTCAAACGTAGTTCGTACATAAAAGGAAAGGATAAAATTTCCTAAGGGGTTGACCAAAGCCGACATAGGCTGCCTACGTATCCCTTTTTTGAGAATTTAGGTCAAACGTAGTTTGTATATAAAAGGAAAAGGGTTCTAGGCAATTATACACTAGAAAACAATATTATTACAAAGGTGATTACAAGAAAACTAAGGAAACACAAAAAATATAACATCTTTCAAGCACAATATCTCTTTAGCGCATCAAAATTGATTGGTTTGGTCCACTCTTGACCATCCATCTCAGGTAGGATTAGGGCTCCTCCAGGTTGGGCTTCTTTTGATTTTCACATTCCTCTATACCTTCAACTAATTATTCCTCATCACCTTTTTCTATTCATCATTATTTCCTTTACTTTATTCGACATGACATGGCATTGGCAGGTTTTTAAATTATTGCTACCAAAATAAATCATGCTAGATAACCATATTTAAAAAATAACTTCTTAAATGAAGGAAGGCCTTTTGGAAAATAAATAAAAACTATGGCTCATGACCCACACAAATGTGGGCCTATGCCTTTTTGAAAGTTATAAAACACAAAACAAAAATTTGAAACATAAAAGGATGGATCACGGGGCCTTCTCTGGATCATTACCGATTTTAAAAACTATTAGTAATTGCCCTTTTATCTACCACGATAGGTGATGGGTTATGAGTAGAGTGGAGGTCCATTTTTGCAAGGCCTCCACAGGTGCAATCTTTTTTACCTCACCGGACTTTGGGAAATCATCTGATAGAGCATTGCATCCTTTGAACAGATCTCCCATCACATCCCCAAGACCATTATCATTTGACATCTCATGTATGGGAAATGACTAGTACAAGAGCGGTAAGGTCCTAAACAAACTCTTTTTTGAATTATCTTCAATCTCATCTTCCTTTCTTGGTTGGTACTCTATTCTATGCTTAAAATCTTTTTCTGGGACCATAACAGGCTCGATAATTATTTCTAAATCCTTACTTAAGGTGGCCACAACTTTCTCTATCTTTTCCACCTCTTCTGTTCTTTTGAGTCCTTCTGAATTTACCTTAGTAATGGCCTTGCTAGACGTCCAATAACCCTCTATTTCAATCATGTTAATAGTAGGTCCCCCATGGTTAGGCAATGGATTACTGTTAATATTTGGTGTCGGTGACTGCAGTGTGATAACCTTTTGATCAATCAAATCTTGGATCTTATGTTTCAAGTTAATATAATCCTCGGTACTGTGCCCCGCTGCTCCTGAATGATAGGCACAATTTTGATTGAGATGATAAAACCAAGAGTTCAGATTGATAGGCTTTGGCTGGATTGGTTGTAAATAACCAACTTTCATCAATCTTCTGAAGAGTTGGGTATGACTTTCACCTAGCGGCATGAAGTTTCGGGGAGGTTTCTTTTCAAAGTTTGGATGTGGAGGGTTTAATGGTTCTGATTTACTGGAGGAGGTACTTGATGATAATTTGGAGATGTTTGGACATTTGTTTGGTTATTTGGAAAAGTAGCTTGAGTATGAGGCTGATAATTTGGCTGTGGAACTTGGCACTGGGGTAAAATATTTGGAATTGGAGCTTGACATTAGGGTTGAGCGTAGAATATAAGTTGAAAACTTGGTGACGATGATGAGGAAAGAATATTCCTAGTCTTGAATTTCCTCTTTAACTTATCAATAGAATTAGTAGAGACCGCAGTCGCATCCTCTCTTTTCTTCTTTGAGAGTACAAACAATTCATATGATGTTGGGGTTTTGGCAATTTTCCTGTTCGAATGCCTTCCTCTAACGATTCCCCAATCTTTACTTAATCTGTGAAAGTTGCTCGAACCACGGATACCATTCTGGTATAAAATTCTCCTTCCTGTGCGCGAGATAAAACCGATACCATTTCTTCCTCAGACATGGGAGGTTGTACTTTAGCAGTTTCTTTTCTCCAATGAAAGGTGTAGTCTCGAAAATACTCATTATTCTTTTGTTTGATCCGGTCTAGTGAGTATCGGTCAGGGACTATCTAAATGTTAAATGAAAACCTATCAGTGAAACCCTTGGCCAATGCTTTCCAACCAGTCCATCTTTTCAGTTCTTGAGATATGAACCATTCTAAGGCTTCGCCACTTAAACTCCGGCTGAACAAACACATCAATAGTGCTTCATTTTTCCCTACCCCTACCATTTGATCATAATACCTTATCTGATGGTCCATTGGATTTTCAGTGCCATCAAACACTTTAAATTTATGGACCTTATACCCTTCTAGTAGATCTATTCTAGGGTGAACACATAAATCATCATACCCTAAACCATCATGGTCCCTCGGTCCATGAGATTGTTTAATCCTCATAATATCTTCATTCATAGCTAGAAAATTTAGTTCATGCTCGGTCCTCCACTCTTTCTTCTTCTCCTCAAAATGGTCCACCTTAGGATTAGGAAGGGAATTATAGATGTCAGGGGATATGATGTCATGAGGAAGATTTGGAAGGGAGGCTTGATTTTGTGGATGAAAGGAACTTGGTTGGTAGGTGGATAGGACATTTTGGAAATTGGAAAGGTTTTGTTGAATTTGCGAGTAGCTTGGTGAAATCTGAGAAGGATTTTGCGGATTTAGAAATGAATTTGGTGGATTCGGGGATAGATTTGATGGATTTTGTGGGTTTGGGAGTGAATCTTGTGTATTTGGGAATGAATTTTCTTGATTTAAAAATATATTCTGGGGATTTGGGAATGAATTTGGAGATGGGTTTTGTGGGGTTAGAGATGGATTTTGTGGATGGTAAGCATCTGGGTTATTTTCGCGAATGGTGTTTTAGACAAATGGAGGAGCGGCGACGGACGATATGTTATTTGGCTGATTCTCGAGAATAGGTGTACTGAGGGGAAAAATTTGGAGTGGAGTCTCGTGTCCTCCTGGAATGGGGGCATTGACGGTGATGGCCATGTTAGCCAAATCTCGAGTGCGATTTATTTCCTCCTGAAGTATTTCTAACTTTCTTGTGAGTTCTGCAATCATCTCACTCTATTCCGTTATTACATTGTCCTTGATGGTCAATGTGTTTTCTTCATCATTTTCAAACATTTTTTAATGATGGTTAGAGGGTGGGAATTTTTGCGCTTTTGACCTAGTGAAGTAGGGATGTTCTGCTAGCTTATTTCAACATGGAGTAGTTTTCTATTATCTGTAAAGTAAAACAACTCATAAGCAAACGTGTTAGTTTCCACATGTGATAAGAAATGCAAAAACTTGACAAGAAATAGCCACATAGAGTCGTTTGTGTCATAGCCAAATTCATCCATAGGATCATAGCGGATAAACTTGCCTTTGATCCAAACAAATGTACATAAACACATAATACAGTTATATCACATAAAAACATCATAATAATGTGTATCCTAACTGGGTGACCCTTTTGAGCCAAGGGTTTGGGCCTACCGTTTTTTGAAGAAAAATATATGCTTGCTTAAGGTCAATCCGTTATCCCCCAACTTTTATAGACTTTAAAAGGGCATAAATGCCTACAAAAGATAACAAAAGAGGGATACAATCTCTAGGGAAAAAATAAATAACATGAAAGAAGACACATTCCCACACACAGGGGATAGAAATACTAATTCCTAAGTGCTTCTTCTATCAGTCTTTACCTTCTTAGCTTCCATTTATTATATTGGTGACTTCCCTTGATGTTCAAACTGTGCCTTAGATACAACCTCCCAAATTTATCAATTTCTTGCTTAACTTGCTCTAATTCTTCTTACGAAGTAAGCAAATCAAGCTTTTTCCCAACTCTCAAAGGATAATGGATTGAATTAGACAGGCATACATTTTCTTCAACACATAAATATGATTCATGTATAATTGACTCGGGGTTAATAGATGCAGGGCAGGTTTTCTAATGGGATCAATACCCCGCTCGAGTACTGGGTCGTCCTAGGCTCATGCCTAAAATAGGGTTGTGGTTTTGTTCTATCCTAGGTGTCTAGAGTAAGTTTGAACACTGGTTCTCAAGCAGACAACTGGAGTTTGAAAATATGAACAGCCATCAGATGACTCACGTGCTAATAAGCCGTTCATATTTCCAACACATTTTTGGAATTGAACAACAGGGGCCGAGACATCCACGAAACCCCAAAATAGTTTAAATAATGCAGGAATATGCCATAAGATGCGATAGTTAAACTTTATAGAATCGAAACATACAAATAAATAAAAAGTTAATCAAAATACAAAATCAAACATTTGGTTAGAACCTAGTTAAAAATCCCCACCAGAGTCGCCATTTTTGTTTTGTGGAAATTTTGACTTTTGAGAAGAGTCGCCACTTAATTTTGAAAAGGAATTAAGAAACCTATAGAGAGTGACTTCAAACGATCCAAAATAGGAAAATCATTTTAAGTTAGAGATTCTAGATAAGCGGTTTATATTAACATTTTAGGAAGGTGTTAGGCACCTAAAACGTCCACTAACTTGCGGTTATCCGAACTGTTTGAAAACATCTTTTGATTAACTTCTAAAAAGATTAATTTGTTGAAAAATAATTGATTTTTTAGCAAAGGCTTGTGTAAAATAGATTTAGGCGACTTAGTAGGGATTTTAACTAAGTCTAAACAAAACGAATAAGCAAATAAACACATAAAAGGGGAAAGGGGGGAGAAAGTAAGGGATTTAGGCCATTGGGCCCAAATCAACGAGACCTGTCCTAATCTAGTTTTTGAGACTTTGGCTTGAGTCCTATTCCACCTATATTAAATACAACTTTAGCTTCGAGGCCCAAATGAATAAATAAGTAAAATAAATAAGAACAATAATAAAAAATAAAAATAAATAAGACTTTTGAGTCTCTTAGCCGCTTCAAGTGTGAGCCTTTAACCCCTTCTTCTTTGTTCGACTCTTTATAGCCACGCACTATGTAATCGACTTTTGAAATTTATTTTGAATTCAACTCGAAAGATGTGCCATGTTGGTCCATGACGAAATGTGAAAGGGAGGAGTCTGTTTGGACTCCAAGATGAATTCATGCAAAGAGAGAAAAAAAGAAAAAAGAATTAATAAATGCCCAAGATTTAACAATCTACAAGCTATAGGATTCATGTTTCATCTAAATATATTCATAAATAGGTAAAATGCAATAGAAGCAAAATCCTTGAAGTTCAAATAAGACAATCATAAATAATTAATTAAAGCAATACCGACTAAAACTCAAAACATGGCTTCTTATGGTTTTTAACAAAAAAACTAATAAATTATTATTCTAATATTACGGAAAGATTCACAAACGTGAAGAGAATCTATAAATTAGTCGTGGAAAGGAGTAATAGACCCGAGCACGAGCACAACATAAAAGGAAACATTCAACCTTAGATGAGTTACTACCTCTTAAACAAGATTCGATAATCTTAGTTCCTTATGAACTAGAGAAATAACGGATGAGATTTGTTTAAGTAACCAAACTACTAGTCTTGAAAAAATATCTATCTTTTAAAACACAGTCATGCTAAAGTAGGCAACAAAATTAAACTTTTATAATTATAGGATAACAAACATGGTTACAAAAGCATGAGAAAATAGGGAAATAAAAGCTTGACAATAATCAAAATCTTGTGGGAAAAGACTCAAAACATGCAATATCACTTACCGCAATAAACAAAATCTGATCAGAAGTAGGCAAAAGAAACACATATACCAAATTCATCCTACTCCTCTTTTTTGACACGCCAAAAAGGATATTTTATATATCAAAAGTGTCATGGAGGAGTCCTCGAATGAAATACCCCTCATTTATGAACCAACCCCAACATTCCCATTGATAGTATGAATTAAAGAACCAAGAAGGATATTCTACTATATTTGAAAGAGTAAGTTGGAGTAGAAATTAGCAATACCACGAATAGGTAAGTTAGGCTGAAACAGTGGTCTCAACAATAATATGACTAAGCCAACACAAAGCAACAGACAAATGGGTCAAAATGAATAACTAAGGGAAAACAGTTTAGACTAACACGAGCGAAAGAAAGTAATTAAATTGATGCTAGTAGCCACTATTAAGATGGAAGTCGTTAATTGAAGGATAACGAGAGATTAAATCGTAAGAAACACACAAGATGAAATAATGGGTAGATAATTAACTGATGATATCAAGGTTTAGACAATAGATTGCAAAGCTGAGGGAAGCAAAATAAAGCTAAAATCGCGGATCAAACAATTAAGAAAAAAGTTAGCTTAACCCAACAAGAAAAACTAAAATAAAATAGCGAAATAGAAACAAAAGATAGAATTTTGACAATATATATATGCTGATTCATACCATAAACCTACAGGTGACCAACAAAATCAATTAAGAGATTGTATATTCAACATAATCGCACAAAAATTATGAAATGAACATTGATTCCATGAAATAACGCATTAAATCACAAACTAATCCTAAGGCCATCATAGCTATCTATAGGTACTCCCAGCAAACAAATGGCATTATAATTACATTATAAAGAAGAGTATGAAGAAATGATGATAGAAGTAAAAATGACAAAGGGTGTTTACCTCTTTCGGAGCAGCAAAATAGGATAATAAGCTAACACCAGACTCTATCCCCAATGGAGGATTCTTTCGCGACTCTGAAAGCTCCAAGCAGTCCCCAATCTTTCTTAGGAAGAAGAAAATTTTATACTCAAATAAAAATATATTGATTTTTTGCTCAAAATGACTTTTTTCACCTTCCGAGACCTGTCCTTTTTGCTCAATAGTGAGACCTTTATATAGAGAACAAAATAGGGTCCCTTTTGAGCTCCACTGATGTGGGATTAGGAAAATTAGAAGGTATTTTGGGGTTATTGTAAAGGGTAATTTTGAATTTTGAACAGGGAATAAGAATAATTAGTTGTAATTATACGAATTCGTACAAATCATCCATTTGGGATGACACCTCAACACCTTCTAGAAGATTCAACCATTTTTCTAAGAAAATAAAAGCGGGAAAAAGGCTTACGAGTTATTATTGGTTGAAAATGGGTCACAGATTGGGTTTTTATCGATTACGGGTTCGAGTATGGGTTGAGTCGGTTGGGTCGCCGTTGCTGGAGTTGGGTCGGTGGATGCTGGCATCGGGTTTGCCATTATTGTCGTTCAATTATTGTTCTTCACGATTTTGGTTATGTTGTTGATTGTGTTTTGCTGCTCTTGTTTTTTGAAGTTGAAAGAGAGGGGCTATTAAGAGTGTGGGCCGGGTATAGAGTTTCAAAGTGGGCAGGTAGGTGAAAATAAAAGGATGTCCTACTAATTAGTTGTTATGTTGGGCCAATTTTGTGGCCCCAAAAAAATGCATGGGTAGAAATTTGGTCATTTAAAAAAAATGAATTAAATTAATTTTTAGCAAATTTTATTTAAATGTTAACCAAATTGGATATATATTTGATCAATCGTATGGCAATTGTGATCAATTCTATTTCAATTATCGTCAAATTTGATAAATTGACTAAATTTAATCGAGATTCTATACAAATTAGTACCTTGTTTAATCTTGAACTTCTTAATTCAATAAAAGTGAATAAATATTTCTCTAAGTAAATTATTTTTTGGAATAAATCATAATTGAATCAAGATTTTAATTATTATATTTATTTTCAAAATGTCCTTAATTAAAATCTGATATCCTATAGAATAAATATTTAACTAATCAAATTACATAATATCGTATAATTGAACACGATAATATATAATAGCTACTTAAAATGACAAAATTACATACAAATATATTTTGAAAAAAAAAATTATTCAGAAGAAATAAATATTTTGATTTTATTAAAAATCGAAGAAACTCAGGATTAAATTTAGTTGTGGAGGGCAAAAATTAGGTGTCAACATTCCTCCACCCCTGAGTGTTTTACCTCCATCTGTTCCGGAGTCTACTTATGGTGTTCCTCTAATTTCAAGTGTGGTTCCTTCATCAGTATCAATATTTGCTAATAGCACAGGTTGCAAGTGTTGTTCCTCCTTTTATTTTAGTAACTGAGTATGGTATTCCGAGTCCATAGGTTCATCCTTCATCTCTATTTCCCTCTCAGGTAGGATCACAGTTGTCTTGACTCATTATTCTTTCTGTCGCTGCAGGTCCTATTATGTCTTTTGAGAATCGGAATAGGTTTAAGAGATTTACTCGCTTAGGTCCACCTAAGTTCAGTAGTATTGTGGGAGAGGATGCCTATGAGTTCTTGATTGACTGTCGGGAGATTATATAACCTTGGATCACTCGAGTCACATGGATTTATTACTCCACATATTAGTTGAAAGATGTATCTAGGGATTAGTGGAGGTCACTTTTTTGTTACAGACCTCTTGGTTCACCAAAGATGACTTAGGACCGGTTTCCTGAGGCCTTTTTGACGGATTTGTGTGCAACAGTGTGAGCTACCTAATTATATATGAGTTTGATCACTTGGAGGGCTCCAAGAATATCGCCGAGTATGAGGTATATTTCCATGCCTTATCCAGATATTCTATTTGCAATATTGCCATCGAGTCTGAGAAGATTTAGACTATTATACTATTCTAGACTATTATGCTAAGACCATAACTTTAGCTTTACCAGCTGTGCCAAGGATAGCTTGGAATAATATATTTCTTTCGGGTCTAGATAGAGATATCCTTTCTTCGTGCTCGATGCATGGTAGATAAGGGATGCTTGTCTTACTTGGCACATATTCATGATACTAGTATTGCATCACCATCTCCTTTGGATTCTATCTGTATGGTCCGTTAGTTCATGTATATTTTTTCTATGAATTTTTCTAGTATGCCTATGGATTGTGATATTGACTTCGCTATTGATTTTTAACCGAGAACCAATACCATTTATATTCTTCCTTATAAGATGTACCTAATGGAGTTTAAGAAATTAAAGGATCAGTTACATGGATTGTTGCATAAGGGATTTATCTGAACTAATATATCATCTTGGGGTGCGCCTGTCTTTTTTGTGAAGAAAAAAGATGGGTCTATATGCATATGTATTGATTATTGTCAGTTGAGTAAGGTGATGGTTAATAATAAATATCCTCTTCTTCATATTGATGATTTATTTGATCAGCTTCAGGGTGCTTCAATTTTTTCAAAGATTTACTTGAGCTAGGGGTATCACCAGTTGAGGATAAGAGCTTCAGAATTCTGAAGATTGTTTTTTGGACTCAATACAATCATTATGAGTTCTTGGTCATGTATTTTAGGTTGAACAATTCCCCATCCACATTCATGGAGTTAATGAACCATGTTTTTTTACTGTATCTCGACTCTTCTATTATCGTATTTATAGATGATATATTGGTTTACTCCAAGAGTTTAGCAGACCATGAAAAGCATTTGTAGATTGTAATTTAAGGTTGAGAGATGAGAAGTTGTAAACTAAGTTCTCCAAGTGTGAGTTTTGGGAGGATTCTATCACTTATTTAGGATATGTTATGCCCAAGGATGGTATCATGGTTGATTCGACCAAGATTGTAGTGGACCACATTTGGGCTAAGCTAACTTCTCCTAGTGATATTTAGTATTTTGCTGGTTTAGCAGGTTACTATCGATGCTTTGTTGAGGGTTTTTCATATATTATGGCTCCTTTGACCATGTTGACTCAAAAACAAATCTCTTTTTTGTTCTTCGATGGTTGTGATGTGAGATTTTAAAAGCTCAAGGATTTATTGACCTCAACCCCTATCTTGACTTTCCCAAAGAGGATGTGGGCTTTACCGTCTTCTGTGATACTTCTGGTGTGTTCTTAGGTATTGTGTTGATGTAGGATAGTATGGTGATTATGTATGCTTCACGTCAGTTGAAGCCTCATGAGAAGAACTACCCTGCCTATGATTTCGAGTTGTGCGCAGTTGTACTTTCTTTGAAGTATTTGAGATACTACTTGTATGAAGTCCAATGTGAGATCTTCTTGAATCACCATAGCCTTCAATATTTCTTCACCTCGTGAGATTTTAACATAAGTTAGCATTATTAGCCTGAGTTGCTTAAGGATTATGATCTCACCTTTCTCTATCATCGGGGCAAAGCTAATATTATTGTGGGTACCTTGAGTCGAAAGATGAATAGTATGGGTAGCTTCGTGCATCTTTTGACCTAGGAGAGGTCTTTAGACTTAGAGGTTCAGTATTTGGATAACTAGATTGTTAGGCTTAATATTTTGACACCTAGGTATGTTTTGGCAGTTGTGGAGGCTAGATTTTTATTGATAGAGAAGATTCGAGCTCACTATCTTAATGATGTTGGTTTGAGAGTGATTCAAGATAAGGTGTTGAGTGGAGAGGCTAAGGAAGCCTCACTTGATTCCATTAGTTTTTTGAGGATTGAAGGTCAAGTTTGTGCGCCAAGAGTGGGTCATTAGGTAAGATTGATATTGGAGGAGGCCCATTATTCTAAGTACTCTATTCATCCAGGAGTGACCAAGATATTTCATGATTTGAGATAAAACTACTGGTGGGATGCTATGAGGAAGGATATATCAGATTTTATAGCTCGTTAGCTATGTTTTCATCATGTTAACGCCGAGTATTTGAGACTTGTTGCTTTGCTTTAGAGGTTTCCCATTGCCAAGTGAAAGTGGGGCCAAATTATCATGGACTTCGTGACTAGGCTACCTTGTACTTCTCGTGGTTTTGACAATGTTTGGGTCATTGTGGATTTATAGACAAAACTTTTTTATTTCATCCCTATTCAGGTTATATTTAGTGTTGAGAGGTTTTCCCATATCTATGTTCGTGATATAGTTCCTCTTCATAGTGTACCAGTGTCTATTATCTCAGATAGAGGTTTAATTTTCATTTCTTACTTTTGGAAAGCATTTCAGGAGGATATGGGTACCTGGGTTTATCTTCGCACAACTTTGCACCCCTAGACCAATGGTCAGTTGAAATAGATGTTTTAGGTTTTGGAGGATATGCTTCTCGCTTGTGTTTTGGACTTTGGAGGTTAGTGAGAGCAACATTTAGCTTTGACGGAGTTTTTCCATAATAATAGCTATCATTCGAGTACCGAGATGGCACCTTTCAAGGATTTATATGGTAGGCATTGTCATTCTCCAACTGGTTGGTTTGAGATTTCTGAGATTAAATCTCGAGGTGTGGACTTGCTTCGTGAGTAATTAGATAGAGTTTGGGTCATTTAGGATAGACTTTGAGCATCCCAGAGTAGGCAGAGATATTGTATGAATTGTAGACTTTATACCTTGAGGTTTAGTGTTGGTGATCAGGTCTTTCTTTATGTGTTGCCTATGAAAGGGGTGATGAGATTTAGGAAGAGGGGTAAGCTTAGCCCCAGGTGTGTCAGGCGATTTGACATTCTTCAGGTTAGTTTGGATTTAGCTTACAAGATAACATTATCCCCAAATTTTTTCAGTCGTTCATCTAGTTTTTCATGTATTCATGCTATGGTGTTATAGCTCGGACGAGTCTCATGTCATTCGTTGGGACACAATCCAGTTAGATGAGAGCTTGTCCTTTATTGAGGAGCCAGTCTTCATTTTAGCCCAGGATGTCAGGCGATTACATGACTTTATACCTTGAGGTTTAGTGTTGGTGATCAGGTCTTTCTTCATGTGTTGCCTATGAAAGGAGTGATGAGATTTGGGATGAGGGGTAAGCTTATCCCCAGGTGTGTCAAGCGATTTGACATTCTTCAAGTTAGTTTGGATTTAGCTTAAAAGATAGCATTATCCCCAGATTTTTTCAGTTGTTCATCTAGTTTTTCATGTATTCATGCTATGGTGTTATAGCTCGGACGAGTCTCATGTCATTCGTTGGGACACAATCCAGTTAGATGAGAGCTTGTCCTTTATTGAGGAGCCAGTCTTCATTTTAGCCCAGGATGTTAGGCGATTGCATGACTTTATACCTTGAGGTTTAGTGTTGGTGATCAGGTCTTTCTTCATGTGTTGCCTATGAAAGGAGTGATGAGATTTGGGATGAGGGGTAAGCTTATCCCCAGGTGTGTCAAGCGATTTGACATTCTTCAAGTTAGTTTGGATTTAGCTTACAAGATAGCATTATCCCCAGATTTTTTCAGTTGTTCATCTAGTTTCTCATGTATTCATGCTATGGTGTTATATCTCGGACAAGTCTCATGTCATTCGTTGGGACACAATCCAGTTAGATGAGAGCTTGTCCTTTATTGAGGAGCCAGTCTTCATTTTAGCCCAGGATGTCAGGCGATTGCATTCTAGAGATATTCATATAGTTAAGGTTTAATAGATATACCATTATATATATTATGCTACTTGAGAGTTCGAGTCCAACATGTGTAATAGTTAACCCCAACTTTTCACCGATTCAGGTATTCTCTTGCCTTTAGTTTGAAGAGGAATTAGATTCTTAGCGATGGATATTGTAATAACTTGATTCTGTGAATTTTCTCTTTTTATGTGTTTGGACATTTTCCCCCTCTACGTGATTGCTATATGTTGTTTTTGTTGTGTGAGGATAGTTTGCACGATTTCTAATGCAATCTAAAATAATTTGTGTGTGGTTTTTAGAGGTTGAAAAGGGCACATAGTTTACTTCAGTCAACATTTATTGTTCTGTGTGTTGGATGACAAAGCGGACTACACTAGGATATCCAAAACGTCGATCTTGGGTTGGTGGCATAGTTGGCTCGATTTTATGACTTTTGGATCTCATTTCGACCTTTGGTTCAAAAATTAGTGAAATTGGGTCTCGAGGGTTAATTTTATGAAAACAACCTCTTTTCAAAAATCCGATGTTCCATTTAGTCCAAAACGTCGAATTTAGTGTAGTAGCATATTTTATTTATCTTCCCGAGCTTTTGAACAAATCCTGATGGGTTGATCAACAACGTTACAACTTAGCAAAGTTGCTGATACAGTTGAAAATCTGATGCATCTTCTTAAGCGGTCATTAGCCTCTTAAGCGATCCATGTAATGCTTTAGCGGAACCTAGCAGATCGGGCGACTAACACTAGAGTAGACAATGGACTGCTTTAGCGATTACCGCTTTAGTCGT
This sequence comes from Capsicum baccatum var. pendulum, assembly GCA_030864225.1. Taxonomy (NCBI): domain Eukaryota; kingdom Viridiplantae; phylum Streptophyta; class Magnoliopsida; order Solanales; family Solanaceae; genus Capsicum; species Capsicum baccatum. The sequence goes on along the minus strand of CM061556.1, from coordinate 178,898,010 downwards.
ATGGGGACCGTTTTAGCGGCCTCGCGCATGGAGTTGGACCGCTTAAGCGGCCAACCCTTTGCTTTAGTGTAGCTGGGCAACATACAATCCTATTTTCTCAATTTTTCTTCCATTTTGAGACTTTGAGCTTCGGGTTATTGGATTTTTGGAAAATTCCTTCCATTTTAAGCTTGGGTAATCTCTAAATCTCTATTCCAACTATTTTACTTCTATTATATCATTTAAAACTCTTCTCGATTTCAATTTGGAATTTGGGGATTTTTTATTTGGAAGGCTTAAAAAGGTATTTCTCTGATTAAAACTTCATTTTAAACCCACTTTTACTTGGGTTTTCCGCGATGGCTTCCTTCAATCATGGGTAAGGCTTTTCCAAACAAAATTATAATTTTACCCTTTCATTTTTAGAATCCATTTTGACCCCGACTGTAAAGTAGGCAATATGCGTATCGTTGACGTTCTTTTAATGTGTAGATTCTATAACTGCATGATTTAGCTGATTCTGAGGTTGTTTGAGAGGGAAAATGTCACGACCCAAACTAGGTCCTAGCCGTCATGGGTATCTCAAGTCTACCGAGGACCAAAGACCACCCCCTTTTCCTAAATACATAGAACATAGCACACCTACCAGCGGCTGAAATCCAAACATATTACAAGATAGAAAGAAGATAAAATCAAGAATGACTATGAGCGTCAACATCATACCCAATCCACAGTAATATCCACAAAGCCTCTATAATTTAAAAAATAATATAGGTCGGAACAAGCCCCCGACTCTAGCAATAACAATACAATGACAATGACAATGATAATATTAATTTGAACTCTTCAATTCTAGTTTATGAAAGGAAACCAATGAAATGACCAAGTCTTCCGGAGAATGAAAGCTCACCACTTCACCACTAATAACCGATGATCCAAACCGATCCGCCTAACACTGCACGGAAAAAGTAAAAGATCTCTGGTGCTTGTATCACGTAGGGATACAACATTTAGAGTCAGTTAGTAGGTTGCGCACTAGCATGAAAATCAGGGATAGGGGAAAATATAATGACAAGTCATATCCATTTCAAACCTGCTGTACATTTATACATACATGCATACATATATATATAATAGATGCTGGGGTAGGGAACAAGGTTTAGCATAATAGTAAAACATTATCCTAGACTATGTAGCTCAACCATCATAAACAGGTACCCACAAGCTATATAGGTTCAGCTCCCCTTGCTGAAAGGGCTTAGTGCATGTTAGCCGCACGAACCGGAGGTATCAAGGAAGGCTAGTAAATGCCCCGACCCCACACTACTCTTGGATACAATTATATATCAATAGTGTGAACTTTGCGTATGGTCATTAAGACCAAACATCATGTTGGCAAACATGAGTTTCCAGTATAAGTCATCCAAGACCCACACCTTCACGACTTAGATACATAACCCCCATTAAGCCCAATTTAAAACAAGTTTTACATAACTCATTTATTAACCACAGAATCAACCGTTAAGGCACACCATGGTTATTGTCATACCCTTACACTTGCAAGCTTATCTCTATGCCATAACAATCATATTAACTTGGTAGAATGCCTCGACCCCCTTAGTTCACTAAATCAACTATAGCCATCAAGGCCTTAAAAGTCCATGTTCATTGTTTAGCTATTTATGCAATAGCATAGGTGAGTAAGTCAAACCAATTGACAATTCCACAATTCAAAGTCATTTACACAAGTGGGGTGAGGAAACACAACTATTCAAAACCAGTTTCCAAGTTTAAAACATCAATTTGGGGAAAGACTTGACCCTCATTCCAAATCCCACAACCATGCACTCCATTAGTTCAAAACATCAATTTCAAAGCATCCGTAACACATCAAAACCATGGGAAAATAATTCAAGGATCAATCATTCCAAAATCCTCAACCATATCAAAACCCACGTTTAAATCCATGCAATTAAACTATTTAAAACACTTGTTTTTCCTGAACTAAGAGTTGGGGAAGAGTAACATGCCTGGAATAAAAAGATTTATGGAGAGAAATCACCCCTTAAGCCCTTAGATGACCAACTTCTTGGAAACCCTAAGTATCTTGACCTTGGAGAGTTTGAGAGGATGTTTTAAGTGTTAAAGTATTGAAAATAACTTCCCAAGGGTGTTTCATGGTTGTGGGTATTAAGTGGATAATGAGGAAAATGTCCAAAATTCTCTCAATCTAAAAGCTGAAAAAAATTATTTCTAGTGACTACAGGTCACTGTATGACTCGTTAAGACTCATTACGACTCATCACCACGAGTCATAGTTTGACAGTAGCTGAAGGAACCTACTCTGGTAACCCGACGATTCCCACCCTATGACTCATTAAGAGCCCCTAAGACTCGTAGGGTCCAAGTCATAGTCAAGACAGAATACATTGGGCATCACACTGGTTTGGCTACGGAGTGGACTATACGACTCGTTTTGAGTCATTACGACTCGTAACCTCTTAGTCGTAGCCATAATAGAAACTCTAGACCAACATCTGGCCAGGTTATGATTGGGTCCATAAGACCTATAATGACACATAACAACTCGTTAAGAGAGTCATAATCTGGCAGTGAATTTAAGAACTCAGAAATTTTCTAGAACCAAATTTGGGGTGTTACATTCTCCCCCTTAAGATCATTCATCCCAGAATGATGAGATAAGGCATTTATTAGCGCAAGTTAACATAGTGAACATCCACACTTACCTTTAACAAAGATATAAAACAAAGATGTTAAGGAATACATATACCTAATGTACAATTACCCGAAGTGGGAAACAAGAACGGATACTAGGACTTCTTGTCCTCTTCGGCCTCCCAAGTAGCTTCTTCACAGTTTTGGTTACTCCATAGAACCTTTACCGAAGCCACATCCTTCCCTTCAACCGACGGACTAATCGGTTGAAAATATTAATTGGGACCTCCTCATATGATAAGAAATTCGAAATACCAACGCTCTCTAAAGGAACAACCAAGGAAAAATCACCCACACACTTTTTCAACATCGACACATGAAAGACTAGAGGGACAAATCCCAAACTCAAAGGCAATTCCAACTCATAAGCCACATTGCCCACTCGCCTCAAAATACAATATGGACCCACATAATAGGGGCTGAGCTTTCCCTTCTTTCCAAACTGCATCACTCCCTTCATTGGAGACACCTTCAAAAATACCAAATCATCTACATCAAACTCTAAATCCCTTCGCCTTACATCCTCATAGGACTTTTGGCGACTTTGGGCGATCTTAAGCCTACCCTGAATGACCTTCACCTTTTCCATAGTCTAGTGAACCAAGTTGGGACCACGTAACCTATTCTGACCAACCTCAAACCACCCAATAGGAGACCTACATCTCCTACTATACAAGGCCTCAAAAGGAAAATCCCAATACTAGAATGATCGCTATTATTGTACGGAAACTCTATGAGAGGCAAATGGTCAACCCAACCTCCACCAAAATCGATCACACAAGACCTTAGTATATTATCTAAAGTCTGAATTGCCCTCTCCGCCTGTCCATCCAATTGAGGGTGGAAAATTGTGCTAAGGTTCACCTTAGTTCCCAAGCCTTTCTGAAAGAAATACCGAAAGTGAGATGAAAACTGAGTACCTTAATCAGATATGATGGAAACTGGAGCACCATGTAACTTCGCGATCTCCTGAATAGAAAGCTTTGCATAATTCTTTGCCGAATAATTAGTCTTCACTAGTAGGAAATGATAGGACTTGGTCATCCTATCCATGATGACCCAAATCGAATCAAACTAATAGCAAGACCACAGAAGACCAGTGATAAAATCCATATTAATCACTTCCCATTTCCATACGGGCAACTCAATATCTTGAGACAAACCATCAGGTCTCAAGTGCTTAACCTTTACTTGGTGACACCATGCACTTAGCCAGAAAATTGGCCATATTCCTCTTCATGTTGCTCCACTAATAAATCTCTTTCAAATTATAGTACATCTTCGTCGAACTAGGATGAAAAGTATATCTCGTCTCATGAACTTCAACCAAGAACTCTCTTGTAGCACATCTACATCAGGAACGCATAATCTACCTCGGTACTACAAGATACCATCACCATGGATCTCAAAAGCCATCTTCTTCTAGTGACCCACATCATTCTTGATCTATATCAAGATAGGTTCCAAGACCTATTTCTCCTTCACCTCATCTCTAAGTGATGTCTTCACCACCTCTTGTACAATCACACCACCATTTTAATAGTCTAACAGATGAATTCTAAGATTACCCAGATGGTGAATATCCTTCATCAACCCTCACTTCTCTTCATCAACATAAGAAAAGCTTTCTTTGGATACCCTGCTGGGAGCATCAGTAACCATGTTAGCTTTACCAGGATGATAGTGAAGACTCATGTCATAGTCCCTGAGTAACTAAAGTTATCACCTCTGCCCTAAGATTCAACTCCTTTTAGGTGAAAAAATACTGCAAACTCTTATGATCTGAGAAGATGTCGACATGAACCCGATACAAATAGTGACACCAAATCTTCAAAGCAAATACCACAACCAACAATTACAAATCATGAGTCAGATGGTTCTTCTCATGCATCTTCAACTGCCTCAAAGCACATGCAACCACCTCGTCATTCTGCATCAATACATAACCCAGTCCCACCTGGGATGTATCACAATAATCAACAAAACCATCAATACTCTCGGGTAAAGTCAAAATTGGAGCCAAAGTCAACTTATCCTTCAACTTCATAAAACTACCCTAACAAGTATTAGACCACATAAATTTTGATTTTTTTAGTTAACTTTGTCAATAGGGCAATAATAGAAGGGAAACTTTCCACAAACCTTCTATAATAACCGGCTAAACCCAAGAAGCTTCGAATATCGATTGGAGTAGTGGGTCTAGACCACTTTTTAACCACTACAACTTTTTGTGGATCCACCATAATCCCTTTACTAGAAACAGCATGACCCAAATAGGTCACAACATTTAACCAGAACTCACACTTTGAGAACTTTGCATACAACCCCTAATCCCTAAAGGTTTGCAATACTATGTGGAGGTGATAGGTATGATCCGCCTTACTCTTGGAATACACCAAAATCATCAATAAATAAAATTACAAAAAAATTCAAAAATTGATAAAAATCCCAGTTTATAAGATCCATGAATGTCACCGAGGCATTTGTCAAACCAAAATCTAAAAATAACCATACTGGGTTCAGAAAGCAGTCTTAGGGATATCCACCTCCCTAATCTTAAGCTGATGGTAACTCGATCAAATATCAATCTTAGAAAAGTAGTTAGCACCCCGAAGCTGATCAAAGAGATCATAAATCCTAAGAAATGGATATTTATTCTTCAAGGTCACCCTATTCAATTGGCGGTAATCTATACACATCCGAAGGGACCCATCCTTCTTACGCACGAAGAGAACTGGAGCACCCCAAGAAGAAACACTAAGAAAGATAAAACCCTTATCGAGGAGACCTTTTAACTACTCCTTAAGTTCTTTCAACCTAGTCAGAGCCATTCTATAGGAAGGGATAGAGATAGGATGAGTATTCGAATGAAAGTCTATCCCAAAATTGTTTTCCCTATAGTGAGGAACACTGAGAAGATCATCAGGAAATACCTCGGGAAACTCACATATTACAGGGACAGATTACAATGAAGGACCTTCAGATCTAGAATCATTAATATGCACTAAGTGGTGGAGACGCCCTTTGGAAATCAAATTTGGGCGCTAAGATACGAAATGAACCTTCAGTTAAGCACTAAGGAGCCCCCTTACCATTTAATCATGGGTTTATTAGGGAATTGGAAACTGACCCTTCAGGACCAATAATCAAGAGAGGCATAGCATGAGTGCAACAATTCATCCTCAAGATCACATCAAAGTCTAACATATCTAACTCAATCAGATCTACCAAGGTTTCCATACCACACAATCCCTATAGACTCTTCTAGCCACAATAAAGTCACCCACTAAGGTAAACACATAAAAAGGATCATAAATACACTCAGGGCCAAAACCAAAATAAATAGCCACATTAGAGGCCACATAAGAAAGGGTAGATCTAGGATCAAGCAAATAATATACATCACGGGAGAAAAGTTTTAGCATACCAATAAAACATCAGGAGATGTCTCAGAATCCTGATGAGTGGCAAGAGCATATAGATGATTTTGACCAGTGTCGGAACCAGAAACAACACCCTTTGGTATAGGAGTTGAAGAAGCAGCAACTGGGACCTTATTAGCCCTAGTAGCAACATTTCCTGAAGGATAGGTCCTTTGAATGTGGCCAGCCTGGCCATATCTAAAACTCTTATTCCTCCCCTCATCACAAAAGCCATGGTGCAACTTTCAATAAAATCTACAAGGAGAATGCGATAGAACTAACTAGGAGATTGGGAACTTTGTGCCTTAAATCCACTGTTGCTCTAAAAACAGCGATCATCGGATGACTTAGTATATGAAGCACTGGCTGCAGAATAAGAACAAGAAATCCCCTACTTCTTCTTAGACCACTGACTGCCATCTCAACTATTATTCTTTTGGCCACTACCTTGCTTAGAATACTAGGATCTTTCACTTTGCCTCTTCCCTAATTTAGCTTGTTTCTTCTTTTCGTTTTTCACCTTCTGCATATTCACCACAATCCTAGAGGTATCCATGTCACTATTCAGCAAGGTGGCCTTACACTCTAACACCAAGTCTCAAGTCAATCCCGAATCAAACTTCCTCATCAGAAGCATCACTAAACAAACGATGAAACTTCAAGGCATACTCCTTCACCGTCATCTTTCCTTTCTTTAAATTCACAAACTCCTAAGCCTTCACCTCCCTCAACTCCTGAGGAAAGAAGCAATCAAGAAAAGCATTAGAGAAATCCTCCCATAAAGATAACTCCGTATCATCTTTCCTAGACTGGTCCCACTTTTCATACCAATGATACGCCACATCCTTGAGTTGGTATACAGTGAATTCAACACATTTAAAAGCATGCACCATATGAAAAATCTTGTCCATCTCATCTATGAACCCTTGAGGATCTTCCTCAACTATAGAATCAATACATGTCAGAGGGTTAAGCCTCATAAACTGGCCAACCCTAGTGGCCTCAGAATAACTCACAACAGGACCCATATGACATAGCTGAGATGTCACCAACTAGGTCAATATATGAATAGAACGGTGGAACTCCAAATTAGTCATATCTCCCAGTGGCGACCAAGTAAGAGTATCACCTAGCAGGAGCAGGATCAATAGGGACCAGTGGAACTCTACTAGGGCAATCAGAAGCAGTGATCCTAGACCGGGTCTAAAATCGATAAATAGGATGAGCCCCAAACATATTGTCCTTAAGAGGAACAACGAAGTTTCCACGAGCATCAAGTCTTCTGGGAGGCATGATCTTAAAAGCAAAAAAATGGGAATTAGAGAATATTTTAGTACCATTGACTCTATAGCTCAAAAGTAGATCACAAGAAAGGAAAATATTCCTAAATGCCTCATAGCCTCTCTTTTATAAGTGTGGCTGCTACAAAGCCATAAAAGAGATTCTACTAAATATGGATTTATGGACACCCAATGACACCAAACCCAGGCTCTAATGCCAACTTTGTCATAACATGAACTAGGTCCTGTCCATTACAGGTCTCTCAAATCCACCGAGAATCGAAAACCACCTGACATGAATCAACCTGGGCCTTATCGTAATGGGTATCCCAAGTCCAACCAGGACTAGAGACCACCCCCGTTACCTAACCTAACCTCTATCCTCCAGCCCTGAGTTGTCTAAATTTGGAGCATGTAAAAAATAGTGTAACAGCTCACAGAAAGACTCTGGGAATAGATCACAATCGTGAACAACCCAATCAAGTCCAACTATCCCATGCCAATAATCCAACCATACCAAACCATATCAAACAAGGGCCATAAACTAAGCCATAAGAAAGGACATTCCAAAACATAATGTAATTAATCCCAAAATGAAATAGGATGGAATAGTGAGAAATTATGTCCGATGATCCCAGCTTCCCAGCTTATTCCAATGCCAAGGCCGACACCCATATTGATCCCGCCGATTCTAACCCATAGAAGTACCACAAAGCCTTTAACCAAAAGAGTAATAAAATTTGGTTGGTACATGCCCCCAACCTTAGCCAAAACCAATGTCCAAAATAAAGTCAAAATATCTAGAAATATCCATAACATGAAATGATGACTTCTGAAAGAATGGAAGCTCACCACTTTGGTCCAAATACAAATCCCAAGTCAATCACTATGTAGGAAGAGTAGAACAACCGGTTCCTGTATAGAGTGGGTATACAGCTACTAGAAGATGGGGTTAGCGAGTGACCGCTAGCATGATCATAAGATAAAGATAAAATAATTTCATTTATAAAACTAAGTAAAACCATCCATATGCACACAATCATACATGTGTATGTATATATATATATATACATAACTATGCTAGGAAAAGGGATCGAGTTTAGTATTCCTTTAAAACCTTTACCTGGAATGTGTAGCTTTGCCGTCCCAAACTACCCACGGGCTATATGGGTTCAGCTCCCACTGCTGAAAGGGCCCCAGTTCATATAGCCTTATGACCAGGGAAGTATCCCTTGGGATGAATAGTACATCTCCCAAATATAGTGTGACATCATGCACAGGGTCACAAAGACCAACCTCATATCGACAAATATGAATTTTTAGTTTTGGTCCCCCCGGGACCTCCACCTTCCACAGCTAAGCTACACCTTCCGCCATTATTACCTAATGAAAGCTAATTTTCAAATAACTAAACCATTATCAATTTATTAACCAAGGACATTGATATTGGTACTGTCATAGCAACCCTTACTTGCAAGTATCATCCATAACCAACCATTTATTTATTTAAAGGGACCTTCAAGTGCCCTTCCATTTACCGTATTAAACCACTTGGGAGACTTTTGTGTTCCCCACAAACATAACCAATTATCCATTTATCATTCCAAACCATTTTAACTATGCACAATTCTTTTACTAAGTCTTAAAACATGCAAGAGTTCCATTAAAGTAGTCAATGCAGTGAACATATGTTTATATGCATTTTGTCAAACACATTGAGGGCATAATATAACCAAAATCAATTCCAATTACCAATAAACCAGTCCCATGAATTCAATTATCCAAACCACCATTAATGCACATAAAAGGATAATTAAAACCATGGGAAACTATAACCAACTATTTAACATCAAAACCCCCAAATCATATTTGAAAATCAAAATCATACAATCAATGAAATCATGAAAACATTCATAAAAATAATGCCTTTAGTTATAATTGACAATGAGGGAAGATAACATGCCTTAAACAAAGATGATGAAGGAAAGAAATCACCAAGATAAGCCACAAATCAATCATTTAGTTAAAACCCTAGCTCCCCTTGCCAAAAAGCTTTTGAGAGAATTATAGAGTGTTTTGAAAGAGTTTCTAAGTGTTAACGAATAAAATAATAGGGTAAATAAACTCCTATGTAGGTTAGAAGTCGAGGGACACTATTAGGATAAGTGGGTAAATGTCCAGAATACCCTTACTTAAGTTGCACCAAAATCCCATCATAGGGATACAACTGACCCTCACGAGTCGTACCCTTCCAATACAATCGGTATCGGCCACACGTATTCTGAACATCCACCCTTGGACCAAACACTGTCCAGTATGACTTATCCAACCAAGTCATAACCATAGGATACGATCCGCATCCACCACCTCTATCCCTGGCAGAATAAACTACAAGAAGGATTGAACACTGCATACCATACAATTTCCTGGTATGGTTCGTACCCTTGCTTACGGCTTATGGTGAGAAAATCATACTTAGATCCAACCTAAGTAATCAAGTCTAAGATTAAGTTAAGGAACCTACAATATATAATCAGCAATATGGCTCGTACCCCTAAGTCGTACCCATTCTAGTAACTAAAATCCATCCCACAACACTGGTCAGTATACGACTATAACATACCATCCATACTCTAACATATGACTCATGCCCTTGAGTCGTATTGGGTCCATAGATCAGAATTCTAGGAACTTTTTTTGAGGTCCAAAAACTAGGGTAACTCAATCTCCCCCACTAGGAACATCCGTCCTCGAATAACAAAAAAGGTAGGGGTAACCACAAGCAAGAGTCATTTGCATTATCTTATAAAAAATATTCCCAATCTTTAATAAAGTTCCAAAATAAAGAGGAAAATTTATTAATCTTTCCATTAACGAACTCTGAAAGTAAATGATGTGTTGAAGACACATACCTTCCGCACGAACCCAGGACCAGAAAATAAATATCGATATTTAGACTTCATGTCCTCTTCCACTTCCCATGTATCTTCTTCAACCTTATGGTTCCACCAAAGTACCTTAACCAAATCTACAACCGATGAACCAGCCTATCCAAGATCTCGATCGGGACTTATTCATAAGACAAAGAATCCATGAGACCCAATCCTTAAGAAAACAACCAAAGAAAGATCACCAATGAATTAATCAATATGGAAAGATGAAAGGCCGAATGAACAAAGCTTAAGCTAAAAGGCAACTCCAGCTTATAAGCAACATAACTAACTCTCCAAAAAATTTCATAAGGACCCACATATCGGGGACTGAGCTTCCCTTTCTTTCCAAACCGTACTACTCCTTTCATGGGAGATATCTTGAGGAAAACCTTATCCCCAAACTCAAACTCCAAGTCTCTACACCTAATATCCGCATAGGAGTTTTGGTAACTTTACACAGCCTTAAGCCTATTCTGAATCACCTTCACCTTTTGCATAGCTAGATAAACCATACACGACCAAACATGTTCACCTCACCAAGATCAAACTAAACCTGTCAAATGGGCCATTCCGGCCCATTTAACCCAATCAAACTGGTGGCCCCAACCTGATCAGCCTGTGGGTTGTAGGGTCGCTGGTCTCGGGCTTGGGACGGACAAATATTTTGACCCAGTGGACCATCTCGATTAGAAAATCAGACCAGGCCCACAGGGTAACCGGACTGGACCGATCCGATTCATTTAATTTTTTTTTAGTTTTTAATTGGACCAGCCGTTGGGGGATATTTGGCCCAAATGGACCGTTGGGCCTCCAACGGTTATAAATTCGTCGGCCTTGACAGCCATTTACCCATTTTTTTAATTTTTTTTTAAATTTCAAAAAAAATAGTATAAATAGCCCTAACTTTAAATTAATTTTTCACACCATTCTAATTCTCTCAAATATCAATTTCTCTCAAATCTTCTAATTATCTCCTAAAGTGCTCAATTTTATTTTTTAATTATGCAATTACAAATACAAGGGGAAGTTTCTAAAGTCACAACTTTCGGATACTTTCAAAATTTGGTATTGTCGTTCATCTCTTAACTTTAATTTTTAATTAGTGTATTAATTGTTGAATATTTATTTTTATTATTTTTGTGTATTTGAATTACTTTTTAGTTTATTTTTTAATATGGATAAAATAAGAAACCTTAGTAAAAGTGTCAAAAAATTTTATCCCGAAAGTGATTGTGGTAGTAAAAAATAAATTGGTGGCGGTTCCGGTAGAGGTAGTTCAAGTAATAGATATACTCCTGTGCCTTCGGTACCGGTTAGTCAACCTTTTGAGGAAGAAAGAGGCGTAGGTGCTCACGATATGGATTATGAAGAAGCTGAGGAAAATTATGATATAGAAGAAGAAAATGAAGTAGATGCGGCTAATTTAGATGAAAATGATGATAATATTGGTGAGACACCCGCAGTAGAAAATGTTAATGTTAGATCTGAATCGGTTAATCGTCCTCCCCATCCTCCCCGTGCTCCGAGAGCTCATAAACTAGTATTACATGGGAATTTATTTTGGAAATAGAAGGAGAAACTAAGGTGCAATGTAATATTTTTAAAATTATATGTGAGCATAAAATCGGAGGCAATAGAGGGGGTACGGGTTCATTGATGAGACATTTAAGAGATAGACACCCTAGAGAGTTATTTATTGCACAAGGTGGTGAGGCTATTGGTGGGCCAACATAAACTAGATTGAACCCAACAACCGGTCAATTAAATAAAAATTATAATAAAATAAAGGACCGGGAAGAAATAGCAAAAATAATAGCCATGAGTTTTGCCTTTCACTTTTGCTTCTTCTAATGTTTTTAGTCATTATATTCAAGCAATTTATAATCCTATGTTTAATAGTATTTCTAGAAGTACTTGTCGGGGGCCGATATTTTGTCTCCATGCACAATATGTTTATTATTTATTTACATTATTAAAAATATTCAATGTAGAATTGCTCTAACTTCTGATCTTGGTTGTGACATTAATAAAAATAATTATTTGACCATTACTTGTCACTAGATAGATAGTAATTTTATTATGCAAAAACGTATTCTAACTTTTTTATATGATGAAGATCGTAGACATACTGAAAAATTTATTTCTGAATCTATTACTAAAATCGTAGAATATTATGGTATTAAAAAAATAATTTATGCATTATTTTTTATAATGCATCTAACAACAAGGATGCTATTAAGAAGTTAAAAGCTGACCTTTCTCCGTCGTTACCTGAAATATTTCATGTTAGTGTGTTTGTCATAAATATAACTTAATTGTAAAAGATGGTCTTGACTTTTTTTGAGCTTTATATTGTAAAAGTCTGGCTTGTTGTTGGCTTTATTCAAGAAAATAATAGAAGAGGTAGAGTGAGAGATTTTAAAGTTAAATGTGAAAAAATTAGACTTAGACCGATATTAATGCCTGAAAAATATGATATTAGATGGAATTCTACTTATAATTATTTAAAAACTTGTCTTGCTTATAAAGTTCCTATTACTATGACTTTTAATCAATTTTGTGGTTCTTTTCCTGAGTGTGTGCTCCATTATTCTGATTGGACTGCAATTGATGATCTTGTTAATTTTTTGGAAAGATTCTATATAGCTACGGATGAAATTTTTGGTGCTTATTATCCTACTGTTTGTAATATTTTAGCTTATTTAGCTGACATTTCTTATTTTCTTAAAGATTATAAGGATAGAGAAGGTTACAAAGAAGCTGTTGGTGCTTTGTTTGCTAAATTTAAAAAGAATTTTTTCCCACTTCCCTCAGTTTACTTGGTTGGTGCTATACTAAATCCATGCATGAAATATAATACTATGTGCGACTATAGTACTGTTATATGTAATTCCTTAGAGATAGAGCCTCAAGAAAAATCAGATTTGTTTACGGCTATGAGTGATGCGAACATTTACTTAAAAGCATTATATAATCATTATGCCGATTTAATTGATGCATCTGCACCAACAAATATCACCCCAACTATCGCTTCTCGAGCTCCCGAGGAGCCATCATTTTCTAAAAGGCTGGCACTTAGTGGTTTTCCTAATTTCTTTTATGATTTTAATGTTTAGTACATGGTTTCTCCGTCAATAACATACATAATAAATTATCGGGTAGAGCTTAGGTATTATCTTCGACAGCCAGCAGAGGATCATAGAGAAAGGATCGACGCATTGGATTGGTGGAAGAATAATGAAAGACAATATCCTGTGCTTTCAAAATTATCTAGAGATATATTGAATATTCCAATGTCAACCGTTGCTTCAGAAAGCGCTTTTAGTCAGGGACGACAACAGGTTGGAGACAACCGGCACTTATTGGGAAGCAATGCTATGAATGTTCTAGTTTGTCTTAGAGATTGAATTAGAGCGGAATGGAGGTGGAGCTGATAGACGAACAAAATATTAAAGAAAATCTAACTTCAAGGGAGAACTCAACACAATTAAGTCCAATGCATGGTATTGCCCCCATTGATTTTGATTATCCTATGGCAGTTCCCGTTAATATTAACATGAACGAGTTGGAAAAAATAATGCAAAATTTGTAATTTTTCATTCATGTAAATTATAAGTTTTGGATTATTTTCCAATTAGTAAAAAACAACATTCATTCGCTCCTTACTTTGGAATTTTTTTCATTTAAATTGAATTTTTTATTTGAATTAAATACTTTTAATATTTAATAATTTAATATATTACTATTAAACTTTACACTGTATAATAAACATAACAAACATATATACACATATATTCTACATATATACACAAGTGGTATTTTAAGTTGTGTATATATATATATATATATATTCTACATATATGTCTATACAGTATATATTTTCTGTAGACTAAAATAATATATATTTAATGTGTATAAGTTTCTAAAGTAGTATAATACTATAATATGTAATGTATAGTACGTTACTTTTAATATATTACTTTCAAACTTTACACTAAGTACTAAACATAACAAACATATATACACATAGTGAAAAAATAAATATCTTTTTAAGTTCAAACTTCTAACTAACAAAAAATATAGGTTGTATGTATATTATGTAGACTAGTATATATATATTTAGTGTATATATGTTGTATGTCTATTATGTAGACTAGTAAATATATTGTGTTGTACGTATATATGTTCATATATTTCCTATGGAATCTAAACTAGTATCTATTTAAAGTATACACGTGTATATTTTTTCTAAAGTAGTATATATTTAGTGTATACATGTTGTATGTATATTATTTAAAATAGTAAATATATTGTATTGTACATATATATGTGCATATATTTCCTATAGAATCTATACTTGTATCTACTTAAAGTATACACGCGTAATTATTTTCTAAAGTAGTATATATTTTGTGTATATATATCGTATGTATATTATGTAGACTAGTATATATATTTAGTGCATATATGTTGTATGTATATTATTTAAAGTAGCAAATATACTGTATTGTGCGTATATATGTTCATATATTTCTATAGAATCAAAACTAGTATCTACTCAAAGTATACACGCGTAATTATTTTCTAAAGTAGTATATATTAAGTGTATATATATCGTATGTATATTATTTAATGTTTTTAAAATATATTTAGGTGTGTATATATTGAAAAAAAATATGAAAATGACAATTTATTTTTATTTTTTTATATTTTGATCGGTTTTGACTGATTTGGATCAGTCAAAATCGGATAAATTATAAGTGAGCCAGTTTCGATCCGTTTGAGAAAATTTTACTGTTTAGGCCCGGACTAGATTGGCCCGTTAACATTGAACTGGTACCGGACTCGGCCCCAACCCGGTAAAACTTAATGGGCCGCTGCAGGGCAGAACCAGACTGGCCTACTTAACAGGTTTAGCTCAAACCAACCAATAGGAGATCTACACCTCCTACCATACAATGCCTCAAAAGGGGCCATACCAATACTAGAATGATAGCTATTGTTGTAAGCAAACTCCACCAAAAGTAGATTCTCAACCCAATTACCACCATAATCAATTACACAGGCCCGAAGCATATCCTTTAATGTATAGTTCTTTCCGCTGCCCATCCATCCGCGGATGGAAAGCAGTACACAGGTCACCCAGTTATTTTCATGTCCTAACATATATTCATGAGTTTGGTTCAGTCCATATATCAGTTATAGATTTAGTTATCAAGTCATTATTCAAATCGTAGGAGTTCAGTATGGGAATTATAGTTTTTCCCTAAACACTTCAACTTAGTTTCTATTCAGGGACGAATGACCCCAACGGGGAGATATTGTAACACCCCAAAAAGCCAAGTCAACATTAGAACCATACATTAAGTTCTTGCAAAATCAAACATCAGGTTTTGTTAGGATGATAAATGATTTAGACGTATATTCATGCCATAAATAGCTCCTAGCTTATAGACAAGTCAAATTATCTCCTACCGATTGAACTTTTGTGATGAATATTGCTATAGACACTTCTAAAGGGTCGGTCATCAGACCAGGTTGACACCTTAGTCCTTTTGTACTTCAGTCTAGTGGATCCACATTAGTCAGTGTTCGTACCCTTGGCAAGGTACTGAAACCCATCCAACTAGGGTTATAGATTGGACCCTGATTAGCTCAAATTAGGGTATGTCGGTTAATGGTAGCTCCCATAGTTCATAGATCAGATTCAGATACTTGCATGATCTTGTATTCAATTATTTAGCATATCAAATAGTACGTGTTTATTACTTGGACTTACATGAGTTTACCATGTCACATGCATCATTTTTAGCTTATATTTGTTATTATCCCATCTCACATACTCAGTTTATTCAACGTACTGATCGCATATATTTTTGTGCCATATTGACACGACCCGCCTTGAGGCTATGTAGTAATGGGTGTCCCAAGTCCGATAGGACCGAAGACCACCCCCTTTACCTAACCCAACCTCCAGCCTCCTGCCTTGAGTTGGCTAAATTTTGAGCATGTAATAAAATAGTGTAACAACTCGCATAAAGACTCTGGGAATAGATCATAATCGAGAACAACCCAACCGAGTACAACCATCCCATACCAATAATACAACCATACCAAACAAGGGCAATAAAACAGGTCATAACCAAGGACGTTTCAAAACATAATATAATTAACCCCAAAATATAATATGACGGAACAGTGAGAAATTATGTCCGATGATGCCAGCCTCCTAGCCTATTCTAATGACAAGGTTGGCACCTATACTGATCTCGCCCATTCCAACTCATAGAAGTACCACAAAGCCTCAAATGAAAAGATTAATGAAATCCAGTTAGGACATGCTCCCAACCATAGCCAAAACCAATATCCAAAATAAAACTAAAATGTCTAAAAATACCCATAACATGAAATGGAGCCTTTCGAAAGAATGGAAGCTCACCACTTCAATCCAAATGTTGTCCCCGAGTTTATCACTATGTAGAAGGATTAGAATGGTTGGTTCCTACATAGCGTAGGCATACAGCTGCAAGTAGACGAGGTGAGTGAGTGACTGCTAGCATGATCTCAGGGTAAGGATAAAATAATGCCATTTATAAAACCAAGTAAAATCATCCATATGCACCCAATTATATATATATATATATATATATATACATATTTATATATACAGCCATTCCAGGAAAAGGGATCGGGTTTAGCATGCCTTTAAAACCTTTACCTGGGATGTGTAGCTTTGCCGCCCTAAACCACGCACGGGCTATATGGGTTAAGGCCCCCTGCTGAAAGAAACCCTGTGCGTGTAGCGGCACGACCAAGGAAATATCCCATGGGATGACTAGTGCATCCCCAAAACAAAGTGTGACATCATGCAAATGATCACCAAGACCAACCTCATATTGGCAAATATGAGTTTCCAGTTTTAGTTCCTATGGGACCTCCTCCGTCCACGACTTTGAGACAAATCCTGCCATTATTGCCCAATTAAAACCAATTTCAAAATAACCAAACCTTTATCTATTTATTAACCAAGGGCATTGATATTGGTATCGTTATACCAACCCTTACTTGCAAGTATCATCCATTGCCAACCATTTATAGGTTTAAGGGGACTTTCAAATGCCCTTCCATTTACCATATTAAACCACTCAGTAAACCACTTAGGAGACTTTTATATTCCCCACTAGCATAACCAATTAGCCTTTATCCTTTATCCTTTCCAAACCATTTAAACCATGTATAATCCTTTGTTAAGTTTAAAACATGCAAGAGTTCCATTAAAAGAAGAAAATGCAATGAAATCTTTATAAGCATTTTATCAAACACGACATAATATAATCAAAACCAATTCCAATTACCAATAAACCATTCTCACTCAATCCAATTATCCAACGTGATAAACTTATATAATGGTAAACCATAACCAACTATTTAATATCAAAACCCCCAAACCATATTTGAAAGCCAAAATCATGTAATGGTAAAACCATGAAAACACTTATATAAACCATGCCTTTAAGTAAATTAACAATGAGGCAAGAGAACATGCCTTAAACCAAGATGGTGACGGAAAGAAATCACCAAGACAAACCCCAAATTGATCCCTTAGTTGAAACCCTAGCTCCCATTGCTCAAAAGCTTTTGAGAGAATTATGAAGTGTTTATGAAGAGTTTCTAAGTGTTAATGAATAGAATAATAGGGTAAACAACCTCCCAAATAGGTTAGAAGTTGTGGGACCCTATTAAGATAAGTGGAGAAATGTCCAAAATACCCCCACTTAAGGTGCACAAAAATCTTGTCAGAGGGATACGACTGACCCTCATGAGTCTTTCCCTCCCACTACGATCGGTATCCACTACCCGTATTATGAACCTCCACCCTTGGACAAAACATTGTCCAATATATGACTCATCCAAACAAGTCATAACCACAACATATGATCTGTATCCATGACCCATATCCCTGGCGAAATAAAATACCCTGAGGATTGAACACCGCCTACCATACGAGTCCCTTGTATGATTCATACCCTGGATTACGACTCAAGGTGAACCACTTGTCCTCAGATCTAACCTAAGTAACTAAATCTAAGATTAAGCTAGGGAACCAAATGATTTGTAACCACCAATATGACCTATACCCCTAAGTCGTATCCATTCCAATAACACAAATCCATCCCACCAACCAACACTAGTCAGTATACGACCAAACCATACCATCCATACCCCAACATACGACTCATACCCATGAGTCATATTGGGTCCAGAGATTAAAACTTTAGGAAATTTTCTAAGGTCCAGAAACCTGGTTGTTTCAGTCCCCCAACTAGGAACATTCATCCTCGAATGATAGACTAGGTAGGGGTAACCATACGCTATAGTCATTTGCATTATATTACCAAACATATTCCTAATCTTTAACAAAGTTCAAAAATAAATAGGCAAAGATATAAATCGTTTCTTTAACAAACTCTAAAAAAAAAGATGTATTGAAGACACATACCTTCCATATGAATCCCAAAAGCAAAAAAATACAGATATTTGGACCTACATAATGATTATGACCTAAAAACTGAGTGAATAGAGACTCATTCATAAATAATTATTGATTGGAGTTCATGTCTTCTTCCGATTCTTAAGTAGCTTCTTCTACCGTATGGTTCCACCAAAGAACCTTAACTGAAGCAACATCATGGGTCTACAACAGACGAGCCTACCTATCTAAGATCTCAACTGGTACTTCTTCATAAGATAAAAAATCAGTGATACCTAGTCCCTCCAAAGAAATAATCGATGAAGGATCACTAATGCACTTCCTCAACATGGAAACATGAAAGAACGGATAAAGCAACCTCAATCTAGAAGGAAACTCTAACACAAAAGAAATATTACCAATATTCTGCAAAATCTTATAAGGACCCATATACTGGGGACTGAGATTACCCTTCTTGCCAAACTACACTACTTCCTTCATGGGATATACCTTGAGGAAAACCTTATCCCCAAACTCAAACTCTAAGTCTCTATGCCTAAAATCCATATAGGGCATTTGGCAACTTTGGGCAGCCTTAAGCCTATCCCGAATCACCTTAACTTTCTCTATAGCATGGTAAAACCAAGTCGTGACTAAACATGTCTGCCTCACCAAGATCAAACTAATCAATAGGAAATCTACAACTCCTACCATACAATACCTCAGAAGGGGTAATACTAATACTAAAATGATAGCTATTGTTGTAAGCAAACTCCACCAAAGGTAGATGCTCAACCCAATTACCACCTTAATCAATCACACAGTCCTAAAAAATATCCTCCAATGTTTGAATAGTTCTCTCTTATAGCCCATCCATCTATGGATGAAAAGTAGTACTCAGACTTATTGTAAGACCCCACAAAATCCTAATCTTGATTCAATCCTGTAAAATCTAGTAAGGGGTCCCAGACTAGAAAGATTCAGCAAAGTATTCATACTTAGAGTTATTTGAGCCTTCGTAAGTTGGTGATACCTGTCATGAACCTTATGACCGTTAAATATCGATTATTAGGTTAATTCATGATCAGGAATGTCAGTAGGTCTTCTCAAACAAGTTTTGGATTTTTTAGACTTCATTTGAAACATATTTGAAAGCTCAAACCAGTGGATCGATGAGATCTCGATGCACCGTGTCACCTATCGCATCGATGAGTATTTTTCCCCAACTTCCAGTGTAGATTCTAGTGAACCGATGCGAACTCGATGTGGCACATTGGCTATCGTGTCGATGTCGATGATGCAGTGCGTTGGTCTGTGTATCACTAAATCAGTTTTCAATCATTAAGAAAATGCTTCCCCAAAGGTAATTAGGTCTTTTTCCACCTTATGTAAGCCCCTAAAGCAAGAGATTAAGCCCCTTTAAAAGCAAAATCCATTCATCTTTCTCAAAATTTCTCAAGAAGCAAACCCTAGGACCTCTAATTCAAGATTCATCCTTCGAGAACACTCCATCACTCTTTGCAAATTTTAATATCAAGGTATATGAAGTATTCATCCAAGGGTTTCCTTCCACCCTTGGAGTACAAAAACCTTTTTTTAAAATACAAGTAAATTGATTTCATGGATTTTATGTTAGATCTTGAATGTATTAATGATTATGATATTAATGGTGATCTAAGTCCACGATTTATCCCAAGTTTCATGAAAATTAGTTAATTGTGAATTGAATTTTGTGAACTATATGTCGAACTCTTGAATTTGCAAGTTGAATGTAGAATCCATGATATTACTACATGTTTATTGATATGTGAAATACCTATGCTCCCCAAGTGTTTGTCAAAATGCTTATGTGATTTGACTAGTCCAAGCAAACACGTTATTGTGTGATTTCAATCATGCACAAGCTCATGTATCTCAAGTGTTTAACAAAAATGTCTAAGTGAATGTATTATCAGCAAGCTAGTGCCATTATGCTACTAAAGTTATGTAGTGATTTACTTTTCATGTAATTGAGCCCTGGGTATTTAATACATAACAATTTAGCTGTATATCTAGAGCCAGTGTCAGTTTTAGAATAGTATTAGTCATATCATGATCAGTAGTTCAATATTCAGCTCAGACCTCAATAAATTCAGTCAGTTAATAGAATTTAGTAGTAATTCGCCAGTCAATGAAACTCAGTGAATTGAGTTTAGTTTAGTTAGATAGTATCAGTCACTAACAGATCAGTCCAGCCTATCATAATTTAAAATTCAGTCCAGTATCTATTCAGTTGGGAGTAGGATTCAGCATCGAGTGAACCCAAGGATGGGGACTCACTTGAAGCAGTCTTTGTGTTCCAAAACTACGTAGCCAGCGTAGGTTAAGACATCAACCTGCCAGTTAAGGGTTGATGAGGTGTCCTACTTTCCAGTCGAGGGTACCACCATTCTCATTTAGAGTACCTTCCAGATTGACGGTGACTCTTCAGCTTGTCTTTACCCGTGGCACAGTACTGACACCCTTCCAGGTGGGGTTACAGGTTGGACCCTAATCAGTTCAAAAAGGGGCATATCATTTAGATGATTACCTCTCACAATCTCAATTTTAGTTTTCAAAATAGAACTCAGTTCAATTCTACAGAAATCAGGACTGTTAGACACAATCACTCAGTATAGTATGGAACTCAGAATAGTTTCACAGAATTAGAAATGTGAGATACAGTCACTTAGATAAAAGTAATACATTATTAGTAAACTGAGATATCAGCAAATCAGTAATTCAGAACTCAGTATCCAGTGTTACCACGACCTCTGTTATAGTTAACGTATTTATACATGTACTCTCACTTAGTTATACCGATGTTATTCAATCAGTATTGTTCATGCATATGAACCCATGAATCTCAGCCTACCTCACTTAGTATACCAATACATTCAAAGTACTGACACATACCATTCTTTTACGTTATGATGTCTTATATCATAGGTTCAGATGCACGGGCTCCCAATCATACTTAATAGCCCAATCCATCAGCAGTAGACTAGTGGTGAGTCCTCATTATTCAAGGATAGATTTATTATTCCAGTATTTCAATACTTAGTTTATTTTAATAGTCGGAGTTAGTTGGGGACTTGTCCCATCAACTTCTTATTTCAGATAGTTAGAGGCTTTTCAGACTATAGTATTTATAGACAGATGTTTAGTTTTGGTATTGATGTAATGTACTCAGTATTTATTTATAGTTTTGAACCTTATGGAAAGTTTTTGCCCAATTTCTACACAATTATAGTATTATTATTCAGTTATTGCAGTAGGTACCAGTCATGGGTTAGCTTGTGGTCCCTTGGAATTATGAGCATCGTTTAACATCCTGGGAATAGAATCGGGGTGTTACAAACTTGGTATCAGATCCTAATCTTCAATAGAGTCCTAGAGAGTTTGGAAGCTGCATCTAGTAGAGTCTTGTGTATGGGTGTGCTGGGCGTCACACTTATGGACAGGAGGCTATTAGATGTTTTAGGAAAAGTTTCATTTCTTTCAGTATTCATGTCGTGCGAGTGAGAATGAGCTCTATTTAATCTCTCAGACTAATCCAAAGTTTCTCTTTCATTTATAGAAAATGCCTCCAAAGAGGACTAAGAGAAGAGGAATGGGAGAACAGCCAGCACCTCAGCCCATCCAGCCAGATCCCCTGGATGAACTTGTCTCCCACACTGAATTCAGAGCAACTTTCACCACTCTATATCATTCTGTGGCAGCCCAGAATGAATGCCCAGTTGTTATTTTGTCCAACCCAATAGCCAATACTGCTGCATCCAGGATTCAAGACTTCACCCGAATAAACTCTCCATCTTTTATTAGGTCTAATTCAGATGAGGACCCTCAGAAATTTCTTGATCACGTGCAAAAAGTTATAAATATTATAGGGGTGACAGTAAGTGAGAGTGCTAAGTTAGCTGCATATCAGTTAAAGGATGTGGCTCACTCATAGTTTAAATATTGGAAAGAAAAAAGGGCCACAGATGCAGGGCCTATGGAGTGGGACGAGTTTGCCACTGCTTTTCTAGATAGGTTCTTCCCATTGGAGTTGAGGGAAGCGAAGTTTCTAGAATTTATTAACCTGAAGCATGGCAACATGATAGTGAAAGAGTATTCTCTCACGTTTACTCAATTAGCTAGATACGTTCCTCATATGGTAGCAGATAGCAGATCTAAGATGAGTAAGTTTGTGTCTGGTGAGTCTAATAGTATGGTCAAGGAGTGTAG
Source organism: Capsicum baccatum var. pendulum (assembly GCA_030864225.1). Taxonomy (NCBI): domain Eukaryota; kingdom Viridiplantae; phylum Streptophyta; class Magnoliopsida; order Solanales; family Solanaceae; genus Capsicum; species Capsicum baccatum. The sequence goes on along the minus strand of CM061556.1, from coordinate 178,874,942 downwards.
GACCGCTATGTTGATTATAGAGATGAACATATCCAGGCTCATAGTCCATGCTCAATAGATAGAGGAGGCTAAGAATAGGGAAAAGGAGAGGGAGAATAAGAAAGCGAGAACAGGTAGTTTCAACTTTGCTTAGCCTAAGTAAGAGAGTAGGAATCATTCTCAGTTCTGCCTGAAATCCTCAGTTCTAACTCCATCCTCAGCCAGTGCTCCAGTGCCAAAATTCAGGGACGACAACAGAGATAGGGCACCAGGCCCTAAACCTCAGGAAAGTGTCAGCAATGCCTGAACCAATTTTCTTTGCCAGAAATATGGCAGAAACCACCAGGGTATCTGCAGGGCTGGCAGTGATGTGTATTTCGAGTGTGGCAAGCTAGGCCATAGAGTCATAGATTATCCTCAGTCAGGTTCCTAGGGTCAGCATAACCGTCTCTCAGCTCTATTCGGTCGTCCGAATTAGTAGGGTGCCGTCTCCAGTGCTAGCACTGGACAACATCTAAACAAACTCTATGTCGTTGAGTACCAATAGGATCAGGAAAATTCTTTTGATGTGATCATTGGTTCATTACAAGTTTATCATTTGCATATTTATGCTTTTCTGGATCCAGGAGCTTCTTTGTCTTTTGTAAATCCCTATATAGTTGTTGACTTCGAAGTCAATCCCAAAATTCTAGCATAGTCTTTCTCAGTCTCTATCTCAGTGGGTAAATTTATCATATCCCAACGGGTATACAGGAACTGTTCGGTTATGGTATTTTTGAAAGTCACTTTAACAGACTTAGTCGAATTAGAGATTACCAATTTTGATGTCATTCTCGGCATAGATTGGATTCATTCCACTATGCCTCAGTCGACTGTAGAAACAGAATTGTCCAGTTTCAGTTTCCAAATGAGCTCATCCTAGAGTGGAAGGGTAGCACTTCAGTACTCAGGGGTCAGCTTGTTTCCTATCTTAGGGCAAGGAAAATAATATCTAAGCGATGTTTCTACCATCTTGTTTGAGTCCATGACTCTAGATCAGAAACCCCTACTCTTGAGTCAGTATCAGTAGCATGTGAATTCCTAGATGTATTTCCCAAAGATCTTCCTGGAATTCCTCCCAAAAGGAAAATCGACTTTAAAATAGACCTTCTTCTAGATACTCAACCTATCTCTATCCTTCCATACAGAATGGCTCCAGCAGAACTCAAAGAATTAAAAGAATAGTTAAAGGATCTTCTAAATAAGTGATTCATCAGACCCAGTGTGTCCCTGTGGGTGTCACCAATTTTATTCATGCGTAAGAAAGATAGTTCCCTCAGAATGTGTATTGACTACCGTTAGTTAAATAAAGTCATGCTCAAGAACAAGTATCCACTTCCCAAAATTGATGACTTGTTTGACCAACTTCAGGGTGCCAGTTACTTTTATAAGATAGACCTTTGATCAAGTTATCATAATCTTAGAGTTAGAGAATGTGACATCCCAAAAATAGCTTTCAAAACTTGGTATGGTCACTTCAAATTTTTAGTCATGTCCTTTAGTCTTACCAATGCCCTAGCAACTTTCATGGACTTGATGAACAATGTGTTCAAGTAGTACTTGGACATGTTCATCATAACCTTTATAGATGATATCCTTGTCTACTCCCGCAGTGAGCGTGATCATGCAGACTATCTTAGAATAGTATTGAAGGCCCTCAGAAACCATCAGTTATTTGCTAAATTTAGTAAGTGCAAATTTTTACTACGGTCAGTAGCTTTCCTCGGCCATATTATTTTTAGTGATGGCATTAGAGTTGATCCCTAAAATACCAAAGCAGTAAGAAACTATCCCAGACCTATCTCTCCATTAGATATTCAGAGTTTCTTGGGCTTGGCCGGCTGGATGGTTTGTTAAGGGATTTTCGTCTATTGCATTCCCCATGTCCAGATTGACTCAAAATAAAGTCAATTTTTAGTGGTCAGATTCTTGCGAGAAGAGTTTTCAGGAGTTGAAGACTCGACTCACCTCAGCCCCAGTTCTTACCTTGACAGATAGTTTAGATGACTTTGTTGTGTATTGTGATGCATCCAAAGTAGGTTTAGGTTGTGTCCTCATGCATAGAGGTAAGGTGATAGCCTATGACTCTAGAAGCTTAAACCCCATGAAAAGAACTATCCAACTCATGATCTTGAGTTAGAAACAATAGTATTTGCCTTAAAGATTTGAAGGTACTATTTGATGGAGTGCACGTTGATGTGTTCACTGACCATAAGAGCCTGTAGTATGTATTCTCTTAGAAAGACCTAAACCTTTGTCAAAAAGGGTGGTTGGAGTTGTTGAAAGACTACGACATGAGTGTTCTATATCATCTGGGTAAAGCCAATATAGCGTTGATGCTCTAAGTAGGATGTCTATAGGTAGTGTTGCTCACATGGAAAATGATAAGAAGAAGTTAGCTTAGGAAGTTCATCAACTTGTCTGACTAAGTGTCCGCTTAGTCGATTTAGCAGAAGGTAGTGTATGGGTGCAGATTTAAAATCATCTCTGGTTTTTTAGGTTAATGAAAAGCAGGATAGGGATATCAGTCTAGTTAAGTTGAAAGAATCAGTCAGAGATCAGAAGATAGAGGTTTTCTTCCAAGGAGAGATGGTGTATTACATTATCAGGGTCGGCTATGTGTGCCAGGTATAGATGACCTAATACAGCGGATTCTTACAAAAGCGCATGGTGCGTATTATTCTATTAATCCAGGGGCCACTAAGATGTACCTTGATTTGTGGGAGATCTAATGGTGGAGTGGGATAAAGAGAGACTTTGTAGAGTTTGCAGCTAAGTGCTCGACATGTCAGTAGGTTAAGATTGAGCACCAAAAACCTAGTGGGTCTATGTAGGAGTTTGGTATTCCTACTTGGAAGTGGGAAGAGGTGAACATGGATTTTGTAATGGGTTTTCCTCATACTCGTATCAACACGATTCAGCTTAGGTCATTGTAGATAGAATAACCAAATCAGCTTATTTCCTACCAGTCTATACCTCTTATTCAACCGAGGACTATGCCAAACTCTATGTCAAAGAGTTGGTAAATTGCACAGAGTTTCGTTGTCCATAATATTAGATAGAGGTACTTAGTTTACCTCTCATTTTTGGAAATCCTTCCAAAAGGGTTTTGGTACCTAAGTCCACCTCAGTATAGCCTTTCACCCTCAGACCGATGGTCAAGCAGAAAGGACTATTTAGACTTTAGAGGATATGTTGCGAGTGTGTGTGATAGACTTTAAAGGTATGGGATGACCACTTGCCTTTGATTGAGTTTGCATATAACAACACCTATCACTCAACCATTCAAATGGCTTTATTTGAGGCACTCTATTGAAGGAGATGTAAGTCTCCCATTGGTTGGTTTAGAGTGAGAGAGGGTGTAGTGGTAGGGACGGACTTGGTTCTTGACACCTTAGAAAAAGTCCAATTGATTAGGGAGAGGCTTAAGACAGCTCAGAACTAACAGAAATCATACGCAGATGTACGCAGAAAAGATCTCAAGTTTGAGATTGGTGACTCTGTGTATCTGAAAATCTCTCCTATAAAAGGAGTGATGAGGTTTGGCAAAAAGGGGAAGCTCAGTCCCCAATATGTCGATCCTTACAGAATTTTCAGCCGTTTCAAAAATGTAGCTTACAAGCTTGAGTTGCCTTCAGATTTAGCTTCAGTCCATCAGTGTTCCATGTCTCCTTGCTAAAGAAATGCATAGGTGACCCAACAGTTATAGTCCCTGTAGGGAGTATAGACGTTTAGAACAGCCTCCCTTATGAGGGGATTTAAGTTAAAATCCTTGATTATGAAATTCGCAGACTGAGGAATAAAAAGGTCCCTCTAGTCAAAGTTTTTTGGCAGAATCAGTCCGTTGAGGGAGCTACTTGGGAAGCAGAAGCAGATATGTGAACCAAGTATCCTCACCTCTTCTCCGAAAACTCAGACTCAGCCCAAAGTAATAGTTTTTCCTTGAACTTACTCAGTTCCATGCTCAGATTTTCCTGTATAGACTTGGTACCAGGTACCATTGCATATTCAGTTGTGACTTCATGCATTAGATAAGTATGTTCAGCATGAGAAATTCAGCTTATTAGCAATCCCAGTCATGAATTCATGAATCATGTTCAGCTATGTACTCATGCATCAGATATGCATGTTCAGTATGAAATTTCAGCATATCAGTAGTGTCAGTTATGAAATCATGTTGCAGTTGTGCATATCCAGTATCTAAATTCAGTCTATCAGTATTCCCAGCTTAGTCAGTCTCATTCGAGGACGAATGGTCCCAAGGGGGAGATATTGTAAGATCCCACAAAATCCTAAGCTTGATTTAGTCCTATAAAAGCTAGTAAGGGGTCCCAAACATAGAAAAAATCAGCTAAGTGTTCATACTAAAAGTTATTTTAGCCTTAGTAAGTTGGCGATCCTTTTTCACGACCCTTATGAACTTTAAATATCGATTTTTAGGTTAATTCAAATGTCAGTAGGTGTTCTCAAACAAGTTGTGGATTTTTCGGACTTTGTTTGAAACATATTTGAAAACTCAAACTAGTGGATCGACGCGATCTCGACGTGCCTCATCACCCATCACGTCGATGAGTATTTTTCCCCAGCTCCCAGTGAAAATTCCAGTGAATCGAAGTGGACTCGATGCAACGTATGGGCTATCGTGTTGATGTCGATGATACGGTGTGTCGGTTTGCGCATCGCTAAATTAGTTTTCAGTTATTAAAAAGTCACATCCTTAGGGGTAATTAGGTCATCTCCCACCTTATGTTAGTCCCCAAAATATGAGATTAAGCCCCTTTAGAGGCAAAATCCATTCATCTTGCCCAAAATTTCTCAAGAAGCAAACCCTAGGAGCTCTAATTCAAGATTCAGCCTTCAAGAACACTCCATTATTCTTTACAAATTTGAATACCAAGGTATGTGAAGTGTTCATCCAAGGGTTTCCTTCCACCCTTGGAGTTCAAAAAACTCTTTTAAAAATACAAGTGAATTGATTTCATGGATTTCATGTTGGATATTGAATGTATTAATGATTATGATATTAATGGTGATTTAATTCCATGATTTGTCCCAAGTTTCATGAAAAGTAGTTAATTGTGAATTGAATTTTGTGAACTACATGTCGAACTCTTGAATTTACAAGTTGAATGTAGAATCCATGATATTACTACATGTTTATTGATATGTGAAATACCCATGCTCCCCAAGTGTTTGTCAAAATGCATATGTGATTTGACTAGTCCAAGCATAACATGTTATTGTGTGATTTCAATCATACACAAGCTCATGTATATCAAGTGTTTGACAAAAATGTCTAAGTGAATGTATTATCAGCAAGCAAGTACCATTATGCTACTAAAGTAATGCAGTGATTTACTTTTCATGTTATCGAGTCCTAGGGGTATTTAATACCCGATAATTTAGCTGTATATCTAGAGCCAGTGTGAGTTTTAGAATAGTATCAGTCATATCACGATCAGTAGTTTAGTATTTAGCTCAAACCTCAGTAAATTCAGTCAGTTACCAGAATTCAGTAGTATTCCGTCAGTCAATGAAACTCAGTGAACTCAGTTCAGTTCAGTTAGATAGTATGAATCAGTAACAGATCATACCAGCCTAACATAGTTTAGAATTTAGTCCATTATCTATTCAGTTAGGAGTAGGATTCAGCACCGAGTGAACCCAAGAATAGAGACTCACCTGCCAGTAGAGGGTGTGATCCTTAGAAGCAGTCGTTGTGTCCCAGAACTATGTAACCAACGTAGGTTGAGACATCAACCTGCTAGTTGAGGGTTGATGAGGTGTCCTACCTGCCAGTTAAGGGTACTACCATTCTCATTTAGAGAACCTGCCAGATTAAGGGGGACTTTTCAGCTTGTCTTTACCCATGACAGGGTACTGACACCCTTCCAGCTGGGGTTATAGGTTGGACCCCAATTAGTTCAGAGAAGGGTATGTCAGTTAGATGATTACTTCCCACAGTCTCAGTTTTAGTCTTCAGAATAGAACTCAGTCCAGTTCTACAGAAATCATGATTGTCAGACACAGTCATTCAGTTCAGTACGAAACTTAGAATTGCTCTGCAGAATCAGGACTATCTGATGCAGTCACTCAGTTAGCAGTAATACTGTATTAGTAAACTCAGATATCAGCAAATAAATAATTCAGAACTCAGTATCTAGTATTATCATGACCTTACTTACAATTCACGTATTTATGTATGTACTCCCATTCAGTTATACTTATGTTATTCAGTCAGTATTGTTCATGCATATGAACCCATGCATCCCAGCCTACCTCACTTAGCATACTAGTACATTCAAAGTACTGATGCATACCTTGCTTTTGAGCTATGATATCTTATATTATAGGTTCAGATGCACGGGATCCCGATCATACTTAGCATTCCAATCCATCAGCAGCAGACTAGTGGTGAGTCCTTATTGTTCGAGGATAGATTTATTATTCTAGTATTTCAGTACTTAGTTCATTTCAGTAGTCCGAGTTAGTTGGGAACTTGTCCCATCAACTCCTTCTTTTAGATAGTTAGACGCTTTTCAGACTAGAGTATTTATAGATAGATGATCAGTTTTGGTATTGATGTACCGTACTTAGTATTTAGTTACAGTTTTGAACCTTATGGTAAGTTTTTACCTAATTTCCATATAATTACAGTATTATTCAGTTATTGCAGTAGGTACCAGTCATGGGTTAGCTTGTGGTCCCTCAGGATTATGAGCATTGTGTAGCGTCCGAGGTACAGACTCAAGGCATTACACTCACCTTAGTCCCCAACCCTCTCTGAAAAGACCGCCAGAAGTGAGACATAAACTGTGTGTCACTATCATAAATAATTGAAAAAGGCACCCTATGCAGCTTCACAATCTCCTGAAGATACAGCTTCGCATAATCTTCCGTTGAGAAAGTAGTCCGCACTGTAAAAACCTACACAGACTTAGTCATCCTATCCACGATGACCTAAATTAAATCATATTGACTCTAAGATCGAGGATGACTGATAACAAAGTCCATATTAATCACTTCCCACTTTTATTTGAGCAAATCAATTTCTTGATACAACCCTCCTGACCTCATGTGCTCAACCTTAACCTATTGACACACCATGCACTTGGATACGAAATCAGTCACATCCATCTTCATGCCATTTCACCAATAGATCTCCTTAAGATCATGATACATCTTAGTCGAGCCGGGATGAACAACATAGTGTGACTCATGCACCTCAGCCAAAATATTTTGCCGCAGACCATCGACATCAGGAACACGTAACCTCCCCTGGTACCATAAAGTACCATCACCACTGATCTCAAACACCACTACCTTTTGCCCACTAATGTCACTCTTGATTATCATCAAGATAGGATCCATCACTTGTTTCTCCTTAATCTCCACACCAAGAGACGATCGAACAACTTCTTGAACCATCACACCACCATCTCTGGAGTCCAGGAGGCAAACTCCAAGATTCGCCAAGCGGTGAATATCCTTCACCAATTTCGACTTCCCTTACTCCACATGATCTAAACTCCCCTTGGATACTCTGGTAAAAGCATCAGCAACCACATTAGCCTTACCTGGGTAATAGTGAAGACTCATATCATAATCTTTGAAAAGCTCAAGCCATCTTCTCTTCCTTAGATTAAGATCTCTTTGGGTAAGCACATATTGTAGAATCGTATGATCAGAAAAGATATCCACGTGTAAGCCATACAAATAATGTTGTCATGTTTTCAAAGCAAACATAACCCCCAACAACTCCAAATCATGAGTAGGATAATTCGTCTTATGTACCTTCAACTTCCTTGAAGCATAGGCAATCATCTTTTCATGCTGCATCAACACACAACCAAGACCTACCTGTGATGCATCACAATAAACCACAAACCTCTCATTGTCTTCCGACCAAGTCAGAATTAGAGCGGAAGTTAACATATCCTTAAAATTCTTGAAACTCCCTTCTCAAGCATCTGACCAAGAAAACTTGACCTTCTTTTGAGTTAACTTAGTCAAAGGAGCAGCTACCAACGAAAATCTTTCCACAAACGGCCTCTAATACCCGGCTAAACCCAAGAAACTCCAAATGTCGGATGGAGTCGTAGGTCTAGGCTACCTTTTCACCACAACAACCTTCTGCGGATCCACCATGATCCCTTTACTAGAAATAATATGACCCAAGAAAGTTACAGAGTTCAACCAAAACTAACACTTGGAGAACATAGAATACAACCATTGTTTCCTTAAGGTCTGCAACACCATACGGAGGTGATTAGCATAATACTTTTCGCATAAACCAGAATATCAATGAACACAATAATTGAGAGATCTAAATACTGAAAGAAAACTCTATTCATCAAATACATAAACACCGCTGAAGCATTAGTCAACCCAAATGACATCACAAAAAAACTCAAAATGCCCATACCAAGTACGAAATGTTGTTAAAGGGATATCCCCCTCCCTGTTCTTTAGCTGATGGTACCCAGGCTGAAGATATATCTTGGAAAAGAACTTGGCACCTTTGAAACTGGTCAAAGAGATCATCTATCCTTGGAAGAGGATATTGTTCTTGAATGTCACCTTGTTCATTTTCCCAAAGTCGATGCACATCCAAAGAGAAGCGTCCTTCTTGCACATAAACAACATCGGTGCACCCATAGGAGATACTCTAGGATGAATAAACCCTTTATTAAGAAGATCTTTAAGTTGCTCCTTGAGTTCCCTCAACTCAGCCAGAGCCATTCTACACGAAGGAATAGAAATTAGACGAGTATCCAAAATTAGATCAATACAAAATTCTATTTCCCTATCCATAGGAACACCAGGAAGATCATCCGAAAAGACCCTTAAAAACACATTAACCATAGGAACTGACTGAAAAGAAGGACCTTCCGAGTTAGAATCTTTAACTCAAACCATGTGATAAAGACAACCTTTAGATATTAACCTCTGAGCTCTAAGCTAATAAATAAACCTCTCCTTAGGAGCTAAGAAAATACCCTCCCATTTTATAACTGGCTCACCTGGGAACCTAAAGATAACCCTACGGGTTTGACAATCCAAGGATGCATAATAAAAGTGTAACCATAGCATACGATCTGTATCCATGACCGTATCCCCAGAAGAATAAAATACAAAGAGGATTGAACACTGCATACCATAAGAGTCCTTGGTATAATTTGTACCTTGGCTTAAGACTCATGGTAATCCACTCGTACTCAAATCCAGCCTAAGTAACCAAGTCTAAGAATAAGTTAAGGAACCAAACTATCCATAATCACCAATACGAACCGTAACCCTAAGTTGTATCCATTCCAATAACCAAAATCCATCCCAACAACCAACACTAGTCAGTATACGACTGAATCATACCATCCGTACCCCAACATATGGTTCATACCTATGAGTTATATTGGGTCCAGAGACCAAACTTCCAAGAACTTTTCTAAGGTTCAGAAACTAGGGTGTTTCACCACCCCTTTTGCCTAACCATAAAGAACATAGAACACCTAGAAACAACTAAAATCCAAATTTATAAAAAGATAGAAAGATAATAAAATCAAGGATAACTAAGAGTGTCAACATTAATACCTAATCCACAGTATTATTCACAAAGCCTCTATAATTCAAAAAACTATCTAGGTCGGGACATGCCCTCAACTCTAATAATGACAATGACAAAGATAATGTTAATGTGAACTCTTCAATTCTAGTTTATGAAAGAAAATTGATGAAATAACCAAGTCTTCTGGAGAATCAAAGATCATAACTTCACTACCACTAATTGATGAACCAAACCAATCCATCTAACACTGTACGGTAAAAGTAAAAATATCTCTAATGTCTACATCATATGGGGATACAACATTTAGAGACAGTTAGTAGGTTGACCACTCAGAAGAAACTAAGGGATAGAGGAAAACATAATGCCAAGTCATATTCTTTTCAAACCCACTGTACATGTTCACATACATGTATAAATATATAATAGATGCTGGGATAGAGAATAAAGTTTAGCATGATAGTAAAATATTATCTTGGACTATGTAGCTTAACCATCATAAATAGGCACCCATGGGTTATATGGGTTTAGCTCCCCCTACTGAAAGGGCTCAGTACATGTTAGCCGTATGACTGGAGGTATCAAGGAAGATCACGGAATGCCCTGACCCCCATCAATCCAGATTACAATTATATATCAATAGAGTGAATTGTACACAAGATCATCAAGACCAAACCTTATGTCGGCAAATATGAGTTTCCAATATAAATCATCCAAGACCCATACCTTCACGGCTTAGCTACATAACCCCTACTAAGCCTAATTTAAAAAAAGTTTCACATAACCCTTTTATTAACCAAAGAATCAACTGTTAAGGCACACCACGAGCATCGTCATACACTTACACTTACAAGCTTATCTCTATGCCATAACAATCACATTAACTTGGGGGAATGCCTCAACCCCCTTTGTTCACTAAATCAACCATAGTTAACAAGTCCTTCAAAATCCATATTCATTGTTTAACCATTTATGCAATGCAATAACATAGGTAAGTAAGTCAAACCAAGTGAAAATTCCATAATTCAAAGCTATTTATACAAGTGGGTTGAGGGAACACAACTATTCAAAACCAACTTTCAGGTTTAAAACATCAATTTGGGGGAAAACCTTGACCCTCATTCCAAATCCCACACCATGAACCCTATTAGTTCAAAACATCAATTTCAAGAAACGAGTAATATATCAAAACCATGGGAAAATAATTTAAGAATTAATCATTCCAAAACCCTCAATCATATCAAAAACCACATTAAATCCATACAATTTAACTATTTAAAATACATATTTTTTATGAAATAAGAGTTGGAAAAGAGTAACATGCCTAAAATAACAAGATTTAGGAGAGAAATCAACCCTTAAGCCCTTAGATGACCAACTTCTTGGAAACCCTAAGTATCTTGACCTTAGAGAGTTTTGAGAATTTGAGAGGGTGTTTTAAGTGTTAAAGTGATGAAAATAATGTCCCAAGGGTGTTTCATGGTCATAGGTATTAAGTGGGTAAAGAGAAAAATATCCAAAGTGCCTCAACTTAAAAGCTAAAAAAAAATATCGCTAAGTGACTAAGGGTCACTTTACGACTTGTTAGGATTCATTACGACTCATCTCCATTAGTCGTAGTTTAGACAGTAGTTTAAGGATCTTACTCTGGTAACCATACGACTCCCATCCTATGACTCATTAAGAGACCTTATAACTCATAGAGTCCAAGTCATAGTCAAGACAGAATACTTTGGGCATCATACTGGTTTGGCTTCAAATTGGACTATATGACTCATTTTGAGTCTTACGACTCGTAACCTCTTAGTCGTAGCCATAACAGAAACTCTAAGCCAATATATTAGCCAGGCTACGGTTGGGTCCCTAAGACTTATAATGACATATAACGACTCGTTAGAAGAGTCATAGTCTGGGCAGTAAGTTTAAAAGCTCAAATTTTTTTAAGGACCAAAATTTGAGGTGTTATAGGAAAGCTCCACGTTGAAGGGCTTAAATCTGGGGTTTTGACATCATGAGGTAGGTTATAACTTAACTATTTTTAGACTGGGCTGGGTAGTGAATATATATATATATATAAACATGTTATGGGTTTGGGTAATAATCATGGAAATCGTATTTCAATGATGTTATTACTGTTTTGTGCCCGTATTAGGGATTGTATTGTTGTTATTGGTGACTTGAGATGATATTGACTGTGTATTGCCTATGTAGGGGCTTTATCTGATGTTATTGGCCTTGCATATTCAATTGGTTGCTTTTTTTCATGATTGAAATACCCAAGTTGGGGTTAATATGACATGAATGATGACTTACACGCATATTTACTCCAATAGTACATTGCCTATACTAAATCAGTAATGGTTCACATATTGAATAGGGTATTAATGATTGATCCTTGACACTTTTTAGGTATTTCCTACTCTATGTATTTGGAGTTGACCTCATACCTCTTTCTATCTAGTTGGTGTCTTTTTTTGTATTTGGAGACATACTTGTAGTTTTATTTTTGACTCAGTTGTTTTTTTTGCTCGGAGTTGTATGTAGATTGTTCTTACACTGTGACACCAGGTTTTGAGATTGTTTATGGTATCTTTATCATTCAAACTTCTGCTATTATTGTATATGTATGGTCTGACTTTGCTCTTGAAGTCTCTCATTATAACTTATTGTATTTTTTCTTCTTACTTATCACTTTGAGTGATTGACTTACTTATCAAGGCTTATCCGCAATAAGTGTCATTGATCTGGGGTGGCTTTATGCACCTTAATGTTGTCATACTAGATTATTTAACCTTGTTTTAAGGATTTCTCGTGTGCTTAATTTGTTAATGATGATATAATTGAAAATCTAAGAGTTTAAGTATGTGATTAGAATGTTTATGGTGTCTTTCAAACAAGTTTGTACCTAAATTGGTCACTTAGAGTTCAAACAAGAAAACTAGTGTTACTAGCTTGAGCTAGGTGTCTGTCTAGTTGATCGCAATGGATTCTAGTATGTGTAATGAGTTACTAAGGCTATTATTGTGTAATTATGTATGGAAAACTTGTTTATAATAGTTAAGGTTCAAACGAATCAAGCCAAGAGTCAAAACAATAAGCTAAAGATTTAAACGACGACACTAGTTCTTAGCTTGAGTTTCTAGTTCACCGTTCTTGATGTTGTGTTGTTTTGAGCACTAATCCATGGTGATTGATGCTATCAGAAGCTTGGTGAGTTGATTATGGTGATATATGGAGGATAGAAAAGTTTTAAATCAAGTTTAAACACCAAAAGTCTTGGGATAGAAAATAAATACACAAACAAAGTGTAGACGTCAAAATGGTTTTCCAATGAAACCTCGCAATAGAGGGGCGCTGCGACCCCTACTTGACTAAGGTTTTTACGCTACCCCTACTTGAATGGAATGACCAGCGCTGACTGGACTTACCAGCACACCATGACCCCTACTTGAATGGACTGGCCAGCGCGTCACGACCCTTATTCCCATACGGCCAAACTTGAATCCTAAAAATAGGACACTCAAACACTTTGTTAAACACCTTGGACATCTTGGAGACTTAAAGAAGGGCTTAAATACACTTTAAATAGGGTTTTTATCTTTTTATTTTAGTTTGTTCATGGATTATAATATGGATTCATTCATCTTGATTATGATTATGTCCATTAGCAGCTAAATGCCCTCTTTCCAGGATTAAGGCCAAGACCATGATTACAATTGCTTTGAATTGATTTTGTTTGGATTGATTATCATATTTGGTTGCTTATTCACCCTTGGTATCACTATTTTAAGGATTTTTGACCCTTAGAATACATTTACTGTCGTCTTGTGAGCCCCGGGAGGGGGAACGAGAGGATAAAACGTAAGGGTAAATAGAGTAAGGTTCTTATTCTTTTATTAAATAAGGAATTGGAATTAGCAACTAGGATAAGGATATACCTAGAAGCCTTGCTTAGTTCACATGTAGGTTGACATCATAATGCATCTAAATGAATTATTATATCCCCACTCAATGATGTAGTTGTAAAGTCCAGTTAGGTAGAAGGTTCGAGGTTGGAGACCATGATCATACGATAAACCCTGCAAATTAACAACCAAGATAAGTAATCTCACCAATGAAGTTCAGTAGCATAGTATGATTGTTTGTAGTACTTTAACCCTAGATTTTCATCCATTGACTGTCTGAAGTCTTTATTTTTCTGTATTATTTTAGTTTACATTTAGTTTATAAACTTTTAAAACTCTATTAATTACGTTTGCACCAATTTCATCTTAATAGTCAAACTAGAAGTGGATAGTTGTTTAACACAAGTCTATGAAGGATCGATATTCGGCTTTATTTAAGGCCACTGTATTACTTGGTGAGACCAGTCATCATGACCTTAGTTCTTGGATCATGAAAATACCAATTGGGTCTTATTTACATTAATAGAATTTCCTACATCATCTTAACAATGTAATTAGTACAAGCAAATATGATAATATAAATCATGAAAATATCACCTAAAATTCTCTTCTCACAGTTTGATTTTAAGAAGAAAAAATAAATATTCAAATAAAGGCATACCCAGTAAAATCATCTCCCTACTATACAGGGAGTACAAAAATAAGTTACAGTCCTTGGTTATGCGACACCTAAGAGTTCGCTATTATAGCAATTAAAAATGATAAGTATTGACATCATTGTCTCCTTATATGACGATCAATATTTTCTTCTTTAACCCTATATTTATAGCATCACTCACCACAAATGACATAAGAACTTGTAAGTCCATATTTTGTCATCACATACTTAGAGAGACCAAAGGCTTATAGTTGCTACTACATGTACAATAGATACAAAATATATAGAGTAAGAATGTGACCCTGTGCCCTTTGTTCATGTCATATTTGAAGCACCAACAAACCAACAAGAAAATAACACTCAACTATAAGGTGATAAAATTTAGAGTTTTCATGTTGATAACGTATTTTAAAACTAAGCTAAATGATTAACAATATGAACAATAAAAGTAAAGAGAAAGAACTATAGGAGAGAGATTTCTTAGTCATTCAAATATCAGTTGTTTCAAATGTATACAATATGAGATCTTACGCTTCTATTTGTAGTTTATATTAAGGCGTACAAAAGACTGTCATAACATAACATTAAACAATAAGATTATGGGGAGGTTAAAGGGTGTGAGAATTATATCCATAATGGTGTGTGGAGTAATGGAGAATTAACTATACATCATGGAGAAGATGAGTGGGCGTGACTTAATTCTTAAGAGTTATGGACATCCACTATAAACATACTATTTTATAACAGTTTGAGATTTGTTTTTTATGATATATGAAACTTATATTTCAAATTTAATGTTATATGGAGAAGATTTTGATGTTGAATTGTTGAAATTTGAAGTATAATATATTTTATGTTTTTTGGCAAAACAAATTTAGACATATGCATGAAATTTAAGCCAATTTTTACATGCACTTTAAACATGTATGATTGAAATCAAACGTGAATTTTGAGCCTCAATCACGCATATCTAAATTAGCCACAAAAAAAGAATTTATAAAAATAAAATGAATATAAATAAAATATAGATTTTTCAAATGGTGATACTAAGGGATCGTTTGGCCATCTGATGAAAAATCATGCTATGAAATCATAATTTATAATCATGAGACGAATTTGATGTTTTGTTTGGAGATGCAATTTGTACTTTTTATGTTATTTGTTTTCTCATAAACATAAAAATCGTTAAGTTTTTAAAACTACCAATATTATCTCAATTCTTTATATAATCTCACTAAATAAGAAAAAATTTATAATAAAAGTATAATACACTATCACAAAGCTATTCTAAAAAATGAAATATTTATTGATCAAATTTAATTTAATAATAAAGGAAAACTGATCTTGAGTTGTAGTGTAATACTTTTTTTATATAATCCTCTAACATATTACATAATCTCTTCACGTTGAACTTGCATTTCTCGATCAAATGAACAAGAAGACAAACCAACATTGTTACTCTAAATTTGGTCAAAAATAATAAATGGTAAAGTAGGAGTTGGTTTTAGGTAAAACAAATCTTATGTTGGTGGGATTAATGATTAAATGTGACACAAATGATTTAAAAAATAAAATGAATATAAATTTTATTTTACATATGAAATAAATGGTTGGTAGATATAAATGATTATTTTTTTACAATATATAAATTTGTGGGTCAATTTTCATACTAAAATATCTCAAATCGTGATATGAAATCTCAAATCATGTTTTTTGAAGAATTTATGATTTCATCTCATTATATGAAATTAACTTTAAATTACATATGTAAACACTGATTTCATCTCATGATTTTAAATCACGAGATGAAATTGCATATCCAAACACCTACTAAAAATGGATATTTGTGGACTTAACCCTTGTTGCCTTGCGCTGCTTATCCACAACATTTTTTTAATGCTCAAAGGAATAACATCATTGCCATTCGTGATCCCCAAGGAAACTCTTAAACTCTATACTTTGGTTTACTACATTGTCACAATTGTCTATTGTGACTTTTATTTTAAGAATTTTTAGTTGTTAACTTTAGTCCCTTGAGTTTATTAAGTATTATTTTCAGAATTTTTCTTTAGTCCCTAAAGTTAGTTATGCTTAATTACTGTTGGGACAGCTATCTATTGGGAATGATTGTGCCATCTATATGTGTATGAATTTTGCCAACAGAGAACAATGAAGAATATTTTCTGATTCTCCCTTCTCTTTTTCTCTATTCACTGAACATTTCTTCTTCTCTAGTAACAAGAGCATTACTCTTGTTACAAATGGTATCTTAGAGCCAAGTTGCTCCTCCTCCAACGACGGCTTCTTCACCGAAATTCCAAGCTCTGCTAAATGATGTACGAGCTGTTCGAAGCCAACTCTTAGTTTTTGTTGTCAATGTGAGCAAACAATTTGAAACCCTAGAAGCGAATCAGGATCAATTTCATACCTAGCTATCTGAAATTCGAGAAACTAATAAGAAACTGAAGTTATTATCTCGAATTTGGGGCTACCAGCGATTCCTTCTTCTTCGATATCACATTCGGCGGATTCAACTCCTCACGCTACACCTGACAGAACCCAGGGTTCACAGAATAAATTGGATGTGGGTCAACCATCCAACACGAAATCCTCATAAGTTGGAGCTCAAGCTGAGTACACTTCTTCAGTATTCGAGGTAGGTAAGGGTTTTACCTTCTCACCAACTCCACTATTTTCAAGTCCACCCTTATTTTGAAATCCAGTGTATTCATCTCCACCTCCATTGTTACCCAACCCCATAGTTCACACTTCGGAAAATGCTGGCAATCAGAGAACCTTATGACCAAAAATCAATTTCCCAGAGTTCAATGGAATTAATTTAAGGAGCTGGCTAGGAAAATGTGAGAAGTTTTTTGAATTAGATAACATCCCTGAGCAAGAAGAACTTAGCTATGCATCTGTTCACCTGGGTGATAGAGTGGATTTATGGTTTGATAGCTATGTGGTTAATCAAGAGTGAGGGTTATTTGGCAATAATTCTGTACTAAAATTTGTAGGAGGTTTGGTAATATGAGACCACGAGATATTGTGGATGAATTCAACAAGCTTGCGCAGGTGGGAACTGTAGATCAATACCAGGAAAAGTTTGAGGAGTTGGTTGGCTATATGATCATCATTAACCCAATGTTGAATGAAGCTCACTATGTAGCTAGCTACATTAGTGGACTTAAACCAGGGCTGAAACCACTGGTGAAGTTGGCAAATCCATCTACCAATATGGAAGCTTATGAAGCAGCAAAATTATATAAAGAATCATTTCAAGCTCTCATCCCTTTGATTCCTTCTAGATCTTACCAAAGCCCCAATCTAAAACCATTAACTAACACTGTTTACCAAAAAAATCCACAACTCCACATCACAAAACCACCTGCAAATCTACAAGACTAACCTTTGAGGCTTACTTACCCAAACCAAAAACCATAAGTTAGAGCTCATTTCAAACCAAATGTATTACCACTTAACCTAGAAGCATTGAGGGAACAAAGTCTTTGCTATATATGTAAGGATAGGTACTTTACTGGACACCAATGTAAACAAAAAACCTTACATACTATTTAAGGGGTTAAAGTAGAACCTGAGGGAGAACAACCAGAAGAGTTTGTGGATGTACCTGAAACATTGGAAGAGGGAGGGGAAGAACAAGCTGAGATTTCCTTAAATGCCTTATTAGGGCTAAGTTCATACAATAGAAAGAGTTTCACAATTAAAATTGTAGGGTATGTTTGTAAGATGCCAATGACAATACTAATTGATAGTGGTTCAACCCACTCTTTCATTGACCCTTACATTGTTAAGATGCTTAGATTACCCATCACACCAATGAGGAGGTCTATGTGTAATAGTGGCTAATGGTCAAACAATGAGTTGTCAGTATGAGAGTCCCTCCTTTGGGTGGAAAATGCAGGGTGAGGAGTTTAATTTCAAGTTGAGATTGATGAAAGTTAGGAGTTGTGATATGATCCTAGGGATGGATTGCATTGATATGATTGCTCCAGTTATACTACACACAAGACCACACAGCATAAGTTTCATGGTGGATAGGAGAATAATAATATTGTATGGCATGACAGAAAATCATGTAGTTACACATGTGGATACTGAAGCTTTGAAAAGAATACTACAATGTGGTACATGTGAGGTGGTGGCTGAGCTATCTATGGTAAATGTTGGTGTGACTAGCAAAAATCAAGAAACAGTGCATCCTAGTATCCAGAAGTTGCTGAAGATTCATGCCCTTATCTTTCTGGAACCCAAAGAACTACCACCAAAAAGACCTTTTGATCATGTAATCAATCTGATTCCAGGAGCTCAGCCTTTCAATCTCAGGCCTTACAGGTATTCTTATGATCAGAAGAATGCCATAGAATCTATAATCAATGATATGCTTAAGGCCTCAATAGTTATACCTAGTCAATCCCCTTTTGTATCCCCAGCCTTGTTGGTTAAAAAGAAGGACTCTACCTGGAGACTCTATGTTGATTATAGGAGAGTGAATAATCTTACTGTTAAGAATAAATACCCTATACCTATGATTGATGATCAGTTAGATGAGTTATTTGGAGATAATGTGTTTTCTAAGGTGGATTTAAGGACTGGTTACCATTAAGTGAGAATGAAGTTAGGGGAAGAGCATAAAACAGCTTTTAGAACCCATTATGGTTTATAGGAATTCAGAGTCATGCCTTTTGGTTTAACCAATGCCCCTGCTACCTTCCAATCCTTGATGAATACTATTTTTAAGGATCAAATGAGAAAATTCATACTAGTGTTTTTTGATGATATACTAGTATATAGTAAATCTATGGAAGAACATATCAAGCTCCTGGAAATTATGTTGAAACTATTAAAGCAAAACAAGCTCTTTGCCAGGTTGAGCAAATGTAACTTTGGTCACTCTCAGGTTGAGTATTTAGGGTACGTAATTAATGGTGCAGGAGTGAGTACTGATCAGTCTAAAGTTACAGCAATGGTGGACTGGCCACAACCTAAAGTAGTGAAGGAGTTAAGAGGTTTCTTAGGGCTCACTGGGTACTACAGAAAATTTGTTAAGGGGTATGCATATTGGAGTAAACCACTAACTAATTTACTGAAGAAAGAAGAATTCCAGTGGACTGAAGAAGCTACTAAAACTTTTGAGGAATTAAAAAGAGCTATGACCAGTACCCCCGTACTAGCACTACCCGATTTTACTAAGGTTTTTATTTTAGAAGTAGATACTTGCAACACTAGGATTAGAGCTGTTTTAATGCAAGATAAGAGGCCAGTAGCTTTCATAAGTCAAGCCCTGCGTAAAAAGCATTTGGGCATGTCCACCTATGAGAAAGAGTTGATTGCTCTATTACAAGCTATCGACAAATGGAGACACTACCTCCACCCGCAACACTTTATTATAAAAACTGACTATTTTAGCTTAAAGTTTTTGCAGGAACAGAGAATCACCACCTCTCTACAGCACAAAGGCTTGACTAAGCTCATGGGCTTAAGTTTTGAAATTCAATACAAGAAAGGAGTAGAAAATGTTGTTGCTAATGCACTGTCTAGAAAGCTAGATCAACAAGCTGAAAATGATAATCCCAAAGGGTTGATTCAAACTAAGAGTGATACTTCACAGTGTCTATTAATCTCACAGCTGCAACCCAAATGGATTGAGGAGTTATTATCTAGTTATGAGGGTGATCAAGAGGTCCTACAAGCTACTACTATGTTAAGAAGCAATCCAGATCCAACCTTGAACCTATCCATTTAACAAGGAATTTTAAGGTATAAAGGAAAGGGTTGGGTGGGAAAGCATGGGGTGTTAAGGCAACAATTGGTCACTACAATTCACACCTCGGGACTAGAAGGTCATTCTGGTGTTTGGGCCACCTATCAAAGGTTAAAAGCTATTTTTTATTAGCGTACTATGATGGAACAAGTGAAAGTGGTTGTTCAAGAGTGTAATATTTGTCAAAGGTGTAAGGATGAACAGGTGGCTTATCCTGGATTATTACAACCTCTACCAGTACCCAAAAGGGTATGGGAGCACATATCCATGGACTTTATTGAAGGATTATCCAAGTCTGAAGGAAAAAATACTATCCTGGTAGTAGTGGATAGGTATAGTAAATATGCACACTTCATCACACTATCTCACCCATTCACTGCTTCACAAGTAGCTAGAGCATTCTTCGACACTATTTATAAATTGCATGGGTTGCCTAAAAGTATAGTATCTGATAGAGATAAAGTGTTTATCAGTAATTTTTGGAAGGAACTTTTCAAAATATTACAGGTGCAGTTGATGTATAGTTCAGCATATCACCCACAAACTGATGGGCAAACAGAAAAATTGAATAGGTGCTTGGAGAATTATTTGAGGTGTATGACAGAGCACAAACCAACAGAGTGGCACAAATGGATTTCCCTAGCAGAATTTTGGTATAACAGCAACTACGATAGTGCTCTGAAAATGGCACCATTCAAAGTTATATATGGATATGACCCTCCATAATTAACTTTTGAATTGATAGATCAATCTAAAGTGGAAACTGTTGATCAAGTTCTCAAGGAAAGACAAATCATGGCCAAGGTGTTGAAAGAGAATCTACTCAAAGCTCAGGACAGGATGAAGTTATATGCTGACAAAAAGAGAACTGAGAGACAATTTGAAGAAGGAGATTGGGTGTCCCTAAAGACAAACATCAATAGCTGTAAGGAAAAGTCTCAAACTAGCATCTAGATTTTATGGTCCTTATCAGATTGTGCAGAAGATTGGACATGTCGCTTATAGGTTGGCATTACCACCAACAGTCAAAATACACCCAATTTTCTATATTTCACAACTGAAGAAGAAAATAGGGAGTCAAGTGATCCCTACTGATGATCCTCCCATCTGTTCACCTGAAGGGCAACCTCTAATGCAACCTGTAGCCATATTGGATAGAAAAATCATCAAAAGGGGGAACAAAGCAGCTACTCAAGTCTTAGTGCATTGGATGAACTTACTACCAGAAGAAGCAACCTAGGAGGATTATCAATTTATCAAATATTAGTTTCCAAATTTTGCAGAATTTTGAAGGGAAGATTTTTCTTAAAGGGGATGGATTGTCACAATTATCTATTGTGACTTTTATTTTAAAAGTTTTTAGTTGTTAACTTTAGTCCCTTGAGTTTATTAAGTATTATTTTCGTAATTTTCCTTTAGTCCCTAGAGTTAGTTATGCTTAATTACTGTTAGGACAGCTGTCTATTGGGAATGATTGTGTCATCTATATGTGTATGAATTTTGCCAACAGAGAACAATCAAGAATATTTTCTAATTCTCTCTTCTCTTTTTTCTCTCTTCACTGAACATTTCTTCTTCTCTAGTAACAAGAGCATTACTCTTGTTACATACATCTATACTATTGACTCCAAATGACCTCATATTTTTCTCACATATGCCTGATTAGCTAGCATATGCCCACACCTAGTAGAAAATCCCATTTTTTTCTT
This sequence comes from Capsicum baccatum var. pendulum, assembly GCA_030864225.1. Lineage (NCBI taxonomy): Eukaryota > Viridiplantae > Streptophyta > Magnoliopsida > Solanales > Solanaceae > Capsicum > Capsicum baccatum. The sequence goes on along the minus strand of CM061556.1, from coordinate 178,853,305 downwards.
CAAATTCCATTACATCATAAACTATAGGTGAAGGCAATAAAATCAAGCAATGAGTAAAATCAATAAGACAAAATTGGTCACCATACCATCTCCTGGAATGGGTCGCCTGTTAAAGCGCCTTATAATGAGAGATGAGCATCTCTCCGTTACCATCCTTGTTTTGGACATGAATCTCGATTCCAATCTCAATCCTTACATCCAATCACTTTACTTAAATTCTAATTGCACCTCATCAAAATTTCTCCCCTGAGACAAATCCGCTTTGTAACTCCTCAACAGCAAAACATTATTTTATGGATTCATTGATAGCCATAAGCCTCAGGTCAGAAAGGTTGTGGCTCAGCAAAATATTATTTTCTAGATTCATTGATAGTCATAAGCCTCAGGTCGGACAGGTTGTGGCTCAAATTCAGCAAACAGTTACACTATCCGGATTTGTAGTAGACATGATGTGTAGTACAATGATAGATGTAGCTAGTGAATTTGGTGTCCCGACTTATATTTTCTACATGACTAGTGCAACTATGCTTGTCCTCCACTTTCATATGTAGATCCTAAAGGATGATTTTTACACGGATGTTACCAATTACAAGGATGGCCCTGAGTCAGAACTCTCTATACCTTCATTTTTAAATCCATTTCCAGCAAAATATTTGCCGTTCATATTCTTGGACAAGGAAGGTGGTTCCATTATGTTGCTTGATATTTCCAAAAGATATCTAGAAACTAGAGAAATCTTGGTGAACACCTTCCAGGAGTTGGAAACTCATTCTATGAAATTGCTCTCTGATTGAGAAAATCCCACCCGTTCATACAGTAGAACCATTGCTGAATCTCAACAGTTGCATCAATAATAAGGAAGAGTCATCTCAAGGGAAAATTATCAAATGGTCATATACACAAATTCTATCCTCTGTAGTGTTCCTCTGCTTTGGAAGCTCGAAAAGAATGAAGTACAAGTGAAGGAAATTGAGCAGGCTCTAAAGAGCAGCGGGTGTCGTTCTTGTGGTCTCTAAGAAAGCCACCATCTAAAGATTCATGGTATCTATTATGATTCAGACAGAAAAAGCAAACCACAAGTTAAAGAAAATAAGAACAACACACAAATTTTCGTGAAAATCCTTGCGGGAAAAAGCAAACAAAGGAATTTTACCATGAAAGGAGAATAGTATGATGTGGAAAATGACGTCATTTTTGAATGACCAAAATTGATTCATTAATTGCACTTATACAATACGTGCGTACAAATAGATTCTAGGCCCAAAAACATAAAGGTCCATACCGTGGGAGCTTTGCCCCGCACCCTCATCGGGATTAGTGGTGGGCTCTAGGATCGGCCCTATCGGCCCGATCCATATCTACCACCATAGACTCCATTAAAAATCACAAACATGGATCGCACCGTGAAACTTTCAGGGCCGGACCAACAAAATTTGGATCTCAACTCTAACAATCTCCAAAGAGATAGTGAGAACCCGAAAGATGCCTTACCACAGGTTTTTTCGGAAAGGACAAAATGAACTAGAAAGGTGATAGGATGGGCACCTCAAGCTATAATCTTGTCTCATAGTTCCGTGGGTGGATTTTGTGTCGCACTGTGGTTGAATTTCAATATTGGAGAGTATTTGGTTCAGAGTATCAATGATAACTTGGCTAATGTATTCAGCAGCAAGCAAATGCATTTCAATTAGTGAAGGATTTGGGCGTGGAAGTAGATATTTAAGATGGATTATAAGATCAGGGGGAGTAACATATACTTTATAAACATAGAGGAAATAGAGAAAGCAACAAGGCAGTTGATGGATCCTAAAAATGAAATAAGGATGAAGGTGAAAGACATGAAGGAGAAGAGCAGATTGGCTCTAGAGAAAGGTGGTTCATCCTACACCTCTATTGTATGTTTTATCAAGCAGGTTATGGGTAACATCTAAATAATTAGCAACACTTCATTTCCATTCAATTGCTATCCAAGTGTGTCCAACAACACTATGGTTGTAGGGTTCTTAGGTAGCTGAGAGTATTCTCACTTATTATTATCTTCCATAATAGAAGTAGTAATTTTTTAATCATTTTTGTTATTCCATTTCTGTCACCATTGGGTGTTTCGTGCATTAGTTATATTTCAGTTCAATTACAACTCAAGTGTGACTAGCATGACTAATAATAGCTCATTTTTTATAGTTTAACTTCAGTTATTATGCGAGCATCAATCTCAGTTTTTAGACGTGACAAAATCTGTTAGTATGGTATGATTAACAAAGAGTAGCTGCCATGGAAATATCCTCGAACCAGAGCTAAAAAAATTTGCAGGTGTTTGGCCATGTAAACCAAAATTTTGAAGTTGGAGTAGGGAGTTGTGTTTGGTCATCAATATAAAGCGAGAGAAATAAAAGTGAAAATAAGTTTAACTTGTTTTTACTTTTTCAAATACAATTTCAAATTATATTTGAAATTCGTATGACCAATCACTACAATTTTCACTAATATGAATTAATTTTTCAAAAAAAAAAAATTAAAAATCCAGATGGCCAAACACCCCCTTATACTAATGAATTTCGTTTTTTTTAATGTAGAATGCATTAATTATTTTCTTGCATTAGTGAGTCACTTCACAAAACAGAAGAAATTTGCTGAGCGTTACAGGTATTATTGCCTAATGCATCTTCCATATACACAACAACATCCTCCATACATACATGTTCCATAGAAGCAAATTATTTATACACAAATGCCCCCTTACAAAAATGTCCCCCCTCCCCCCACAAATAATTACAGTTAATACCCTTCCAAGTGACCCAACTTCTTTTCCTGCGATATAAAAGGTACACGACATTCTTTCAACCAATCAAAAAAGGAAAAAAGCTATTATTTTTTCAAAATTCATTTTCTTCTCTAATTTTCATCCTTTACCAATTAAAATTAACCATAGTTTGCCCTAGTTATAGACTAATCTATCAATGGAGCAAATAGTAATTCTTCTACAACATACCAAAAATTGAAATTCAGAGCAACAATACATTATTACTGTTATTGAGGCTGCAATGATTGAATCTACGATAAATTATGTAACATTAGTAGTAGAAATCTCAAAGCAGCTCCAAATTGCTTAGCATAACCATCGACATTCAATATGTAATTGCATGCAAATTCCTGCCACTGAAGATACTTAATGACATGGGTGTTAAGGTGTACATCAAATTGAAGAAGAAGAAGAAGAAGAAGTACGATATTACTTCCTATCCTTTGATAATCTCTTACAATCACACACCAATTTAATAGATATGCCAATTGAAATCAATACATCAATGCTTAATTGCCCAGCAACATCACAAAAAAACAAACTTGCAAATTTTATTAGAAACAAACAGAGTTATCCATGAGGCATTCCATTCGTAAAACATAAGTACAGACATATCGAAGCAAGCAATAGAAGTTCATCAAATATACGCTGTCAAATGTACACTTTAAAATGTTATACAACAACATTCAGTGTAGGAAGGTTTTCAATATCGAACAAAAAGCATGCAAAAATAAATATGATAACTATACAACATATATGATACTTACATAGTATCATGAAGTAAATACATTGAATGATACCATCATAATATATATATATATATATATATATATATATATATATATATATATATATATATATATATATATACTCTGATGGTATCGTAGTATATTTTTATTGGGCTTAAGTCCTCGACATATACTTAAAGTTGTCTCGAAAATTCACTTAGACCCCTCAACTAAGACTTGTACCTATCAGGCCCCCAACCCACCCGAATTTTGATCCAATCAGGTTTTTTTTACACAATCAACAAAAGGTATATAGAAAGTGTAACACACTCGTGTTACGTGGCATAAACGACGAATTGAAAGGTGACACTTGACATTGAATTAAAAAATAATTAAAAAATATTCCATAACTAATTAAATTAGAGTTAAAAAAATTATATAATTTTTAAAGAAAAACTAAACCCCCTGCCCCCCACCCTCCTCTTCTTCATTAACTTTTTTCTTTTTTGTAAAAAGGCAAAACACTAAACACCACCCTCCCCCCTCCCACACCCTCCTCTTCTTCATCTTGTACTAAAAAATTTTCCGGCGTAGCTTCATTTTTTCCGAGAAAATTCTTCCTTCTGTATAATGACAAATGAGATGGAGAAAACTCAAAATGGATTGAGGAAGATGAATAGATTATTGATTTATGAAAACAGCATTTTGATTTTTCTTTTTGAATTAAATTTACGATTTTGTTGATTTGTGGAAAAAAATGGATTTTACATTTTTCCGGCAAACTTTCATTTTTTCAGGCAAAGTTTCATTTTTTCGGGTAAACTTTCATTTTCTTCGGCAAACTAATGGCAGGAAAGAATTAAGAATAAGATCGAACTAAGAATAAAAAAATTCAAATCAAATTCAAACATAAATTCAAAACTAAGAAAAAAATTGGAGGGGAATTAAGTTTAAGAAAAAAAATGAGGAAGAAAAGTGGGAGAAGAAGATGAAGAGTTGGGGGAGGAGGGGGAGGTTATCGGATTGGGGTGGCTGGTTGGGAGCCTTTTTAAAAAAAAAAATTATTAATAATTTTTTGGGCCCTAAGTGCCACTTGACACATTTTCATTCGTGATTTAGTCAAAAGATATCTCCTCACGCACCCCAATTGAGTTGAAAATACACGGAGTGCCATGTAGGCAAAAAAAGCCTGATTGGATCAAATTTGGGTGGGTTAAGGTCCTGATAGTATAGGCTTTAGTTGAGGGGTCAAAGTAAATTTTCGGGACAACTTTAAATGTTTGTCGGTAACTTAAGTCTTTTTATTGTGATGGTAGTATACAAATGTCCATAAGTAGTCTATATGGTACACTCATAAAATCCTTGCTTATACTATGTCAGTATCACGTACCTAAATTTTACCATTAAGAAAAAAATCAGACATCCATGGAGAAAATAAGAAAATGTTGAAAGATGTCATCACAATATAGACACATATATATAGGCTTAAGTCATCGACATGCCCTCAAACTTGTTTCGAAAATTCACTTAGACCCCTTAACTAAGGCTCGTAACTATCAGGCCCCTAACCTACTCGAATTTTGATCCAATTAGATTATTTTTGTCCAATCAGTTAAAAGCTCAAGTGTGTGTAATACACACGCAATGATGTGGCAAAAAGAGCTAATTGAAAGATGGCACGTGACATTGTGGGTCCAACAATTATTAAAAACTAATTATAAATTTTTTAAAAAAATTAAAATAAAATGGGATCCCCTTCAACATCCCCACCCCCACCCCACTCGCTCTTTATCTTTTTTCTATTTTCTTGCTAGTTGTCATCTTCTTCTCCATTTTTTTTTTAACATTTGATTTAAGAATCAATAATCAAAAGAAAAAGAAACGAACGTTTTCCACTACCTCCCCCCACCACGCACGCGATCTCTGCCCCTTCTTATTATGTTCTTCTTCATTTTTGTAATAAAAAAATATTAATATTTTTTTACAAATCTTATTTCTCTATCAATCTAATTCATATTTATTGTTATTTTTCTTCTTCTTGTGTTGTGGGTTCCTTAGAATTTAAATTCTTTAATAATATCAAGTTAGTCGAAAAAAATGGAGTTTCGCCGGAATCAAATTTACTCCACGAAAACAAGAGAAATGTATTAATATGTTAAAGTTCATGGCTTTCACTACTTTTCTTTTCTTTTCTTTTTTAATTGAAAATTGTTAATTATATTAACAAGATTGTTAAGAATTTAAAAAGAAAAAAATAGAGATAGAAGAAGATGGCTAGGGCTGGTGATGGGGGAGGAAGGCTGCTTTTTCTTTTTCTTTTTAATAAAAATTTGTTATTGTATTAAATAAATTGAAATGTGACTTTTTTTTGTAAAAAAGAAAAAATCATTTGAGACACTATTCACGCGCCCAAGGAGAGTGTAACACAGTCTCCTTGCCAAATCAACATTTTGTGCCTGATAGGTATCAATTTTAGCACTTAAGGGGCCTGATAGGTACATGTCTTAGTTGAAGGATCTAAGTGAATTTTCGTGACAAGTTTGAGGACAGAGCAATGATTTAAGCCCATATCTATATATGTATGTATATATATATATATATGTATGTATATATATATATACATATATACATATATATATACATATATATACATATATATACACACACACATACATACATACATACACACACACACACAAAAATATATATACTCTAATGGTATCATAATATATTTATATTGGGCAGAATACATACGCAGGTCCCTCAAGAACGCACCATCTTTCACTTAGGCACCTCAAGTGGACATTGTTCCATTTTGGCACCTCAAGTGGCCTTCAAGTGTGCCACTTTGGCACTTTTTGCTGTGTTGGCAAGGTGCGTGTGACACACGCATTGAAGGCACGTTTGGGTGACATTTTTGTAATTTTTCAGTGGCATTTTTGTAATTTTTATTTTTCTTCTCCTTTTTTCTCTTTTCTTCAATCCATTAACTTACCACCATTTTTTTCCTTAACACATCCTTATGCTAAAATGGTCAAATCAAGAATCTTACTTCTTTTATGAAAGAAGAAATCAAAAAACAAGAATGATTAAATTAAGAAATAAGAATGATTAATTATAAGAAATAAGAATGGTTAATCCTCCAGCTGCATAAATGCATGCTCCAACACAATGTTAAAGAAAAAACAATGGTGAAACAACAAAAAACTTCATGACACTACAACAGTATCTGATACCAAAATAGTATATCATTACCTCTAGTTTCTTCGACAAATCCCCACAGCTTGAAAAATCTCTCCAAACTTTCCATCAATATGTCTTCTAAAATCCTCCAGCTCCTTCTTCAAGTCACCATTACTAGATGCTCCATCACCAATATTTCTTTCTCCAACATCAGCCTTTGGAACTTGTGTGGAAAAAAAGTCCTCACTGAATCTCTAACTTTGAGAAGAATCAGAACCACTTTAAGTTTTAACTCATTCAACTCTAATAAAACTTGTTCTTTATCAGTTGGTGATATATGATTGACCTGCAAGTACATAATAATTAAATTGCAATAAATAAAAATTAAACAACAACTTATAATAGACACCAAGAAACACATAAATATACCTAATAAGGTCACAAGCTAAATATACGTAAACACACAAAGTCATGGCCTACCTTTTTTTCTATCCTCCAATTCATAATCCGAGGAACATCAGAACCTTTACAGTCAGCAAATCGACCATTCAAACCAGGACAACATTCACAAAATCAAAATTGCAAACCTAATAAAAATCCATCATGTCTATAAAATTCAGGTTTTGTTGTAAACTTGTTTGTACATGCAACAATGGTCGAGTTAAAAACATCAATACCGCATGCATAAGAATTATAATCACCAGTTTCAACCAAGTCAAAATATGACATTTGTCCTGACCCGAGTCGGGGCCCTGGCCGCGACAGGCATCCCGAACCATCAAGGCCCGAGAGACCCTGTAACTCCCCAAACCCGCACGGCTTTAAAATGCATCACTAGGTAGTAAGACTTTCTTACTTATATACCCAGCATCCCTCCTGTGTTTTGCCGGTGTGAGACTCCTTCCTGAGTTAGGGTGTTACATACACCCCCTTATGGACTCAAGACTTGAACTCTGGCCCACATTGACAGGGACGACATATGAGCGACTTTGATACCATTTTGTCATGACCCGAGCCGAGGCCCTGGCCGCGTCGGGCATCTCGAACCATCAAGGCCCGAGAGACTCCTGTAACTCCCCAAACCCACTAGTGATATTTTCCACTCTGGGCCCAGGCCTGCACGGCTTTAAAACGCGTCACTAGGGAGTAAGGCGTTCTTACTTATATATACACAAAAATAAGGATACCCATCTTCACCATGGCAACATCAGATTTGAGTTTCATATTACGCAATAATCAATTTAGGCTAATGACACACTGATTGAACTATTAAAGTAAGTTTTCAACAATCTATTTCCATCTTTCAAAATCCTAATTGTTGCATTATCCTTACATCTTAAACCAATAGCAACAATAAAGTTTCTTAATCCAAAACTAAGGTGTGAACCATTAACCACAAAGTGCATGATTTCCTCCTCTTCACCATGCACCTGCCTTATCAATATATTGTGTAATACATGCTCCTGAATCATCACAAGTGGCAAATCTAAAAAGGATCCAAAGCACGTTTGCTTAAACATGGAAACTTTCTTCGTTGTAAACTTTGCAATTAAATTAGCAACAACAGAGCAATTTGTGTTACATTCAATTTTTGATTTATAATCTAAATTTATTTTCACATAAAATTCACCTTTCTGCAAAAATGATGGGTATAAAATTTAGGAAATTAAAAACACCACCAAAGACAACATATCAAAGCATACAAAAGTACAATATGATACCACAGTAGGATATGATACTGTTGTGGTATCTTTCAGGGTTAATGACATACTAGAAAACAATAACAACACCCAAAAAAACATATTAAAATCATATAAAACTACTATATGATACCAAAAATACATATGATTATGATACTAGAAGAGTATCATTTAGTGACAATGACACACTAGCAAAAAAAAAAAAGTATATTAGGAGAATACAAAACGACTATATGATACCACAAAAGTATCTGATAATGTGATGATATCATTCATGGACAATCACACTGGCAAACTATTTTAATCCTCAATGATACCAATATGATATATTCGTATATTAGCATGGTATCATTAATACACAATCAAACATTCATGCTAAAAAGTCCCTAAAAACTCATGATAGCTTCCAAGATAGTTTAGCACCAATATTTTCTTCAAGGGTCTCAGGAATTATCTCACTTGTAGTTTGTGGGAAAAAATCACAAACAGGATGAGGTGTATTGACTTTTCTTTTCTTATTCAATTGCTCATACATTTTTGCCTTCCCTTTTCTTTTGAAATTCAATCTTCAATTTCTTCGTACAACTTCAGCATTTGCTATTGTATTTACAAGAGTAGGATTTGACTTATGCTGATTCAAATACTCAGCATCCGCTCCTGTATTTACAAGACCAGGGATTGATGCAACCTGATTTTAATTTGGCTTATCATCCAAATGCAAAGAGAATCTCAAAGCAAAGATAACCGAGGCAAACGACTCTTGTTCACATACATCATCAAAATTACTAAAGTCTTTAGGATGATATTTCTTGTTTGCGACTTGTTTCTGAGCTATAGCTAAAAAATCAAAGACAACCAATAATAAAAAACAAGCCAGAAAAAAGCGAAATATAATTGTAATGAATAATTGTACAAAATACTTAAAAGGAATCACGAAATGCCTACTTCATAAAGAAGAAAACTACTAAAGTTGCATCGTTTTTTCAATTTCAAGTTCACTTGAAAAGTGAAAGAAGTGAAAACCGTTGCAACGTGTAGTATTAAATATGAACCAATGAAAAAATTGTGGGGATTAGGGTTTAATGGTACAAGCATTAAAGCTGGAAGTTGGCCTCGTCGTTATTGGGCTTAAAAACTGAGCTTTAAGGAAGGGGAAGGGAGAGGGAACATGATGTAAATAGTTTGGACCACCTGAACATAATTAGTATTAGTAAGGGAGGGGGAAAAAGTATACTTTCCCCTTTATTTTATTTTATTGATCCTTATGTTAAATAATTTTTCTCTTAAATGAAGAAAAACTTATCATTTTCTATTATACTGTCCTTATAATTGATTAATTCAAATTTAAAATTTCAAAACTTAATTAATAAGACTAATTTAATAATATAAAATACTAATAATTTTTTTTTAAAAAAAAAAAAAGAGAGCGTCAAATCTACACGTGCTAAGTAAAATGAAATGGAGGGAGTGGTTTTCTAGTTACATAACTAGAAACCATATTTGTTCTACTGTTCATAAATGTTTCTCTTACAATTCCAACAGTAGTTCGCATCATGTCCAGCAACAATGTTATTGAGTTCTAAAAATATAAACTACATAAACTAATGATCCGTGGATTTTTCAATTAGGTGAGAAAAAAATTGGCAAATAATGTTTGGTCATACAATTTGTCATTATTTGACAAATAATTTAAATTTTTAAATACTAGAAAAAACTAGTATATAGGCCAAATTCCATTTTTAGAAACTTTTAAAAGTGAACTATATTTCCCAAATACTATGGTCATACACATGGTGAAATTTCACCCAAAGATGACTTGACAAAAATATTTAGAAATCTATGACCAAATGCTAGCTAAGGATGTGTTTAATATGAAGGAACGGTTTATAAAAATATTTCCTAAAAATAAGTGATTTTCTAATTTATTTTTTGGTGTTTAAATAGTAAGGAAAATATTATCCTAAAAGTATTTAAGTATTATTTGGACAAATAATATGACATTGAATTTGGACCCCTCACCCATTAACACGAACTTGAGCCCCTATCAGGACCTTGACCCTAAAACCGACGTGACCCAACACCAATCCGGGACACAACCTTGCCCTTGACCCTGCCTCAGACGTGATAGCCAACCTGACTTTGGCCTAAGCCTAATTCAAGACTCAATAAACAATCCCAACCATGACCAGTGACCCAATGACGACTCAGAATCTAACCTTAATGATATATGAACCTGTCCCGAGAACAAACTATCAACATCAACCTCGGGACCTAACGCCCAATTACAACTCAAGTCCCGACCCTAATTTTGATTTATGACCCAACACCCTACCTGACTTAAAAAACTTGATACTCAACTCCCAACGCTTACCCGCAGTCTAACTTCAAACTAGACCAGGGACTCAACCTCAAACTAGATCCAATCCTGACCCCAAACCCCAACTTTCAACCACAACCCAGGACCTGACTTAGAATTGGACCCGAATCTCGACTCTCGAACCTGACTCTAATAGGGACCCAATACCTAACCTTAACTCCTAACCCTAATTTGGGACCCAACTCCTAACCTGGCCTAGACTCAGGATTGACTCTCTATCATAACTTTTACTTGAGATTCAACTCTCGACGTGAAGTCTGAGCCGATATCCGACTCCCGACCATGCCCTAAGTTGGATCTCTAGTAAGGGTCAAAGATTGGTTCAGGATCTGGATCAAAAGTCAGGTCCCAAAGTAGTTTCGGGAGTCGGATATAAAGATGAGATCAAGATTGGGTCCTGGGTCGGTTTTGAGAGTTGGGTCACGATCAGGAGTTGGGTCCTGAGTGAGGATCAGGTGTCGAGTCTTACGTCTAATCCTGGGCTCAGGCCAAGAATTATGTTCACTTAATTCATCTTTATAAAATGAGAAAGGGAAAAAAAGATACTGTATCCTTTTAATCACAACATCATAATAACACACTATAAAAATTTCACACAAGAATTACATTTCAAAACAGTAAAATGAGAATCCAGTAGTCCCGATGACCCAATCTACTTCCATCTAATTACCTATAAAAAACCTAGTATTTTTTGTTACACAGACAAATCCTCTATCTAATAGTCATGTCGCGATTTGAGAGAAACTCTCTATTAGTGATGTGTACTTAGTTTAGTTTTGTCCATCACCTGCTCTATAAAATGTCCAACAGAGTCGTAGGAAGAACCACCTTCCATTACAGCAAACCTGCTCATCTTCTTCATGTCTCTCACTTTCATTCTTATTTCACTGCCAGGCTCTATCAGTTGCTTTATTTCTTTCTCTATCTTCTCCACTTTTCCTATAATATTCGAGTTGGTCCCTTTTTGCTCCTTCCTATAGTCCATCATAATCTCTACTGCCACCTTAAATCCTTCACCAATTGAAATGCATTTTCTTGCTGCTCCAAATATATTGGCAATGTTACCAATGGTACTCCAAACCAAATGCTCTCTAAAGTTGAATTCTATCCACAGTGTGATACAAAACCTCCTACAACACTATGATTCAAGATAGCAATCTGGGGTGCCCATACTATCACCTTTTCAGTCACTTTCGTCCTTTGCAAGAATCCCTCTGGCAAAAAATCTTCTGGGTTTTCAAACAAAGAAGGTGCGACCCTACCATTAAAAGAAACAGGCAACCCCCTTAGGCCCCAAATTTGAGGGACCTTATTTTTTAGCAATAATAAATTATAGAATTTTAAAAAAAAATTATAACAGATTATTTGTAGAAAAAATAAATTTTTATATAAAAGTAAAAAGTTATTATAATTTTAATGTATGCGGAGTATGATATCTCAAGAAATATCCAATGCATTGATTATATTATTGATTAAAAAATATATTATTAGAAAAAAACTGATTAAAAATAGACAATTTAAAAAGTTATTTTTCAAAATTTAAGACCTCCATTTGATTCTGGCCTTAGGCCACAAATGTCCTAAAGCCTCCCCTAATATGCAGTTGGGAAAAAAATGAATCTTTAGCCAAAGGCTTTTTTAAGGACCACAAGAACTTACTGTTGGGATATAGGTCTTTGTCTCTTCCTATGTGGATAAATAAAGCTCAATATGGACCAATCCACTTTTACCCATAGTCCCATTACTATGGGGAATATATATAGATTTTTTAAGGTCTTATTTCACCATCCACAAAGAGAGTTTTCAGCAGCCAAAAGAGAGAAAATAAAGCAAATTTTCATCCAAAAATTCCAGCCACAACAGTCAACTTTAAATTGTAATTTCTGCTTCATTTCTTATCTGATTGAGCTGATTTTTAGACAGCTTATTCCTCTCATCTCAATATTTTATTAGAAACAGACAGAGGTGGATTTGGTGTCATGTATCTCCTGTTTTTCATTCACTATTAGAAGCTGTATTTTTGGTATTTGTTCTCTTTTTTATTCTCTAGTTTTGGTGCTATGTTGTTGTATTTTGCTCGTTGTTTGACACTTATTTTGTGGATAACTTTGGAGAACAATATTATAACTCTTGGTTATTATGGTGAAATTTTTGGTCCCATGGTTTCTTACTCTTCACGCCTAAGGGTTTTTCACGTAAATTTGGTGTCTTGTTATTCTTATCTTATTGTATTTGTGCGATTGATTTATTTGATGCCATATTATTTGTTTTAATTTGATTTACTTATATCCTCTTGATTCAAATTGAAAGATAAAGTTAGACTTAGGTATTCTTTCGCTGCTGCCCTATCGTGCACATTTGTTAATACTCTTGTCTTTCCCAACAAAGTGATATCAGAGCGAGGTTGTTGTTGATTTTTGATTTAAATGATGGAGATAAATATGAGTAAAATGGTGTGTTTGAATGATAGTAATTATCATACTTGGAAAGCCAAGATGAAAGATCTTCTATCTATTAAGAAAATGTATTAACTTGTGTTTGCGTCTACTAAACCTCAATCCATGACAGATGAGAATTGAGAATTTGAGCACTTACAGGTTTGTGTCTATATTATACAATGGGTTGAAGATAATATTATAAACCATATTATGAATGAGACACATGCCAGAAGTTTGTGGGACAAGCTCGAGACACCTTATGCTTCGAAGACTGGCAATAACAAGTTGTTCCTGCTTAAGCAATTAATGAATATCAAGTACAAAAAGAGGGCAGTCCTATTTTTGATCATATAAATGATTTTCAAGGTTTCCTTGACTAGCTCTCCGAAATGGGTGTAAAGTTTGATGAAGAAATTTAAGGACTTTGGCTTCTTGATACTTTGCCTGACTCTTGGAAAACTCTTCGAGTTTCTTTGACTAATTCTGCTCCTTGTGGTATTGTAACTATGGAATATGTTAAGAGTGGTGTCTTGAATAAAGAGATGAGAAGAATATTTTAGGCATCATCTTCACACACTGATGTTTTGGTTACTGGAAAGAGGGAGAGAAACAAGTTCAGAGGTTTGAATGATAGATATAAAAGTAAAAGCAAGTCGAGGTCCAAATTCAATAATGTTACATGTGGCTATTGTAACAAAAAAGGGGACATATCATGAAATATTGCTATAAGCATAAGAGAGACATGAGATGGCAAAAGAAAGAAGGCGATAATAAAAATTGTGTTGCTATTGTTACTAATGATGATCTTCTTGTGGATTGTGGTGAGAATGTCATTAATCTTGTTCATGATAAGTCTAGTTGGTTTGTGGATTCTGTTGCTACTTCTTATGTTATGCCAAAGAAGGAATTATTTTCTTCTTTTAATCTAGATAATTTTGGAATGTTGGAAATAGGCAATAATGATGAAGCTAAAGTACTTGGCATTGGCACTGTTTGTTTGGAAAGTAATAATGGTTTCAAACTAGTTCTCATCAATGTCTAGCATGCTCCAGATGTCCGATTGAATGTAATTTTTGTAGGAAACCTTGATGATGAGGGTTATGTTAAAACCCTTGGTGCTGTCTAGTAGAAGATCACTAAAGGTTTGATGATTGTGGCTCGAGGTGACAAGTTGTCTAACTTGTATGTATTTCAGGGGGCTCTACTTCTAGAGGATCACTAAACTTGGTGGAGAATGATACTTCATCAGAGTTATGAAATAGAAGGTTAAGTCATATTAGTGAGAAGGGGATTGATAGTTTGGCTAAGAAAAATTTGCTTTCTAGATTGAAATAAGCAAAGTTGAAGAAGTGTGTTCATTGCTTCGCCGGTTAACAGAAAAGAGTTTCTTTTCAGAGTCATCTGTCTTCCAAAAATCTTGATTTGCTGTAATTGGTACATTCTATATGTGTGGTCCTTTTAAAGTAAGGTCTCATGATGGTGCACTTTACTTTGTGACTTTTATTGATGATTATTCTTGTAAACTTTGGGTATTTTCTTTGAAGTCCAAGGATTAAGTGCTTGATGTGTTTAAGGGTTTTCAGGCTTTGGTTGAGAGACAGACATGGAAGAAATTGAAATTCATCCGCTCAGATAATGGTGGTAAGTATATTGGTTCTTTTGATAGATATTGTAGAGAGCAGGGTATTAGGCATCAGAAAACTCCTCTAAAAACTTATCTGTTAAATTGTTTAGCAGAGAGGATGAATAGAATTGGAGTTCGAAAGGTTAGATGTATGCTTTAAGCTGCTAGGCTACCAGATTCCTTTTGAGAAAAAGTACTTAATACTGTTGCTTTGGATGGTGATGTCCCTGACAGAATTTGGTCTGGTAAGAATGTTTCTTATGATAATCTTAGAGTCTTTGGGTGTAAAGCTTTTGTACATGTTCCTAAGGATGAAAGGTCAAATTTGGATGTTAAAACTAGATAGTATATCTTCATTAGCTATTGTCAAGATGAATTTGGCGATCATTTCTATGATCCAGTTGAGAAGAAACTTATTAGAAACGGTGATGTTGTGTTCTTTGAAGACCAATTAATTAAAGATTTTGACAAAGCTGAGAAGGTTAATTCTCAGAGTAGTGAGAGCCTAGTTGATGTTGATCTAGTTTCTTTGACTATTGCTCCTTAAGAAAATCTTCATAATGATGAAAATCAAGTTGATAATAAAGATGATGATCATGTCCAGAATGACCAACAAGATATTGTTAATGCTCCAGTGCAAGTTACTATGGTTGATCAGCAACTAGTTGTTGATGCTCCAGAGATTTCTCTCAGACGATCTACTAAAGAGAGAATACCTTCATCTCGTTATTCTCTCAGTGAGTATGTACTCTTGGCTGATGGGGAAGAACCTAAGAGTCTTGATGAGGCCATGGAAAGTAAAGAAAAAGAAAAGTGGTTTGATGTTATGGAAGATGAGGTTAAATCTTTGCATGATCATCATACCTTTGTGTTGGTTAAGCTACCTAAAGACAGAAAAGCTTTGAAAAATAGGTGGCTTTTTTGGGTGAAACATGAAGATGGCAACCCAGTTCCACGGTACAAGACTAGATTGGTTGTGAAAGGATTTAATCAGAAAAAAAGAGTTGATTTTGATGAGATGTTCTCACCAATTGTGAAGTTGTCATCCATTCGTGTGGCTCAGGCTTAGCTGCAAGTCTAGATTTAGAGGTTGAGCAAATGGATGTTAAAATCACTTTTCTCCATGGTGACTTAGATGAAGAAATTTACATGGAGTAACTTGAAGGTTTAGAAGTCAAGGAAAAATAGAATTATGTTTGCAAATTGAAGAAGAGCTTGTATGGTTTGAAACAGGCTCCCAGGTAGTGCTACAGAAATTTTGGTTGATTTATGAGTCAACAGGTCAATTTTTGTTTGTGCGTGGATAGTTCTTAACTTCTCTAATCATATTTATTTTTATTTTATTTATTTTAATTTTATTAATGTTTATATCTTGGGGGTGATTAGATTATATGGTAATTGATTAAATGTTTTACTGTAATATTCTTTAATATTTCCTGTTAGTCTTTTTAATTCTTGTATATTATTTTGAAGGTATTCTAAATATTCTATATCTTTTGTTTCAAAATATTCAATTAAATTATCTTTCATAAGTATTTTTATTAATCTTATTTCTTTCATATTTTGTCTCCAGTATTTTAAATACTCGTAGTCTATCATTTTATTCTAAAGTAGTTGCTTGTTTACTAATTTCTGTGTAATATTCTATTCTTATTGTACTATAATTTATATCTGAATTAAGGTTGTTAATACTATTAATTATCTCTCCTTCTTCTTCTCTTAATGAGTTTTTTATGTTATATAAACTA
Organism: Capsicum baccatum var. pendulum; assembly: GCA_030864225.1. Taxonomy (NCBI): domain Eukaryota; kingdom Viridiplantae; phylum Streptophyta; class Magnoliopsida; order Solanales; family Solanaceae; genus Capsicum; species Capsicum baccatum. The sequence continues at coordinate 178,836,707 of CM061556.1, read as the reverse complement.
TTATCTCTACTTTTTTCTAAATTTTCTAAGGTTTCTTTTATCCATATTAATTTTTCTTTTAGATTTTTCATTATTTCTTTGAGTCGGTTTCTATAATTAATTTCTTCATATAGGTCACTTTGGTTTTCTCTAATTTTCTAATATATTCTAACATTTCTAATCTGTATAATATTCATCTAAGTAACAACTATCTAAATATGAGCAGTAGCTTTCATTATATAGGTGTAAGTTTTCTATAGAACTTAATAAATCTTCATTAAAATAAAATACCTCATCGTATATAATTTTTCTTATATATACTATTTCTATATCGTTAAATGCATACAAAACAAGTATTTTAAATTTATCTATCATTACATCAGATAAATAGGTAGTCATGTTTTTCATATGATGCTGTTTTCAAAATATTCCCTTTAATCACACACATAACAAAATATGATCATTATAGATTACTATATACTAGATTATTCTTGAATAACATGTTCTTCGGTCACTATTAGCATGGTAATCTGGATACTTTTTCCTTAAACAGCGCCTCTACTCTGGCTACTCCCCACCACGGCTTTCTTGCCTTACCGATTTCACCTTTAGAATGGCATAGTTCTTAGGGATTTTTCTCCTTTTTCACTTTGCTAATAAACTTCTTAACATGCTATTTTTTGAATAATTCTACTATAAAGTAACTAACATGAACTTATTTTATCATATCATGATTGTCAGGAATTTATAAATTTAGCTATTCATAATCGTAAATAAATATACCTGTTCTGGTAGGTTTGATAATTCTGGGCTTTGTTTATCCATAGCTTTTCCTTGAAAATATATCTGATTTTTATTAAATATTCAAAAGTTTGTTTACAAAGGAGGAGACTTGCTTTCAACACATGAAAGTTTTGCCTTTATCTTGCTGAATGCCTTACATATTTATAAGGGAAAAAGAAAATATTCCTACTACTATTCCTAGTTTACATGTAAACTATTTTCTACTTTACATTTGTCCTACTTGCAAAAGACTTTACAAAAAATCTTAAGAGTATTCTACAAAAAGACAAAATTTATAAAGACTAAAGCTATACAATAATGGCACTTTGCCATAGAAAAGTCAAAAAGTTATCAAAAACTAGTAAATGCTATAATAACTTACGTATCTAAAGTCAAGGAAACTATTCAGATGTCATTTTCTTTCATAACTTTTACTATTTTGTCTTCTTTCTCTTCCATTAGTGCTCCGTTAATTTTTATCTTCTAGCTGGTGTCCTTATCTTCTTAGTTGTTTTTTTCTTTTATTCTAGCCGGACTTTCGGGATAATATTATCTTTTCCATTACATCTCGAACATTGATGGTTTGGATATTTGTGTCCAATTATCTTGCAATATCTTCTTAATAATCCATCTGAAATAAATTCCTTCCTAATTGCTCTTGCAGTAGATTATTTTTCTGGGTTAAGTAACGTCATTATCCATTGCCTAACATCTTCCATATCTATTTATCGTAGTTCTCTTGAATTTGAATAAATCATTTGATGATCTCTTGAATAATAGCTCCATATTGGGTTTCCATTGATATAATTATTTGCTAATTCTTGAATAATTGTAGCTACTCCAATAAGTCGTTTATTTGCGTCAAAATCAGGTATCTCGATTTTGGGTATCTCTGGCTGCTGCACAATATCTTCCGGTATAATCATATCTCTGGTTAATCCTACTTTTAGAATTTGTATAACTGGTTTGATCTCGTCGTATAATATCTTTGCTGGTGTAATATAAAACTTTATATAAAATAGATTTTCTTTGGTTACTCTTTCATATAGGTGGTGAATAATTTATGTAATTCAACTATATCTGTTAGTTCTTCTCCATCTTGGGTATATACGGTATTTAATAATCCATTGTCGAAACATGTTTTTATTAAGCTTGGGTTGGTTTTGTGTAGTGCAATTAGCTTGTTGTAACCTTGCAATTTTTGGGTTATATGGTTTGTGTTTGGTACTTGGATATTGGTAGCTCTGGGGTTAAGGTTTAGGAAAGTTTGTACTTTGTAGATATTTTTTATATATCCTCAGTCTATGGTTATAAGTTTTTGTATCTTGGTTCAAACTATCTCCATATGTGGTAAATTGTGGGGTTATGAACAAGAGGTCTTTTTGTGCTTTTGGTATAAATGGTTTTTCAAATATCTTATTCATGTTCATGTTCTGGTATCTTTGTCCACAAACTTCTTTGCTTGTATCTGTAATTGTAGATTGATAAACGTTATGGGTTTTTTGGAGTGTCCCAACGTCTCCTTTTAGCTCTGAAATTTTATTGTCTTCCGATTGACATAACTCTGCACACTGCTGAGTTAGCTGAATAATAGCTTTAGACTTCAGTTTTACTTCATTAGTCTTTAGCTTTTCTATTTCATTACCCATACTGTCCACTTTCATTGAAAATGAAGTTAGGGTTTTGAGTATGTTTTCTAAAGCATCATCTTCTATTATATCAGTCTGTGTAGCTTTGTCTTGATATGTAATCTGCAATAACATTTTTGTTAGTACTAATTACTTCAATTTTAAATGTAAAATTTAATATATTCAATTCTAGTCTTTGAATTTCTTTCGTTGTAATTGAATTTTGTGTTTTCTTTGTTAACCACCAACGTACCTGTGTATTATCTGTTCGTACAATAAATTTGATGTCTACAATATATGGCTCAAATGCTAATAAACATTTATATAATGAGCATAATTCTTTTCTATTTATTTTCCATTTTATTTAAGTTTCATTAAACGTACCTAAGTAGTATCTACAATGATGTTCTAATTTTTCTTCTTCATATCTATATTTAAGTACTCCTCCATAACTATATTCACTAGCATCTGCTTCTACTATATATATAAAAAAATTTTTGGTAACCCTTTACAAAGTATTTTTATTGTTTGAACTTATTTTTTATCTTCTTCGTTGTAATTATATTCTATATCCTATTTTAATTTTTTCTATAAAGGCTTTAGGTTTTCTGCTAATTTTGGTATATATTCTCTTATTTGGTTCACTAATCCTAAAAATGATTGTAATTTCTTTTTTGTATCTAATTCTTCTTTTGAATTTATTATTTTTTGTACTATATGTTGTTGCATTTTTACTCCACTTTTATCTATTTGTATTCCTAAAAACTCTATCTGGTTTTTCATAATTTTGAATTTCTTTTCACTTAAACATATTCCTGATTTATCTATTATATCTGTAAATTGTTCTAATAATTTTAAATGTTCTTCTTTAGTTTTTGTATATAGTAGTCTATCATCTATTTATACTATACAATTAGGTAATTGTTTAAAATAACTATCCATAAAATGTTTTTATCTACCTGGTGCATTTTTATATCCAAATGGTAATACGTTCCATTCATAAAATCCTTGTGGTACTGTAAATGCGGTTAATTCTTTAGAATTTTCATCTAACTTTAAGTGATAAAATCCTGATTTACAATCAAATTTACAAAAATAATTATATCCTTGTATTTGTCTTATCCTTAGTATCTTATTTGGTATTGGATAATTATATGTCATAGTTTTTGCATTTAGGTTTCTATAATCAATAATCATTCTACTTTTTCTTCTTTTTTGTTTACTATGTTTATTTACTATAAATGTTGGACTATTGTATTAACTATTGCTTTTTTGTATATACTGTTTTTCTAATAATTCATCTATATGCATTTTAAATTCTTTTAAATCGTCAAAATTATATGTTAATGATTTTTTATTATTATGCTATTTTTATCTATTGATTCAATTTTATAGTAGTTTTATGTTTTTTCCCATCCTTTTAATAGATCTTCACTATATAATTGTCTTAATTTTTTCTTTAGTATGTCTACCTTATCTATTGAAAATATAGTTATTTCTTTTTTGTTTATTGAAAATACAACCAGTTCTATTGTGTCTTCTGTATTTCTTATATTTTCTAACTTTTGGGTAATTTTTCACTTCCTTTTATCCAATCAATTTTATTTCTTATTTTATTAATAACTCTTTTTCCTCTTACTTTTTGTTTAAATGGTGTTGTAAACCACCAATCAGTTTTAGTTATTATATGCGGGTATAATTTATCTAAAAATGGCATTTCTAAAAGCATATCTTTTGATGTTAGTTCATAATTACAGATTTCCTCTATTGTTATTATTTTATCCCGTATCTTTATTTTTACATTTTTAGCTTTATATGTAATTAAGTTTCCTTCATTATTAAATCATTTGACTACTATTGGTGTTTTTAATTTATCCCATTTACTTTCTGGTAAACAGTTGTATCTACATAAGTTTGTTTCTGCTCTTGTATCTATCATAGGTGTATAATACCTATTATAATATTCTTCTACTATTATTTTTACATATATTTTCATATCATGTTAAGCTTTTTTTATGAATAATCTTTCCTTATTATATGTTATAGATAATTCTGTATGTTCTATATTGTATGGTTTTATTTTTTCTAATCATTTTTTTCCTAATATTATGTCTGGTTTTTGCATTTCTTCCTTTATTTCAAATTCTATTTTTATTTTCCTAACTCCTATTATTATTTCCTTTTCAGCTATATCTTTAATGTTTATTAGAATCCTTGGTAGATCTGGGCATATATTACTATTAGATTTTATTTCTTCACTTTTTACTAGATATTTCGCTATATAATTTTCTTCTTGTCCTGTGTTTAAGAGTATTAAATGTTTTTTTTCATTTATTGTACTGTTATATAATATTGATTTAAATTAACAGTTAAAGTTCTTTCATAACTTGTTCTTTTTTATGAGCTTGATGATTCTGGTTTTTCATGAGCTGTTCTTTTTGTTATGCTTATTCTATCATTTATTATTTCTAAATCTTCTTCTATATCTATGTCTTTGTAACTATAATCATTATTATCAATTGTTTTTATAAATTGTTCGAAAGGACTTTCTATTTGTATTTTATTAATTTTGTTTTTTCCTATTATTTTACGTTTTGTTGTTAATACATATAGATTTTTACATCATGCTGTAAATATTTTACTTTCTGGTGTTACATATAAACTTACTTTTGTAATTATATGTTGGTTTTCTTATTTCTGATGTACTAGGTATTATATTTTTATCTCGAGTATTTACTTCTGTATTTATTAGTTCTAGATTTTCTTTATTAATTACTTCTTGTTCTCCAATAATTTCTAGTTTTCCTATATTTTCTAGAATTTCTGTATATGTTTCACTATTTTCCAAATCATAATTATCTGTTTCTTCAGCATCTATTGCATTTATTTCTAATTCACTGGTTTATGGTTCTTTATTTTTTATTTCTAATTTTTCTTTAAATTGATTTATCTCGTTTAATAATTTTTGTTCTTTATCTTTTTTTTTCTTTTTCTTTCTTTCTCTTTTCAGATAAATCTTCTAGCATTTGTATCTAAATCTAATTTTATCATAATTAATAAATTAAACAAATAAATTTAAATATATACTACTTCCGATAACTTTAAACAACATAAGCTCTGATACCAATTGTAGGGAGGCGCGGATAACTTGGGTAACTTAAATAGATCTATTATAGCTCTAATGGATCTATTTTTGTTTATGCATGGATATTTCTTAACTTCTCTAATCATTTTTATTTTTATTTTATTTATTTTAATTTTATTAATGTTCATATCTTGGGGGTGATTATATGGTAATTGATTAAATGTTTTACTGTAATATTCTTTAGTTTTTTCTGTTAGTCTTTTTAATTCTTGTATATTATTTTGAAGGTATTCTAAATATTCTATATCTTTTGTTTCAAAATATTCAATTAAATTGTCTTTCATAAATAGTTCTATTAATCTTATTTCTTCCATATTTTGTCTCCAGTATTTTAAATACTCGTAGTCTATCATTTTATTCTAAAGTAGTTGTTTGTTTACTAATTTCTGTGTGATATTCTATTCTTATTGTACTATAATTTATATCTGAATTAAGGTTATTAATACTATTAATTATCTCTCCTTCTTCTTCTCTTAATGAGTTTTTTATGTTATATAAACTATTATCTCTACTTTTTTCTAAATTTTTTAAGGTTTCTTTTATCCATATTAATTTTTCTTTTAGATTTTTCATTATTTCTTTGAGTCGGTTTCTATAATTAATTTCTTCATATAGGTCACTTTGGTTTTCTCTAATTTTTCTAATATATTCTAACATTTCTAATGTGTATAATTTCCATCTGAGTAACAACTATCTAAATATGAGCAGTAGCTTTCATTATATAGGTGTAAGTTTTCTATAGAACCTAATAAATCTTTATTCAAATAAAATACCTCTTCGTATATAATTTTTCTTATATATACTATTTCTATATCTTTAAGTACATACAAAACAAGTATTTTAAATTTATCTATCATTACATCAGATAAATAGGTAGTCATGCTTTTTCATATGATGCTATTTTCAAAATATTCCCTTTAATCACACACATAACAAAATATGATCATTATAGATTACTATATACTAGATTATTCTTGAATAACATGTTCTTCGGTCACTATTAGCATGGTAATCTGGATACTTTTTCCTTAAACAACACCTCTACTCTGGCTACTCCCCACCACGGCTTTTTTGCCTTACCGATTTCACCTTTAGGATGGCGTAGTTCTTAGGGATTTTTCTCCTTTTCCACTTTGCTAATAAACTTCTTAACATGCTATTTTTCGAATAATTCTACTATAAAGTAACTAACATGAACTTATTTTATCATATCATGATTGTCAGGAATTTATGAATTTAGTTATTCATAATGTAAATAAATATACCTGTTCTGGTAGGTTTGATAATTCTGGGCTTTGTTTATCCATAGTTTTTCCTTGGAAATATATCTGATTTTTATTAAATATTCAAAAGTTTGTTTACAAAGGAGGAGACTTGCTTTCAACACATGAAAGTCTTGCCTTTATCTTGCCGAATGACTTACATATTTATAAGAGAAAAAGAAACTAGTCCTACTACTATTCCTAATTTACTTGTTTTAGATGTAAACTATTTTCTACTTTACACTTTTCCTATTTGCAAAAGACTTTACAAAAAATCTTAAGAGTATTCTACAAAAAGACAAAATTAATAGAGACTAAAGCTATACAATAATGATACTTTGCCATAGAAAAGTCAAAAAGTTATCAAAAACTAGTAAATGCTATAATAACTTACATATCTAAAGTCAAGGAAACTATTCACATGTCATTTTCTTTCATAACTTTTACTATTTTGTCTTCTTTCTCTTCCATTATTGCTCCGTTGATTTTTATCTCCTAGCTGACGTCCTTATCTTCTTGGTTGATTTTTTCTTTTATTCTACTCGGACTTTTGGGATAATATTATTTTCTCCATTACATCTCGAACATTGATGGTTTGGATATTTGTGTCCAATTATCTTGCAATATCTTATTAATAATCCGTCTGAAATAAAACTCTTCCTAATTGCTCTTGCAGTAGATTATTTTTCTGGGTTAAGTAACGTCATTATCCATTGCCTAACATCTTTCATATCCGTTTGTCGTAGTTCTCTTGAATTTGAATAAATCATTTGATGATCTCTTGAAAATAGCTCCATATTGGGTTTCCATTGATATAATTATTTTCTAATTCCTGAATAATTGTAGTGATTTCAATAAGTCATTTATTTGTGTATAAATCAGGTATCTTGATTTTGGGTATCTCTGGCTGCTGCACAATATCTTCCGGTATAATCATATCTCTCGTTAATCCTATTTTTACAATTTGTATAACTGGTTTGATCTCGTCGTATAATATCTCTGCTGGTGCAGTATACAACTTTATATAAAATAGATTTCCTTTGGTTACTCTTTTATAGGTGGTGAATGCTTTATGTAATTCTTATATAGTTGTTAGTTCTTCTCCATCTTGGGTATATACGGTATTTAATAATCCATAGTCGAAATAAGTTTTTATTAAGCTTGGGTTGGTTTTGGGTAGTGCGATTAGCTTGTTGTAACCTTGCAATTTTTGGGTTATATAGTTTGTGTTTGGTTCTTGGATATTTGTAGCTCTGGGGTTAAGGTTTAGAAAAGTTTGTACTTTGTAGATATTTTCTGTCACGACCCAAAAACGAGGGTCATGATGACACTTGTCGCGGCGTACCTTGACAAGTAAGCCTATCACCCAAACTGATACGAATAGAGAAAAAGACAGAAATACCCAAGGTAAGGCTTCTAGAATGAAGCCGAACCATATAAATAATCATAACAATGCGGAAAGAACTTATCCAAAACACCAATCATGCCCAAAACCAGGTGTCAATAGTGTAAGAACTACTAATACAATCCAAGAGTCAAATACATCGGAAAATTAACCACAAAGGAATAATAACTGTCTACGAACACTAATAAAGACGTAACTATTATAGAAAGATAGAGGTGAACTTCGGACGCATGAATTGTCCAACCGTTACCTTGGAAGCTCCAATAACCGCCCGAATCAAGTAAGTTGAGGCGCACTCGAGCTAGGACCTGCACCGAAAGGGCGCAGTAGGCATGAGTACGGTCCACTTGTACTCAGTATGTATCATAGGCCGACTAAGTAAAGTAGTAAATAAGGCATACAAAATATACACTAAGGGCACGTCATCTGCAATCAGAAAATATCCCACAACGGTAGCCCACACCGCTTGCACTAACAGTTCTAATATATCTCACATATATTGCAAAAATACATCAAGATATAGAACACAAGTATAGATTATGTCACATATACAATAGAGCAAGAGAGAACATGTAGATACAAGATCATGAAATACAAGTAAAGAAAGGTAAGACAAATACATAGATGACAAGTCAATAAGGCAATACAACACAACATAAACACAATAAAGTAAGTGCAATGTATATGATAATGATGATGATTATGATGATGCACGAGATTGTCGCACAACCTTCGGGATCGTCGCACAATCCCCGCATACACCTACGAAGCCAAAACTTCCAGCATAGGACCCATGGGGGGTTCGTCAACCCATATACAATCCACATATCTCATATCTCCTTTCCGGCACATCCCTCGAAAAGGGTTTTATAAAGTGTTATAATATTTTTAAAAAGGTGTTGTCAGTGTTTCTCAGATGTTGCCACGGTGGTACCAATGTTTCATGAATGAGTATGATATGAAGATGTAATTCTCACAATCAATCACAATAAGTATTTACACAACTAACCACATGATGTATTTCCACAACCAACTATAATGATACATTTCCACAACCACATGAGCCAATATTCACTCGTTATTTTCATTTCATCCATGAATTTTCACGTCTCATATGCCAGTAAAGTATGAATATAATCACAATACACCCATGGTACCACATTAAAATATACAATATAATTACTCACATGTATTCAATGCTATCAATGTCACATAGGACCCCACACGGTCAAACATATCACATAATATTTCAATTTCGACAATTACATCACATATAGGCCCCCACATGGGCACAACACATAGATAGCCATTTTCATGACTAGTTCCCACCCTTAATATGTATTTTGTACCATCATTTACTACCCAGACAAGTCTGAAGAGTTAAGTCATAACCTACCTCGAAAATCAAAACCGGTCCGCTACACTTGAACCCGCGACCTCACTTTTCACTAACAATTTTGAAGTCTACTAAAAATATCAAATATAAAACCTACGCGTCAAAACAAAACCAACGATACTCATATTGACTACTTTTGGTTCGGGGTCAAAACAGACCCCCAAAATAGGTTTTCGAAAAGAAGGGCAAAATTGGAACTTTACTTCAAAAATATATTTTTAGGAACCTACAGCTGAAAACTCAAGTTAAATCGAGTGAAAAATGGGGTTCAAATCGAAGAAAAACTATTTTTGAGCTTTACCGGGTAAAATCCTTGAAATCTGGGTTAAAATCAAGAATCAGTTGCCCTTATGCCCCAAATTTGAAGATTAAAAATAATAATAATAATAATAATAATAATAATAATAATAATAATAATAATAATAATAATAATCAAGAATCAGAGTTGTTTTGAAGGTTAAATTGATGAAAAAACTAGTAATTATAAGATAAAAATATTATTCAAGTGAAAGGAGATGAAATTTGATTTTAAAATCATGCCCTAAGATTTTTGGGGTTTTGAGAAATTTATCAAGAAATTTCTAAGAAAATGGTGAATTCTTACCTTAAATCCGTAATTAAAATCAAGAAATAGGTATTAATCTAGCTTCTCAAGCTCTCACAAACTTCACTTTTAAGTTCCCAAAATATTTAGAGTTTAACTCTCAAGAGACAAGATGAAAAATGAGAAAAATGGACCAAAAATGTGAAAAACCTGTTATATATATTGCAGATTTTTCTGCATAACTGAACAGTTTTTATTCGAACTCGAAATGGACTTCGACGGGGTGCTCGGGATTAGTTCGAAGTCCGATTTATTCAAACAAACTATGCAACCATACTAAATTCGATGTTTCAGACGTGATGGCGATACCAGATTTTCATGAAAAATTTATTTTCATAAAATTGACCCTCGAAATCCGAAATCATAATTTTCCAAATTGAGGATCGAAATGAGATTTAAAAGACGTAAAATCATACCAAATAGCTAATACACTAAAATAGATATTCCAGATCTGTTGGCAAAGTCGGATTTTCCATACAAGGCCGTTTAAACTAAAAGTGGGTCCCACACCCAACTTTCTAATTTTTCAACTTTCCGACCAATAGGTCGAAATAAGCTCGGGTGAATCAGGACCCGAACCAAAGGTCTACCTAGCCTAACATTGATATTCCGGAGCTACTGGAGCAGTCCATTCGATCATTCATCACACAGATCAAAATATAACCACATAAGTCCAAAATAAGGCTCTCGAAGCCATCAAAAATCATAATATTTCATAAATGATATCAAAATGCATCAAAAATCATGTTAACCACTCCCACACTCTAGAAATACCATAATACAACTACGGAGAGGGGTAAAACAGTCAAATCACATAAAATCACAAATTTCACATATTTCATCAAATTTTTTTTTTGATCGTTACATTTTCTATATATCCTTGGGATATATGGTTATAAGCTTTTTTATCTTCGTTCAAACTATCTCGATATGTGGTAATTTGTGGGGGTATGAATAAGGAATCTTTTTGTGCTTTTGGTATAAATGGTTTTTCAAATATCTTATTCATGTTCTGGTATCTTTGTCCACTAACTCCTTTGGTTGTACCTGCAATTGTAGATTGATAAACGTTATGGGTTTTATGGAGTGTCCCAACGTCTCCTTTTAGCTCTGGAATTTTATTGTCTTCTGATTGACATAGCTCTCTGCACCCTGCTGAGTTAGCTAATTCATAGCTTTAGACTTCAGTTTAACTTCATTAGTCTTTATCTTTTCTATTTCATTACCCATACTATCCACATTCATTGAAAGCGTAGTTAGGGTTTTGAGTATTTTTTCTAAAGCATCATCTCCTATTATATCAGTCTATGTAGCTTTGTCTTGATATGTAATCTACAATAACATTTTTGTTAGTACTAATTACTTCAATTATAAATGTAAAATTTAATATATTCAATACTAGTCTTCGAATTTCTTTCGTTGTAACTAAATTTTGTATTTTCTTTGTTAACCACAACGTACCTGTGTATTACCTGTTCATACAATAAATTTGTTGTATACAATATATGGCTCAAATGCTAATAAACATTTATATAATGAACATAATTATTTTCTATTTATTTTCCATTATATTTCTGTTTCATTAAACGTACCTAAGTAGTATCTACAATGATGTTCTAATTTTTCTTCTTTATATCTATATTTAAGTACTCCTCCATAACTATATTCACTAGCATCTGCTTCTACTATATATATAAATTTTTTATTTTCATCTGAGAATTGTAATTTTGGTAACCCTTTACAAAGTATCTTTATTTTCTGAACTTATTTTTTATCTTCTTCGTAGTAATTATATTCTATATCCTTTTTTATTTTTTTCTGTAAAGGCTTTAGGTTTTTTGCTAATTTTGGTATATATTCTCTTACTTGGTTTACTAATCCTAAAAATGAATGTAATTTCTTTTTTGTATCTAATTTTTCATTTGAATTTATTATTTTTTGTACTCTATGTTGTTGCATTTTTACTCCACTTTTATCTATTTGTATTCCTAAAAACTCTATCTGGTTTTTCATAATTTCGTGTTTCTTTTCACTTAAACTTATTCCCGATTTTTCTATTATATCTGTAAATTGTTCTAATAATTTTAAATATTCTTCTTTAGTTTTTGTATATATTAGTAGATCATCTACGTATACAAAACATTAGGTAATTATTTAAAATAACTATCCATAAAATGTTGTTATCTACCTGGTGCATTTTTATATCCAAATGGTAATACGTTCCATTCATAAAATCCTTGTGGTATCGTAAATGCGGTTAATTCTTTAGATTTTTCATCTAACTTTAAGTGGTAAAATTCTGATTTACAATCACATTTTTAAAAATAATTATATCCTTGTATTTATCTTATTTTTAGTATCTTATTTGGTATTGGATAATTATATGTCATAGTTTTTGCATTTAGATTTCTATAATCAATAACCATTCTACTTTTTTCTTTTTTTTGTTTACTATGTTTATTTACTATAAATGATGGACTATTGTGTTTACTATTGCTTTTTTGTATATACTGTTTTTCTAATAATTCATCTATATGCATTTTAAATTCGTTTAAATCATCAAAATTATATATTAATGGTTTTTGAGTTATTATGCTTTTTTTATCTATTAATTCAATTTTTATAGTAGTTTTATGTTTTTTTCATCCTTTTAATAAATTTTCACTATATAATTGTTTTAATTTTTTCTTTAGTATTTCTACCTTATCTATTGAAAATATAGTTATTTCTTTTTTATTTATCGAAAATACAACTAGTTCTATTGTGTCTTCTCTATTTTTTATATTTTTTAAATTTTGGGTAATTTTTTCACTTCCTTTTATCCAATCAATTTTCTTTCTTATTTTATTAATAACTTTCTTTGCTCTTACTTTTTGTTTACATGGTGTTGTAAACCACTAATCAGTTTTAGTTATTATATGTGGGCATAATTTATCTAAAAATGGCATTCCTAAAAGCATATCTTTTGATGTTAGTTCATAATTAGAGATTTCTTTTATTGTTATTATTTTATCCCATATCTTTATTTTTACATTTTTAGCTTTATATGTAATTAAGCTTCCTTCATTATTAAATCATTTGACTACTATTGGTGTTTTTAATTTATCCCATTTACTTTCTGATAAACAGTTGTATCTACATAAGTTTGTTTCTGCTCTTGTATCTATCATAGGTGTATAATACCTATTATAATATTCTTCTACTATTATTTTTACATATATTTTCATATCATGTTAAATCTCTTTTTATGAATAATGTTTCTTTATTATATGTTATAGATAATTGTGTATGTTCTATATTGTATGATTTTACTTTTTCTAATCATTTTATTCCTAATATTATGTCTGGTTTTTGCATTTCTTCCTTTATTTCAAATTATATTTTTATTTTCCTAACTCCTATTATTATTTCCTTTTCAGCTATATCATTAATGTTTATTAGACTCCCTGGTAGATTTGGGCATATATTATTATTAGATTTTATTTCTTCACTTTTTACTAGATATTTTGCTATATAATTTTCTTCTTGTCCTGTTTTTAAGAGTATTTAATATTCTTTTTCATTTATTGTTTCTATTATATAATATTGATTTAAATTAACTGTTGAAGTTGTTTCATAACTTGTTCTTTTTTATGAGTTTGATGATTCTGTTTTTTCATGAGCTATTCTTTTTGTTGCGCTTATTCTATCTTTTATTATTTCTAAATCTTCTTCTATATCTTTGTCTTTGTAACTATAATCATTATTATCAATTGTTTTTATAAATTGTTCGAAAGAACTTTCTATTTGTATTTTATTAATTTTATTTTTTCCTGTTATTTTATGTTTTGTTGTTAATACATATAGATTTTTACATCTTGCTGTAAATATTTTATTTCCTGGGGTTAGTTCTATTCCTGATATTTTTCAATATAATACTAATAATTTATCTATATTTTTATCTGTTATTGTTACTGAATAATTCACACTTATTATAAATTAAAATTTTTTGCATATTAAATTTCCTTTTATGGCAGTTATTATACCTTTTTCTATAGGTTTTATAATTCTATCATCTGCTAAATATAATTCTATTGGTGTATCTATTTCTTGTCTAAAACATGCTTTTATTAATATCTCTGTTCCTCCAAGGTGTACATATTTTATTGGGTCTTTACTTTTTATAGCGTTTATTTCTTTATTAATTATTCTTTTTGTTACTAGTGGTCTACTAGCTCTTCCTTTTGCATATCTACAATCTATTACATGTTCTTTTTGGCTTACTACGTAGTATTCTTCATTTTTTCTGCTAAATATATTTGTTATTGTTGATATTTTAAATATTTTTTCTACACTTAAGTCTAACTCTTTTTTCTTTTATTTCGTCAAATATATTACTGTCAAGTATTATTTTTTGATCTGTTTCTTCTTCATTTAAATATTTTTCCTTTGTTATTATTTTTATATGTTCTTATGTTATTTGGTTCTTTTTATATCTTCTTCAGTCATTTGATTCATCTAATTCACTATCTATTTCATTATCTGTTTCATTTTTTAAAATTTCATATATACTATCTCCACTTTCTAATTCGTAATCTATATAATCTATTTGCATATATTCTAAATTTTCTATCTTTATTTATGATATTTGTTTCTTTTTTGGATTTTTAGGTATTTTACAATCTCTAGCTAAATGTCCTAGTTTTTCACAATTATAACAAGTACATTCTTTTATAGATTTCTTTTTCCTATATGATCTTTTATGTTTATAATTTTTTACATAATATCTTTTTCTTGGTTTCTTATACTTATATTTTGATTTCTTGTATTGCTTATATTTCTTATGTCTTTTTCTTTTCTTATAATATTTTTCTTCACATCCAAATTGAGGTATTATTTTATCTTAGCAACATGCTAAATTTCTTATTAATGTTTTTTCCATTTTTATTTCTTCTTTATATTTTTCACATAGATTTCTATACCATTGTTGTAAAAATTGTATTCTTGCTCCTAGGATATTACTATTTTTGCTTTATCCCAACTCTTTATTATTTTTGAACTAAATGGTTCGGGTAATTTACTAAAATATAATCTTCTTATTTCTTTACTTTCTTCTATATTATATGTTCCTTTATAATAATATTCTTTAAATGGGATCGTATACTCATCTATATAACACATATTACATATTGCTAGTTTTAATATTAAATTTCTATTCGTATCTTTTTCTTTATTTTGTTCTGCTTCTTCTGTTGTCATACTGCTAAATTCATCTCTTATAGCTATTTCATATTTTTTCAATATTTCTGTTGGTGATTTTTTAGTAGTTGTTGATGTTTCTTATGTTTTATTATCAGATCTTAATACTTTTTTACTTTCTTCGGCTAGGTTTAAAAATCATAATTTTACTGTTCCTATTAATGTCTTTTCTATATATTCTGGTGTGTTTGTTGTATCTATTTTATTATCTAATAATTGTTTTGACATATATCCTACCCACAGTTGTATTATTTTATTTGTGTCTATTACACAGTCTAAATCTAAAAAGTTGTAATTAATTATTTATTTTGGTGTCCATTTATTATATTCATCCTTTGGATTATATCTTTTAAACTTACTTTTGTAATTATATGTTGGTTTTCTTATTTCTGATGTACTAGGTATTATATTTTTATCTAGAGTATTTACTTCTGTATTTATTAGTTCTAGATTTTCTTTATTAATTACTTCTTGTTCTCCATTAATTTTTAGTTTTCCTATGTTTTCTAGAATTTCTGTATATGTTTCACTATCTTTCGAATCATAATTATCTGTTTCTTCAGCATCTATTGCATTTATTTCACATTCACTGGTGGCTATTTTTTTATTTTTTATTTCTAATTTTTTTTAAATTGATTTATCTCGTTTAATAATTTTGTTCTTTATCTTTTTCTTTTTTTTCTTTCTATCTCTTTTCATATAAGTCTTTTAGCATTTGTAGTTCTTTTTCTAATTCAACAATCCTACTATTTTTAGTTTCTTCTATTTTTCGTATTTTGTTCTATGGTTTGTTGTTTTATTTTATCTATTTCCCTTTTTTCTGTCTATCTTTTCGTTTTCTCTTTCTATTCTTACCATGACTGTCAACTTATCTTCTGATTTTAATTCTTCTTTTTCTAACATTAAATATAAATGTTCACCTATTTTCTTATATCTTCTTCCTAAATTAGAGAATACTATTTTTATTTTTAATCCTTCGCGATTTTCATATGTTTTTCGTCTATTATAAATTTTTCTTTGTTCATTTTATTTAAACGTATATAGGTTATGTTGATATATATATTCTAGACTATCTATTGTTGATTCTAAATTTGATATTTCTTCTTTTTGTGCATTTATTGAATTTTTACTAACTTCGACAATTATGTTATACTGTAGTCTTTCTATCCTTATTTTTAATTCTTTATGTTTTTCAGATATTATTTGTTTTAATTCTTTATATTTTTGTAATTTCTGTATGTTATTCATCTAAACAATATTTATAATATTTTGGTGAATATCTAAATCTAATTTTATCATAATTAATACATTAATCAAATAAATCTAAATATATATTACTTTCGATAACTTTAAACAACATAGGCTCTGGATACCAATTGTAGGGGGTGCGGATAACTTGGGTAACTTGGATAACTTAAATAGATCTATTATAGAAGACTACTTCAGATCATTGTGTTTTTGTGTAAAATTTCTCTGATGGTGACTTTATTATTGTGTTGCTTTACATTGATTACATGTTTGATGTATGCAGTGGTTTACACAAGATCAGATATTGCTCATGCTGTTGGTATTGTTAGCCGTTTTCTTTCTAATCCGGGAAGAGAATATTGGAATGTTGTAAAGTGGATTATGAGATATCTTTGTCTCACTTCTAGTATGAGTTTGTGTTTTGGTATAGGAAAGCCTATTCTTTGTAGTTATACTGATTCAGACATGACTGGTGATGTTGAGACTCCCAAGTCTACTTCTGGGTATTTGGTTACTTTTGCAAGGGGAGTTGTGTCTTGGCAATCTAGATTGCAAAAAATTGTTGCTCTATCTACTACAGAAGCTGAGCTTATTGTTGCCGTTGAAGCTTGTAAAGAATTTAACGTACTTAAAACTTTTAAAATACTGATACTTCTTAAATTTTTCTTATTCTAATGATTTTGTATTTCTTTCTAGATTTTTTAAATCTCCTTAAAATCAAATTTATTTGATTTAGAATTCTTAAACTAATGAAAAAATATTAATTATCATTAATTTTGATGACTTCTAATAAGAAAAAGTTTTACCATAAATATATTTAATTAGTTTTCAACTATTAAAATAGAAAAAATAGTGAAATTCTGATAACATTTAATAAGGAAATATTTTATCATAAATATATTTAATTATTTTTCAACACTTAAATATTAAGAAAAAATAATGAAAAGACGATTTTGTCTAAAGCAAAGACTTTTAATAAAAAGCAAAAAGGTTAAACAATATTTGTAAGGTCCTTCACACTTATATATACAGAGAGAGATAGAAAGATATGATAAATTATTTTTGTTGTTTTTGTATTCAAAGCAAAATTTGACTTTTTGTGACACTTGTTTCTTTCGGTCTTTCTCGATAAAATATTATATTGGGAAAGGGATCCACCAACTTTGATCTACCCTTCGGTGCATTCTTTATTTTCATTTAGGGCTCATTTGATAGAGTATAAAAGAATTATATTGAATAAGGTGTATTAATAATATTTAGATTATTAATTTAAATATTAGTAGTGTTGGTATTAATTATACAAATATTATTTTTTACATAGTATTTGATTGATGTATTGAAAATAATATATAATTACATAATTTTTATAAAAGATATTTATTTATCAGAATATCATTTTTATACACTATCCTTTTCAAGCTATTTCAATTCTACCTAACAATTTTCTAATATAAAATACAAAAAGAAACCAAAGAAATGAGATTTGGTTGTTTGGCATGCAAGTCAAGAGGAATATAAGCATCTCATGTTCTCAAAAACTGAGATAGAGTAAGCGGTACTACAAAAATCAAAATGAAAAATGGAAGCAACCACCAACTGTTGTACCCAAATATCCAAATACCAAATTTCCACTTCGTTCATTTTCATTGCAGAAAAAAATTTGAAGAAGGTTCGCAAACTTGAAAATTCAATTTTTATTTTTATTTTTAAACTTTTTTTCTTTGAAAACTCAATTTTCACGTATTCTTTATGCCCAAAACGCATGAGAATAAAATCAATGAAATTTGACTGGAATAAAGAGAAAGAAGTCGAAGAACAGGAATAATCAAATGAAAAAGTCATTACAGAGCAGAAAAAGATGGAAAACAACAAGGGAAAAACAAGCAAGAACTCTTTTTGATTAAGAAGGAAAAAGATGTGGAGAAAAGGTGAGAAAGGAAATCAACAATTTTGAGGGGTAAATTTGTTATTTAGTATGCGAAGGCATGTATGTTTCACGTCAATCAATAAAACATACATAAGAAATCAAAACAACTTTCTTAAAAGGTATAATTTTTTGCGTCAATACACATCTATTAAGGAAAAGAAATTAGGATATAAATGTACTTTAATTTTTATTTTTACCTTTTTAAATATTATCAAACTACTCTTGAATTTCAGCCACACTAAAATAAAGTTAATTAAATCTCTTGAAACTTATAAACTAGAAAGTGTAAATGAACGAAAAAATTGGATATTTCCAACATTTCTTTTATAGCATGAACAATTCACTTATTTTGGACATTAAAAATAAATAAAAAATTCACTTATTTGGACTAGAGAGGATAGAAATTAACATTAAAAAAAATAATATACTTCCTCCGTTTAAAAAAGAATGACGTAGTTTGACTTGACACGGAGTTTAGAAAATAAAAAAGACTTTTGAATCTTGTGGTGTTAGATTAAAGATATATCAAATGTACCAAAATGTCCTTTAATCTTGTGATTAAACATGCAACGTGAAAAGTTAAAATTAAAAAATTGCTAAAAAAGAAAAGGAGTTATTTTTTTTAAATGAATTAAAAAGGAAAGTAGGTCATTGTTTTTTAAACGGGGGAAGTATCTATTTAAATAATATAAATAAATATTATATTTCAAATATGTTATAGTATTTCGTGCAATATATAATAGATTAAAATAATTTCCAAGTTTAGTAATTTTGTATCTAATTGATTAATTAAGTTATTTTTTTTTTACACTTTTATGATATAGAAAAACCTAAATCTTAAAATTCTTCTAATATCCTAATCAGCCGTACTCCTAAAAGGTAATCCCAAATCATCGGCAAAGCCTTTTATAACAAGGCACGTCAATCTCTTTTGATTATTTCGTCAATAATTTTTTTTATTCTTCTCGGATTCTTTTTTTTTTTCTTTCGAATTTTTAAGCCTTTTATTTTCTTACATTTAAATGTTAATATTTTTAATATAGTTTAAATAAGAAAATATTTAAAATTATAATTTTACTTAATTTTAAATTACTAATTATTAGAGATTCATAATTTAATAGTTATAACTTTAATTAATTTCAAAATTCTAAATTTTAGGATATAGAAAGAAGTAGATCACACAAATACTTATAAAAACAATCACACAATCTTTTTTATGACAAAGTTAAATACCGGCTATATCTTTTGAACCATACAACATCAAACACGAATAGACTTTACTTTCTTCCTTGCGATTGCGAAAATAAGACTCGAGACCAAAGGTATATGCTATGAACCCAACTAAAGATCTGTTGAACAATAGTTTCAATAAGATAAAAAAATAGAAATAAATTAAATCACAATTAATATAATTTTTTTAAATAAAACTTTAACGGAAGCATGTTAAATAAATTCACAACAATTGACATATATAAAAATAATTTGAATAGTGATGGATCCATATTTTCGTACTTCATTGTGTGATACGATATTTTAATATAAATAACTAAGAAAAAATTATAGAAAGTGAGAAACTTAAGATCATAATTATAGTAAATTGCAACACTTTTACAAAATTACATTTTATAGGAAAAATAACATTTTTTTGCCCATAAACTCCCCACACACATGTTTCTTGGTAACCTCTCCTATTTTCACTCCATTACTTTACCTGTCTCTAATCTTAGCGTTGTAGACATATAAAATTCAACGGGTTAAATTCATACAAAATTTGAGTTTAATTCATGATTATTTGGGTTGATTAACAAATTTGGGCCCTACAAATTAATTAGTCCATTTTGTTAAATTCAAGCTCAAGGTCCATTACACTTTGGAGCCCGAACCTATGCCACGTGTCGGGTGACTTGGCATCCCCGTCAAATTAAAGACCAACAAGGTGACGCCACATGTCCAAATGATGCAGAAATCTCATTCAAATTCAAGAACCAGTCAAAAGTCGCCAAGTGTCAAAGTGACATATTTCGGCCAATCACAAGCAACCAGACCTACCCCCTACAACTATAAATAAGGGGTAACATAATATTCTAAAGAAGATTCTGAAAAGAGGACCTTGAGAAGCTGACAACGTTGGTATTGACTATCAAGTTCTTGCAAGGAGCACTCAATGGGGTTCTTCCCGGAGATTATTCCAAAACAACAAAATACTTTTCGATATTCCTAACGATTGAAATACGTCTCTAGGAGCCCAAATCATCCAACGATTCGAGAAACACACTACTAAAGACCCTCAAATCATTTCTAAGTTTAGGAGAGAAGAATCAAGAGAGTCACGGAATTGTACTCACAAGATTCATTTAAATAAAATTACTCTTTTTTGTTTATTTTATTTTTGCTTGCAGTTAATTTTCAACACTATGAAAATTTGTTGCGAACAAAGTTTGGCACGCTCAGTGGGACCAGTTCTGCTCATCATCTTTTCCTCCTGTAAGTCGGAAGCTACAAATTCAACTATTGCGATGGACTTCGAAAAAACAAATGATGTTACATACAAGGGTCCTACTGCTGCATCTGCTGACCTCAGTAATGTTGGACCAATTACTCACTGAAAGTTCAAGGTTAGAGGCCTGGATGAATATGAATACTTTACTTCGTTGGAGGTGGCAAAAAACAACAACTCTCATGTGATGACTACTAGGGGCAATCTTGCATCCATGTTCTTTGGCAAACTTTATCTTACTGAATCCAACTTTGGTGAACCTGAAGATTCAATGGATTCGCCAATTTCAATGAAGGTCAATGCCTTAATGGCTGACTCAACTGACATGGACGATAAATTCGCAATGATGGAGCAAACCATTGAAGCCTTAAAGAAGTTGGTTGGCGATAAGAATCTTATATCGCTCAACTCATGAACAAATTAGAGGCCTATGAACCAGGAGAGTCGAGTCACGTCCCTACTTATCCACCCAGTTTCACTCCACAGGACAAAGATGTTGAGGAATTACCTACTAAGTTTAAATTTTAGAAGGAGAAACAATCTATTTCGGTTGCGGCTTTATCTATCCAATAGTTGTAAGATATGATAATAAACACCATCAGGGCTCAATATGGCCGAGTATGTAACGCCTTAAATCTGGTGCCCAAAATGTTACACAGTTCTCATTACCCCAAAGGATCATAAGCTAACCCATGGCTGATATCTGTACCTGTATACTGCATACATAATATATAATGCAGAAACATGAACTGAAAGGCCATAAGGTTCAAAACTGTAACATAAGATCTGATAAATCATAACGTATGGATGGGGTATAAAATACCCAAAATAAAACTGAAATAAGCTATTTGAACATACTGTAGTCTGAAAAGCCTCTAAATGTGACTGTCTGAATAAGGAGTTGATGGAACATTTCCCCAACTAACTGCAACTAATAAACTAATTGCTGAGATAATAAAATGATGATTATGTCCTTGAAAGATAAGGACTCACTGCTAACTCTGACAGCTGAGACTGGAATCTATTGATGCTCTGAAGCTTGTGTCTCTGAACCTATGGTATAAGACACCATAGAGTAAATACGTCCGTACTTTGAATATACTGGTATGAAGGTGAGGTAAGCTGAATGCATGGGGTTCATATACATGAACAAATATAATAATCGACTGACTATCATGAGCGTGAGAGTACATGCATGAGACATAAAAACTAACACTGATACCGTGATAACATGATTACTGAATCTGAATACTGATAACATGACATACTGATAACATGAGTGACTGTATCTGACAGTCCTGAATTTGATGAAACTAGCTGAGTTTCATACTATATCTGACAGTCCTGAAATCTGAAGAACTATCTGAGTTTTTCACTGATACTGATAATGAAGCTGTGGGAAGTAGTCATCTAACCGACATGCCTCAAATGAAACATTATAGCTAAATTGGGGTCTAATCTCTACCCTGATTGGAAGGGTGTCAATACCGCGCCACTGGTAAGGACAACATGTGAGTGACCCTAATATAACAAGTAACTCTAATGAGAATGGTGGGAACCCTCATATAGCAGGTTAAGCCACCTCATCTACCCTCATATAGCAGGCTATGATGTCTCAAGCTATGCTGGATATATAGTTCTAGAACGCAAGGATTGCTTCTAAGAATCACACCCTCATATAGCAGGTGAGTTTCTATTCTTGGGTTCACTCGGTGCTAATTTCTACTCCCATCTGAATAAACATTGAACATGATTTACTGAACTAAACATGAGCTGAGTTACTGAATCCTGTTGACTGACAGAATACTATTGATATCTGACAACTGACTGATTTTATGAGATCATGGAGATTTCCTGAGTTATAAGACTGTCTGAAGTCTAAGGATTCATAGCTTGACTGAGAGTATCGTAAAAATATGACATGGCTCTAGGCACACAACTAATGTTTTGGGTACAAGTACTCCCAGGACTCGATAGAAGGAAACTAACAAGGCATGACTTGCTTGAATACATAATAATCACCATAATGCATTTACTGAAGCATTTCATCAAACAAGTGACAAGCATAAGCTTGTACATACATAGGGATTTCATGACAACATGCTAGTTAGGCACTTTTTCTTCATTTAGGCATTAAATCAAACACATTGTAGGCATGGTACATGTAAACATCATTGTACAATAATTAAACATAATGGCCACATTCTAATTTCATTATTCAAGGGTTTAGTCATAGGTTTGCATGAATTATAATAATTTAACCCACATAGAAATTATCACCCAACATGGAGTAAAATTCAATTTCTCATTTATCAATGTGAACAAGAACAACCCAATCATGAAATCATAAATAAAATCCATAACTTGAAGTTGGAAAAGGGATTCTTGGACTTCATGGATGAAAGGAGTCTATGAATGAACACTATGCATACCTGGGTTGAGTTTTCTTGATGTTCTTGAACTTGAAGAATTGGAAATCCTTTAGTTCTTGAAGAAGATTGGATTTTATTCTAGGAGATTAATGTTAGAGAGAAACCCTAATATTGGTTGTGAAGTAATAATGAACCAAATGGCTAAAATCGAATATAATTGGGTATATATATAGGTGGGTAGTAAATGACCAAAATACCCCTGTTAAAATAACTTTAAAAAACTGAATGGGACCTGCAACGGTGGGTGCGATGGTTCATTGCTGGGTTAACGGTCCATCGGCCCTGACCATCGCTTATAGGCAAAATGAGGTCTCACTGTTTTGGCTGCGACGGCTTGGGCGACGGTCCGTCGCTAGTCCAACGGTCCGCCGTCCTCACCACCGCATCTGGGCGATTTTACTGCCTTTTGTATTTTGTCCATAACTTTCTCCTCCGATGTCGGATTTTGACAAAATTGGTATAGTTGGAAAGCTAATTCAATTTCCCACGTGACAAAAAGTGAAAATCTTAAAAATACCACGTGTACAAAAGTGGATTCATCTTTCAAAGAAAGCTTCTAACATTTTTGAGATGATTTCAAGCTAGAAAAAATATGGGGTATTACAGAGCACAATAGAGTTCGTTGTATTACCCCAAGCCTTACATGAGACAAATTGATTGTCTACCCATGCCAACAGGCTATTAATCACCAAAGTTGCAACAATTTGATGGCAAGGAAAACCAAGGCAACACATTGCCCACTTTGTCGAAACATGTAGCAACGCTGGAACACATGGTAATTTCTTGGTAAAATAGTTTGTTCATTCATTGAAGGGGAACGCATTTGACTGGTATATTGGCTTAGAGAATGAGTCCATTGATAGTTAGGAGCAGCTTGAGAAGGATTTTCTCAATCGATTTTACAGCACCCGGCGAACTGTGAGCATGATAGAGTTAACGGGCACTAAGTAAAGAAAGGATAATCCTGTAACAAATTATATTAATCAATGGAGATCATTAAGTTTGAACTGCAAAGACCACCTTTCTGAAATATCTGCAGTAGAAATATGCATTAAAGGAATGCATTGGGGCTTTCTATACATACTACAAGGAATCAAACTGCGAATATTTGAAGAGCTGGCTACACGAGCACACGATATGGAGTTAAGCATCGCAAGTCATGGAAAGGCATCCCCTTTTATTGACCCGATGAAAGAGAAAAGAGAGTTCAAGAAAGGTATGACCTCAAAGACTAAAGAGTCTATAGCATTCAAAACAACTTGTCACAACCAAGCAAAGGGTGAAGGAAGATGAAGGCTTGAGGAAATATCCAAGAGAGGATAAACGTTGTCCAACCTTGAAAAAATTAGAAGCTAAGGTTTATCCATTTCCAGATTCAGATGTACCTATGATACTGGATGAATTTCTAGTTAAGAAAATGATTGATCTTCCTGAATCAAAAATGCCAGAGGAAATCAATAAGTTCAATGATCCCAAGTACTACAAGTATTATCGCGTCGTTGCCTAATAATAACATAAGAATTTTATGTTAATAGAGAAGTTGCATCATGTTGTGTTGTAATTTCCTTCATGGATGACAATTTATTATTAGGGTCTAAACTACATAATAGACCTTTGTTTGTGGTGGGGTCTATTCGTGAATTACATCTCAATTGCATATTGATCGATGATGGTTCGGCAATCAATATCATGTCAAAGACAGTGCTCAAAGGGCTTGGAATCTCCATTGATGAATTGTCCAAAAGCAACATAATGATTCAAGACATCAATCAAGGAGGACAATGAGCCTTGGAAAAGATTCGAGTAGGATTATCCATTGGCGACATGAAATCAAACATTTTGATTCATGTTATGGATACCAAAACATCATACAACTTGCTTCTTAGATGCCCCTGGATGCATGAAAATGGAGTGGTTTAATCTACTTTGCACCAATACATAAAGTATGTAAAGGATGGTGAAGTAGTCAAAATTAATGCGGATATCAATCCTTTTACTGAGACAAAGTTGTACTTTGCAGATGTAAAATTCTACTTGGATTCTTGTGAATTGGGTGTGGAGAAACCAACACTAGCCAACCCAACTAATGTTGTTGTAAAAGAATTAGAGGTTCAGCGGGCTGCTGTCAAGATGCCTGAGGAAAGAATTGAAAAATTATCCACTAAGCTTTCATTATCTAAAGGAGACATGCACACAAAAATGGATGAAGAACATCTAATTTTATGCTACATCCCTCGTGATCGTCGAAATGATGGACAACCCTTGCTAGAAGTATGTACTCAACAAAGCTGCCCTCCAAGGAGAGGAATGAGACATAAGGCATTCCAAGATTTGAAGGAGATTATGACTATCCCATTTATACAGGTCCTATTTATCACGCCTGAGCTTTCAGGAAGCAATACTTTAGCTCATAATATAAAAGGTCAGTTTGGTGAGAAAGCCTTTACGCTGCTTGAAAAATCAGGTTATGATTTCTCCAAGCCGACAAGACTAGGTTAGCTCAAAGATGATGTCACTGGTGAGAAGATACATGGTCTTACAGAGGCACAAATGAAGTTGAGAAAGCAAGGGCATTATGTTGCCACTCCTAAGTTTGGCCTTGGATTCAAATTGCCGAAACCTATTCGAATTGCTACTAAAAAGGGCAAAAAAACAAATTCATCACATTATGCCTCAGCAGAAAAAGGCAAGGGATCTAAGGATGAGAAAATTCCACAACAAACTTCCGTGTTTGAACGCATATTAAGATTGATACCTCGTGACTTTGTATTTTAAAGATTGGGTTGCAAGAACAAAAATAGAGACTCTAAACAAATGAAAGAAGAGTCCAACACCTTAAGAACTTCTGTATTTCAGCGTTTGGGAACCACAAGAAAGTTATTAGCGCAAAAAAAGTTGCAAGAGAATGAAAAATAAGGTTTTCTTGAAGGAATTGATGACAAAGACATTCATAATATCTTCCCATCACGTATGAAGAGAAAGGATGTGTTCTCAATCACCATAGATCGTTTGATAAAAGTGAAAAGAAGCACCATTGTGTTCACTAACCAATCTTGTGGAGAGACAAAGAAGGAGCAAGAAGAAGTCAATTTCAAGGAAGTCAATTGGAAGATTCCAACTTTATACAAGCATTCTATCACAGAACAGTGGAAAGAGGTCCATACTTTGATAGTGTGGATGATGATGTTCAAGAGGCTCCACCCCAAATGGAGGATGGCATAAAATCAACCATATATGAACTCAAATAACTTAATCTCGACACTTTGGAAGACCCGCTCCCAACGTTCATTAGTGTGCTTCTTATGCTACAAGAAGAAAAGGACTATTTTAAGTTATTAGTTGACTACAAAGATATCTTTGCCTGGTTGTACCAAGAAATTCCAGGTCTTAGTCCAAGGATCATTTGGGGATAAAAAATGGGGCATGTCATATAAAGTAGTTATAACGAGTGTTTCATCCCGAGTTGGTAACACAAATTAAAGCAGAGGTCAATAAGCTTATCAAAGCCGAATTTATTCGAGAAGTGAAGTACCTATCATGGATTTCAAACATTGTGCCTGTCAAGAAGAAGAATGGTCAAATACATGTCTGCGTTGATTTTCAAGACTTGAATAAGGCATGTCCAAAAGTTAATTTCCCTCTACCTATCATAGAGATCATGGTTGACGCAATAACTGGACATGAAGCTATAACATTTATGGATGGGTCTTCCGGATATAATCAAATTAGAATGTCTCCAAAGGATGAAGAATGCACTGCATTACGAACTCCAAAAAGGATATATTATTACAAAGTTATGCCTTTTGGTCTAAAGAATGTGGGTGCAACCTACCAACGTGCAATGCAAAACATTTTTGATGATATGTTACATAAGCGGGTAGAATGTTACATCGATGACTTGGTGGTAAAGACAAAGTACAGGGATGACCATCTTGAAGACCTTCACTTTGTTTTTGAGAGGTTAGGAAAATTCGACTTAAAAATGAACCCACTCAAATGTGTATTTGGGTTTACTTCGGGAAAGTTTCTTGGATTTATCGTGTGTCATCGAGGAATTTAAGTTGATCCCACAAAGATTGATGCTATTAAAAAAATGCCTGAACCAAAAAACTTGAGAGACCTTCATAGTCTATAAGGAAATTTGGCATTCATTCTGAGGTTTATCTCTAACATAGCTGGAAGGTGTCAACCCTTTAACCATCTAATGAAAAAAGTTGCACCTTTTTGCTGGGACCAATCGTGTTAAAATGCTTTTGAAAGCATCAAAAGATACTTATTGAATCCACCCGTATTAGGGGCACCAACTCCTGAAAGGCTGTTGATACTCTACATTGCATCACAAGAGCGATCACTTGGAGCACTTCTTGCTCAGGAGAATGAAGATAAGAAGGAATAAACATTGTACTATCTAATTCAAACCTTGATAGGAGTTGAGATAAATTATATGCCCATTGAGAAAATGTGCTTAGCTTTGCTTTATGCGATAAAAAAATTAAGGCATTATTTTGAAGCATACACCATCAAGCTAATTTCTTGGGCTAATCTCGTGAAGTTTGTAATGACACTGTCAGTTCTCTCAAGGCATCTAGCAAGATGGCCAGTATTGTTTAATCAATATGAGATTGTATACATATCTCAAAAAGCTGTGAAAGGACAAACACTTGCCAATTTACTCACTAATCACCCTTTGCCAGCAGAACGAGAGGTTTCAAATGAGTTTTTTTATGAAGATGTACTATTTACCGAAGAACTGTTGCCCTGGGTAATGCTCTTTGATGGATCTGCACATCGAGATGGTGCAGGAGCAGGCGTTGTGCTGATATCACCAGAAAAATTAATTTTGCCATTCTCATTTGTTTTGGGCGAAACATGTTCTAATAATGCTGCAGAGTACCAAACTTTAATTGTTGGCCTTGAAATGGCACTAGATATGAAGATTCCATAATTGGATATTTATGGTGATAATAAGTTGATCATCAACCAACTTTTGAGGAGTTACGAGGTGAAGAAGGAAGATCTTTTGCCATATCACCAATATTCCATTCTTTTGCTTAAAAGATTTGATCAGGTGTTCCTAAACCATGTCCCAAGAGAAGAAAATCGCATGTCGGATGCTCTGGCTAACTTAGCCACAACGCTGGCACTCAGAGAGAATGAGTTAACAAAGGTGCAAGTATGTCACTGATGGGTTATTCCTGGTTATCTCGATATTTAAATAGATGAAAGCCATCATACATCTGTTCGAGTGGTAGAAGAGGAAGATTGGCGAAAACCAATAATTGAGTATCTCAAGCATGGAAGTCTACCTGAGGATCCATGGAAAAAAGCAGACATTAAAAGAAGGGCACCACGATTCATCTTTCATAAGAAAATATTATTTTATCATTCTTACAAAGGGTTAATCCTGCGACCTCTTGACAAATAATAAGCTCAAAAGAAAATGGAGGAAGCATATTCCGGCACGTGTGGGGCACACCAATCAGGGCCTAAACTTTATTTCCACATCAAAAGGATGGGATACTATTGGCCGACAATGGTGGTGGATTGTCTAAAGTATGCCAAAAGGTGTCAAGCATGTCAATTTCATGTGAATTACAACCATTAGTCTCCAGAGCCTCTTCATTCAATTGTGGCCTCATGGCCTTTTGATTCCTGGGGACTTGATGTTGTTGGACCTCTTCCAAAGTCGTCAAAAGGGAAAATGTACATCTTAGCCACTACTGACTGTTTCTCAAAATAGGCTGAAGCTGTGCCATTAAAAGAAGTGAAAAAGGAAAATGTTGTTGATTTTATCCAGTCAAACATAATTTTCAGGTATGGCATACCAAGATGCATAGTTACGGATAATGGAATGCCCTTCAACAATAAACTCATGAAGACTTTGTGTGAGAATTTCAATTTTATGTAGCATAAGTCTTCAATGTACAATGCACCTGTCAATGGTCTTGCCGAAGCTTTTAACAAGACACTTTGAAAACTATTAAAGAAAGTTGTCGCAAAAAATAAAAGAGATTGGCATGAGAAGACCGGTGAAGCTTTGTGGGCATATCATACAACCTTTAGGACTACAATGCATGCAACTCCTTATTCATTGGTGTATGGCATAGAGGCGTTCCTTCCATTAGAACAACAAATTCCATCATTGCGAATTGCGATTCAAGAAGGGCTTACAACTGAACAAAACGCTCAACTTCATCTAGCAGAGTTGGAGGCATTGGATGAGAAGAGATTAGAAGTGCAGAAATAGTTGGAGTGTTATCAAGATCGACTTGCTAGAGCTTTCCATAAGAGGGTACGACCATGATCATTTCAAGTAGGTACCTTGGTCTTAGCAGTTTGAAGACCCATACTCCTCCACAAATGCATCGGTGATAAGTTTACATCAAGATGGGATGGATCATATGCAGTGAAAGAAGCTTATTCAAGTGGCGCTTATAAGATTGTCGATCAAGATGGTGTAAGAGTTGGTCCCATTAACGGAAAGTTCCTGAAGTAGTACTTTCCATGAAAGTTGCCTACGCTCCTTAAGGCACGAGCATAAACTGCATGTCACTCTTAGACCTCATGAGTTTAATGGCTCTCCAAAAAAAAAATAATAATTAAAAAATAATAAAATAAATTAACTCATCATTTTTGAACTACGTTATGACTTGATCCTTTCGAGTACATAGGCAGCTTAGAGTATTTCTTTCCTCTAAGTTCAGTCATATGAGTTAAAAACAAGAAAGGGGGAGGAAAAACATGTGTCATTATTTAAGCACGACAATTATAATTTTAATTAACATAGATACCACATGAGGATAGACGTTCCTTCACTAAGCTTACCGCGAACGTGCAAAGGTAAAGAGACAAGCAGGCAAAGCAGATTTCGACAATATATCTGTATAAATGCATACAAGTGTTCACCATCATTTTTACATATGTGGTAGATCTTAGACTCTTTTTCGCAATAAAAAAAGTGGCTCATGATTCGAAAGCTCCTACGCCAAGTTGTGAATATTCTATCATAGCCGCTCAAAGTTGCAAAATAGGCCATCAAATTTCAAACTAAGCTGACTTTAATGAAGCATCTGTATAAATACATAGAAGAGTTGAGTGTGGTTTTTTGTATGTTGTATATCTGTGAATCTTGTTTCCAACAAAAAAATAGCACCTGATTCCGATACTCCTACATCGAGATATAGAATTTATCGCGACACTGCACAAAGCTAATAAAACTAGCGAACCAAGATTAGAATATCTGTTTTGGAATAATATCTGGGATGATTCAGTTGTAATATGATTATGATTCCCGCTTGATTCGTAGCTCTACGAGTCTAGTTTTCAACGCAAAAAACATCACCTGATTTTGATTCTCCTATGTCAAAATACGGAGTTTATCGTGACGTTGCACAAAATTGATAAAACTAGCGAACCAAGATAAGAAGAGCGGTTTTGGGGTAATATCTAGAATGATTTAGGAGCAATCTAATTGTGATTCCCATGGTAGACGTATCTCTACATGTCTAGTTTCTAAATCAAAAAATAAATCTTGATTCTGATATTTCTAAGTCAAGATATTAGAATTTTTGTGAGGCTGCACAAAACAAACAAAAAGTGACGAAGCAGAACTGAAAGACTGAATTCGGAAGGGTACCTGGGCGAATTCGGAGAACTTCTAGCCATGAATTTTACATATATTATAGTTACATGAGTTAGTTTGCCAGTGGAATAAAATTCTATATTTTCGACACTCCAAGTTCGAGTTATGAATTTTTTTAACTATAGCCTCTCAAAGCTGAAAAAAATTGGGTGACACGAAGTTCGAGCAAAGCCTTTTATAAAAGATTTGCAGAGGTGTAAAAACCTTTTGGTCATGACTTTCATGTGCATTGTAGTTTTGAAAATTTACATTCCAATGACACAAGTGACTCATAATTTGGAATTATTTATCTCATGTCATAAATGTCAAAGCATATGGGTCGAGAAGACAAATAAAAGAACATGTTGGAGTGTCAAATTTAACAAACAAACTATATAGCACGAAAGATATTTAAAAAATGTCACTTTTATTTCTCCAAGAAAGACTGTCAGTATATCATGATAAGATCCAAAGTAAAACTAAAAAGGGAAAAGAGAGCATTCATAAGCAAAAAAAAAAATTAAGGGAAAAACTTATGGCCAAGAATCTAAAGGCGACTTGTCTCAGCGATTTCCTTTAGTTTAGAAAGTTCTTTGGTTTCTGTTTTCGACAGTGGGTTGATTTTCTCAAGGGCATGAATCGTGCCTTCAATGTTGGTGACACTCTCTTGATTTTTGGACAATTTCTTTTGATGTTCTTCAATAAGCAAATGGTCTTCTTTTTCTTTGACATCCAGGCTTCTAACTCTTTTTCGGCTCTCTCAAGGAATTTTTGAAGCTCTCCCAAATGCTTGTCCATCTTGACTTTGTCTTCATTTGCAGCATGTAGACATTGTTGCGTAATAGAAATAAACTCTTGATGAGCATCTCTAGTTATCTTTTGGGAACTAGACAATTTTGTAACATCATAATCTTCATGCTTTTTTAAAAAGTCTGCAAGTAGAACTCCAAAGAAGAGAGGTCGATGACGTTGACCTCCGAAGACCTTTAAGAATTAGAGCAACACCCTTCTCTAACTCTTTGAGGTTTTCTGTAGATTCGGCAGAGAATTGTGTAATACATTCACACATGGTACGCTACAATCCAGAAACATAGGATAATTTAAAAGTCAAAATGGACTTTTGTCGTTCAAAATTTGGTGCAATCCGATGTAATGGCTGAACTAAATCCTTAGGGACATTTGAAGGTCTATTATCATTTGCTTCACCCACTATATTAGTAATTGGAATAGTTTGAAAAGATTCAACATCTTCTAACAATTTTGTCGATGGATCCTTATTTGTAGCTTGAGTCATGTAATTATTAAGAGAAAGATTAGGACTCTTCAACACACATTAAGGATTCAGGCTTGTAAATCAATCCTCACCAAATACATCATCACCAAATATGTTACTGGAAACATCCATAAGACCCAACTAAAAAAAAAAGTTAATATCGAATAAAGAGGCAAATTGTGATATTAAAGAAGTAATTATTACCTGATGTGCTAAATAAGACAAGGGCATTGTTACACCAGTGGCACCATCTTCAAAGATAGCAGTGTTAATACTTATGGAATGCAAATCAGCAAACTCATGATGTTGACCGCTTAAGTCCTTATGCTTTCTCTTCAAATGCTTCTAGTGTGGTTCTTGGCTAGCATTGCTTTCATTTGGACTAAAGGAGACACTATCAATAACAACTTCATTTAGTGAAACAAGTGGTTTGGATGCATCACTGCAAAATGGCACAATGTCTAGTGACTTTTCAACGCCTTTATCCGATGGGCTGGAAGATTTCTTTCTTTTTTTGATAACGTTGATCACTTCAGAGTGGAGATGGCTACCTCCTTGGGGGATGATGAGGGGCTTTTTACTCTTTTATCCATATGTTTATCCTTTCCCTTCTATTTTTTAGATTTAGGAACAACTGAGTAGGATTACCCATCACCACCTTGGATTTTGAAGAGAGAGAAAGCTTGTCTTGACCATCCAACTAAAGTTGGTCTTCTTTGGTTGATAAAGGGGTATCATTTTTTTCAAACCTCTTAAAATAATGTGGGTACTTCATCTCAACACAGTTTGTCGATGGGCTGGCCACCAATTTGAGTACTCTCGAGTCATAAAAGTTCTATTGTCCAATGGATGCATTGGTATGTTAAGATTTGACAACTTCCAAGATGAACACAAGAATCCCAAAGTTGAACCAAAGCTAGCAGAGAACCATCAAAATGATGCTTTGTCAGAATGATGAGAACATCTTGACAAAATCCAAATTGGCACCTAAATCGATGAGGGCTATAAGGCTCCACGATCAGATCATCATTATTCCTCAAAGTGAAAAAACTTGAACGAACACCTATGAAGAAGTCACTCCAAGAATTGGACAATTTGCCGCTATCATCAATTTGTACCTCTTTTCCCTGTAGCAAGGCCAAATGAGGGAGTTTCTTTACATTGACTTGTTGAAATAACTTGTGAGCATTAACAGGGTCAAATTATTTTGCCATCTTTTCTCCTGAAATTAGCCACATTTGCACTCCTCGTTGCGGACGGTTTACATGGTAATATGGTTGAAAATACTCAGCTATCCATCCATCAATATAGTGGATGGGAAAGAGTACATGGAAGGACCCCAAGTTTGAAGAAGTAGAGATCTCCCTAAGTCCGCGATAGATGTTTACAAGAACTGGGACCGCTAAAGAATTTTTTTTTCTATGAGCCATCAAGCTTACAACTTTGAAGATGCTAGCACGAATACAACCAACCTTCTTGTTGGGGATTAAAAATTTACAGAGCCAACATGCAAGGAAATCAACCAAATAAGATTCATCTCTGAGTGATTCTTCCATGCCTAACTCGACAAAAGGGGCATTCTCTTCTTCGGTTCATGGTAAAAAATTCATGTCAATATTCCCCAATGGATCATGATTTATCCTTGGCTTTATTCAATTTTTTGACATCTTTTGTGAAGGCTCAACATATTTTCTTGGTCCTCGAAACCAGAAATTAGTCCAATCAAGAAAAGAGACATTATCAATGACACCTTTTGTAAGCTGGTAAAATGCCAAAAATAATTATGAATAGCTTCTAGGGATAAAAGGCTTCCCTTTGTCATCCACATATGTCAAATCCTTAGCTGAGAGAATAACTTCATTATAAAATGACCTATGAACATGAAGGCCTCCGATGTTTCTCAAGTCCCATAATGATATGGACAGCTCTCCAATAAAAGTAGAAACTGTGTTGGTGGATGGACCCCAATTCTCAAAGAAGGCCTGGAGCACATTATCGTTATGGTCATACGTGAACAATAAAGCAAAGGCAACATCATAAGTCTTGTTGTGCTCCAAGATCTACTTATTACAGGCAAGAACATCTTGTATCCACTCCCAGTAGCCTGATGTATATCGAACCTCACCAAATCTGGAGGGAGGAACACGCCAACTGCTAAGGCTCCAATTATGACTAGGAGAGCTCGCAACAACAACATTTTGATGTGTAGAAGACTTCAAAAGGAGAACTTTTCAGTCATAATTTTGCTCGAAAAGTTGTCCATGACGTCCTTAGTTTCTGTCGTTGACCTTTCTGTAAGATGGAGGTAAGTTTCCAGCAGATTTCTAACAAGTGGGAAGGCGCCAATCACCGGAGGATGAACTTTCAAAGTGAGGGGTTTTGCATGCGAATCTGGTTTGCTTTCCACAATTTTAAGGTAAGGGTATGGAGTTTCACGATCGTTGAAACCAGTCATTCTTGGGGACCAAGAGCACCTTACATCATTTCTGAGGATCAAGTAAAGAATAGAGATTAACCGTTATGGACACACACAAGTTGGGAAATAAGAGAACCTAAAGTTAAGTGTTAAAGAAAAATAAAACAAAAAAAAATTAACGATAGCAAAACAGGTTAAACTTGGCCGCAATTTTTTGTTTAGTTGCTATTTTTTTTTCAGTTGTAATAAACATAATTTAAACTTGGTTTAGTTACAACTCCTTGTTGTTCATTATTAAAAAAATGAGTAGCATGCGATTGCAGTCATGTATTTCATATTGTAATCGTACAAATTTGAGCGAGCAAGAGGCAATAAGCTGCTATAAAAGTTACAGTTACCTATGGAGAAGTTTGTGAATTCAATTGTATCGAGCAAGGTCACAGCTTCACAGTCTGGCAATCAAGAACAGTTGAACACTTTTCTTTATGGATACCTAATGCTTTGATGAATTTTCTCTACAAGGGAAAATCTTATATAGAAGTTTTGGTAAAAATCTCAATTTCATATATAAGGGAGGTGGTAATAAGATTGGAAGAAAAAATCCCTGGGAATTTCATGTTTCCAAGTAGATAAAAGAAAATTACTATGTTTGAAAGATTTCTTTGAAAAAAATTTATTCTTCTTGAGCACCAAAGGAAAGTTAATATTTGCTTGATTCAAAAGTTCAATTTAAGAATCTTTACTAATATACAAGGGGTAGTAAATTAAGGATTTACTCAATATGGTCCTATTTCAAATCCATATGGAGGGGTCTCAATATTGTCTAGTGTGTAATGACTTGAAAAAATATGAAGGGTCATTTATTTCATGCTTAACCAAGAGAAGAACTTTCGCTATATGAAAATATGTGGCGGGAATTTTAGACCACTCATAAGTGGGGGTCTATATAGAAGGCACCGAAAATAAACAAGTACCTTTGAATTAAGAAATAAATAATAAAAAACACATTCATAGGTACTTCAAGTCTCGTCACCAAGTTTCGGCAAGCCTACACGTCGACAAGGCTCGAAGTAAGGGGCATTTGTAGACATATAAAATTCAACGGGTTAAATTCATACAAAATTTGAGTTTAATTCATAATCATTTGGGTTGATTAACAATTTGGGCCCTACAAATTAATTAGTCCATTTTGTTAAATTCAAGCCCAAGGTCCATTACACTTTGGATCCCGAACCCATGCCACGTGTCAGGGTGACTTGGCATCCCCGTCAAATTAAAGACCAACAAGGTGATGCCACATGTCCAAATGATGTGGAAATCTCATTCAAATTCATGAATCAGTCAAAAGTTGCCAAGTGTCAAAGTGACATATTTTAGCCAATCACAAACAACCAGGCCTACCCCCTACAACTATAAATAGGAGGTAATATAACATTCTAAAGGAGATGAAAAAAAGAGGACTTTGAGAAGCATTGACAATATCATCATTGACTATCAAGTTCTTGCAAGGATCAATCAATAGAGTTCTTCCCAGAGATTATTTCAAAGAGACAAAATACTTTTTGACATCCCCGACGATTGAAATACGTCTCTAGGAGTCCAAATCATCCAACAATTCGAGAAACACGCTACTTAAGGCCCTCAAATCATTTCTAAGTTTAGGAGAGAAGAATCAAGAGAGTCACAAAATTGTACTCACAAGATTCATTTAAATAAAATTACTCTTTTTTGTTTATTTTATTTTTGCTTGCAGTTAATTTTCAACACTACAAAAATTTGTTGAGAACAGGCGTATTTTTTTTTCAAATTGTGCCTATTTTGCGGATTCCATTCCGATTTCTTACCTGTTTCTCACATTTTCTCATATTGTAGATATATATCATGCTTTATCAAGGAAGGAAACTATCAAATTACAGTTATTGCATGTTATCTCTTCGACATATAAAATTATAGTTTTTGTTGTAATATTGTGGAGGTTTGCTCTAATGGCAGAACATACATCTTATAGAAGTTCAAATAGAGATATACCTCCTGTTAATATAGTTTCTTATAAGCCACCATCATTTAGTCTTGGACTAACACAAGATGAAGATCTTAAATTGGTTTCTACCCCTATTCAGTCGAAGAAATCAATGAGCTAGAAGAGGTGAGATTGATCCATCGTAATGATCCAGAGAAGATTGTAGAAATTATGAAATCAAAAGGATAGAGAAAACCTTCATCACTACCCTCCCCCCTAAATGCAAAGATCTGAGAAAAAAAAAGTCAAAGAAAATGGGAGAATCAAGTAAAATTTCAAGTCTTGTTGGTCAAAATTCTTCTGAATATAATTTGGAACAAGATAAAGTCGAAGAAGTATTTGTATTTGTTTTTTATTAGCTGATGGATCATGTGCATGTAATTGTATTTTTCATATACATATTCTTATGCATATGTATTTTTACACAATGTTGAGTTTGTCTTTGGACTGTTCTATATCTTTTTAGAGGGTAACATATGTATTTTTAATATTTTTTAATTTTAAGTTATGTATTATGTACTTTTTTGGTTAGTTATATGTATATGTATATAGTTGTATTTATTACTGTTTAAGATATGCATTTGTATTTTATTGTTTAATATAAGTCACATTTGTTTTTCGCAATTACATATGAAGATATATAGTATAGTTGTATTTGTTACTGTTTAAGATATGCATTTATATTTTTTTTTGTTTAATATGAGTCTGATATGTATTTTGCAAATACATATAAAAATATATATGTATTTTTTTAATGGTAATATACATATGGGTCAAACATGTATTCTGTAAATACATATGCAGAGATATATGTATTTTTTATAATGTAATATGTATTTTGTAAAAGAAAACATACGCAAACTATGTACTTTATATTTTTTAATGAAAAGTATATGTAGTATATATTCATGTCCTTTTTTTGTTGTATAGGTGTCGTGACTTATAATTTCTATGAAAAGAAGGGTATTGATCTTGACAAGCATCCAAATTACAAAGATAAAGATAAGTTGGAGCCTTTTGATGTGTGTTATGCGAAGGATTTACCTCAACAACCAAGTGGCAGCTTGTAAGTATTGTAATATACATATAACAAGTATATATTTGTAAGTGTATTTAGAATGCATACTAATTTATTACTTAATGTATTTGCAGGGATTGTGGATTGTATATGGTGACATATCCTGAGTGCCTTACTTATGTTGAAGGTGTTCCTTCGGTTGACTTCAAGTCCGACTTGCTTCGCACAAAATATCCTTCAATTATTCGGGATTATGGTTTGAGAAAATAAGAAGATGATGCACAAAATGATGATGAAGCACCAACGAGGCCTGTTGGAGAAACCAGGATAGCAGAAGATACTGAAGTCCTTGAAGTTTGATTTATTTTGTATTTGACAACATTTAACTAATGTTGATAGTGACGTAGTTGAATAGTTGTTAGGTTTCATATCTTACTTTTTGATAGCATGTGAAAATTTATTTAGAACTTAACAGTTATATTTTGACTATTGATGATCAATCAAATTGAATTGAAAGATTTTCAATTTTATTTTTATGTTTAATATCCCATTTCTAATAGTTGAATTTGTAATTGCATATGTATTAATAGGTGATTATGCATTTTTGTGGTCGGATCTTACATATATATTACTTAGTTGAACAGA
This sequence comes from Capsicum baccatum var. pendulum, assembly GCA_030864225.1. Taxonomy (NCBI): domain Eukaryota; kingdom Viridiplantae; phylum Streptophyta; class Magnoliopsida; order Solanales; family Solanaceae; genus Capsicum; species Capsicum baccatum. Next base: position 178,798,170 of record CM061556.1, on the reverse strand, counting down.
TATATATTTGTATTTATATGTATTTAAAGAATCAATAACAAATATATACATATGTAACTGCACATCTATTAGGTATTTGGAATGTAATTATATCTATTTTTGAGATTGTATATGTATCCAGATATGTATTATTATTTATATGTATGTTTGTGATTATAAATGTACCAGGATATGTATTTAAATATGAATATGTGTTATATGGAACAAAATATCTAACTTCAAAAATGCTCTTATTTTATAGTATTTTTCATGTTCATTAAATACATATAGAACCAATCACATTCATTTATTCATAATTTTCTAAAAAAAGTTGCAAGAACAGAAAATGTAACTATAACATATTCCAACACATGAAACATAATTGTCAATGGAGAATTATTCACATATTTTGCAAATGAGTTCAACTTTATGAAATGTGAGAATTTTTTTGATTGAATACAACAACTAATGTATCATTTATGATATTTTCTACATGAACGCCTATTGTGATTCTTAAATTCACAAGCACTATAAGAATTGATGATTTTATTTTCGAACATATCCCTTCCTAATTTTTCACGATCTTTCTGTAGAGGTTTGTCAGGAGGCCATTTGTATTTTGGGGGTAGTACTACCTCAAGCAATATGCTATATGGTATTATCCAATCGTCTTTCTATGGTAAAGGATAAATTGGAACATCATGTGTTCTCAAAATTGTTTTTGACTTGTATAAATCTGAGCAATATGTTCCCTCTGTAATGTTTTTTTATTCATGACTGTACAAGCATGTGCACATGATATCTCGTTCAATTGAAATTCATGACAAGAACATTTTTTTTTCCTTGACGGAAACAGTAAAATACTTTTCTTTGTCATGTACTGTATAGACATACTCTGCGCCTGGTACAACCTTATATAATGGCCAAAAGCCCCCAACCTTTACCACAAATCTCAACCACACACCTATACTTTGCGGGGGTCCTATGACCCCCCTGAACTATTAAAAAACTAAAGTATAACACCGCTAAAAATCCACAACCACATTTATGTTGAGTGGTGAAACACACAAGTTTTGACACGTGTAAAATTTATTTAATTTTTTTATCAATTCTTTTATTCATTTTCTTCCACAATTATTACTCCATTATTTAATTCTTTTTTGTCCTTTCTCTTTATTTTATTTTCTTCAATCTCAAACCCTTTTTTCCCATTTCTCTTCATATTCTTTTCTTCATTCTCCAAAGCCAAAAGGAAAATACTCACTAAATTTTCTTTCTATCATTTTCTCCAAATCAAAGAATGCTTTGAGAAATTGTTTAGGGATTTCAACCATTCACTTTCTTTTTCATTGCATTTAATTTCTTAATTTTACTTCAAATTTGGTAAAAGGAAGTGGGAGCGGGGGGGGGGGGGGGGGGGGGGGGAGGGGGAGGGGGAGGGGTGGTGGTGGTCGGCGAGATGAAATTCATAATTATAATTTGGTGGTGGCGGTGGTGGTAAAAATACAGTCATGCTTCTCTTTTAATTTCTTTTTTCTTAACTTCTTTGATTATAATTCAGCTTTTCTACAAGTTTCTGGATAAAAAAATTAACCTTATTGCTACAGTCATGGTGGAAACAAGTGTATAAGCCATTCTTGATTCGTGGGTTTCCAATTTTTTTTTTTCGAAAAAAAAGAAAGACACTAGTGTTTGAAGAACTATTTGGGAAGAAGGCAAAAGGGTGATGAATCTAAAGGAAAATTTTCTAATTTTCATGTAAATAGGTCTTCTAATTGAAGAATTTCAAATTATGGTGGGTGGTGGTGGGGAGATTTTGGGTATGGTGAAAGGAAGAAGAAAGAAATTATATATATATATATATATATATATATATGTGGTGGAGAGATTTTGGGTATGGTGAAAGAAAGAAGAAAGAAATTATATAGATATATATAGATAAATTAATATATAAAATAAAAATTAAAAATAAAGTTTGGTGATCACTCTCTTAAAGAGAGTGAAACATGCTCTCTTTGCCATGTCAGCTTTTGGGGGTGTTATAATTTCGGGTTTAAATAGTTTAGGGAGGTCATAGGACCCCCGCAAAGTATAGGTGTGTAGTTGGGATTTGAGGTAAAGGTTGGGGGGATTTTGACCATTTTCTCAAGAAACATAATTTAAATAGTCAAATTCAGTTCGACATTAGTATTTTTTTATATCAAATATGATGTATTTTAATTTACATTCAAAAATACATTTACATGTCTGTATATGTATGTCACGACCCGAACCAGGGCCTGGTCGTGACGGGGATCTCAAGTCCCACGTGGACTGAAGACTACCCCCTGCACCTAACCAAGTCAACACAATATTCTTAATGTCGGATGAATTCCAAACATATAACAAGATAGATTCAAGAACAATTGATAGATACTTCTATGTTCAACAATCAACCACCGGCCAACATCACCCAAGTCCACAGTAATCCAATAAAGCCTTCTAGACATGAACCAAAATTGTATATCAATAAAGTATCGGGACATTCCCCCGACTATAGCCAAAAATTAAGTCTAAACAGTCTAAAACACAAGAGACCAAAGCATGAGTTATACTCTTCCGATGTATGGAACTCACCACTTCAATGTCAACTCACGAGTTGATCCTGAATCCTAATAATTGAGCAGGAGAAGTAGAAGTATGGCCAGTTCCAACATTGTGTGGGGATACAACATCCAAAACGGTTAGCGGTTGGAGCACTAGCATGAAACTCAGGGATAAGAATTAAAAATAATGCCAAGATCAATAGTTTAAATCCGATGCACCTAATCAAATGCACACGCGCGCGCACACACACATGCACACACATATATATATATTACATGCTGGGATAGGGAACAAGGTTTTACATGTATTTTAAAAATCTTAGTGTAGATTATGTAGCTCAACTATCATAACATACAAGGCACCTACGGGCTATATCAGCCCCTCTCTTCCCTAGCTGGTAGGGCCCCAGTGCGTCATAACTAATATAGAACCACCAAGGCACCATACACTGCTGACTTTACGACTTAATGACATGACTCATAATAGGACCCTACGATTCGTAGGGTCCATTTATAGTCAACACAGAACCCAAATTGGGGTATACACTGGACACCCTACAATTATACCTAATGACTCGTATTATATTCTTACGGCTCTTAGAGAGCCACTCGTACTCAGAGAAAAATCTGGCCAAAAACTTACTGTTTTGGTAACAACTTGTCCCAACAACCCATCAAGACACCCTACGACTCATAGGCCAAGTCGTAGTCAAGTTAGTAAGAGTAAAATTTTAGGAATTTTCAAGGACCAAAAACCTGGGGCGTTACATACTCCCCCTTTAGGACCATTCATCCTCGAATGATAGGACAAGGCCTACGCTAACACGATTAAACACAATGAACAAAATAGGTACAACCCATGGGGACACACTAGGATTGATAAAACCCTTGTTTAGAAGGTCCTTTAATTGCTCCTTGAGCTCCTTCAACTTAGCTGGAGTTATTCTATATGGAGGGATAGAGATATGACGATTGTTTGGAACAAGATCAATCCTAAAATCGATCTCCTTATCTGGAGAAACACCAAGAACATCATCAGGGAAGACTTCAGGAAATTCATTTATCACTAGGATGGATGTAAAGAAAGACTCTTCGAGGTAGAATCTCTAACCTAGACCAAATGATAGAGACACCCCTTGGAAATTAATTTCTGCCCTCTAAGATACGATATGAACCTTCCTTTAGGAACCAGGGAACTACCTTCCTATTCAATAATTGGTTCCTTAGGGAAATTAAAGATAACCCTACGGGTCCAACAATCTAAAAAGCATAGCATGAATGCAAGCAATCCATCCCCAATATGATATCAAAATCAACCATATCTAACTCTATCAAAGTTTCTCTATCATCAACAGACACCACACAACCCCTATAGACTTTTCTAGCAACCATAGAGTCACCTACCAGGGTAGAAATAGAAAAGGAATCCAAAATGCACTTAGGATCAAATCTAAAATACATAGCTACAAATGTGGTCACATAAGAGAGGGTGGACCCCAAATCAAGTAAATAGTACACATCATGGAAAAAGAGTTTCAACCTACCAGTAATAACATCGAGGATGCCTCAGACTCTTGACGGGTAGTGAGGGTATAAAAATGGTTTTGACCAGCACCAGAGCCAGAAGTTGAAGTAGCACCATTTGTCACAGGAGATGATGTAGTAGCAACAAGAATTTTATTTGCCCAAAAACAAACCTAGAAGGACAATCTCTCTGTATATGACCAATCTGAACATATTTAAAGCTCCTATTACTCCCTTCTTCACAAACACCATAATGCACTTGATCGTAGATCTACAAGGATGATATGACAGAGCTAACTGAGCCCCACTAGCCTGAGACTGGGCGCCCTATGCCAGGGACCAACACTTTCTTGGAAACAATAATCACTCGAAGGCTTTGGATAAGAAGCACTAGTTGTAGAGTAGTAACTAGAGCTACCCTACTTCTTCTTGGACTATTTTTCTCAATCTCTACCACTTTACTGCTGACCTCCACCTTGATTCGAGTAGCAAAATTTATTACTCTGCCTCTCCCTAATATCAGTTTGCTTCTTCTTCTTCTTCTTCTTCTTCTTCTTCTTCTCTTCTTTGACTTGTCGTATATAAACCACAAGCTGAAAAATATTCGTGCCCTTATTTAATAAGGCAGCCTTCCACTCTGAAATCAAGTCTCAGGACAACTCAGAAGCGAACTTCCTCATCCAAGCCCTCAAGCTAGTCACCAACTCTGGAGCATATCGAGATAATTAATGGAATTTCAAAGCATACTCCTTGACTGGCATCCTGTCTTGCTTTAGGTTTATAAACTCCTCCGCTTTTGCTCCATAACTCTTGAGAAAAAAAGCGGTCCAAAAAAGCACTAGAGAAATTATCCCACAAAGAGAACTCAAAATTATCGCCCCTAGACTGGTCCCATTCCTCAGACCATTGATATGCCATATTTTTCAATTGATAAACGGTGAGCTCTACACCTTCCATGTTAATGCATGCATCATACGAAAGTTCTTTTCTATCTCGTCAATAAAATAATGAGGATCTTTCTCAACTTTAGAGACAGTGAAAGTAGGAGAAATCAATCTCATGAATTGGCCAACTCTAGTGTCCTCGAAGGATGGAGCAACTGACGTACCCTGCCCAGTCTTAGAGGCCACCAAATGGGTAAGCAAATGACTCTACTAGCAAAACTCAAAATTAGACATGCCATCCTAGGGTACCAAAGAGGGACAGAAAGAACCAATGGAGTTTCATTAGGGCAATCAGAAGCAGTGACCCTAGACCAGGTCTGAACTCCTGGAGTTGGACGAGCTCCATCCATATTATCCTCAGACAGGACAAAAGACTTTCCATGGTTATCAGATCTTCTTGGAGGCATGATCTGAAAGGCGAATAAATGGGGATTAGAGAGATTCAAGACCATAAACTCTATAGCTTGAAATTAGAATAGCAATAAAGGGAAGCATTCATAAATGTCTCATAGCCTCTCCCTTATAAGTATGGCATGCTACACACCCATAAATGAGACTCTACCTGACACGGCTTTGTTGGACACCCAATGACACTAAATCTAGGCTTTGGTACCATCTTTGTAATGACCAAAATCAGGGCTTGGACGTGACGGATATCTCAAGTCCCATATAGACCAGAGACCACCCCTATACCTAACCAAGTCAACATAATATTCCCAATGTCGGATGAATTCCAAACATATAACAAGATAGATTCAAGAACAATTGATAGATACTTTTATGTTTAATAATTAACCATCGACCAAAATAATCAGCCAACAACACCCAAGTCCATACTAATCCAACAAAACCTTCTAGATATGAACCAAATCTGTATATCAATAAAGTATCAAGACATGCTCTCGAATATAGCCAAAAATCAAGTGTAAATAGTCTAAAACACAAGAGACCAAAACATTTGATGTGGTTTTGTGATGTATAGAAGCTCATCACTTTAATGCCAACTCACGAGATGATCCCGGATCCTAACCACTAAGCAGGAGAAGTAGAAGCATGGAAAGTCCTTGTATTGCGTGGGGATATAATTTCCTAAGATAGTTAGCGGTTGGAGCGCTAGCATGAAACTCAGGGAGACGGATTAAAAATAATGCCAAGATCAACAGTTGAAATATGATGCACATAGTCAAATTCATATACATACATACATATATATATATATATTATATTCCGAGATAAGGAACAAGGCTTAACATGCATTTTAAAAACCTTAGTCTGGATTTTTTAGCTCAATCGTCATAGCATATAAGGAACCCATGGGCTATATAGGCCCAGCTCTCCCCCAGCTGGTAGGGCCCAAGTGCATGTGGAAGTACAAAATAGAGGTAATACATATGCACTTTAGGGACTTGAACCTCCCTACATATCAAGGTGACATGAGCACAAAATCATGTAATGAGATATGGAGAACTCGAACCTCCCAATCATATAATAATTATAATAAAAGGACTCAAACCACCTGGTCATATAAACCCCCACATCGACAACCGCAGTTTCTAGTGTTGGTCTCTTGAACCTCAACTTTCATGACTCAACTGCACAACCCTCTTTAATGCCCAGTTAAAATAATTTTCACACAATCCCATTCATTAAACCATAATACTCATTTAGACATACATTGTGGATATCGTCATACCAACTACACTTACAAGGTAACATCAACATGCCAAAACAATTCATTACTGGGGCAATTCACAACCCCTCTTGGTTTAATTATGCAATAACTTTTGAAAACACCAACCTACATGGTTTAATTCCACATAATAATGCAATAGTTCCAGAGTAGTTAAATTCCCATGTTTCTCATAACTAAAACCAACTTCACAATTTGGGGTTGGGGTCATAATAACTTCAAAAGTCATAAGTTTGGGAAATCACAATCCATTAGTTAATTCACCATAACCATGCAACCACAAGTTCAAACCATATTTAAAGTATAAGCAATCATAATAAAACCATGGGAAAATAATTAATTTACTATTCATGTCAAAGCCCTCAATAATGTCAAAATGCTTACTTTTAATCACATAAACAACCATGTAATTTTGTGAAATAGAGGTCTTAAGTTTAAGGGTAGAGTCACATGCTTGAAATATCAAGTTTCACGGAGAGAATTTAACTCTGATCCCCTGGATGACCAACTTAATGAAACCCTATCTTGACTTGCCTGAGGGAATTTAGAGACCCTTTTGAAGTGTTTGAGAAGTTACTTAGATTTTATTTCTAAGTGCTAATGACACTCTAAAGGGGTTATAAGACGCCGGTTTCAATTTAGGTTAGAGGGAAAATATCCAGAATGCCCTTAACTTAAAAACTAAAAAAGTGCCTCCATTGACTATGGGTCAACATTGACTCATAGCCATTCCTTACGACTCGTCACCACGAGTCGTAACCAAGACAGAACCTCCAAGGGACTTTACACTTCTGTCCTTACGACCAAATGACATGACTCGTAATCGGACCCTACGACTTATAGGTTCTAGTCGTAGTCAACACAGAACCCAAATTGGGGTATACACTGGACACCCTATGATTACACCTAATGACTCATAACAAATCCTTATGGCTCTTAGTGAGGCACTCATACTCATAATATAATCTAGCCATAAACTTACTAATTTGGTTATGACTTGTCCCAACGACCCGTCAAGACACCCTACGACTCATAGGCCAAGTCATATTCAAGGCAGTGAGTGCAAAACTTCAGGAATTTTCACGGGCCAAAAACCTGAGGTGTTACAATGTATTTTTCAAATATAGCAACAAATACACCTTTTACAGAACTATACATATATCTTTCAAGCATTAACCACAATTATACATTTTTATTATCACTAACAATGATTCAGAATATACAATTATAATCAATACATAAGAATGACACTCTAACTATACAAACATAATTAAAATATAAAAATTCAAAAAAAATATACAAATCAAATTGATATATTCAAATAAACTCAGAAATTATCAAAATAGACATGAAAACACAATTACACTTTGCAGAATATACAAATACATTAAAAAAATTAAATTGAGGTTGCTAAATTCCTACGTAGCAAAATCGATTTTGCTTAGGAAATAACTAAGATCGAATAACGTTAACATTAAGCAAAAAATAGATTTCGATCAATTTTTCACAATACACACCACTAAGGAAAATTTTTATGTTGCAAAAAATAATTTTGCACAAAACAATCAACTCTAATTACTTTGTTGAAATTCATACACATTCCAAATTTTGTTATTCAATACCTTTAAAATCAGTGATGTTTTTTTTTTAAATTTAGAAGCTCGTCAATGAGATTGATCTGAGTTGCTAAATTTTGTTCAATCTAATTTTGAGATTTATTTGAGTTGCTGAATTTTGTTCAGTAAAATCACATATGTATATTGGTTTCAATAGTTCTAAAATAACATCAAAGAATAAGATCTATTTATGGAAAAAGAATCCTTAGAATTAAATACATGGCATGATTTAAGGGCTTGATTGTTCCTTATTTAACTCGACTAATTTGAGTTAAAAAAAGGGGCTGTAATTTCATTTGTATATGTATTTATCTAGAGAACTTTGCCTAAAATACAAAATACAACTTGCTATTTCATGTAATTATGAAACTGTTGATATGAAACTCCTAATTATGGGCATAATGACACAACCTGAACCATGGCATGGCTGTGACGATTATATCAAGTCCGTCGAGGACTGAAGGCCACCCCCTTCACCTAGCTAAGCTAGTAGCGGATGAATTTTGAACATATAATAAGATAAGTAACTCAGAAAAAGAAACTTCATAATTCTAACAACATCCCAATCCACAGTAATCCACAAAGCCTCTAATTAGACTAAAATCATTCTAAGTCGAGATATACCCCTGACAATAGCCAAAAGTGTCAAGTAGAAATAGTCTAAGATAAAAATAAAAAAAGACTTCAAAATGATAACCCTTCCGGATAATGGAAGATCACCACTTCAAAGCTAACTGCCGACAACCTAAAATCCTATAACTGTGCAGGAAAAGTAGAACTGCCTTTGCTTCCTGCAGTGTGGGGATACAATGTCCAAAGACAATTAGCGGGGTGAGTGTTAGCATGTCACTTTGGATAAGGGTAAAATAATGCCAATTCAAAATCCAGTCCAAACTCAATGTACATGTTCACATACATGGATACACACACACATATATAAGATGCTGGGATAAGGAACAAGGCTTAGTATGTGTGTAAAACATTAGCTTGGACTATGTAGCTTAACCATAAAAAAAAGGAACCCATAGGATATATGTTTCCAATTCTCCTTGTTGAAGGGCCTTAGTGTGCGTTAACCACACGAACTAGAGGTATCAATGAAGACCAAGAAATGACCCAACCCTATATCAATATAAGATACAAATAAACATCAGTAATGCAAACCATGCACATAGTTATAAAGACCAATCTCTCACATCGGCAAATGCGAGTTTCCAATATCCGTTCTTTGGGAATTTACCATTAAGACACTCCATAGGTATCATCATAACCTTACGCTTGTAAGCTTATACTTATACCATCACAATTCCATTAACTTAGGGTAATGCCTCGACCCCATTTGTTCATTAAATTAATGTGGGGAAATGCCATACCCCCTTTGTTCATTAAATCAAATTTGGAGAATGCCTTGACCCCTTTTTGCTTATCAATTAAACCTAAGGGAATGCCTTGACCCCTGAGCTTCTAATTTTAAATTCAAAGCATGGCCAATAAGGCCTTCAAAACTATTTTTCATCTGTTTAACTTTTTATACAATGCAATAGTATAGGTGAGTAAGTCAAACCATGTGACAAATCATATTCGAAGACAATTACTTAAGTAGGTGGAGGGAACACAATTTACAAAACCTTCAAAACTATTTTTCATCCATTTAACCTTTTATGCAATGCAATAATATGGGTGAGTAAGTCAAACCATGTGAAAAATTATATTCAAAAGCATTTACAAGGCCTTAAAAACCATTCACCCATTTAACCTTTTATGCAATGCAATAATATAGGTGAGTAAGTCAAACCATGTGAACAATTGTATTCGAAGCCAATTACACAAGTAGATTGAGGGAACACAATTTACAAAACAAAATTCAAACAAAAATCATCAATTTAGGGAAATGTCTCGACCCCTTTCTAGTTTCCCATACCCATGAATCCAGTTAGTTCAAAAACCATTGATAAAGCATGAACAATGCATATAAAATCATACGAATTCAATTCAAATAACATTCATTTCAAAAAATCCCAACCATATCAAAACCCATATTCAAATCCACATGAACAACCATTTAAATACATGTTTTAAGTAAAGCAAGTTTAAGGGAAGAGTAACATGCCTGAGATATCAAGAATTACAAAGAGAAATCAACCCTTAGAAGCTCTAATTGCTAGAAACCCTAGCATTCTTGAATTAGGAATTTGAGAGAGAGAAGACTATTTTTTGATTCATTAAGTGTAGATAATAGGGTCACCAATATGCTTTTAAGTCATGGATCTTAAGTGAGAAAAGATAGAAATACCCAAAGTGCCTTTAATTAAAACACTATTAATGATCACCAGTGACCACAAGTCACCTTATAACTTGTAAGGACACGCTACAACTCATAGGGTCCCAATCGTACCCTGGGTAGAAGATTGGATCATCATACTGGTTTGGTCACGAGTCACACTCTATGACTCGTGACCACACCATACGACTCGTTAAGCCTAGTCGTGATCAAGACAAAGAATTTGACATAAACATTAGTTTGACTATGAGTCATAATGAGTCCTTACGACTCAAAATGATCAAATTATAACTAGGGAAGAAACAGAGATAACCCTCCTTGGTCACCCTACAATTCGATCCCAGTGACCCATAAGGAGACCTTACGACCCATTTGGTGAATCGTAGTCAGAGCAATGAGTTCAAGAACTCAAAGAATTTTCTAGGGCCAAAATGTAGAGTGTTTAATTCTCCCCCAGGATCAATCATCCCCGAATGATTCAAGGCGTCACTTGGCATTATTTAACACAAAAATGCAACCATAATTACCTTTAATAAAGACAGAAAGCAGAGATATTTAGGAATACACATACCTTAAGCACAATTATTCAAATTGGGAAACAAGAATAGATATTTGGAATTTATGTCCTCTTCAGCTTCCCAAGTAGCTTCCCCAACCTTATCATTCCTCCATTGAACCTTCACCAAAGCCATATACTTCATCCTTAAATAATGGACTTGCCTATCCAAAATCTCAATTGGGACTTCCTTATAAGACAAAGAATATGAAACACCAATACTGTTTAAGGGAATAGCAAATGAAGGATCACCCACATGCTTCTTCAACAATGAAACATGGAACACCGAATGGATAGAACCCAAATTTGAAGGCAATTCCAACTCATAAGCCACAATACCCACTTTTCTTAAAATTAAGTATGGGGTAACATATCAAGGACTGATCTTTCCCTACTTTGCAAAATTCATTACCCCTTTCATTGGAGACACCTTTAAGAACACCCAATCATCTACATCAAACTCTAATTCCCTATGCCTCACATCCATATAGGACTTTTGGTGACTCTGAGCATACTTAATTCTATCCCGAGTCACCTTCACCTTTTCCATGGCTTGTGAACTAAGTCAAGACTAAACAATTTAGTCACACAAACCTTGAACCACCCAATAGGAGAATGGCATCTCCTACCATACAAAGCATTAAACGGAGACAACAGAAAACTAGAATGATAGTTGTTATTATACACAAACTCTTTGTGAGGAAAATGTTAAAGCCAACTACCACCAAAGTCAATAGTGAAAGCCCTTAACATATCCTCCAATGTCTTAATAGTCCTCTTCATTTTTGCATTTGTCAAAGGTGGAAAGCGATGTTAAGGTTCACCTTAGTTCCCAAATCCCTCTGAAATGATCGCTAAAAGTGCGATGAGAACTGTGTACCTCAATCAGATATAATAGAAACAGGTGCTCTATGAAACTTGATGATATCCTACATGATACTCTTAGCATAATCCTTTGCAGAATAATTAGTCCTCACTAAAAAGATGAGAGCGAACTTAGTCATCCTATCTACGATGACCCAAATTAAATCAAATTAACTTCAAGATAGCGGAAGACCAGTAATAAAGTCCATGTTAATTACTTCCCAATTTCACAGAGGAAAATGGATCTCTTGAGACAAACCACCAGGCCTTAAGTACTCCACTTTTACTTATTGAAAAACCATACACTTGGCCATATCACTCTTCATGTTATTCCACCAATAAATGTCTTTCAAATCATGGTACATCTTTATTGAACCAGGATAGACAATGTACTTTGACTCATAAGCCTCAACCAAGATTCTTTCCCAAAGCCCATTAATATTAGGAACACATAATCTACCTTGGTACCTCAAGATACCATATCCACCAATCTCAAAAGCTATGACCTTCTGCTGCCCACATCATCATTAATTTATATCAAGATAAAATCCCAATCCTGCTTCTCCTTCATCTTAACACCAAGAGATGACTTCATTGCCTCTTGCACAATCATACCTACATCATCAAATAATGAATATCCTCAAGCTTTAAGATTTGCCAAATAGTAAAAGTCCTTTACCAAACCTCACTTCTCATTATTAACATGAGATTAGATCCCCATGAACATCCTTCTAAGAGCCTCAACAACTATATTAGCTTTACCTGGGTGATAATGGATACTCATGTCGTAATTCTTGAGTAACTCAAGCCATCTTCTTTTACTGAGATTCAACTCCTTCTAGGTGAACACATACTACAAGCTCTTATGGTATGAATATATATCAACATAAACTCCATAAAAGTAATGTAATACCCCATGTCTGAAGGCCTTGGTGCATTATACAACTCATTCCTTTGAGTCGTACCTATAATATTTAAGTAGTATGTTAAAGTCGCATCCAAGATAGTGTAAGATGGTTCACATTATGTTCTAGGTATGAGTTATCCTTAGAAGTCATCAAGAATCAAATAAGTTGCATGATTTGAAGTTGTGAGTTGAGTAGTGTAAGATTTCTAAAATTCTATCCAAGTTATGAGTGGGGGGCTACAAGTCATATGGAGATATTACTAGTCATAGGTTTAGACTCATATGTTGACCAATGTATACTTTCTTGAATTCTGTCAAGTGTACGAGTTATGAAGCCTAGTCATACCTCACCATAAGAGTAGTATGGTTGAGTCATGAAAACTAATGACCAACTTCTGAGAAGTTTAGTTAAAGGGACTTTTGGTCTTTTCCCTCTATTAACTCTCAACCCATAAATTATTTTCCCAAAGGAGTGTTATTTTTCCTCTCCTTTTTAATCAATTAAGAACATCCTCTCTTCTTCCATCCTCAAGAACATCAAGATTAGGATTTTTGTCGGCAAGTCACATTTCAAGTCACAAAGTTCAAGCTCTCTTAATAAGTTAAGAAATTTCAGGTATATGGGGCTTATGAAAAAGGTTATTCTTTCATCCTTGTGCCCAAAATACATGATTTTAAAATTTGATTTACTTGTTTTAAATTAGGGTTCATCCTCAAATTACTATATTCTTGAAGAATGACATTACCATGAGATAGAAAGCTTTAAGTATATCATGGTTTGCATATATTCATGTTTTGACTTGAAAAATTTATATTGTGATTTGAATTTCATTATCTTGACTAGGATATTGTTGAAATATTTCAAGGTGATTATTGAGCATAATGTTTTACTATGAATTTCTATGAAATAAAGAATGAATTCCAAGTCCTAAGTACTAGTACTGAGTTTACAAGATGTTTATGCTCTTAAGATCCATTGATATATTCTATTACATGATTTAAGGAAAATCTTGATCTTTTGATCTAAAGATAAGACATGAAATCCACAGCTGTTCATCTTGATTATGATTTAAAAGTAAAGAGAATCATAACTAGTTTTCATTCTATAAACCCTTATGCTATTTTAAGGTGGATTTCTTAAGTATAAGCATATATGTATTTTGAGGGTAGTACTTAGCACTGAGAAGGGAATGCGGATGAGTATATTCTAAATTCCTAGAAACTACGAGCCACCATAGGTTAAGATTTTCCCCAATATAAATGAAGTCTAGTGATCACTTAAGGTTCTATTTTGACAGCAAGGTAGAACAACTCTTCCCAATATGGGTAAGACGTTGGACTCCATGATAGCTCACATGGTTTATGTTAGTTAGAAGAATCTCCTTTAAGAAATACTAAAAGTAAATTTTTTAGAATCTAAGTGTTATGACACTAAGCTTATATATGCTTTGATATACATGTTTTATGATCTTTTATTTGTTATTTATACTTATGTCCAAGGTAAGCCATTTACACTTAGCATGCATCTTTTAAAAGTGCACATACACATTCATCCCTGTTTCTTTTACTATGCATTCACCCCTACATACATACTAAGTATATTCCAGAGGTATTGACCTACATATATGTCTACGTGAAACATTGTCTTATAATATTGGTTCGGGTGCTTTTCTCCAACAACATAATTGACTACAGGCATCATCACCTACATCTTGAAGTTTGGTGAGTCCTAATGGTCTGAGGACCCAGATTATCAAACTTTCTTTAAGTGATACAAGTACTTTAGTGATTTGATTATTGGTTATGTTTGAGCCAGATGGGGTCTATCCCAGTGGCTCCCTAATTTGTAGTAGTAGAGACTTGTCTGACTATTTATATTTTTAAGGTCAACAAGTTTGTTTAAAGTTTCCAAGTTAAAACTTTCATTAAGATACGCATTGCATACTTTTAGTTTCTGTATAAGCCAGTCCATTTTTCCTGTGAGTTTTAAGTTAAACAAATATCATGGGTTAGGTTAGGGCTATTCATAGCCTTAAGCACCGTGTGACATCTAGGGGCACTTTCGGGGTATTACAAACTTGGTATCCTACCCTAACCTTTAAAGAGTCCTAAGCAGTCATACAAGCCATATTATGTAGAGTCTTAATCATAAAAGTGAAGTGCGCCATATTTATGAGCAAGAGGCTATGATCTAAGTTAGGAATTCACCATTTCCTTCATGATCTTCATGCATATAGTTGTCTATCTTTCTTAACTAATGCTTTTACGTGACAAAATATGTTTGTTTGCTGAGCTAAAGCCCACAAAAATAGTGATCAACCACCTCTATACGTAGATTCTCTGAATAAAAATGTATCTAATGCTAAATTTTGGGTTTCTTTCAGGTGTTGGACTAAGTACTGAATGCCAATGTTCAAGGAAATCAACAGGCAGTAGTCACACTTCAACAAAATGGTAATTTAGCTACAGCCAGGATTTGGGATTTCATGAAGATGAATCCACCTGAGTTCCATGGGTCATAAATGGTTGAGGATTCTCAACTCTTTATTGATATGGTGAAAAATATTACTGAGATTATGTATTTGACTGAAGAGGAGAGTGTAGAGTTGGCATTCTATAGGCTGAAGGATATTGCTTATGATTCGGTTGTTATGTGGAAGAAAGGTACGGGTGAGAATGCAGCCCCTATAAGTTGATAGGTATTTTAGTATGCTTTCTTGGATAGGTTCTTTCTATGTGAGATGAAGAAGGCTAAGGTGGAGAAGTTCATGAACCAGAGGCAAAGCTTTATGATTATAAAGGAGTAATACCTTAAGTTCACTTAGTTGTCTAAGTATGCTTTTGAGTTGTTATCTGACTCTAGATCTTGTATGAGTAAATTTGTTACTGGGGTGTCTGACTCTAGAGCTTGTATGAGTAAATTTATTATCAGCCTTGTGTGATGGTTAATGTTGGGGCTTAAAATCTGCTTATGTAGCCAGGACAAAAAAGTGGTGGCCCCAAGGGACCAACACCAAAGGTTTGATTCCATCGTATTATTATCATATAAATGGGAGGTTCGAGTCCCCCATGTTATAAATTGGTGATTAAGTCACCTTTGATTTATGCCTAGAGGTTCGAGTCCCCCATCAGGTATATGACATATGATTATCCATTGGTTCATGAAGTTACATACACTGGGCCCTTTCAGCTAGAGGAGAGTTGGGCCCATATAGCCCTTGGGTGCCTTGATTATGATGGTTATGCTACACAATCCAGGTTATGATTTTGAAAGTTCATGCTAAGCCTTTTCCTACCCCGATATTTGTTATATACATATATATATATTTGTATGTACTTGTATTTGATGCTATGCATTAGATTTGACTGGTTTTGAATTATTACTCATGGAATTATTTTATCCCTTATCCTTGAGTTATATGTTAGTACTCTAACCGCTAACCATTGATAACGCTCAATCTACAGCTCTCGTGGGAGTGTAAAGCGGTCGTTAGCAAATATAGAACCCAACCTGGGTTGGGTATCGATCCCTCAGGGAATAGCTTGGCCAACAAGTAAGCAAAATTACTAAACTTTTAGTGCAAGTCTCGTAAGAAGGGGGGATTGTGATGTGTAACCAAAACAATAAACTAAAAGCTGAAAATAGCAAAGTAAAAAGAGAAGGATTGTTGCGTAAGTTGTAAACAATGAGAATTGAAGCATTCGGGTTATGTCCACCTCCTGAGTTATACGTCTCTATTGACTATGAGTGTGTAGAATTCCGACATGCATGTGCTTATAGAGAATTGTATTCGATGGTAAATCCAGGCATCTTTCAACCTAATTTTTGATAACGCTCAATCTACAGCTCTCGTGGGAGTGTAAAGCGGTCATTAGCAAATATAGAACCCAACCTGGGTTGGGTATCGATCCCACAGAGAATAGCTTGGTCAACAAGTAGGCAACGATTACTAGACTTTTAGTGCAAGTCTCGTAAGAAGGGGGGATTGTAATGTGTAACCAAAACAATAAAGTAAAAGTTGAAAATAGCAAAGTAAAAAGAGGAAGAATGTTACGTAAGTTGTAAACAATGAGAATTGAGGAGTTGGGGTTATGTCCACCTTCTGAGTTATACGTCTCTATTGGCTATGAGTGTGTTGAATCCAGACATGCATGTGCTTATAGAGAATTGTATTCGAAGGTAAATCCAGGCGTCTTTCGACCTATTCAAGGATTATTTCACTTTAACTCTTTCGAGCTTAAAGCGTGTCTAACGGTACGAATTCTCCAAGAGGTTAATCCAGTTACAGCACTAACTTTTTAATAGGGGATGGGACCCTACTAACTTGACATTATCTCTTTTCCAGACATATAACTTTTCTTTCGAACAAGTTAAATGTTCTACTGGCGTTATTCTATGCGTCTGCAGCCACAAGAATTTGTATTAAGATGAAGAGACTAATGATATAAGCAGCATACGTGTCACGAACTCACAAACTCACAGCAATAGATAGTATCTCATTCGGCTTACATAACCCCAACAGAGAGGTTTAGTTACCCATGAGTGCGAAGGAAGTCACAATAAACATGATCATTGTACCCCAATAAAGATTTACACGTTAGGTGTAAGGGTGAGGATGGCGTGAAGTCCTTTGCAAAGTAACGTCTCTCTTGTTGTGGAATTTAATAGAAGAATGGAAGAAGAATAAAAATAGAATTAATGGAAGAATTAGAATTGTTTGAATAGTAAGTGAATGAATCTCTCCACTAAGGGAGGAATGAATAAAAATCTCTAGCATGATAGGGTATTTATAATACCCATATCCTATTCTGACTAAGCTAATGAAATACTTAACCAAATCCTACTAAACTAATGAAATACTTAACCCAATTGTACTAGGTTAATGTAACATTATACAAATCCAAATAAACTAATGAAATACTTAACCCAATTATACTAGGTTAATGTAAATAAACTAATGCTAGTCCCCTAAGTCTTCAGAAATGTTGTTTTAGCCCGGGACAGATTTTTCATGCATCACTTTTGGTCCTTTAGGCGTTCAAGCTCCCTTTCCTTCCTTTGTGAGCTTTCTTTGGTGTCAAGTAAGCCATAAAATGCTGATTTCTGCATCATTTATACCTGAAACTTTGCTAATCATGTTCGTTAGCTCACTTATAGGAAAAAGGACTAAAAGTGCATGAAATATATACTTTGTTCTCAAAACGTGGCACAAATATGGGCAAAATATATTGATATAGGCATGTAAATTCGCCTATCATCAACACCCCACACTTGAAGCTTTGTTCGTCCTCGAACAACATATCATGTCCTTCTAGATACTAACTTAGGGTTTCACAGCAACAACACAAAATATTCATCAAGACAAGAACAACAATTACCAACAAAGAGTAGTTTTCCGATCATTAGTAGAAACAGTTTAACCTCTAGCATAGACTCGTGACAGTGATCAACTCATATTCAAACGTTAAGGCACAAGGAATCATATACAACTACCCAAAACTCATCAACCATGTGTGTCTCACAATATAGTACCCATAATCACTCACAAGTATAGCATATTTTTCAAATATGGGTATCAAAATATCCTTTCTCTCACTCTCACAAAGAATTCGTATGCAGCAACTGATGACCATAGGCTTGCCCTTAGTGTAATACTCCACTAAATGTCAGAATGCTAAGCTTAGGATCAAGTAGGTCTTTTGATGGTTGTAATGTAGGCTAAGGGACGGGTAGGATCAGCTATTTTGGCCAGAAATAGTGACTAAGTTCCTAAGCACTTTAATACATCACATTGTATCATTGACAATTTTTTTCTTTCAACCTTTCTTCTTCTTTTCTTCTACCACCCTTGTTCTCCGCTTTTGTTTTTCAATTTTAAACATAACTCACTTTTCAGCTTTCTTTTTCCCTCTTCTTTTCACAACATACCTCTTATGATAGCACTTTCTTTTTCATAACACATTCAAGCACCATTACAATTTAAAGCATCACACTTACCCAATTTCCTCTTATATTGTCACATGACTGTATACTTTAAAGCACTTTAGGAATTTGGATCAAATCACAGTCTTGAAAAAATGGATTAGGCTTACATACAAGGTTGTCAAAGAAATAGGCTAAAGGTTCAAAAGGGTTTAACTAGGATGATGTCCAAGGGTAGGTAAAACGAAGGTAAACATATGTAGGTTGCCAAAGAAATGCCTAAATCATCTCCTAAACTTACACTCCTTATTTTTGCTTTGCATACATACCAGGCAAGTTCTAGCATCAGCCACAAACATAGAATATACTATTAATCTCACACACAAGGAACATGGTCGACTTTATTGGAAGTAATATAGACTCTTGACCCAACAAGTGAAGGAATTGAACCACACAATATCACATAATGAGTCACAATTAGAGCCTAAACATCTCAATAGTCATAATTGTAGCACATACTCTTGTTATAATCTCATGTTGCCTATTGGAATTATTTCATGCGAAGCTTAAAAAAAAAATTATTCCTAAAAAAATGACAAAAATAAAACAAAGTAAACAGAGTAAACAAACATAGACGCGATAGAGAAGTATAGCATGCGATACCGCCACCCCACACTTAAACGGGACACTGCCCTCAGTGGAAAATATATACGAAGAACCTAGTCAGTCGGACTCGTCCTCAATGTCGGGGGTCATACCCCCTTGTTTGGAATCATCATAAGAGTCGTCGTCAGAGTTCTCCTCCTCGTCGGAGTCTGGCAAGCGTCGATCGTCATCGGTCGACACATCATCATCTAGAGGTTCCTCAAAGTAAACGCCCACTCCACACATCTCCCGTGCATGTATGTTTATTGGATAGTCTTGGTCCAGCTGTTGGAGCTCTGCAGCAGTTGGAACACGTCCACCACTCATCATAGTAAATCGTGTCATGCCATAAAGATGACGGAAGAAACTCTCATCACGAGCATGTCTCTCCGCAGTAGTAAGGTTGACACCATGAGTTGTTTCAGCATCTTTGACCTTTGTGAGGTCAACCTTCTTTGGGTTATGTGGGAGTTTGTGATCAGCTGGTTCCTCTTCGATATCCTCCTTCCGCATTGTAGAGCGAATGATTGCCCCAAAGTTGATAGGGACATTCGTCATCAAAGCATAGACCAAACACACTCTATCTCTTGATATTTTGGTGTATTGAGTCCCAGGAATAAGGCATGAGTTGACAATACGCAACCAGATTCTTGCTTCCCTATTCAATGGAGCATAGGGGAAGGTGTTGTGTCGACCGGTGTCTCGGTGTCTGCCCCACCTTGCCACGGATCTACTTCCACAAAGTGTGTGTCGGATTGCTCTATAAGGAGGCCTACTATACAGCTCTTTGAATGGTGTTGGGTCGATCGAAGGTAAGCCAAGAAAGGAGTTGATCAAATCCGCGTTGAGCTGTAACACTTGGCCCCAAATCTTGACTTCATTGCTTGTGGTTTTCGGCGACCAGTTGGCATAGAATTCCCTTGTCAAATCGAGATTACATTCTCCCATGTCGCGAAAGATGAAATCCAGATTCAACGCCATTATTTTCGCTAACATACGTGGCTCCTTCTTCGCTAGGGTGTCCTTATTGATCAAGTCGACGTGAACATATTTTCTTTCCTTGTTGTTCTTGTACCATTCTTTGGCTTCCTCCTCAAGAACCCATTTTATTCCAAACATTCTGTGGGGTAGTTGCATGGAGGATGATTCTCCTTGGTCCTTGCGACCTCTCTTCTTGCCCTTTTGGGAAGTGGTAGCCTTATCTTGTCGCGCTTTAGGTGCCATTGTTCCTGAGACTTAAACAACATTCATGTTAGCATCAACTCAAAGGAAACAATCTATAAACAAGCCATTGGGATACCACCCCACACTTAGGTTCGTTAATTCAAAACAGTGAAGTGAATGCAGTCGATTACTTGAACTTCGTCGACATACATTTTAGGAACTATATTCCGACAAGAAAATCAGTGATGCATCACTAATGCAGCCATTGCACTACTTTCATGTTAGGTTTATCAACACTACTACATAGGGGTTACATCATGTTATACTTATTTTCAACAACCACAACCTCCTAAGTCAGTAGGCAACTATAAGCCTTATCCCAATGAACGGGATAGTCTAACATGTAAGTATTCAAGTATCAAGCTTAAGAAAGTTTCATAACCATAGCAATTCCGCAAATAGTATAACAATGCTAGTAAAACCAAATTCAAGTCGGAAACAAGTCAAGATTATCCTAACGTATATGTTTACTCACATGGTTTTGTATCAACAATCCAAACACATTAACATCACCAATAATCCTTCAAGATGTAGCAATTCATAATAGACATAGTAACGTAGTACTTACGAGAAATATATGAAGAATAAAAGAGTACTTACGTGATTGGAGCCTTTGGAGATGGTCTTGTGAATTGAAAGAGCAAAAAAGAAAAATTTTGAGATGATTTGGGTGGATGTGCGGCGCCTTTAGGTCAATTTCCAATGTGGTTATGTTTCAAGACCAAGTCCCCTTTATATAGGAAAAGAATGGGTCGGGTTTTGACCCATTTACAAACGGTTTTGGAGACAAAAATGACATCTATGTGGCGCATAGTGCTTTGGATAATCATAGTATAGGCGGCGCATAGTGTAGTGCATTTAGGGACATATGCGGCGCATAGTGTATAGCATTTAGGGACATATGCACCTCATAGTGTGTGGCATTTGAGATACTGAGGCCTAATTCTATATCATAGGTGGCGCATAGTGTATAGCACACTTAAGCATGGGCGGCGCCTATGTCTTTGCACACTAGATTCCGAGACCTTAGGCTATAGTATAGGTTTTGCATTGTTCGTGGCCTAGTTTTACCTAGGCCTAGCCTTCCTCGATGCCTATTTTGGCAAGAGCAATGCTCAATCCATATCCTTATGCATCCTTATTCATAACTTACCACCTTTACCATACAATACGTCCAAATCGTCATTTGGAACCAATCTCCTCGTTGAATACTTCTCGCACCTATATTTGCTCAAAACCAATGAAAATGATTAGTTCGATGGGTTGCCTCCCACCAAGAGCCTTATTTTTGGTCGTGGAACGACTCTTATTTTTGGATTTTCTCTTATCAAAAGCAAAACAAGTAATAGAACAAAAGAAAGACAAAACGATAAACGAAAAATGATAAAACAATAAAACGATGGGTTGCCTCCCATCTAGCGCCTTATTTATTATCGTGGCTCGACATAGTTTCCTCGAGTACTTAGACTTCATCAAGGTAAGTGATGGCCATATAATTTATTGAGTCAAGAGGACCGATATAAGGTTTAACACGTTGGCCATTCACTTTGAAGACAACACCATTATTGTCTTCCAATTCGACTACTCCAGACGAGTAGACTTGGATAACTTTGTATGGACCAAACCACTTAGACTTTAACTTACCTGGGAAGAGCTTCAATCTGGAGTTGAAGAGAAGTACCATATCACCCCTTTGGAAGTTTCGTCGAACAATCCGCTGATCATGATACTTTTTCATCCGCTCCTTGTATAGGTCTGATCTTTCATATGCATGGAGACGGAACTCATCTAATTCATTCAGCTGCTCCAACCTCAGATTCTTAGCATCATCCCAATTCAAATTCAATTGCTTCAATGCCCGCAGTGCCTTATGCTCGAGCTCGATGGATAAGTGACAAGCCTTCCCATAAACTAGTTGATAAGGAGACATGCCAATGGGTGTTTTGAATGCAGTCCTATACGCCCATAGTGCATCATCAAGCTTCCTAGACCAATCCTTCCTATTCGCATTAACTGTCTTCGCAAGGATTTGCTTGATCTCGCGATTGGAAACTTCTACTTGTCCACTAGTTTGGGGATGATAAGGCGTAGCTACCTTATGTTGCTTGACACCATACTTGGCCAAAACTGATTTGAACAGCTTGTTGCAAAAGTGAGATCCTCCATCACTTATGATAGTACGAGGTACTCCAAAGCGAGAGAAGATATTCTTCTTTAAGAACGATACAACACGCTTTCCTTCATTGTCGGCCAACGCTACAGCTTCCACCCATTTCGAAACATAATCTACAGCAACCAAGATATACTTCATTCCAAACGAATTCACGAATGGACCCATGAAATCAATACCCCACACATCAAAAAGTTCTACCTCAAGAATTTTGGACATGGGCATCTCATGGTGTTTCGATATAGACCCTTGGCACTGGCATTGGTCACACCTTCTAACATAGTCGTAGGCATCTCTAAATATCGAAGGCCAATAATAACCACTTTGCAACACCTTTCGTGCTGTCCGATTACCTGCATGATGTCCTCCAACTTGGGAAGTGTGGCATGCGTCCAAGATATTAGGCACCTCTACATGGGATATACATTGTCGAATAATACCATCTGCGCATTGTCGAAACAAAAATGGCTCATCCCAATAGTAGTGTTGTACGTCATGCATAAACTTCCTCCTTTGGTGGTAAGATAAATTGGCAGGTATCACGTTACTCACCACGAAATTTGCAAAGTTAGCATACCATGGTAATTTTTCCATTGTTGTCGCTAATATCTCCTCGTCAGGGAATGCATCATCAATCTGAATTTCAGGTTGCGCCACATGCTCATTCTCGAGTCTAGATAGGTGATCAACCACTTGGTTCTCGCAACCTCTTCTATCTTTGACTTCGAAATCAAACTCTTGTAGCAGCAATACCCATCGAATCAACCTTGGTTTTGCATCCTTCTTTGTCATTAGATACCTAAGAGCTGCATGGTCTGTATGAATGATAACCTTAGTTCCCAATAGATAGGCACAAAACTTCTCAAACGCATACACAACCGCTAGGAGCTTTGTTCTGTCACAGTGTAGTTCCTTTGAGCTTCATTTAGGACCTTACTTGCATAGTAGATAGGATGAAATAATTTCTCCTTTCTCTGACCAAGAACAACACCAACGGCTATACCACTAGATCACACATGACTTCGAACGGGAGAGACCAATCTGGTGCTACCATGATAGGGGCTGCAATGAGTTTTGCTTTGAGACATTCAAATGCCTTTAAGCAATCTTCATTAAAGTCAAACTTTGCATCTTTCTCCAATAGTTTGCACAATGGACTAGCAATTTTGGAGAAGTCTTTAATGAACCGACGATAGAAACCTGCATGGCCAAGAAAACTACGAACTCCTTTCACCGAAATTGGAGGCGGTAGCTTCTCAATAACCTCTATTTTTGCTCGATCAACCTCTATTCCTCTTTTGGAGATTTTGTGCCCAAGAACGATTCCTTCTTTTACCATGAAGTGGCACTTCTCCCAATTTAGCACAAGGTTGAATTCTACACATCTTTGCAACGCCATGCTTAGGTTCGCCAAGCACACCTCAAAAGACTCACCAATAACTGAAAAATCGTCCATGAATACCTTCAAAGTGTCTTCAACCATCTCAGAAAAAATATACATCATACAGCGTTGAAAGGTGGCTGGTGCGTTACATAACCCGAATGGCATACGTTTGAAGGCAAACGTACCATATGGGCATGTAAATATTGTCTTCTCTTGGTCTTCGGGGGCAATACAAATCTGATTGTATCCTGAATAACCGTCCAAGAAACAAAACCATCCTTTCCCCGCTAATCGATCTAGCATTTGGTCCATGAATGGCATTGGAAGTGATCTTTGAGTGTCCAAGAATTCAGCTTTCGGTAGTCCATGCATACTCTCCATCCAGTGACGGGTCTGAGTGGAATAAGATCATTCTTAGCATTCGCGACCATCGTCATGCCTCCTTTCTTGGGAACACATTATACCGGGCTTACCCATGTACTATCAAAGATTGGATATACAACTCCTGCGTCTAACCACTTGATAATTTCTTTCTTCACCACTTCTTACATAGGTGGGATTAGACGTCTTTGATGCTCAATGGTGGGTGTGCAATTTTCTTGAAGCTGAATTTTATGTGCACAAATCCCTGGTGGAATACCAATAATATCCGCAATGGTCCATCCAATGGCTCGTATATACTTGCGTAGGATAGCAATAAGAGCTGTAACTTGTTGCTCACCCAAATCGGCTACCACAATAACTGGAAGTGTGTTTCCGCTTCCTAAGAATGCGTACTTTAAATGACTTGGAAGCTCCTTCAATTCTCACGTGGGTGGCTCTTCAATAGATGGCTTAGCTGGTGGTGTGGGTCCATTCTTGAGATCAAGGTCCAGCTTCTTGGGAGCATAGCGATATGTCCCTAATCCCGATAGAGCACAAATAGCTTCTTCATAATTTTCAGCATCCTCATTCTCCATTCATAAGCACAACCTCCAAAGGGTCATCAATAATTTGTTCTTCTCCAAGTAATTCTTTCTCATCATCAAAGAAAACATCTGCCACCAAAAATACACTTAGATCTTTGGGCTGCTTCATTGATTTTCACACATCAAAGCGAACCTCTTCGTTATTTATTCGGACTGAAAGCTCATTAGCTCTCAAATCAATAAGCACACTTCCTGTAGCAAGGAAAGGGCGCCCCAAGATTATGGGGACTTCTGAGTCTGCCTCACAATCCAAAATAACAAAGTCTGCCGGAAAGATGAATGGAGAAACCTTTACCAATACATCACATAGAATTCCAACAGGTCGTTTTACCGACCTATCCACCATGACGAGCCTCATATTGGTTGGAGTAGGATCACCCAACCCCAACTTCTTGTAGATCGATAATGGCATCAAATTGATGCTGGCTCCTAAGTCACATAATGCTTTGGCAAAATTCAAAGATCGAACGGTGCAAGGAATAGTGAAAGCTCCGGGGTCGGCCTTCTTCTGAACTATCGACCGGGTAGCAATTGCACTACAATGATGCACATCTTCTTTCAACTCATAACTTGCTGCCCGCTTCTTAGTCAAAAGATCCTTCATAAATTTCGCATACCCAGGCATTTGTTCAAGTGCCTCCACCAATGGAACATTAATGGTGAGCTGCTTTAACATAGTCATGAATTTGCTGAACTTTGTGTCATCCGCCACCTTCTTCAATCTTTGGGGAAAAGGTGGTGGTGGGTATGGAAGTGTTCTATCCACGGTTTTCTTCTCCTCTTGCTTCCGTTTTTTCACTTTTTTAGGCTGCACATCGCTGGGTGTGACGTCCTTGATGTCTTCCACGGACTTCTCTCCTATTGCATTGTCATCCAAGTCTGCGGCTTTGTCAACCACTTGCTTGCCTTTTGCTGAAGTTTCCAGCACCTTACCACTTCTGGTAGTGATGGCCATGCATGACCCATCATTCCTTGGGTTTTGCATAGTATCGCTAGGTAGAGTGCCGACCTTTCTTTGATTAAGTGCTGCTGAAAGTTGGCTCAATTGCTGCTCTATTTGCTTGATTGAAGTGGAATGAGAATCAACTAATTGTTTCATGGAGGACAAATCATTAATTACCTCCGTAACTCCCGCGCTCGTTGCTTCCACTCCTGTCAATAATTTAGCCATCATGTCTTCCATACTTCCAGAATTCGATGTGGTGGTGTCACGTCTACCAGGGGGAACGTACAAACCACTCTTTTCATTCTTGTTCTTCCAACTACCTTGGTCCTTGTTTCCAGATTTATCATAATAGTTCCGACCTTGGTTTCCTTGGGTATTCCCACGGAAACCCCCCTGATTGTTCAAGTAGTTGGCGTCCTCTTCCGAATCAGATTCGTCTCTTCCTTTTGAAGTAATAGCTTTCACTTTTTTGGTCTTCCCTGATAATAAATGCTTTGTAAGAAGATCCATTTGTGTTTTCATATGCGCCATATCTTGATCACATTCTTCTTCTCTTCTTCTTTGGTCTGCAGTCATGCCAATAGATAAAGTGGGGCTTGCTACCTCAGAATCCCTGGTATGCCAAGCTCTACTTTGTTTCGTCATACGATCCAGCATATTGCTTGCTTGACCAAAGGTGAGGTCCATAAAAGATCCTCCAGCTGCGTTATCCACCACTGGTTTAGTTATTAAATTCAAGGCTCTATACAAGATCTCCATTAGGTGGACATTAGTCATGTGATGGTTTGGGCATCTCGCTAGCTTTGTCTTGAACCTCTCCCATGTTTCATGAAGAGCTTCAGTGGGAAGCTGACAAAAGTTGCTGATTTCATCTCTCAATTGTGCCCTCTTGGATGGCGGAAAGAATCTTTCTAGGAAAGCGTCTCTCAATTGCCTCCAATTTGTAATAGAATCAGGAGTCAGCCCATTTAACCATAGAGTTGCCTCCCCAGATAGAGACAATGGAAATAGACGTAATTGAATTGTATTCTGACCAATACCAGGATTGTCAAACGACTTGCATGTAGAAATAAAGTTGATGAGATGCATATTCGGATCATCGCCTGCTAGTCCACCAAATAATCCCTTGAGTTGCAATAACTGAATCATGGTGCTTGTGATGTTGAACTTGGCTCCGAGCGCTAATGGTGGAGGAATTATGGCTCCGCTGGCTCCGGATCCATTAAGATCATCATCATCATCATCGAAAGCTGGCTGCATAGGTTGGCGATCATACCTAAACCGTGATTGTCGACCTCTTCTGTTGACAGGTGTTATAATTTTAGTATCACGCCTAGGGTTTAGTAACTCGTCATCTCCTAAATCCTCATCGTCAGGATTTATTGCTCGCCCAGGGTTATCAATGTTTTGTTGGTGTACTTGGGCGGCGGCAAGAGCAGCTAATCTCGCCTGTTCCTGTTGAGCAGCCATCCTTTCAATTTTTGCTTGTGCTTCCATTCTTCCAATACGTTGTGGTTCAGGATTGATAGGTAATAACGGTTGACCAGAACTTCGAGTATGGGGCATGCACTAAAAAACCTGCAGTAAACAAAAACAAAAACTAAAAGTAAAAGTACGAGAATCTTTGATCAAAGGGTCTAGTAATTATCACAAACTTGATTGACACTCGTATTCCCCGGCAACAGCGCTAATTTTTGATAACGCTCAATCTACAGCTCTCGTAGGAGTGTAAAGCGGTCGTTAGCAAATATAGAACCCAACCTGGGTTGGGTATCGATCCCTCAGGGAATAGCTTGGCCAACAAGTAAGCAAAATTACTAAACTTTTAGTGCAAGTCTCGTAAGAAGGGGGGATTGTGATGTGTAACTAAAACAATAAAGTAAAAGCTGAAAATAGCAAAGTAAAAAGAGTAGGAATGTTTCATAAGTTGTAAACAATGAGAATTGAAGCGTTGAGATTATGTATACCTCCTGAGTTATACGTCTCTATTGACTATGAGTGTGTAGAATTCCGACATGCATGTGCTTATAGAGAATTGTATTCGATGGTAAATCCAGGCGTCTTTCGACCTATTCGAGGATTATTTCACTTTAACTCTTTTGAGCTTAAAGCATGTCTAACGGTACGAATTCTCCAAGAGGTTAATCCAGTTACGGCACTAACTGTTTAATAGAGAATTTAGGATGTGACCCTACTACCTTGACATTATCTCTTTTCCAGACAATTAACCTTTCTTTCGAACAAGTTAAATGTTATACTGGCGTATTCTTGCGTTTGCAACCACAAAGAATATAGATTAAGATGAAGAGAATAATGATATAAGCAGCATACGTTTCACGAACTGACAAGCTCATAGTAATAGATAGTACCTCATTCGGCTTCCATAACCCCAACAGAGAAGTTTAGTTACCCATAAATGCAAAAGAGATCACGATTGACATTGTTGTTATACCACAAGATTGATTAATTTCATGTAGCACAAGTGGTAGGCGTTTAGGCGTGAATTCCTAGGCAAAGTAACGATTCTCTTGTTGTGGAAATTAAGAATAAATGAATAGAAGAAGAAAAATAGAATTAATGGAAGAGTTCGGAATTGAGAAGTAGAATGTATCTCTCCACTAAGGGAGGAATGTAAGAAGATGAATCTGAAAATCTCTAGCATGATAGGGTATTTATAACACCCATATCCTAGTCCTACTAAGCTAATGAAATATCTAACCAAGTCCTACTAAACAAATAAAATACTTAACCCAATTGTACTAGGTTAATGTAACATTATCCAAATCCAAATAAACTAATGAAATACTTAACCCAATTGTACTAGGTTAATGTATTATTATCCTAATCCAAATAAGTTACTGCTAGTCCCCAAAGTCTTCAAAAATGCTGTTTTAGCCCGGGACAGATTTTACATGCATCACTTTTGGTCCCTTAGGCGTCCAAGCTCCCTTTCCTTCCTTCGTGAGCTTTCTTTGGTGTCAAGTAAGCCATAAAATGCTGAATTCTGCATCATTTATACCTGAAACTTTGCTAATCATGTTTGTTAGCTCACTTATAGGAAAAAGGACTAAAAGTGCATGAAATATATACTTTGTTCTCAAAACGTGGCACAAATATGGGCAAAATGTATTGACATAGGCGTGTAAATTCGCCTATCATCAACCATCTCCAAATGTGTATCCCCACATGATGCTGGCACCAAAAATTCTTTTACCTTTCCTATGTAGTGATTAGGTGTTCGTGGATAGTTTGTGAGTTGACTTTAGGTGGTGTTTGATCTTCCATACTTCAAAAGACTTTATTTTATGTTTTTGTTTCTTATGTCTTAGACTTTATTTCAGACTTATTTTTGGCTATGTTTGGGGGCATATCTCGATACTTATTGGTATTTAGTTTCGTTAGAGGTTTTGTTGGTACTGTGGAATTGGGTGTTGTATTGGTAGTTGGTATTGGTTATCATCATTGGTTGGCGGTTATTGATATAACTTAGAATCTTTGAACTTATGTTACTCTATCTTATTATATTTTCAAACTTCAGTCTATGTCAGTGTGTGTTGTGTTTTGTTGACTAGGAAATTGGGGTGGTCTCCGATCCTCGGTGGACTTGAGATGACCTTCATGTCTAGGACCTGGTTTGGGTTATGAAAAATTTGGTATCGAGCCTAGGTTCATAGTCAATTAGGTGTCCACAAAGCTATGTCAAGTAGAATCTTTTTTATGGATGTGTAACATTCCATACTTATAAGGGAGAGGCTAGGATGCATTTAGGAATGTTTCCCTTTCTTGTTGTCTTATTTTTCAGGCTATAGAGTCTAAGTTTTTGAATCTCTCTAATTACTATTTGCTTGCCTTACAGATCATGACTCAAAGAAGATCTGATATTCATGGAAACTCTTTTGTCCTGTCTAAGGACAGTGTGTATGAAGCTCATCCTACTTCTGGGTACAAACCTAGTCTAGGGCCGCTGCTTCTAATTTCCCTCGTGGAGTGCCACCTGTCCCCACCGATCTTACTCCTAAGGGTGACACTCATGCATAGTCATCTCAAGGAGATATTACTAATGCTGAGTTCCGTTACTCTATTCATTTATTGACCCAATTGGTGACATCTCAGTCACAATAGTTGGGTCCTGCTGGAATTGCTGTGAGTTCTTTTAAGGCCACTAGAGTTGGCTAGTTTATGAGGTTGCACCCTCTGACTTTTACAGGTAAGTTTGGGGAGGATCCTCAAGGGTTCATTGATGAAATTGAAAAGGTATTTCATGTGATGCATGCTACTGATGTAGAAGGTGTAGAGTTTGCCCCTTATCAATTTAAGGATATAGCATATCATGGTATGAAGTGTGGGAAGAGTCTAAGGGTAATAATGTTGATTCAACTTTGTGGGATAATTTTTTGGGTGCCTTTCTTGATTGCTTCTTTTCTCAGGAGTTAGGGGAGGAAAAAACTGAGAAGTTCATAAATCTAAAGCAAGAAAAGATGACGATAAAGGAGTATGCCTTGAAATTCCACCAGTTGTCATGATATACTCCTAAGTTAGTGTCTACTATAAGGGCTAGAATAAGGAAATTTGCTTCTGCATTATCCCATGATTTATTTCTGGTGAGCAAGGCTACCTTGTTGAACAAAGATATGGACATCTTTAGACTTGTGGTATATATTTAATAATTCAAAGAGGAAAAGAAGAAGCAAGCTGAGATAGGGGAAAGATAGAGTAAGAGATTTAGACAATTAGAGAATGGTGAAGGACAATAATAGAGTGGTAGAGATGGTGGGAAAAGGTCTTAGAATAAGAATTGGGGGAGTCCTAACTCTAATTCGATGACTAGTGCTCCTTACCTAAAGCTATCTAGTGATCGATATTCTTAGAGTAGTGATGGTTCTAAGGCACAGGATGCCTAATATCAAGCCAGTAGGACCTGTTAGCACCATCATATCTCTTTGCAAATTTTGTGGTCAGTTGCACCATGGTCAGTGTGAGAAAAAAAGGAAATAGTGCTTTAGTTATGATTAGATTGGTCATATGTAGTGGGATTGTCCTTCAAGGGTTGCTTCTGGGGCCAACAACGTTCTTATTGCTACTTTATCAGCTCCTGCACCAAAGGGTGCCACTTCTAGCTCCAGAACTATTCAGAACTGTCCCTATGATCTTACTACTCGTCAGGAGTCTAAGGCATCTCCTGATATCATCACTGGTATGTTTAAACTCTTTTCTTTTGATGTGTATTGCTTACTTGATCCAAGGTATACTCTTTATTATATGACCCCATTTGTGACTGTGTATTTAGTTTTGGACTCGAGTGTATTTCAGACCCTTTTTCTATTTCTTCCCAAGTAGGTAACTATGTGGTTTCTAGAAGAGTATATTGAGGTTGTGTGGTATCTATTTGTGGTT
Source organism: Capsicum baccatum var. pendulum (assembly GCA_030864225.1). Taxonomy (NCBI): domain Eukaryota; kingdom Viridiplantae; phylum Streptophyta; class Magnoliopsida; order Solanales; family Solanaceae; genus Capsicum; species Capsicum baccatum. The sequence goes on along the minus strand of CM061556.1, from coordinate 178,766,570 downwards.
GGGAAACTTTGGTGTATTAGATTGAATTAGACATAGTTAATTTTGATAGCATCTTGGGAATGTATTGGTGTACCCATGCAATGCCTATTTAATCTATCAGACCCATAAGTTCATTTTCTAATTTTTGAACGAGCCAATTATTGAGTGGGAAAGAAGTTCCCTAGTTTCTAAAGGGAGGTTCATATCATATCTTAGAGCCTAGAAATTTATTTCCAATGGGTATCTTTATCATCTAGTCCGGGTTAAAGATTCTAACTCTAAAGGTCCTTCCTTACAATTTGCACTCGTGGTTAATGAATTTTTTGAGGTCTTTCTTGATAATATTCCTGGTGTTCCCCCCAATAGGGAAATTTATATTGGAATTGATCTTCTTTTATACACTCATCCTATTTTTATCCCTCTCTATTGCATGGAACCATCTGAGTTGAAGGAGCTTAAAAAGTAGTTGTAAGATCTCCCTGATAAGGGTTTCATTCGCCCTAGTGTGTCTCTGTGGGGCTCTCCTATTCTTTTCAAGCATAAAAAGGATGGTTCCATTTGGATGTGCATTATTACCACTAGTTGAATAATGTTTCGGTGAAGAATAAGTACTCTCTTCCAAGGATAGATGACTTATTTGACCAACTTCAGGGTGCTAAATATTTCCCCATGATTGATCACCATTCGGGCTATCATCAACTATTTTTTAAGGAGGAGGATATCCCTAAGACTGCCTTGTATACCTATTATAGTCATTTTGACTTCTTGGTCATGTCTTTTAGGTTGACCAATGCCTTGACGACACTTATGGATCTCATGAATTGGGTATTCTATCATTTTCTGGATTTGTTCATCATTTTTTTTATTGATGATATTCAGGTATATTTGAAGAATGAGGAAGATCATGTTGATCATCTTTGTATTGTGTAGCAGACCCTAAAGGATCGGTGTTTGTATGCTAAATGTTCAACGTGTTAATTTTTCATGAACATTGTTAATTTTTTGGGTCATGTTATATCTAGTGAAGGGGTCATAGTGGATCCACAAAAGGTGGCAGTGGTTAATAAGTGGCCTAGACCCACAACTCCAACCAATATTTAGAGCTTCTTGGGTTTAGCCGGTAATTATAGAAGGTTTATAGAGGGCTTCTTATCAATTGTGGCTTTGCAGACTAAGTTGACCTAAAGAAGGTGAAATTTCTGTGGTCGGATGCTTGTGCGGAAAGTTTTGAGAAGCAAAAATATAAATTGACTTCTGCCCCAATTTTGACTCCGCTAGAGTGAAAAACCCTGGGTTTTAGCCCTTGGAAAATTCTTGATCTTTGAGCTCACTGTCCTAGTAATGACTCATCATATGGTGTGGCAATGACTTAGTGATACGAGTTGTTAAGGGTGGTGATGAGTCTTATAGTTTGGTAATGAGTGGGATAATAGATTCGTATGGTGGATAGTGTGTGGGTGTCCAATTCACTACCTTGGTGATGACTTAAGGGTATGAGTCGTATGTTGTGGTCACGAGTCTAGGGGATCGACTCGTAATCACCTGCGACCCTTTTATAGTTTTAAGTTGGGGAAACTTTGGACAATTCTCATTCAAACCCCTTAAGACCCTACATTTCTATATCAGTTTTGGTTATTCATTCTACACTTTACAAGATTAAACAACCTCTTTACTCTATCAAAATCCTCTCAAGAAAAATTGGCAAGGGTTTCTCCAAAGTGGTCATGTAAGGGCTTAAGGATCTATTTTCTTCGTAAATCTATGTAATTCAGGCATGTAACTCTTCCCTCATTGTTATTTTGGTAAATGCATATGTTTAAAGCATTGTTCATGAATCATTAATTGTGGTTTTGAAATCAAGGTTGAGGGGTTTTAATGCATATTAGTGGATATTATTTTCTATGGTTTAAATTATGATTTTACATGTTTTAATTATGGTTTTGCATATGTGGGTGAATGGGAATGGTGATTTAAATGAGGGGTAATGGTTTAACCCTAAAATTTGATGAGTTTGGCTTTGATAATGACATGCCCTTAACCTATTTGTGAAATTATCTATGAGAATGATATTGTCACAAGTTGAATTGTCTTTTTGAACTAAGGCTTTGGCATAACCATGGTACTAATGAATGATGGAATTTATAAAGGCTTTTATAGCCATAAATTGAATTAAATTGAAAACCTTATGGGGTACATGGGAATCCCCTAAGGGTTGGCTAACAATATTGCTTGCAAGCTATAGTCGGTATGATGATAACACTTTATAATGCCTAGTAATTGACTCCTAGAATTGGTGGTTTGGTTATGTGTAAAAGATTTAATTAGGTAATAATGATAGATTGTGATCATTAGCTGTGAAGGTGTGAGTCTGATGGACGAACACTAGAAACTCATGTTTGTCGATGTGAGGCTTGGTCTAGGTGACCGTGTGCATGATGCCACACTTATATATTGAGGGATATACTAGTCCTCCTAGGATTTTATCTGGTACATGCGGCTAACACGAACTGGGTTCTTTCAGTAGGGGGAGTTGAACCTATATAACATATGGGTTCCTTTAGGACGGTAGAGCTACACAACCCAGGTTAATGTTTTAAATATATGCTAAACCTTGTTTCCTATTTTGACACAGTATATATGTGTATGTATGTATGTCATTGCATATGGTTATTTGATTTTGTTTAGAATTGAGAGCATTTATCTTATCGTTAGCCTTGAGTTATATGCTAGCATTCACTTCGCTAACCATTTTATCCCCATGCAGGAATCGACCATACTACCATTCCTCCTACTCAGTTTCTTGGATTTTGGGATATTTTGTAAGCCAGATTGAACTGTTGAGCTCCCATACTCTGGAAGACCCCATTTTATGTTATGGACCTCTTTTCATTATTGTTATTTCTTTGGTTTTGGTTTTGGCTATGGTCAGCATCCTGACTTGATATTCTTTAACTTTAGTTATAGGGTTTGTCAAACTACTATGTGCATAGGTTGTGTCGGTATTAGTGTTATCATTGGTATTGGTATTGGCATAGGAATTGGTATTGGTTGTAAGTAGGTTATGACTATTTGATCATTGTTATAGACTTCATTTAATATCTTTAAATTATTATTGTTCTATCAGGTTAGATATTAGGTCTGGTCCTGTTTGAACTTGAGATACCGACATGATTAGGCCCTAGTTTGGTTCGTGTCAGATTGGTATCGGATTGGTTCGTGACATGGTTGAACCCCAAAATTTGATAAGTTTGGCTTTGATAATGATATGCCCTCAACCTGTTTGTGAAATTGTTTATGAGAATGATATTGTCACAAGTTTAATTATGTTTTTGAACTAAGGCTTTGGCGTAACCATGGTAATAATGAATGAAGGACTTTATAAAGGATTTGATAGCCATAAATTGAAACCTTATGGGGTACACGGGAATCCCTGAAGTGATTTTAACAATGTAGTCTGTGGGGTACATGGGAATCCCCTAAGGGTTGGCTAACAACATAGCTTATAAGCTATAGTCGGTATGATGATACCACTTTATAATGCCTAGTTATTAACTCCTGGGATTGGTGGTTTGGTTATGTGTAAAATATTTAATTAGGTAATAATGACAAGTTGTGATTGTTAGCCGTGAAGGTGTGAGTCTGATAGACGATCACTGGAAACTTATGTTTGCCAATGTGAGGTTAGGTCAAGATGACCATGTGCATAATGTCAGACTTATATATTGGGGGTTATACTAGTCATCCTAGGTCTTTCTTTTGTACATGCGGCTAATATAGACTGGGCTCTTCAGTAGGGGGAGCTGAACCTGTATAGCACGTGGGTACCTTTAGAATGGTAGAGCTACACAACCCAGGTTTATGTTTTAAATGTATGCTGAACCTTGTTTCCTATTCCGACATGGTATGTATATTTATGTATGTATGTCATTGCATATGGTTATTTGATTTGTTTTGAATTAATGGCATTATCTTATCGTTATCCCTAAGTTACATACTAGGATTCACTCCGCTAACCATTTTCACGTGTTGTATCCCCATGCAGGAATCGACCATACTACCATTCCGCCTACTCAGTGACTTGAATTTGGGGATAGCTTTTAAGCCAGATTAGACTATTGAGCTTCCATACTCCGGAAGACCCCATTTCATGTTATGGACCTCTTCTCATTATTGTTATTTCTTTGGTTTTGGTTTTGGCTATAGTCAGAGACATATCCTGACTGATATTCTTTAATTTTGGTTAGAGTCTGTATCGAACTACTATGTGCATAGGCTGTGTCGGTATTAGTGTTATCATTGGTATTAGAATTGGTATTGGTTGTACACTAGGTTGTGACTGTTCAATCATGGTTATAAACTTTATCTAATGTCTTTAAATTATTATTGTTTTATCTTGTTAGATGTTTGGTCTGGTCCTGTTTGGTCTTGAGATACCCGACATGACTAGGCCCTAGTTTGGTTCGTGTTAGATTGGTATCAGAGCCCTAGGTTCATGGTCAATTGGGTGTTCAACAAAGTCGTGTCAAGTAGTGTCTCTTTTATGAATATGTAGTGTTCCACACTTATAAGGGAGAGGCTACGAGGCATTAGGAATGTTTCTCTTTCTTGAGTTTTATTTTTGGGCTGTAAAGTTTAAGGTCATGAAATTTTATTTATTTTTCATTTGTTTACTTTTTAGATAATTCCTCCCCCACTATTTGAAGCTCATGGAAATTCCTCTATCCCAATTAGAGACAATGCTAATGGGATGTCTCTACTTATGGGTTACAGACCCGGTCTAGTAGTCCAATTCTTGATTACCCTCTTAGAGTTCCACTGATCCCCTCCAGTCCTTCTCGAGCTCCTCAGGATGATGTGACGAATGTTAAGTTTCGCTAGTCCATCCATATATTGGCCAAGTTGGTAGCTTCCCAAGCTGAGTGTTGTGTTTTTGTTACCCCATCTACTGAGGCCACAAAGGTTGGCCAGTTTATGAGGCTGAACCCTTTGACCTTTACTGGTGTTAAGGTTGAGGAGGATCCTCAAGTTTTTATTGATGAGATGGAAAATATCTTCAGCATTATGCATGCTACTAATGTGGAGTGTGTGGAATTTGATTACTACCAACTGAAAGAGATAGCCTACTAGTGGTATGAGGAATAAGAACAGTCTAGGGGTGACGATGCTGAGTCAGCCTTGTGTGATAATTTCTCTAGTGCTTTTTTGGATATTTTTTTCCTTAGGAGTTGAGGGATATGGAGGTGAAAGAGTTTGTGAACTTGAAACTAGGTAAGATGTCAGTCAAGGAGTATGCCTTGAGGTTTCACCAGTTATTGCATTATGCTCCAGAGTTGGTTTCTAGAATGAGGACTAGAATAAGAAAGTTCGCTTTAAGATTGTCCCGAGACTTGATTATGGAGAGTCAAGATTCCCTATTGAACAAGGACATGGACATCTCCAGGTTATTTATTTACATACAGCAGGTTGAGGAAGAGAAGAAAGAGCAGGTGGATATAGTGGAGAGGCATAGCAAGAAGTTTAGATTTGCTAATTAGGGTGGAGGTCAGTATAAGAGTGGCAAGGATAGTGGAAAGCATTCTAAGAAGAGGTGGGGTTATTCTGGGTCTCACACGATGGCTAGTGCTCCCTACCCAAAGCTGTCTGGTGATCGGCATTTTCAGGGTGGCAAAAATTATAGGGCACAGGGTATCCAATCTCAGGCTAGTGGGGCCCAATCAACTTTATCATATCTTTTCTGTCGATTTTATGGTCTATTGCATCGGGGTTACTGTGATGAATTAAAAGACAAGTACTTTGACTATGGTAAGCCAGGGCATATTCTTAAAGGTTGTCTTATTGGTAAAGTTGCCTCTGGGGAAAACCATATTTCTGGTGCCTCATCTTCAGCTCCAGCACTAAAGGGTGCACCATCTGGATCTGTCATGGTTCGGAACTGCCTCTCTTCTCTCAGTACTCGTCAAGAATCCAAGTCATCACCTGATATTATTTCTGGTATATTAAAACACTTTTTCTATGATATGTACTGTTTACTTGACCTGGGGTTCACTCTTTCTTATGTGACCCTATTTATGGCTGTGCATTTTGGTTTTGGTCCTGAGTGTATTGCAGACCTTATTTCTATTTCTACTGTGCATTTTGGTTTTGGTCCTGAGTGTATTGCAGACTTTATTTCTATTTCTACCTTGATGGGTGATTCTATTATGGCTAGAAGAGTCTATAGGGGTTGTGTGGCATTTGTGGGTGGTCAGGAAAATTTGGTGGATCTGTTTGAGTTAGACATAGTGGATTTCGATGTAATATTAGGGATGGATTAGTTGCACTCATGCTATGTGTCTTTAGACAGTCAAACTTGTAAGGTCGTATTTAAATTCCATAATAAGCCGATTATTGAATGGAAGGGTGGTTCCCTAGATCCTAAGGGAAAGTTCATATCATATCATATCATATCTTATAGCCTGGAGATTAATCTCCATGGGGTGTCTCTATCATTTCGTCTTAGTTAAAGATTATAACTCGGGGTCCTTCTTTACATTTTATCCCAGTGGTGAATGAATTTCCTCCTGTATAGAATGGCTCTGGCTGAATTAAAAGAACTTAAGGAGCAACTAAAAGATCTTTTAGAAAAAGGTTTCATCTATCCTAGTGTGTCTCTATGGAATGCGCCGATATTGTACATGCATAATAAGGATGGTTCTCTTCCAATAAGGTGACGGTAAAAAATAAGTACCCACTTCCAAGGATAGATGATTTTATTTATCAGCTTCAGGGTGTGAAGTTTTTATTTAAGATTAATCTTCGATTGGGGTATCATCAGTTAAAGATTAGGGAGTGGATATCCCAAATATGACTTTTAAACCTGATATGGTCATTTTGAGTCCATAGTCATGTGTTTTGAGTTGATTAATGCCCAGTTGCATTCATGGACTTGATCAATAGAGTCTATAGTTAATTTCTAGATTTGTTCTTTATTGTGTTCATAGATGATATTTTGGTGTGCTCTAAGAGTGAGGTGGATCATAAGGATCACCTCCACATTGAATTGGAGACTCTGAAAGATTAGCAGTTGTAAGCTAAATTTTAGAATGCGAATTTTGGTTGAACGTTATCACATTTTTGAGTTATGTCATTTCTAGTGAAGGGATCATAGTGGATTCATAGAAAGTTGAAGTGGTTAAGAAGTGGCCTAGACCTACGACTCCAACTAATATTGAGATCTTCTTAGGTTTAGCCAATTATTACAGATGATTTGTAGAAATTTTCTCTTCTATAGCTACCCTATTGACTAAATTGACTCAAAAGAAGGTAAAGTTCTTATGGTCTGATTCTTGTGAGGGTAGTTTTGAGAAGCTATAGAATAAGCCGACTTTGGATCCAGTCTTGACCTTGCCTGAAGGAACTGATGGGTTTGTGGTCTAATATTATACATCCTGCATAGGTTTTGGTTGCGTATTGGTGTAGCATGGCAAAGTGATAGCCTATGCCTCTAGACAGTTGAAGGTGCATGAGAAGAATTATCCTACTCATGACTTAGAATTATTGGCTTTGGTACTCACATTGAAAATTGGGCATCAATATATGTATGGAGTGCATATGGATATCTTTTCCATCATAAGAGCCTGCAATATGTGTTTACTCAAAAAAAGCTGAAGCTCAGGCAAAGAAGATGGCTTGAGTTGCTCAAGGATTATGACATGAGCCTTGACAACCATCCAGGTAAAGCTAATATAGTTGCTGATGCTCTTACAAGGTTATCCATGGGGAGTCTAGCATATGTAGATGAAGGAAGTGAGAGTTGGTGAAAGATATTTACCATTTGGCTATCCTTGGAGTTTGTCTCTTGGACTCTTAGAATAGTGGTGTATTTGTATAGAAGGTGGCACATTCATCTCTTGGTGCTGCAATAAAGGAGAAATAAGTGTTGGATCCTATCTGGATAAGGATTAAGGGTGATGTAGGTGGGCAGAATGTAATGGCCTTCGAGATTAATGGTGATGGTACCTTGTGGTACCAAGAGAGGTTATGAGTTCCCGATATAGATGGATTGTGAGAGAGGATCTTGGTTGAGGTGCATGAGTCATGCTACGTTATTTATCCTTGTTCGATGAAAATGTATCATGAGATATATTAGTAGAATAAAATAAAGCAAAATGTGGCTAGTTTTGTAGCTAAGTACATGGTGTGCCAGCAATTGAAAGTTGAGCACTTGAGGCTCGGGGGATTGTACCAAGAAATTGAGTTTTCTGTGTAGAAGTGGGAAGTGATCAATATGGATTTTGTTACCAGTCTTCCTCGGTCTCAGAATCTATTTAATTCATTTGGGTGATCGTGGATAGGATTACAACTTCTACTTATTTTTTTCTAGTGAGGACAAATTTTTTGGCAACGAATTATGCGAGGTTGTACCTCCAAGAGATTATGAAGTAGCATGGTATGCCTATTTCTATTATCTCAGATCATGGTATGCAGTTTTCATCACACTTTTGTCGGTCGTTTCAGAAAGGTTTGGGGACTATGGTGAGTCTTAGTATGGCTTTCCACCCACATTCGATAAGCAAATGGAAAAGACTATTTAGATATTAGAGTGTATGCTTCGATCTTGCGTGATTGATTGAGGTGGTAGTTGGTTGAGCATTTACCTCTTATAGAGTTTATGTATAATAATAACTATCACTTTAGTATTAGGATGGCCTCATTTGAAACTTTGTACTGTATGAGGTGAAGTCTTCTATTGGGTGGATTGAAGTTGGTGAGACGGAGATGTTCAGCATTGATTTGGTTCACCAAGCCACGGAGAAGGTGAAGGTGATTTGAGATAGGCTTAAATCTGCCCAAAATTGCCAAAATTCCTATATAGATATGAGGCATAGGAAGTTAGAGTTTGAGGTTAGGGATAGAGTGTTCTTAATGGTATCCCCTATGAAGTGAGTGATGCGGTTTAGGAATAAGGGGAAGCTTAGTCTCCAGTATATTGGTCCGTACTTGGTTTTTAGAAGGATTGGTAATGTTTCATATGAATTTGAGTTTCCTTCTAGCTTGAGCTCCATTCACCTGGTGTTCCATGTGTCTATGTTGAGGAAGTGTGTGGGTGATCTATTGCAGATTGTTCCTATCAAGGATATTGGTATTTTAGACTCCTTGTATAACAAGAAGTCCCTATTGAAATCTTAAATTATTAAATTTATCGATTGCAGAAAAAAGACGTAGCTTTGATAAAGGGTTTATGGAGGAACCACAAGGTTAAGAGGCTACTTAGGAAGCTGAAGAGGACAAGAAGTCAAAGTATCCATTCTTATTCCCTATATCGGAAAATTATGCTTAAGGTATGTAATGTTATTAAAATTTTTGTCTCTGTCTTTAATAAAGATAAAATATAAAATTCATTGGTATTTTGTTTTCTATCTTAAAGGTAAGAGTAGGGGTTTTGGTGGGTTTAATCGTGTTGGTCAATGCCTTGTCCCATCATTCGAGCATAAATGATCTAAGTGAGGGAGAATTGAAACACCCTGGGTTTTGGACCTTGGAAAATTCTTGAGCTTTGAGCTCACTATCATAGTAATGTCTAATCATATGAGTCGTATGGTGTGGGTATGGGTCAGGTGACCTTAGTCGTTAGGACTCCAATAAGTGGTGGTTGGGTTTTTAGTCTTGGTAATGACATTGTGGTACGAGTCGTTAAGCGTGGTGATGAGTCGTATAGTCTGGTAATGAGTGGGGATCATAGAGTCATATGGTGGATAGTGTATAGGTGTCCAACTCACTGTCTTGGTGGCGAATCATGGGTATGAGTCATATGTTGTGGTCACGAGTCAAGGGGGTCGACTCGTAACCACATGCGACCCTTTTATAGTTTTAAGTAAGGGGCCCTTTGGACATTTATCAGTCAAAAACCCTTAAGTCTCTACATCCCTATATCATTTTTTGTCATTTATTCCACACTTTAAAGATTAAACATTCTCTTTACTCTGTCAAAATCCTCCCAAGCAAAATTTGCTAGGGTTTATCCAAAGTGGCCATCTAAGGGATTAAGGATCAATTTCTCTTCGTAAATCTATGTAATTCAGGCATGTGACTCTTCCCTCATTGCTAGTTTACTAAATGCATATGTTTAAAGTATTATTCATGAATTATTAATGGTGGTTTTGAAATCAAGGTTGAGGGGTTTGAATGCATATCATTGAATATTGTTTTCTATGATTTAAATTATGATTTTGCATGTTTTAATTATGGTTTTGAACATGTAGGTGTATGGTAATGGTGATTTAAATGAGGGGTCATGGTTGAACCCTAAAATTTAATGAGTTTGGCTTTGATAATGATATGCCCTCAACCTGTTTATGAAATTGTCAATAAGAATGACATTATCACAAGTTGAATTGTGTTTTTGAAGTAAGGCTTTGCAATAACTTTGGTAATAATGAATGAAAGACGTTACAAAGGCTTTAATGGACATAAATTGAATTGAATTGAAAATCTTTTGGGGTACATGGGAATCCCCCAAGTGATTTTAACAATGGAGTCTGCGGGGTACATTGGAATCCCCTAAGAGTTGGCTACAACGTTGCTTGCAAGCTATATTAGGTATGACGATACAACTTTATAATGCCTAACAATTGACTCCTGGAATTTGTGGTTTGGTTATTTATAAAAGGTTTAATTGGAAAATAGTGGCGGGTTGTGATAGCTAGTCGTGAAGGGGTGAGTATAATGGATGAACACTGGAAACTTATGTTTCCCAATGTGAGGTTTGGTCAAGGTGACCGTGTGCATGATGTTACACTTATATTTTTGGGGATGTACTAGTCATCCCAGGTTTTTCTCTAGTACGTATGGATAGCACGTACTGGGCCCTTACAGTAGGGAGAGCTGAACCCATATAGCCCGCGGGTGCCTTTAGGACGAAAAAGCTACACAACTCAGGTTAAGGTTTTAAATGTATGCTAAACCTTCTTCCCTATCCCGGCATGGTATATATGTATATGTATGTATGTTATTGCTTATTGTTATTTGGTTTGGTTTTGAATTATTGGCATTACCTTATCTTTATACCTGAGTTATATGATAGAGTTCACTCTGCTAACCATCTTCGGGCACTGTATACCCATGCGATCCAAGAACCGTCCATACTACCATTCCTCCTGCTCAGAGACTTGGATTCGGGGATAATTTTTGAGTTAGAATGAAGTGTTGAGCTTCCATACTCCAAAAGTCCCCATTTCATGTTATGGACCCTATTTCATTATTGTTATTTCTTTGGTATTGGTTTTTACTATGGTCGGGGGCATGTCCCAACTAGATATTCTTTAACTTTGGTTAAAGACTTTGTCGAACTACTATGGGCATGGGCGGTGTCGGTATTAGTGTTAGCATTACTATTGGTATTGATAGTGGAATTGGTATTGGTTGGACAGATGGTTGTGACTATTTGGTCATGGTTATAGACTTTATCTAATATCTTTAAATTATTATTATTCCATCTTTTTATATGTTTGGAAGTCTCCCAACATGTGGGTGTAGGGCGGGTAACAGTTGGGTATTAGAGGTGGTCTCCGATCCTGGTTGAACTTGAGATACCCTACATGACTAGGAACTGGTTTGGGTTGTATTATTTCTTTTATTTTGGTTTTGGCTATGGTCAGGGGTATGTCCCAACTGGATATTCTTTAACTTTGGTTAGAGGCTTTGTCGAACTACTATGGGCATGGGCGGTGTCGGTATTAATATTAGCATTGGAAATGGATATGACTGTTAGGTCATGGTTATACACTTTATCTAATGTCTTTAAATTATTATTGTTCTATCTTGTTATATGTTCAGAGTTCTCCCAACATGGGGGTGTAGGGCGGGTAAAAGTTGGGTATTGGGGGTGGTCTCTGGTCCTAGTTGGACTTGAGATACTCAACATGTCTAGGCCCTGGTTCGGGTCATGTCACAGAGGTTACTGATGGCTTCATCATCAATTATGATGCATCTCAAGTAGGACTTGGTTGTGTCTTGATACATCATGGTAGAGTTGTGGCCTATGCTTCTAGACAGTTGAAGGTTCATGAGAAGAATTATCTGACTCATAATTTAGAATTTTTAGCTATGGTGTTTGCATTGAAGATTTGGCGACATTATTTGTATGGTATCCATGTTGATATTTATTTTGATCATAAGAGCCTGCAATACCTGTTCACTCGGATAGAGCAAATCTCAGGCAAAAAAGGTGGCTTGAATTACTAAAAGACTATGACATAAGTCTCCACTATCACCCAAGTAAATCTAACGTGGTTGCTAATGCTCTTAGTAGGTTTTCCATCGGGATTTATCTCATGTGGATAAGGAGAAAGTGGATTTAGTGAAGGATATTCACTATTTGGCTAATCTTGGAGTTTGCCTCTTTGATTTTTAGAATGGTAGTAGGTTGGTGCATGAAGTGGCAAAATCATCTCTTGGTGCTGAGATAAAGGAAAAACTAGTGTTGGACCCTATCTTGGTGCAAATCAAGAAGGATGTACAAAAAGTGATGGCTTTCGAGATTGGTGGTGATAGTATATTGAGGTACCAAGGGAGGTTGTGTGTTTTTGACTTGATGGGTTGCGAGGAAGAATTTTTGCCGAAGCTCATGAGTTGCATTATATGGTTCATCCTTTTTCAACAAAGATGTATCATGATCTTAAGGAGATATATTGGTGGTATATCATGAAAAGGGATGTTGCCAATTTTGTGGCTAAGTGCATAGTGTGTCAACAAGTAAAGGTGGAGCACTAGAGGCCTCATGGATTGTTTTAAGAAATTGAGTTGCCTGTGTGGAAATGAGAAATAATTAATATGGATTTAGTTACTAGTCTTCCGCGGTCTCAAAATCAGTTAGATTCCATTTGGGTCATCGTAGATAGGATGACTAAGTCTGCTCACTTCTTGCCAGTGAGAACTAATTACTATGCCAAGGACTATGCAAAGTTGTTTATTTAAGAGATCATAAAGTTGCATGGTGCATTTGTTTCTATTATCTCTGATCGATGTACTCAGTTCTCATTATATTTTTGACGCTCATTTCAGAGAGATTTAGGGACTAAGGTGAGCCTTAGTACCGCTTTCCATCCACAAATGGATGGGCAAGTGGAGAGAATCATTCAGACATTAGAGGATATCACTATAAGAAAATTGCTTATTAGAGACCACGATTTAGGGACAACTTGTAAATATGGTCCGTAAAAATATACTTTCAGGGATGACATTATTTAGTGGTTTCTAAATTATTGTTTTATTCTCTGTACATATATAAAAACTCAATGAAGTCCACAGGAAAAAATTATTTGGTTGCCAAATGTGAAAATTTCAGCGGGAGTCATAGGTGCGGATATGAAATAAATTTATATTATAAGTGAATAAACAACAAAATATTTGTTTATCTCTAGAAGGTTCTACTGACTCTATCTCTTTCATTGCAAAAATTGCCAACCCTCTTTTGAAGTAAGATCCCTAAATCTCATTGCCTAAATTCCTAAATCTCTTATTGATCGTCTCTTAAAGTTTGAAGTTCTTGCTCATTGCTCATCTATGAGTAAGGTTGTCCTCCATCATCTGTTTCTTCTCCTTCTTCTTTTCGATTAAAATCAAAGTTTTTGTTCTTTCTTGCGCGCTGGTAGAATATGTGTGACTAGGTTATTCAACTATGTTATTGAAGTGATTTTATATAAATATATAGAGTTTTTACAATGGAGGCTCTATATTGTTTGCAATTTCATTTAGGTATGTGTGTTCATTGTATTTCGTAAATGTTTATTTTGGAACATTTTGGTTAAATTAGTTTAAAATGTTGATTGATTATCTTCTTTTTATAAGGATTTGGTAAGTTTTTGAAGTTTTTCTAATTATTCTTGTGCCATTTATTTGTGGATATTTTTTATATTGTCTTTAATAGTCACCACTTTGATGGTTGAGAAAGTGTGATTTCAAAAAATTTAGTAATGCATCTTCTTGTTTTCATGTGTATTGATAAGGGTTTGTCTTGTTTAAGTAGTAATTTTCATGTTAATTTGTGATGAAGGTTTTTCCTCGATTGTATGAACAATACGTTCTTGAGTTCTTAGCATAAAGTTTGTTGCTTGTTTTATCAGTGGACCTAAATAAGTTGTTGCATCTGATCATTTTTTAAAGGTGAATTCACATTATTTTAGCCTTTTATTTTTGTTCTTTGGAACATTTTCTACAAGGTATTGATGATATTATTATGAGTATATTTGAACTTATAGTTAGACGGGAGGGGTAGTTTTGATACCAAAAACAAGTGGAGGGTATATGTGTTTCATTTTGCATAGTTCAAGGGCAGTTTTGATACCAAAAACAAATAGACAGTATATGTGTTTTATTTTGCATAGTTCGAAGATAGATTTATTCTCTTTCCTTTATGTAATAAGCTTACTGTTCCCTGTACATTTTGGCATGTTAAGCTGCTGGTATTTTCTGTTGTTTGTCATTGTTATTTTTGTCTTAATCTATTTCACAATTGCTATTTTTACTAGCTTATATTTTATTTTACAAAGATGTTCAACTCCTCATTTAGTTTTAATCATATTTATTCCTTGATTTGTTTCTCTTTATTTAAATAAATTAGAATGCTATGTTTTACTTGAGGGAATTGCAAACTTTTTTTACTTATGATGTATAATCTATCTTTTCCAGTTAGTTCTATAAGCCAATGCTTTTCTCGGATTGAGTAATTTCATAGTTTTTTATTTCTTGATGGCAATCAGTGAGGAAGACTACATGTGGGACTTTTGTGAATACCTTTAGTAGTTTCATTATGAAAGCTAACGATTTCTTAATTTAGATGGAGCTTGTATGAATAAATTTATGAGTCTTATATAAGTTTTGTTGCGCACAAAGAAAGAACTAAATAGTAAAGTGGAAAATGTCAATGTGGCTCAGTAAAATATATGAGAAATTCAACAAATTCTCTAATAGAATAAGATTATTTCATCAGTGTCGTAAACTTCTAAGGCCCAGTTATTTCAGAGTTCTAAGAAATTAAAGTTTGTTCAGGTGGACTCCTTCCTTGTTAGTCCAGCTACTTATATGATTATGTGGGTCATAATTGTGGTCTTTGTCTTCAATGTTGCAGTAAAAGGTTAAGTAATGAAAATATGAGTGTGGTCTTTGTCTTAGTTATTACTCACTATTTTTCTTTAGTAGATCGTCTTAATAATGTTAAATTTTTCTTATTTTATTGTAGGGTTAGTATGAAACTTTCAAAGAACGAAAATGAGGTGGAATCTTCTACAAAATCTACAACAAAATATAGGTTTGTTTCCCCACGTGCTATAGGGAAGTGACAAGGAAGTGGGTTCAAATCTTTGAGCACTTCAACGAGGGTTTTAGAAAGACTATTCCCTTTTTCTTATCTATTAATCAAGTTATCCAGTGTAACCAATCAAGTAAGGTTTCTTAAATTTATTCTGTTGTCAATTTGTACAACTAAATTTTAGTGCTAAAATTTTTACTGATTTGATTTCTTATACTAGGTGTTATAAAGAAGGGACAAAGACAAGGGAAAGGTCTTAAGTTTATGTCTACTATTCAAGAAACAAAAACTATGAATAAAAATCCGTTGTTTCTTAAGAAAGGGATTAAGCTATCTAATATTCCATCTTTTTCATCTACCAAAGAACTTGTTCAATACGTCCAAAACAGTTGGAAAAAATATGGTTTCTCCCTGGATAATTTTTCTTTTAGCTCTTTGCTACCGTTTCCAGAATTTTTTGTTAATGAGTTTTTTTTTGGGAGTTCCTTTCATCTATTTCTAAACTTGAGATATGAGGAACTTACCTATTGTTGCATAAATTTTTTTAACGTTTATACCTTTGTTGTGATGTTCTTCCCCTTGATAGATGGTTGTTTCCTTGTATTCCGTGTTTGCCAGTGATTTTTTCTTTCTTCTTTCAAAAGACATTATCTGTCAGTGTGGCTCCTATGTTCTTGTCTATTGTTTATTCTATTTTGTGTGTTCTCTGAAGTTTGGCTTGGATCTATACATCCTTCTTGGATTAGTTGATAGTGTTTGTGATCTATTTTTCTACATGATATGTGTTGTTTGGTCTCACATAAGAATTTGATTTTTTACTGGTTCACCAAATAGTCATATCCAAATAGCTGAGTAGGTGTTGTGTTTTTTTCTGAATAAGATTTGTGCTCTTCCATGTTTGAATGAGATTTGTGTTCTCTCATTTCTTATGATGGTACCCTTTAGAAAGAACTCTAATATGATTTGATGTACCAGGTGATCTAAGGAAGGGATAAGGGCATCTTAGAGTTATGCACTCCATTGAAGATGCTGAAATTGAGGAGGAATCTTTTCATCAGAATGCTCATTATGCAAGTCAAAGAATGATAAAAAATTCTAACTACATAGAATCAAATTATACCATCCCTGTTGCTCAGGGATTTCGAACAATGGACTAAAAACTTGTGGTTCAAAAAAAAGAGCATATGCAAGCTGATATTCCAAATCCTCCTTCTACTAATCAAGTTTTGCAGTCCACCCAAACTATTGGAACAAGTATGATTTCTAAAATCTATTATTTTCAGCAATTAGTTAAATCTAATAGTTATTTTTTACTAACATCGTATATTACACTAGATACTCTAGTGAATGGACGAAGTCATCTTCGAGTTCTGTGCACCTTTGAAGATGTTGAAAATGTGGAGGGGTCTTTTCATAAGAATGATCTTTTTCTACTCAGAGTATGTCGGAATCCTTTTGTAGTGCAAGATCGGATTATACCATATTTACTACTCAGGGATTGCAAACAACAAAGAAAAACCTTTGGTTCATGAGAAAGAGCATGTAAGCTGATTGTCCAATTTATCCTACTAATAAAGTTATGCAGCCTAATGAAACAGTTGGAACAAGTATAATTTCTTAAATCTATTGGATAAAAAATTTATCAGTTGTAATTTTTTTAACCATTTTTGTAACACCCTTAAATTTTTGGTTTTTTTTTTGGACTTTTCATGCTTGAAATATCAATTTTTGACTCAAGTTATGTTTGGGGATGTTATAAGGGTAACCCGAGAGTTTTATTGAATTTTTAGATGGGGTCCGGGGCAGTTTTGGGTCACGAAGGTTTTAAGCCTCCACAATAACCCCATGTCACGTAAGCTAGTCTCTGCGATAGCCTCTGTGTCATAGAGGTTGGTTGTCCATGATAGGGTCTACGACGAGGAGGATAGCCTCCGCGATGAGTTCTGTGCCACAAAATTTTGCAAATTTTGGTTGTTTTGTTCTATTTTAATTGGGATAAAGGGTAATGAGGTCCTTTCACTAATATATGACCTATAAATATTACTTAAGCATATTCCCATCAGTTTT
Organism: Capsicum baccatum var. pendulum; assembly: GCA_030864225.1. Classification (NCBI taxonomy): domain Eukaryota; kingdom Viridiplantae; phylum Streptophyta; class Magnoliopsida; order Solanales; family Solanaceae; genus Capsicum; species Capsicum baccatum. The sequence continues at coordinate 178,749,238 of CM061556.1, read as the reverse complement.
TATGACACAACATCAATTATTTCACTCTAAAACTTGAAACACCGAGAAAACATAAGGTTTTCAACTTATGTTCATCATTTGGGTTCCAAATTCTCAATTTCTCACAAATCTTTGGGTTTGTAAGGCAATTATCTCTTTCCCTATACTTATACTTTTCTTCATGGCATGAATTGATTATAAAAGCATGGTTTTGATATAAGTCTTGGCATAATTGAGGTCTTTTTACATGATTGTTCATTAAACTGATTTCTCCATGGTTTCTTTATGAAATATTTATGTATCATTACTGATTTTAAATATTTTGGGGGTGAATGGGAAGGGTGAATAAACTGAGGAGTCATGTTTAAACCCCAATTTAATAATTTTGCCTGGATTTATGATTTAAAAATAATGCGCCCTCAACCAGTTTGTGAAATTGACAATGAATATGATATTGTCACATAGTTTGGCTTGTTCACTTGAGCTAATGCATTGGTATAAAAGGTTAATTCACCAAGTTGATTTTATTGGTTAGAGTCTTACATGGCTAAGAGTTGATATGGCATAATAATGAACTTGCAAGTGATGTTTGTATGATGATATCGATGAAATGCCTTAATGCATAATTGGTTAAAGTAATGGGAATGTGTGTTAAATATTTTTCTTGGGCTTAAAATAGGGTTGTGTAGCTAATCATGGAAGGTGGAGGTCCTGGGGGACCAATACTGGAAACCGCGCTAGCCGATGTGGGAGTCGATATGGCTTGAGGGTTTGACTCCCCTTGCTAAGACCAGGTGATTTGAGTCTTACTGGAAACTGTGCTAGCCGATGTGGGGGTTGATATGGCTTGAGGGTTCAACTCCCCTTGCTAAGACCATATGATTTGAGTCCACCTTATTATATGACTGGATGGTTTTAGTCCCTCATATTACATTACATGATTGGGTTCTTAAGTCTCCTTAGTATATGATTGGGAGGTTCGAGTCCCCTATGCATATATGTGAAATTATCCACCAGTTCGTGCAGCTACATATACTGGGGCCCGACTAGGGGGTGAGAGCTAGGGCCTATATAGCCTGTGGGTACTATTATATGATGTTTAAGCTACACAGTCTAAGTTAATATTTATAAACATCCATGTTAATCCTTATTCCCTACTCCAGCATGTGATGTATATATATACATATATATATATATATTTGTATTTGAAAGTGTGCATGAGTTTTGATTGGATTTGAATCATTACGCATGGCATTATTTATTCCCTTATCCTTTATTTACATTCTAGCGCTCCAACCGCTAAACGTCTTTAGACGTTGTATCCCCATGCGATGCAGGAACTGCCTACAATTCTACTTCTCCTGCATAGTGATTAGGGGTCATTTTTGCTTTGTGAGTTTACTTAAAGTAGTGAGATTCCATCTTTCAGAAGGCTTCATTTCATGTTTGGTTTCTTATGTCACAGACTTTATTTCTTATTTATTTTGGCTATGGTCGGGGGCATGTCCCAATACTTTTTTAGTACTCATTTTTTGTTAGAGGATTTATCGATACTGTGGACTTAGGTATTGTGGATGGTTTTTGGATGTTGATCTGATATGGATCCTTCTTGAATTTCTTATTACATTTTATCTTTCATTTATATTCATCCACTGCTAGATGTACATAGTTGTATTGGAATAGGCTCAGGGGGTAGTGTTCGATCCTCGGTGGACTTGGGATGCCCATCATGACTAAGCCCAATTTTGAGTCGTGGCAAATTTGGTGTCAGAATCTAGGCTCTGGTGTCATGGGGTGTCCAAAAACCTATGTCAAGTAGAGTCTCTTTTAGAGGTATGTAGCGTGCCATATTTATAAGAAAGTGGCTATGAGGCATTTAGAAATACTTCCCTTTTCTTGTTATCTGATTTACGGGCTATAGATTCTAAGGTCTTGGACTCCTCTAACTCTAGTATATTTGCCTTTCAGATCATGCCTCCCAGACAATCTAAAGCTCACGAAAATGGAAACTAGTCTGTCCACCTGAGGAAAATTTTTGTGAATCACATCCAACTTATGGGGTGCGAACCTGGTCTAAGAGTCGCTTCTTCTAATTGTTCGCATGGAGTTCCACATATCTCCACTAATCCTTCTCCAGCTGGTAGCACTCAAACTCAGCCACCTCATAGAGATATTACTAATGTTGTATTTTGTCAATCTATTAATCTATTGACTCAGTTGGTGACATCTCAGTCATATCAGATGGGTTTTGCTGGGAGTTCATCTAAGGCTACTAAAGTTGGCCAGTTTATGAGACTGAGCCCTCTGACTTTCACTTGTACAAATATTAAGGAAGATCTTTAAATTTTTATAGATGAGATGGAGAAAATCTTTTGAGTTATGCATGCTACTGAAGTAGAGGGAGTGGAATTCATTGCTTATTAGTTTAAGGATGTAGCGTACCAATAGTATGGGGAGTGGGATCATCTTAGGGATGATGGTGTTAAATATTATTTATAGGATAATTTCTCTAGTGCCTTTCTAGATCTCTTCTTTCCTCAGGAGTTGAGAGAGGCTAAAGTTGAGGAATTTGTGAATTTAAAGAAAGGCAGGATGACAGTAAAGGACTATGCATTGAAGTTTCATCAGTTGTTGTGATATATTCCTGAGCTAGTGTCCAACATGAGGGCTAGAATGAGGAAATTTTCTTCTAGTTTATCTCGTGAGTAGATTTTGAAGAGTAAGGCTTCCTTGTTGAATAAGGATATAGATATATCTCATCCGGTAGTGTATATGGAGCGGGTTAAGGAGGAAAAGAAGAGGCAACCAAATATGGGGAGGCAGAGTAAGAAATTTTGATTTTCAGATCAGGGTTGATGTCAGTAGCATAGTAGTAGACATTATGGGAAATGGTCTAAGAACAGGTGGGGCAACTCGAGTTTATATTCGACGGCTAGTGCTCCTTATCCGAAGGATTGTCATTTACAGAGTAGTGATGATTATAGGGCATAGGGTGCCCAATCTCAGGCCAGTGGGGCCCAGTCAGCTTCGTCATATCATTTTTACAAATTTTGTAGCCAGTTCCATCGTGGATTCTATGATGAGAGGAAGAATAAGCATTTTTGTTTTGTTCATATTGGCCATTTATAGTAGGTTTGTTCTTCAAAGGATGCTTCTGGGGCCAATAAGGTTCCTATTTCTACTTGATTAACTCCTGCACCAAAGGGTACCACTTCTAGCTTTGATACAGGTCGGAATCGCCTCTGTGCTCTTATTACTCGCCAGGAATCTGATGCATCCCCTGATTTCATTACTGGTATTTTAAAACTTTTCTTTTATGATGTGTATTGTTTACTTTACCTAGAATCTACTCTTTCTTATATGACCTCATTTGTGGCTATGTATTTTAGTTTCTACCCCGGTGGATTACTTGATGGTTGCTAGATGGGTCTATAGGGGTTGTGGTAACTGTTGGTGGTAGGTAAACCTTGGTAGATCTATTGGAATTAGACATGCTAGATTTTGGTGTTATATTATGGATGGACTAGTTGCACTCATGTATGCCTCTTTAGACTGTCGAACCTATAAGGTCATCTTTAAATTTCCTAATAAGGCAGTTATTGAGTGGGAATGGAGTTCCCTGTGCCAATGGGAAGGTTCATATCTTATCTTAGAACTCAGAAATTGATTTCCAAGGGATGTCTTTATCATTTGGTCCAGCTTAAAGATTTTAACTCGAAGGGCCCTACTTTACAATCTATTACCATGGTTATTGAATTTCCTGTGGTTTTCCCTGATGATCTTCTTGATGTTCCTCCTGATAAGGAAATTGATTTGGGGATTGATCATGTTTTGGACACTTGTTCTATCTCTATCCCTCTTTATAGAGTAGCTCCGGCTGAGTTGAATGAGCTTAAAGAGAAGTTGAAGGATCTTCTTGACAAGGGTTTTATCTGCCCTTGTGTGTCTTTGTGGGGTGCTTATGTTTTTTTCGTGCATATGAAGAATGGTTCTCTTCAGATGTGCATTAATTACCGTCAGTTGAATAAGGTAACTGTGAAGAATAAGTACCTTCTTCCTTGGATTGATGATCCGTTTAACCAGCTTCAGGGTGCTAAGTAATTCTCCAAAATTGACCTCTATTTAGGCTATCATCAACTAAATATTAGGGAGGAGGATATCTCTAAGACTGCCTTTTGTACCCTATATGGACATTTTCAGTTCTTGGTTATGTCTTTTGGGTTGACCAATGCCCCAGTGAAATTTATAGATCTCATGAACCGTGTATTCTGTCAGGTTTTGGATTTGTTTGTGACTATGTTTATAGATGATATTTGGGTATATTCAAAGAGTGGGGTGGATTATGGCAATCATCTCCGTGTTGTGTTAAAGACCCTAAAGGATCAACAACTATATGCTAAGTTTTTTAAGTGTGAGTTTTGGTTGAATGTTGTTACTTTTCTAGGTCATATTGTTTTGAGTGAACAAACATAGTGGATCCACAGAAGGTTGTGATGGTTAAGAAGTTGCCTAGGCCCACAACTCCAACCGATATTTGGATCTTCTTGGGTTTAGCGAGATATTATAAGAGGTTTATGAAGAGATTTTCATTGATTGGTGCACCATTGACTAGGTTAACTCAGAAGAAGGTGAAGTTTCTATAGTTAGATGCTTGTGAAGCTACTTTTGTGAAGCTGAAAAATAAATTGACTATTGCTTCGATTTTAACCCTGCCTGAGGGTAATATCATGTCATGGGTTATTGTGATGCATCCCATATGGTTTATGGTTGTGTTTTGATGCAACATGACAAAATAATGGTGTATGCTTCTAGGCAGTTGAAATTTTATGAGAGGAATTATCCGACTCATGATTTAGAGTTGTTGGATATGGTGTTCTCATTGAAGATTTGGCAGAATTATCTATATAGGGTCCATGTTGACACCATTTCAGATCATAAGAGTCTGCAATATGTATTTACCTAGAAAGAGTTGAATCTCAGGTAAAAGAGATAACTTAAGTTGCTCAAAGATAATGACATAAGTCTCTACTATCACTCAGGTAAACCTAACGTGGTTATTGTTTCTCTTAGAAGGTTATCAATTGGGAGCTTGTCTGACGTGGTAGAGGAGAAATGGTATTTGGTGAAGGATGTTCACCATTTGGCTAATCTTGGAGTTTATTTCTTAGATTTTGAGAATGGTGGTGTGTTTTTACAAGAGGTGGTGAAGTCATCTCTTGGTGCTGAGGTGAAGGAAATACAGGTGTTGGACCCTATCTTGATGCAAATCAAGGATGATGCTGGTAGGCAAACGCTGATCGATTTCAAGATTAGTGGTGATGGTGATTGATTTCAGAACAAATCTTGCCTCCATTGGTATCGTCATACCAACCCTACTTGCAAGCGTACAACATGCCATAACCATTATTAATCAAATTGGGACTCGAACCCATTGTCTAAATAAAGACATCAATTCAATTCAACATTTTAGGGGCTCAAACCCATTTAGCTAACTAAACCACCAAGGTTATAGTTCAAATCAATCTATGGACAAGGCTTTCACAAAACCATTTACCAACCACTTACATTATTAGGCCAATGTCTTAGTTTAAAACATAATTCAACATGTGACAAGATCATTCTCATAGGAAATTTCACAAATAGGTTGAGGGAATATATCATCATCAAACCATTCGTCAAAAACCATAAAGTTAGGGTTATCCAGGACCCCTTACTTTAAGTCACAATTCCTAAGCACCCACATGTGCAAAACCATTATCAAAACATCTATAATCACAATTTAAACCATGAGAAAACAATACTCAACATTATCCATTCAAGCCCTCAATCATGGTTTTCAAAACCACCATTTATGATTCATGAACTATATTTAAAACACATGATTTTTGTAAACTAACAATGAAGGAAGAGTCACATGCCTACGTCACAAAGATTCATGGAGAGTATTTGATCTTTAATCCTCTAGATGATCACCTTGAAGAAACCCTAGCCCAATCTTTCTTGAGAAGTTTTAGAGAGAGTTTAGAGAGTGTTTGATCTTATAAAGTTTAGACTGAATGCCCAATAAGTGTTATAAGACATGGGGTGTTAAGGTCTTAGAAAGGGAAATGTCTAAAATACCCTCAGCTTAAAAGATGTCGAAAACTCACAGTTAGGTACGAGTTGACCCTCCAACTCGTCACCACAACATACGAGTGGTACCTTCAAGTCGTCACAAGATCATAAAGTTGGACACCATATTCTGTCCAACATACGACTCCCTTGCCCAACTCATCACTAGACCATACGACTAGTACCCTCAAGTTGTATCCAAGGCAGAACATCAAGCGCTAGACACTGGACAACATACAATTGGACCCTAAACTTCCCATCAAAAGACCACACAACTTGTATGGAGTCCCTCATAACTAGGACAGAACTTTGCCAGAAACACACTGACTAACATACGACTAGGGTCCCTAGAACCATCACCACACCATACGACTTATGGTGTGAGTCGTATATGAACAGAAAGTTCAAGACTAGAGAAATTTTGAAGGGCCAAAGTTTGAGGCATTTCGATCTCCCCCACTTAGGATCATTCTTCCTTAAATGATGGAACAAGGCAATACAAGCACGATTTGGACTCTACGCGCCTATACTCTTACCTTTAACCAAGTTAGAAAACAAAGATGCCAAGTAATTCACAATCTACCATTAACAAAGACAAAAAACAAAGATGTTAAGAGTGCATACATACCTCAAGCATGAATGTTTGGAATAGGGAATAGGAATAGATACTTGGAATTTATGTCCTCCTCAAATTTCCAAGTAGTTTCCTCAGACTTTTGGTTCTGCCATAGAACCTTTATCGAAGCCATGTCTTTCGTTCACAATCGACGAACTTTCCGATTAAAGATCCTCACCGAGACCTCCTCATATGATAAAGAATCCAAAATATCAATGTTCTCCAAGGGAACAACCAACGAAGTATCACCCACGCATTTTTGCAATATGGACACATGGAATACTGGATAAATGGAACTTATGCTAGAAAGCAATTCCAACTCATATGAAACACTGCCAACACTTCTCAAAACCAAGTATGGGCCAACATGCAGGGGAATGAGTTTCCCCTTCTTCCCAAACCGCATTACTCCCTTCATGACACTTTAAGAATACCCAATCTCCAACCTTAAATTCCAAGTCCCTTTACTTTATGCCCGCATAGGACTTTTGGCGACTTTGGACAGTCTTAATACTATCCCGAATCACCTTCACCTTCTCTATAGATTGGTTAACCAAATCCGAGACAAAAATCTCTGCTTCACTAATCTCGAACCACTCAATAGGAGATCTATACCTCCTTCAATACAATGACTTAAACAGGGCCATACCAATACTAGAATGGTAACTATTATTATAGAAAAATTTAATGAGAGGAAAGTGATCATACCAACTACTACCAAAGTCGATTACATAAGCACACAACATATCTTTCAAAGTCTGAATAGTTATTTGTGCTTGCCCATCCGATTGCGGGTGAAAAGCGGTACAAAGGCTCACTTTGATCCCTAAACCATGCTGAATGAGCACCAAAAATGGAATGAGAGTTGAGTACCATGATCCAAAATAATTGAGATAGGCACACCATGAAACGTTACAACTTACTAAAAGAACAACTTGGCATAATCCTTTGCAAAATAAGTAGTCCTCATTAGCAAGAAGTGAGCGGACTTAGTCATCCTATCCATAATGACCCAAATAAAGTCACACTGATTCCGCAATTGAGAAAGGCTAATAAAGAAATTCATATTAAATACCTCCCACTTCCACACCGATAGTTCAATTTCTTGAAGTAGCTCACCAGGCCTCATGTGATCCACCTTTACCTGCTAACACACTATACACTTAGCCACAAAGTTTGCTACATCCCTTTTTATATTATTCCACCAATGCATATCCTTGAGATCATGGTACATCTTTATTGAATCGGGATGAACCGTATACCGTGATTCATAGGCCTCATGAAAAATCTTTCCTTGAAATCCATCTACGTTAAGAACACAACCTCCCTTGGTACCTTAAGATACCATCACCGCCGATCTCGAAAGCCATTACTTTCTTCTTACCCACATCATCCTTGATTTTTATCAAGACAGGATCTAATACCTGCTTCTTCTTTATTTCTGAACCAAGAGATGATTGTGCCACCTGTTGCACGAACACACCACCATCCTCAGATTCTAAGAGACGAACTCCAAGGTTAGCCTAACGGTGAATCTCCTTCAATAATTCTCGCTTATCCACATCTACATGACCAGACTCCCCATGGATAACCTGCTAAGAGCATCAACAACTATATTAGCTTTACCTGGATGGTAGTAGAGACTTATATCATTGTTCTTTAGAAGCTCAAGCCACCTCTTTTGCCTGAGATTAAGATCTTTCTAAGTGAACATAGATTGCAGTCTCTTATGATAAAAAAATATTTCAGCATAGACCCTATATAGAAAATGATGCAAATTTTTAACGCGAACACCACAACCAACAATTGCAAGTCATGAGTCGGATAATTCATCGCATGAACCTTCAACTACCTAGATGCATAAGTAACCACCTTACCATGCTGCATCAACAAACAACCCAAACCAACCTGGTATGCATCACAATAGACGACAAGACCCTCGGTATCCTCAGGTAGAGTCAAGATCGAGCTGAAGTCAACCTATCTTTCAGCTTCTCAAAATTACCCTCGCATGCATCAGACCACATGAACTTTACCTTCTTCTAAGTTAACTTGGTTAATGAAGCAGCAATAGAAGAACAACTCTCCATGAACCTCCTATAGTAACTAGTTGAACCAAAGAAGCTATGAATATCGATTGGAGTTGTGGGTCTAGGCCACTTCTTAACCACACCAACTCTCTGAGGATCCACTATTATACCTTTACTAGACACAACATGACCTAGAAATGTAACAATGTTCAACCAGAATTCACATTTAGAGAACTTAACATACAATTATTGGTCTTTCAAGGTCTGCAACACAATGCAGAGGTGATCGTCATGATCCTCCTCACTCTTAGAGTACACCAAAATGTCATTAATGGAGACAATTACAAACAAATCAAGAAAATAATCAAAGACCCTATTCATCAAGTCTATGAATGCCACAGGGGAATTGGTCAAGCCAAACGACATCACCAAGAACTCAAATGCCCATACCGGGTACAAAAAATTGTCTTAGGGATATCCACCTCCCTAATCTTTAACTGATGATACCCACATCAAAGATCAATCTTGGAGAAAAACCTCAAACCCTGAAGCGGATCAAAGAGATATCAATTCTCGAAAGAGGATACTTATTCTTTACTATTACCTTGTTTAGCTTCTGATAATCAATACACATCCAAAGGGAACCATCCTTATTACAAACAAATAAAACAGGTGCACCCCACGGGGACACACTAAGACCGGTGAAGCCCTTTTCTAAAATATCCTTCAACTATTTCTTGAGTTCCTTCAACTCAGCTGGAGTCATTCTATATGAGGGAATAGAGTATGATGAGTCTCTAAAATATGGTAAATACAAAAGTCAATCTCCCTATCGAGAAGGACACTAGAAAGATCATTAGGAAATACCTTCGGGAATTCACTAACCACAGGTATGAACGTCAATGAAGGACCTTCTGAGTTAGAATCTTTAACCCAAACAAGATGATAGTGATGTAGCACAATGTTAGAGGAACTCTATAATGTGCTAAATAAAGTAAACCACATAATTTATTGAAGAAACAACTTCAACATGTTGTAAGATAATGCTCTAAAGGCAATTCGAATCCACGGATAACAAAAGCTTAATCCAAAGCCCTTAAAATATAAGATCTTATCCAAGATCTTAAAACAAAACACAAAGTTTCATTAATAGAAGAGTTGAACTAAAACTACATAGCTAGAGGCCATCCCCTCTATTTATAGGCTTCAAAAGCCTTTGTACAACTCATACACAACTCATAGTTGACAACTTATTTTCTTAATAGCAAAGTATTCTAGAATTATGTATAAGATAAACTTGCAAACTAGTAGTGAAATTCAAATTGACTTTCTCTTTCTAGAAGTAGAAAAATTGATTTTTGATTCATGAAGGTTTTGGACTAGGTTTAAAATTTTAATGTTCCTCATCATTCTCCTCTACTTCTTTGAAACTCGACCTCGAGTTTTCTTCTTAAAGTGTTTGCTCTGGATGATAGAGTGATAGGTCATCCACATTAAAAGTATTTAAAATATTCATCTCACTTGGTAAATCTACCATATAGGCATTGTCATTGATCTTCTTTAGAATAGTGTATGGGCCATATTTCTTTTGCCTTAATTTTCCATGAACACCAGTAGGAATCTCTCATTTCTAAAGGTATATAATTACTTGGTCACCAACTTGGAATGACATTTGCCTCCTATTCTTATCTGCCAACTGCTTGTATTTCTTATTTGATGCTTCTAATACATCTTGAACCTCTTTAAATAATTTCGAATAGTTGTCACCAAAGGTCATAGCTAATCTTGAATTCTCTCTTGTTGGTATCTTCACTAAATCAACCACATGTCTTGGAACTCTAGTGTACACAATGGATAAAAGGATACGACCCGTAGACCTATGCTTAGAATTATTGTAGGAAAACTCCACAAAGAATAAAGCTAAATCCCATTGTCTTTTGTTATCTCCACAGATGCATCAAATTAAATTTCCTAGAAATTTATTCACCACTTCTGTTTGGCCATCTGTTTATGGATGGGCAGTTCTTGAAAACTTTAATTCTATGTTGAATTGTTTCTATAAAGTAAGCCCAAATATAGCAAGAAATTTGCTATCTCGATCTAAAATAATTGATCTTGGAACACCATGTAGTCTGACTACTTCTCTAAATAAAAGATTAGCTATATGATAGGCATCCATTGTCAGATGGCAAGGGATAAAATGAGTCATTTTAGAAAATCTGTCTATTATCACGTAAACAACATCATGTCCTTGCCTTGTCCTTGGTAAGACAAGTACAAAATTCATTGATAGGTTTTCCCAAGGTGCACTTGGAATGGGTAGTGGCATATAGAGTCTGGTGTTTTGAACTTGACCTTTGTATGTTTGGCAAACGGGATACCTGTACACAAATTTACCGTCATCTCTTTTAAGTTGTGGCCAATAGTAGTGTGCTTCCAAATTAACAATAGTTTTATCATGCCCAATATGGCCGCTAAGATTACCTGAATGTATCTCTTGAATTAACTTGTCTCGTAGAGAACCTCTGAGAATACATAAGTGGTTTCCATTAATGACATATCCATCTTGTACCACAAAATTCTCTTCTAATGGTAAACCTTTCATTTGTTTCACCCAAATTCACCCGAAGTCTTCATCATTTTCATATAGTTTCTTTATTTGGTCTAATCCTGGTAACTCAGCTTCAAAAGAAACCATAAGACTTGCACGTTGGCTTAAAGCATCTACCACTCGATTAGTTACTCTGGACTTATGGAAAATAAGATAATTGAATCTCTCTAGGTATGCTACCCATCTTTCTAACATGTGATCCACATGATTTTGACTTCTAAAATGTTTCAAGGATTGATGATCAGTGTAGACAATGAACTTTTTAGGCATTAAATAGACCTCCCATCTCTTTAATGCTCTATAAATATAATATAACTCTTGCTCGTAAGTATTCCACTTTTGTCTTGCTTCACTTAGCTTCTCACTGAAGAAAGCAACATGTTTCATTTTTTGTGATAAAACAGCCCCAATTCCTACTCCACTACCATCACATTCCAACTCAAAGGTCTAGTTAAAATCTAGTAACACTAATACAGGAGCTTGTGACAGCTTTTCCTTAATCTCTATGAAACTAGCTTCAGTTTTTTCATCCCATTTGAACTTTCCTTTCTTTAAACATTCAGTGATTGGTGCCATGATAGTACTAAATTTCTTCACAAATATTCTATAGAAAGTGGCTAAACCAAGGAAGCTCCTTATTTCAGAGATAGTTTTTGGAGTTGTCCATCCCTTTAATACATCTATTTTAGACCCATCAACCTGGAATAGTGCATGGACTTATGCTTTCTCTAATATGTCCCTTATGTAATAACTCTTCTACTTTCTTCCTTAGAATTTCATGCTCTTTTAGGCTCATCCTATAGTGTGGTAGGTTGGAAATACTAGCACCTAGAACAACATCTATTTGATGTTGAATATACCTCATAGGAGGTAGATGTTGAGGCTTTCTAAGTATGCTTTGGTATTCTAATAACAGACTTTGTATCTCCACTGGAATTTCTTTTATTAGATGCTCATCTATTTTGATGAATAATGCGGCATATAATTTTGATTTCTTCAAGTCTTGAGCAAATTCTTTTGGATTTTGAGTGATGGTTAACATACTCTTCTCCTCTACTTCAGAGGCATTATTAGTAGTCTTGTTTGGAAGTATAATAATTTTTCATTCATTCTAAATAAAAGAATGCCAATTGTCTCTTTCTTTATGTGTGGTGTTCACATCATATTGTCAGGGTCTTCCAAGAAGAACATGACATGCATCCATATCAACCATATCACATAGAACATTGTTCGATAATACTTACCCAAAGAAAGTGGTAACCAACCTTGTTTGGTGATCCTGATCTTCACTCCTTTCTTGAGCCAATCCAAAAGTATATGGATTCAGGTGATCATGTGTCTCAAGATTTAAGTGTTTAACCATATTTTCAGAAACTAAATTCTCACAACTACAACAATCAATTACCAACTTGCATACCTTTCCATTCACAGTGCATTTGCTTTCGAATATCCTCTTTCGTTGTGTCTCTCCAGGTTACATGGTTGAGCATAGAAGGCGTTTGACAACACATACTATTTCTTCTCCCTCTTCTTTATATAGTTTAGGTTCACCTTTACTCTTATAGTTGTCCACCTCTTCATTACTTTCATCACGACGAGTGGTGTTGATAAACTTCCTTCTTGGACAGTTGCTTGATATGTGTCCCTCATCGCGGAACTTGTAACACTTGATCATATTAAATGGTTGCTTATCATTATTTTTGCTAGAAGATGGTGCTTTTTCATCTTTCTTTGCTTTAGATGGAATAAACTTGTCCTCCTCTTGGTGTAGAGATCTTTTTGATATACTTTTTGGGTGAGAATAAGACGTAGATTTATAAGACTTCTTGGTCTTTATATATCTCTCATCTTTCAAGTCAATCGTTTGAGCTTGGTCTATTGACCAAATTTGTTGTATGCCAAAACGTTCTTGGATAGAATCATTGAAACCATTGATATACCGTATGACTTGTTGGTCTTTATTTTCAGAAAGATTTCACCTTACTTGTAATCTTAAAAACTCCTCTGTATAATTAGAAACAGATTTATTACCTTGAACACAGTTATGGAACTGTAGGTACAAGAGTTATTCATAATACGCAGGCAATAACCTAGCCTTTAGAAGTGCTTTCATTTATGGCCAATATCTTACACGATTTTCACCCCTCAAATAAAGCTCTTCTTGATGACGATTCCACCAAGCTGCAGCACCTATTTTCAATTTATATGCCACCAATGGTACCCGACGATCTGGAGGGATGTCATAATCTCAAAGAATGCACTACAATATTTTTTGCCTAAGGCCACATTAAATCTAGATAACACTTATAAAATGTTTCCTAAAATAGTTTTGCCCCAATAAAATATTGCTTAAGTTTTAACTTTAAGCCACAATAATTTTGACAACGCTTGCAAAGCGTGCTCTTTAATGCTATAGGCTACACTTTATAAGTCTTACCATATCATTATATAATTGACAATGCCTTTTACAAATATGATTACACTTTTAAAATGTGGCTATTTTTATTATTTTAAAACAACAATTATAAGTGTTGTCTTATAATTTTTATAAAATTTAAAGAAAAATATGATATTCCCTCCAATATTTTTAACACTAAAATATTATATCCTCTCCAGTATATTTTATTCTCTCTAATTTCTAACTACCCAAAAAAGAGATCATGAAACATCCGTGTAGGGTTTGTTCTCAATTTTAATTTAATGTCGCACAACTCTAGTGTTTATTCTCATCCGTTTATTGTGTGGAATTGGAGAATCTTAAGGTTGCACAAGTTTAGGGTTTATTCTCATCTGTCTTTTGTGTGAAATTGAAGCATCTGTGTATTTCTTGTTTTCTTAAATAGAAATTATAATTTTTTTCAACATTGAAAGAATTGAATGAATTGAAGCTTCGTATACTTTTCATCCCTTTGGTCTTGAAGGAATTGAAGCATAACAATATTTCATCCGGGGAACTGAAGAGAAATTTCTTATTTTCTTATTTCTTGGAATTGAAGAGATGATACTCTTCATAATTCTTTCTCTTCTTTTATATGGATCTTCACAGGTAAAGTTTTCATCCCTTTCTCTATTCTTTTTATTTGCCTTCCATTCTTCATAATTTTGATTCCCTACTTCCATTCTTCATAATTTTAATTCTACATTGTTACTATAAGATACTTAGGTAGTATCGTCGTGGTGTGCTAGTGTGTTGAAGATGGGAAACAATAATGGAAAAAAAAGAGGTACAATTGCAGTGTTATTTATCTTAAAGTGGGTAGGTACAATTGCGAGTGCTAGTAAATATTAAGATTGAAGCATACGGTTGTTAAGATTGAAGCATGCATTAAGATTTTCCCAGAAATTAGTGTGGAATTGGGTTTTTATCAAAAATTAGATTGGACTTTTTTCTCTGTATGTGCAAAATTGACTTTTGATTCTTGACTCAAGTAAAGTATTTTTAAAAGTAGGTTTTAAATGGAAATACGAATAGTGAAGAAGTTATGTTGAAAATAATGAAGAGAAAAATGGCAACAAGAACAAATAATATGAAAATGGGAGGTGACAATGAAATTTGTTTTCCTAAAGAAGTTGTCTTGTGTGTCTATATTATATACACGTGTATAACAAGTTTTGATTTGAGATCATTGCTTGTTTATGATATTTGAACAAATTTTGAAGTTCAATTTGAATTTTTGATTTAACAATTCCAAATTTACCTAAAAAGTAGGATCTCAATTTGTATTTGTATTAGCATTTGTTCATTGTTTAGAATATTTTTTTATATGTTA
This sequence comes from Capsicum baccatum var. pendulum, assembly GCA_030864225.1. Taxonomy (NCBI): domain Eukaryota; kingdom Viridiplantae; phylum Streptophyta; class Magnoliopsida; order Solanales; family Solanaceae; genus Capsicum; species Capsicum baccatum. The sequence goes on along the minus strand of CM061556.1, from coordinate 178,734,121 downwards.
GCATTATCCATTAGATTGTCATGTTGTTATATTGAACTCCATCTTCCAAAGATTATGGATTTCTACAACAAATCAATGGAATATTAGTGGTGAGTTATGCAGTGGAGCAACCATTGATTCGACTTCTATCTTGGATTTTAACCTCGCCATCAAATGTAACTGTTCTGCTAACAACCGAACTCTTTGTCATATCACTGGATTGTAAGCCACTTTTTTCCCCTACACAATGTTCGATATCTGTTAAATATAGGCAAAAAATAGTTTTGACCTCGTGTAGTATTTATAATGTATTTGTCTGATAAAATGGATTCAAATGAATCCCTTCCATTTCCTAGCTCAACTTCTGTTCAATCGCACTCCTATTCTTACCCTATGCATTTTGTCATCCCTTAGTTTTTTTTTACAGCGTTGTTCACTTTAATGATATTTGTCTTAAGAGATAAATTCAAACTTTAGAGGTCATAGATGCTCTTTTAATATATACTATATAGCTGGATAGAGATTTGTTAAGTGCTTCTTAGATTTTCTTTATACATTTATGTAGTCCTTGATGCACAAACACTTAATTACTAATTACTAGTATTGACCATGTCAGATTTGTTTTCTTGATATTACTTCTTCTTCTTATTGTTCTATGCAGTTGGATATAGTTTGGGGTATTTACTTAATGTGTAACTTTGATTTCTCTTTCCAACCATTCTTTATGGAAATTTTATGCCATGGACGTCGGGGGTGGAATTCCTGATGAATTATGGGGTCTTACCTTCCTCGATGATCTGTACTTGCTTTCTCTAACTATAGTTTCATCCTATGCTTTTGTGTTTTATCTCCCAGCTACTGATATTTTAGTTATAAATTGCAGAAATTTAGCCCAAAGTTCTTCACAAGCATACTGTCCCCATCCATTAGTAATCTGACTAGGATGAAATGGCTGTAAGTCTAATCTATTTCAGTTATTTATGCATAATCGTGATAGCTTGGTATCAAAATGTCTGGAATAATTTAGATATTTGGTGTATGAAGATTCTTTGGGACCAATGATTTATCAGAGGAGATTCCACAGGAACTTGGATTGTTGACTGAATTACAATCATTGTATGTTCTTATAATTATGTCTGTTGGATCTTTGGTTTCATGAGATATCACGTATCAATTTTATATGAAAAGCATCAATCTTTGCCGTTTCCTCTTCATTTGTTTGTCATTTTCCCGTGTTACAGAAGTTTTGGCACAAACAACTTCTCTAGGCCCCTGGCTCCAGAGCTTGGAGACTTAACAAAACTGACACAAATGTGAGTTATGATGCATTGATTTACATCTTACAAAACCACTACCACATCATTTTAATTGTTCGATTTTTACAGTTTGCATGAGAAATTTGTTATCTGTTTATGAACATGATACAAAATCTATGTGGGGCTATGTTTTTTTTAATTTATACATCAAATGCAAGGCCCTAAAAATTATATTAGTAGAGTAGGAGGTTGTTAACGTCTCCACGATCTAATGCAATCTATGTTATGCTTGGTTTATTTTCATGCTAGCAAAGGAGTATAGTTAATTAATCCCTTCTCTGGTTTTCTGTATAAAGTAATCATTCCTTATTTGAAAAGTCTGATAAACCATGATAGGTTGTAAATATTTGTCACATGAATTTCACAAAAAATGCAAAATACAACAAGGTCAAGACATATAACTCTCATTTTACGCACATTAGTATCTATCTTCCTTGTCCCCTTTTCATTTCGTTTCTCCTTTCACTTGAAGCTTTAAAATTCTAATTTGAACTTGTAACATTAAGAAATAGAAAGTAAAGAAAAATAGTACTCTCTCTGTTTTATTTATGTTGGCCCTTATACCAAAAATAGAGTTTTATTACTTACTTCCCGTGCTATTTATAGTATTACATAACTACATAACTTTAGAGTTACAAAGCATCATTAATAAGGTTATTTTAGTAAAATACACCTCTAATTTCCTACAGATTATGTGAAAGGCAGGCACTTTCCAAGGCACTTTACTGTATCTATTCTCTAGTGTAGTCTGTCTCAGATTTATCTATTGTCATAGGAGGTTCGAAGAAAATGCATTTTTCTATTGTCTCTATTTGGCTTACTAAGGTAAGCTCCGATTAACCCACAAGTAGTTGCCAAACAATACAACATATATAAATACATGAGAGTTTCCATCAAATATAGAAAAATAGAAGTTATTTTTAAGGCAACAACTGCCAGCTTTAGGAAGAAACATATTCACCAGAAATATACTCTCTCCGACCCAATTCATGTGACATTGGTTTAAGAAAGAAAAACTTTTGAAACTTTTGGTCTAAACAAGTCATAAATGTTTGCATTACTATATATCACATTTCATTAGGGCTAAAGTGGAAACTGCAAGAGTAAATTTTTTCTGAATGTGGAAAAAGTGTAATTCATGTTGGACAAACCAAAAAGGAAAGTAGGTCACATAAATGGGGCTAGAGGGAGTATATGTCAATTAGCATTTCCTACTACTTTCTTTTCTTTGTTACTATTTCAAAATTATTCATGAAGACTTTATTAGTTTCAACCCTATTTCAGTTGGATACTCTCTTGCTTTCCTAGACTTAGAAATTGTATTTTTCTTCTTACTTCTTTTTCTTTGTGTGGCAAGTGGTCCGTTCCCTTGCACCAATGCTGGATGAGACATTAAGACCTAATTTCCTCACTCTCCTTCCATGCATTTTTAGATCTGTTCATCATTTTGCATATTGTTGTGAGATTAGCTGCATATAAATGTATTACAGCTATGGCCATTTCAATGACATTGGATGTGATGGGTTTGGTTATTGAGAATGTGGTGCCTATGTTAGGTGACATTATATCTATACATTCTAAACAAGGAGCTGGCATTCTTTTCCGCTTTCTTGTCCAAGGACTTGGTATCGAGCTGGTTCCATATGCTCCCCTCTTAGTAGTTCCCCTTCTGAGGTGTATGAGTGATTCAGATTATTCTGTCAGATAAGAGTCTGACATAAAGGGACGACCCGGTTCATACCTACTCCGTAGGTGTCGGGGAGGGGGGACCACTCCGGGCCTGACCTACGCGCCCTCACCCCAGCTTTGCTGGAGGGGCGTTTCGAACCCCCGACCCTGGCACACCACGGTAAGCAAGCTTACCGCTGAGCCAAGGCCATCCCTCAGATAGAGTCTGACATATAGTTTTGAAATCTTCATGCCTCTACTTCCATTAGCATGTGGTGTTTCTCCTCCTGTTGGTCTTAGTGAGCACCTATCAAGAAGTCAAGAAGATGTTAAATTTTTGGAGCAGCTAATTGACAACTCTCGTATTGATGATTACAAACTCTCAACTAAAGTAAAGGTGACATTAAGAAGGTAACTCCAGATCCACTGATTATCTCTCAAGTGTCGGCAATATGATATTATGATGCTTACATCCCTGTGCAGATCCTCTTTAAAAAAACTAATGTCTCGGTTTCTCACTGCTGACAGCTGAGACCTGAATTACCATCGGGATAGAGCTAATTGGATATTGTGTTGTGAGCTTACCATGACACTTAATACATGCACTTCTAAGTGAGAAGCTGCTACATTTTTAGTCCAGAACATAAAGTCCGCACTTTAACATGTAATGAAGAAATAACAGTACAAAAACATACGAAGAAAATTTAAGAGATAACTCTCAGATATCTGTGTACTACAATTACTTTTTATCACATATTGTCTATAGTCCATCTATTTCTAAACAGTCTCACAACTTTATCTGTGTTCTTTTGAGAAACATAATAGCTCTTACCAGTTCAGTCAGTTAAATTGTACTTGTCCTATGACTGATATGTTTAATTTGTCCAACAATTAAGTGTTTTTATTCAACTTATGCCCCTTAAAAGTTGGATCTGGGTGGGAGGATGCACAAGGAAGCTGGTACTACTTTCCATTCCTTCGAGTCATGGACTAACCTACGCTTTAATCTTCCTCCCATCATATTATCTTGATTTTTCTTTCACAATAAAAATTTGAATTGAGACTAACTGGTCTCAAATACTTTTGTCCTTTAGACCCTTTGATTATAGGGTTTGCATTATGCAGGAGAGAGTTTCGTTCATGCTAACTGCATATGTCTCATCAAGCTTCTTAGACACTTTTAGGAGCTTGATTTATGTCTATTTGAAGGGTTCATAAGTAGATAATAATGTACAATCCTAGGAGCTCAAATGGTACATATGGAAGCAGGGATCAGTTTATGCGATGTCATAACTAGGATACAGGGATTTAATTTGGGTTGGCGAATGGCTCGTTGCGAATGAATCCATTTATTCTTATTAAAATTACAATTTATTTTTGAAAGGTTTTAGTAAAAATTCCATAACAAAACTAATAAGAAGAAGATAGATTGAAAGTAGGGTGTTCACCGGGAACTTACCTTTTGGTACTGTATATGGGATCTTCCTATCACGTTGATATGGGCATCATGAATTTCTTTCAGAATCTGATGCGGATGCCTTAGTGAAACTTTATTATGTTGTTACAAATTTTTGTTTGATCAAAAGTTTTTACATGACTCGTCCTATTTGTTAACTTAACAGTTTCATGCCTCCTACGGTTAACCACTACTAGCTGCCAGGGACTCCAAATGTTCAGCCAAGAATGTTGAAGCAGGTGTGCTTGCTATGGAAGCATTGCACAAGTAGGTGGGTTCATTTCTACTTGCATATGACCTTCATAGTTTGGATCTCTTCTCATCTATATTCAAACTGAAAGGTTTTTCTTGACAGGTGATGCCTTTTCTCCTTCATCGCACTAAAGATGAAGTCTTATCTGATCTACCAGAAAATTATTCAAGATAGATACTGTGACCCGAGTCCTGTTCAATTAAATCTCTATGAACAATTTTCTGGTTCACATGTAAGGCAAGAAATTTCCAGCATGGTGAAGTCAAAAAAATTATTTGTATAATTTTTGAGCATAATATTACTTCGTTTGTTTCATTTTGAATGTGTAGGATCAGTGGGGTGGGGGGGTCAAATTTGAATGGTGGGCGCCACAACTCAACATGATCTAGATTGAAGTGAATGATGAAGAATTTTGAAAAATTTTGATATACATTTGGTTTTGTGTGGAACTTGATACAAATTTTTGTTATGTTTTCTAACTAGTATGTAAAAGACATGCTTTTTGAAATTAAATCTATGCACTTCAATTATTTATTAGCTAATTGGTGTGTGAGATTATATATAAATATGTATGTTTATGTAATCTGCTTAGTGATGTATACATTTCGATCAAAATAATTATTTTTCAATTAGAAATTACGTACTAACATTTTATGTGCCTAATGCCATTTTTGTAAAATATGGCTTGAACTATCAAATTTTATGCAATATTGCTACACTTCAGAAGTGTGGCTAAGACATGCTTACGCATTACAAGTGTTGTCATAGAGGATATATAAAAGACTACGTTTTGGAAGTGTGGCTAGTAATAAAGAAAAGGACACATTTTTTAAGTGTTGTTATAGAGCTGCTACAAAAGGCTATGCTTGTGAAGCGTGCCCAATAGTAAAACAAAGGCAACATTTTTTAAGTGTTGTTACAGAGATGTTACAAAGGGCTACACTTGTGAAGTGTGCCCAACAACAAAACAAAGGCAACACTTGCAAGTGTAGCTTTATCAAATAAAAGTGTTGCCAATGATAAGCTGCAAAGCGTGGCCTTTATACCTTAATGGCCACGCTTTTTAAATGTAGCTGATATGGTAACACTTGAAAAGTGTGTCCTTTGATCAAAGGTTACGCCTCTTTAGGCCACCCCCCAAAAAGTGTTGCCTAATGTCCGAAAGTGTAGCCTTTGATCAAAGGTCACACTTTCTGCTATTTTAGGCTACACTTTACAAGAGTGGCAATAGAACTAAAATATTATAGTGATGTCTCCACCTCATAGATCCAATCAAGAAACCCGTCAATATTTATATTACCATTGAAAGTTGGGATTTTAGCCTAAATCTTATACATATCTCCACCATTTTCATGACTTTTTCTTGGCTGTGCATAAAGATCATGTTCCTTCACATCATCTTCCTCTTCCACATATTGAGCTCGATGTTGTCTCCGGTTTCTAGCAACACCTCCTTGATTGTTTCTCACTAATACAACAAGTTCTTCAAACCTCCTAGTCAGTTCTTCTCGAAGAGTAGAGATTTGTTGATCCAATCTTTCTTCAAGGTTATTCACCCTCGTTGTAAGATTCTTCATTGCTCTGATACCAAACTGATGTAGCACAAATTTTAGAGGAACTCTCTAATGTGCTAAATAAAGTAAAACATACAATTTGTTGAAGGAACAACTTCAACGTGTTGTAAGAAAATGCTCTAAAGATAATCCGAATCCACGGATAACAAGGGCTTTATCCAAAGACCTTAAAATATAAGATCTACTCTAAGATCTTAAAAGAAAACACAAAGTTTCATTAATAGAAGAGTTGAACTAAAACTACAAAGCTAGAAGTCATTGCCTCTATTTATAGGCTTCAAAAGCCTTTGTACAACTCAATGACAACTCATACACAACTCATTGACAACTTATAGTTGACATCTCATTTTCTTAATAGCTAAGTATTTTAGAATTATGTAAAAGATAAACTTGACAACTAGTAGCAAAATTCAAATTGAATTTTGATTCATGAAGGTTCTGGACTAGGTTTAGAATTTTAATGTTCCTCATCAGATAGAGACACCCTTTGGAGATCAGTCTCCGAGCTCTAAAATATGACATGAACCTCCTTTTAGGAGCTAGGGAACCACCTCCTACTCAATAACCAGCTCATTAGGGAATTTAATGATGACCTTATGGGTCCTGCAGTCTACAGAAGTATAGCACAAGTACAGCCAATCCATGCCTAAAATGACATCCAAATCAACCATATCTAATTCAAACAGGTCCACAGAGTTTCCCTACCACCAACTGATACCACACACTCCCTATAGACTCTTCTAGCAACCATAGATTCACCCATCGAAATAGACACAAAAAAGGATCAGAAATACACTTAGGACAAAAACTAAAATGCACAGCCAGAAGCAGAAGAAGCACCCTTTGGTGCAAAAGTTGATAAAGTGGGAACAAGAACCTTATTAGCCTCAAAAGCAACCCTAGAAAGACAATCACACCGTATATGGCCAATATGACAACAACTAAAACATCAATTTCTTCCTTTCTCATACTAGCCACGGTGCAGCTGACCATAAAATCTGCAAAGAGGATATGATGGAGTGGACTGAGCCCCACCAACATGAGATTGGGCACCCTATGTCCTCCACCATGCTGAGAAAAACAATTACCCAGTGGCTTCGAGTAATGAGTACTAGCCACAGAGAAAGAACCAAAAATCTCCCACTTCTTTTTAGGACACATTCCCCCATATCTACCACTCTACTTTTGGCCTCCACTCTGGTCAGGAAATCTAAACTTCATACTCTGTCTCTCACCAATCTTAGCGTACTTCTTCTATTCTTCCTCGACCTGCTGTCTATACACCATAAGCTGAGAAATATCCATATCTTTGTTCAACAAAGCAGGTTTACTCTATAGAATCAACTCTCAGTACAACCTAAAAGTAAACTTATGCATCCTAACACTCATGCTAAACACCAACTCAGGATCATACCTTGACAATTGATGGAATTTCAAAGCATACTATTTGACTGTCATCCTACTTTATCTCAAATTCACAAATTCCTCTACTTTCACCTTCCTCAACTCCTAAGGAAAAATGCGGTCAAAAACGACACTAGAAAAGTCATCCCACAGAGCAGAATTAGCATCACCTTCCCTTGACTGTTCCCACTCTGCGTACCACTGATAAACCATATCTTTCAATTGGTAGGAAGAAAAATCCACACCTTTAATTTCTAAAGAAAGCATAATCTAGAGGATCTTCTTCACCTCATTAATAAAATCTAGAGGAACCTCCTTAACCTTAACACCAGTAAAAGTTAGAGGACTCAACCTCCTGAATTGGTCAACCCTTGTGGCCTCAGAAGATGGAGTAACAAAAGCACCACACTCAGATTGCAAAGCTACCAACTGAGCCAACATATTAATAGACTAATAACACTCAACATTCATCATATCTGCCTAAGTAGCTTGTGGAGGGCTAAAAGGAATCGATGGAAATCTTAAAGGGTAATCAGGAACGGGACCCCTAGACTAGGTCTGCACCTCATAAGCAGGGCGTGCCCTATCAACAATGTCCCCAAGTGAGACGGAGGAGTTTTCATGAGCTTAAGATCATCAGGGAGGCATAATTTTAAAAAGTGAGCATATGGGAATTAGAGGAATCTAAGACCTTAGACTCTATACCTCAAAGTAAGATAACAAGAAAGGGAAATATTATAAAATGTCTAATAGCCTTTCTCTTATAAGTATAGGTAGCGTACTACACTCTTATAAAAGAGACTCTAATTGACATGACTTTATAGACACCCAATTGACCATGGACCTAGGCTCTAGTAAAAACTTTGTCACAACCCAAACTAGGGCCTGTCAATAACGGCTATCTCAAGTCCCACGGGAATCGGAGATCACCCCTTTCATCTAACCTACCTAGCACAACAACCACAAGTGTCAGATGAATTCTGAACATATAATAGATAATATAAACTAATACTAGTACTAATTCATGAGATGTCTAAACCAATCACCAGTAATCAAACAACTATCCATCACCGAGTCAATCCACCAAAACAATACACCCAAGTGATGTTGGGCGTATTTACATGCCTAAGAACCATAATTTACCCATATTTTAGCTAAGTTTTGAGGACAAAATATATAATTCCTGCACTTTTAGTCCATTTTCCTTTAAGTGAGCTAACCTATGTGATTATCAATTTTTTCAGGTATTAATGGTGAAGATTTCAGCACTTTGTGGACCTTTGGGCAGCAAAGGAAAACTTCACATAAGAGGAAAGGCAGCTTTTGGAGGCTTGTGGACTGAATGTGACGCATGGAGAATTTGTCCTGGGCAAAATCAGTATTTCTAAATACTAAGGGGTGCGGATGTAACTTAGTAGACAAGGATACTATAAAAACCCTATTGCTGAATTTTTCAGCATTCATTAAGTTTTATCTTACATTATTCAGTTTACAGATTCTGTAAGGTTTGGACAGAGAAAAACGCTACACGAACGGCTAGAGAGGGAATCACGTTATTTTCATAGTGACGCCAACTCATCTCCATCGTGAGATTGCTATTGTTTTGGTATGATGATGATGTCTTCGTTGATTTCCGTTACAATCATGAGTAGCTAAACTTCTCTGTTAGGGTTATGAAAGCCTCGTAATATACTATCTATTGCTATGAGTTTGTGAATTCTTGATGTGTATGCTACTTATATCATTACTCTCTTCATTTTAATTGAATTCTTATGGTTGCAAACGTAGGAATATGCCAGTATATCATTAACTTGTTCGAGAGAAAAGTTACATGTATGGAAAAGAGAGTGTGACATGAAAATAGGGCTACCAACCCATGTTTACACGTTAATTCCTTAATCGGATTAACTTTCTTGGAGAGTTTGTACCATTCGTTATACACTTTAGGCTCGAGAGAGCTAAAGCGAAATAATCCTTGATGGTTGAGAAACACTATGATTTACCATTAGAATACGACTCTCTATAAGTGCATGCATGTCTAAATTCTGCATTACTCATACTTAATAGATACGTAGAAATTACAAGGTGGACATAACCCTAACTTATTATTCTCTGTGATTAAATCTTACTACACTTAGCATTCCAACGTTACTTTGATATTATTAGTTCACGCATAAATCAAACCCCCCTTTTCCTTGGAATTGTTGACCAAAAGTCTACTGATAATTGCAACACTTAGTGACCAAGTATTCCCTGTGGGATTCGACACCCAACCCAATTGGGTTCTATATTTAACATCGACCGCTTACACTTTCTAACAAGAGTTGTAGTTTGGGAGTTATCACCAAGTCCACAATAATCCAATAAAGCCTCTATAAATCTAAAGTTACTAAAATATAGGGGCATGCCCCTAATAATAGCCAAAACAAAGTCTAATCAAAATCTAAGACAAAATATAAAGACTATGAAGTGAAGCCTTTTGGAGTATAGAAGCTTACCACTATAATGTTAACTCACGAACTAACTCGAGCACCTAATCACTGCATAGGAAAATTAAAAAAAGTTCTGGTACCTTTATTCCATAGGGATACAGCATTCGAAGATGGTTAGTGGTTAGAGATCTAGTATGTAACTCAGGGATAGTGGAATAAAGTAATGCCATCATTCAAAACCAAGTCAAATAACCATATTCAATAACATATATATCATGTCAGGATAGGGAACAGGGTTTACTAGGCATTTAAAACCTTAACCTGGGTTGTGTAGTATAACCGTCATATAACAAGGCACCCATGAGCTGTACGGCCTAGATCCCCCTAGCTGGAAGGTCCCCAGTGCATGTAGCTACACGAACCAAAGAATATCCATATATGCCTTTATGGGGGACTCGAACCTCCCGACATAGTCAAGGTGACTTAAGCACCAATGTATGCAATATAAGGGACTCGAACCTCCCATTTATATATTTATTCAGGGAACTCAAACCTCCTGATAATATAGACACCAACATCGGCTAGTGTGATATCCAATGTTAGTCTTTTAGACTCTAATTTCATGGCCTAGCTACACATCCCATTTTAAAGTCCAAATTAAAACATTCATTACACATACACAAACATTATTCCAATTACTTATCAAATTTATCCCATTGGTATCATCATACCAACCCTACTTAAAAGCGTACAACATGCCATAACCATTATTAATCAACTTGGGACTCAAACCCATAATCTAAACAAAGACATCAATACAATTCACTATTTTAGGGACTCAAACCCATTTAGCCAACTAAATCACCAAGGTTATAATTCAAATCAATTTATGGCCAACAAGGCTTTTATAAAACCATTTACCAACCACTTACATTATTAGGCTAATGCCTTAATTCAAAACAAAATTCAACATGTGACAAGATCATTCTTATAGGCAATTTCACAAACAGGTTGAGGGCATACCATTATCAAACTATTATTCAAGCCAAAAAACATAAAGTAAGGGTTAAAAATGACCCCTTAGTTTCAGTCACAATTCCCAACCACCTATATGTGCAAAACTATTATCAAAATATGTATAATCATAATTTAAACCATGAGAAAACAATACTCAACATTATGCATTCAAACCATCAACCATGGTTTTCAAAACCACCATTTATGATTCATGAACTATGTTTTAAGTAGATGATTTTTGTGACCTAACAATAAAGGAAGAGTCATAAAGATTCACAGAGAGAATCTGATCTTTAAGCCTCTAGATGACCACGTTAAACAAACCCTAACCCAATCTTTCTTGAGATGTTTTAGGGAGAGTTTAGAGAGTGTTTGATCTTCTAAAGTATAGAATAATTACCCAATAAGTGTTATAAGATATGGGGTCATAAGGGCTTGGGGAGGGAAATATCCAAAATACCCTCAGCTTAAAAAATGTGGAAAACTCATAGGTGGGTATGAGTTGACCCTCCAACTCATCACCACAATATACGAGTGGTACCTTTAAGTCATCACAAAATAAAAAAGTTGGACACCACATTCTGTCCAACATACGACTCCCTTGCCCAACTCATTACTAGATAATATGACTAGTACCATCAAGTTGTATTCAAGGCAGAGCATCAAGTGCTAAACGCTAGACAACATATGATTAGACCCTAAACTTCTCATCATAAGACCAAATGACACATATAGAGTCCCTCATAACTATGATAGAACTTGGCCACCAACACACTGACCAACATATGACTAGGGTTCCTATACCCATCACTAAACCATACAACTAGTGGTATGAGTCTTATTATGAACAGAAAGATCAAGACTCGAGAAATTTATAAGGACCAAAGTTTGGAGCATTTTAGTATAGCTACCTTCGTGGGTGATTTTAGTAGTAAATTGGGTATATAGATCTTACTTGGTGACTCTTAGGGAGTTTGATAGTCAAATTGATATCATTGGCATATGTATGGTAGATTTTAATGTGATTCTAGGCATAGATTAGCTATGTCTTTACCATGCGGTCTTGGATTAATTTGCTAAGATTGTTACCTTTGCCTTGCTTAGCGTACCCCCAATTATGTGGTAACGTTCTATTAGCCACATGCCAGTGGGGATTATTTCTTTTATCCGGGTTAAGAGACTAATAATGAGTGGTTGTGAGTTATTTCTTGCTCATATTTGGGTTGTCAGTATTGAGAGCCCATCGCTTAACTCTGTCCCTATTGTTCGTAAGTTTCCAGGTGTATTTTTTATCGACCTACATGGACTTTCTCCTGAGCATGATATAGAGTTTATTATTGACCTCAAGACAGGAACCCAACCTATTTCTATGTTTCTATTGAGTTAAAAAAGTGAAATAGTCAACTTCAAGATCTTATGGGTAAAGGTTTTATTAGACCGAGTGTATTAACTTAAGGTGCTATAGTTACATTTGTGAATAAAAACTATGGGTATATGCATGTGTGTATCAGCTACAGACAGTTGCATAAGGTGACTGTGAAGAATAAGTATCCTATACCTAGTATCAATGATTTGTTTTACCGGGTTCATAGTGTAGCAATGTTTTATAAGATAGATTTGAGGTTTTTGGTTACCATCAATTGAGAGTTAGGGTTGTGGATATCCCTAAGATAGCCTTCAGGACACGTTACAGATATGATGAGTTTCTAGTGATGTCTTTTGGGTTGACCAAAGCCCTAGTAGCTTTTATGGATCTGATGAATCATGTGTTTAGGCCATATTTGAACTCCTTCATGATAGTATTTATTGATGATATTTTGGTATATTTGAGGAGTAGTTATTAGCATGGGCGATATTTGAGGACTGTGCTTTATATTTAAGAAATCATCTACTTTGCGCCAAGTTTTAAAAGTGTGAGTTCTGGCTTGAGTCTATAGCTTTATTGGGGAACGTTGTGTCCAAGGACGATATTATGGTAGACCTGACAAATATTGAGGCTATTCATAGTTGAGCTAGGCCTACATCACCTACTGAATCTCACAGTTTTATTGGGTTGGCAGGTTATTATAGGTGGTTCAAAAAGGGTTTTTATTTTATTGCATCCCCTTTGACTAAATTGACTAGGAACAAAGTTCCATTTCAGTGATATATGAGTTGTGAGGCAAACTTTTTGATGCTTAAGTATTTTCTTACTTTAACTCCTGTTCTGGCTCTTGCAATTAAGGAAGAAGGTCTTACTATTTATTGTGATGCATATTGTGTTGGCTTGGGGTGTGTTCTGATATAGTGGGGCTGAGTTATTGCATATGCATCGAGGTAGCTAAAGGTGTTTGAGAGCAACTGCCTCACTCATGTCTTGGAGTTAGCAGCAGTTGTATTTACTAATTACTGCAGTCTTCAGTATACTATGACCTAGAAGAAGCTTAATTCGAGGCAACGCTAGTGGATTAAGTTGTTGAAGGACTATGATATCTCTATTCTCTAATATCCAGGCAAAACAACGATGGTAGCAGAGGCTTCGACCTGGAAGTCAGTGAATATGGGTAGCTTAGCCTTTATTTTAGTTTCTCAATAACCTTAGGCTTTAGACATCAAGTCCTTATCTAACTTGATTACTCGTCTGGATACTTTTGATCGTTGAAGTATCATTGCAAGTGTTAAGGCCAAATCTACCTTGTTAGAGCAGATTTAAGGTCGTTAGTTTGATGATAGCAAGCTTTGTAGCATTTGAAAGTAGGTGTTAAGAGGTGAGTCTCAGTGGGCTACCCTAGATTCTAAGGGTGTCCTAAGGTTTGATGATTGTATTTATATTCCAAGTGTTGGAGATTTGATTTGGTTGATTCTTTGCGAGGCACATAGGTTAAGATATTCTATCATCTAAGGACAACTAAGATGTATAGGGATTTGAGGCAGCATTATTGGTGGAGTGGTATGTAGAGTGATATAGCAAAGTTTGTGGCTTGATGCCTTTGTTGTAAATAGGTAAAGTCCAAGCATCAAAGTCCTGGTGGATTGCTTCAGTAGCTACCCATTCCCAAGTGGAAATGGGAATGAGTTACTATAGATTTCATAGGTAGATTGCCTCGAACTTCTTGTGGTTTTGATAACATTTGGGTCGTCATGGATAGATTGACCAAATTTGCATATTTTATCCTTGTTTAAGTTTCCTAAAATTCTGGGAGGTTAGCTCGTGTTTATATTCAGGAGGTGGTGCACTTGCATGGGGTACCTGTGTCCATTAATTCAGACTGAGGCTCTCAATTTACTTCTAGATTCTTGAGGACATTTCAGGAGAAGGGGTACCTAGGTTCACCTTAGCACCGCATTTCACCCCCAAACAGATGGGTAGTCAGAGCAAACTATTCAAGACTTGGAGGGCATGCTCTGCACTTTTGTGTTAGATTTTGGTGGTCTGTGGGACCAGTTTCTACCTTTGGTGGACTTTGCATATAATAACAACTTTTATTCAAGTATTCAGATAGCCCCACTTAAGGCATTGTATGGTAGATAATGTCGATCACTTGTTGGCTAGTTTGAGACTTTGGATTCTAGTCCTTGTGGTAAAAATTTGCTTCATGAGTCATTGGATTGAGTTCGTGTGATTAAGGATAGGCTTCGAGCAGCTTAGAGTATACTGAGAAGTTATGTTGACCGTAGATGTCATCCATTGAGATTCAGAGTTGGTGATAGGTTCTTTCTGTGAGTATAACCGATGAAAGTCATGATGAAGTTCGGGAAGAGGGGCAAGCTTAGCCCTAGATATATTGGAGTTTTTCAGATCTTACAGAAAGTGGGGAAGGTAGCTTATGTGTTGGCATTGTCTCCAGCCTTCTCAGCCATCCAGTCGGTGTTCCATGTATTTCTGTTACGGTAGTATATTCAAAATGAGTCACACGTGATTTGGTGGGACTCAGTTTAGTTGTACGAGAGGTTGGCATTTGTAGAGGAGCCAACGTCTATTTGGCCAGAGATGTTAGACGATTGTACTCTACGGACATTCTAGTTGTTAAGGTTCAATGGCGTCATCTTCCAGTTGAGGAGGCTACTTTGGAGACCGAGGGTGATATACGCATCCAGTATCCTTACCTGTTTGAGCCTTCAAGTATTTACTAGTCCTTTACTTTTACGTACTAACGTCTTTTTAGTAGTGGATGTTGTAATGACTCTCACAGTCATTTTTCTTATTTTCATACATTTTCAGTGTCTAGAACTTTTCCATAACTTCCCCAAGTTATTTGTGACTTGTTAGGACTGATAATTTGATTTTTGAGCAGTTCATTTAACAATTTTAGTAATACCAAATATATTGTGTAATATTTAATTTAAATTAGTATTTGGTAGAAATAAAATTTATTACCCTTCTAAAATATTTTTGATATTGATAAAATTCATGAAATTATGATATATTTATATTACTTGCCTACTAGTGGGATAAGGTAGGCGTCATCATGACTTGAGGAATCGAGTCGCAACACACTTAATGAGGAGTGCAGTTCTGTAGTGATACAGAAGATGCCTAAGAAGCTAAAGGACCCAGGGGTTTCACCCTCTCTATACAAATTGGTGACAGTAATGTGGTTCATGCTCTGAGTGAATTTTGGGCAAGTATAAACTTGATTCCCCTATTAGTTTTTAATACTCTTGGTTTGGGGAAGCTGATATCATGCTTTGTGTGCTCTAGATAACAGATCGAACTAGAGTCCATCCCAAAGGAATCATTGAGGATGTTCTCATAAATGTTGGTAAGTTTATTATACCTACTGACTTTATTGTCTTGACTATGATGTAGAAGACAGGGTGTCAATCATCTTAGGATGTCCATTCATAGAAATGGGGGGAGAGTTATAGATGTGAGAGAGGGCACTCTCATATTAGGATTGGATGATGATGAAGTATTGTTAAGGTCTATAACCACTCAATCCACCTTTTCACTACAAATACTTGTGTATGATTATGGATATGGAAGTGGATGAGTGTGGGATTATGGAGTCCAAACCACCAAAGACCTTTTTGGACTATCTCATTGATATGCCTAAGCCACCATGTAAGCCCAAAGTTATGATAATTGAAGAACCTAAAAAGGTTATTGCTAAGAAAGATGCAGACCTTGAGAGTACACACTTAAGAGGTTAGAAATAAATGAGAAGATGTCCTCTGAGCGAGAGGAAAAGGATGAAGAAATATGGTTGAATAGTGATGTAGGTTGTGCCTCGACACTAAATCAGGCGTTGCTTGGGAGGCAACCCAATTTAAGGTAGGTTTTATTTTTGTATTTAAGTTTTTACTTGACGTAGTTTTTATTTTTGTTGAGTCATAGGTTGATAGAAAGTCGGAGTACCAAAAACTTGAGCTAAGGAGCATAGCAAAGACTGGGTGTGGGGTCCACCCAACCTCACTAATAAAAAAAGATGCTACCAGCTAGGCCTAGATTCCTCAAAGAGTATTTCTATCCTTACTTTTGAGTATACTTTAGGGACAAAGTATGTTTTTAAGTGTGGGGTGCGGAAATTCCCATGGTTTTGAGTGAAGTGATGCTATAAGATCTTAATTCTTAGTTGTGTTCTAGTTTTGGAGTAAATTTTTTTAAAAAAATAAGTATTTTCAGTTCTTTATTATTATTTGTTGGTGTCAGTCTAGTAGGTGCACACTTCACTTACCCCATGGTTGGTTTTTTAGTTTTTTTTTCACGGGAGCGCGCTTTTAACCGAGTGTCATTTTTATTTTTAGGAGTAAATTTTAAATTTTTGTGTTAGGAAATAGTGAGATATTCTTGCTAGTTACTGTGTATGGTTACATGATACAAGTGGTTTTATTTTTAAAAGCATGTATATTTTATTGAATGACTACTGTTGAGACTCCTAGGATCTTATTTATGACTCTTATACATTGTCAACATAATTATTAATTCATGCTATTATCTTGGTTTAGAGTCTATACGATCCTTCTTGAGTTGATCATATGCCATATATGAGTGAGGGGTGTGTGTATTCCTTATTGAATTCGGTGTCTAGAACTTGCCTGGTGTACGTGCAAAGATAAATAAAGAGTGTTGGGTTTAGGAGATGATATAGGCATTTCTTTGATAGCCAGGTTGTGTACCCTCTTTTAACTACCCTTGTGCATAATCTTATTTAGCCCTATTGACCCTTAGCCTACATCTTTGGTAGCTTTGTATGTAGACTAGTTCCTTTCTTTGGTTGACCTAAATTTGATCCAAAGCTCCTAGGTGCTTTAGTTGAAATATACATGAGGGTAAAAAGTGTAAACAATGAAGAAGGAAAAGGTAAACGTGAAGCCCCAAAGTAGTAGCTATTGGCGTGAAATGTTTATGTGTTGTGGGTGGGAGTAATGCAATAACAAGAGAAAAGTTGAATTATGTGTTGATTAATAATACTCCCTATGTGTGAAATATCTTAAAGAGATGGGGCAAAATAGAAGATTGTGTGAATATGGATGGGTTGGAAGTTGGTTGTTGGGGAAAGATTTTGAATGTTGAATGTGATGTATTAAAGTGCTTAGGGAAGATAGTCACTATTACTGTCCAGAATAGTTCCTACCCATCCCTTAGCCTACGTTACAACCCTTAAAGTTCTATTTGATCTTAAGCCTTAAAATTCCAATATTAGTGGCGTACTACAGTAGGATCAAGCATATGGTTCATCTTGTGTAACTTGTGAATTCTTTGTGAGAGTGGGCGTAAGTTGATTCCTATACCCATTTGTGTATCAAATTGCATCTTTGTGAGAGATCATGGATAATTCTCTTATTGTGAGGGCACATGTTTGATTATAGTTAGGTGATTTGTATGATTCCTTTTATTGAGTTTTATGTATGAGTTTGCCGACTTGGTGAGTCAATTCTTGAGGATAGGATGTTTTGAAGTAGTGTTCTCAAGCTCAAGTGCATATAACATCCTTAGCGTAAAACTTGCTAATTTTATAGTCATTACAGGACTAGTTTGAGTGTCTTGCTTGTAGTAGTAGTGTGGAGTCTTTTCATGATATGATTCTTGAAGTAAAGAGTTGTTCGAGGACAAACATGGCTTTACTTGTGGGGTGATGATCTTAGGTGGATTTATGCACCTAAGTGTTGTTATCTACGTTTACTTAGCTCAGTTTTGAGGACTTCTCATTTGCTATTGAGTTAGTATTTGTATAAATGAGCATTGGAGTGTTAAGTTATGTGATATTAATGTTTAAGGTGTGAGCAAATCAAATTTGGAACCAAAATGTACATGTAAAGGTCAAACGAGATAACAAGTACTTTTAGCTTGTGCTATGTTTCATTCTAGTTCGTCTTGTGTGATTATATCTTTATTAATGATCTAATTCATGGTGTGTATTTATATAGGCTTCTTGGGGCGATGTTTAAGTTTATGTATGGATTAAACACAAGCTATTTTTGAAGTGTAAACCAACCACAAAGCAAGGAGCAAAGGACCAAACACATGGAGTATTCAACGACCAAATCTTAAAATTACTAACTTAGGGGCGTGCCATGCTTCCTAAGCATCGCTATAAGGGCATGCAACTCCCTTTTATTCAAAGTAGCATGCCCATTCTAGTGTTCCTACGTGAGACAAATGTGTCACACTACCTAGATTGTGTGATATTGGCGTGCCACACTAGCTAGTCCAAATCAGCCAACTTTGGCCAAGTATGAATAGGCCACTTCAACCTTTGTGTAAACACCTTGGATGACCTTGAGGCATCAAAACATGCTGGAGAAGGCTTTAATTAGGATTTTTATCCTTCTACTTTAGTTTATTCTTGTATTATTACATGAATTATACTTGTATAATTCCTTGTACATTCATGAGTCGCTAAACACCCTTTTCCAGAGTTAACGCCAAGAACATGATTGCTCATATGTGTAATTAAGTAAGTTATAGTTTTTATCATTGTTGGTTGTTCATGTATCCTTGTTTTAACTATCTTATGAATTCGTGACCGATCTTGGAAGGAGGAACAATAGGATAAAATGTGGTTTATGTGGGACAAGATCGTACTCTTTTAATGAAGTTATGATTTGCATTTTGAATAGGAATACACATATTTCTCCCTATTTTTCTTAATTACGGGAAGATATACAAATATGTTTAGATTAGCACTTGCATCCCTTCTCAATGATGTAGTTGTAAGGCTAAGTTAGATAGTTGATTTAGATTCGGAAGAACTTAATCATACAATCAACCCCATGAGTCAACAACCAAGATAATTAACTAAACCAACGAAGTTCTAAAGCTAAGTATGGTTGTTCGTAGTGCTCTAGCCCTAGGTTTTCCCCATCAGTATCCAAGAACCTTTACATTATCGTATTATTAAGTATACTTTTAGTTATTTACTCTCAAATACTCTTGGTTACTTTAGCACTTGCTCAATTTAAATAGTATAACTAGAAATAGATAGTCATCTAACCGAAGTCCATGTGGGATTGATATTTGACTTTTATTAAGGCCACTATACTACTTGGGTGGACTACGCACACTTACGTGTGTGCGACAAGTTTTTGATGACAACAACATTCATGCTCAATATGTCCTAGATGTTGAATAATCACAAGAGTATGCATCTTGTTGTTTCGGGTACACAATCTGTATTATGTCAAAACAACTTCAATACAAGTTCAAGTTTAAATCAAGAACACTTATGAAGTTTTTCAACACCTTCAACACAATTTCAATATGAACTATCTAAAAAGTGTGTTATTTTATTTTAAAGAAGAAAGATAAAGCAGAATAACCCAAGTCCTCCGAATTTATGAAGTATCCTTAAGGAAATAATTCTCCTCAAGCACTCGAGGTTGCGGAATTCTCCTCCAAGGATAAAATGGATTCACAACTAGAATTTAGTGGTACCTCAAACTTTCTACTTTTCTTTGAACTAAATCAATGAGATATGATCACATGTAGTTTTTAGAAGCAAGAGAAATGTTTTTTCTATGCAGAAATTTTCATACTAAACCTGTGGAAAAAATGTAGATTTATATGGCCATGAAGTGCCTCTTCAGATATGAGGCAATGGTTCATAGGAAGGGTGTATCATTTTGGAATAGTCATGCCTATCCATTCCAAAACAACGTGTCTTTTTTGAATAGACACAACTAACTGAACCGTAACCCTTTTTCCAAAACAGTGTATTTTTTCCTCGAACGGTTGTGTCCCTTCTTTTTCCATTCAAACCAATTGATCCCAAAAATCCTCCACATGAATGGGGAATATCTATTCTTTGTAAAACTTTATGGACAAGTATGTGATCATCAAGCAAAGACTGATTGCATCTGGATAAGTGGGTTTCCCTTTGAACTTTCCATAGAAAACATGCACCGAATGCACTCGGTCAATTGATAGATTTGATATATTTGAACCGTTGAAATTTAATGTACACCTAGATAATACATGTCACACAATTAGACTTTTACCATTTATGGTTCTCATAGTTTTGTTCGTTTCAGCCATGAACACGTCCCAGTTTTATGAGAGCTTTGAGAATAGGCCTTTACTAGCATTCTCTTTGAAGTGGCTTCCACTTTGCCCTCACATAGGTGATTTCAATACATTCAATCCTATAGATTAAACTATTTGGTCAAATCTACCAAATTTAGATAATCATTAAAAGACTTCACACCATAAGTCTTATCTTTGTTTACTAAATACTGTCTACATCATAAGAATGGATTGGGTATATTGACAATGTTGAACCTGTCATACACAACTTTGTTTGATCTCTTTAAACGTAGCTCTTGGGATCTCCATTCTTCTAGGTAGAGTTACAAACATGCAGACTTGTCCTAGGCCACTAACCTATTCCCTTGGATATTTTCTCAACCCCCTCTCTAGATAGGTCTTTTGTAAGTGGATTCGACACATTATCCTTTGACTTTATCTAGCCAACACTGATAATTCCACTTGAGAGAAGTTCTCTAACGGAATTATGTCTCCGTCTTATGTGACGAGATTTACCGTTGTACATCATGCTTCCTGCCCTACCTATTGCTTCTTGACTATCATAGTGTATACATACTGGTGCCAATGGTTTGGGATAATAAGAAATGTCTTCCAAGAAATTTTGGAGCCATTTTGCTTCTTCACCAGCTTTATCCAATGCGATAAATTCTGATTCATTATAGAGCGAGCAATACATGTCTGTTTGGACAATTTCCAAAAGACTGCTTCTCCACCTATAGTAAATACATATCCTCTCATGGATTTTAGTTTATTCGATCCGGTGATCCAATTTGCATCATTATATCCTTAAAGTATCACAGGATATTTATTATAATGCAAAGCATAGTCGTGAGTGTATTTAAGATACCCCAAAACTCTTTTCATCACCATCAAATGACTTTTATTGGGATGACTCATGTACCGACTCAACTTACTAATAGCACATGCTATGTATGGTCGTGTACAATTCATTATATACATTAAACATATCAACACTCTTGCATACTCCAACTGTGAGTCACGTTCACCTTCATTCTTTTGAAGTGCAAAACTCACATTAAATGGAGTCTTAAAAATTCCAAATTCCAAATATTTGAATTTATTAAGTACCTTTTTGATGTAATGAGACTGTGACAATGTCAACCCTTGTGAAGTTCTATGGATTCTTATTCCTAAGATCATATTCGCAACTCCAAGGTCTTTCATATCAAACTTGCTATCAAGTATTCATTTCATAGCATTTACGTCAGAAATGTCTCTACTAATGATCAACATATCATTGATATACAAACAAACAATGACCTTGTGATTTGGAATGTCTTTAATGTAAACACATTTATCGCATTCATTTATCTTGAACTTATTTGCCAACATGATTTGGTCAAACTTCTAATGCTACTGTTTAGGTGCTTGTTTTAGTCCATTGAGTGACTTAACCAGTTTGCACACCTTCTTTTCTTTATCAGGAACCACAAAACCCTTAGAATGTTCCATGTAAATTTCTTCCTCCGATTCTCCATTTAGGAATGTTGTTTTCACATCCAATTGATGGATTTTAAGACCATATACCATTGCCAAGGAAATTAACATCTGAATAACGTTATCCTTGTTATTGGCGAGTATGTATCAAAGTAATCAAGACCTTATTTCTATTTGAAGCCTTTGACTACAAGTTTTGCCTTGTATTTGTCAATGTACCATCCGCTTTTATTTTCTAATTGAAGATCCATTTGAAACCTAAAGTTTTATTTCCTAGAGAAATCTCAACCAATTCCCACGTATGGTTGCTTAAGATTGAATCAATCTCACTATTGACTGCCTCTTTCCAAAAGGATGAGTCTGAAGACGACATCGCTTCTTTAAATATTTGAGGCTCATTTTTTAAGTAAAATGTTACAAAATCTGATCCAAACGAAGTTGATGTTCTTTGACGTGTAATACATCTTGGTTTCTCATCATATTGTACATCCTCACTTAGTTCATCTCAAGGTCGTTTAGACCTCCCACTAGACTGTTCATGTCTAGTTTTATACGGATTAATATGTTTAATGAATTCAGCATTATCTGACTTAATTACCATATTTTTTTTATATCTAAATGTTTCAATTTATGAACGAAAAACTGACATGCTTTACTACTTTTAGCATATCCTATGAACACGCAGTCCACTGTCTTAGGTCCTATTTTTACCCTTTTAGGCATAGGAACTTAGACTTTTGCTAAACACCCCCACACTTTGAAATATTTCACGTTGGGTTTTCCTTCTTTCTATTTTTCATATAGAATTTATAGTGTCTTACTGTGGGGCACTCTATTAAGTATTCGGTTAGCTGTAATGATAGATTCACCCCATAAATTTTAAGGTAAACCTAAATTTATTAGTAAGGCATTCTTTATTTCCTTTAAGGTTCGGTTTTTCCTTTTTGCAATTTCATTATATTGAGGTGAATACAGGGAAGTAGTTTAATAGATAATTCCATTCTCTACACATATTTTTGCAAAGGGATATTCATATTCTCCACCCCTATTACTTTTTATCATTTTGATCTTTTTCTCTAACTGATTTTCAACTTCTATTTTATATTACCTAAATGCATCTATTGTTTCATCCTTACTGTTTAGTAAATAGACATAACAATACCTAGTGCAATAGTCGATAAAAGTTAAAAATACTTTTTTCCACCACGAGATGGTGTTGACTTCATATCAGAAATATCAGTGTGGATTAAGTCTAAGGAATTAGAATACTATTTATTTCATATGATGCTTATTTCAAAATATTCCCTTCAATCATATACATAACAAAATATGGTCATCTTAGATCACTATGTACTAGATCATCCTTAGATAATTATGCTCCTCTGTCACTATTAGCATGGTACATTTGGATACTTCTTCCCTAAATAGCTAACTCTGGTTACTACCCTATCACGGCTTCTCTGTCTTACTGGTTTCACCTTGAGGATGACATAGTTCTGAGAATTTTTCTCCTTTTCCTCTTTGTTAATAAACTTCAGAACATATTATCCTTCGAATAATTCTACTATATAGTAACTAACATGAACTTATTTTATTATGTCATGATTGTTAGGAATTTATGAATTTAGCTATTCATAATTATAAATAAAAATACTTGTTCTTGTAGGTTTGATAATTCTGAGCTTTGATTTTCCATAGTTGAGTATAAAACTGAATATCTTATTAAATATTTTGAGAGATTTTTGTTTGTGTACAAGGAGGCTTGCTTTCTGTGTAGAAAGTCTTGCATTAGATCTGTCACCGAATCTTCTATTTATAATCTCTAAAGGATAAAAAATGAGTAAACTACTATTTCTAACTTTACACCTGTCTACTTTTTACAAAAGTAATGAAAATCCTAAAGCTGGTTCCTATTCTACATTTGTCAAAAAGACAAAACTAATAATGGCACTTGCCCGAGTAATATCTACAATGATGTTCTAATTTTTTATTTTCATACCTGTATTTGAGTACTCCTCCATAGCTGTGCTCACTCGCATCTACTTCTACTATATATGTAAAATTTTATTTTCATCTGAAAATTATAATTTTGGCAGGTTGTTACAAAGTATCCTTATTTTTTGCACTTGTTTTTTATCTCCTTCACTATAATTATATTCTACATCCTTTTTCAATTTTTTCTGTAATGATTTTAAATTTTCTGCTAATTTTGGTATGTATTCTCTTACTTGATTTACTAATCCTAAAAATGATTGTAATTTTTTTTTTGTATCTAATTCTTCTTTTGAATTTATTATTTTTTGTACTATATGCTGTTGCATTTTTACTCCATTTTTATCTATTCATATTCCTTAAAATTCTATCTGGTTTTTCATTATTTCTGCCTTCTTTTCACTTAAGCTTATTCCTGAATCTTCTATTATATTTATAAATTGTTCTAATAATTTTGGGTGTTCTTCTTTAGTTTTTGAATATAGCAATATATCGTCTATGTATACTATACAATTAGGTAATTATTTGAAATAATTATCCATAAAATGTTGATATCTACCTGGTGCATTTTAATATTCAAATGGTAGTATATTCCATTCATAAAATCCTTGTGGTACTGTGAATGCAGTTAATTTTTTAGATTCTTCTTCTAATTTTAAATGGTAAAATCCTGATTTACAATCAAATTTGCTGAAATAATTATATCCTTGTATTTGTCTTATTTTTAATATTTTATTTGGTATTGGGTAATTATATGTCATAGTTTTTGCGTTTAGGTTTCTATAGTCTATAACCATTCTACTTTTTTCTTTTTTTTGTTCACTATGTTTATTTACTATAAATGCTTGGCTAGTATATTTACTATTACTTTTTTGTATATATTGTTTTTCGAATAGTTCATTTATATGCATTTCAATTCTTTTAGATCGTCAAAATTGTATGCTAGTGGTTTTTGAGTTATTATACTATCTTTATTTATTAGTTCAATTTTTACAGTAGTTTTATATTTTTCCTATCCTTTTAATGGATCTTCACTATATAGTTGTTTTAATTTATTTTTGATTATTTCTATTTGATCTATTGAAAATATGGTCATTTCTTCCTTATTTATAGAGAATATAATTAATTCTATCGTGTCTTCAGTAGTTTTAATATTTTTTAATTTTTGTGTAATTTTTTCACTTCCTTTTATCCAATTTGTTTTCTTTCTTATTTTATTAGTAACTCTTTTTGCTCTTACCTTTTGTTTGCATGGTGTTGTAAACCACCAGTGTGTTTTAGTTATTATGTGTGGATATAGTTTATCTAAAAATGGCATTCCTAAAAGCATATCTTTTGATGTTAGTTCGTAATTATAAATTTCTTCTATTATTAATATTTTATCCCATATTTATATTTTTACATTTCTAGCTTTATATGTAATTAGACTCCCTTCATTATTAAATCTTTGAACTACTATTGGTGTTCTTAACTTATCTCATTTACTTTCTGGTAAACAGTTATATCTACATAAATTGGCTTTTGCTCTTGTATCTATCATTGGCATATAATATCTATTATAATATCTTTCTACTATTATCTTCATGAATACGTATATTTTCATATTAAAGCTCTTTTTATTAACAATTTTTCTTTATTATACGTTATGGTTAATTGGGTATGTTCTATATTGTATGATTTTACTTGTTCCAACTATTTTATTCCTAATATTATATCTGTTTTTTGTGTTTCTCGTTTTACTTCAAATTTAATTGTTATCTTTCTGGCTCTTATTATAATTTCTTTTTTAGTCGTATTTTTAATAATTATTAGGTTTCTTGGCAAATCTGGACATTTATCATTATTTGTTTTAATTTCTTCAGTTTTTACTAAGTATTTCATTATATAATTATCTTTCTGTCCTGTGTTTATTAGTGTTAAATATTCTTTTTCATCTATTGTTCGTATTATATAATATTGAGTTAGGTTAGGTTTTGGAGTTATCTCGTATGCTATTCTTTTTGATGGTTCTATTTTTTCACAAGATATTCTTCTTGGTGTTCCTATTCTTTCATTTACTATTTTCAAATCTTCTTTTATATCTATATTTTGGTAGCTATAATCATTATTATCTATGATTTTTACAAATTGCTCAAAAGAGATTTCTATTTGTATTTTGTTTATTTTATTTTTCCAATTATTTTATGCTTTGTTGTTAATATATATAAATTTTTACATCTTGCTGTAAATATTTTACTTCCTGGGTTTAATTCTATTCCTGATATTTTTCAATATAGTACTAATGACTTATCTATATTTTTATCTATTATTGGTACTGAATAATTTGCACTAATTATAAATTTAAATTTTTGGTATATTAGATTTCCTCTTATAGCACTTATTATGCTTTTTTCTATAGGTTTTACGATCCTATTATCTGGTAAATATAGTTCTATTGGTGTATCTATTCATTCTCTAAAATATGCTTTTATTAATATTTCTGTTCCTCCTAGGTGTACATATTTTATTGGATCTTTACTTTTTATATCTTGTATTTCTTTATTAACTATTCTTTTTGTTACTAGTGGTATACTATCTTTTCTTTTCGCGTATCTACAATCTATTATAAGTTCTTTTTGTCTTACTACGTAGTACTCTTCTTTCCGTCTATTAAATATATTCCTTATTTTTGGTATTTTAAATATTTTTTCTACACTTAAGTCTAATTCTTTTCCTTTTATTGCTTCAAATATATTACTATCAAATATAATTTTTTGGTATATTTTTTCTTCATTTAAATATTCTTCCTTTTTTATTATTTGTATACTTTCTTCAGTCATTTAATTCATCTACTTCGCTATCTATTTTGTTATCTATTTCATTTTTTGAGATTTCATACATACTATATTCACTTTCTAATTCATAATCTATATAATCTATTTGCATATATTATGTATTTTCTATCTTTATTTCTGATATTTGTTTCTTTTTTGGATCTTTGGGTACTTTATAATTTTTAGCCAGGTGTCCTAATTTTCCACAATTATAACATTTACATTCTTTTATAGATTTCTTCTTTCTATATGGTCTTTTATGTTTATAGTCTTTTACGTAATATCTTTTTCTTGGTTTTTTATATTTATATTGGGATTTCTTATATTTATTATATTTCTTATGTCTTTTTCTTTTCTTGTAGTATTTTTTTCGCATTCAAATTGGGGTGCTATTTTATCTTTACAACATGCTAAATTCTTTATTAATATTTTTTCCATTTTTAATTCTTCCCTATATTTTTCACATATATTCCTATACCATTGTTGTAAAAAATTTATCCTTGCTCCTAGAGTATCTACTATTTTTGTTTCATCCCAACTTTTTATTATTTTTGAACTAAATGGTTCAGGTAGTTTGCTAAAATATAATCTCCTTATTTTCTTACTTTCTTCTACATTATATTTTCCCTTATAATAATATTCCTTAAATGCACATGTATATTCATCTATGTAGCACATATTACATATTGCTAATTTCAACATTAAATTCCTATTTGTATCCTTTTCTATATTTTGTTCTTCTTCTTCTTCTTCTTCTTCTTCTTCTTCTTCTTCTTCTTCTTCTTCTTCTTCTTCTTCTTCTTTTTCTGTTTCTATACTGCTAAATTCATTTCTTATAGTCGTTTCCTATTTTTTTAATATTTCTATGGGTGATGCTTTAGTTGTTCCTTCTTTAGTTTTTCCTTCTGTATTTTTGTCAAATCTTAGTACCCTTTTACTTTCTTCAGTTAAATTTGATCCTATTAGTATTCTTTCTATATATTCTGGTGTATTTGCTATGTCTATTCTATTATCTAGTAATTGTTTTGATAAATATCCTACCCATAATTGTATCGTCTTATTTGTGTCTATTACACAGTCTAAATCTAAGAAGTTGTAATTTTTATTAACTATTTGTTTTGGTGTCCATCTATATTCATTTTTTGGGTTGTACTTATTTTTGTAATTATATTTTGGCTTTCTTATTTCTGATGTACTAGGTATTATGTTTTCGTCATCTTTTTTATTAAGAGTATTTATTTCTTCTATATTTTCTTTATTAACTGCTTCT
This sequence comes from Capsicum baccatum var. pendulum, assembly GCA_030864225.1. Lineage (NCBI taxonomy): Eukaryota > Viridiplantae > Streptophyta > Magnoliopsida > Solanales > Solanaceae > Capsicum > Capsicum baccatum. The sequence goes on along the minus strand of CM061556.1, from coordinate 178,706,023 downwards.
TCTTTTTCCTTAATTTCTAGATCTTCTATTCTTTCTAAAATTTCTGTATATGTTTCATTATCTTCTGAATTATAATCATTTGTTTCTTTAGTATCTATTGTATTTATTTCTAATTCATTGGTCTTTAATTCTTCATTTTTTATTTGTAATTTTTTTTTAAATTGGTTTATTTCATCTAGTATTTTCTGTTCTTTTTCCTTTTTCATTTTTTTCTCTTTGTCTTTTTTCATATAGATCTTTTAGTATTTGTAATTATTTTTCTAACTCAGTAATCCTATTATTTTTTATTTCTCCTATTTTCTGTATTTCATCCGTAGTTTATTGTTTTATTTTTTCTATTTGTTTTTTCCTGTCTATTTCTTCATTTACTTTTGTTATTCTTACCATAGCTGTTAGCTTATCTTCTAATTTTAATTCTTCTTTTTCTAACATTAAAATTTAAATGTTTACAAATTTTCTTATATCTTCTTCCTAAATTAGAAAATACTATTCTTATTTTTAACCCTTCGTGATTTTCATATGTTTTTTCATCTATTATGAATTCTTCTTTATTCATTTTATCTATTTGATTGTATATAAGTCATGTTGATGTATGTATTCTAGGTTATCTATTAGAGCTTCTAGATATGATATTTCTTCTTTTTGTGCTTTTATTGATTTTTGACATACTCCAACAATTAAATTATACTGTAGCCTTTCTTTTCTTATTTTTAATTCTCTTCGTTTCTCAGATAATATTTGTTTTAGTTCCTTATATTTTTGGGATTGGTCTATTTTATTCATTAGTATTTATAATATTTTGGTAGATTTCTAAATTTAGTTCTATCATAATATGCATTCCTTAAATAAATACATACAACTCCTCTATTTTTAAATAAAAAGAGAAAAAAAAAAGTTGGTATTTGGGCCAAAATCTAGTTTTTATGTTCTTTTAAAATTTTAAAAGTTACCTTAGTTTTTATAATTTGTAAAAAGAGCTCATCAATTATGATTCCAATTATATTCTATCTACCCAACCTCTTATCAAACACATTTTTATTAAATAGATTGTTAGTAGAAAATGCTAAGATTACATTAAAGAATAGCCGGTTAATACCGTCATTATTATATATTTATTTGCATCAATGGTTTTTCGTAATTAATTATAATTTGACAAATTATAATAATTGGTAATTATATTATTAATAGATTTATTAAAAATATCATGATGAGATTTTTAAATAGTGTATTATCTGGTTCATTATAAAAATAATTATTTTATGTCAAATTTATGAGTATCTTTTAGAGAAAATGACCAAATGCCCCTCCAACCTATATTCAAATTCTCAACTACACACTCCAACTTTACAGAGCCCTATTATCCCCCTAAACTATTTAAAGATATTTTTATTACCTCCTTAAAAACTCACACCCAAATTTATAGTAAGGAGTGTTATGCACCCACCATACCACATAATATTACTTTTTTTTTATATAAAAAACCTGATTATTTTTGTGTATTATACTTTTTCCTTTGTTATTTCTCTTTTTTCTTTTCATTTTCATTTCAATCTCTTTTCTTTGTTATTTGTCATTTTCATTCAATAGCAACTTTTTTGACGACGAACACAAAAGTGAAGAAGGCAACGCCGGACAACATCTCTCAAATTCAAATTTGTGGGATGAAAATTTGGTTTATCCGATCTGAATCGAGAAAAATATAAGATCCAATTATATCGGAGAAGAATTTTAAATTTTTATTCTTAATCTGAAACGGCGGAAGTATATATAAACTTGATAATTTTATTTTAGATTTGCTTGTCCTCGTAGTTTCTTTTAGTGATAATTGCTGCAAAATTTGAATCTTTATGTTGATTTTGACTAATTTTTTTGTTGAAAGTTGAAACACAATTTTTTTTGGATGTTTTATATTGGGGAACATTCATGAAATTGAAACATACGTAGAAATTTCAAGGAAGCCGAGAAGTCGACGGTGATTAATAGTTGAAACAATTTCATGCCACAGTCGATGGTGAAGGCAACAATTATGAAGAGCCCGTAGTGACCATTTTGAAAAGGGGTGAGAAAGTTGATGGTTGAACGATGCCATTGATGATGGTTGAATGAATTCAACAAAAAATATTTGAGAAGATGACGACCAACAAATTGAAGATGATGGTGGAGATGAAGATTTAGTGATGATGACATTCCGATGTTGAATAGAACATTGAATTATTGAATGAAAATAGCAACAAGGAAGATGATGAAAAAGTTAGAGGTGGATGCCATTAGTGAATTTATTTTTGAAGATCTTTATTCTTTGAGAATGTTCTTGGGATGAGAATTGAGAAGGATGCCTGTTGATGTGAAGAAGAAAGAAAGAAAATAAATATTGATTTTATATATATATATATATATATATATATATATATATATATATATAAAGTAATATTATAAACAAAGTTTTAATTTCTTTTTTGTGCTCACTCTCTCAAAAAGAGTGAAATACACCAATTTTGCCACATAGGCATTTAGGGGGGTAATTATTTTATTTTTAAATAGTTTAGAGAGGTAATAAGACTCCCGTGAAGTTGGAGTGTGTAATTGAAAATCTAAGTTTAGGTTGGAGGGGCATTTGACCATTTTCTCGTATCTTTTATAATTTTTAGAACTTATAGATATATAAATAATGTTTCAGATTTTTTTTTTCTGTGTGTGTGAAAAACGTGAAACATTTTTAAAAAGTTATGACCAAATACATTAGGATTTCAAGTCAAACTTCAACCAAAATTTAGTTTGCTAAAGCATTTGAAAATCTAAGATGAAACGCTAGCTTAAATTAATTATACTTGAGTCAATGGATTCTATACCCCATAATTTTTTAAAAAGAACTAAAGTTGGTCTACAATGTGAGAATATAAAATTTCAAAAATTACATAGTACTACACCTTAATTTATCTTTATTACTTAAAATTTTAACTCCTTAAAATAATCATAAAAATTTCTTCTTACTCTTTCTCTCTCTAAAACATCGGATACATCACAGCCTCCCCTTTTTCTCACCTTATGGAAAACATATCTCGATCATATCATAAATTCAATTCATTTTCATTCAATAATTTTTAACCAAACCCATCAACATACCCATTCCATTCTGTCATCTATATTTCCAAGTCTAAATAACAAATCTGGGTTTCAAATTTCTCTTGTCATATACACTATTACTGCAAACTCAAGAAATGTGTTTCAATGGCGATTATGAGTGATTTTCTACAAGTGACAATTTGAATTGTTACTATTTCCTGGCTGGAGAAAGTGTTTTTCCTGTGGAATTTTGCTGGTGATGCGATGCTGACTGAATGGGGTGAGTCTATAAATATGCGGGGTGTAAGAGACTGAGTTTGAGTCTATTTGGTGGCTTGGTAGCTAGGTTTTACTAGCAACGATGGCCTAGATAGAGAAATAGAGGGAGTTGCGGGTCGAGCATGGAGATTCGTCAATAGAGGTTGAAGATTATAATGTTAATGGAGATAATAAGAATGATGTATCTTTAAGGGAGTTTAAAGATACATAAGAATGATGTATCTGATTGAAAAGGACTAAAATATACATCACGTGATCCACCACCAAATGTACACAAGTTATGTATCTTATTGAATATTAGGTTACAAATGCATAAAGAAACATGTCTTTACTTGAAAATCTGACAAAAATCATATATCAGAATGTTTTTTGTGCTACTCATGCATAAACTTATATAACTGCATGTATATCTGTGATATTAATAAATAAGAGTCATGTATACTTACTTATTTATCAGGAAGGCTATGTACCCGAGCCTCAGTAATGTATCACGAAAATTATAATTCTAAATTTTATGTAATTATCAAAGGAGTGGAGATAGAGTGTAAATAGGTACTAAACAATTGAGATTTATAAAAGTTGTCTTATTAAACTGTGATTAGAAATGTGCATTATGTTGGGTATTAATTTCCCCATTTAAAAAAGAATGATCTAATTTGACTTGACACGGAGTTTAAGAAAATAAAGAAACTTTTGAATATATAATCCTAAATTAAAGTTATGTCAAATTTATCAAAATGACTTTTAATTTTGTGGTTTTAATCATGCCACGTGGAAAGTTGAAACTAAAATATTATAAAAAAAATTATTTTCTTTTAAACGACTTAAAAAGAGAAGTAGATTATGCTTACGAGGGGGGAACTTTTTATCGCATAGACGAGTCATGTTTCTCTATGTCATCAGTAATTACATCTGTTTGGTAAGTATAAGCAAAACAAGCCTGTTGTGAACACCAAAATAACGCCAAAAGATGCTGCAAATTCCCACCTTGACAGTGGAAACCTCCCTTCCTTGAACCACTTAACTGTCGATGAATCCAATTCAATTGCGGACAACATATCCATGCTCTTCTCGTCTTCATCCCTTGTCACCAATCAACTTGTGGCTACCGCTATATTCCTCGTTGCAGTCATTGACAGTAGAGGTGTCAAAATGAACTCAAATTGAGCTAACCCACCCAACCCACCCAATATTTAATGGGTTGGGTTCAAGATAATTTATGGATAAATATAAAAAATAGACCCAAATTGGGGTGACTTTCAAATTTTAGCCCTAAATAAAAATATTTCCTTAAAATAGCCTTACTATTAACTAATATTTTTTTGATGAAATTGACCCTCGACTAATGGAGTAAATTACATAAATGATTCTCATAATGGATAACAACTCTATATTTATATCTTTCAACTTTTATTTTTCTCTCTTTTTAATTTTACTTTGATTCTTATTTTTTCTTTTTGACTTTTCTCATCCCTTAGTTTTTTTCCTTTTTTCCTCTGAACTTTTTATTTCTTTATTATTTTACTTTAATTTTTTATTTTTTCTTTCCTCCTTTTTTTGTTCTTTTTAGTTTTTCTCAACCCTACTTTTTTTACTTTACACCTCTCAACGTCTACTTTTATAAACAAAAACTCTTTTTATTTTTCTTTTCTTTTTTTCTTTTTAAATTTTACTCGACCTTTATTTATTTATTTATTTATTTTTTATCAACATTTATTTTTTCCATTCTCTCTCAACTTCTACATTTTCTTTGATTTTTATTTTTTTTAAATATTTTTCTTTATTTTCTTCTTTTTTTTCATAATTTTTATTATTTTTATTCTTTTTTTTTATTTGTTCCATTCAAGTTACATCTCATGAGCAAGAATTGACACTATCACATTATAAAGGCAAGACTTATGACTTTCAAACAACAAGCTACGTTGCATGGGTAAGAGTTGACACTACCACATTGTAAAGGCATGACATATGACTTTCAAACATCATGTTATATTTTATGGGCAAGAGTTGACACTACCACATTTTATTTTGATTTATGAGATGTTTTATAACTCTTACCTTAGAGGCAAGACTTAGCTCAGGGACTTTCAAACAACAAATTATGCCTCACGGGCAAGAGTTGACTCTACCACATTATATTTCATTTATGAGATGTTTTACAACTATTGCCTTAGAGGCAAGACTTAGCTCAATAAATTTCAAACTGCAAATTATGCCCCACGGCCAAGAGTTGACTCTACCACGCTATGTTTTCATTTATGAGATATTCTACAACTATTGCCTAAGAGGAAAGACTTAGCTCAATGACTTTCAAACTACAAATTATGTCCCGTGGGCAAGAGTTGACTCTACCACGATATGTTTTCATTTATGGGATGTTCAACAACTATTGCCTTATAGGCAAGACTTAGCTCAAGGACTTTCAAACAACAAATTATGCCCCATGGGCAAGAGTTGACTGTGCCACATTATGTTTTCATTTATGAGATGTTCTACAACTATTGTCTTAGAGGCAAAACATAACTCAAGGACTTTCAAACAACAAATCATGCCCCACGGGCAAGAGTTGACTCTACCACGTTATATTTTCATTCCCATAAATTTGCTTTGATGTCAAAAAAAGAAGATCCCTTTGCGGATTATTCAATTTTTTATTTATTAGCAAAATATAATAGAAGTTGAAGAAAAGAAAAAACGATCAAACAAAATAGAGAAATAAAAAAATAGATTGAGGAAAAAAAGGCAAGAAAAAATAAAGATTAAGAAAAAAGCTATGAACTAAAAAAATTGAGAAAAATAAAAATGAGAGAAAAAATAAAAATAAAGTTTGAGAAAATTGAGAAAAAAATAGAAATGATTAAAAAAAAAAAGGTTGAGACAAATGAATAAAAAAAAATAAAAAAAAAATAAGAAATAGATAATGTTTGAGAAAAAAGAAAAAAGAGAAAAAAAATAAAGGTTGAGACAAATGAATTAAAACATGAAAATAAAATTAAAGAAAAAAATAAAAAAAGTGAAAGTAATAAAAATAAAAATTGAATTTGAGAGACAAATGAGTATGAAAAGTTTAAAATATTTGAGGTGTAAATGACAAAATTGTACTTGTATTATACTAAAAAGGGAAGGAAAACTAGTTTTTAAAGACTTTTCTTATTCGGGTAAAAAATTCAAAGTTACCTACTATTGGGGCTATTTGATGTAATTTCCTAATAATGTCTAGTTTGAGTCAAAAGCATTATAATCATCTCGTATCTCTCTGCTTTCATGGTCTTCAACTGCATTTCAACTTGACCAACTCCATCCTAGTTCGTCATTTATATGCTCTTAATCCATTACTCAGCCTGTCGATTATGATCAAGTATTTTAGCACTAAGAAAATCATGACCAGTTAATTATATATGCAATTGTGTACATATAGAGATTTTCAAGAAAAAAACATAGATGTTTAGATAATTTTTTACAAAAAAATTTAACAAATAAAAATAAGAAAACTGCAAACAACCAAAAAAGTATACAAATCTGTAGATATTTTAAAATTTTTAAACTTGTAGATATAAATTTTAATATCACAATAATAACATATTCATTATAATTCTATAAATAAGAGATCTAAAATTTCAATATTAATTTTAATACTCACACAGATAAATGATTACCTTTAAATTAACAAAAATATATATCCAATAAAATATTGATATTGTAAAACTTATCTCATATACTTGGAGAACTTTTATGTTGTAAAACCTACCAAAAAGATTATAATTAGCAACACAATATAAAGCTTTCAAATCAAATCAAACAAAATTGAGATGACAATAGTGAGGGACGAAGGGGGAGGGAGGAGGGAAAGGGGGAATCTGGGTGTTTGTTTAATGGAAGGGGAGTAGGGTTATTTAATTAGGTTTTATAATTTTGGGGGGAGATTTTGGTTCTTCACAATTTTTTTATTTTGGGGGGAGGGGGAGGGGGGATTTTTGAAATTTAATAGAATTGAAAATAAATGGGCAAGGGAGGGTGGGCGGCTGGGTAATTTTAGGTTGGCCAATTGGCCTTTGTTTTCCTTGCCTAATATAATATGTATAGTTTTTTCTTTTTTACAAATGTTATTGTACCTAACAAATGAAAGAATTATAACCGAAAAAATGAACCTAAAAAATAAAAATCATATAATGAAATTAATAGTAAATATATGTTCTACTTTAAGTTAATGGATAAAGTTAAATTTTATGAATATTGTTAAATTTTTTGATTATTTTAAATTATAAATTTTTAGTTTGAATTAAAAATATAAAAATATATGAATCTAAAACGAGTTTTTTTATCTTAGAAGTAAAAGTAAAGTTTGTGTAATCTCTACTCTTTTTAAACTCTATTTTGTGGTTGGACCATTCTTCAGATCCTATGCATAGAGGAAACTTCAATGTATTGAGATATCTTTTTTACTTTATGACGACATACTGTAAGTTATTTTTGTTGTTGTCTATAAATTTAAAATAATTTATATGGATTAGAATGACAAATTTAAAATTAAAAAATTTAAAATAAGATAATGTTATTAATATCAAAATATCTATCTAATACATTTTATATGATACCGGAGAATCAAAAAATTATTTATAGTGACAAGTGCTAATTACCATAATATTTCAAGTTTGGACATTATTTCAAGATAGAAACTTTAAAAAGAAAATGACAATCAATTTCTTTACAGTAACAACGTGAAATCAAATTAAGTATTCTGTTATAATAGAATCGTACTGTCACAATATTCAATTATTTCAATTTAAATTTAAACAAGAATATAAATTTTGAATTACTGCATTTTTTAGTTCGAATTGAAAATATAAAAATCATATGAATCTAAAATGAGTAGTACAAATTAAAATGTCAAGTTTAAAATAGAAAATTAAAAGAATGATACAAAATGTCAATACCAATTTATTTATTAGTATATGTATGTTAATTATATTGACTAAGCAATCAACTTGGATCTTATATATATATATATATATATATATAATCCTTCTGGTTCGCTATGATGAATTTTTGATTTTTCTAGTGCCTGTCAAAGATAACTTCTCATTATTGAATAATTAATAAAAGATAAAACACTAAATTGAAAACTTATTTAAATATTATGAAGGAAAGAATTATAGAGAGAGGGATAGATAATGTAAAGTTGTTATAATTCAATCAAATTTTTAAAAATAAATCAAAGTGTGTGTGCGCGCATATAATTTGAAACTTAAAAGTAAGATCTTATAAAATTTAATCAAGTTGAATGATGAACACATTCAATTACATTGAATTTTTAAAAGTAATATCTTAATAGGTCATGTCCATGTCAAATAATAATTTTAAAAACACTTGATTAAAATAAAGATTGAATGAGACTTATTGAAGTTTTTTCTAAAATTGAACATGATTAGTTAATTAATTTAAATAAACACAGAAAAGTAAGTATTTATTTAAGTTATATTTAAGACCCACAATTTGTAGAATTGACATAAATCGAACAACTAATACCTTCAATCACATTTGAGTGATACATAGATTATTTTGATGAAATATGTTTGAGTCAAATAACAATTTTGGAAGCACTGATCAAGATAAAGTTATTTCAGTGAGACTTAGTGAAGTTATATTTAAGTTCGACATAATTAGTTCATCAAAATTAATCAAATATAATCACCTATTTTTTGTTATTATAGTTAAAATTCACAAGTAGACATGTAGTATTGAATCAGATTGAACGATCAACACCTCCAGTTACACTAAATTAGCATTGCCATAACATATTTCAGTTCCTGAATAAAAATGAATTGTGAGATACAAAAATTTATAAAAATATTAAATTTATGGCTAAATCATTTCTTCATGATAAAAAAAAAATTATAGCTAGTATTAAGTTAACTATTGTCACAACTTTTTAGTACTCAACGCTAAATACTTCCTCCATTCCATTTTACTTGTCCCAATTTGACATTGCACATTAATTAAAAAAAATAATTAATAACATGGATACTTTACCATAGTACCCCCATTAGATGATATTTACATTTTAATTTGGAAAAAAAATAATTAATACTAAGGGTAAAAAAGGAAAAAAATAATTATCTTGGCGTGATTAATAAAAAATGACAAGTAAAGTGAGAAATTAAATTAGAAAATTTGGGATGAGTAAAACGGGACGGAGGGAGTATTTATTAGCCATAATATTTTATTTTAAATAATTTTTTTGTGGCTAAAAAATTGCTATTGCTACGACAAGTTTCAACACATGACAACAATTAATAATTAGCTACAAAATTTTCTTGTATCAAAAACTCTATAGATATATGATTTAGCTATTGCAACATTTTTTTTTTAACTTGAAGCAAAAATATTTATTTAGCTACAACATTTTATTTCAAATAATTTATTGTGACTAAAATATTACTATCACTACAATAATTTTTTTTAAAAATAATAATTAACTATGAAATTAGACAATTACAAAAAAGATGTGAAAATATTATTTAATTATTACTACAATTTTCTTATAACTTGAATTAAAAAAATTATTTAGCTACAATATTTTATTTCAAATAGTTTGTTGTGGCTAATGAGTTACTATTACTACAATAAATTTTAACTCATGGGAAAAATTAATTGTTAGTAATGAAATTCTATTATAGCAAAAAAGACGTGGTTATATCATTTAACTATTGCCATAATTTTTTATTGCTTGAAGCAAACAAAGATATTTAGACATAATATTTTATTTCAAATAGTTTATTGTGGCTAAAATATTACTGTTTCTACAATAACTTTTATCACTTGGCAAAATCATATGATTTGCTATATTTTTTTACTGTAGCAAAAAAGTTGTAGTTATATAGGTAGTTATTGTTTCGATTGTTAGTAATTGTAGTAAAAGTGGGTAATTAGCTTTAGTTTGATTATCGTGGCTAAGAAATTTTACGAATTTGTAAATAGCTGTGGAATTCAAAATTTTGTGGCTATTACTAAGTAATAGCTATGATTTTCAAATTCATGGCTTAGATTTCGTAGCTATAGATGCATTGTGTTGTAGTGAGTTACTAGAGGTTGTGTTTGTATTGAAGTTGTGGAGGCACTATTTGTATGGAGTTCATTGTGAGGTGTACACTGATCATCGCAACCTTTAGTATATCTTCAAATAGAAGGAGTTGAATTTGAGGCAGTGTAGATGGATGGAGTTATTGAAAAATTATGATATGACTATCCTGCATTATCCGGAAAAGGATAATGTAGTGGAAGATGCCTTGAGTAGAAAGGTAGATAGTATGGATAGTCTTGCATTATTGAGTGTGGAGGAGCGACCATTAGCCAGGGAGGTTCAATGGTTAGCTAACAATTTTGTGCGTCTTGATATTTCTAAGTTAGGAAGAGTGTTGATATATGTGGAGACGAGGTCCTTGTTAATAGAGAAGATTCGAGGTTATTAGTTTAGGATGAAAAGTTGTGTATTATGAAGGATAAGTTAATATGAGGTGAGGCTAAAGAGGCGATTTTAGACCAAAAGGGTATTTTGAGGATTAAGGGGCGGATTTGTGTTCCTAGGGTGGGTGATTTGACTAGATCTATTATGGAGGAGGCCCATTGTTCGCGATATTTCATTCATCCAGGTGCAGTGAAGATATATCATGATCTTAAATAACATTACTGGTGGTGTGGGATGAAGAGAGATATTATAGAGTTTGTGGCTAAGTGTTTTAATTAACAACAGGTGAAATATGAGCACAGAAGACCAGGTGGTTTGCTTTAGAGGATGCTCATTCCCGAGTGGAATGGGAGCGTATCACTATGGATTTTGTAGTTGGGTTGCCCCAGACCTTGGGAAAGTTTGATTTTGTTTGGGTGATTATGGACAGATTAACCAAATCAGCCCATTTTGCGCCTGTGAAAATGAGTTATATAATACAGAGAAATTGGCTAAGATTTACATTCGTGAGATCGTTCGATTGTATGGAGTGCCTATTTTCATAATTTCTGATAAAGGTATTCAATTCACTTCAAACTTTTAGCATACTTTGCAACAAGAGTTGGGTACTCAGTTGGATTTAAGTACATCATTTAATCTCCAAATAGATAGCCAGTCAGAGCGGACTATTCAGGTATTGGAGGACATGTTGAGGGCTTGTGTGATGGATTTTGGGGGTCATTGGGATCAATTTTTGCCCTTAGTAGAGTTTTCTTATAATAATAGTTATCACTCTAGTATTCAGATGGCTCTATTCGAGGCTTTGTATTGTAGGAAATATAGGTCTCCAGTTGGATGGTTTGATTCTTTTGAGGTTAGACCTTGGGGTACTGATTTGTTGAGTGATTCGATGGAACGAGTGAGATTGATTCAGGATTGGATCTTGGCGGCTCAGAGTAGACAGAAGAGTTATGCTGACAGGAGGGTCCGTGATTTGGATTTCATGCAGGGTGAGCGAGTTTTGTTAAAGGTATCACCCATGAAGGGTGTGATAAGGTTTGGGAAGAAAGAAAAGCTTAGTCCGAGGTTTATTGGACCTTTTAAGATTCTTCAATGTGTTGGTCCAGTTGCTTATGAGTTGGCTTTGCCACCGGGTCTTTCAGCCATACATCCAGTTTTTTTATGTTTCTATGTTGAAGAGGCACCATTCAAATGATTCATATCTGATTCAGTGAGACTTATTAAGTCTGGATCAAAGTTTGACATTTGAGGAGGGTCCTATAGCTATCTTGGATAGGTTGGTTAGAAAGTTGAGATCTAAGGAGATAGCCTCTGTGAAGGTGCAGTGGAGGCATCGTCCTGTTGCTGAGTCCACTTAGGAGATTAAGTGTAACATATAGAGTAGATATCCGCATCTCTTTGATAGTCCAGGCACCTTCATTCTCTCAACGTTCGAGGATAAACATTTGTTTTAGTGGTGGATGATGTAATGACCCTGTAAATTTATTTTATAAATTTGTCTTGTTTTAACCCACCACATAATTTTTAGATATTATTTAATAATAATGGGCCAAATTGATATTTTCTAAACTCTTGAGACCTATGTATATAATAAATTTAAGTCGGAAGGATATTTAATTATAAGAATAACTAAAACATCAGAAGGTTAAATAAGAGAGGGGCACAGAAGAGCGGTTATTATTTTCCTTCTCTTAATCACATCGTTGTTCTCAAAAGAATATTGTCACTGCTTCAAGGTTAATTACTAGAATTGTTCATATTTGTGATTGTAATTATGCAACTTTGAGAATAATGTTAAGGATATAAAATAATTGAACAAAAAATATATTGATTTCATGCTTTTCTTAGGAAACAGTAGAAATTTAGGAATTTTGGCTCTTTCTTATTCAATTAAGGTTGGGTTACTAAGTTAATGGAGAAAGTTAATAATTATTATAATGGTTTACTTGGAACTAAGAGTTAGTAGTATAATATTTAATGATTTTCTGGAAATCAATTTTATATAAGCCAATGATTAGAAAGTTTGTAATGGGTGGGGTGGACTGATTATGGGCATAATAGTGCCGATGAATTGAAGAACGACACTATTATTTACTGTTTAGTGCATCGTTTTAGACTCTTAAAATTAGAAAAAAAAATATGTTTTAGGTTTATGATCTTTTTAGAGTAAGAATTTATTAACTTCAGAATGTTGTATTTGATTAGATTGGACTCATTCGGAGGCGATTAAAATGGGGAAAGCTTCCATCTGATCCTTTCGACTTTGAGTTAACTTCATGAATCTTCCATTAAGGCAAGATAAGACTTTTTCAAGACTCTTTTTCAATGTGCTTATTTGAATATTTATTTGTTATGTGTAATGAGAGTAATGAAATCGGAGTGGGGGGAGGGTCCCATAAATATGAATGTGACGAGCATCTATGCAAGTACCGATGTTGTTTAAGGGGATAAAATAAGTTAATTATATGTTTGAACTGTTTTCTCCTATTTTCTAGCCTGATGGACTAATTAGTTATGGTACATAAATTATTAAAAAGTTAGCTAATGATGATACTTTCACTTGATAAGTTGAGTTGACTTTGAAAATTGATGTATGATCTAATTTAAGACACGAAGTGTTTTGCTTGACTTTATTGATGATTTGGGGTCGGAGTTGCACGCCTGTACATCATGAATTGCATTTTATATAGGATTGGAGTGCACGCCTGTATAATATTATATATATTTTATTGAGATTGAAGTGCATGCCTGCATGGTATATTTATTTGGAGCGGAGTGCACGCCTGCACAATATATATATTGGGATCGGAGTGCACACCTGTACAATATATTTATTGGAATTGGAATGCACGCCTGCACAATATATTGATTGGGATCAAAGTGAACGCCTGTACAGTACATGGACTTTGTGAGTTCCCCATGGGTCTTGACCTTGAAGCCATTGCTCAGTTGGTGTGTACACAATATATGAATTACATTACATTGCATCGCATTACATTGATTTATTAGGTTCAGATTGGTTAAAGTATATTTGTTGACCTTGTACTTATTGTATTTGTGTTATTTATTTCACTGGATTGAGAAATTCTTGGATTATGTTATGATATCCTTATGACTATTAAACTTGACTATCCGGTAAGATTAGGGTGGTTGTCCTGAGTGCAGGTTGTATGTTTGTTTTTAAATGATTGACGTGGTGTCACTCGTCACCACTTTGAAATAGGGTTGATCAAAGATGCTTGCTGAATACACATGGTTCCGTACTCACTCTTACTTTTTCTGCACCCTACATGTAGGTACAAATCCAGCGATCTCCGAATATTGATCCTTGTGGTTCCTTCTTTACCTGCATTATCCGAGATTTAAGGTAGCTGCTACTAGCTTTAGATACTACTGAAATCTCCTTCAGCCTTTTCCTTATGCATGTTCCACATTTTGAAAGACTCAAACTTTCTTTTGGTTCTGTATTTAGTGTCTTGTATTGGTGACTTCTATACCTGGGATTATGTATTATTTGATTTTACTAGCATGTTAATCTATTTATGAGATTATTCGGGATTGGTTGTATTCTTATTTTCTTCCGCGTCTGTGAGTTTGGGATGTTGTTCTTGAGATTATTTATTTGGCTTACCCGTTACAGAGGACAGGATAGGTGCCATCACGGTCCCGAATTTGAGCCGTGACAATGGTGGGGATTAGGGTAGGTGGTGTAAAGAAAAAAAGTTTTTACAAAAATAAAATAAACTTTTTTGTTTTTGTTGCAGACGGAGGTTGGGGGTTGAGGGTGGGTGGGGTGTAAAATTTTTGTAACTAAATTAAGAAAGTTGAAAAATAAAATAAAATTTGGGGGCGGGGATGGGTTTGGTGGGGTAGAGGTAAGGGATGGGTGAGAGATTTGGTGGGATGAATGATTTGAGAGTAGCATAAAAGCTTTTAATTGAATTAACATAGAAGATATAATAATAAGTATAAATAAAATACTTAATGATATTATTGATGAAATTAAACAACGAATAAACTATAACAATAGAACAAAGTGTGAAAATTTAAATAAAAATAATAAATTCGATGTGCTTAATTAGTTTTTAGTTGAAGCTGTGAAATCTAAATTTGGAATTAGAAGTTTTGTAATTTATGAATTTAAGTACTTTTAGTGCTTGAAATATAATTGAAAGTTAACTTCTTTTTTTTTTTTTTTTTAAAAAAGTAGTTAGCAGATGTAGTTGAATTAATAGATTAAAAACTTGAAATGAAAGGTATGGGATATGATTACAAGTCTTAATTGATTAAAAATATAAAGTTAAAGGTCCAACAATAGAATTAATAATTATTTAATATTTAATGGTTTATTAATTTTAATAGTCAATGGAATATAATTAAAGAAAATACTTGTAACGCCTTGAGACTACACCCTAGATGTAACACGGTGCGTAGAACTACGAGGAATCTCATGCTAACCCATGCTACTGGCATAATGCATGAGCTACTCATTAAACATGTATGAGAGCTAAACTTACTGAGTGAAAGAATAATCACGAAATAATCTATTCAATACATTGAGGTTAAAAGTTTATAATACTGATTATACAAAAAGAAAAGTGGAACTAAATACATCAACTCTAAATGATTGTCTATGAAGCCTCTACTAATACTAACTATAGGTAGCCAAGACATGACCCCCAACTATCTCTAATCAATATAAATGAATCAAAATAAAATACTAGAATGACAATTGACTTGAGTCCTTAAATAAAAAGAACTCATCACCTGCTGGCTGGAGCTGCGAACTACCTGATCATGATTTTGTAAGCTAGAATTGATACCTTCATTATGAAATAATGTAGCCACAAAAACGTATATGTGGTCAGTACTTATGAAATGTACTGAATATATGGGGGTGCATACAATAAGTAAAAATGATATATTTAATAAAATAAAATATACATGTATAGTGTATACAGACTCATCATGTTTATGAATAAAACTAAAAGTTCAAAATATCACAAATCATAAGTAGTAACGCAAAATATAGTAAAGTCAGTGAGTCTTTACACTAAGTTTCTAAACCCAATATTTATGTGGGAGATTCTCTTAACCGACATAAACCATGTGAGCAATATGAAGTCTAATGTAAACGCCTCCCTCAAAAGGACCCAATATGTATTTCTAGGGTACAAAGGAGCATCTATGTGATAACCTATACGAGCCCATTTGGGCAAGCTAAATACCTATAGTAACACATAGTTTTTGGGACTAGGACATGCTAAACCCTCACCCCTCGATGCTATATACTAATTCCAAAATTACACTATTGCTCATAACATATATGAAATTCGTCATAAAATAAACATATGAGCTGATAAGTCTAAAAACCACAATATGCTTCTGTTTCTATTTCATATCCATAAGTACGTATGTGAATTTCATATTTAATAAAAAAGTGTAAGTCTGAGTTTCTTATAAACTAAGTGAATCATGCTAAAATCAAATACATTTACCAACTTATGGTATTTCATATCAAGAATGCTAAAATTCAATTCATAAGATCAACTATACGAGTAAAAACATGAGTAAACCATGAATTCTTATAATAAATGCAATTTAATTTTCAAGGGAGCATCATAGTTTCAAAATCATGTAAAGTGTGTATGAACTCTATTCATCAAATTCATAAAATAATTTATGAAAATGAAGTTCTTGGGTACAAGTATGAAAGAAAACTCTTGTTCAAGCCCCACATACCTGAACTTATCGATTTCTTGATTTTTTTTTGATTTTAGAGCCCATGAGGTGGAATTTTGACAGAAACCTTTCTTTTGGTGTTATTGAGAGTTTGAGAGGAGATAGAATGATTAATTCATGTTATGGAATGAGGAAAACATTTTAGCACAAGTTATTGGATTATTTAGGACGTAATTAACCAGTTTGCCCTAAAAACTTTAGAAAAAGTGGGATTTTAACATTGTTGTGACCATTTGTCATGGAACGACCTTAAAATGTTTCACAACTAGCATTTCACAATCTTAAAATATATTATAACTTCCGTGTCATACCAATATCGCGGACCCCTACTGGTTTACTCACAAAAATACATAAACTTTTCACTTCGATATCAGACTAAGGCAAAATTAGATGTGTTGCAAAGATGACTCAAATACCTTTTATTTGGTGGGTCTTGAGTTTCAAAACTCAATATATTATAGAAGTTATACTCATTTAAAGTTTTTCCTTGTAGGATAGAATACTACAACTCAATCGATGAAAATGCTCTCAACTAAACTTTACTCTAAATATTTCCTATGACCATGATTCACATCGAAAGTACTTTAGCCACTAGATAAATGATCTTGACACATCTATATGGTTAAAATAATTAATTTGGGGCCTAGAAACATATGAAAAATGGTTAGAAGCTTAGCTAGGAGTTTGTAGGGTGTTACAATATCTCATCCTTAGGATCAATTATCCTTGAATGAAGACAGATATTAGGATGAAAAGGATGTGGTTACTAATATGAAATTAAATTTTTAAAATTAATCATGTTTTATAACTGAAATCACCTTTTGACGGAGTACTGACTCGGTTGATACATATAAAACATGAACACATACATAAGAATATTATGAAACAAGACATGAAATTAGAAGAGCACAATTCTAGAAGGAAAATATATTATTCCTATTGAATCGCTATTAAAAGTTAATAAATAAAGGTACTAGGCCGTCATGTCTGCTAATGAAGGATAAAGCTGAGCCGAAAAGATAAAGCCCCTAACATGAAACTGATTTATAAATTGACTTAATGGACTATAAGGAGTTGATTCATGCTGAGAGTCTAGAACTCAATTGAAGAGTTTAAGAAACATTCGTACATATTGAACAGTGAAGTGATAGTTAATGCAATGAAATTTACAAGAGTTACTAAGAAGGGAATATGAGTTTCCTAAGACACCCCTTATCATAATTTCTAACAATAATCAAGAAAAAGATTTTTTTTGGCATGATCTAAGAATGAAGCTAGAATAATGTAAGACCCCTTAAAATTTATACCATTTTATTTTTAACTTCCCATGTGAGTAATGCCAATTTTTGACTTAAATTGTGTTTAGGGATGTTAAAGGGTATTTGGAAAAAGTTTTAGATTTTTCGAAAGGGGTTTGGGGTTAGGTTGGAAATCTGAGGCAGTGAGGGTCCGTATTTAGGCTGTGTCACAGTGGCTACGATATTGGCTTGGCACGGAGTCTAACCTCCACGATAACGATGTTCCACGCCAGTGTTTTAATTTTATCCAGTTTTATTTTTTTTACTTGGGGTGAGGGGTTTTTGGTATTTTTACCCATTGTACGACCTTTAAATATAAAATAAGCCTCTTTTCTTCAATTTTCAAAGATCAAAATCACTCATTCTCTCTTAAAACTCAAAACCCAAGAACATTCAAGGGTTTCACAGAGAATTCATCAGCCGAGCTCTAAACTTCAAACTGACTTTAATTTCTTGTGTATTTTCAACACGTTTCTCTTTTTTAAAATTTAATTTTACATTGTGTCATTAATTGAATGGATTTTCATGTGATTTAAGTTGTGGGTATTGAAATTGGGTTGAGGGGTTTTGGTTGTTACTATTTGAATTACTTGTCTCATATTTTAAATTGATTATTAATGCTTTAAATTGATGTTTTTTTACGACTGAATTAGTAAATTATTTAAATAATTTGAATAGGGGACATGATTTTCCCTAAATTAGATAAAATTTGGCTTGATAAGTGCATTAACCCTAACCCACTTTTTAATTAGATTTTGAATATGGAAAAATTACATGATTTAACTTGTTTATAAACCCAACGCATTGCATAAATGGATATAAAAATGGATTTGAATGGCCTTGGTAGCCATGGTTTGGATTTTAAATGGAACTTGGAAGTCAATATGGTTATGTGGATTGGTTTAAAATGTTTAATTTAGCTTGAAAGTGTATTGATATGATGATACCAAGAGGTAAATGCCTTAATAAATGGCTCCTGGGTTAATGGTTGGAATTATGTGTACAATGATTTTAATTTGGTATTAAAGGGGGTTGTGTAGCTCACCGTAAAGGTGTAAGTCTCGGGGGAATGAACACTTGAAACCACGTTTGCCGGTGTTGGGGGGTCTATATGACCATATGTTTGATACACACTTGATATATTTATTTATTTGGGACGGCTATTACCTATGGTGGCGTTAGTTTTCCCTCAATTTTTCTCAATTTATGCAGCTAACACACACTGGGGCCCTTTCAGCTGGAGAGGCTGAACCCATATAGCCCATGGTTACCTTATGTATAGATCGATCTATACAACCCAATTTAATGGTTTTAAAACTCTCATATTCATGACCCTTACCCTATCCCAACATCATATATATATGCATATAAATATGTGCATATGGTTTTGATTGATTTTGTACATGGCATTATGTTATCACTTTTCCTGAGTTACATGCTAGTGTTTATCCCACTGGACATCCTAGAATTCTACATCATTTCATGATGTAGGGTTCAAAGACTTTTCTGTTATTTCTGTACAGCGTTAGGTGGTTGAGCAAGTCTGTTGAGTTACTGTGAAGTGGTGAGCCTCCATACTTTAGAAGGCCTTATCATTTCATTACTCTTTGTTTATTGACTTGGTACTGTTGGATCCTTTTCTTTGGTCATAGTCGGGGGCATGTCCTATCTTAGTTGTTATTTTGATTTTAGAGGCTATTGTAGATAAGTGTGGGTTGGTTATTGTTTTGGCTCTTAGTCTTTTTTGAGTTATCTATCCATTTTATTATTATTATTTGGTTGGGTTCTGCTCCATCTTTATTACTATGATTGTGTTCTTGAGGTTAGGCAAAGAGGGTAGTATTCGGTCCACAGTGGGCTTGATATACCTATCACGACTAGGCCCTGGTTTAAATCGTGACAAGATTGGTATCATAGCATGGTTTAGGGTCATTAGGTGTCCACAAATACGTTTCATAGAGTCTTTCTTATGGATGTGTAGCGCACCATACTTATAAGGAGGAAGCTACAAGGAATTTAGGAATGTTTTCCTTTCTTGTATTCTATTTTAAATTGTAGTGTCTAGTGTCATAAACTTCTCTAACTCCTGGCTTCCTGGTATTTCAGATCATGCCTCCCCAAAGGTTTAATATTTATAGAAACTCTGCTGGGAACTCTGTCTTACCTGAGGAAAATATAGAGGGAACTCACCCTACGTATGAGTGCAGACCCGTTCTAGGGTCCCAGCTCCTGATTATGTTATTTCACATGGAGTTCCATCAGTCCCAACTAGTCCTTCTTGGTCATTCCGTACTGGTGACACTTATGCTCAGTCGCCTCATGGAGATATCTCTAATATGGAGTTCCGTCAGTCTATTCATATGGTTACTTAGTTGGTGGGATCGCAATCTCGTTAGTCTGACCATGTTGGTTCTATTCCTCATTCATCTGAGGTTATTTGTGTTAGCCAGTTTATGAGGTTGAGTCCCCTAAACTTTATAAGCTCTATGCTTTGAGGAGGATTCACATGGGTTTACTGATGAAATAGAAAGATTTTTAAGGTGATGCATGCTATTGATTCTTATGGTGTAGAGTTTGTTACGTATCAGTTAAAGAATGTATCTTATCGATGGTATGAGGAGTGGGAATGTATGTGGGGTTATAATACCAAATAGGCAATTTGGGATGACTTTTCAGGGGCCTTTCTTGATCACTTCTTTCCTCAAAAGTTGAAAAAGTTAAGTTTGAGGAGTTTGTTAATCTGAAGCAGTGTAAGATAAGTGTGGAGGAGTATGCTCTGAAATTTTAGCAGTTGGCTCATTATGCTCCAAAGTTAGTGTCTAACATGAGGTCATAAATAAGAAAGTTTACTTCTGGTTTATCCCGTGACTTGGTGTTAGAGTGCAAGGCTCTGATGTTGAACAATGATATGGACATCTCTAGGTTGGTGTTTTATAATAAACAAGTAGAGGATGAAAATAAGAAATAGGTAGAGATGGGAAAGAGGTAAAACAAGATTGTCCCCTTACCCTTCTTTTTATTTTTGTAGGAAGCTTCACCGTAGATAATGTAAGGAGAGGAAAAATCAGTTCTATAATTATGGTCATCATGGTCATATGCAGTAAGATTGTCCTTCAACCAAGGTTACCACAAGAGCTAATAAGGTTTCGATTGCCATATCTTTAGCTCTTGCACCAAAGTGCACTACTTCTAGTACCGACACTGGACAAAATCATCTCTATACACTTGCTACCCGCCAGGAATCTAAGGCATCTTTAGATGTTGTTACTGATATCTTACAACTTTTTCCCCGTGATGTTTATTATTTTCTTGATTTGGGTACTACCCCTTTTTATATGACCCCTTATGTGGCCGTGCATTTTGTTTTTTATCACAAAAACTTTTTCAACCCTTTTTTTGTTTCTACTTTAGTGGGTGATTCTATTATTGCTAAAAAGATTTATAGGGGTTGTGTATGTATATCTTTCATAAGGATACATTTGTGGATTTGATAGAGTTGGATATGGTAGACTTAGATGTTATCTTGGGTATGGATTGGCTTTATTTGTGCTATGCTTCTCTAGATTTTAGGACCTAAAATGTCAGTTTTCACTTTCCTATTGGGTCGGTATTAGAATGGGAGAGTATTTCTTTAGTACCATAAGAGAGGTTTGTCTCTTATGTTAGAGCTCAAGAATTAATTCAAAGGGGTGTCTGTATCATCTAGTTCGAGTTAAGGATTTTGACTCTGAAAGTAATTTTTTGCAATCTATCCCAGTGTTTAATGAAATTCCTTAAGCGTTTCTCGATGATCTTCCTAGAATTTCTCCCAATAGGGAATAGACTTTGGGATTGATCTTCTACCAAATACTCATCCTATTTTTGTTCCTCTTTATAGAATGTCTCTTGATGAATTAAAGGAGCTAAAGAAGCAATTGAACGATTTTCATAATAAGGGTTTCACATATCCTAGTGTTTCTCCATGGGGTGCTCCTGTACTTTTTATGCGAAAGAAAAATGGGCCAAGTCTCTTCGAATGTGTATAGACCAACATCAGTTGAATAAGGTTATAGTGAAGAATAAATACCCTCTTCCTAGGATTGATGACCTTTTAGATCAATTTTATAGTGCTAGGTGTTTCTCTAAGATTGATCTCCATTCGGGTTATCATCAGTTAAAAATTAGGGAGGTTAATATTTCCAAGACTACTTTTCAAACTTGATATAGTTACTATGAGTTTTTGGTTATGTCACTTGGGATGACTAATGCTCTGGCTGCATTCATGTATCTTATGAATTGGGTTTCTGGTAAATTTTTGACTTGTTTGTTATAGTTTTCATTGATGATATCCTAGTGTACTTTAAGAGTAAGGAGGATCATGCCAATCACCTTCAAATTATGCTGTAGACTCCTAAGGATCAGAAGCTATATGCAAAATTTTCTAAGTGTAAATTTTGGCCAAGTGTTGTGACCTTTCTAGGGCATGTTGTTTCTAGTGAAGGAATCAAGGTGGATCCACAAAAAGTTGAGGTAGTTAAGAAATGTTCTAGACCCATGACTCTAACTAATATTAGGGGCTTCTTAGGCTTGGCTGAGTATTATAGGAGATTTGTGGAGAGTTTCTCATCTATTGCTACTCCATTGACTTAGTTAACTAAAAAAAGGTTAAGTTTTTATGGTCCGATGCTTGTGAGGGTATTTTTGAGAAGTTAAAGTATAAGTTGACTTCTGCGCGAATTTTGACCCTGCCTGAGGGAATTGATGGTTTTGTTGTGTTTTTGGATGTGTCCTATGTGGTCCTGGGTTGTGTCTTGAAGTAGCATGGTAAGGTTGTGGCTTATGCTTCCAGACAACTTAAGGTTCATGAGAAGAATTATCCAAACTTGGAGTTGGCGGCTGTGGTTTTTACTTTAAAGATTTGATGCCATTATTTGTATGGGGTGTATGTAGACATCTATTTGGATCATAAGAGCTTGAAGTATGTGTTTACTCAAAAGGAGTTTATCTAAGGAAGATGTGGTATCTTGAATTACTTAAGGATTATGACATGAGCCTTCACTACCATCCAGGTAAAGCTAATGTTGTTACTGGTGCTCTTAGCAGGTTGTCTATAGGGAGCTTATCCCATGTTGATAAGGAGAAAAAAGGATTGGTGAAGGACATTCACAGGTTGGCAAACTTGGGAGTTCATCTTTTGGACTTTGAGGATGGGAGAGTTATTATTCAAAAAGTGCTAAAATCATCTCTTGTTATTGAGGTCAAGGAGAAATAGGTTTTGTATCCCATACTTATGCAGATTAAGGATGATATGGGTAAGTAAAAGGTTGTGGCTTTTAAGATTGGAAGAGATGGAATTTTGAGGTATTTCAGTAGGCTTTGCGTACCTGATGTTGATGGGTTATGAGAAAATATTTTGACTGAGGCTCGTGAGTCTAGATTTATGGTTCATCTGGGTTCAACTAAAATGTATCATGACTTGAAGGAAATCTACTGGTGGAATAATAGAAAGAGAGAAATGAAAAATTTTGTTTCTAAGTGTATGGTTTGTCAACAAGTTAAGGTTGAACACTTAAGGTTGGGTGACATGTCTCAAGAGATAGAGTTTGCTATGTGGAAGTGGGAGATGATCAATATAGATTTCATTATGGGTCTTCTGTGGTCTCACAATTAGTATGATTCGATTTGGGTAATCGTGGATAGGATGATTAAGTATGCTCACTTCTTACCTATGAGGACTAACTACTCAGGAAAGGATTATGTAAGTTGTTCATTCAGGATATTGTGAAGTTGCATGGTGTGCCAGTGTCTATTATTTCAGACCAAGGTACACAGTTTTTATCTCACTTTTGGCATTTGTTTCAGAAAGGTTTGGGTACACAGGTGAATCTTAGCACCACTTTCCACCCTCAAAAGAATAGGCAAGCAGAGCGTACTATTTAGACTTTTGAGGATATTCTAAGGGCCTGTATGATTGATTTCAAAGAGAGTAGGGTTAATTATATTCCTCTTATTGAGTTTGCGTATAACAATAGTTACCATTCTAGCATTCATATGGCTTCTTTAGAGGATCTGTATGGTAGGAGGTGTAGACCTCCTATTGGATGGTTTGAGGTTAGTGAGACTAGGTTGCTTGGTCCTGACTTTTTTCACCAAGCCATAAGAAAGTGAAGGAGATTAGGAAAGACTTAATACTGCTCAGAGTCGCCAGAAGTCTAATTCGGATATGAGGCAAAGAAAATTGGAGTTTGAAGTGAGAAATTGGGTATTCTTGAAGGCATCTCCTATGAAAGAAGTCATGAGGTTTTGAAAGAAGGGAAAGCTTAGTTCCCATTATATTGGACCATATCCTATTGTAAGGAGAGTTGGAAATATCATTTATGAGTTAGATTTGCCTGCAATTTTGGGCTCTATTCATCCTATCTTTCATGTATCTATTCTAAAAAGGTTTGTGGGTGATCCTTCCTTAGTAGTTCCTATTGAGGATGTTGGTGTGACCAATCCCTTGTCTTATGAGAAAATCCCAATTGAGATATTGGATAGGTAAGTTCATAGATTAAGGACCAAGGATGTAGCTTCGGTAAAAGTCCTTTAGAGAAATCAAAAGGTGGAGAAAACTACATGGGAGGCTGAGAAAGATATGAAGGCAAAGTATCTGTTGTTGCTCCCCATGACGGATGACAGTGCTTAAGGTATGAGTTTAGTTTTCCTCTTGTCATTTCCCGAGTTGTCATTTGATTCTAGTGTATTCTTGCTATTCTCATGCTAAAAGTGTCCTAACTCATCATTCGAGGACAAATGATCCTAAGGGGGGGGGGGGGAGGGATAATGTAAGAGCCCTTAAAATTCTGATCATTTTATTTTTTACCTTCCTACATACGTAATGTTAAATTTTGACTTGAATTGTGTTTAGGAATGTTAAAAGGGGCTTTGGGGAAAGTTTTGAATTTTTCAAAAGAGGGTCGGGGTCATTTTGGGACACCAAGGAAGTGAGGATCCATGATGAGGCCTATTACAGAGGTTCACCTCCGTGATATTAGCATGGCACGAAGGCTAACCTCTGCGATAACGACGTCCCACACTAGTATTTTAATTTTTTCTGATTTTGTTTTTTTTTTCACTTGGAGTGAGGGATTTTTGGTCTTTTTACCCCTTGTACGACCTTTAAACATAAAATAAGCCTATTTTATTTAGTTTTTAAGGATTAAATCATTCATTCTCTCTTAAAACTCAAAACCCAAGAACATTCAAGGGTTTCATAGAGAATTCATCATCCGGTCTCCTAACTTTAAATTGACTTCAATTTCTTGTGTATTTCAGGCATGTTTCTATTCCCTAAACTTTAATTTTATATTGTGACATTAATTGAATGGATTTTTATATGACTTAAGTTGTGGGTTTTGAAATTGGGTTGAGGGGTTTTTGTTGTAACTATTTGAATTACTTTTCCCATATTTTAAATTGATTATTTATGCTTTAATTTGATATTTCTGGGACTAAATTGTTACATTATTTAGATATAAAAATGTATTTGAATGACCTTGGTGGACATTGTTTGGATTTTAAATGGAACTTGGGAATCGATGTGATTATGTTGATTGGTTTGACATGTATAATTTAGCTTGCAAGCATATTGTTATGATGATACCAAGTCATAAATGTCTAAATAAATGACTCTTGGGTTAATGGTTGGAATTATGTGCAATGACATTTTAATTTGGACTTAAAGGGGGTTATGTAGCCCACCGTAAAGGAGAAAGTCTTGAGGGGATGAACATTGGAAACCACATTTTTTGGCGTTGGGGGCCTTTATAATCCTGTGCTTGATACACATTTGATATATATATATATATATATATATATATATATATATATATATATATATATATATATATATTAGATAGCTATTGCCTATGGTGGCATTAGTTTTCCCTCAGTTTTTCTCGATTTGTGTGGCTAACACACACTAGGGCCTTTTCAGCAGGGAGAGCTGAACCCATATAGACCATGGGTACCTTTAGGATGAATCTATCTATACAATCTAGGTTAATGGTTTTAGAACTTTCATGTTCATGACCCTTACCTTATCCCGGCACCTTATATATTTATATATAAATATGTGCATATAGTTTTGATTGATTTTCGACATGGCATTATGTTATCACTTTTCCTGAGTTACATGCCAGTGCTTATCATACTGACCATCCTAGGACGCTACATCATTTCATAATGTAGGGTCCAAAGACGTTTCTACTGCTCCTGTGCAACGTTACGTAATTGAGAACATCTGTTGAGTTGCTGTGAAGAGGTGAGCCTCCATCCTTTAAAAGGCCTTGTTATTTCATTACTCTTTCCTTATTAACTAAGTACTGTTGGATCCTTTTCTTTGGTCATAGCCAGGGGCATGTACATACTTAGTTATTATTCTGATTTTACCGGCTATTGCAGACAAGTGTGGGTTGGTTATTATTTTGACTCTTAGTTTTCTTTGAGTTATCTATCCATCTTCATATTACTGTTTGGTTAGATTTTTCTTTATCTTTATTATTATTATTATTATTATTATTATTGTGCTCTTGAGGTTAGGATAAGGGGTGGTCTCTAGTGGGCTTGAGATACCCGTCAAGACTAGGCCCTTGTTCGGGCCGTGACAAATAAGGTATTGCAACATGGTCAAAGTATCCCAGTCTGCTGATATAGGTTCATATAATACAGATGGGTATTGACTTGCACATGAGATATCCTTTGACTGAAACTATATAACATGAAATATAGGCAGATAGAACCGAAGTAAGAATAGGATAACTATTATTGAGGTGATGCAACTGTTAACTTTCAATCCTAGCAAAAATTCTCAGACACCCTTCATTCGATGCAACTTATAATATTCACATGGGTACATGTGACTCACTACTAGAAGTTATCCCTATGACAACGATCTCTGTGGCAATGGTTCTAGAACCATTGTCATAAGCCATCTATCCCAATGATTAAGACTGCTGCACAAGATATTGTTACATATGACCGAACAATCATTGTTATTATGTAATTTTCATTGCAATAAGCCTTTTAAGGCAACAATTATATTTACCTGTTGCAATACACTATTTTTGATAACTACTGTACTTCTATTACTACGGTTCATTTTTCCCTCCTTATGCATTTCCCCCTAATAATTACTATACTCTACCAAGCATATTCCCAAAAATACTTCACTCTAAAAAATTAGATCTCTCTTCACCCACAAAACAACAATAATGCCAAACACTCAAAAATCGCTCTCTTCGACGATGTTCTCTCTTCAACGACTTTCTCAAATTACTCTCTCTTCAGAAATCGATCAAAGTTAGCTGTAAAATTATTTCACAAGGGTTTGAGGTGCTCAAATCGCTGGTCCTAGAAATAGCAACAACCGATGCCCCTCTGACCTTTCTTATTTGGGATTATTTTTGAAATTTCTTAGATTCCAAAATTGTTGGTGTTATTCTCCATTTTTCTTAGCTTTTTGGGTTTGAGGTGTATTTATTCTTCAATTATTAGTGTGAGTTTTACTATTTTTGAATAATTTTAAATTTCTTTTAGCTTACTTTGCCTTTAGGGTTTGTGAATTGTGTTGTGGGTTTGTTCATTTTTCAAATATCTCCAACATTAAAGATGATTCACTATGGCTGGTGATTATTGATGATTTTCTACTTCAAATAAGTCTAAGTAAGTTTGTTGTTTAAATATTGTTGATTTTGTACTGGTTAGCATTTGTGTAGATTTTTTTACTTTTGATCATTTAGAGGAGGTGAATGCTTATAGTGGTATGAGAATTGTAGTTTAGAAAAAGCACAACATTTGGTTCCAAAATAATTGTGATAGAAGAGCAAAAATTGTACTTTTCAATTGAAAGTGGAAATTGAAGTATTGGCTTTAGACCTTGCTTTGTACTATATGGGTCTTTATGCTTGTGCGGTATATGTGCATTGGTCTGAACATTCCCAGTTTTATTATTCTTATGCGACCTTCTAATTTCAGAATTACAAATGTTTAGTCCAAAGTCATTGCATTTCCTTAATCCGTGGTTCCAACTAGACAATTCAAGTGAATTAGAATGAAATTGATCTATTATTTTAATGGATAGTAGTCTAGTCCATAAAAGTATTAGCATTTTGTTTCTTGCATAATTAGTAATAGCTTTATGAATGCAATGACTAAATGATTACATGAGGTTTTAGTCCAAAGGAGGAAGGTCTTTTTCTATTGCTATGATGTTCATTACTCGAGCCGAGGGTCTTTGGTAAAAAAATCTTTTTCTATCTCCTCGAGGTAGGATGTAAGTTTGCATGCAATCTACCTTCTTCAAAATCCAATTTTGAAAATACAATGATTTTATTGTTCTGGAGGGAGGTCTTTTTCTATCAGGTTCTGTAATGGAAGTTCCATTGACAATGACTTTAAGCAAAAATCTATGGGCTAGAGAAATAAAAACTACTTTTTCTTAAGATCCTGCTGTTTTTTTGTTACTTATTCATTCAAGAAGCCTTACATCCTTAGTAAAATCATTCCTTTTTAGCATAGTTTATGTAGTAGTGTATTAGAAATAGTACCATATTAATTTATGGCACTGCATCCATAGCAGTATTTTCATTCTAAAATGAATTCATAATATGGATATGTTCATACAGTGGGGGTGGACAAAAAACAAATCTAGAGGTATGTGCTAATTTTGGTTTTCACTAAAGATACATAATAGATTCCTGCTTTTTGAAGAAAAATTAGACTTTTAGTAATTTAAAAGAAAGGTCAAAGATAACATTTAAATAATTTTGGGTTCAATATCTTCCTAACTTATGGGATTTTTCTTCTGGAGACGGACAATCACAATGGCTGATTGTTACGATCCAATTTCTCAGGTCATGATGGCGCCTACTATAACCCACCAGTAGGCAAGCCAACCCGTAATTCAGAACGGCTAGTAACAGACTACCCAATTATATATAGAAAGGAATGTGGAATAGATGAGATAAGAGAATCAAATACATAATGAAATCCCAAAATTTGGTGGTATCAGTACAAGAGCTTCTACAATAACAAGATTTCAAAATAAAGTACAAATGAATACACTGATACGACTTATCTCTGCATTAATATAGAGACTAGTCTAATAGAAAGAGAGAGATGAGTAATACTCCAAACGTCAGGAGTTCACTCTGTCTCTGAACCATGCCTGCTCCGCATGATGCCCAATCAACGGTGATAACCCATACTATGATCTGCAGGCCGTAGAAGTGTATTATGAGTACCAAACGAATAGTACTCAGTAGGCAACTTCCAACTGAGATCCAACGATAAAGCAGATATACATAACATATAAACAGAATGAAAACTACACCCAAGAGTCTAGAGATTATATAACAAGTAAATGAGAATAATAAGGAACAACTATCATGTCCAGTCCAAGAGTCTAACATAAAAAGACTAAGGAAGTATCAAGGTGAACTATAATAACTGTCATCACCATGACCATCATTATCATAATCAACCTGCGGCCTTGTCGGTTATCAATGTATCATCATAATAACCTCCGACTCTTCCAAGTATCAATATAATCACAATAGCATCTTTTGGCCTTGCCGGGTATCAATATCATCACAATAGTATCCTCCAGCCTTGCCGGGTATCAATATCATCACAATAGTATCCTCCGGCCTTGTTGGGTATCAATATCATCATAATAACTGTTACGGAATAACATATACTAATATTCTCATGAACATAATTGTATCCCCATAAAGTATCTATCTAGACATTAATTCCCAACTACTAGTTATTAGATAATCAACGCTATTTGTAATGAAACCACTAGTTCGCTCGTCATCATGTGACCTCTAGTAATTTGTCTCAAGATTATCCTTATTCAGGGGTTAGCAACTAACCATTATTTATTGCATAGCCAACATTTAATATTTAGCCAAGGTTCATCACGAGACAATAATAACGATTTATCCATTATTCTAAATTATGAACTAATCATCATATATCCGTTAACGATTATTAGACAACGCACAACCACTTCACCTAACCATATTTTATTAACTAACATCATTCATTAACAAACCATCATTACCAACTAATACTTATTTAACTATTCATTAATCAATTATTTAGCAACTATTCTACGTTATTAACTTGACACCTATTTATTACCAACACCACTTATTATCTAGCCTCATTATTACACAACCCCTCATTTGACAACTAATCGACAATATAAACTTAGTCATCAATATCACTAATCTTCACCTATGCTAAACCCGACATCATCATTATCCATGCATAAACCATTGATATCTACCATATTTCAACTAAGAAAGACTCATTAACTAATACATTTAATTCCTAGCCACCAAGTGCTATAGTCTCCTAAAAGAAAACTAACTACCATATAGCTTAACCTTTATTTAAGCAGAACAACCATAAGATCATATTTCATTTGGAATCATATTAATTGTCAATATAATAATCATGAATGTACAAAATCTATGCATGCCATCACGAGTATTCAATTAATAAAGTCGTAAGCAATATACCACATCTTTCTTTGTCCCATACCAGAGAGATCTGTATAAAAACATATACATGCATACTCATAAACTGTCATTGCATCCTTTATAATGATAAACACTTCTCGGATATCCAATCATCATCATAACATGACCCTTAGCTTAATAATATATCTGAAATAATCAGAAGATCATAATCATAGTCTGAGGCCCATATATATATCTGTAACTCATATCAATAATCATATTTAAAAGACATAGTATATATATAATTATCTCACATATAGGAGGAATTTCACATCTAGGACACATAATATCAATAAGTATTTTACCTCTATTAGACATCTCACATCTATAGGTCATACATCATGACCAAGAGAAAAATCATCTCTATAAGACCAATAATCATAACTAAGAGGAAAATATTCTCTATAGACCAAATGTCACAACTAAGAGGAAAATGTATCTCTATGGGCCAAATATCATAACTAAGAGAAAACTGCATCTCTATGTGCCAAATATCATAATTAAGAGTGAAAATAGATCTCTATGGGCACATATAAGGGAAATTGACATCTCTATAGTCCATCAATCACAATTCGGTGAAAATCAGCACAATTTATAAATTCACCAAGTAAATCTTATAAATAAGGCTCATTAGTCTCAACTAGGCCTACTATTCACAACTAAGCCCACAAGGGATACCACAAGTCTTGGCCTAAGTAGGCCAGATGATTCCACTTCTAATCCTCAACTTCAATAATTAGGCACACTCTTACCCAAATTAGGATAAGGTATCTAGTTCATCTTTTAGATGTCAAGTAAGCCAAATTCAAGCCTAAGATAGAAACTTTGACTAGAAACAAGAGTACTCAAGTCAACTCTACCCAGATTACGATTTCAAGACTACCACACTAGTCCAAATAGGTCGAATATACAAATCATGCTTCAAATGTTAAAACCACACCCCAAACATAGGTTTACATCATAGCCACGCTACAACGATTCTAAACTAGAGATGAAAAGCAATAGGATTCAAAAGGGTTATATACATGCCATTTTATGGGTCTGAAGCCCCTATTTTATCTCCAAACATCAACAATCAAGGCCAAGTTATCCTACTCATAATAAAACCTAACATCCATATTCACACGCAACATATATCACATATCATCTATGAAGAAAAGTGGACAGAAGCTTACCTAAAGGCCAAATCACAAAACCTCACTTCATGCACCACACGCCCATCTTCACTTCACAATCTCCAAAATGTCATCACACTATAAAAATCATAATCTATTCATCAATACGATTCTAATGATCCCATATTTCACTATTGTGCTTTGAGTCCAAAAATGACACCAAAAAACCCTCAAGTGGGTCCCACATACAGAAATCATATTTTCAAGCTCAACCCAATGCTCATACATCACCAAGGAATCATAACCCTCAATTAATGGGTACAAACAAACCTAATTTGGGGCTAAATTAAGCCCTAAGCTAAATTGGAGTTTTGTGTCAAGAACTAAGAAATTCACCAATAAAGTAATAAAATCTTATCTTAATTTGAGTGAAAATCATGATAATAGATATTTACCAAGCTCGCTAGACACCCACAAAACTCAATTTTGAGTTATCATGCCCATTTAGGGTTTTAGGCTCTCAAAGATGAATGGAAAATCCCCAAATTTGCGACCTTGGGGTCTATAATAGACCCCACAACGGAGAGATGCGGTATCCCCATGACAACAATGTCAAAAACTTGTTTTTAACCATAGGAAATCATTCAAAACCCAAATAACATGATCCAATAGTGAAATTTGAGTATAAACCACATTTCAAATCCATTGGAATCATAGAAACCTTTATCCAAGATTGTTTCGGCAAAAAGTGGGGCCCACATCTATAGTTCTATTTTTAATAAAATCCTCTCAATAGCCAAAAATAAGCTCGGAAGCCTTGGGACTTGAACCAAGGGTTTGCCTATCCTAAAATCAACATTCCAAATGCGATGGAGAAGTCAAATTTTCCATCAGAGGTCGTTTTACTGAAGTTTTTGCTCAGTGGGCATTTGGAACCAGCGAAGACTTCTAAATAAAGGATTTGTTCTAAAAACCAAACAAACTTTTCAGTGACCGAATCGTCATCCTCAGTGAGTCATAAATGACTTAGGGCAGATATGGAGAAGCTCAAGTGGCAAAAATAAGAGCAAATATGGAAAATATAACCTGAAGGATCATTACAAAATCCACTACTAAAAGGACTTTCATCCCCGAAAGTCAACAAATAGAAAGAATCTCAAATGATTGAAGGGATGAGGTATTGGGCCCGCATGCTCCAAGCTTGACTTCCTAGATAACCTCAGTGAAGTGAAAACACATTTTGGGGATTTTTCCATAAGTATCCCTTTTCAACCAGTATTTTTATTCTACTTCCAAACAACCAAAACTCAACTTAATCGCTAACTGTCCTCAAACTAAACCAAAAAGGTTGATGTACAAACATTTGGACCAATCATGATGGTACCATATCTATATCTGCATAAATCAACAAAGGCTATCCGAGCCAAAGCCAACCCAAGTCACGAGTCATGCCACTAAATCTAAATCTAAATCCAAATATACGCTTCATTTACCATTTTGCACATGCTATATATTCCAAGCCAAGAGGAAAAACACTTGAGTCTTGCCCACGCAGTCTTATCACAGAGAACTCAAAGAATTGAAGTTGATTCACTGAAAGTCCATACAACAAACATGAGAACAAGCTCATAAGGTGCTGTCTGGGCATACAATAGAGATAACCAAGGAAAGTAATCTATGCCAAAGCTGCAACCAGTCCAAATAAAAATCAAATTGAGATCTCAAAATGTAAGGTGCAACTACTCACCAAAGAATATTTTACTCCAGGATATCTCATCTACCGAGAATGAAGTCATAAATTGAATCCAACTTGAGTATATTACTCCCATTAAGTAAATCATCCAAAATTCCCAAAGAAAATTGAAACTCGAGGTCAAAACTGAAATGGCAATACAAGGTCCATGGGCTATCATCTAAAAACTTATCAACTATAATCCAACCGACATTGAGAAGACCGAATATGCAATCATGAAGTAGGCTAAAAATCACATGGCTAAATAATTTTGGGTTCAATATTTAGCCATGTGATTTTTAGATAATTTTGGGTTCAATATCTTCCTAACTTATGGGATTTTTCTTCTGGAGACGGACAATCACAATGGCTGATTGTTACGATCCAATTTCTCAGGTCATGATGGCGCCTGCTATAACCCACCTGTAGGCAAGCCAACCCGTAATTCAGAACGGCTAGTAACAGACTACCCAATTATATATAGAAAGGAATGTGGAATAGATGAGATAAGAGAATCAAATACATAATGAAATCCCAAAATTTGGTGGTATCAGTACAAGAGCTTCTACAATAACAAGATTTCAAAATAAAGTACAAATGAATACACTGATACGACTTATCTCTGCATTAATATAGAGACTAGTCTAATAGAAAGAGAGAGATGAGTAATACTCCAAACGTCAGGAGTTCACTCTGTCTCTGAACCATGCCTGCTCCGCATGATGCCCAATCAACGGTGATAACCCATACTATGATCTGCAGGCCGTAGAAGTGTATTATGAGTACCAAACGAATAGTACTCAGTAGGCAACTTCCAACTGAGATCCAACGATAAAGCAGATATACATAACATATAAACAGAATGAAAACTACACCCAAGAGTCTAGAGATTATATAACAAGTAAATGAGAATAATAAGGAACAACTATCATGTCCAGTCCAAGAGTCTAACATAAAAAGACTAAGGAAGTATCAAGGTGAACTATAATAACTGTCATCACCATGACCATCATTATCATAATCAACCTGCGGCCTTGTCGGTTATCAATGTATCATCATAATAACCTCCGACTCTTCCAAGTATCAATATAATCACAATAGCATCTTTTGGCCTTGCCGGGTATCAATATCATCACAATAGTATCCTCCAGCCTTGCCGGGTATCAATATCATCACAATAGTATCCTCCGGCCTTGTTGGGTATCAATATCATCATAATAACTGTTACGGAATAACATATACTAATATTCTCATGAACATAATTGTATCCCCATAAAGTATCTATCTAGACATTAATTCCCAACTACTAGTTATTAGATAATCAACGCTATTTGTAATGAAACCACTAGTTCGCTCGTCATCATGTGACCTCTAGTAATTTGTCTCAAGATTATCCTTATTCAGGGGTTAGCAACTAACCATTATTTATTGCATAGCCAACATTTAATATTTAGCCAAGGTTCATCACGAGACAATAATAACGATTTATCCATTATTCTAAATTATGAACTAATCATCATATATCCGTTAACGATTATTAGACAACGCACAACCACTTCACCTAACCATATTTTATTAACTAACATCATTCATTAACAAACCATCATTACCAACTAATACTTATTTAACTATTCATTAATCAATTATTTAGCAACTATTCTACGTTATTAACTTGACACCTATTTATTACCAACACCACTTATTATCTAGCCTCATTATTACACAACCCCTCATTTGACAACTAATCGACAATATAAACTTAGTCATCAATATCACTAATCTTCACCTATGCTAAACCCGACATCATCATTATCCATGCATAAACCATTGATATCTACCATATTTCAACTAAGAAAGACTCATTAACTAATACATTTAATTCCTAGCCACCAAGTGCTATAGTCTCCTAAAAGAAAACTAACTACCATATAGCTTAACCTTTATTTAAGCAGAACAACCATAAGATCATATTTCATTTGGAATCATATTAATTGTCAATATAATAATCATGAATGTACAAAATCTATGCATGCCATCACGAGTATTCAATTAATAAAGTCGTAAGCAATATACCACATCTTTCTTTGTCCCATACCAGAGAGATCTGTATAAAAACATATACATGCATACTCATAAACTGTCATTGCATCCTTTATAATGATAAACACTTCTCGGATATCCAATCATCATCATAACATGACCCTTAGCTTAATAATATATC
The DNA here is from genome assembly GCA_030864225.1 of Capsicum baccatum var. pendulum. Taxonomy (NCBI): domain Eukaryota; kingdom Viridiplantae; phylum Streptophyta; class Magnoliopsida; order Solanales; family Solanaceae; genus Capsicum; species Capsicum baccatum. The sequence continues at coordinate 178,670,557 of CM061556.1, read as the reverse complement.
TGAAATAATCAGAAGATCATAATCATAGTCTGAGGCCCATATATATATCTGTAACTCATATCAATAATCATATTTAAAAGACATAGTATATATATAATTATCTCACATATAGGAGGAATTTCACATCTAGGACACATAATATCAATAAGTATTTTACCTCTATTAGACATCTCACATCTATAGGTCATACATCATGACCAAGAGAAAAATCATCTCTATAAGACCAATAATCATAACTAAGAGGAAAATATTCTCTATAGACCAAATGTCACAACTAAGAGGAAAATGTATCTCTATGGGCCAAATATCATAACTAAGAGAAAACTGCATCTCTATGTGCCAAATATCATAATTAAGAGTGAAAATAGATCTCTATGGGCACATATAAGGGAAATTGACATCTCTATAGTCCATCAATCACAATTCGGTGAAAATCAGCACAATTTATAAATTCACCAAGTAAATCTTATAAATAAGGCTCATTAGTCTCAACTAGGCCTACTATTCACAACTAAGCCCACAAGGGATACCACAAGTCTTGGCCTAAGTAGGCCAGATGATTCCACTTCTAATCCTCAACTTCAATAATTAGGCACACTCTTACCCAAATTAGGATAAGGTATCTAGTTCATCTTTTAGATGTCAAGTAAGCCAAATTCAAGCCTAAGATAGAAACTTTGACTAGAAACAAGAGTACTCAAGTCAACTCTACCCAGATTACGATTTCAAGACTACCACACTAGTCCAAATAGGTCGAATATACAAATCATGCTTCAAATGTTAAAACCACACCCCAAACATAGGTTTACATCATAGCCACGCTACAACGATTCTAAACTAGAGATGAAAAGCAATAGGATTCAAAAGGGTTATATACATGCCATTTTATGGGTCTGAAGCCCCTATTTTATCTCCAAACATCAACAATCAAGGCCAAGTTATCCTACTCATAATAAAACCTAACATCCATATTCACACGCAACATATATCACATATCATCTATGAAGAAAAGTGGACAGAAGCTTACCTAAAGGCCAAATCACAAAACCTCACTTCATGCACCACACGCCCATCTTCACTTCACAATCTCCAAAATGTCATCACACTATAAAAATCATAATCTATTCATCAATACGATTCTAATGATCCCATATTTCACTATTGTGCTTTGAGTCCAAAAATGACACCAAAAAACCCTCAAGTGGGTCCCACATACAGAAATCATATTTTCAAGCTCAACCCAATGCTCATACATCACCAAGGAATCATAACCCTCAATTAATGGGTACAAACAAACCTAATTTGGGGCTAAATTAAGCCCTAAGCTAAATTGGAGTTTTGTGTCAAGAACTAAGAAATTCACCAATAAAGTAATAAAATCTTATCTTAATTTGAGTGAAAATCATGATAATAGATATTTACCAAGCTCGCTAGACACCCACAAAACTCAATTTTGAGTTATCATGCCCATTTAGGGTTTTAGGCTCTCAAAGATGAATGGAAAATCCCCAAATTTGCGACCTTGGGGTCTATAATAGACCCCACAACGGAGAGATGCGGTATCCCCATGACAACAATGTCAAAAACTTGTTTTTAACCATAGGAAATCATTCAAAACCCAAATAACATGATCCAATAGTGAAATTTGAGTATAAACCACATTTCAAATCCATTGGAATCATAGAAACCTTTATCCAAGATTGTTTCGGCAAAAAGTGGGGCCCACATCTATAGTTCTATTTTTAATAAAATCCTCTCAATAGCCAAAAATAAGCTCGGAAGCCTTGGGACTTGAACCAAGGGTTTGCCTATCCTAAAATCAACATTCCAAATGCGATGGAGAAGTCAAATTTTCCATCAGAGGTCGTTTTACTGAAGTTTTTGCTCAGTGGGCATTTGGAACCAGCGAAGACTTCTAAATAAAGGATTTGTTCTAAAAACCAAACAAACTTTTCAGTGACCGAATCGTCATCCTCAGTGAGTCATAAATGACTTAGGGCAGATATGGAGAAGCTCAAGTGGCAAAAATAAGAGCAAATATGGAAAATATAACCTGAAGGATCATTACAAAATCCACTACTAAAAGGACTTTCATCCCCGAAAGTCAACAAATAGAAAGAATCTCAAATGATTGAAGGGATGAGGTATTGGGCCCGCATGCTCCAAGCTTGACTTCCTAGATAACCTCAGTGAAGTGAAAACACATTTTGGGGATTTTTCCATAAGTATCCCTTTTCAACCAGTATTTTTATTCTACTTCCAAACAACCAAAACTCAACTTAATCGCTAACTGTCCTCAAACTAAACCAAAAAGGTTGATGTACAAACATTTGGACCAATCATGATGGTACCATATCTATATCTGCATAAATCAACAAAGGCTATCCGAGCCAAAGCCAACCCAAGTCACGAGTCATGCCACTAAATCTAAATCTAAATCCAAATATACGCTTCATTTACCATTTTGCACATGCTATATATTCCAAGCCAAGAGGAAAAACACTTGAGTCTTGCCCACGCAGTCTTATCACAGAGAACTCAAAGAATTGAAGTTGATTCACTGAAAGTCCATACAACAAACATGAGAACAAGCTCATAAGGTGCTGTCTGGGCATACAATAGAGATAACCAAGGAAAGTAATCTATGCCAAAGCTGCAACCAGTCCAAATAAAAATCAAATTGAGATCTCAAAATGTAAGGTGCAACTACTCACCAAAGAATATTTTACTCCAGGATATCTCATCTACCGAGAATGAAGTCATAAATTGAATCCAACTTGAGTATATTACTCCCATTAAGTAAATCATCCAAAATTCCCAAAGAAAATTGAAACTCGAGGTCAAAACTGAAATGGCAATACAAGGTCCATGGGCTATCATCTAAAAACTTATCAACTATAATCCAACCGACATTGAGAAGACCGAATATGCAATCATGAAGTAGGCTCAACCAACCTATAAATGAAATTTGAACAAAGGCAAGTCTAAATCAAAAGCTACATGCAAGGTCAACAACATCAAGATAAAATTTCAATACCAGGGCTGAATCGTTCAGTCTCAAATATCTAAACCAAAACTAAGAACGGGTAGGAGTTAATGCTCCATATCTTACTTCTAAATTGCCATTCCATGGTGTTAAATCAAAACTTAAGCCAATAAGGCTATATCAATGTCAACTATCTCAAATTGACTTTAGTATCCAAATTTGACATATCCGAGTAAAGCATACCAAGCCATAGTTGAGATATATCTGAAGAGCAAAATCACCATAGGGGTAACCACTAACTGAAAACACAAGAAACCAACTCTATATTAACTGGAGGGCACGAAATATAGCCATAAAATAGAAATCATGGTAAAAGGATGATTCATTGGCTGGAAACGTAAATAACCCACTCCATATCCGCTGAAGGGCATGAACTATCTAGACATACTCAAAAAATTCCTAAGGCTGAAAACCACACCAGAAATAACAAAAGCTCTGGCAACTCAATAAATGCAACTTATGCTAACAATTAATCAATCTAAACTCTATCTCAGCAAAGAATAGCCACAGACACATATCATCAAGGCGAAACACTCCACCAAACTTCACTTGGCTGAACAAATGCTAAAATGAGGATTTCCCAAATCCACCCTACAATCCCATCACCAAAGAAGAAAAATACCAATCTCAAAATCAAGGTCAAAGTCAAAAACCACCATCAGAAAATCAACAAATCGAGATAAAGAATTTCCAACTTTCTAACTCATGAAGCAATCATAGGAAAGGCCACATGCCTCTAACCTTCCAACTCTACTAGAAAAAACCATATCACAACAACTAAAGGAGTATTCAATCTCCACACCAATAATAAGGGTAAACCATTACAGGGGAACGAACCCTATAAATCTAGGAGATGAATCCACGATATCTCAACATCGATATCAAAACCTCTATCAGACAAAGAAATAGCCACAATGAAGAATGGACCTCAAACTGGTTAATCTCACACATGGACTATATATAAAGGAATAGCCAAGGCAAAAACTTTCGCAACCTACAAGGTAAGTCTAAGGACCCCAAACTTAAAAATGGGTGATACAACTAAATTACCAACCCTCGAATCATAACAGAGCAAAAAAAGGTCAACCTGCCTTCGATATCATAGTATATCCCCAAATCAATCTAATACAGCTAGACAAGAGGGAAAATAATCAACCTCGATGTGCTAGGGGAAAGAAATTATCAAATTAGGATATATTTATTCAAGCCACCAACTAATAGCACAAGAACATAAGAGTCTAACTAGATAACACTAGTTTATACAGCTACTAAGCAAAAATCACTTACATCAAGTAACAACATTAAGTAATAATACCAAGTAATATCAGTAACCTCATCAGTGGTAGCAATAGCAACAGAAATATCAAAATCAATATACTAAACAAATGGTACAAAATAAACATTAATATCATGTACCACTCAAGGACACAACAGGACTAATGCGCCAAGATAAATGGGAATCAAACCCAAACCGCACCCATAGGGGAACAATATCAATATATATCTACTCCATTCACTACTAAAAGAAATAAACCATGGAGTAGTAACATAATCAGGAATCCAATAACAAGGCACATAATCATCAATATCAATCCATCAAGGCATATAATCACCAATGGGTATGAAAACCCTAATACACATAATAAGATATAAAGGCAGGAAATAAAAGCACACCAGTCGTGATGACATCTACAATCACACACCTGATAGGCATAGGAAAAATAAATCTGAAGGGGTCCAACTTAGATTGACCAACTGAATCATCAACTGAGGGACCACACATACTATCTCTAACTAGAGATGCCACAACATCAGGAGGTTGATCTAAATGAATTGAATAACTAGAACTCCCATGTCGAAGACACTCTCTAGACTAGTAGTCGAACTCTCTATAGTCATAGCAATTCCTGAAGCATCAATGTGGTGGGGACACAAACTGAGCTCAAATGGCTGGACAACTGATGCTGAGAAAAATCTCTAGAATTATGTCCATCATTTTGAGATCATAGCCTGTCTCAGAAACTCTAGGTTGGTGAGGAAAAATGTTCTAACTTTAGCTGATTATCTATCTTATAACTGGGGCTTTCTATGAACTAGTGTCTCGTTATAACATAACCAAACCAAGATCCTAAAATACTTTGAGATACTGCCCATCATAATACATAATAGTCTCCATGGTCCAAATAACCATTCCATGCTCCGTAAGTATGATTATGATCATCATGAATACTTTAAGAACTAATCATAGAATAGAATACTATCTGCCTAGAGCTGATGGGATGCAGGTGAAGCTGAACTCTACTAGAAGAATCCTCTCACTCAAATAAAATGCCAATAACACTGAACTGATGGCATGCCTCTTGCCGCCATTTCCATAAGTCCTAATACTTACTCTCTCTGTGGTCCTCTCATAATCAATACCCCGAGGGAAGGAAGATTCATCTACTATCAAGTGCTCTGATGCTAAATAAAGTAACAATATTAAACCTCTAACACATCCATGCACCAAAGTCTGATTCAAAATAACATGGCATGGGAAAATGCTTGGACCACAAGAGAGATCCAATATTATACTCAAAACTGGTAGAGAACCTTGATGAACACCATTAGACCCAACTCTTGTCTAAGAAATACTCGATGAATCAAACGTTATCCATGGATGATAGAGATCTACAACATGACTCGAACTCCCAATGCTGAACCTCAAAGGCTGAAGTAGTCACAAGCTCAATTGGAGCCTAACCTAGCCTAAATATTTTTTGGCTGCCACTGAAGATCTTTGATATCAATCTCTGACTCTCTAATTTGATGCTACGCTGAAACTCTAGAAGCATATGTTAAAGTATTATTTGTATCTATCGACAATATCACATTGTTTTTTAGGGATAAATAGAGTCAAAGAATATGTTTGAGGTTCATAAGAATGCGGATACATAATAAAGAATCAAGAAGCAAATTTCCTAGAATGTCATTGTAGCTTCCCAAAGATAGGTTACAGACGTCTCTGCACCAATCTGTAGAACTCTACTAACACTTAGCTCTTGTACTAACACACTGATGAAACCTAGGCTCTAATACCAATTTGTCATGACCTAATTTCTCAAGTTATAGTGGTGCCTACTATAACCTGCCGTAGGTAAGCCAATCCATTATTTGTAACGGCTAGTAACAGAATACCCAATTATATATAGAAAGAAATGTGAAATAGATAAGATAAGAGAATCAAATACGTAATGAAATTCAAAAACCTAGTGGAATCAGCACAAGAGATTCTCTAATAATAAGATTTCAATACTATACTGTATATCCTAAGCCAATATACAAACGAAAAGTGAAAGAAATATTTATAGTAATATACAAGGTTAATAAATAAATATACAATATGAACAAGTGAAGAAAGGGATATACCATAGTTCCATAGCTTCATATTGCTAAATACATATATATATATACACGTAAATATGAGGTCATCTCAAAATGTAGTCTAGATCATCATATCCTTATTCAAAGACCTCATCATGATACTATTAGGATTCAATACTATCATACTAAGGGTTTCCAATCTATATGGCTAAACATGATATAATCATGTACAATAATACCATCATAAGATAGAACAGGCCAAAGACATACCTCAACTCTCGATACCGGATCAATGACCAATTTTTCAGAAGCTAGCCATAATAATGATCATAATGATATCAATAACAACACGAGTAATTGGATACTTCAGACAACCAAATACCTAGCCGAGCCTATGCGTACCCCCACCGCCCCAAACTCAAAAGGTTAAATCAACACATAATAACACAAGGCATATTCTTCACCCATATCCATACAACCATCCCATATCGATTGATAAATATAGGTGCTTACTGGCGATAGGCGATGTGCATGTAGGAATGAATGCATGTAGGAATGAATGCGTATACAATTAATATCATAACTCATCATAACTGTCATCACCATGACCATCATTATTTTAATCAATATTTGACCTTGTCGGGTATTAATATATCATCATAATATCCTCCGTCCCTACCAGGTATCAATATAATCACAATAACATCTTCTATCCTTTTCGGGTATCAATATCATCATAATAGTATCTTTTGGCCTTGATCGGTATCAATATCATCATAATAGTGTTCTTTGTCCTTGTCGAGAATCAATATCATCACAATAGTATCCTTCGGCCTTGTCGGGTATCAATATCATCACAATAATCGTTACTGAATAACATATACTAATATACTCATAAATATAATAGTATCATTATAAAGTATCTATCAAGACCTTAACCGTTACTGAATAACATATACTAATATACTCATGAATATAATAGTATCATCACTCGCCATCACTTGACCTCTATTTATTTGTCTAAACATTATCCTTATTTAGGGGATAACAACTATCCATTATTTATTAAATAGCCAACATTTAACATCTAGCCAAGGTTCATCTCTAGACCATAATAGCCATTTATCCAATATTCCAAATTATGAACTAATCATCATATATTCGTTAACTATTATTAGATAACACATAACCACTTATCACCTAACCATCTTTTATTAATTGACATCATTTATTAATTAACCATCATTACCAACTAATCCTCATTTAATAATTCATTAATCAACTATTTAGCAACTATTCTACCATATTAACTAGACACCTCTTTATTACCAACATCACTTATTATCTATCCTCATTAATACACAACCCCTCATTTGACAAATAATCGATTATATAAACTTAGTTATCAATATCACTAATCTTCACCTATGCTAAACCCAACATCATCATTAGCCACACATCAACCATTAATAGCTACCATATTTTAACTAAGAAAGACTCATTAACTAATATATTTGATTCCTATCCTTCAAGTGCTATAGTCTCCTAAAAGAAAACTAACTACCACATAGCTTAACCTTTAATTAAGAAGAACAATCATAAGATCATATTTCATCTGAAATCATATATGTTGCCAATATAATAATCATGAATATACCAAATCTATACATACCATCACCAGTTTTTAATTAATAAAGTTGTAAGCAACATACCACATCTTTCTCTATCTTATACCATAAAGATGTTTATACAAGCAGATATATGTATACTCATAAACTATAATTGCATACTTTATAATGATAAACACTTCTCGGATATCCAATAATCATCATAACACAACCCTTAGCTTAATAATATATTTGAAATAATTCCAAGATTATAATCACTACCTTAGGCACATATACATATACGGATATCATATCAATAATTATATTTATAAGACATAACATATATATAATCATCTCACATATAAGAGACATCTCATATCTCATAGGCATAATATCAATAAGCATATCAACTCTATTAGAAATCTTATATCTATAGGTCATACATAATGACCAAGAGAAAAATCCTCTCCATAAGCCCAATAATCATAACTAAGAGTAAAATATTCTCTATAGACCAAATATCACAACTAAGAGAAAAATGCATCTCTATAGGCTAAATATCATAACTAAGAGGAAAATACATCTCTATGGGCCAAATATCATAATTAAGAGGGAAAATGCATCTCTATGGACCAAATATCATAATTAAGATGAAAATGCATCTTTATGAGCCAAATATCACAATTAAGAGAAAATAACATCTCTAAAGGCCCAATATCAAATCTAAGGAAAATTAATATCTCTATAGTCCATTAAACACAATTTGGTGAAAATCATCACAATTTATCAATTCACCAAGTAAATCTCATACATAAGGCTCACTAGTCTCAACTAGGCCTACTATCTACAACTAAGCCCATAAGGGATAACACAAGTCTTGTCCTAAGTAGGTCGGATGATCCCACTTCTAATTCTCAACTTCCATAATTAAGAACACTATGACACAAACTAGGATAAGGTATCTAGTTCATCTTCTAGATGTCAATTAAGCCAAATTCAAGCCTAAGATAGCAACTTCAACAAGAAATAAGGGTGCTCAAGTCAACTCTACCCAAATTACAATTTCAAGACTATCACACTAGTACAAATAAGTCAAATATACAAATCATGCTTCAAATGCTAAAATACATCCCAAACATAGGCTTACATCAAAACCATGCTACAATAATTCCAAACTTGAGAGGAACATATATCAAGAATAACATCCATATTCACATGCAACATATATCACATATCATCTATGAAAAAAAATGGACAGAAACCTACCTCAAGGCCAAACTACAAAACCTCACTTCATGCACCACACACCCATCTTCACTTTACAATTCCCAAAATGTCATCACACTATCAAAATCATAATCTACTCATCAATACAAGTTTAATGATATCCATATTTCACTATTGTGCTTTGGGTCCAAAAATGACACCAAAAAATCCCAAGTGGGTCCCATGTATGGAAATTGCATTTTCGAGGTCAATCCAATGGTCATACATCACTAGGAAATATTAAAAATTAATTAATGGGTGCAAACAAACCAAATTTGGGGATAAATTAAGCCCTAAGCTAAATTAGGATCTTGGGTCAAGAACTAAGAAATTCACCAATAAAGTGATGATATCTTACCTTAATCCGGGTAAATATCATAATAATAGATGTTTACCAAGCTCCCTAGACACCCAAAAGACTTAATTTTGAGTTATCATACCCATTTAGGGTTCTAGGATCTCAAAGATGTAGGGAAAATCCCCAAATTCGTGACCTTGGGGTCTATTTATAGACCCCGTGGCAGCAAAGTTAAAAACTTATTTTTGACCCTCGAAACTCATTTAGAACCCAAATAACATGCTATAATAGTGATATTTGAGTGTAAATCACATTGAAAATCTATTGGAATCATAAAAAATTTCATTTAAGAATGTTTTAGCAAAAAGTGGGGCCCACATCTGTAGTTCTATTTTTAATAAAATCCGCTCAATAGCCTAATATAAGCTCGAAAGCCTTAGGAACTGAACCAAGGGTCTCCCTAGCCTAAAATAGATGTTTCAAATGCGATGGAGAAGTTAATTTTTCAATTCAAGTTGTTTCACTGAAGGTTTTGCTCGGTGGGCATTTGGAACTAGCGAAGACTTCTAAATAGAGGTTTGGTTCTAAAAGTCAAACGAACTTCTCGATGACTGAATCGTCGGTACCAGTGAGTAATAAATGTATTGGGGAATATATTGAGAAGATCAAATGGCGAAAATAAGCATAAATATGGAAAATGAACTGAAGGGTCATTACATTGACAGACACACTAGAAAAAGGTGAAAGAAAATGGTACCTTTAGACTATACTATTTTACTCTAAAAGGATATGTTACTTAACCTGATATCTTGTGACTAATATGATATTGTAATACAGGTGCGTTGCTGTTGGATTTCATCCATTGGTAGCCTGTGAAGAAAATGCTTCTCAAACAAAACCCAAACGCGTATTCCAATCTTTTCATGGTATATTTTTAAACTATGGGGTGGTAAGTCAAGATTTTAATGCTATAACTAAGTGAACGATCTGAGGAATACCTTTATACTAGGTGTCATTTTTTCCTGCCAAATCAGCTTTCTATATAAAATTGAATAACTTAGCCCCCATGCTTTAATCTAGTAGTAAAAGCTTAACACATGATGTGTTGGGTAGGTTCGTATCACAGGTTTGAATCTATAATAAACAAAATCCTAGTGTTAAAAAAAATGGTAGAGGGTTGGGCTCATTATCAATTGAGTTTCGAACCTTATCCCACTAGCCTTTGGTAATTTCTAAGTTATCAGAAAACTATTTTAAGAAGATGGGATAATCTTGTTTTGCTGTTTTTTGTTTAGGATGCATATATAAGTGGTCCTGCTCACTCCAATGATGTTGAGGAAAGACCTATCATAAAATCCAAAACTGGAACTGCCAGATATAAAGGACTTGCATTGACTAAAATTAATCAGAACTTTCCTTACTTAATGTAAGTTCTTTTCTCAGTGTTCAGTAGACTATTGAGAATCAGGCAATGTTTCTCAAAACCTCCAAAAACGCTGCCTCACTTATGTTAAAGACTCTAAAAATGTATTAATTTTAGATATTCCAACACATACTTATCGACATTTTTGGAGGATCCGATGAACATAGGACTTGAGTGTACACTTTTCATTTATTATTGTGTAGCCTTTTCTCTTCATTTTTGATTTTTTCTAGGGAGCAAGTAAGTGAATTCCTCCTTCACAAAGTCAATTATCTAGAAATTATGAGTGTTTTAAATTAGGTTCAATGATAATGCTCAAACTATACCTCTCTTATGAGAATGTAAGTGATCGTTGTCAATATATAACCCAACTAGGTTGGGGTAGAATCCTATAGGGAATATGGTGTAAATTTGAGTTATCTGCGGGTTAATCAACTGATAGTTATTAGTTTTCTATGAATGGGGTTTTTTGGAAAGGTAACAAATAATTAATTCTCAATTCAGTGTTTGAAATCAATATGATAAGAAAAACCAGAGTTATGTTCACATGGGTGTTGGGATTTGACAGACGCTAGTAATGGTTTGAGATTCTTGTGGTAGGTAGGAACTATAGACTATTGATGATAGGTGAATTTACACGCCTATATCAATATATTTTGCCCATATTTTAGCCTAGTTTTGAGAACAAATTATATATTTCATGCACTTTTAGTCCTTTTTCCTATAAATGAGCTAACGAACATGATTAGTAAAGTTTCAGGTATAAATGATGCAAAATACAGCATTTTATGGCTTACTTTACGCAAAAGAAAGCTCACGAACGAAGGAGAAGGAAGCTGGACACCTAAAGGACCAAACTTGCTGCATGGAAAATCTGTCCCGGGCTAAAAAAGTATTTCTGAAGACTTTGGGGACTTACAGACACAAAGCTGGATTTTGACAATGATACATTAACCTAGTACAATTGGGTTATCTATTTCATTAGTTTATTTGGATTAGGAGAATGTTACATTAACCTAGTACAAATGGGTTAAGTATTTCCTTAGTTTAGTAGGATTTGGTTATTTATTTCATTAGCATAGTAGGAGTAGGATAGGAGTATTATAAATACCCTATCATGCTAGAGATTTTTAATTAACTCCTCCCTTAGTGGAGAGAACAATCTATTCTTCACTTTATTCATTCTTCACTTAATTCAACAATTAATTTTCTTCCATCTCTCTCATCTTCCACTACAAACACTTCTAATCTACTCTTCTATTCATCTATTCCACAACAAGAGAATCGTTACTTGCTAGGGAATCACCAAAACCACACGTCTATCACCTACTTCTCACGCCATCAACCATGCAAATCGTGATATCCTTCGCATTCATGGGTAACTAAACCTCTTAGTTGGGGTTATGGAAGCCGAATGAGTTACTATCTATTGCTGTGAGTTTGTGAGTTCAAGACACGTATATTGCTTATATCATTATTCTCTTCATCTTAATCTACATTCTTTGCGGTTTCAAACGCAAGAATACGCCAGTCTAACATTTAACTTATTCGCGAGAAAGGTTATTTGTCTGGAAAAGGGATAAACCCTTTCCTATTAAAAAGCTAGTGCCGTAACTGGACTAACCTCTTGGAGAATTCGTACCGTTAGACACGCTTTAAGCTCGCGAGAGTTAAAGTAAAATAGTCCTTGTTTAGGTCGCGAGACGCTTGGATTTACCATCGACTACAATTCTCTATAAGCAATTACATGTCAAGACTCTACACACTCATAGCCAATAGAGACGTATACCTCAGAAGGTGGACATAACCCCAACGCTTCAATTCTCATTGTTTCACAACCTACGAAATACTCTCTTTTTACTTTGTTATTTTCAGCTTTTATTTCATTACTTTGGTTACATATTACAATCCCCCCTTCTTACGAGACTTGCACCAAAAATCTAGTAATTTTACTTACTTGTTGGCCAAGCTATTCCCTGTGGGATCGACACCCAACCCAGGTTGGGTTCTATATTTGCTAACGACCGCTTTACACTCTTACGAGAGATGTAGATTGAGCGTTATCAACTATCCATGTTGAAGTTATGTCTAAATGTTTCTCAACCTATTTAGACATTTAACCACCTAATTCTCTCAAACTTAGGAAATTTATATTTCATAACAGGATGCTATCTCAAGTTAATTAATCTTGTTACGACATTAATTATTAAATGAAAGTTTGATGCTTCTAAGTCCTTGTTGATAATTCACTTCTTACTAGGGTTGATTTCTTATCTCAAGCAAATCACCAGTAAGCAAGGCCTATTATTTGTAACCAATAATTAGAGTATAAAATAATGGAATTAACAAGAAGTTTCTACCACCGTTAGAATTTTGAACACTTAGTTATGTTACAAACCCAAATCCATAGATCCCACAACTCGGGTTAAGGAATTTAGCTACTCATAATAAAATAATCAAGACAACAAGTTGAATTCATAGTTTGATATATGAACTTACAGCAAGATGAATAGCAACAAGTTTTTCTCAGATTTGATTCACAGTAGAAAATCCCAAAACAATTGTAATAATCTCTCAAAAAATAATTATAAAGTTTAAGTCAGAAAACTCGAGAGAAGAGATTCTCAAAACGTCAGTTCCCCCTTTTCTATATCATTAGAAAGCACTAACTTATGCTTTAAATACTTCAGCCTAATTATGGAAACAAAATCATAGATCACAGTATTTCTTGGACAGGCGACGACGTGTGAGACGGCTTATCAGGAGTCTGATGACTTATTAAGAATGTCGTCATCTCCTCTTCACTTTTGAAAATCTCTACCTTAGATTGACGATAAAATATGATGTCTTATCAGACATGTGATGACTTATCAAAATTGTTGTCGCTTTTTCACTTTAAATTCCATTACCTACCTAAACCTAACGATGAGACTGAAGACTTATCATACTTCTAACGGCCTATCACAGATGTCGTCATGAATTCTAGATGAAGCTCATTCTTTATCTAAGGCTAAAGATGAGCCTGATAGGTTATCACACGTCTGACGGCCTATCACAGATGTCATCACAAAGTCTAGTTGAAGCTCATTCTCTGTCTAAGGCTGATGGCAACTCTGATAGCTTATCACAAGGCTGACGACTTATTAGACAAGTCGTTAGCTATAGTTCCTCTCTACTTGCTCAGAAATCAACTTTTTTACTTCCATTATTGCTGGTTCTTTTATATCTTGACTTTTACAGTAATATCAAACAGAAAACAATCAAAAACGACAAAAAATTGCTTAAGACTTTGCAATTATTCTTAGTAAAAAGCCTCAAATATGTTAGCATCTGCTTACACATAAACACCCTCAACTTAAAACAATTGTTTGTCCTCAAGCAACTAAAACACAACCAAGAGAATACAGAGTACATTCGATAGTCAATCATCCATATTATCTCAAACCATCTTCACCAACTCCAAGGTCAATTAATCTAAAAACAACAACTGTGCATATTATTGAAGAACAACAATGCGACACACAGGAATGAAGATATGGCTCAATTCAGCAACAACAACCATGCATGTACCAAGATTACACTATCCAAACAAGTTAGCAACTAGCAACATAACCAATGTGACCTCACTATAAAGAATTCCCACTTCACTTATATCAAACATCACATAAGTAACCATGGGGACAATCAAAAGATGCTCACTCTCAGAATAAAGTTCCAATCAATGTATGCCAAATACCATAGGCTTGCCCTTATTTTCATTACCAAGATTTTTAGACAGGTCATCTAGGATCACTATAGGTATTATCTTTGGCTTATAATGTAGGCTAGGGGTTGATATGATACTTGGTGATATTTAAAGTGACTAAGCCTTCTTGACACTACACTAGCTTCTGGGGTCTCACTTATTAACCTTATTCTATTCTTCTCTTTTCTTGATCACACATATTCAGGATGGGTGCGGTCTTTTCTACAATCACTTCTTTTTCACAACTTTTATTTTCTTGTTCAGGATGGGTATGGTATTTTTGGAGTTATTTTACAATAAATTAGGTTTTGGATGCTTAATAGAAGTAAAACTAGGTTTTGGATGCTAAACAAAAGAAAAAAGATGAAAAATGAAAGTTTTGGGCCACTTACTTGGGTACTTACTCAGAGTAGGTGTCGTGTCCTTATGTAGGTATCCAAGTATGTGTCATAATGAAATCCAGAGGCTTGGTATCTAGAAAAAGAAGACCTTGACAGTTACTAAGAGCACCTACGGTCCATAGGTGTCAAAGTAAGTTGAAGAGGGCCAAAGTCCGTAGGGATTGCAATACTTTTAAAGGTTGGTGGAAACTTACTAAGGAAAATATTTGGTCCATAGGTGTCACCTATGGTCCGTAGGTGACCTAAGTAAATGGCCACAGATGCAAAATTCCCAGATTATCATTTCCTAGGGGTTCTATGTAACCTATATATACTTCTATGATGTTTTTAGTCATTATTATGTACATTTAGCCAATTTTCCTATTCTATTTAGAATTTAATTTCTATGATTTTCTAGTAATCTTTAAATATCTTTTAGAATTTAGTTAGTTAGATATATGCTAGAGAGATGTGAGAGGCCCTTTGGGGCTAAGTTTGCATCATTCAAAACATATTTTGATTTGAGGATTGACTTGTAATCTTGGGATCTTACTGTTCTTGGTTTGTTATTCAATCTATGACTTTGGGATTTCTTTTTCATTATTGTAAGATTGATTCTGTAATTTTTTCTGTGGATTTCATGACTTATCTCATAACTTTGAGCATCTAATTTCCTTAACTAGGTTTGTGGGAACCCTGACATATTAACAAAGTAGAGGATGTGCCAAGTAGTTCAAGATAAAGGTTCTTGTATGAATTGGGTTTTGTTCATCCTTATTGATTTCTTAGTGGTGGCCAACGTTAAGATCTCGCCTATATTTACTCCTTGCTTTACAAGAGAAATAGAGAGAGGAAAAAAATAGCAATTGTAATTTGGAGATTAATTATCGATCTAGCCTAATTAGTATCATCCATGTAAGACTAATGTAATAAATTAAGACTCTAAAAGTAATAGTTAACTGGGATCCAGGATAAAGGTTAGTAAAGTGACACCCTGAGACTCAAAAATAAAGGGTGAAATCCGTTAATGAGTCCACAAGACAACTGATTGTATATAACTTATCAGATTTTGCATGCAAGGTATTGGAATAGTTTGACAACGCACAATAAATCTATGGTATCAAAATACAGGGAGAACATAAGCCCTAGTGTTCATCTTAGGTTGTTTAGATCCAAAAGCATCCAATTCTTGTTACTTCTCGCTAGTTACTACAAACCCCTTTTTTTCCTATTCCTCATTGCCTGATGATTTCAACAAGTTCAAGCAAGATATCTGATGTATTCCCTGTGGTATGGAACCCAACCTAGTTGTGTTACTATATTTTGACAATTACAATTATCGTTTTATCCTTCTAAGAAGGGGCAGTTTAGGCGTTATCAAAATTTGGCACCGTTGCCAGGGAATACTGTTCTAGATTAACTGATTGGAGTTTTTAAAGTGGTTATTTCTTGTCTTTTATTATTTTTTAGGCATACTCTAGTGTATGCCTACTCTTCTTGATATGATAACGTGGACAGAGGAACTATGAAGTGATGAAGACTTCTTGATTATTGATCTTTATCCTTTTGATATGGTATGTTATTATAGCAGTGTTGCAGATAGTCTATGAACATAAGGATAGCTTTTTGGAAATTTTGACACACCTTGTCCATAATAATCATGTTCTTATTCAAAAGGTTGATAGGGTTGGTTTGGATATTTACCATATACAAATAGAGTTGGATGCAAAAGCTATTGCATATAATGTCCAAAAACTTAGTTATGGGTGGTCCAAGACTAAAAAATTTCTCAGAAGCCAACTTGAGGAGCTAAAATTGATGGAGTCTAAAATTGCTCATACTCTTATAGATAATATCACTCTTAAGGAGAGCATACTAAAGTTATGTAGGGATGTAAATAAGACTTCAATTCCCGAGTTGGGGCATATTGGACCTTATTCGAAGTATTTTTCCATATTATGTTTGGATAGTTAGATCTTGATCAAGCCATCTAAACCTGAAGGGGAGTGTAAGAAGGAGGAAACATATGTCTACATTCTTGAATTTGCAAAGCTAGAATCAAAGAATTATATTCCTCATATAAGGGCTAAGAAGTACAACATGCCACATCTGTTTCTTGAGTCCTTTATTTTTATACCTCTGCCTCATGAGCATAATGGGAAATCAAAAAAATAATTAAGGGTAAAATTCATAAGTTAAAAGTTGAAATAGAAAAATGGAGGCCAACTCTTGGGCTACCTTGATGAAGTCTAAGTATCAAGGTACCCATGGGCTTGTTGGGGAAGTCTGAGTACCCAACCAAGCCATGTCATGCTACGATGTCAAAACAGGCGTTGCTTGGGAGGAAAATCAAGTTATGTTTTTTTCTATAAGTTATTATGATTAACATCAGATCTTTTCACCTATGGTGCCATAGGTATGTTTTTATCTCTCTTGCTTTGTAGCAGTCTAATGCATTAAGGATAATACATGATTTTAAGTTTAGGGTGGGGCTACTTATAGGTCTTGATGTCCTCTTGGGGATTTTGTTGTTGTTCCTCTTTCCCCCAGAGTTCTGCTCCTTTTAGAGTTGCTATGTTTAGGCATATTGTGCTTTATTTTGTGATGTTTTGTGTTTAACAAGGAGAAAATTAAGTATCTAGGGCCACTGATATGTTTTGTTTTATTGATTTTGAGAAAAATGGTACCCCTGTGTGATGTGTATGTATGTGTAATCATTATGGATCTTGTTATGGAATTAAGATTAGGGATATGATAATAATTACAAAAAATTGCATGAACTGGATATGTAGTAGCTTGTGATGTGACTCTGTGCCATGTGTGTGGTATACTACTTAGTCTTCTTTGTGTGTTGAATCCAAAATTTTCTCGATTAGTCTTACCTAGGTTGTAGGATGGTCGGTTAGGAAAGAATCATAGGTCATTTTTCTTATAGTAGTGCATTTTTAGCCTAAACGACCTTCCCTATGTGAAAGAGTATCCCTTGATCCCAATTTTTGACCTTTGTAGCCTATTTTTGTTGTTACACCTTTCACCTTCTCATTTGAGTTACATTAAGCCTATTTTGTCCCTAGTCCTTCTTGACATTATGCACCTCAACTCAAGCAAATAGACAAAGTTGAGAGTGTCAATCATAGGAGTGTGTAATGTAAATTAGGTATGAAGAAGGGTAGAATAAGAGAAAAAGATAGCAAGGTTAGGTGTGGTAGAAAAAGAAAAGAAAAGAAAAAGAGAAAATAATAAAGAAACCACACCTAACCTGAATGTGCGATAAAGAACAAAAATAGAGAGATAAGGATAGAATAAAAAGAAATTGATTAATAAGTGGACCCCAAAGTAAGTGTAGTACCAAAGAGTCTTAGTCACTATATTCCCATATGTATCTTACCAACCCCCAAGCCTACATTAGTAGCTGAATAAATTCCTATAATGATCTTAACTTGACTGTCTGAACACTAAGGTAAAGAAAATAAGGGAAAGCCTATGGTATTTGATGCACATAGGTGAAACTTCTCTTGTGAGTGTGAGTGTCTCTTGACTATCCCGACATTGACATGCATGATTTCATATGAGTGAGTGGGACTTCTTTGTTGTGAGGGCATATGGGTTGTAGTGATTGCTGCTTACTTGATTGGGTAGTGAAACTTGTATGTATGAATGGTTTTTTGTTGCTAATATAATGTCATATCTTGATTGCCTTGTGTCACATTGTTGTGCTACATGAATAAACACAGTTGGTCTTAATATATTAAACTTGGAGAGCGTAATGTGTTTGAGCTAAAGTGATGATTGACTGCCTTAGGTATCCTAGGTTTCTCTTGCTTAAGAATTATCGTATATTGAGTTGTGTTTTTGTTGCTTGAGGACATGCAAAATTCTAAGCTGAGGGTCTTGATATGTTATGAATTCATAGTACTTACGATGCTTAAACTTGGAGAATATGCATGTACATACGACTATTTTATTGGATTTGATGTGTTATTGAAGTGATTTGTAGGAAATTAGTTTTTAGATGATAAATGGAAGAACAATTAGGGTTTGGATGCTAAACAGAAGAAAAACTAGGTTTTGGATGTTAAATGGAAGAAAAAGATGAAAAGCCAAAGTTTCGGGCCACTTACCTAGGCACTTACTGGGAGTAGGTTCCATGTACTTAAGTAGGTGTTAGAATTTGAAATCTAGAGGATCAGGAGCAGCAAAAAGAATACCCTGACACTTACTGAGGACACCTATAGCCCGTAGATTCCACCTATGGTTCGCAATTGTTAGAGTAGGTTGTAGAGGGCCAAAGTCCAGAGGGATTGCAACAATTTTAGAGGTTGGTGGCCACTTACTAAGGACCACCTACAGTCCCTAGGTGTTCTAAGTAAGTGGACATCGGTGCAAAATTCTCGAATCAATTTGGCTTCGTTTCCTAGGGTTTTCATGTAACCTACATACACTCCTATGATGTTTTTAGTCATTATTATGTATGTTTAGTCAAGTTTTCTTATTTTATTTAGGATTTGATTTCTAGGGTTTTCTTGTAATCTATAAATACCATTTGGAGTTTATTTAGTTAGATATATGCTAAAGAGCTAGAGGCCCTTTGGGGCTAATTTTATATCATTCAAAATATCTTTTGATTTGAGGATTGACTTGTAATCTTGAGATTTTATTGTTCTTGGTTTGTTATTCAATCAAAAACTTTGGGATTTCTTCTTTCATTATTGTGGGATTGATTTTTTAATTTTTTCTATGGATTGCATGATTGAGCTCATAACTATGTGAGGCTAATTCCCTTAACTAGGATTGTGGGAACCCTGGCGGATTAACGAAGTAGAGGAAGTGCCTCATTCTAGATAAATATTCTTACATGTATTGGGTTTTCTTTGTCCTTATTGTTTTCTTAGCGGTGGCCAACGTTAAGATCCCGTCTATATTCACTATTTTCTTTACAAGAGAGGTAGAGAGTAGGAAAAGAAGATCACAATTGTAATTTGGAGATTATTTGTCGATATAGGCTAACTAGTATCATCCACATAAGATGATTATCTTTCATTTAATAACTTGAGACTGAAAAAGTAATAGTTAACTGGGATCCAGGATAAGGGTTAGTAAAGTGACACCCTGAGGCTTAAAAGGTAAAGGGTGAAATCCGTTAATAAGTCCACAAGATAATTGATGGTATATAACTTATCAAATTCTGCATGCAAGGTATAGGAATAGTTCGACAGTGCACGATAAATCTACAAATTTAGAAGATAGGGAGAACACAGACCCTAGTGTTTGTCTGAGTTTTTTACAACCAAAAGCATCCAATTCTTGTTACTTCTTGCTAGTTACTACAAATCCTCCTCTTTTACTTTTTCGCACTACCTGGTGATTTCAATAAGTTCAAGCAAGATATTTAATGTATTCCTTGTGGGATCGACCCCAACTTAGTTGGGTTACTATATTAGTATAGTGACCGATTTATCCTTCTAAGGAGGTAGTTTAGGCATTATTACAGCATTGTCACTATTACTACTATTCTTACAAAATCCCCTATTTACTTTCTACACTTTCCAGCTACATCAGCAATCTCGTGATAGATTTTTTGTCCTATTCCCTATGAGGTAGATTCCAACTTATTGGGTTTTGTATTTGACAGGCAAGCACCTTATACTTTTTAGGAGGTATAATTTGGTATACATCAAATTTTGTCATCGTTTTCACGAAATACGATTATAGATTGACAGATTGAGTTTATTGAAGTTTTTGGTTTCTGATTTTTCACTATTTTAGGGTATACACTGGTGTATTCCCAATACTCGGAGTTAAGAAAATCCCCTGATTCTTATTATTCCTAAGCTTGAATGGACCTTATAATAGAATTATAAGATAAAAGAGTATGAACATGGAGCCCGACATGAAAGGCTTTAGGATGATCCAAATGCATTAAATTAATCGACTTCGATTGGTGTTCATAAAACTATTGAGAAAACTACTAACCGATTGATAGTCGAGGAGAATGCAAGGTTAGAACTATCCTGAAGTGCTGAGAAAAGGCCTAGACATAAGGAAGTAAATCATCGAGAGCACTCAATAGGGACAGACTTAAAAGAGATAGAGTTCAATCACCCAGTTATCATTACTTTATAATTTTTATTGATTTGGAAGAAGATTTGGGGTATGTTAAACTAATCAAGACAGGAGATATCGTTCCTCCAAAATTTTCCCAAGGATCAAAATTTGACATTACGAGTGCAATGATTCAGTTTCTTAATTTGAAGGGTGTGTTTTTTGGTTTGACTACAGATAATGCAAACACGTACATTATGAATTTCATTGGGATTTGCACTACGTATAATCTATCGGGGATGACTCAGAAATCCTTATGACTAAGATTGTTCCTATTCTCTCTTAAAGGCAAAGAGACTTTATGGTTAGAGGAACTATCTCATCGGTCCATTATGACTTGGAATGAGTTGCCGACAAAATTCTTGAGCAGAATTTTCCTACATTCTAGAATGTTTCAATTATAGGATGAGATTTATAATTTGAGACAATTTCATTTAGAGACACTGTATGAGACTTGGTTATGGTTCAACACAAAGTTGATGAATGTACCCAATCATAGAATTTTGTAGAGGAATTTTCTCAAAATCTTCTATATAGCCCTAAATGCAAACACCTAGGTTATGGCTGACACTATTACTAGTGGGGCTTTTATGAGTCTTTGTTGGTAGTAGGCTGCAGAAATCTTAGATTAGATCACTAAAAACAACCGAGGATGGCATACTTAGGAGCCCGAGATGAGATAGTGGCTCAAGAGGTAGTACAACTGAGGATAGAGATTGGGTTTGTTATCAAGTAGTTTTTAACTGTGGGAGCAAAAAAGGTGTATGTAGTAGGAGCATAAGGTAAATCTACTAGACATGATAAGTTTGGCTCTCAGGAGAAAGCAAAGTATTTGGACAGATAGACGACAGGTTTCAAAGCCAAGGGCTAAGGGTCAAATTAGGACACTTGGAACTTGAGACAAGGGAATCAAGGTCAGAAATATTATGGGAACAGATATAGTGTAATAACCCATACTTTTTCCTAGTTTAGTTCAGATCATAGTGCATGCATAAGAGGCTTAGAACCTAAAAATTTAACTAAGTGTTGGGAACTTAGTCTTATTTTTGGCCTCTTAACTTTGAGGATTGTTAAAGTGGCCTTCTCGACCCCAAGACATAAATTTTTGAGTTAATTTATGTTCAAAAGTTAAGGAGCATGTTTCGGGTAAGTTTCAAATTTTTTCGGATGACGATTGGGTCGTGTTTGAATTTTGATTCCAGAAGCTCAACGTGATTATGGAACATCGTGATGGTGTAGTGATGAGGCCTATACCATATCCCGCTGATCCTTCAATCGGTATTCCAATTATGAATATAAACCCTAAGGGGTAATCATGTCTTTTCCCTACAGACCCAATTCATAAAAACAAGGGATTAAACTTTAATTAGGGCATTATTTTCCCTAATTCTCCAAATTACTCTCAAATACAAACCCTCTCCTTCAACAAGTTCATCAAATTCCACCCCCTTCCTTCCAAGAAAACCAAGAATTTGTGTTTTCCAATCCAAGAACATTTAAGAAATCTTTCAAGATTGTGTTTCCCTTTCAAGTTTAAGGGTCTAATATTTGTGTGATGTTCATCCATGGTCCCTTTTCACCCATGGAGTCGTAGAACCCCTTTTTGATACTAAATTATGAGTTTTTACATGTTCAAGTTAAATTATCTCTCTGAAGATCGTATGAATTTTGATTATAAATTATTTTTATAAGTGTTTTGATGGAATGAGCCCTTAGACATTTGAATGATAAAATCTTCTTGTTAAATCCCTAATTCACAGTTTTAGTATTGTAACTACATTATTATAGCATGATTTACCATTCCCAAGCTTAAATTGATGACTCCCAAGTGTTTGATGAAATGTATAAATGTTGGGTTGTGAGTAATGATTCTCTATTATGTTTTTTAAAGCTTTCATATGTCATCATTGTTATTTACATTAAGTGCTGGTGGGTTATGAACACTCGATACCTAGTTGTTTACATAATTTTAGTATTTTCACATATTTTTCAGACTTGTGGATTCAGATGTATTGTTTTCAGTATTTAAACATTATGGCATTGTTTAGTTGCTTCCGCGCATGTCTATTATTACTATATTACTCATTGCTCACAGAAGGTACTAGTTCACGAGTTAGCCTGTGGTCACTTATGATCATAAGAATCGTTGTTGCGATTGAGAGGTAGGCTCAGATCATGAAAAAACTTGGTATTAGAGCCTAAGGTTTTACCTGTCCTCGAGAGTCTGAAAGCTGCATTGAGTAGAGTCTTGTACATAGGTGTGATGTGCGCCACACTTATGGACAAGAGGCTATGAGATATTTTAGGTAAAGTTTCCCTTCATCAGTGTTCAGGTCATGTGAAAGAACATGAGCTCTAGTTAACCTCTCTTTCTAATATATTCTTCCTTTTATTTATAGAAAATGCCTCTGAGAAATAGCAATGAAAAAAGAAACAGAAATCAGCCCGCACCTCCGCCTATTCAGGAAGATCCCCTGAATGAGGATCTCTTTCATACTATATTTAGAGCTGCCTTTACTGCTTTAGCTCACTCAGTAGCAGCTCAAAATAATTAGTAGGCTGCTATCCGAGCCAATCCAGTGGCTAATACAACTGCAACTAAGATTTGAGACTTCACCCAAATTCACCCTCCTAGTTTTTAGAATCCAAGCCTGATGAGGATCCATAGGAATTTTTTGATATGGTTCAAAAGGTGATAGATATCATGGGTGTCACCTCAAATGAGAGTGCATGGTTGGCTTTTTACTAGTTACAGAATATAGCTTATACGTGGTATTAATAGTTAAAGGAGGATAGGGGCACAAATGCAGTGCCTATAGAGTGGGAGGAGTTTGCTACAACCTTTTTAGGTAGGTTCTTTCCTTTAGAGTTTAGGGAAGCTAAGGTTCTGGAGTTTACTAATTTAAAGCAGGGTAATATGAGTGTGAAGGAGTACTCTCTTAAGTTTACTCAGTTGGTGAGGTATGCTCCTTCGATGGTGGCTGAAAATAATTTTAGAATGAGTAACTTTGTTTCTGGTGTAGCTAATAGTATGGTCAAGGAGTGTAGGACCGCAATGCTGATTAAGGAAATTGATATATCTAGGCTTATGGCCTATGCTCAATAAATTAAGGAACCGAATCTTAAGGACAAAGAGAGAGAATAAGAGGGCCAGAATAGGTAGCTTTAACTTTTCTTAGTCGAGGTCAGAGGGTGGTAACTATTCTTACTTCCGCTAGAACTTCTCAACCGTAGCTCTATATTCTGCTAGTGCGCCAGTGCCAAAGTTCAAGATGGTTTCTCAGCCCCAAATCCAGCTTCAATTGGCCCAGACCTATTTTTTCATCAGATATCAGGAGTTTCTTAGGTTTGGATGGCTATTACAGATGGTTTGTTGAAGGTTTTTATATATTGCATATCCATTTCCCAATAAACTCTAAATAAAGTCAAGTTTCAGTGGTCAGATTCTTACAAGAAGATTTTCAGGAGTTGAACACTTGACTTACTTCAGCCCCAGTCTTTAATTTTCCAAATAATTCAGATAGGTTTGTCATTTACTATGATGCTTCCAGATTTGATCTTAGTTGTGTGTTGACGCAGATAGGTAAGGTCATAGCCTATTGATACAAGTACGACTATGAAGATCAATATGTGTGAAAATACAGCAAAGGATCGTCCAAGGAAGATCAATATTGAAGTATGACAAGGTCCAAAGAAGCACCAAAGCCGTCCCACTCTACACAAGAGAGGTTCCCCCTTAGTCATTAAGGGTCTTTTGGATAATTTACATTTATGTAATAGACTATATAAGGTTTAGTATGAGGATTTTCTTTCCTTAGTTGATTATTGTTGTAAGAACTTGCAACTTGAAACACGAAAGTCCTTTCTCCTTGAGGCAAAACCTAAACTTGGTCACAAATGAGGATATTACTTATGTGTTGCAAAGTATTGTGAGAAACGTTGGTGCTAGAGGAGGTAACCTTCCTCGTGTGTCTTCATAAGAGTGGTGATATTTTGTGTTGGTTTTAAGGGTCTTAAAGTTTAACATACTCTTTGGTTCTTAGGGTTTATACACTGCTTTGTCAATCTACCTATCCTTTTAATTTTATTGTAATCTTGTTAGTGTTTGTGACTTGTAACCGTTGTTCTTATTTCTAGTGAAGCCGTGAGTTATTGTTGACGTGTTCTTATTGTTCTTGTCAATTTTTTATCATCTAATTGTTGTTGTAGCTACTGTTTTGAGTGTCATTTACACCTTGTTATCTTGTCAAACTCATATTGTTGTGGTTGGCCGAAACTAGCTCTCAAAGGATCCTCGGTTTGTGCCTTGTTAAGTGAACTATTTTGGTGTCATTTTGTGAGTTCCTTGTCGTTATTGTATCATTGGTATCAGAGCTAAGGGTGGTTGTGTTCCTTTACTACTAATCTTGGGCTTTCTAATGTGAAAAAAAAGAGTTGAAGTGTTCTTGTTCTTGGCCAAGTGTTCTTGGTGTTGTTGTTGTGTTTGGCTGAGAATAGTGTCTAGATTTGGGTGTGTTTTTGTTGTATTAGTAGTTTCTTATGTTAATTTCTTGTCCATTAACACTTCTTGAGTCTATATCCAAGTGTTTAGCTCTTGACAAGTTGTTTTTGAAGGTTGGATGGCTTATTATTGTTCTTGCTATTCTTGAAGTGGTGGTGGAAAGAAATTGTGTTGATAAGTGTTGTTGATTTTGAAAGAGAAAAGAAAGACAAGACTTTGTGTTTGTCTTGGAAACACTTTCAAGACAGCACCAAAGTGGTAAAAGAAAAAGGGGTATTCAAAAAATATAGTTACTAAAAGGGATTAAAAGACTTTTCAAGAATAGACAAAAGAGGAAAGAGACAAGGCTACTCTAAAAAGATGATTTGCCAAAAGAGTGCAAGTTGGTGAAAAGTTGATAGAAGACTTTTGACTCTTGAAAAGAGAGTCTAAAATCTTGTCCACCTACACCATAGCCGAATCTTTTTCATCAAAGGAGTGAGATTGAACAACCTGATACTTGCAACAAATTTTCTTCAACAACAACAACATGTTTTTTGTCTTGTAGGTTTGTTTTGCATTGTTGTTTGCGATTCAAGACTTGAACCTTTGTTGGTGTTGTTATGTATGATGTTTTGGGACTGTTTTTGTGTCCTTTGTTGGCTTTTTTGTGACATTGTGGACTGTTTTGGTGAAATGGAACCCGAGACCTCATCCCCTCAACCCACGGTGGACCACAATTCTACAAGTATCATTTTGGCTCGCCTTGAAGCTATGTCCCGAGACATGGCTAGGATGACCGCGGGTATTGAAAAATTAGACTCGGATATGGTATCAATGAAGGGTGAAGTGTCAATTATGGGTGGGAGATTGGAGAGAGTGGAAAGCCAATGAAGCCGATCTTCTACCCCTTAACACATTTCACCGACTAGTACTCCCGAGGCCATGCACCAAATGCTATATCCACCCATTGCCACAAATCAAACCAACCCTTACTCACAAAATCGAGATCATGATATACTAAGCCACCACCTACTTCACGAAGTACAAAAAGAAGGACTTGGAACCCAAATACCATCACCAAACCCGAGCCCTCCCATCCAAACTTCACTTGACTAAAGACCTCACTATCCAAATCCAATCTCACCGATACAAGCTCTAATTAACCAAAATAGACCCATCCATGTTGAGGGGTATAGTAGAGGAGAACAACATGATGGTTATGTAACGTATGATGATTTTTACATGAGAAGGTAAGAAATGAGGGGTAGGCATGGTGATCCATGAGATGTGCATGGCTGAGAGAGAAGAGTTGGTCATTGGAACCAACAAGGGAAACAAAATCTTGATGTAGGGATAAATACCATCAAGATGGGGCTTCCAATCTTTAAGAGAGAGAGTGATCCCGAAGGGTTTCCTATATGGGAGTCCGCATATGAGAGGGTCTTCCAAGTAAGCGACCTTAGCGAGGAAAAGAATAGTTTTTATGCAACAGCTTAGTTTAAAGGTTATGTTACTACATGGTGGAAATATGTTAAGCATTTTGGTAATGTTTCGATTGAGGGGAAGTCCCCTCTTTGGTTTTGGTTAAGGTACCTCATAAGGCAAAGGTATCTACCCGAAAGTTACCAACAAGAACTCCTTGCCAAGTTGTATAACTTGAGGCAAGGGAATAAGAGCGTCGTGGCTTACTACGATGAGTTCTGACAGCTCATCGTGAAACATGATCACTGAGGAGAGAAAGTGAGTCATGACATCATTAGATTTAAGATAGGGTTAAACAGAGATATCTCCTCACATACGAAACTTCATAAGTTCGACACCATTGATGCCATCTTCCAAGTCGTATTGGTGGTTGAAAGGGAGCTGCGGGAGAAACCGGGTTACAAGGCCAAAGTGAAACCTTCCTCAGGGTGGCACAAGGAAAAATAACACTCATTCAATGTGTAACAACCCAAGACCAAGGCTTCTTAACCCGAGAACAAGGTTTCCCAAAGGTACCCTCTAAGACATGAAGGTAAATCGCATTTTGCTCCTCACTCTAAAGGTTTTTAATGTTTTAAATATCGAGGATATTGACACAAGGATAGTGAGTGACCAAATAGGATAAATTTGATTCTAAAGGAGGGGAAATTGTACTTTCTTAGAGAAGAGGTGGGACTTAAATTGGATGAGATCGCTGAATAATCTCAAGATAGAGAAAAAGTAGAACTCGAGGAACCAAAGAGGGGGATGCGGAATATGTTTGGCCGTGTGAAGGTGACATTGTAGTACCTTTATATATGGAAAGGAAAGTCATGCTTAGTGAAGGTGTGGGAGGGGAATCCGAGAGTGATGAGGGTAATGAAGAAGAGAAGTTGAGAGTTGGGATCGTGGGATTCGCCCACAAGGACTCTTTGTTGATTACTAATTGAGATACTAGCACTTTACCTAGTATCAAATCTCCTTATGTGCAGTTTGTGTCACATGTAATTCCAAGGAGCATGCTTGATGATCTCATAGAACCCTTGGTTAATCATCCTAACTTTGGGAAGAGCAATGAAGAGATGATGCAAATGGGAGAGCTTGCCGGTGATGATTGCTTAAATTTAAGGGCAAATTCCTCTCAAGGTGGAGAGGATGATACAAGTGTGACTATGAAGATCAACGTGTGTGAAAGTGCAGCAAAGGATCATCCAAGGAAGAGCAACATTGAAGTGTGAAAAGGTCCAAAGAATCACCAAAGCCAACCCACTCTATAATAGAGAGGCGCCCCCTTAGTCATTATGGGTCTATTGGACAATTTACATTTTATATAATAGACTATATAAGGTTTAGTGTGAGGGTTTCCTTTCCTTAGTTGATTATTATTGTAAGAACTTGAAACACCAAAGTCCTCTCTCATTGAGGTAAAACCAAAACTTGGTCATAAGTGAGGATATCACTTGTGTGTTGCAAAGTGTTATGAGAAATATTGGTGCTAGAGGAGGTAACCTTCCTCATGTATCTTCATAAGAGACTTATGATAGTTTGTGTAGGTGTTAAGGGTCTTATAGTTTAACATACTCTTTGGTTCTTAGGTGTTATACACTCCTTTGTCAATCTACCTATCCCTTTACTTTTATTGTAATCTTGTTTGTGTTTGTGACTTGTAACCGTTGTTCATGATTCTAGTGAAGCCGTGAGTTGTTATTGATGTGTTCTTATTGTTCTTGTCACATTGTTATCATCTTATTATAATTTTTGCTACTATTTTGGGTGTCATTTACACCTTGTTATCTTGTCAAACTCATATTATTGTGGTTAGCTGAAAATAGCTCTTAAAGGGTCCTCGGTTTGTGCCTTGTTGAGTGGACTGTTTTGGTGTCATTTTGTGAGTTCCTTGTATTTATTGTATCACCTATGTCTCTAGACAACATAAACCCATGAAAAGAATTATGCTACCCACGATCTTGAATTAGTAGTCGTTGTTTTTGCCTTAAAAATTTGGAGGCATTATATCTATGGGGTATATATTGATGTGTTCACAGATCACAAAATCTTGCAATATGTGATTTTGCAAGAAGATTTAAATCTCTATTATAAAAGATGGTTAGAGTTGTTGAAAGATTATGATATGAGTGTGTTGTATCATCCGGGCAAGGCCAATGTAGTGGCAGATGAACTATTGCCTATGGGTAGTGTTGCTCATGTTAAGGATGATAAGAATAAGCTAGTTTGGGAGGTTCATTAGCTTGATAGATTAGGTGTTTTATTGGTGGATTCGATTGAAGGTAGTGTTTGGGTTCAGAGTAGTTCAGAATCTTCCTTAGTTGTCAAAGTAAAGGAGAAGCTGGATAGGGATCCCAATTTAGTTTAGTTGAAAGAATCAGTAAATATCAGAAATTTAAGGTTTTCTCCCAAGGGGGAGATGGTGTGTTGCGATGCCAGGGTTGGCTGTGTGTGTCGGGTGTCCATGATTTAAGGCAGTGAGTTCTTGTAAAAGTTCATGATACGTGTTATTCTATTCACCCAGGAG
Source organism: Capsicum baccatum var. pendulum (assembly GCA_030864225.1). Lineage (NCBI taxonomy): Eukaryota > Viridiplantae > Streptophyta > Magnoliopsida > Solanales > Solanaceae > Capsicum > Capsicum baccatum. The sequence continues at coordinate 178,640,850 of CM061556.1, read as the reverse complement.
CCACTAAGATGTGTCATGATTTGTGAGAAATCTATTAGTAGAGTGGTATGTAAAAAGATACCGCAGAGTTTATAGCTAAGTATTCTAACTGTCAGCAGGTTAAAGTTGAACACTAGAGGCTTAGTGGTACAATGCAAGATTTCAACATTCTTACTTAGAAGTGGGAAGTGGTGATTATGGATTTTGTAATAGGTTTGCCTTGTACGCGTAGTCAACATAATTAGATATGGCTCATTATAGACAAAATGACAAGATCAACTCATTTATTGCCAATTCATACTTCTTACTCAGTGAAGGATTATGCCAAGCTTTACCTTAGAGAGTTGGTTAGATTTCATAGAGTCTCGTTGTCTATTATTTTAGATAGAGGTACTCAGTTTACCTTTCACTTTTAAAGGCTTTTCAGAAAGGTCTTGGTACCTAAGTTTACCTCAGTACAACTTTTCATCCCCAGATAGATGGTCAGGGAGAGAGAACTATTCAGACCCTAGAGGACATGTTAAGGTCTTATGCCATTGACTTTAAAGGTAGTTATGATGACCACTTACCCTTGATCGAGTTTTCCTACAATAATAGTTATCACTCCAGTATCTAGGTGGCTCAAATTGAAGCTCTCTATGGAGGATATGTAGATCCTATATTAGTTGGTTTGAGGCAGGTGAAGCTACTTTGGTAGGGCCGAATTCAGTGTTCGATGCGATGGAGAAAGTTTAGTTGATTAGGGAGGGGATTAAGACAACCCAAAGCCATTATAAATCTTATGCAAATATGAGGAGAAGAGATATTGAGTTTGAAGTTGAGGATTTGTATATTTGAAAATCTCTCCCATGAAGAGAGTGAAGAGATTTGGTAATAAGGGAAAGATTAGTCCCTAATATGTTGGGCCTTACAGAATCTTGAGCCATTTTGGGAAGGTAGCTTATGATGCATTTAGTGTTCCATATTTCTTTATTAAAGAAGTGTATTGGTGATTCAGTAATAGTAGTTCCGTTGAAGGCCACAGATGTTTAGGATAGCCTTTCTTACGAAGAAATTCCAATTGAGATTCTTGATCGTCAGATTCATAGACCAAGGAACAAAAAAGTCACCTTGGTCAAGGTTCTTTGGCGGAATCAGTTTGTTGAGGGAGCCACTTAGGAAGCAGAAGCAAATATACATACCAAGTACCCTCATATTTTCTGCGCAAACTCAGACTCGGCTTAAGATAATAGTTTTCCTAAGACTATATCTTTTCCATTCTTAGATCCAGCCATATAATCATCTTCATGTCATTGCATGCATTTACGAATCAGTTCAGCCATGCATCATGTTTCAGACCCAGTCATGTAAGCATGTTTCTAGTTATGTAATCTCAGTTCCTCTGTATTCTCACGTTAATCAGTCTCATTCAAGGATGAATTTTTCCAAGGGAGAGATATTGTAATACCCAGTACTCTTTCCTAGTTCAGTTCAACTCATAGTACATGTATAAAAGGCTTAGAATCTGAAAATTTAACTAAGTATTTGACGACTTAGTCTTATTTTTGGCCTCTTAACTTTGAGGATTTTTAAAGTGGCCTTCCCAACCCAAAGAAGTAAGTTTTTGAGTTAATTCATGTTCAGAGGTGTAAGGAGCATGTCTCGAGTAAGTTTTGGAATTTTTCAGACGATGATTGGGTCGTGTTTGGATTTTGATTCCAGCAGCTCAACACAATTGTGGTGCATTGCAGTGGTATAGCAATGAGGCCTATACCACATTGCGGTGATCCTTTAATCGGTGTTCCTCGTTATGAATTTAATCCCTAAGGGTCAATCGTGTTTTTTCCCCTCCGAACCAATTCTTAAAAACACAAGATTAAACTTCAGTTAGGGCATTATTTGCCTTAATTCTCCAAATTACTCTCAAATACAAACCCCTTTTTCCCCAAGTTCATCAAATTAAATCCCCTTCTTGAAGAGAAAACCAAGAATTTATGTTTCCCAATCCAAGAACATTTAAGAAAGCTTTCACGATTGCATTTCCCTTTCAAGTTTAAGGGTCTAATGTATGTGTAATGTTAATCTATGGTCACTTTTCACCCATGGACTTTAAGAACCCTTTTTTTATACTAACTTATGAGTTTTTACATGTTCAAGTTAAATTATCTTCGTGAAGCTCTTATGAATTTTGATTATAAATTATGTATACAAGTGTTTTGATGGAATGAGCCCTTACACATTTGAATGATGAAATCTTCATGTTAAATCCCTAATTCATGATTTTAGTACTATAACTATGTTATTATTGCATGTTTTACCCATTCCCATGCTTCAATTCATGACTCCCTAGTGTTTAATGAAATGTCTAAATGTTAGGTTTTGAGCAATGATCCTCTATTATGGTTTTTAAACATTCATATGTCATCATTGTTTTTTCTATTTAATGCCGGAAGGTTATGAACACCCGATCCCTAGTTGTTGACATAATTATAGTATTTTTCAAAATTTGTGTGCATTTTGTTTTCAAAATACCATGACCTGAGCTTACTAACTTCAATTCATACACCAGTCAGTATTTTAGTGTCATTAAATTGGGAGTAATCCTTAGCACCGAGCAAACCTAGGAATGGCGTCTCCCCCGTCAGTTAGGGACAAGGCACTAGTAGCAGTCCCTAAATTCCAGATCTATGGCACCACTATAGATTTTGAGGGGTCTCAGCGTGAGAATCTTATTCTTCGGGACATCATCTCAGCCTTGTAGATTTCACATCATTAGTTAGTTGCTTATACCCTTGGCAAGGTACCAACACCCTTCTAAATTGAGTTATATGTTGGATCAGCCTATTGGTTATAGCTAGCTCCCACAATCTCAGTTTAGTATTCATACAGAATTCAGTTCAGGTTTGATTGACCATAGTATACAGTCTATTAGATATTTAGTTATCAGATTTTAGTATTTCAATTGACAGACTATTTCAGAATCATGTTATATGCTTGGTCATGCATTTTTAGATTTTATAGTTGTCACATATTTATATTTAGTAATCCCATGCTATTCAGTCAATCTTTACTTTATGCACATAAACTCATTCATTTTAGCCTAACCTCATCTCATATACTAGTATATTCAAAGTACTAATCGCATACTTTTCTTTGCGCTATGATGTTTAATCTCATAGATTCGGATGCTTAATTTCCCGACCGTGCTTTGACAGTCCAGCTAGTTAGTAGCAGTAACAGTGGCGAGTCCTCCTATTTCAAGGACCTATTATATTTCTTTTAGTATTTCCTTTTCTTAGTCATTTGAAGTTAGTTGGGGGTTTGTCCCATTAGCTTCACTGTCAGTCAGTTAGAGGCTTTCAGAAATTTTAGACAGTCAGTTAGTTGTCAGTTTTATCAGTCAGATTTTAGTATTTTTCACATATGTTTCAGACATGTGGATTTAGATATATTATTTTCAGTATTTAAACCTTATGGCATTGTTTGGTTATTTTTGCTCATGTCTATTATTACGTATTACTCAGTGCTAATAGCAGTTACCAGTTTATGGGTTAGCTTGCGGTCACTTGTGACTGTAACCACCATTGTCGTGATTGGGGGTTTCCTTTGATCATGGCATAAAGGGATAGTAGTACATATCAAGATGGTAACTAGAAGAGAAAGGATGATTATAAGGAGAAGAGTTGTTTAAATTCCACCGGGGAACCATGATGTTGACTCTAAAATCGAAGTGTTGCTAGATAAATTGGTGAAGGGTTTGAAGAGCTAAGAAGTTTCATTAAGGAGATTAAGGAAGACATATTGGGATTGAGCTAAAAAATAAAATCATATGCCATCACGATTAAGCAGTTTGAGCAGCAGTTTGGTTAGATATCAGCTACACTGAGTCATCTTTAACCAGGAACTCTTCTAACCAATACCATTCAAAATCTAAAGAACGACAGTTACTGACTAGCCATCACCGCTTGCAGTGGTAAGGATACTATTGATCCACCTATACTTATAGTTGATAAGGTAAGGGATGATACTATTTATTTTGATGATGCACTCAAAGCTAAAACTGAGAAGTTGGTGACTAATAGTGTGACATTTTAGAAATTGAAAGATGTAGAGAAATGATCTGATAATTATTAAAGAAAGGGTAAGAAGGGCCAACTAGTGTTGAAGCCCATTCTACGTCCTCTTCCACTTTATCCCTAAGAATTAAAGCAAAAAGCCAAAGAAGGGAAGTATAAGAAGTTTGTTTCTATGTCGAAGGATTTGAGTGTGAACATCTCTCTTCTTGAAGCCATGGAGTAGATGTCTGGCTATGCAAAATTTATAAAGTATCTAGTGAAAAAGAAGATAACTACCAGTTATGAGAAAGTTGGTGGTTTACATTATTGTAGAGCAATTACACCTTGATCATTTGTGCAAAAGAAAGGTGACCTGGGTTCCTTCATAATTTCTTTCACAATTGGGTCATCTATATTTTCTAGGGCTTTGTGTGACTTGAGTGCAAATATTAACTTGATACCACTTGTAGTGTTCAAAAAATTGGGCTTAAGACCTCCCGAACCCACAATAGTGCATTTATTGATAGTAGATCATACAGTTAAAAATCCAGTGGGTATATCATTTGATATGTTGGTCAAAGTGGGCAATTTTATTTTTTTGGTCAACTTTGTTGTCTTGGATTGTGAGTTTGACTTTGAGATGCCCATAATTTTGGGGAGACTATTTTTAGCCATGGGTAGAGAATTGGTGGATATAGAAATAGGTAAGCTTAAGTTTAGGCTGAATAATGAGGAAGTCACATTCAATGTATGCAGAACTATGAAGTAGCCAACTGACATGAGGACGGTTTCAATAATAAATAGCATTGAGGACCCTAGAGGCCAATCCTATGGATACCTTAAAAAATTCTAAGTAATTAAGGTCCCCACTTCGTGTCGCGATGTTAAATCAAGTGTTGCTTGGAAGGCAATCCAAGATGTCTTGTTATTTTTGCATTTGTAATAATTTGTGTTATTTGTGATTGATATCATATCTACACACCTAAGGTGCCACAGGTATGTTCCTAACTCACTTGCTTTATGGTGGCCTAACGGATTAGGGACAATGCATGCTTACTTTATTAGGGTAGGGCTACTTGTGAGTCTAGTTGTCCTCTTGGGGTTTTTCTTGTCACATTTTTTCCCGAAGTGTGTTGTTGTAGTAGAGCCAGCATGTCTAGGTTTTGTATTGTGTCATAATATGTGTTATGACTTGTTTATGTTTAATTAGAAGAAAAATAAGGAACCTAAGTGCAGTTGACATATTTTGTTTTGTGTTTTTAAGATTTTGAAAAATAAGATACCCTTCAAAAATTTGTTGTGAACTTTGTGTGTAAATATTTGTATGACCATTGTGTGAATCTTGTTATGGCATTAGCATTAGGGAAAAATTATCAAAGCTTAGCATTACATGAACTGTATAGGTAGTTGTTAATAATATAACTATGTACCATGTGTGTGTGAGGCATTTACCTAGTTACTTCATTCATTTAATCTAGAACTCACCCGGTTAGTCTTGCCTAGGTTTTAGGATAGTTTGTTAGGACATGATCATAGGTCATGTTTGAATAAGTCCACTATTATCCTAAAAAACCAATCAAATGCGAATAAGTACTTGATACCTGATTTGAGCCTAAACTAACCTATTTTCTTATTTTTACCTTGTCATCTTCCTGTTTAATTACAATAAACCTGTTTTAGTTCTAGTAACTCCTTGGACATTGTGTACCTCAACTCAGGAAAATCACCTAAGTTGAGGGTGGCTATTATCGGGGTGCATAGTTGAAGTGAGCATAAAGAGGGGTCTTGAAACAAAAAGAAAAATAAAAAATGATTAGGTATGTTATAAAAAACAAAAGAAAAAAATTGAAAAATGAAAAGAAAAATAGGAAAAGAAGAAATTTGAATAAATTCAAAGAAAGAAGGAAACCACACCTAAGACAAATAAGCAATAAAGGAGAAAAGGGGAGTAATAAAAGAATCATAATTTAGAAGTGGAGAAAATAATGTAAGTGTAGTATCAAGAAGGGTGAGTCACTATATCCCATTTATACCATACCTTTCTTCAAGTCTACATTACAAGCCTAGAATAGTCCTATAGTGATCCTAGTCCAATTGTCCAGAAAACTAAGGTATAAAAAATAAGGGTAAGCCTATGGTATTTTATGCACATTGTTGGAAGTTCTTTTGAGAGTGTGAGTGTCTTGATATCATCCATACATTGATAGGAGTTATTATACTGTGAAAGTTGGGGTTTCTTTGTTGTGAGGGTGCAAGGGTTGTATTGTTAATTGCTTATCTGTTCCAGTTATGTAAATTGCATATATGCTTGGTTGTTTGTTGCTAATTTAATGCCATCACCTGATTTCTGTGTCATATTATTGTGCTACATGGAACCACACAGTAGTTTTGAAAGTCGTAAATAGAAGGGGGGGGGGTAAGAGGTACCTTTGGTTTATTTTAGTTAAGCATCATGTTTTTATGTTATGTGTTAGTTGTCTGAGGACATGTAAATGTTTTAACATGAGGGTGTTGAATTGCTATGGTTTCATGGTACTTTTGATGTTTAAGTAAAAAAATTATTCAAGTACTTAGATATTTTTGTTACATTTGATGTGTTTTTATGTTGGTTTTGTAGGAAAACAATGTTCGGAGAAAAGAACGAGCAAAAAGTAATGAAGAAGTAGAAAGGCTATTTACGGGCAGGTAGGTGGCCCACGTAGGTAGCAGAGTTAAAGTTCTGAGAGTTCAACTCTTGTTCTGACTCCTATAAGCCCTACCTATGAGGCGTAGGTACTACCTACGGCTCCGTAGGTACCCCACATAGGTATGGTTCTAAAAGGTAAAGATCCATTTGATTTCTACAAACCTACCTATGGCCCGTAGGTACTTCCTATGGCCCATAAGTGGGGTCATAGGTTGGTTTCGACTCAATTTTCCTACTTTGTTTAGGATAGATTTTCTAGGATTTCTGATTTATCTATACATACCCATTGGATATTTCATTATGAGGTTACACAGTTTATGTACTTTATGCACTTATTACATTGTTTTGAGTTCTGAGACACACTTTTGACCTTTGAATTCTTGTTCTTAATTTTTAGCGTTTGATATAAAGTTGAGATTTTTATTTTAATTCTTTATTTTTGTGAGAAAATTAATATGCTTTCAATTATAAATACTATGTGTGTTCTTATGATCATGAGCATCTAAACCCCATAAGTGGGGTTGTGGGAGCCCTGATGGATTAACAAAGTAGAGAAAGTCCAAAGTCATTCTTGATTGGGGTTCTTGCATGTATTGTTGTTTTCATCGCTTTGATTGCTTTCTTAATGATAGAAAACATTAGGAATCTTCTTTTATTCAATACTAACTCAAGAGAGAGGTTGATGTTTGTAAAAGGATAGCATAATAGTAATTTGAAGCTACCAACTTTCATTTAATTTATTTGAGACCAAGAGGAGATAGTTAATCTGGAATCCAGAATAAGGGTTTGTAATGTGACACTCTGAAACTGAGACGATATGAGTGAAATTTACCTAAGCCAAGGTAGAGAGATGGTTAGGTAATACATAACTTGCTTGATTCAGCATGCAAGGTACAATAATAGTTTGACGAGCATGATAAATCTATAGAGTTAAGAAGTCAGGGGGAACACAATCCTAGTGATTTTTTTATACTGATAACAACCCTATTTTCCATATTGTTACAATTACTGTTGTTCTTACAAAAACCCTATTTACTTTTTGAACTTTCCAACTACACTAGCAATATTGTGAAAGATTTTTGTCCTATTCCCTGTGGGATCAACCCCAACCTTGTTGGGTTCTATATTTGACAAGTGACCACGTTATAGTTTTTAGTAGGTGTTTTTGGGCAACATCAAGCATACTCTAAGTCATCTTACCTAATTACTCCTTCTCTACCTTCCACCATGAAATCTATACCACATTCTAGTCACTATCTCTACTTTTCTTGTCACACATTTCTAAATACATATTCCCAACTCTGAGGACGTTCTACCACTTTGGATCATAACACCTTAAAATACAATATCGCTTAATGAAAACTCTATTCAATAATTTAGGTACAGACTCTCTCCTCTCATGGATGCTATCTGTAATGAAAGGTTAAAGAGGAATCTGAATACATATCATATTCTTTCTTAACTGCATGATTCATATGGATGAGGATATAAGCTTTTAAATTGGACATAAAATAGCTTAACGGGATACTCTTAAGCTCTTTGTGTGATTTCTGAAGTTTTTGATAGTAAATCTGAGAGTGCCATATCAGGAAGAATTAAAATTTACTTCTTACAATAACTCAAAGAAGATAAGTCCTAGTTGGAGGATTTACGAGTAAGATATGAATCAATACAGGTTTATAAGAGGAAAAATTTACTACAAAATTTGGAATGTGAAACAAGGAAAACATTTTCTAAATTCCTAGTAGCCTTCTGATTAAAAGTGTGGTGTACAACACATCCAAAATTAAGACTCTTCTAGACACAAATTTTCAAACACCCTAGGACGCTTAAATTTTGGGCTCTGATACTAAGTTTGTAACACACCGAGACTACACCATAGGCATAACACAGTGCTTAGAACTACGAGCGATCCTAAGTTATCCCATGATACTAGCATAATGTATTATCTACTGATTAAACATGTATGAGAGCTAAACATAATGAGCGAAGGCATAATCATGATCTAATCTATTTCAATACATTATTGTTAAAAGTTTACAAGACTAATTATACAAAAAGAAAACTAGAACGGAATATAGCAACTCTGACTGACTATCTATGAAGCCTCTACTAATACCTACTATAGGTATTCGAGTCATGACCCCTAGCTATCCCTAATCAATACAAATGAATCGAAATAAAATATAAGAATAATAATTTACTTGAGTCCTCGAACAAAGAGAACTCATTACCTATAAGCTGAAAGTTGTGAACTGTTTGGTCATGATTTTGTGAGCTAGAATTGATACCTACATTATGAAAAAATATAGCCACACCAATGTATATGCGGTAAGTAATTATAGAATGTACATAGTATATGGGGTTGTATGTAATAAGTAAAACTGGTTTATATCATAAAATAAAACATGCATGCCAAATGTATAAAGACTAACCACATTCATGAATAAAGCTGAAAGATGTAATGTCATAAAACATAAGTAGTAAAGCAAAATCTAGTAAAATTAGTGAGTCGTTACACTTATTTTCTAAAATTAATATTTCTATGAAAGATTCCCTTAACTGAAGTGAACCATGCAAGCACATGGAGTTTGATGTAAACTCCCCCATTGAAGGACCTAATATACCTTGTTAGTGTGTAAAGATGTATCTATGTGATCACCTATACGAGTGCATTTAGGCAAACTAAATACCTATGGTGGTATGTAGTTTTTGGGTCTAGGATATGCTAAAAACTCGTCCCTCAACACTAGATACTACTCCCAAAATCATAGTACTTCTCATAACATATATGAAATTCACCATAAAATAAGTGTATGAGTTGAAAAGTCTGGAAACCACAATATGCTTCTATTTCTATTTGAATTTCATATTTAATATAAAATCATAAGTCTAGATTTCTTATAAACTGAGTGAATCATGCTACAATCATATTCATTTACCAACTTATGGTATTTCATGTTAAGAATTCTAAAAGTCAATTCATAAGATCAACCATAAGAGTAAAAACATGAGTAAACCATGAATTCTTGTAATAAATACAATTTAATTTTCAAGGGAGTGTCATAGTTTCAAATCATGAAAAGTAGGTATGAACCTTACTCATCAAATTTATAAAACCATTTATGAAAATAAACTTTTTAGACACAAGAATGAAAGGTAACCCTTGTTCAAACCTCACATACCTAAACTTTTCGATTTCTTGAAAGAAACTTTGAGTTTGGAGTCCTTGGGGTGGAATTTTGGGAGAAACGCCTTTTTGGTGTTATTGAAAGTTTGGGAAGATAGGGAATGATGAATTTGTGTTATGGAATAAGAGAATACATTTTTGTATAATTTATAGTTTCATTTAGGATGTAATTGACATTTTTTCCCTAAAAAACTAAAGAAAAATAAGATTTTAGCATTGTTGTGACAACTGGTGTGGCATGACCTTAAAATGGTGCACAACTGGAGTGTCACCCTTAAATCGAAGCATAAATTTTGTGTCATGCTAATATCCCAAACCCTTACAAAACTTTTCATTCTGGTATCGGATTAAGGCAAAATTGGATGAACTAGAAAGATGACTCAAATGCCTTTTATTTGGCGAGTCTTGATTTCTAAAACTCTATATATGCTAGAAGTTATACTCTTTGAAATTTGAACCTTGTAGGATTGAATACTAAAATTCAACCGATGTAAGTGCTCTCAACTCAACTTTGCTCTAAATATTTTCTATGACCACGATTCGCGTCGAAACCACTTTACACACTAGGTAAATCATCATGACACTTATATATGGTTAAAATAATTATTTTTGGGCCTATAAAAATATGACGAACAGTTAGAAGATTAGCTAGGAGTTTGTGGGGTATTACAATACTGATATCATTTTTTTTATATCAAAACATCTAAAATAATTGTAATTGTGATTGGTTATTAAGTATCCGTTGTAATTTCACTATCTACGATTGTTTTTAATATTTTATTGTCTTTAATATATGTTAATTATATAAAATAAAAATTGATTATATTTATGTGAATTAGTTAATATTTTTTTACTGAATAGTCTTTAGAAAAATGTTCAGCACATCGCGCGGGTATCTATATTAGTTTACAATACTTGTAGAGTAATTGTGATGGGTCATGTAACAATTGTCTTAATTGAAATATTTTTAAAACTATAATCTATGAGAACCTTGCCAAGATATAAACATTTGTGATGTTATGTAATGTATAAGATATATATTTTTATTCGTGTCTTATAAAATATTACAAGAAATGTTATATTATCAGTTACAAAATCAAATTATTATTAATTACCATGTATTTTAAAAATTAATGAAAATAAGATATTTAAAAATTTCTAAATAAAATGAATTCTCTTTTATATATTTGGCTTTAGGTCACTTATTCGATTGGCCAACCTATCTATTAATTACCTTCTAATTTATTTGTGAGTTGGTAAAATCTACATGAAATTTAGATTGGGGTAGAAATATGGATTTCTATATTAGCCTGTTCTCTCATACTTTTCATGAAGACAAGTTGTGAATATTTCCCTGTCAATCGTAACGAGGATTTTGAATCTAAATTTCAAGAGTTTGAAAAAGATATTGCTTGCTGGAAAGAAAAGGGCAGAGAATTTTAAGGGTCAATTGGATACGGTTGTTGCTAACTTGCCAAAAGAAGTGATGGATTTCAAAGCTAAGCTTGACTCAGCTAAAGCTAATGCTACTCATTGTGAAAGATCTTTGGAGAAATTTGAATTTCTATTAGATGCGGATAAGGATAGGGTGGAGGCAGCCAAGAAAGAAGTAACTAATTTGTAATAAAGAGCGAAGGTGGCTAAGAAAAAGGTGACTAATTTGTAAGAAAGAGTGGAGCTAGCTAATAAAAATATTACTAACCTATAAATAAGAGTGGTGTCTTTCAAAAATAAAATTTAGGCGAGTGAGAAAGATTTGCGAGAGAGAATTGAGAATTTCAAAGCTAAAATTGATGCAATTTAGAAAGATGTTAATGACCTGCTATCATGATCCAAAACAAAGTATGTGATGGCACCTTTCACACCCTCCAGTAGAGGTAAGCCTATCCCAACCCAAACTTATACTCAAAGTAAATCAAAAGCAAAAGAAGAAGAAAAAGAAGAAGAAGAAGAAGAAGAAGAAGAAGAAGAAGAAGAAGAATAACTACAACAACAATAAGAATAAGAAGAAGAAAATAATAATAATCCCAAAATAACTAAAAATAAAATAATAATAATCATTCAAAATACAACTTAGATCTAGTTGTCACTAGTACGAAACTCTAATAAAAAATAATATCGATTAGTTTAAAATATCTTAAATAAAAATAAAACATAAGTTAAAAGAGGAGAGATCCAAATAAGCTTTGAGGTTCGTCTAACACAATGGAACACAGTATATGATCTGCTACTTAAACCAATACCTGCACAAGGTGCAAAAGAAAATAAAAGGCAAGATTGAGTATGAAACACGTGTACTCATCAAGCATCTTCGATAATCGATCCTAATCTAAAGTTATAACGAGAACCACCACACGACAACTACTCAAATCACCCAAACAATCTAAAACTAGCAGATACACCACTTCAACCTAATAGGATAACCCAACATAACAGTCATAGGAAGGTTAATATACAAGGTAGAAAGATTAATTCAGGTGAGTCAACACTAGTTATTTTTATGATGAACAAGTAAAAAAAGTCATTTATAGCGAAGACTCAGTAACATAGTATATCAGACTTAATTATCATGTTTAACCAATAATATGTGATAACATAGTAAAAGTGTAAATATATATATGTGTGTATCATGCTATCAATAGGTATGACAATACAGTCTCACTAATCAAGACATATCCATATCCCATGTTTCATAATTATCTCAACCTCTAAATCAACCAAGAGATAGTATAATATAATGTATTCTAGTGAAATAAATGCAGAATACATAATATCACAAATAAGGTTCAATCATGGTAATTCAATACAAATATAAATACTCAAATACAATACCAAATCATACCAAAAAATACAATGTAATGCAAGTGATGGAATAAAATATAGTGATGATGATAGGATGTTACATATATAAGTGAAACACCCTGGGTTTTGGCCCTTGGAAATTTTATGAGTTTCGAAATCACTATCTTAGTAACAACACACCATACGAGTCGTATGGTATGGGTACGGGTCAGGTGGCTCAACTCATAGAGTTTCTAATGAATGGTGGTTAGGTTTCTTCTATGGTTATGGTTTGGTGGTATGGATCATTAGGGGTGGTGATGGTTCTTTTGGTTTGTCCCTTAATCAAATCAGTTGCTTAGTGACTTGACTTGGCTTTGAGTATGAGTGGCTCCCTAATATCTATGAGGATAGGTCACGAGTTATTATGAGAAGTCGCATGTTGTCCAGTGTCAATCCCTTTAGTTTCTATCATGGGTATGACTGGACTGTATGAGCCGTATGGTCAGGTCACGAGTGGGAGTCACGGAATTATATGGTGGATAGTGTGTGAGTGTTCAACCCACTATATTAGTAACAACTCAATGATACGAGTCATATGTTGTGGTCACGAGTCATGAGATTGACTCATAACCACCTACGATATTTTTTACAGTTTTAAGTTGGGGACATTCTGGACATTTCCCCTTCATCAATCCCTTTGATACCATGATATAAAACACCTTTTGAAACTTTCTTAACCCATTATTCTTAATCAAACACTCTTAAAATCTCTATCAAACTCTCTCTCGAGAAAAAGACTAGGGTTTTATCAATATAATTAATTAAGGCTTTCAAGGGTGGTTTCTCTTCATCTTCTTTGGTTTCTAAGGCATGTTACTCCTCGCTCATTGTTGTTTTACAAAGAGTATGTGTTTTAATGTATTATTTTCATGATATTGTTATGATTTGAAATAATGGTTGGGGGTTTTGAATGTCCATAGTTGAATAATAGTTCTTATGGTTTAATTATGTTTTTCTTCATATTTCTAGTATAATATATACATTGGGGATGCATGTTAATGGTGAATGGATTTTCAGGTACCATGGATTTCCCCAAATTAATTGATTATGGTTTTGAAACTTAGGTACCCTCAACCTGTCTGTTAAAATGCCAATGAGAATGATTTTGTCACATAGATTGACAACTCTTGAAATCCTTAGATTGTATAAATAGTTATAGAACATAAATTGGTCTGGTTGATTTTAAATGTCTTGGAAAGGCCTTGGTGTCCATGATTTTTGTTTAATTGGAAACTTGGAGTCAACTTAGTTTAATGGATTTGGTATGGCATAAAATAATAGGCTTGCAAGCTTTAATTTTGGTATGACGATACTGATGGTTAATGCCTAACTAAAAGACTCCTTGTTAAATAGTTCTAATTTGTAAATGGTCTTAATATGGTCTTAAGGAGGTCCGAGTAATAAAGTCATGGAAGGTGGAGGTCCTAGGGGGACCGACTCTGGAAAATCATGTTTATTGATGTGAGGTGGTCTCGGTGACTGTGTGCATGATGACACGCTTTATATTTTAGGAGATGTACTAGTCATCTCGGGTTCTTTTTATCCGATCATGTAGCTAACACCCATTGGTTTCTTTCAGCAGTGGTAGTTTTAGGATGGTCAAGCTACACAACCCTGGTTAAGGTTTTAAATGCTTGCTAAACTCGGTTCCCTATCCTGGCATTATATATATGTATATGTGTGATTGCACATGGCTATTTGTTTGATTTTGAATAGTGGTATTTATTTTATCTTTATCCTTGAGTACATGTTGGTGTTCACTTAACTAACCATCTTCTGGTGTTGTGTCCCTATGCGATGCAGGAATCGGCCATACTACTATTCCTCCTGCTCAGTGACTTAGATTCGGGGAAAGCTTTGAGTCAGATTGAAGTGGTGAGCTTCCATACTCCAGAAGACTCCATTTCATATTATGGACTTCTTTTCATTATTTTTGTTTCTTGGATTTTGGTTTTGGCTGTGGTCGAGCATGTCCCAACCAAATGTTATGTGATTCTAGTTAGAGGCTTTATCAGATTACTTTGGGCATAGATGATGTCGGTATTAGTGTCAGTCTTGGTGTTGGTATTGGCATTAAGGTTGGCACTAGTTGTATACTTGATTGAGGTTGTTGGGTAATGATGTCTTAAAATTATTATTAATTTATCTTGTTATATGTTTAGAATTAATCTAACATAGGGTGAAGGGCTGTTATGGATGGGTATTGGGGGTGGTCTTTGGTCCTGGTTGGACTTGAGATGCCCAACACGACTAGTCCCTTGTTTGGTTCATTTTAGATTAGTATTAGAGCCCTAGGTTCATGGTCAATTAGGTGTCTGACAAAGCCATGTCGAGTAGGGTCTCTTTTAGGGGTGTGTAGCGCACCACACTCATAACAGAGAGGCTACAAGGAATTTAGAAATGTTTCTCTTTGTTGCGCTCTGTGTTCAAGCTGCAGAGTCTAAGGTCTTGAAAATATTCTCTAATACCCATTTGCTTGCTTTTCAGATCATGCCTCCCACATGATCTGAAGTTTACGGAAACTCCTCTGTCCCACCCAAGGACAATGTTGATGGAACCCGTCCAACTTATAGGGTGCAAACTTAGTCTAGGGGACCAGTTTCTAATTACCCTCTAGGAGTTCAACCAGTTCCTTCCAGTCCTTCTTAAGCTGCCCAGGCTGATGTGATAAATTTTGTGTTTCGTTAGTCTATCCATATGTTGGCTCAGTTTGTAGATTCCTAAGATGAGTGTGGTGTTTTTGTAACTCCATTTTCTAAGGCCACAAGGGTTGGCCAATTTATGAGGTTGAACCCTTTTGTGTTCACTGGTCTTAAGGTTAAAGAGGATCTTCAAGCTTTTGTGGATGAGATTGAAAAGATCTTCCACATTAAGCATGTTACTAATGTGGAGGGTTTGGAATTTTCTACCTATCAACTGAAGGATGTAGAATAGCAATGATATGAGGAATAAGAGAAGACTAGGGATAACGATATTGAGTCAACCCTGTGGGATGATTTCTCTATCACTTTTTTGGACCGATTCTTTCCTCAGGAGTTTAGGGATGATAGTCAAAAAGTATGCCTTGATGTTTCACCAGTTATCTCAGTATGATCCTGAGTTGGTTTCTAGCATAAAGGCTAGAATGAGAAAGTTTGCATTTGAGTTATCTCGAGACTTGATTTTTGAGAGTAAGGTTGCCTTGTTGAATAAGGATATGGACATCTCTAGATTGGTTGTGTACATGCAGCAGGTTGAGGGAGTAAAGAAGAAACAGGTGGAGATTGGGGAGAGGCAGAGCAAGAAGTTCATATTTTTTTAGCAGGGTGGTGGCAAACAATAGAGTGGAAGGGATGTTGGGAAGTGGCCTAAGAAGAAGTACGGAAATTCTATGCCTTACTCAATAAAGTGGAGAAATTTCAGGTCTTACTTAAAAGCTAATTCTCCCTACTATATAAACTATCGAGAGACAACTATTTTTATATTGGCGATAATTTTAGGACATAGAGTGCACAATCTCAACCTATTGGGGCCCAATCAGCTCCATCATATCCTTCTTGCAGATTTTGTGGTCGATTGATTGGGGTTACTATGATAAAGGAAAGGACAAGTGCTTCAACTGTGGTCAGCCACGACACATGATTAGAAACTGTCCTGTTATTAAGTTTGTCTTTGGGGCAAACAAGGTTCTTGTTACCTTTTCTTCAGCTCCGACACCAAAGGGTGCACCATATATTCCGGCATTGGTCAAAACCATCTCTATTCTCTTACTACCCGCCAGGAGTTTGAGGCATTGCCTAATATTGTTACTGGAATGTTGAAACTTTTTTCCTATGATGTGTACTATTTACTTGATCCAGGGTCCACTCTTTCTTATGTGACCCCATTTGTGGCTATGCATTTTGGTTTTGGTCCCGGGTGTATTCCATACCTTTTTTCTATTTCTACCTCGGTGGGTGGCTCTGTGGTGGCTAGAAGAGTCTATAGGTATTGTGTGGTTTTTTGGTGGTTGGGAGACTTTGGTAGATTTGTTTGAATTTGACATGGTTGATTTCGATGTCATATTAGGGATGGATTGATTGCACTCGTGCTATGCTTCTCTATATTGTCGAATACGTAAGGTTATCTTTAAATTCCTTAATGAGCCGATTATTGAATGGGAGGGTGGTTTCCTAGCTCTTAAGGGGAGGTTCATATCGTATCTTATAGCTCAGAGATTAATCTCCATGGGGTGTCTCTACCATCTAGTCTAGGTTAAAGATCCTAACTTAGAGGGTCCTTCTTTGTATTCTATCTCAGTGGTAAATGAATTTCCTAAGGTCTTCCCTGACGACCTTCTTGGTGTTCCTCCCGATAGGGAGATTGATTTTGAGATAGATCTTGTTCCGAACACTCGTCTGATTTCTATTCCCCCATATAGAATGGCTCCAGCTGAGTTAAAATAGCTTAAGAAGCAACTAAAGGATCTTTTAGATAAGGGTTCCATCTACATTAGTGTGTCTCCCTAGGTTGCACCTGTATTATTCATGCATATAAAGAATGGTTTCCTTTGGATGTGTATTTATTATTGGTAGTTGAATAAGGTGATGGTAAATAATAAGTATCCTCTTCCAAGGATAGATGATTAGTTTGATCAGCTGCAGGGTGCTAAGATTTTCTCCAAGATTGATCTTTGGCTAGGTACCATCAGCTAAATATTAGGGAGACAGTTATCCCTAAGACTACCTTCCATACTCGATATGGGCATTTTGAGATTCTAGTTATGTCTTTTGGCATTCATGGATTTGATGAATAATGTCTTTTGACAGTTTCAAGATTTACTCGCCATTGTGTTCATGGAAGATAGTTTGGGGTATTCTAAGAGGGAGGTAGATCATTTTAATCACCTCTACATTGTGCTACAGGCCTGAAAAAGCAACAGTTGTATGATAAATTTTCAAAATGTGAATTCTCAATCAAACACTCTTAAAATCTCTCTCAAATTCTCTCTCAAGCAAAAGTCTGGGGTTTCATCAAGATCATCAATTAAGGCTTTCAAGGGTGGTTACTCTTCATCTTCTTTGGTGTCTAAGGCATGTTATTCCTCCCTCATTATTATTTTTCAAAGAGAATGTGTTTTAATGTATGATTTTCATGATATTATTATGGTTTTAAATAATGGTTGGGGGTTTTGAATATTTATGGTTGAATAATGGTTCTTATGGTTTAATTATGTTTTCCTTCATGTTTCTAGTATGATTTTGACATTGTGGGATGCATGTTAATGGTAAATAGATTTTGGGGTATTATGGATTTTCCCCGAATTACTTGGTTATGGTTTTGAAACATAGGTGCCCTCAACCTGTTTGTTAAAATGCCAATGAGAATGATTTTATCACATAGTTTGACTACTCTTTAAATCTTTCCATTGTATAAATGGTAATAGAACATGAATTGGTCTGGTTGATTTTAAATGGATTAAAAAGGCCTTGGTGGACATAGTTTTGGTTTAATTAGAACTTGGAGTCAACTTGGTTTAATTGCTTTGGTATGGCATAAAAGGATAGACTCGAAGCTCTAATTTTAGTACGACGATACCAATGGTTAATGCCTAATTAAAAGACTTTTTGGTAAATGGTTGGAATATATAAATTGTTTTAATATGAACTTAAGGAGGGTTGAGGATTAAAACCATGGAATGTGGGGGTTCTAGGGAACTGACACTGAAAAATCACGTTTGCCAATGTAAGGTGGTCTTAGTGACCGTGTGCATAATTACACACTTTATATTTTGGGAGATGTACTAGTCATCTCAGGTTCAGTTTCTCCGGCCTTATGTCTAACACGTACTGTGGCCCTTTTAGCAGAGGGAGATGAACCCATATAGCCGATGGATAGTTTTAGGACGGTCAAGATACTCAGACTAGGTTAAGGTTTTAAATGCATGTTAAATCTGGTTCCCTATCCCGGCATGATAAATATGTATGTGTGATTGCATTTGGCTATTTGGGCTGTTTTTTAATAATGGCATTATTTTATCTTTATCTCGGAGTACATGCTAGCATTTAGTCTGCTAACCGTCTTCAGGCGTTGTATCCCCACACGCGATGCAAGAACCAACTATACTACCATTCCTCTTTCTCAGTGACTTAGCTTAGGGGACAACTTTAAGTCAGATTGAAGTGGTGAGCTTCCATACTCCAAAAGACTCCATTTCAAGCTATGGACTTCTTTTCATTATTTCTGCTTCTTGGATTTTGGTTTTGTCTATGGTTGGGGGTATGTCCCGACCAGATGTTATGTTATTTTTGTTAGAGGCTTTATCAGACTACTATGGGTATGGACGGTGTCGGTATTGATGTCAGCGTTAGTAATTGTATTGGCATTAAGGTTGGCACTGTTTGGATACTTGATTGAGTTTATTGGATTATGATTATAGAATTTATTTAATGTCTTTTAATTGTTATTGTTAAATCTTATTATATGTTCGGAATTTATCCTTTATACGGTGTAGGGCGGTTATGAATGGGTCTTAGGGGTGGTCTCCAGTCCTGGTTGGACTTGAGATGACCGACAAAACTAGGCCTTGGTTTGGGTCATGTTAATAAGTCATTGAATGTCTTTATATACACCTTCTGAGCCTCAACTTTTTAAGACACGATCTATGGGGAGTTCGCAACCCATACACTTTCACAATCTCAACTCATATCTTAGTCATCTTGCTTGTACTTCCCTCGATCAAGGATTTTATAAACTATTTCATTTTCTTTAAAAATTAGTGTTTCTTATATCTCAATAACCTTACCAGCACATCCTCATTCAAGGGTTATATAAAGTATTCAATTTTCTTTCAAAATTAGTGTTTCTCAATAGTACCAAATCTGATGAATATGTATGGATGAAATAAGAAAGTAATGCTCACAACTAGTCAGTAAAAGGATAATAATCAATTTAATATAGGTATAAATAAGCATAGAATCAACTCATGTCAATAATCATGATATAAGTCATCGCCTAGAATCCTTGATATAAATAGTCATGTAAGACATCAATAATATTATTTAAATCCAAAGACCCTCTCTTGGGCATCAAGATAATGATAATGAAATTGAATGCTCAAATAAGGCCTATAATCAAGCCCCATTAATTCATCAAAATAATAGTAGGTTGGGTACCTTGCCTTGAACCAGACCTCGTGCTTGCCCTAGCAAGAAAAGGGATGCACTAAGGCATAACAGTTGTTGTACTAGCGCACTTAATCAATCCGTTGCTTCTTTCCTTATCCTATCGGCCATAAAATGATCTATCTGGGTTGTTCTAACCCCTTGTCTTGGATATGTTTATTATTCCTGGGTCACAGCAAGAAAGGATAAGCTATATATAAATAGACCACGAATGGCTTCGTAAAGCTCCTCGCAATATATCATTAGGAGTATGGGATGACGTGGTGGATTGGAAAGCAACTTTACCATAGCCACTTCTACCGATATTAGATGACCATTGGGCAAGGCTTATACGATCTCATTTATAAGCTATTCTAAGAGCTAAGAAGAAGGAAGAAGCAACGGATTATCGACATCTAAGACTAGTTTTGCTTCCTTACTCGCTTACTACAACTGCTTATTTCCTCTTATCAACAAGCAAGGAGTTTTATCACCGAATAGCAGCTGCACCAACGAAACAAGGGAGTTATTTCGCAGAGATAAGGGAAAATAATCATTCAGTGAGGTATGGTACTACACAAGAAATACAAGTTGCAACAGATAGTAGACCAATGAATAAGGGTATCTATTTGTTTGCGACATAAGTCTCAGCTAACAACCGATTAGCGACCAACTTCAAGGAAGTGAGGGAATAAACCCCTTCTTCCACTCTGCCTCGAAGAGTAACTAGTACCATTTAGTCACGTTTTATGTTCCAATTGAACACTGTCCATTTTTTATTATTCTCAAAGGATAAGATTATTCTCTTTAGCAAACATATGCGGATCGAATCACGATCTTATATATAAGAAGAACAAAAGATCTTTCTTGATCAATCCCTTTTCCAAGATAACCTTTGAGGTACCTCAAGATCCTTTTCAAGTTTGAATTTATTTATTTGGAATCTGGGTTCTTCTGCTTCATATTTATTTAATATGAATATTTTCCCTCTTTTTTTTATATCATTCCTTAAGTCCCATAGGCTTGATCCAATGGAATTTGACCCATTTTCTCATTGAATGAAAGGTATGAAATAAATCAGATTTATAAAAGTACCATGTGAAATCTTCAGTTTTTCCCTTTCCTCGATCCCTATCCCATAGGTATAGTGTTTGAATCAATAGAGAACCCTTTCTTCTGTATGAATCGATATTATTCCATTCCAAATCCTTCCCGATACATCCCAAGGAAAATCTCAAATTTGGATCCCAAATTGATGGGTTAGTATGAGCTTATCCATGCAGTTATGCACTCTTTGAATAGGAATCCGTCTTCTTGGCAACAGGATAGCAAGTTCCAAATTCTGTCTCGGTAGGACATGTATTTTTATTACTATGAAATTCATATGAAGTAGTTAATGGTAGGGTTACTATTATCCTTTTTTGTAGTGATGAATATTATATATGTTCTTAAGAAAAGGAATTTCTCCATTTTTTCAGGGTCTCAAAGGGGCATGGAAATGCATAATAACTCTTGAATGGAAAAGAGATTAACTCTAGTTCCTTCAGAATCGATAGTCAATCCTATTTTTGATAGGGGCAGTTGACAATTGATTCTGATTTTGACCTTTATTTTCGTATCCGTAATAGCGCAGAAAGAAGGTCTGGCTCCAAGTTGTTCAAGAATAGTGGCGTTGAGTTTCTCGGCCCTTTTTCTTAGGATTAGTTAGTTCTATTTCTCAATGGGGTAGGGAAGAGATATAACTCAGTGGTAGAATGTCACCTTGACATGGTGGAAGTCATCAGTTCGAGCCTAATTATCCTTAAGCCCAATGTGAGTTTTCCTAGTTGGATTTTCTCCCCCACCGTCTCTCAATAAGAATGGATAAGAGGCTCATTGGATTGACGTGAGGGGGTCAGGTATGGCTATATTTATGGGAGATAACTCCGTACGAATATGAAACACATGGATACAATTTATGACTTGGAATAAAAAACAATTCCAAATCTGCTTTTACTACGAACAAGGAAGCTATAAGTAATCCAACTATGAATCTCATGGAGAGTTCGATCCTGTCTCAGGATGAACACTGGTGGCATGCTTAACACATGAAAGTCAGATCAGAAACATGGCAAATGGTGTTTCCAGTGGCCGATGGATGAGTAACGCGTAAGAACCTACCCTTAGGAGGGGAACAATAGCTGGAAACAGTTGCTAATACCCTATAGGCTGAGGAGAAAAAGGATAAATCTTCCCGAGGAGGGGCTCGTGTCTGATTAGCTAATTGGTGAGGCAATAGCTTATCAAGGCGATGATCAGTAGCTGGTTCAAGAGGATGATCAGCCACACTGGGACTAATACATGGCCCAGACACGTACGAGAGGCAGCAGTGGGAAATTTTCTACAATGGGTGAAAGCCTGACGGAGCAATGCCGCGTGGAGGTAGAAATCCCATGGGTCATGAACTTCTTTTCCTAGAGAAGAAGCAATGACGGTATATGGGGAATAAGCATTAGCTAATTAGAGTTCTCCGAACGAGTAGAAAGAGAAATTGGAGTTTCTATCTAAAACCAACAGAAGCATTGGATGGGGGAAATCCTTTGAGCATTCAAGGAAGACTTAGAGAAAGTTGATCCATGAGGAAATATTGGCAAGGTTATCGATATAAAATGGTGGAATATTTCAACTTAGATTCTTCCCTAAGCTGATTATTACTCTATCCTTCTCATTGTCTTATCGTAAACTCTTGTTCCTCCTTTCATTAAGGCTTTTTTCTTTTAAAGTAAAGATAGAAATAAGTGAATCAAGTTGATCGAGCCCATCTATTGGTAAAGGATTTGATATCCTAGGAAATATCGATGGAAATCTCTTTACAAAACTCTTAAATCAAGGTAAACTAATACTCCGAGAGCACAGACCAAGCATGAAGTTGTCCTTCTTATAGTAGTACGATTTTCTTCTATTTGTCTAGATCTTTCGATGAATCACTATAGCATTTTAGACCTTCCTCCTTTATTGGCTTACCCCGCTATTTTAGGTAAGAAATTATGGGGTAATCAATGGTTACGATTTTATATTACATAGCCCCCTGCGCTTGTTTGATTGAGGGATACAAATGAATAATATCACTAGAGTCCTTCTCACTTGAGGGTGGGGACTGAAATGGTAAGGATGATCAATATTTATTTTGGGGGAATAGAGAATCCAAAGCGTAAAGGTGGCAGTCAACCACTAATAGAGAGTTTGATCCCTTTCTGATTCTCCTTAAACCTAGCTCGTTTTATCAGTTGAGAAAGTATGAGAGGGCATCCTTCAAGCCCTTTGCTTTTTTTGTAACAATTCTTTATCTCTTCTTTAAAGCCTTTTCAATTGGCTCTTTCTTCATTTCTGATTTTTAAAAAGGTTGGCTACTAGCCTTATTTGTCTTTGGCTAAGGAAAAAGAAACCTCACTATTGTCAACACTGGTATAGACTATAGACACATTTTGGTGTCCTTCTCGCCTGGTGGCCACAACCCTTTCCTATCAGCTTAGGTTTTATATAGTATAGCGGATGGATTATTAGTTAATTGCTATCCCTTTTTTAACTGTATTTGAAGTCGTGTCGTTATTATCTATGCGGGCTGGTGTTCTTTTTGATTTTGTGATGAGCTTTAGCCATTCTTTGTTGCTTTAAGCAGTAATATGTTTCATTATAGAAGAAGCAATTACGAAGTAGTAGTTCTTTGTTGAAATTTCTCGTATGATATATCTGGTGTTATGAGGAATGTTGGAACTTCACTTTACCTTTGGAAGGAACTACTATTATATCAAGCTGTAGTTTGTCTAGTTCTTGATCGGTTAAGTAAGTTTTCAATGGTCTGATGTTATAATCCGTCAGCCTCGCTACCTTTAATGTTGTACGATTGAATGTTGATGTAGTGTCATCTTAAGTATTGGGCTTGGTTCGAGTTGGTTTACCAGACCAAAGAGTGGTAAGCAATATTATTACAATACTGAAAAGAACTTTTCGTGGGAGCAACCAAAAAATAAGAGACTCTTTCAACAATAAAGAAAGAAATTATGTAAGTAAAGAGAAAGAGAGCCAGTCCTTTTGGGCAGCCGAGAGTGTTATGTAAAAAGAACCAAGGAGGATCCTATCCTTCTGGAGAAGGAGGAGGAGTAAGAGCTAGCCTTAGTGGTGGAATCGATTAATTACGAGATAAATAATGAGACAAAGGAGAGCACTTAGACAATTCACTTTGATTACAGGGAAGTCTGCTGGTAGGAATTCCTAAAGGTGTATTACAATTTTTGACCGAGGGGTGGATTTAAGTGATTTTAGTGAATAATTGATCTGAAATAAAAGACTGAGGATATAATTGGGAGAAAATACCTTACGGTATTTGCTCTTCTCCTTGTCCTCCTTTTTCATTAGTACTAGGGGAAGAGGGATTCTCGAAGGATTTATTTCTGCGTGTGACGGATGGAGGGCTCCCTCCTTTGACCATTTTGACCCTTCCCAAAGAGATGGGAATCCACTCATTCCCCAGCTGGAGGTTCAACCCATTCCGCATGCCATCCTGGTTCTAAAATTAGAGCGCCCTCTTCTTTCGGATAGGCAAGGGAGAGCAGAGCTTCAGACCTGGATAGCGTTCTTCATTCAATAGAGGAATGAGTCCAGGTACCTCCGAATATATCTTGGCATACTCGATAAGAAGTTCCTGGTCAAAAAAATAATATAGGTTACATTGGTGCAGAACGGGTTTTCCCCAGATGTTTTCGCACTGGAAGTGAGAAATCCGCAGCATCCTTTTCAGTCACCCTACTCGGGCGGGAACTGCTATCGCCAAAAATACCTTAAGTAGGTATTTGGCCCAGATGGAATGGGAGGGCACGCTATAGATTATACCTTATCTAAGGGTGATTCGTACTAGCCGGTTTTTGGTATGAATGGGTTTGGATGCCTGATAGATCCCTATTTTATTAGAATTTGGCGCCCATCTTTATACTGTTGTCAATGAATCTCTTCTATGTTTGATTCTACTCTATGTTAGAATATTTCTATGAATGTTATTCTGATCGAAGTGGTCTTATTCTTTGTCCCGTGCTAGGAACCATTAGTCCTTTTTTCATTCCAAATTCAAGAATACGGCCGATACGATTAATTGGTCTGTGCGCCTCTCTTATTACTTTTTTGTATCCCTCTGTTCTTCAAATACAATTCAATCCTTCTACGGCCAAATCTTAATTTTTGGAAAGCCTTCGATGACTTCCTTAAGAAAAATCAGTTTTTATTAGGTATAGACGGTATCTCTTTATTCTTCGTGATATTGACCATATTTTTTATCCCTATTTGCATTTTAGTGGGTTGGTCTAGAATGAGAAGTTATGGGAAAGAGTAAATTACAACATTTCTAATTCGTGAATTTATAATGATTGTCGTGTTCTGCATGTTGGATCTTTTACTATTCTATGTTCTTCCCAAAAGTGTGGTAATCCCTATTTTATGCGGAGCTGAGTATCTACTCACTGGGATAAAGCCTTTCCTTTGCAGGGGCCTTGTGCAGTAAGCCCCCTATAGGCGGTCGTTCATCGTCCTAAAGTAGTCCCCACGAAGCTTTCGGGAAGAGGTGTAATCTTATGTGTAAGCATAGAATTTTTGGTCGAACCTGGCCAACCGAACTAAGATGAACTGAACCTGACAGACACATCTTTTTATTTTTGGGAGGGTACTCCGAGTAGTGGGTACCTCGTAGGACCTCGACCCGCCTACTTGGGTGTTGTATGGATATGCAGGAAGGGGTGCTCCTAGGTGTATGTAGGAGTTGTATTTGTTTGCAAGAAAGGATTCCTCGTCAAGTAAGTTTGGGGGGGGGGGGGGGGGTGGACACAGTTATGTGAATTTGGGTTATGGATACAAGGGAGAAAGAGAAAGGAAACAATACCCGACCAGGGATGGACGTAAACTCGTAAGCTACCGAAGGTAGGGATAATCGTCCAGGTCTTATTGATAAAGAAAAAAGCCTCCTCGCCACAGCAGATGGGTTGCTTCCTCTGTCTTCTCCAGGGAGCTCTTGGTGAGGATACCTTAGGATAAGTTGCTAAAACAAAGAGGATGGGAGGATAGACCCATTCAAATAATTTTGAAGAAAGACTGTTAGCAGCAGGTAGAGAGGATTTTTTTTCCTATTCAAAACACAAGGAAATGCAGGTAGGGTAGAGCTCGGCAGAGGTATCAAGAATAGGGTAGGATCCTATCCTTAAGATTCAGATAAGAAAAGAGTTACAAACCTTTATTCTCCGTACAAGTGCAGCATACAAGTTCCGGCCAGGATGATTGACAAAGATTCAACCAATTTGAATCGCTCGCATCACAATAGTAGTAGTGTAAAGGCTGTAGGTTGGGGGTGTCCATAACATAAGGCCATTACTTTCATACCTATATCTCTCTAAGAGAGTGATCCACTGTGTGAGCAAGATGACTGTGCCTTACATGTGCTTACAGGCCATACATAATATTCCTTCCCGATGAGCCCTTTTTTTTTAATTTGGAAGACGGGCATTGCATTCTGTTTGAAAGACATAGTTTTAAGTATGCCTCCAGATAGGTCCCCTACTAGTCTGTCTAGCAAGTAAGCGGTTCTTTTAGGTAGAAAGCAGGGTGGACCCTATGGGCGGGCATCTCCTACAATGCAAGAACCATCGTTCGACACCACCTGAGAAGCAAAATATTCGTCAGTCCTGGCTGAAAATACATCATAGATAGTGGTTTAATGAAAAGCTTGAGATTGAGCTGCATGAGGCAGAATTCTCACGTACGGTTCTCTAAGAAGAGAGTGGCTACCTACTAGAGCTTTGACCAAGCACCACCGGTCAATTCCATTTTGGGGCCACCCATGACTCTACCATTATTATAGGGGTATGGGGTTTGAGACAAAGAACGATCAAGGCAGCATATTAGTTGTTCCTTTATACTTTACTTGGATCTGTTGTTATGATATTAGGTATTCTGTTGATTCTTCTCCAAATAGCAAAAACCGATTTACAAATCTCATTAACCACAGAATTTAGTGACCGACGCCAAATCTTTCTATGGATTGCATCTTTTTCCTCTTTCACCGTCAAAGTGCCTATGGTACCAGTTTATATTTGGTTACCCGAAGCTCATATATAGGCTCCTATGGTAGGATCCGTTATCTTGGCAGGAATTGCTTTATAATTGGCAACCTAAGGGTTTTTAAGATTTTCAATACCCATGTTTCCAAAAGCGATACTTTGTTCCACTCCTTTCATTTGAACTTGAAGCGCGATTGCTATAATATATACTTCCTCGACCACTTTAAGGAAGATCAATATTAAGAAGATAATTTCTTACTCCTCAGTATCTCATATGAATCGGGTGACTATTGATATGTTTAGTCTGGCGGCAGCCGTTAGGTCACCTATTTCGAGTTATGGACACATAAGGCCAAAACATGTGTGTCGGGCGCGCGACCCATCAACCTGCTGGCAATAGGGGAGAAATCATAGAACGTTGCAATAAAAGCTTGATTCAAGGTATCAGCAAGACACTGCCATTAGTTCCAAAAACAAGAGCCCCTTAGCGCCCCAGGATGGGAGTGTGGGACGACCCTACGCGCAGGCAACAGTAGCACCGGCTTTACGAAGTCAGAATTAAATCTTTTTGTTAGCTTTCCCAATTCATTCGTGAATAATAATTCAAGGTCATGAAGCGAGTACTTCCATATGCTTTGCCTGCTTCTTATTATGGCGGCTATGTTTTCATGGAGAAAATGAATGAAAAGCGAGATGAGCATGCTATTTTCAAATTGATTGATAGATAGCCTAATCTGTTCTGATAGATCGAAAGAGATAGAGAGGGAATCTCTCAAGAATAAGGGGAAACCTCCTATTTCAATCTATTGATGAGACAACTATTTATTCTTAATCCATCAGAAAGAAATCGATATGTATTTAATGGAATCTATATCATACGTAGAGCACCAAAGCATTTTTTATGCCAGCTTAATTTTCTTATCCATCAATCCAATGCACTGGGCTCATCTCATGGAGGAAAAAGCCCAAATGTAGTTGTCTTGTTCTCCGCCTCGACGCATTCATTTCTCTCTCTGATATTGTCCCACATAGAAAGAAAGAGCACAGAGCCCCAGCCCGACATGTAGGTCCGCTAACGTAAAGCGAGGAGTTAAGCCTGAACTGGTGAACCAAAGTCATTTTTGAAACCATACTTCCTACAGATAACATGGGTCTAGTCCAGCGGGAACGTATAGCGCAAATGAACCTGAGTTGCTATACTGAATCCCTTGATGGCCATCGGGGACTCAGTGGTAAGGCCATGATTTGCATGGGAACAGATCACTCATTCTTCCATTGGGGACAGGTTCACAAACGACAACTCCAAATGTCACACATTTGCAGCCTACCTACCATTTAGGTAGCACCAGCGAGATCCAACTAATGTAACAAAGTATCGCGGCTGCTCCACTCCGATACGCTGTGGTCTCATGAACTGAACTTCATTTCCTTCCCGCATGTGAAGCGAATGGGCGTTGTGTCATGGGTTAGTTTTGGGGTGGGGAGCGAAGATAGACCAAAAGAATGATTCATTGGGATCGACGAGATTTTTCAGCCCAAAAACTCAAAATCAATGGAATGTTTATCTATGCATGAACATCTATTCTATCGGTATATCTAGGGGATCTCTCTATATATGTAGATTTTTTTTTATGTAATGATATGATCGGCTAGCCGTAGCCGCATATCAGCTACGCTCAATGCGGGATTTATGTTGGATTAGATCTTTTGGGAAGCTTTTGAACCTATCAAAAAGGGCTCTAAACCTTCACACAACCAAGCGCGAGATAAGCGGAGCACGAAGCTATCGCTTCCCTGACCAACTAAAATACATGAGTGACGACCTACTTTGATTCAAAAAAAAGGCAAAAGGTTTGGCCTTATGTGGGAAATCCTTGATTGACTTGTTGATCATCTAATCATTACTGGCGAAGAAAGCATACCGATAATCAACTCACTTGAGAGAAAAATTAGAGAAGGAAGACCCCAAGCCAGCCCAAGCAAGAAGAAGGAATAAAGTGAACTAATGCTTAAGACATCCAAGTTCGTACATCTGCCTCTATATTAATAGATTTCAAAATTGAGTGATTTAATTAGCTTACATCAGAGGATGGTCTAAAGCTAGCCCGTGATGTCAGTCCAACCAAGGGCACCCCTTCATAGTCCGCTTAGTCGGTTGAGTAAACAAACCCGGATTCTAAGTCATCCATCTACAATCTATTCTAAATATAATCATAAGTTTCTAGAATAACTAAGACAAACCATTATATGACTATAATCAATCAAATGACTCTTATACCTATAGAGATGCTCGCTATTTCATCGATGCGGAATCTTTAATATTAAGAGATTAATAAAATATAAGTAAATAAGAATACAACACATAAATACCTCAGATAAAGTTGAGGTACATCTCAACTTGCCTTTAAAAAAGATCCACAAGTCAAAATACATTCAAAAGCAGCAACCAAAAGCTTTACTCTCTCAAATCATAACAAAACTGGTTTAATCTTATCAAATATGACATCTACAAGTCAAAAAGAGTCTGTCAATACCTATATATTTTGATTCCAGATCTAATCACTATAAATATTGATTTCAAAAATAAAAGCATAAGCTCCAGATTTTATTTAAGAATCATATTTCTCATACTTTAAGGGTTCTAAATCCCAAAACCCAAAAAAAATCTAAATAAATAGGTAAAAAATTAACAAAATATCAATATTTCACTTTACTGGTAAAATATCAAATTCTCATTATCAAGTGAAATTTAAAATGAAATATTTTCAAGAACTTTTGTTAAATTAGTTTACCCATGATACAAGGATGTTAAATCTAAAAAATTAGTGAAACCCATCCCAAATTGACCGTCAAATCAAGAACTTTTTATTTCATTGGGGTTTATATCTCAATATTATGAATTAAAATTATGAATAATGAGATGGATAATCTTGAAAAATAAATAAAATAGAGATAGAATCACATACTCAATGATAATATGTGAAAAATGCATCGAGAATCGCCTCAAACAGAGCTTTTTAGATTCCAAAAGTCAATTTTTAATAAAATAACAAAATCTGAAATTTATAATATGCTCAGGTGTGATCTCCATCATTAAAGTCCATTTTCAATTGTTGAAGATATATTTTTCCTTCGTTAAAGGTGTGCACCTGCAATCTTTTGCATCAAAAACTTTTATTTTCACTAAAAGGTCATAAATCCCTCGTACGATTATGAAATGCACCGATTCTTTTTCAAATAATTTTTGTAATGAAACGGATCTACTCTTTCAGTCGGAATTAAATTTCATGCATCTTTACCCATTCAAATGTTATTTTTTCTTATTAAAGAATTATTTCATGTGTCAAAATAAAACTTTGATCTTGACTTATCAAAATTACACAAAACTTTTTAGATAAATCCTATAATTTATGCATGATATTTTATAAGTTTCAGAATAATTTTTGATATTTAAAACTAATAATGTACTTTTTGTTGACCGATTTTGCTTAAACAAGGACACAACACCCAAAATATTCAAAAATTCATTACGAATTCATCTCGAGTCTCCCAAACACATATAAATATATGCTAATAGATTGAAAATGAAATTTCGTACTCAACTGTTCAATCAAAATTCCAATAGAGATGTTGTTACCAACAAATTATCCCATCAACTCTAGGTAACTTAAAAACCAACTTCTCATCTAAATACTCAAAATAAAACTAAAAACTTTGAAACCCAAACCAACCACTTTACTAACCTAAAATATATATTTTAGATCTAATAGAACTGACAAAAATCTCATCAATCACTCAAATCACTGAATATTTACCAAAGTCAACTATACCACTTTAACGGCTACTCCAAATCACAAACTCACATAAATCACTCCCAAATACTTCAGGGACCATGCCAACCATCCTCACAACTTATAAATCACATAAATCAATTACGAAAATGAGCAAAATGCTCAATATATAACAAAATCTAAAAATCACCATGAGGGTTGTTACACTTGCAAATTGCTCAACCCGCACTAAGAAAGATGTTTGTGATGCTAAAGCCATGGCTGAGATAGAGTTTAGTGTTTCTAAGGCCATTGAATTAGAAATAATTATAGAATCTATGATATATACAAAATAATAAATATAATAAAATTTAAGAACTGAAGGTGCATCAGAAACTAAAAGACATTTAGAAGAAGAAATACAACAAATAAGAAGTGAAGGTGTATAACTAAAAGACGTCTAGAAGTATGAAATACAATAGTTAAGAGGACAAGGTGCAGATAGCATCGGACGAGGTAGGGGAGGTGGGCATTAGGATAAGCGTGGGAATTAGGGTAAGGGTGGGGGCATCTGGGTAAGGATCAATGAGTTTGAAGGGAGATGAGGTGGACATCATCCATTTAGTTATTATTGTTTCCCTATTTTTGAAGATGTTTTAATAGTTAATGTACTATGTTTTGTGATGCAAGATATGAATAAAGAGAAATAAGAAAGAAGAAAAGAGAAAGATTATAGACAGTAAAACAAACTTGACACGATGTTAATTTCTTTCTCATATTCAGTAGTCTTTGACATTTGTTTTATGAGTGATTTTGATGTTATTTTTACTCTACCTAATAAGTGGAACTTTGGTTTATGGTTGTAAAATTTTTAGGGTGATGCTCTAAGTAACTTTTAATTCTTTTGAACTACATTCAATACTATTTCTTTCTAAGATAAAGCCTTGAAAAATTCACATAAAGGCTTAGATAACAAAATAGGTGATAAGAATAAATCAAATTGCATGATTTAATATGAGCTTTTGCATGGTTAATTTCCATGATAACTATTTTTTTCTTTTTGTAAGGATGAGAAATGGGGTTGAAGAGGGTCCTTACTTCATGACTAGTATATTCATAAATTAATCATATTGAATGTCAGCTTAAAGTTGGTACTTATTAAAATATGTTCTATCCTATTGTAAAACGTTGATGTAATGACTGGTATAGTGAGCTGTGTATATCCTACCCTCTCCAGGCCCTACTAATAGAACTACATGTATTATCTTATTACTTTTATTGTTGTTTAATACCTAGTCCAATAGTGTAAAAGGCAATTTGATAGTTTTTTTCAAAATGGGATTATTATTGTTGCTATTCTCTTTGAATAATCTCTTTGTATTTTTGTAACCTATCATCTAGATTGCCGCTAATGTTAGTGTTTGATATTTCAAAAAGAATATTATTATCAGACGAGGAAGTTATGGTCATTTTACTGAAAATAGTTGGAACTGCCCAGGTGCGACGGCTGGGTTGACGAATCCCATCGCCACCAAGGCAATGACTCACTTTCTTAGCCTAAGTGCGATGGCTAGGACGACAGACCATCAAGGCCGCGACAGACCATCGCTGGGACCATCACCGCAGGGGTAGTGTGTCCTCATCCTGGACAAGTGTGACGGACGATCCGACGGACCGTCGAGTTTACGATGGACCATCGATGAGACCGTCTTATAAAGGCAGTGTGTTCTTTTTCTAACTGATGTGCAACAGACGATTCGACGGACCGTCAGACTAAGCGATGTACCGTTGCTTCGACCGTTGTAACCCCCGTTTAGCATTTTTAACTAATTTTAAAAGGGCTTTTTGATCTTTTCCACTATTTTCAGCCCCTATTTATACCCGATCAAGGCTCACAACTTCATTTATCCTCTTCAATATCAAAAACTAGGGTTTCTACAAAATCAAAACCCTTCTTTCTTCTTCAAGAAAAATCAAGAGAAATCAAGAATCTCTTCAAGAGCCTT
Organism: Capsicum baccatum var. pendulum; assembly: GCA_030864225.1. NCBI lineage: Eukaryota > Viridiplantae > Streptophyta > Magnoliopsida > Solanales > Solanaceae > Capsicum > Capsicum baccatum. Next base: position 178,608,144 of record CM061556.1, on the reverse strand, counting down.
TAAGAAAGAGTTTCCTAAGGTATGCAGATGTTGATTCTTGGGTCCCTTTCATCCAAGAAGCTCAAGAATCCTTTTCTAAATTTCAAAGATCTTATGTTTATGAGTTTTCATGATTCTTGTTAGTTGAAATTGATGTCCATGCTATTATTGAGTTTTGATTCATGTTTGTTTACAAGGTTTTCAAGCTTTGACCCTATATTTGATATTCATATGATGTTCATGATAAATCCTCTCTAAGTTGCTTTCTAAGTGATGTGTTCATGTCAGTTAAGTGTAGAAATTATTGAATAGGCAAAGCATGCTCCCCATATGTTTGATAAAATGCTTATGTGAAAGAATTAAAGCCATTATAGCATGTTGACTAGAAATCCCCAATTGTGTGAAAGCCTATGTATGCCAAGTGTTTGTTGAGAAGCCTTAATAAATGAATTGTGACATGATAGCATGAAATTCCCCAATTATGTGCTCTTCGATACATGTTAAGACTTTAATACATGCTAATTGTATGATGCAAGACCTTGTTGAATGGAGTATGAGACAATAGTATGTCTCCCTATATTATCACATGTTTATGATTCCTAAGTGTTTAAGGAAATGCTTTAAAGATTGTGATGGTGAATGAATGTCCATGGTCATAAATGGTTATGTTTTACTTTTATGTTATTGAGTCCTGGAGGTATTTATACCCGATAATTTAGGTACTGTCTAGAGCCCGTTTTAGTTTTCACGATAATCTTAATCAAGCCACGATTCTTAGAACTCAATGAGTTACATAACTCAGAACTCTCAAATAGTTGCAGAACCTGAGAAATCCTAGAAATGTCAGTAATCTCAGTGTTGCTAGTATTCTACCCTCAGTTTAGTACTCAACTCAGATCTAGTAGTAATCTAGTGTTCAGTTCAGTCCTCAGTACTATTCGAGTAATTTATCCCGAGCTCAATATTATTTAGTCAGATGACAAGATTCAGTAGTATTTCGTCAGATACGGAACTAAGTAAATTCAGTATAACTCAGTCAGATCAGTCGAGAAATATGATCAGTATCAGATTTGGCTCAGTTTAAGTTCAGTTGAGAATTAGTTCAGGGTCTTTCAGTTGGCAGTAGGAGCTAGCACCGAGCAAGTGCAGGGATGGAGGCTCCCCATTAGAGAGGTAGAGTCATAGGAGCAATCCCTAAACTCCAGAACAGCATAGCCAGCGCAGGATGCAGGAGTCACCCGTTAGAAAAGGCTTGTCACCCATTGAAAAAAGGCTTGACTATTATACTGCCTTAGGTTTGACTTCCTGTGAGGGTCACCCGTTAGAGAGGATTGACCAGAGAGGTCTTTACCCGTCGCACGATATATATACCCTTCCAGATGGGGTTATAGGTTGTACCCCACCAGTTCAGATTCGGGGCAATTCGGTTAAGTGAGTACTCCCATAGTTGCAGTTTTAGTATCAGTCCTTAGAGTAGAACTCAGAAATTAGGACTGTCAGATACAATTACCTGTCTTAGTAAGGAACTCATATCATTCCATAGAGTCATGGATCACCCACTAGATAGGCTTGATCTCAGTCTCAGATTCAGTTGAGTAATCTCATTATCAGATCCAGAGATCACCCATTAGATTAGCTTAATCTCAGTTGAGTAATCTCATTATCAGATCCAAAGGTCACCCGTTAGATAGGCTTGATCTCAGTCTCAGATTCAGTTGAATAATCTCATTATCAAATCCAAAGATCACTCGTTAGATAGGCTTGATCTCAGTCTCAGATTCAATTAAGTAATCTCATTAGCAGATCCAAAGATCACCCGTTAGATAGGCTTGATCTCAATCTCAGATTCAGTTGAGTAATCTCATTATCAGATCCAGAGATCACCTGTTAGATAGGCCTGATCTCATTCTTAGACTCAGTTGAGTAATCTCATTATCAGATTTAGAGATCTTTCACTAGATAGGTTGGATCTCAGACACAATCATTTCTTATCATTGATAGTAGATTCAGGGATCATCCGTTAGAGAGGTTTGGTCTCCGATTCAATCAGTTGAGAGTAGAAAACTCAGAATGCAGTCATTGATATGAATAGATACAGTTAATCAGCTCCAGTAACATCAGTTTACAAGATCACTCGCTAGAGAGGACTGATCTCAACTCTAGTACTCAGTTATCAATATCAGGAGATTCAATTATTCAGTATCTCAATATTAGTAGTGAGTTTAGATGACAGTAAAGAAGTACCAGAGTTGCAGTATTTTGAGTCACGATGATTTCAGTTATGATTTATGCATTCATGCATGTGTTCTCATTCAGTATTCTCATGATTATTCAGTTAAGTAATTGTTCATGCATAAGCCCTTGTATTTAGCCTTACCTTATCTTCATACTCGGTATATTCCCGTACTGACGTATTTGAGATATGGTGTTTTATTTTACACCATAGTTTTAGAGGCACGAGATCCAGAGTACCCCTAGCAGCTCAGTCCCTGTCAGCAGCAGTAGATGTAGCAGTGAGTCCTCTTTATTTGAGGATGATCCTTATTTTTTTACTATCGTATCAGACTTAGTTTATTTTCAGTAGACGGAGTTAATTGGGAACATGTCCCATCAACTCCATAGCTCAGACAGTTTAGAGGCTTTTCGGATAGATGTATCAGTATTCAGTTTTCATTTTTGAGTATTTTTAGATGTTTGAACCTTATGGCCAGTTTCTGTACTTATTTTAGATATTTTCCAGTTCTCAGGTACAGATATAAGTAGAGGGTTAGCTTGTGGTCCTTCGGGATCATGAGCATCATGTGATATTCTGGTTCTAGAAAATCGGGTCGTTACACCCACACTACTCACTCGGTAGAAGAACCATCTATCCCAAAACACCTTTCCAAAGTCAACACTTAAAGAGATAATAAAACTAATCCATAAGTATAAATATCCAATCCCAAATCAAAACATAAGTACAACAAAATGTGGAACATTGTACTTAACCAAACCACCCCTAGGAACTGAAAGTCTTTCGTACCAAAACTACTAAATATTTTAAAGAAGGGGATGCAACCCCAAAACTGAAATGTAAACATAACTCAAGAAATAAAGAATAATGTCAAAGAGGAGAGATTTCACGGTAGCTCAGAACATGTTGCTCACAAAATCTAGAATATACCATTGGAATATGCACACTGCACTCACAAAAGTAAGATTAGGTGTAATATAGACACACAACAAAACAATAGAGTACTGATGGGGTCATTTGGCAAACCCAAGATTATAATAAGAACATTAAACTAAAACATAGCATAACAAGTTAATCAATGCTCAAACAACATTCACTTAATACAACAAACAATAAATTTCATATTTTAGGAATAAAATCAACAAGCCAACAATTTATCACCAAGTAAAGTTCAGTCAAGACAAGTCAAGAAATTAAATAAGTATCAACCATAGAAATACTTCTGGGTTCACTAATGGAGTAGTCAAACTCACCTGACGTTAGTACATATATGTTATGGGTAATACATCCACTCTCTAGCCATAACTACAGGAGACAATTTCCATTCATGTACTAAAACCTAAATATAAGTTCCTGTCAATCTTGTTTCACAAATAACCCATGGGAACATTCCAAATACAAAAACATCCCACATTTAGCAATGAGGTAGGTCAAAATCATATAACAACAAAAAAATCCTTTTCATTAACTACACAAAACAATATGCACTAACATGCCACACTACAAACTAATTAACATAGACATATAGCACAAATTGGATTAAAATACAATACAAAACCATCACCTACCTCGAACCAAGCTTACACAACTCCTCTAAGCTAAAGCTTTGCCCTTTCGTGTAATTTTTACTTGTTGTTGGTCTAGAACATGAATATAAATACATAATTATTGAATGACCTACCATATTGGTAATCATAACTCATACCCAACCTCTAAGGTCAAGATCATAATCATTCATTCCCAGTTCTAGGTCTTTTCTATTGTAATTCATCTAAAACTATCATTTTCATGGATTAATGAGTGAATAAACAAAATGCAATGAGAAAATAACTGTTAATAATAAAAACCTATTAAATTATTGTTTAATTTCCTATCTTGGACCAGATAATAACTAAAATCCACCCTAAAACCTCCCCGAACTCCATAAGTTAATAATTCTAAGACTTAATTATTAGTTCCAAATTAATAAGGATAAAATTCTTACATTTAGAAAGCCAAACAAAGAAAATATGGTGAGAATTTCCCAAAATCACTCCTCTTTTGCCCCAAAATGAGTTTATAAAAAAACAATTTTAGAGAAAAACTTTAATTAAATTGATTGTCGCTATATCATAAATTTCTCCATTATGACGTCGGGTGTTATAGTGGCGTGCCAGACTTTAAAATGGCATCCACGGAACAGAAAGTCCAATTTCTCCCAAACATACCACTTTTTGCAATATACCTTAAACTAAGACATTACAAATGATATCATTTATGCTAAGATCAATTTCGAGAGTTCTACTCACCCAAAATCAATTTCATAAATTCCAAAGGATTCCTTATTATCTTATCTAACTAGAAATAAAATTTAATGCCACCCAAATTTACCAAACCATTTATGGAATTCCCCAAACCATAACTTGCTCTATTTTTGCTTGAATCTAGTCTAGCCTGAAATTGAAAACTTCAAAAATGTGAAGAAATTTAACATGGTACTTTCAATAGGAGGTCCATACATAACAACCAAATTGGTTGTTATGACAGATATCAATTTACCCAAATTCATCCCTAAATGATCAAATGTCGAAAAATAGGCAAGAAGAGGAAAGAGAAGAATACTTGTATCCTCAAACAGTAGAGGGTACTAATTCTGCATGTCCTTCTTGATTTTCTAAGTGGCTTCCTCAACCAAATGATGCATCTGTTGAACCTTAACCAAACAAATTTCCTTCTTCCTCAATATTAATACATCCCAATACATAATTGATACTAGTACTTCCTCGTAAGATAAGTCTTTATCTAAAAAATAGAGTCACTTAATGATGTAGTCCCTATCCCCTTAGTACCTCTTGAGCATAAGAACAAGGACGACCAAATAGACTCCCGACAATCTCAGTGGTAGATCTAACTGGTATGCAATTGGATCTACCTCCTCAAAAACCTCAAAAGGACCAATATATTGGGTTAAGCCTACCCCTCTTGTCGAACCTCATGACTTCCTTAATAGGCACACCTTGAGTAATACTTGCTCACCAAACTTGAAATTCATGTCTCTTACCTTATGGTCCATATACTCTTTCTTCCTACTTGGAGCAACCAACAACATGATTTGAGTAAGCCTTACTTTCTCTTGAGCCTCTGCTACCAAGTCAATGCCTAAAGGTATGACATTTCTAGCCTTAAACCATCCAATAGGTGACCAGTATTTTTTCATAAAGGACCTCGAATGGTTCCATATCAATGCTAGAGAGATAATTGTTATTGTATGAAAACACACACAATAGAAGAAACTAATCCCAATGACCACAAAAATGACTCATACAGGCCATCAACATGTCCTCTAGCACCTGAATTATCCTCTCCGACTGCCCATCAGTTTGAGGATAAAAAGTTATGCTAAAAGTGAGTTTGGTACCCAACTCCCCATGCAATCTTTCTCAAAATTTAGAAGTGTACTTTGCATCTTTATCATAAAAAACAGTAAGTGGCATCCCATGAAGTCTCGCAATCTTTTTGATGTAGATTTTAGCTAACTACTGAGAGTTTTATTCTATTCGATCTGGCAAAAAGTGAGCTCATTTCATCATCCTATCCAATATTACCCAAATAGAGATGTACTTACCTGAAGTCTTAGAAAGATCCACTACCAAATCCATAGAAATGTGCTCCTATTTCTATATACGTATAGGCATTCTCTGAAGTAAACCCATAGGCATTTGGAGTTCATACTTCACCTGCTGACAGTTTTAACACTTGGACACATATTCCACTATATCCCTCTTTATTTTAGGTCACCAATAAGGTTAGCTTAAATCATGGTACATCTTAGTCGTACCCAGATGAACAGAATAATGCAAACCACGGACCTCTTAAAGTATATCACTAATCAAATCACTAGTGCAAGGAACAGATAGCCTCTACTTAAGCCATAATACCTCACTTACATCAAGGGTGGCATCCTCCACCTCCCTACATACCACTTTATTTTTTAGTACATTGAGTTTCTTATTCTCAAACTGCTTGGCCTTATTCTACTCTACAAATATCAATTTTACCTCAACACTAGCCAAAACTCCACCCATGTCTGAGACCCCAAACTGCATGCTCAGAGATGCTAGAGTTAAAAATTCTTTAGATATAGGTCACCTGGACACCCTCCTCATACTTATAGCTTTTTAGCTCAATGCATTTACCACCACATTGATCTTACTCAAATGGTACTAAATATTCATATCATAATCCTTCAACAAATCTCTCTACCTCATCTACCTTAGATTTAAATCCCTTTGTGTAAACATGTGTTGCAGGCTATGATGGTCTGTGAAAACCTCATACTTGACACCATAAAGATAGAGTTCCAATCCATTAATGCAAACACCACGGTTACCAACTCTAAGTCATGTGCTGGGCAGTTTCAATCATGAGGCTTCAAATACCTTAAAATATCAGCAATGACGTTTCTGTCATGCATCGGTGCATCGCCCAAGACCAAAAGTGAAGGATCACAAAATAATATAAAATCCTTACCTTCAACTAATAGTGAAAGGATAGGCGTTGTAATCAAGAGTGTCTTGAGCTTTTAGAAGCTCTCCTCACATTGATAAGACCGAACAAATGGCAATTCATCTGAGTCAACCTTACCAAGTGTGTTGTAATAAATGCAAAATTTTTAACTAAACTACTGTAATAACCAGCAAGACCCACAAATTTCCTTACCTCGGTCACTAAACTAGGTCTAGTCTAATTTTTAGCTGCTTCAACCTTCTGGGTTCCATCACCACCCCTGATAGGAAACCACATGCCCCAAGAAAGCCACCTGAAGACAACAAAAACTCATATTTTGAAAACTTAGCAAATAAACGCTTCTCCCTTAGAATCTCTAAAATTATGCAAAAGTGACCTACATGTTCCTCCTAACTTTTAAAGTCGAGTGGAATATCATTGATAAATATGATTACAAAAGAATACAAGAATAATTTAAAGCTATCATTCATCATGATCATAAAAGTTACAGGTGCATTAGTTAACTCAAAAGACATCACCAGAAATTCATAATGTCCATATTGAGTTCTAAAAGTTGTCTTTGGTATGTCCTCATGTCCTATTTTCAACTGATGATAACCTAACCACAAATCAATCATCAAAATTACTAGTGCATCTTATAATTGGTCAAACAAATCATCTATTCAAGGAAATGGATATTTATTTCTGATAGTAACCTTATTCAGATGTCAATAATCAATGCACATCCTCAAACTACCATCCTTTGTTTAACAAAAAGGATCGGAGCACCCCCAAGGTGAAATACTTGGATGAATAAAACCCTTTTTGAGTAGTTCATGCAATTGAGTTCTAAGATCCCTCAACTCTGCTAGAGTCATTTGATAAAAAGAAATTGATATAGGGTGAGTGTCTGGCTCTAAGTTAATACAAAAATCCAAATCTCTACTTAGAGTAATCCCCAGTAGGTATGAAGGAAACACATCCTTAAATTCAGAAACTATCAAAACTAACTCTATAGAAGGGACCCCAGACTCACATATCAGAGAAGAGGTAAAAATGCCAAACATTCCATCCCTACTAACCTTATATCCTGGAGAAGTGATATAATTCTCACTAGTTTTTCCTTATACACTTTCTCCTACTCTAGTTTATCCATTCCTGGAATAGTTAGAGACAATCTTAGCATTATAGTTTAAAATTGTCTGATATATATATAACCACGTCACATCCAAAATTACATTAAAGTCCAACTTATCTAGAATAATTAGGACTACCCAAGTTTGAAAACTGACAAATAAAACAGGGCAAGAACGGTAAACATGGGTTACCACCATAGACTTACCAACATGAGTAGACATATAAATAGAATATTTATGTACATTACAAACCAGATTCAGACCCACCACAAACTGAATAGATATGTAAGAATAAGTCGACCTCAGATCAAATAAAATAGAACCCCTTTGGAACAAATAGAAATAGTACATATGATAACCGCATCAAAAGCCTCGATATCAGTTATTTCTAAAAATATATAATAGTGACCCTGATCATTAATATGAACTAGCCCCTTCCCTAACTTTGTTTCTTTCCTTGAGTAGCCATTTTCTCAACCACCGCGACTATCTATCTAATTTTCTGATCCACTCTGTGGATGACCCCTGGAATTGTATCCTCCATCTTTACCCATTGGAACTATAGCTTGGGTTTACTATTGTGCCTGAGCATTCACTTGTGTGGTAGGACATTCCCTCTTAAAGTCACCGACATTACCATAATGGTAGTATTTTCACTCGAGAGAAGGATGACTAGTAGAAGAGTAAGAAGCCCCTTAGCATCCTAATATTCTGGTATTGAGAAGAAACCTTAGATGGAACTACAGTAGAAGCTGGAAAGGCCGACTGATTAGGATGGCCAATTAGGCCTACTGACCATGGCCCTTAGAGTAAGACCCATTGAAATTCTGAAAATTAGGGGACTTCTTGGCTAACATCATAGTTTGACTCATTTGTGTTACCATCTCTAATATTTTCACATTGTAAAAAACTTTATTGAACCCTTTTCCTAAAGAACTCATCTGCATAGGTAAAGCCTAAAGATTATAATTCAAACCCTTGACGAATAGGAGAATGTTCTCCACTTCAGTAGTCAACAACTGAGTGGTATAGCAAGACAAGGCATGCAACTTAGCCTTATAGGCTATAACTGATATGTCACCCTACTCCAAAGCTAAGAACTCATCCTTTTTGCGATCCCAAAGAGTGTAGGCACATAATTCTCTAAGACCAGAGCATGAAACTACTCTAAGTCAATAGAGGAAAAACTGATGACTGACATTCTATGAATTCCCTCCATAATTTCTTAGCATCCTTTTCCAACAGAAAAGTCACAAACTCAACTCCATGTTGCTTTAAATACACATCTTATGTAATCTCTTATAACAGTTAACAATGAACTCCAAAGCATCCTAGGGCTCAGTACCCTAAAATATAGGTAGTTTTATTTCAAAAAACTTTGTCAATAACTTATGTTCCATGCCAGTCATCACTGACCCTAAAATGGGACAAGGAAAAGCATCAGTTCCTAAGGCATCATCTATTTTAAGAGCAATAACAATGATAGAATGAATAATCAGAGCCTGGAAAGATAGTACCATGGGTATAGATCCAGTCCCCGCCAATCCTCTAAGAAAATCTAACACCTATTGAACAAACTCAGCATGCATAGGGGGTAGTGTTGCAACCCTAGTCAATGTCACTACCTCAGGCTTCACTCTCTACTACTCTACTGCTTTTCTTTCCTCAACATAATCATGGGGTGGGGGAGGTGATACTGACCTTTAAAGGGTATAGCGAGATGTTGCTTGGGCTCCAGCCCTAGTTTTGTGGCTCATCACCTTCTATCCATACCTCTTCTTCTTACTCATCCTCTTTCTCTTACGTCTAGCTCCATAGCTGGAATGGCTGGTGCAAGGTTTGTTGGTTGGGTTTCATTGGACCTAGTCACCATCTGCATACAAAAGAATAAAGAACATTAGATATCAATTTGGATCACCAGATACCAATTGGAATTAAGTAATAGAATGAAAGAAACAAGAATAATAGATTTTCTAAGATCTAGAGCCTCCAAAGAAAAGTACAAACATCTTCATACCATTACACTAGACTCAACTAGACCCATTTATGTATGATGAGATTGAAAAACCTACGCTCTATACTAACTTTTTCATGACCCTAAACTATCGTGAGTGTCACCCACACTACTCACCTGGTGAAAGAACCATCTACCACAAAATACTATCTTAACTACAACACTTAAAGAGATAATAAAGCTAATCCATCAATAAAGATATTCAATTCTAAATCAAAATATAAGTACAACTAAAATGCAAAATGTTGTACTTAACCAAACCATCCCTAGGACCTAAAATTCATCTATGCTAAAACTACTAAAGATTATCATAAAGGGGATGCAGCCCCAAAAGCTAAAATGAAAAACATAAGTCCAGAATAAAGACTCTATCATCCAAGAAGGATTCATGGTCGAATGAAACATGTCTCTCACCCTTGAATTCAAAGTCAATCGTTGGAATCATAAGTGAGGTCTAAAAGGATCTACTGGAATATATGTTGCACTTATAAAAGTAAGAGCACGTGTAATATCAATATACAAGAAAATAATAGTGTACTGTAGGGTCATTTTACCAGCCCAAAAATAGAATTTGAACATATATCCAAGGTATAGTACAACAAGTAGATCCATGTTAAACCAACATACAATTTCTAACACAAGTATCACATAGACAACATAGGATTTCAATCAATAAGTCAACATATTATCACAAAGTCGTGTTCAATAAAATCAAGTCAAAACTAGTCAAGAAGTTAAACAATTATCATCCATATAAATATATTATCTCGTTCACTCATAGAACCATCAAACTTACATAACCCTCATACATACACGCTATGAGTTAAACATCTACCCTCTAACCATAACCTATAGGGGATAATTTTCATCCATGTACTAAATTCTAGACATAAATGTCTACTAACTGTGTTTCACCAATAAGTGTCTTCCAACCTTGTTTCATCAATAACCTATAGACACATTTCAAATACCGAAATTTCCACATTTAGCAATGAGGTAGGTCATAATAAAACAACAATGTAAAATCATTTGCATTGACCACACCAAACAACATGCACTAGCAAGCCATAGTAGAAAGTAGTTAACATACACATATAGCACAAATGGGTTTAAACTACAATGCCATCACCTACATCGAATAAAGCTTGCACAACTCTTAAGCTAAAGCTTTGCCCTTCAATGCAATTTTCTAGCTTTTGATCTAGAACATATATATAAACATATAATTAATTAAATGACCTACCATGTTGGGATATATAATACAAACCGAACCACTATGATCAAGTTCATGATTATTCACATTCCATTCTAGGTCCATTCTATCCTAAATCCACTAAAACTACTAATTCCATGAATAAATTAGTGAATTAATGAAATGCAAGGGTAAATTAGTCATTAATAATCAAAATCCATCAACTTATTACATAATTTCCTTCCTTGCAACAAAAAACAAACAAAATTATCTCTACCTATCCCCTCCCCCAAAACTTCATAAATTAGTAATTCTAAGGTTTAATTATTAGTTACAAGTTAATAGGGATGAATTTCTTACCTTTACAAAGCCAATGGATGAAAATCCAATGGGAACCGCTCAAATAAACCCTCATTTTCCCTAAAATAAGTTTTATAAAAATAACCTACTTTGAGAGAAATTTATTAAATGTGTGACTTCATCAGTATAACAGTGTTTCTATACCAGCACCTGCAGCTATAGCAGGCATGAACCAAGTCTGGATGTCGCTATAGTGGGAATCTCTCCACTATTGTGACATCCTGCTATAGTGGTATGCATGGAAATATAGCAATATCGATAGGACAAAATGCCTAGTTTCGCCTAAAAATCTCAATTTTTGCAATACACCTTAAATCCTGGACATTCCAGACAATTCCCTTTATGCTATGATCAATTTAGGAAGTTCTACTTGGCCAAATTTGATTACATAAATTCATATGAATTCCTTATTATCTTAGCTATACATAAATAAATTCCAACACTACCCAGCTTGCTCAAATTTTTTTTTGATTTACCTAGACCATACCTTGCTTTGATTTTGCTCGAAACTAGCCTAGTCTAAGATTTATAACTTCAGCTTTGAGTAAAATGTTAACATGCGATTTTCAACATGAGTTTTTTACATAATAAAGAAATAGTTTTTACACCATTGCAGTGGTACTTTAACTACTGTAGTGGTTCTTTTAGCAGTGTAATAGTTCTAAGGCAATAACTCGGGGCCTCATCCTTGTTTAGGCTATTTTTCTTACACTCTTAAAATACAACATCATAAACTAACTCCTACTTGGTAAATTATTAACTAACTCTTACTTGGTAAACTCTATAACATGAGTTTTATTAATCCATTTTATGAATCAAGATTTGTTACGGCATCTTAAACTCTCCCTCTACCACAAATTCAAATCAAATAAATCCACCAATTATCAAATTACTATCAGATTTTCTTAGACCATCACAACATCCAAATATACCCAAGCCTAAACCAACCTAGAGATGTTCAAAAATTATCTAAGGAAAAAAACTAGTGAAGGTTCTACTCTTTATTTCAGCTTAATGACAAATTGGGTCATTACAGGTGTTGGGTTTTTATCTTGTGAATCTTAGTAAGTTTTTGGATCCTAATTTAATACTAGAAGAGCTTTTTGAATCTTGAAAAATACATCCACACAAGGTGAAATATCCTTAATAACAATGTCGAACATTTATGTGCCATGGTCTCATAGAACTTTCGAAGCTTAAAATGGTGAAAATATGTATTCACATAAGCCACTTTGTCGAATATGATATATGTTTTCGGTATGTTGCAGGTGAATTAGGTTGGAAGTGTTGTTGACATGAAAAGAATGAAAAATCTCTAAAAAAGTGTAAGTGTTAACTGTGAAACGAATCATTTAGTCACCTAATGACTCATTTCTAGAGTTATGATATTAATAGTGACCCATGATGAATTCCAAGAATAAAGTGAAGACTTGCCATGACTCGTTAATGTAACTACGCATAGTGGTGTAAAGTTGTTCGGAGTACAACAGCTAAAAGTCCTAAAGGTCAACAAAGTAAAGCTCCAGTGGTAATGAGTGAAGACCACAAGTCTTCAGGACTGATAATGACTCGTGTAGAGAAGTCGTGATCAAAAAAGAAGACATGAACAGAAAAGCTAAAAGTTCACTGGAGTGTTAATGGGTCCACCCTATGAATCATTATGTATGGTAGCGAGTCATGATCACTGATGACAGAAGAGGGCAACAAAGTTACGTATCGAGTCACAATCAGTCTTAATGACTCATTACTAGGGGTGTGACTACTACTGGCTTAATTTTCCTATTGTGTTTTAATTAGGTTTCCCTTATTATTTTAAGAAATTATAAATACCCTTGGTTTATACTTGTATTAGGTTACGTACTTTGAGATATTTTATACACTGCATACTCTTGATCATGGTTTTTTGTGCAATAGATTTGATGTTTTCTTCATCTACTTCCATGCATAGTTACATAAACATGAACGGCTAATTTTATTAACAAGGGCTTTGGGAACCCTAGTGGATTAAAAAAGTATGGGAAGTGTGAGATTTGTCAAGGAAAATGTTCTCATATGTATTATAATTTTATTTAAGTTAATTTCTCTATTAGAAGTGGCCAACTCTAAGAATCAGCCTATATTTTAGATTATCTTCATAAGAGAGGTCGAGATTAGGAAAAGGGAATTATTATAGTAATTCGAGGCTATCAACCCTTGTCCAATATCTTGAGACCCATAAGGTGATAGATAAGCCAAGACTCGAGACAAGGAATAGTAGAGAGACACTCTGAGACTCATAAGGTAAAGGATGAGATTTACCTATAAGTCCACAAGACAGTTGGTAATACCGAGCATATCAAATTCTGCGTGTTTGATGGTAAGATAATTGGGTTTATCATGAATAACTTGTGAAGTTACAAAGCCAAAGGAACATAGTCCTAGTATTCATTTTAAATTGTCTACAACTAAAAACACTCCTAATTGGTTACTTTTGTTGATTACTACAAACCCCTTATTTACTTTTTTTCACTTCTGGATACTTCAGCAAGTTTGAGATATGGGTTTGACCTATTCCTTATGGTATAGACCCAACCTAAGGTGGGTTATTGTATTTTATATCGACCATGGTATAGTTCTTTGGAGGTGTAGCTTTTGATGACAGTAAATTTTAGCACCGCTGTCGGGAAATATGGTTATAGAGTTATTGATTAAAATTGTTAAAATTTTTGGTTTTATTTATTTTATTCTTTGTTGGATGTACGTCGGTGTATGCCTAAAACTAGGAGTCAAGGTAATCCCTAATCCCACTAAATCCTCATTCATAGAGAATCTTACAGCCATATCATATAATGACAGAATATGTATGTGAGGACCAGCTTGAAGGGGTTTGGGATAATCCTGATGGTGTTCCTCCCCTTTCTCCCAGAAGAGTCCAGGATATTGCTGATAAAACCACTGAAAAATTATTAGCAAAGGCAAATACGGACAATATGAGGAGGGAAGCAGATACCCATCATTTATCTTGGGAGACAGAGACCTATAATAGGTTATCGAGTAGTACTTAATGAGAATCGAGACCAAAATGATTAGTACTTAATTAATACTGGCATATCAGTACTTTCAACCATATGATGATCCAGATGAGGATATAGGGTATGTTAAGCCTACCGATATAAGATCTATCATTCCTCCTATGTTTTCACTAGGTGTGAATTTTGATATTATCAGTGCCATAATTTAGCTATTGAATTTAAAGGGTGTATTTGCGGGTGCTTACACTTATGATGCAATACACGTCAAAAATATTATTGGGATCTGTACTTCATATACTATACTTGGGGTAGATCAGGAAGCACTGGATACAAGTTGTTCCCTTTTTTGTTAGCTGGTGAAGCTACATTATGGTTAGGGAAACTTTCTCGAGGGTTGATTAGTATTTAGAATGAGTTACAGAGGAAGTTACTAAACCATTTCTTTCCTTCAGCCAGAATGTTGCAGTTGAATGATAAAATATATAACTTTAGATATTTACATTTAGAATCGATGTATGAGGCATGGTTCCAGTTTAAGAAAAATTGTAAGAAATATTCTATCGAGCACTGAATTCTAGTTTGAGAGGTATGGTAGGCACTATTATCGGTAGAGCATTCATGCATCTACGCTATGAGATGGCATCGAAGGTATTAGATTAAATCTCGCTCACTAACCAGGGATGGAATACTCGAGAGGTTGAGAAAGGAACTAGCACTATGCTATTAAATCTTCCAATACGAATAGAGTTATTGATAACACAGTAGCACAAGAGGTTGCTCAGCTATGGATTGAGGTTAGGTTGTTGACTAAGCAATTCATAACAATGAATACTGAGAAGGTCAATGCAGTGGGTTCATAGGGTAAGGCCTCTAAATCTTATGCGTCTAATTTAGAAGAAGAGGCAAAGTAACTAGATCATGATTTATTAGGTTTCCCAGCCAAGGGTAAAGAAAACTAAGGTCGTACTTATTATAGGGATAGGTACAAAGATCAGAGTAGAGAATGGGCTGGTGACTTGAGATGTAAGGATGGAAGTGATGTTGTCTAAGATGGTCAAGGGTCAGGAGAGTCACGAAACCTACCTTAAGGTGATTAAGGCAGACATTTTAGGTTTGACCCAATCTCATGCTACTGCAATCAAATAGTTAGAGCAGCAATTTCATAAAATATCAGCAACTATGAATCAAAGGCAACCAGGTACCCTTCTACGCAATATAGTGAAAAATCCTAAGAACGACGGCCATTGTCTTTCCATTACCATACAAAGTAGTAAGACAACCCTCCTATACCCATGGTTGATAGTCAAAGAATGATAGCATTGATGTAGATGGGGCACCTGACATTAAGTCAGAAGAGTGTGACTAATGCTAAGACATCACAATAGTCTATAGGTATTGAGAAAGAAATTATTAAGGATAAAGCTAAAGAGAAGGAAGATGAGACGGTGTTGAAAACTATTCCATGCCTTCATTCTCCTTTTCCTCAGCATCTAAAGAAGAAATAAGAGAAAGTTAAGTACTAGAAATTTTTGTCTATGCTGAAAGAATTATCAATTAACATCCCTCTTGTGGAAGCTTTAGAGCAAATGTCGAGCTATGTGAAGTTTATAAATGAATGATCACTAAGAAGTGGACGATGATCTTTGAGCCCACAGATAATGTGCACCATTGTATTGTTGTGTCTAACCGATCATTAGTAGAGAAGAAGGAGGACTTTGTAGCATTCTCTATTCCATAAACTATTGGGTCCTTCAAATTTACTAGGGTTTTATGTAACTTGGGAACCAGCATAAATTTGATGCCACTGGTAGTGTATAGATGGTTGGGAGCACCCAAGCCAACATATATGAGGTTATTGATAGTTGATCGTATTGTGAAATGGTCGGTTGTTGTTCTCTGTGATGTGTTGGTGAAGATGGCATCCTTTAATCTTCCAATTATCTTTGTTATTCTTAACTATGAAGTGGACTTCCAAGTCCTCATTAACTTAGGTAGACCAGTCTTAGCTACAGATAGGGCATTGGTTGATATGGAGTTAGACAAATGAAGTTCAGGCTCAATAATGAGCAAGTGATCTTTAATGTGTGTCAGTTGATGTGGTAGCCTAATGATATGTGAGTGGTGTTTGTCGTAGACACTATTAATGATGATGTTGATGTAGTGGTTGTGCCCATTGAAGAGGGACTTGGGGTTAAGGCATTTGCAAAGATAATCATAAACTTTGATGGTGATGGTATTGATGAATATGACGAGATGGTGACCACATTATATGGTAAAGATTCTTACAATTATGATCTAAAAAAGCATGATCTTGATCTGAAAAATAAAGCCACTCCTCTAGCTCGACCATCTATTAAGGATCCACTGATCTTGGAATCAAAGGCCTCTTATCTCGCTTGTGATATGTACTCTTAGGGACAAGAATTCCTTATCGATGATTACTACAGTCGACTTAGTAGAGATAGAGGTAGAGGTATTTCTATCAGTGTTGCAGAGGTTCTAGAGGGCCATTGGATGGACAATTATAGATATTATGGGGATCCTACCAGGTATTTGTACCTATAAAATATAGCTTGATATGGATTGCATTCCCAACATTGAACATTAGTATCGCTTGAATCCTCCTATGCATGAGATTATTAAGAATGAAATTATTAAGTGGTTAGATGTTTGAGTGGTGTACCCTATTGTGAACAGCAAATGGGTCAGTATGGTTTAATGAATTCCTAAAATGGGTGGGATCACTATGGTCCCAAATAAAAAGAAAAAACTTATGTCCATAAGACTGATTACTGGATAGCGAGGGTGTGTGGACTAAAGAAAGTTGAACACTTGGAACTCAAAGAATCATTTCCCTATGCCTTTTATGGATCAGATGCTTGACATGTTAGCATGTAAGGGTTGGTACGATTTTCCTGATGGGTACTTGAGTTACAACTAGATTTTGATTGCTCCCGAGGGCTAGGAAAAGACTACTTTTACCTACCCTTATGGGACTCTATCATTCAAGAGAATGTCATTTGGATTATGCAATGCTCCTGCTACCTTTCAGAGATGTATGATATCTATCTTTCCTGACAAGGTGGAAGACATTATTGAGGTCTTTATGGATGATTTTTCAATCATTGTGGATTTTCTTGATGCCTGTTTAGCCCATTTGTCCAGTGCACTTCAGAGGTGTGAGGAGTGCAACCTAGTGTTAAATTGGGAGAAGTTCCACTTCATGGTAAAAGAAGGTATTATTCTCGAACACAAGAACTCAGAATGGGGTATTTAGGGGGATAAAACAAAGATTGAAGTAATCAAAAAATTGTCGCCCCCAATTTCAGTAAAGGGTATTCAAAGTTTTTTGGGTCATGCTGGTTTTTATAGGAGATTCATCAAGGGATTATTGAGGATTGCTAATCCTCTTTGCAATCTTTTAGAGAAAGAGGTGAAATTTGTATTTGATGATATATTTCTTAAGGCTTTTGAGTGCCTGAAAGAGTGGTTGGTGTCAGCCGCTATCATTGTATCCCCTAATTGGTCTTCATCATTTGAGGTCATATGCAATGCTAATAGAGTGTCCTTAGGTGTTTTCCTTATCCTGAGGCGTGAAAAAATCCTTTATCTAATCTACTGTGCCAGCAAGGCATTAAACCCCACACAGAAGAATTATACAATTATTGAGCAGGAGTTACTTGCGGTGGTTTTTTCCTTTAAGAAGTTTCGGTCTTACTCGATTAGGACCAAAGTCATAGTCCATACAAAGTATGGCGAAAAAGGATGCCAAGTCGAGATTGATACATTGTGTCTTGTTGTTACAAGAATTTAACTTTGAGGTAAAAAATTGAAAGGGCTCAGAAAACCAAGTTGTGGATCATTTGTCTCGCCTTGAGGATGAGGCAATGCAAAAATTAGGGGGATGAGCTTGACATAGATGATACTTTTCCAGATAAGAGGGTCTTGGCAACATATCAAGACTTAACCCCTTAGTTCATTGATTTTCCCAACTTTTTGGAAAGTGATCAGGTTTCAGAAGATTTGCCACTCCAGCAGAGAAAATGATTTATTTATAAGGTACGAAAGTTTTTCCAGGATGAACCTTATCTTTTCTGGATTTGTGAATAATAAGCATCCTTGAGCTTATTATTCAATCACGAGTTGGGGGTCATCATAGTGGAACCCGCACATCCCAAAAAATTCTATAGTGTGGGTTTTATTGGCCCACTATCTTTAAGGAGTCTCATGACTATGCATAATCCTGTGACCAATGTCAGTGTCAAGGCAATATTTCACGATGCCATGAACTCCCCATGACACCCATTTTGGAGTTGGAGTTGTTTGATGTGTAGGGATTGATTTCATGGGTACGTTCGTGAGCTCCTATGGCATGAAGTATATTCTAGTGGTGGTTGACTATATTTTGAAATGGGTAGAGGCATTTGTTCTACCAAACAATGAAGGTAGAAGTGTCACCGCCTTTCTGAAGAAAAATATTTTTTCTCGATTTGGCACTCCTTATGTGATTATTAGTGATGGTGGGTCTCACTTTTGCAACCAGTTGTTCAAGTCCCTGGTTGATAAATATGGTGTAAAGCATAAGGTGGCAACACCTTATCATCATCACACAAGTGGGCAGGTTGAGGTCTCCAATAGAGAGAACAAGTCCATATTGGCAAAGACTGTGAATGACAACAAGATTGACTGGTCTAGGAAGCTAGATGATGCACTTTGGGACTACTGGACGGATTCTAAGATTCCTATAGGTGCCTTTCTAAATCATCTTATGTACGGAAAGGCATATCACTTGCCATTTAAACTCGAGCATAAGGTATTATAGACGTTGAAAAAGCTAAATTTGGAGTGGAATGATGAAGCTACATTGAGGTTGAGCAAGGAGAATGAGATGGATGAATATTGGGTTTGTGCTTATGAGAATTCTACTCTATACAAAGAGAGGATGAAGTAGTATCATGATAGAAAATCAAGAAAAATATGTTTGATCCCGGTGATTAGTCTTGTTGTATAATTCAAGACTTTGCTTGTTTCCTAGAAAGTTGAAGTCTAGGTGGTATAGACCATTCATCATGGTTCGGATGTTCCTTCATGGTGAAGCCCCACTTAAGGTGAATGGGTAGAGGGTGAAACACTATATGGGAAACCTTGATGAAGTAAAAGTGGTTGATGATTTGGACCTTGGTGAAGTCTGATTAATCAAGGTAATTACATCGTGACACAATGTTAAATCAAGTTGTGAAAGGAGGCAACCTATGGGTCTGCTTGGTGAAGTCTGAGTATCTAACCGAGCCATGTCGTACAGCGATGTTAAATCAAGCATTGTGTGGAAGGCAACCCATGTTTTATATTTACATAATTATAGGGTAACTTGTGTGCTCAATGTGTAGGGCTGGATATTGCAAAAAAACAGACCAGAAAATTTTTTGGTGCCATGTCATACAACTCACCTTATGAGTCGTTAGAAGTCTTCATGACTCGTGACCTGAGTTATAGAAAGATGGGGATCAAACCACTCTAAGGTAATTGGTTTCTGTTGTGATGGTAATTCTTAGAATGAGTCGTTGTGAGTAATAACAACTCATTTCACAGATTCATTATGACTGGAAACCTAGGTAAGGTTTATCTTAAGGGAGAGTCACGACTCGTTACAATTCATAATGAGTTGTTAGGAGGACTCATTACTAGGACCAATATTGCGGGCCTGGCGGGGCGACCCATTCCATTACTTGAGTTTTAAATGGGAATTAATTCCCATTATTGATCGTCTTCCCTGTTTTAAATCTCCCTTCATTTCCTTAACTTTTCCAATTGCTTAAAATATACTCCAAAAGTCATCCCCAAGCATCACAAATGTCAAAAATCTTCCATCTCTCAAAATCACGAGTCTCAAAAATTAGGGCAAGCGATTTCTAAAAGAATTCTTCTTGTTTTCAAGGAATCTAATCCACTCAATAAAGTAAGTTGTGCTTTAACTTGTTACTATCATGAGTGGGTCCTATTCGATTCCTTTATTAAATTATGTGCATAATGTGAAAAGTTACCTTGTTCTTGAGAATCATGAATGTGAATTGATAAACATGGGAGTTTACTAAAGTTTATGTTTAAAATTGTGGGGGGGGGGGGGATTCTTTAGGATCATGATAAACCTGTTTAGATCCATGGGAAAGTCTGAGTACTTATTGGGTATGTGAGAGTCAAAACCAACTTATCTAAACTTGCATGTTACAGTAGCTACGAGTCTCATAACAATTCATAGGGTCACCTTAAGAGTGGCATTACTTGACTCGTAGACACTAATAACAAGGATGTTTAGATTCTTGAAGGTTGTATTGACACCACGACTCATACCATGAGTTGTTGTCTCACGACATGACTCATGGTGAGGAGTAGTAATGACTGCAAAGGGTAATGCACCTGGTATATATTTCTAGTCAAAAAAGTGAGGTACTGTTAACGAGTCATTGTCTAACATAATGACTCATTAGGAAACTCATTATCTAACTAGTAAATAAACTTTATACACCTTTCCACCTCACGAGTCTCATCATGACTCGAGACCAGAGGTCATGACTCGTACCGTGAGTTATAGGGTACCCAGTCCTTGCAACATTTATGTTATTTTTTCTTGTTTTTCTTTCATTTTCCTATGATTTACTAATGTGTATGGTTCAACAGGTACCAATGGCTCCCAAGATGGACTCCATAAAGAAGCAAACTCCCAATAAGCCAGCCTGCCCCTCCAATTATTCCCTTGTGAATGAGGACACTGATGAGTCTAGTGGCACAGTTTAAGAATACCCATTGGAGAGGTAGGTTACGCCAAGAAAGAAGTTACCTCGGGAGGCCAAGCAACAAAAAGAGAAGAGACACCACCACCTTCAAAGCCTAGTATGTAGAATCCTAGCACATCACTACCTCACTCACTGTCCCAGTCTGAAGAGAGAGGTAAAGATAATGAAGAAGTTATGGAGGAGGATAAGTCTGGACCCTAGAAGAAAGATAGTGAGGGAGAAGATTATTATGAGAATGAGGAATTTGGGAATGAAGAGAAGGGTGGGAATGAGCCAAGTGGCACTCTAGTTGAAGTACACCCTCCTCCACCACCACTACCCTATTGCACCACTGTAGATAGAGCCTGCTCTAGTTCCCATCATTGAATAGTGGGGGTAAACCCATAGTGTAGGCTTTATACGAGTAGGACAGTAACATTAACCCTTCCATGAGAAAACCATAGAAAGGGCTCTATTTAGAGCAAAATATGACTACCATAGGCATATCTAAGATGCTTGATTTGATGATAGATTTAGATGATACAACTTTGAGTGGATGACCAGAGCTCTGGGTCAGTAAATCCAGGAATTAGTATGTGAGTTCTATGTTGCTATCAGATGGAGCTTAAAAGGTCGTATCCACATGGGCAACTATGAAAAGGTAGTGATCCATTGGTAGATGTCATGATTAGAGGTATTTAGGTAAACATCTCTACATATATTATTTCTAGATTCTTTTATGGGCCAAAATTCAAGTTACGGGCCAACACTATTGAGATTGACTACAACATCCATGAGATGCAAAAGGCGAAGTTAAAATATATTAGGTCAGAGGACAATCTTACTCACTTCCAGTGGATGGCCGGTATTATCGCTGCTAAGTGAAAGGAGTCTCTTTGGGTAGTTAGAGATGTTGGCACCTCATCATCAATTACAAAAGGCAGCCTAAATGTTTTGGCAAAGAATTGGTGTACACTTGTGCATCATAGGTTGAGTCCCATATACGGGGATAATGTATTGAGTCCAGACCGAGCAGCCTTGATCGCGAGATTCCTAGAGGTCTACGACCAATATATATCCAAGTGGATAGTAAGGGATATCCATAATTGGTCAATGAGCACTAACGTAGCCATAGCATTCCTGTGCTTGTTAACACAAATATTTTTAGATGTAGGAATGCCAGAGATTTCAAAGATTGATCAGTTCCTCCAGTCACGAGGCCCTACAGACTTGGGGTTGATTCATGATATTGCAAACCCCATCTCCAAGGCTGCGAAGATGGGAGCCACATTGCTTAGCGAGGTATCCTGGACTGAAAGGCCTAGCATTAATACTCTGTGGTTTATCGATATGGGTGATACCCCTGCTGAGATGACATAGTCTGAGCCTCAAGATTCAGATGCAGTAGGTACCTCCCAAACTCTGACACCACCTTCTTCGACCAGACCATTCACTGCCAGGTCAGCCCCAACCGATTATGCCTTAGTACTATAGACGATTCTAAATAAGGTGCTAAAAGATTAAGCATCATTTAGAAGAAATTGAAAAACATCGAGAATGGGGTGAAGCCATGGGTACAGCAAGAGATTAGGGAGAGATTAAAAGCATGCATAACTACTTTGAGGTGTAGATCAGTCAGAAGTTGGCTAATGTAAAGTCCTCAAATTTGGAGGGGATACATCAGGAGTTGGCTGCACTCTGAGTTAATGTTGAGGATATGCATGCCAGACCCTTGCCTATGTCGATTATTGAGGAGATTATTGAGGAGGAGGTTCCCAATATATGAAAGGTTGGTAGGTCAGACACCGCTGCTAGAGTTGATAATGGTGAGGGAGGTAGGAATAAAAAAAAGAGGAAAAGAACCGAGCAGGGAATGATTATAGTTGCAAAAGTAGCTAGTATTCAGAATAAATTAGACTGGTAGACAAAGGTCCATGAGGTTATGGCGGGAGCTGGTAGTTCTCAAGTTTTTTATGTTGTAGATTTGCACAGTAGCAGAACCCTACCGCCAACTGCACCATTGAGCGCACCAGCCACTGTCAGTGCATTGTTGATGTAAGTGCTATAGGAACTACTAGGGCTAATAGTGGGAGAGTGGGGGTCATTTTAGGCCCTTCATACTAATACTGGATGAACCAGCACCTAGTCCACCCAGGTATGTCTTCTCCCCCTTTGTTTTATATTATAGTCATGCACTAGGGATAGTGTGTAGTTTTTTAGTTGGGGTGGCGGTGTACCTGACACGACCCAACCTCGAATATTATCGTAATGGGCATCCCAAGTCCAACCAGGATCGAGGACCATCCTCTATTACCCAACTGAACAACCTATATCCAGCCTTAGGTGGACTGAATTTCAAACATATAAAAAGATAAAGCTATTGTTCTCATTAAGACTCTGGGATAGGGTCCAATCGAGTCCAACCGTACCACACCAACCCCCAAACATACCAAACCAAACCAAACACCATAAACCAAAGGGAATACCAAAACATAAAATAAAAATCAATCTTAAAATATAATATGATGGCACAACCAACAATATCATCCAATGATGTCAGCCCACTGACTTATTCTAATGCCAAGGCCGACACTAATAGAGATCTCACCCATACGAACCCCCAGAAGTACCACAAAGCCTCTATCTAAAAAAAATTAAACAAATTTGGTTGGTACATACCCTCAACCATGGCCAAAACCAATATCCAAAGTAAAAGAAAAGTGTCTAAAGAAATCCATAACATAAAATGATGCCTCTCAAAAGGATGAAAGCTCACCACTTCAGTCCAAATATTGATATCGAATCTGCATGTTAAATGGTAGGAGTAGAATGGTTAGATCCTGCATAGCATGGGTATACAGCTGCCAATAGATGGGGTTAGCAAGTGACCAATAGCATGAATCTCAGGATAAGGATAACATAATACCAGCTATAAAATCAAGTAAACTATACATAATGCATACAACTATACATATATAAGTTCTGGGAAAGGTAACTGGGTTTAGCATGCATTTAAAACCTTTATACCTGGGTTGTGTAGCTTGGCCGTCCTAAACCACCCATAGGTTATATGGGTTCGGCTCCCCTGCTGAAAAGCCCCTAGTGTGTGTAGCCACACGACCAAGAAATATCCCATGGAATGAATAGTAAATTCTCCAATATAAAATGTGACACACGTACATGGTTATCAAAGACCCGTCATATTAGAAAATATGAGTTTCCAATTTTGGTCCCCCCAGGACCACCACCTTTCACGGCTTTGCTACACACCCCACCATTAATGCTCAATTAAAACCAGTTTTCAAACAACCAAACCATTATCCATTTATTAACCAAGGACAATATTAGTGGTATCGTCATACTACCCTATTACTTGCAAGTAATATCCATAGCCAAACCATTTAGGTTAGGGGACCTTAGGTGTCTTTCCAATTTCCATATTAAATCCACTTGGGAGATTTCCATGTTCTCCACAATCTTAACCATTTAGTCTTTAGTCTTTTCAAACTATTTATACCATGCATATAACCTTACCTAGTTTAAAACATACAAGAGTTCCATTAAAAGAAGTCAATACAATGAACATATCTTTATAGGCATTTCATCAAACACCTTGGGGGTATAATATAACCAAAACCAATTCCAAAGACCATTGAACCATTACTATGAAGTCTAATTATCCAAACCCACCATTAATGCATATAAAAAGCATAATTAAACTATTGAAAACCATAACCAAGCATTTAATATCAAAACCCCCAAACATTAGTTAAAAACCATAATCATAAAATACTAAAACCATGAAATCAATCATATAAACTATGATTTTAGTTGAAATTACAATGAAGGAAGATAACAATGGCCTATACCAAAGAATTGATGGAAGGAAATCACAAAGACAAGCCCTAAAGCAATCCGCAAGATGAAACCCTTGCCTTCTTATCCCAAAAGCTCTTAAGAGGATTATGGATTGTTTTGGAATAGTTTCTAAGTATTAATAAATAGAATAATAGGTTAAATATCCTCCAAAGTGTATTAAATGTCGTGGATCCTAGTTAGGATAAGTAAGAAAATGTCCATAATACCCCCACTTAAATCCCATAAAAATTCATTACAGGGATACGACTGACCCATATGAGTCGTACCCTTCTATACAATCCTCAACCCTTGGATCAAACACTGTTCAGTAGGGGTGTACAAACCGAACTGTTAAGTCAAACCAACCCGATAAATCAAACCAAACTGAGGAAAAAACTGACTTATGGTTTCATTTGATTGGTTTGGTGTTCAAAAAAAAATGATC
Organism: Capsicum baccatum var. pendulum; assembly: GCA_030864225.1. NCBI lineage: Eukaryota > Viridiplantae > Streptophyta > Magnoliopsida > Solanales > Solanaceae > Capsicum > Capsicum baccatum. Next base: position 178,582,661 of record CM061556.1, on the reverse strand, counting down.
ATTCTTGGTTTGGTTTGGTATTAGAAAAAATAAAATCAAACCGAACCTAAACCGAAACGACATAATACATATATAATTTTAATTTTTTATACATAAAAAAATATTACTTATAATCTACTTTCTAATTACTTTTATAACTTTTTTATATTCAGAAAATAGATATATATTCTTGGGCCTTTAGTTATAATATTTAGGGAAAAAGATATGAACTGACCATTTTAAAAAGAAATGGCCCACACTATGAAAATATGGACAATTGGAGCAGTCGGCTCAATTTATTTCATTTTTTTAGCCACTTGGCCCAAAACCACTCTCCTTACACAATTAAGGAAATTAAATGCTCTTTATAGTTGTTACTCTTAAATCACTTTTCTTTTTTAAATATACTTTCTCAAATCTTTTTTTTTCTCCTCTATTATTCATCGATCAATCTACTGTATTTTATGATCAATATCAAAAATTGATTTGTTGTTTCTTGCATTGGAGAATTGAAAACTATGGACATGAAGCAAAAAATAGAAAATAAAGGAAAGTTAAAATTAACGGGTAAAGTGGTCAATTTTGACCTCAAATTTGTTGTTAATGATGATTATTTTACAAAATCATTACATACAGGTTTGTACTTGAAGCAATGTCATAGTTCTTTAAACTTGAAGAAGAAAAAAATAAAATAATGAGGTCTCAAGGTAAGAGAAAAGCCATGTCTTGGTCCATGTTCTTCTCAGAGGCTGATTCAATCACGGTGAGTCGGAGATGTTCTTCTTAGAGGCTGACTCAATCACGGTGAGTCAGAGATGTTTTGATGCATGTAAAGATAAAAAAAGAATATACCAATAGATACTCTTTTATACAAGATTGATACACATTTTTTAAAAGAGATAAGGAGAACCTTTGCATGCACATACAGTCTCTATACCCAATTGATACTCTTTTATACCTGTTTGATACATTTTTATACAACATTGATACACTTTTTTTTTTAAAAAAAAAAAGGGGAACCTATGGATGCATATACAGTCTTTATACCTATTTAATACATTTTTACATCACATTGATACACTTTTACACTACATTGATATACTTTTTAAAAAAGGGAGAGGGAATTCTTTGCATGCACATGCAATCCCCATACTTAGTTGATACTCTTTTATACCACATTGATACACTTAAATTCAACATCAAATATCCACAAACCTTCGTATTTTATCATTATTGAAATTAAAACTGAAGTTGAAGCCATTATTTTGTATCAATTTTGAGCAAATTTACAATGGAAAAAAATTATAGGAAGCTAATTGAATGCAGATTTTTGGAGACTTTATACAAAATTTATAGAATAAGAAAGATTAAGTGAAGTATCGAAAAAGGTAAAAGAATGGATGTTTGGGAGTTTGAATGGAAAGGAAATTGTGAATGAAAAGGAAAGAAAGAAAGAGAAAGTTACTTTAACGACATTTTCGATTATGTTTAAGCTTATGACAGTGAAGGTTAGCTAGTGAAATTAGTTTGTGGCTATTTATAGGGTATTTAATTTTGAGTACTATTTTTATGATATTATTTTAGTTTTAGGTGCTATTGTTGTCCTTTTCCCTAATATTTATCCATTACTAACAGATTAATACAAAACCCAATATTAATATAAAAACATATAACTCTTCAATTGCTTCACTTTACATTTTACTTTCCAAGTTTTCAGAGAGTTCTCATTATTTTCTCATCTTACTTTCATCTTACTTTTCTCATTCTCCTCATTCGTCAAGTTTTGATTTAGGTTTGTTTCTCTTCTTTCTTTTTTTTCTTGTGGAATTATGTTATAGTTAATTATTTTATGGAGTTAAATTTTTAATAAGTTGTCTCCAATTCTTCATTCTTCTTTATGCTCACATTTTCTGTGAAGGAAACTTGTAGACAAGCTATTGTGACTAGTGACTTACAAATTGAACCACTGAGTATCCACATACTATTATTTGAGAGATAGTAGTTTAAACGTCTTAGTAATTTGCCAACTTAATTTTAATTGGAACTACTTTATGACCATTGTTTTTTTTAATCTTTTCAGTGAAAACATTTAATTTTTTCTTCAATCACAATATAATTGTAAAAAAACTGAGAAAAAACCGAAAAACCAAAAAAACTGAAAAAAATGATTAAAATCGAAATATAAAAATCAATTGTATATTGGTTTGATTTGGTTTATAGATTTAGAAAACCGACATTGTTGGTTTGGTTATATTTTAATGAAAAACCAAACCAACCCGACCTATGTACACCCCGACTGTCCAGTATACAGCTCATCCAATCAATTCGTAACCACATCATAGGATCCATACCCATGCCCATATCCCTGATAGAATGAAATACTAGGAGGATCAAACACTGCCCACCATACGAGTCCTTGATACGACTCATACCAATTCCTACGACTCATACCCCTAAGTTATACCCATTCCAATAGCCAAAACCATCCCAACAACTAACAATTGTCAACATACAATAGGAGCATACCATCCGTACCCCAACATATGACTCGTACCCATGAGTTATATTAGGTTCAAAGAACTGATTTCTAAAAAATTTTCTAAGGATCAAAACCCAGGATGTTTCAGTACCACATAGCCGTTGTAGGTTTTTGTTGTCATACTTATTTTTTCATCGGTCATGGTTTGTATGTGAACCAGCATGTCTAGGGTGAAAATATTTTGTGATGTGTTTTGTTTAGTGATGTATTATCTTGGGGTTTAATTGGGAAAAAATTTGTACCAAAGGCAGTTGATAGGTTTTGTGTAATTATGCTTAAATTATTTGAGAAAATAATACCCCTCCTAAAATATTTTATTTTACAACTGTGTGGTTTGTTTTTACATGTGACCACCGTGAATCTCGTGATGAAATCAGGATTAGGAACATAATAATCATGGATAACAATTACATGAATTGAATCGATATTAACTTGCAATGTGACCTTGTACTATTGTGTGTGTGAGATGTTTCCTAGTTTTCTGTGTGTGCAAAATCCAGAACTTCCCTGGTTAGTCTTGCCTAGGTTGAAGGATAGTCGGCTAGGAAAGGATCATAGGTCGTTTGTGTAACTAGTCCGCTTATAGCCTATATAACCAACAAAATGTAAAGAAGTATCCCTTGATCCCAATTTTGAGCCTAAGTAGACCTATTTTCTTATTTACATCGTTGATATTTCCATTTTTAATTATAATGAACCTGTTTTGGTCCTGTTCCTCTTTGGACATTATGCATCTCAACTCAATCAAATTGCCTAAGTTAAGGGTGGCTATCATAGGGTGCGCAAGTAGAAGTGAGTATGAAGAAAATGTGTGAATAGAAAGTAGGATTGGGTGCAGTAGAAAAAAAGAAAAATAAAATCAAAAAGGGAAGAAAAATTGCAAAGAAATTAAAAAAGGAATAAAAGAAACCACACTTAGCCTGAATGAGCAATAAAAGAATAAAAAGAGAGAAATAAGGTCGGTTGAAAGAAAAGTTTGTTAATAAGTGGACCCCAAAGTAATTATTGTGCCAAGGAAGCTTAGTCACTAAAAAATATCCAAATATACCATACCATCCCGAATCCTACGTTATAGGCTAAATAAAGTTCTATAGTGATCCTAACCCTACGACCGAAAACTAAGGTAAAGAAAATAATAGCAAGCCAATGGAATTCTGTACACACTGTTGGAACTTCTTTGTGAGTGAGAGCATCTCTTGATTATCCCCGCATTAATATGTTGATCCATTTGAGTGATTGGTACTTCTTTGATTGTGAGGGTACATGGGTTGCACTGTTAGATTACTTGTTTGTCCAGGTAGTGTAACTTGTATATATACATAGTTGTTTGTTGCTAATGTAATTTCATAACTTGATTATTTTATGTCACATTTTTGTGATAAATCAATACACATGGTTGGGTTTTGAAAAAGATAAAAGTAGGAGAAAGTAATGAATTTTGAACCAAACTTGATAATCGACTATGATAGGTGTCTTATGATCTTCCTGGTTAAGCATCCTATTTGTTTTGTTTTATTTTGTTGCATGAGGACATAAAAATGTTCTAAGTTGAGGGTGTAGATATTCCATAGTCTTGTGGAACTTTCGATGCTTAAAACAGTGAAAATATGCATTCACTTAGGTCGTTTTGTCGGATATGATTTGTATTTGGGTATGTTGCAAGTGAATTAGGCTGGAAATGGTATTGAATGGAAAAGTATGAAAAAACTATGAAAAAGTGGAAGTTTTGACTAATCAACAAATCATTTAGGCACCTAACGAGTCGTTGCCATAGTCGTGATCTTAATAGTGGCCCATGCTGAATATCAGGAATGAAGTGAAGACACACCACAACTCGTTATATGTAACTACGAGTCATGGTGTAATGTATTTCTGAGTACAGTAGCTCAAATTCCTAAAGTTTAATAAAGTGAAGCTCCAGTAGTAACGAGTAAAGATCATGAGTCGTCAGGACTAACAACGACTCATGGTGAGAAGTTGTGAGCAGAATAGAAGACATGATCAAAAAAAGATGAAAGTTCACTGGAGTGATAACGGGTTCAGCTAATGCCTCATTACGTCTGTTAATGAGTCATGATTACTGAAGAAAAAGAGAGCAATGAAGACACCGAACAAGTCGTGATCAGTCTTAAAGACTCGTTACCAGAAGTGTGACCACTGCCGACTTAATTTTTCTATTGTGTTTTAATTAGGTTTTCTTTATTATTTTGCGAAACTATAAATGCCCTTGGGTTATTCTTGTATTAGGTTACGCACTTTGACATATTTTTACACATTGCATACTCTTGATCCTAGTTTTGGGATTATTCAAGTTGAGATTTTGGACTTTACTCTTTCATTCTTGTGCAATTAATTCTATGTTTTCTTCATCGACTTTCATGGATTATTGCATAAACATGGTGGCTAATTTTCTTAACTAGGGTTAGATAAATGTTTACACTTGTATTGTGGTTTCCTTCAATTTAATTACTTTCTTAGTGGTGACCAACTCTAAGAACCAACCTGTATTTGAGATCATCCTCACAAGAGAGGTCAAGATTGGGAAAAGGGAATTACGATAGTAATTCGAGGCTATAAACCCTCGTATAATATCTTGAGATCCACAAGGTGATACCTAAACTAAAACCCGAGACAAGGGATAGTAGAGCGACGCCCTAAGGATCACAAGGTAAAGGGTGAGATTTACCTACAAGTCCATAAGACAGTTGGTAATACCGAGTTTTTCAAATTTTGCACGTGTGATGGTGAGATAGTTGGGCTGATCACAAAAGACTTATGGAGTTAGGAAGCCAGGGAGAACACAGACCTAGTGTTCATCTTAAATTGTCTACATCCAAAAGCACTCCCAATTGGTACTTTTGTTGATTACTGTTGTTGACACCCAATTTTGACCTCCCGATACTCACTGAGGCTACTGTTTTGTCAAAATTATTTAACTTTTTATATTAATATTTTTATACATTATTTTGGTATTAAATATTTCAACAAACCACATTCATGATTTAAAAAGTGCACAAATTATTATTACTTTTTAGTATCATTTTTAGATTTATTAATTCAAATACGATATTTTACATAATTTTATTAATATTTATTAAATTAATATAAATATGGACACTCCCAATTTTCTAATGCATTGTCTATTATTATTATTATTATTAATCATTATTAATTTTTAAAATAACAACCTACTTTATTTGATTTCTCTATGTATTTGATTTTTATCCATTTCTTATACTTAATTGATGTCAAGTTTTAGACAAATTGATGTCAATTTTTTATCTTAAATTAAAACTCAATTTTAACCTTCCCCCTTTTTTAAATTCCTTTAATCTTAACCGTAGATCAAATTTACTCCGACGGTTCAGGAAAGGGGATAGGGTGTTGTGTAGGGATTGTAAGGTCATCCCGAGTGAGAACCTTTCAACCCAGCATAGGCTCTTGGTCATGGACTTGGGTATAAAGACGAATAGTAAGAGGAGGAGTAAGGAGTGTAGACCTAGAATTAAGTGGGGCGGTTTGACGCCAGTGAATGCATGGGAGATAGGGGAGAAGTTGGCGGGAATGGGGGTGTGGGAGTGTAGGGGGACGTGGATAGTATGTGGGATAGGTCGGCTAGGTGCATCAGGGAGAAGACAAGTGAGGTGTTGGGTGTTTCTAGGGGCCGGGCTGGGCACCATCAGGGGGATTGGTGGTGGAATGAAGAGGTGGAGAAGAAAGTACGGTCCAAGAAAAAAGCGTATGCTAAGTTGGTGGAGAGCAGGGATGAAGAAGAGAAACGGGTAAACAGGAAAGAGTACAAGCTAGCTCAGAAGGAGGCTAAGTCAGCAGTCACGGCAGCTAAGACGGCCGCGTTTGAGAGCCTGTATGCGGGGTTACAGGGGAAAGGAGGGGAGAAAAAGTTGTTTAGACTCGCTAAGGCTAGGGAGAGGAAGGGTCGTGACCTCGATCAGGTGAGGTGCATTAAGGGGGAGAACGGCAGAGTGTTGATGGAGGACAGCCATATTAAGAATAGATGGAAGTCGTACTTTCATAGGCTCTTGAATGACGAAGGGGATAGAGCTATTGTGTTAGGGGAACTGGAGCTTTCAGAGGAGTGTCGGGAGTTTAGTTATTGTAGACGTTTTAGGGTAGAAGAGGTTAGAGAGGCTGTTCGCAGGATGCGGAGGGGTAGGGCGACGGGGCCGGATGAGATACCGGTGGAGTTTTGGAAGTACGTTGGAGAGGCTGGGGTAAGGAGGTTGACTGGTCTGTTTAACGAAATCTTCAAGACGGCAAAGATGCTCGAGGCATGGAGGTGGAGTACCATGATCCCTCTTTATAAGAATAAGGGTGACATCCAGTGTTGCAATAACTATAGAGGGATTAAGTTATTGAGTCACTCTATGAAGATTTGGGAGAGAGTGGTCGAGGGGAGGCTGAGACGGATAGTGTCTATTTCGAAAAATCAGTTTGGATTTATGCCTGGGCGCTCGACGATGGAGGCAATTCACCTGGTACGGAGGCTGGTGGAACAGTATAGGGAAAGGAAGAAGGACCTGCACATGGTGTTTATCGACCTAGAGAAGGCTTACGACAAAGTTCCTAGGGAGGTGCTTTGGAGATGCTTGGAGGTGAGACGAGTCCCGATGGCTTATATCAGAGCAGTTAAAGATATGTATGATTGAGCGAAAACTCAGGTAAGGACGGCGGGAGGAGACTCAGAGCATTTCACTGTCTTGACAGGATTGCATTAGGGATCTACTCTTAGTCCTTTTTTGTTTGCTTTGGTGATGGATGTATTGACGCGGCGTATTCAAGGGGAGGTGCCTTGGTGTATGCTTTTTGCAGACGATGTAGTTCTGATTGACGAGACCCGAAAGGGTGTGAATGACAAATTAGAGGTGTGGAGACAAACTCTTGAGTCTAAAGGGTTCAGGTTGAGCAGAAGCAAGACAGAGTATTTGGAATGCAAGTTTAATGACGTGAGGTTGGAGGACGAGGTGGTCGTGAAGCTGGAATCGCAGGAGGTATGTAAGAGGGATAGTTTCAAGTATCTCGGGTCCGTGATACAGGGTAACGGTGAGATTGACGAGGATGTCTCGCACCGTATCGGGGCGGGATGGTTGAAGTGGAAGCTCGCGTCAGGGGTGTTGTGTGATAAGAAGGTGCCGCCCAAGCTTAAAGGCAAATTCTACAGGATGGTAGTCCGTCCGGCCATGTTGTATGGAGCGGAGTGTTGGCCAGTTAAGAACTCCCACATCCAAAAAATGAAGGTGGTGGAAATGCGGATGTTGCGCTGGATGTGTGGGATGACTCGAGGGGATAGAGTTAGGAATGAGACTATCAGGGAGAAGGTTGGTGTGGCTCCAGTGGAGTGCAAGATGCGGGAAGTCCGATTGAGTTAGTTTGGACACGTGAAAAGGAGGGACACGGATGCCCCGGTTCGTAGGTGTGAGAGGCTAGCGTTGGATGGTTTTAGGCGGGGTAGGGGGAGGCCGAAGAAGTACTGGGGTGAGGTGATTAGGCGGGATATGGAGCAGCTACAGCTCACCGAGGACATGACCCTAGATAGGAAGGTCTGGAGGGCGCGAATTAGGGCAGAAAACTAGGGCCAGTTTGGGGCGTTAGGGTAGGGAAGTATTTGGTGGGGGTTTTATTCCTGTTATTCTTCCTATTCTTATCTTATTCCTATTTTCTATTCTACTTCTTGTTATGCTTTCGGTGTTCCATGTTTTATTACGAATCTGGGTGCTTTTCGATGTTTCCTACTACTTATGGGTGCCGTATTTACGTTATGAAATCCTGTTCTGTGCGTTACTTTATAATTGTGTGGTGTCTCGTGTATTGAGCCAGGGGTCTATCGGAAACAGCCTTTCTACTTCTTCAGAGGTAGAGGTATGGACTGCGTACATCTTACCCCCCCAGACCCCACTAGGTGGGAATACACTGGGTTTGTTTTTGTTGTTGTTGTTGGTAGAGATCAACCTTCTCTCTCTTTTCTTTTTAAACTAAAACAAAACCTTAATCTCAATCCCTCAAAAAACAGTTGCAACCCCATTTTTCTCTCTCTACCATCTCTCTCTTCTCTCTAAATAGAATCATTGTCGGCCATCATAGCTGGTGAATGCACCAGTGAGTCAGCAGTCATGCTGCTGTAGCCCCTTTTTTTTTCTCTCTCAACTTCAGTAACCACTGCACCAGTTACCACTACAAGCAGTCGTGCAGCCAGTGATTCAACCAATCGAACCACCGACACCCCAGCCGTAAACAATAACAGTCACCTAGTGCCGCAGCCGGTGAAGCAGCCATCCACCATCCAGTGTCAAACATAAAACCCAAATAGCATCGCCTCTCCACGCACCAGTTCCACCATTCGCAGCTCTCTCTTCTCACTAGTCACCTCCTAGCCAGAGTTGATAACCAGTGAGATTTTTAAAGAACCTCGCCACGATTATGGCCGAGTTTGATCTTTTGTTTTACCTTAAATTGCTTGATTTTGTTTGTTTTACTTACAGATTATTCGAATTTCCAAATTTAGGGTGTGTGGCATTTGAGTTGGAATTTTAATCCAATGTCTTTAATTATGTGTTTATTTGCATCTCTAGACTAGCATACATGAAAACCCCCTAATTTTTGAACGTGTTTTGGCCTAATCCTAATTTTCGACCTGAGCACTAATTATGCAAAACCTCTAGACCTCGTTTCTCTCTTTATTTCACTCTAATTGTGGTATTGAATTAAGCAGAACTTTAATTTTTCATGGATGACTTAGATATTGTGATTATAATTTGTGTGTCCCATATCCCTTGAATTTCGACATATTAGTAGATTATGTTTGGTAACTTTAGAGCTGACGTTAGGCATAATTGTAATCACCTGATTAAGATTTCTTTAATTCATCTGTTTTGGACAAATTATTTGATTGATTCCGTTAATTTTTCTATTGACAAACACTAGTGCCGCCCACGTTGTATGTTATCTACTTGTTTTCCTATTAAGATATTTACTTTTGTATTCATCGTAATCCTTGATTTAATTAATTCCCTGTGATTTACCTTAACTAATCTTCTTCCTTTTTCTACTGATTGTCTTTCCCTTCCTCCAACTAGGACAACTTTTCATTAAGTTTATTTTGGTAAAGTTGACATGCTATATCAATTCAAATTAGTGCAATAAAGGAAAATATTCTGACTAATTGTTAAAATGTTTTTTCCTCCTTAATATTTGATTCTGATTGATTTTCTAGAATATTTCATTTTCCTTTTTACTTCCCCTGATTGATTCTTTCAGTTTTCTTTCTTTTAACCCTCTGCCCTCTCACTATATAAACACCCCTTCCCCATTCTCAAAAATGACGGACACAAGATAACACCCTCTATACTATCTACACTCTCTATATTCTCTATTTATTCACTGTGATAAATATCAGCTTTAGACACATCTCTCTAAGGGGTCATTTGGTAGAGTGTATTGGAAAATATAATGCATGTATTAAATAATGTGTATTACTAGTACCTTGTTTGGTACATGTTTTTGTCTATGTATAACTAATGTTTGTATCAGTTATACACTCTATTGTGTGTTGAGGTATGTATTACTAATACCACAAATTTTCTATGTATTAGTAATACAAAAGCTTCAACGTATGCATTAACTTGATAATTTACTAAATTAGCCCTCAAATTTCATCTTTGTATTTCAATTAAATCTACCACTTCTCTAAAGATATCCAATTGGATTAACATACCCATACCCTTTTTTCCAAGATTTGATAATTTAGTTAAACTATTTCGCCACATACCAAAGGAATACTCACCAGCTCTATTGAGAGATCAAAATCTGTTTTGTCCATTTGCATTAGCATAGCCCTTACCATTTTTTCAAGATTTGATAATTTAGTTCAGCCCATTTCGCCACATACAAAAGGACTACTCAACAGCTTTACTGAGAGATCAAAATCTATTCTAATAGTTATAGTACCAATTTCATTCATATTAATTAAGAAAAAAGTATTCTAGACTTGTTTTAAGTTCAGAAAATTAAGATATTTTCAAAGAAAGTTGGGTGAAAGATGAGGGGAGAAGCAGCACCCAATTAATTGAAGTTGGCGGTTCATCTGTGAAGAATGAATTTGTAGGTGGATTTTGCCATTTTTCATAATTGTCATGAGATATCTATGAAGTTTTTAATAGAAAGAAGGGTATTTTGGGAAACAAATATATTTTTATGAAATTATGTAAATATATGTTATTTTAATATATCAAACTAAACACAATGTAAGAAATAATATTTTCATAACCAATACCAGCATTACAAATACTTGCATTAGTAATGCAAGCATTACTAATACACCTTATTCAACGTTATTCTTATACACTCTACCAAACAACCCCTAAAAGAAAACAAAAAGACTTTATTACTTTGGATTTCCGTTCATTGCGTGGAATTGATTCTAAATTTTAGTATGCTAATTCTTGTTGCTTACTAATTACTGTTTTATTGTCTTCAGCTGGTTTGTCCCCTTATCAATGCAATTTTAAATTTCCTATGATACATTGTAGATAACTTGGGGAATGTATTCTCTCAGTTAGAATAAGAACAATTCTTTGTTTGCTGCATACGTGTGTTCCTCTCTGTGTTGTTGCATGTTTTTTGGTGTGCTCGGATGCATTTTCTTTCTTCTCTCTATGACAGGTATCCTTAAATAATGGTTTTGGATCGAAAGATTCGTCGGGATTTTGGGATGAGTGTTATTTCTTTCTCATTAGTCTATTATTTTCTTCTATTAGTCTTTTATTGGCCATGAGTCTATAATATTATTGTACCAACACTACCTATTGATGTAATAATAAATAGGGGAACTGCATGGGGTGGGAATTTATGTGCTTTATGAATCACATAGGCAAACATAATCTAGGTTTATGTGACTTATGTGCTACATGGATCACTTAGGCAAATTTTTAATTAGGAGTAATAACAAACTTATTCTATCGCCTAGAAATCTTGCGTTAGGAGTCTAATTAACATTCCGGCATATTAGATTAAATTCAGTCATGTTAATGTAATGCCCCGCACTTTCCTAAGCTAGAAAATAAATCGTTGTTCGTATATGTGAAAACCCCAATTTTATAAGCCATATTTGGGAACCTAAATTACCAAGAGTACCCTAGTTATAAGAGAGTTTATGATGTTTTAAGTGTGGTTATATGAGTCACTTAAGGTAGCACAAGCTAAGAGTTTCAAAATCCATCAAGTTTTAGTGTTTGAATTCACAAAGGTCATCTTTGAATGAGCATAACTTGATAAATATGTGGTATTTCTGCATATTTCTACCCACAAAATTATAGAGAATCGAATTAGCTTTCCAACGATACCAATTTCATAAAAATCCAACACCCAAGCTAGGAGTTATGGCTTTACGAAGTATAGTGCGTCTCCTAACCAATCGCACATGGCCACTGGAAAACATATGCGATAGCATATGCGGCGCCTATGTAAATATAGGCGATATCATATGCGGCGCCTATTGATAACGCTCAATCTACAGCTCTCGTAGGAGTGTAAAGCGGTCGTTAGCAAATATAGAACCCAACCTGGGTTGGGTGTCGATCCCACAGGGAATAGCTTGGCCAACAAGTAAGTAAAATTACTAAACTTTTGGTGCAAGTCTCGTAAAAAGGGGGGATTCTTGTCTTGCAAGTAATGTAAACAAAGGCTGAAAATAATAAAGTAAAAAGAGAGAGATTGTTACGTTGGTTGTAAACAATGAGAATTGAAGCGTTGGGGTTATGTCCACCTTTTGAGGTATACGTCTCTATTGGCTATGAGTGTGTAGAATTCTGACATGCAATTGCTTATAGAGAATTGTAGTCGATGGTAAATCCAAGTGTCTCTCGACCTCAACAAGGACTATTTCACTTTAACTCTCTCGAGCTTAAAGCGTGTCGAACGGTACGAATTCTCCAAGAGGTTAGTCCAGTTACGGCACTAGCTTTTTAATAGGAAAGGGTGTCCTACTACCTTGACATTATCTCTTTTCCAGACAAATAACCTTTCTCTCGAACAAGTTAAATGTTAGACTGGCGTATTCTTGTGTTTGAAACCGCAAAGAATGTGGATTAAGATGAAGAGAATAATGATATAAGCAATATACGTGTCTCGAACTCACAAACTCACAGCAATAGATAGTAACTCATTCGGCTTCCATAACCCCAACAGAGAAGTTTAGTTACCCATGAATGCGAAGGAGATCACGATTGACATTGTTATTATATCACGATATTGAGTAATGGCGTGTAGATCAAGTGATAGGCGTGAGGCATGTTTCCTTAGCTTGGTAACGATTCTCTTGTTGTGGAATTTAAGAATAGAAGAGTAGATTAGAAGTGTTTGTAGTGGAAGATGAGAGGGATGGAAGAAGATTAATTGTTGAATAGAAGATTATTCTCTCCACTAAGGGAGGAATGTCTCTCCACTAAGGGGGGACTTGAATAAAAATCTCTAGCATGATAGGGTATTTATAATACTCCTATCCTACTCCTACTATGCTAATGAAATAAATAACCAAATCCTACTAGGCCTATGGAACACTTAACCCAAATGTACTAGGTTAATGTAACATTATCATAATCCAAATAAACTAATGAAATACATAACCTAATTGTACTAGGTTAATGTATCTTTGTCAAAATCCAGCTATGTGTCTGTAAGTCCCCAAAGTCTTTAGAAATGTTGTTTTAGCCTGGGACAGATTTTCCATGCAGCAGTTTTGGTCCTTTAGGCGTCCCACTTCCTTCTCCTTCGTTCATGAGCTTTCTTTTGCGTCAAGTAAGCCATAAAATGCTGTATTTTGCATCATTTATACCTGAAACTTTTCTAATCATGTTCGTTAGCTCATTTACAGGAAAAAGGACTAAAAGTGCATGAAATATATAATTTGTTCTCAAAACTAGGCTAAAATATGGGCAAAATATATTGATATAGGCGTGTAAATTCGCCTATCATCAACACCCCATACTTAGAGCTTGGTTCGTCCTCGAATAACATATCATGTGCTTCTAAGCATCAACTTAAGGTTTTTACAACAACAACACAAAACATTTATCAAGACAAGCACAACAATTATCAACAAAGAGTAGCTTTTCGATTATAAGTAGAAATAATTTAACCTCTAGCATAGACTCGTGATGGTGGTCAACTCATATTCAACAGTTAAGGCACAAAGAATCATGTACAACTATCCAAAACTCATCAACCATGTGTGTCTCACAATATATTACCCATAGCCACTCACAAGTATAGCATATTTTTTAAACATGGGTATCAACATATCCTTGCTCTCACTCTCACAAAGAATTCATATGTAGCAACTGATGACCATAGGCTTGCCCTTAGTGTACTACTCTACTAAATGTCAGAATGTTAAGATTAGGATCAATTAGGTCTTTTGATGGTTGTAATGTAGGCTAAGGGACGGGTAGGACTATTTTGGCCAGAAATAGTGGCTAAGTTCCTAAGAACTTTAATACATCACATTGTATCATTGTCACTTTTTTTTTCTTTCAACCTTTCTTCTTTCTTTTATTCTACCACCCTTGTTCTCCTCTTTTGTTTTTCAATTTTAAGCATAACTCACTTTTCAGCTTTCTTTTCCTTTTTCTTTTCACAACATACCTCTTATGATAACACTTTCTTTTTCATAACATATTCAAGCACCATTACAATTTATAGCATTATACTCACCCAATTTTCTCTTATGTTGTCACATGACTTTTTCACTTTAAAGCACTTAGGAATTTGGATCAAATTACGGTCTTGAAAGAAAATGGATTAGGCTTGCATACAAGGTTGTCAAAGAAATAGGCTAAAGGCTCAAAAGGGTTTAACTAGGATGATGTCCATGGGTAGGTAAAACTGAAGGTAAACAAATATAGGTTGCCAAAGAAATGCCTAAATCATATCCTAAACCTACACTCCTTATTTTCGCTTTGCATACATACCAGGCAAGTTCTAGCATCAGCCACAAACATAGAATATACTATTATCTCACACACACAAGGCACATGGTTGACTTGATTGGAAGTAATATAGACTCTCGACCCAACAAGTGAAGGAATTGAATCACACAATATCACATAATGAGTCACAAATAGAGCCTAAACGTCTCAATAGTCACAATTGTAGCACATACTCTTGCTATGATCTCATGCTGCCTATCAAAATAATTTCATGCGAAGCTAGAAAAAATTTTACTCCTAAAAAAAAACTTAAAAAAATGATAAACAAAAAAAAAACGAACTCAAATAAACAAAGTAACTCAAATAAACAAAGTAAACAAACAAACATAGGTGCAAACAGAGAAGTATAACAGAGAAGTATAGCATGCGATACCGCCCCCCACACTTAGTCGGGACACTGTCCTCAGTGGAAAATAAATACGAGGAACCTGGTTGGTCGGACTTATCCTCTATGTCTGGGTCATACCCCTTGCGTTGGGATCATCATAAGAGTCATCATCCTCATAAGTTCCGCATAAGTATCCCACTTAATACCAAGCGGGAGTCGAGGTATTTGCAGCGAGGAGGGTTCTCCTTGCTTTCTTGCTCTTTTGGGAAGTGGTAGCCTTTTCCTTCCCTTGTCTTGCTTTCGGTTCCATTGTACCTGAGACTAGAAATAGTGTTAGTGGTAGCACAATCCCAATGGATACAATCTATACACAGGCAGTAGGGGTACCACCCCACACTTAGGTTGTTGGCACCAACTAGTGAGGTGAAAGTGGTCGAGTACTCAGATTTTGTCGACATACGTTTTAGGATTGTATTCCGACAAGAAAATCAGCAATGCACCACTTACTTGCAGCCATTGGACTACTTTCATGGTAGATATAACAACACTACTACATAGGGGTTACCACATGGATTAGTTATTCTTACAACAATCACAACCTCTTATGCCGGTAGGCACTATAAGTCTTATCCCGATGGTCGGGATAGTCTAACATGTAAGTATCCAAACAACAATCTTAAGCAATTCTCATAGCCATAGTAATTCCGAAAATATCATAACAATGCTATTGAAACCAAATTCAAGTTGGACACAAGTCAAGATTTTCCTACGTATATGTTCACTCACATGATTTTGTATCAACTATCCAAACACATAAACATCACCAACAATCTTATACGATTTAGCAATTCATACTAGACATAGCAACGTAGTACTTACGAGAAATAAATGAAGAATAAGAGAGCACTTACTTGTTTGAAGCTTGTGGGGATGGTTTTGTGAATTGGAAGAGCAAAAGAAGAAAATTTTGAGAGGATTTGGATGTATATGCGGCGCCCTTAGGTCAATTTTTAGTGTGGTTGTGTTGTAAAACTAAGTCCCCTTTATATAGGAAGAGAATGGGTCGGGTTATGACCCATTTACAATCGGTTTTGGAGACAAAAATCCCACATATGCGGCGCATAATGCTTAGCATAGACATGACATATGCGGCGCATTATCTATAGCATAATGGGACATATGTGCCACATAGTCTATGGCATATGAGATACTGAGACCAAATGCCATAGCATAGGAGGCGCATAGTCAAAAGCACACTTAGGAATAGGTGGCGCATAGTGTATAGCACACTAGATTCCGAGACCTTAGGCTATAGGATAGGTTGTGCATCGTTCGTGGCCTAGTTTTTCCAAGGCCTAGCCTTCCTCGATGCCTATTTGGGCATGAGTAATGCTCAATCCATAGCCTTATGTATCACTATTCCTAACTTACGAACTTTACCATACAATGCATCCAAATCGTCAATTGAAATCAATCTCCTCGTTGAATACTTCTTGAACCTATTTTTGCTCAAAACCAAACGAAAACTATTAGTACGATGGGTTGCCTCCCACCAAGCGCCTTAGTTTTGGTCGTGGCACGACTCTTATTTTTGGATTTTTCATTTAGCAAAACAAAACAAGTACTAGAATGAAAGGAAAAACGATAAAACGATGGGTTGCCTCCCATCTAGCGCCTTATTTATTGTCGTGGCTCGACATAGTAATCTTGAGTACTTAGACTTCGTTGAGATAAGTGATGGATCATTTTCTGAAAGGATTTAGACGACAATGTGGCTTACCTGTGGGCATGCGATCTTTTTCGAGCTGGCTCATATGTTTCTCCGGAGAGTCACCAATTATATCATCAATAGTCCAACCCATAGCTCTCTTGTATCTCTTCAGAGCAGAGATGAGAGCTTCTACGTGCTGTTCACTTAAATCATCTGCTCTCTCCGGAAGTATATTTCTACTTTCCAAGAACACATACCTTAGATAGTCGGGGAGCTCTTGTGATTCTAGCATTGGTGGCTCGTCAATGGGAGTCTTCGCTGTTGGTTGATTCTTGAGATAACAATCCGGTTGCTTAGGAGTATAAGACTCTATTTCTGTTAGATCACCCATAAGTTCTTCATAATCTTCATTATCCTCATGCTCAACATTCAGTGGCTCAACAGTAGGTTGTTTCTCTATAGATAATGCTTTCATATCCTCTTGATGAAAATCATCTACAGATAACTCATTCATATCATTGGTCTTCTTCATGGCTTTGCATATATCAAACCGTACTACTTCGTCATTAATTCGGAACAAAAGCTCATTATATTTTATGTCAATAAGCACACTTTCGGTTGCAAGGAAAGGACGTCCCAGGATTATGGGAACTTCAGAATCCTCCTTACAATCTAGAATAACAAAGTCGGCAGGAAATATGAATGAAGAAACTTTCACCAACACATCATTCAAGATACCCACAGGTCGTTTTACCGACCTATCAGCCATCACGAGCCTCATATTGGTTGGTGTAAGGTCTCCCAACCCTAACTTTCTGTAGATAGATAGTGGCATCAAATTGATGCTAGCTCCCAAATCGCACAATGCCTTAGCAAAATCCAACGATCCAATTGTGCAAGGAATAGTGAAAGCTCCAGGATCTGCCTTCTTTTGAACTAGCGATCTTGTAGCGATTGCACTACAATGATGAACATTATCCGCCAAGTCATAACTTGCTGCCCGCTTCTTTGTCAAGAGATCCTTCATAAATTTCGCATACCCAGGCATTTGTTCAAGTGCCTCCACCAATGGAACATTAATGGTGAACTGCTTTAACATATTCATGAATTTGCTGAACTTTGTATCATTCGCCACCTTCTTCAATCTTTGGGGAAAAGGTGGTGGTGGGTATGGAAGTGTTCTCTCCATGGCTTTCTTCTCTTCTTGCTTCTGTTTTTCCACTTTTTCAGTCTGCACAGTGCTGGATGTGGCGTCCTTAACGTCAGGAGTAGTTGCTGCGGCATTTTTTCCTTTTGCGTTGTCATCCATGTCCGCAATTTCGTCAATCACTTTCTTGCCTTTTGCTGAAGTTTCCAGCACCTTACTACTTCTGGTAGTGATGGCCATGCATGACCCGTCATTCCTTGGGTTTGGCACAGTATCGCTAGGTAAAGTGCCGACCTTTCTTTGATTGAGTGTTGCTGAAAGTTGGCTCAATTGCTGCTCTATTTGCTTGATAGAAGTGGAATGAGAATCAACTAATTGATTCATGGAGGACAAATCATTAATCATCTCCATAACTCCCGCGCTCGTTGCTTCCACTCCTTTCAATAACTTAGCCATCATGTCTTCCATACTTCCAGAATTAGATGTGGTGGTATCACGTCTACCAGGGGGAACGTACAAACCACTCTTTTCATTGTTTTTCTTCCAACTACCTTGGTCTTTCCTTCCAGATTTATCATAACAGTTCCGACCTTGGTTTCCTTGGGCATTCCCGCGGAAACCCCCTAATTGTTTAAGTAGTTGGCCTCCTCTTCAGAATCAGATTCGTCTCTTCCTTTTGACGCAATAGCTTTCACTTTTTCGGTCTTCCCTGATAATAAATGCTTTGTCAGAAGATCCACTTGTGTTTTCATGTGCGCCATGTCTTGATCACGTTCTTCTTCTCTTCTTCTTTGGTCTGCAGTCATGCCAATAGATAAAGTGGGGCTTGCTACCTCAGAATCCCTGGTATGCCAAGCTCTACTTTGTTTCGTCATGCGATCTAGCATATTACTTGCTTGACCAAAGGTGAGGTCCATGAAAGATCCTCCAGCTGCGTTGTCCACCACTGGTTTAGTTATTGAATTCAAAGCTCTATACAATTTCTCCAGGAGGTGAACATTAGTCATATGATGGTTTGAGCATCTCGCTAGCTGTGTCTTGAACCTCTCCCATGTTTCATGAAGAGCTTCAGTGGGAAGCTGACGAAAGTTGCTGATTTCATCTCTCAATTGTGCCCTTTTTGATGGAGGAAAGAATCTTTCTAGTAAAGCGTCTCTCAATTGCCTCCAATTTGTAATTGAATCAGGAGTCAGCCCATTCAACCATAGTGTTGCCTCCCCAGACAGAGACAATGGAAATAGACGTAATCGAATAGCATTCTGACCAACACCAGGATTGTCAAAAGACTTGCATGTAGAAATAAAGTTGATGAGATGCATATTCGGATCGTCGCCTGCTAGTCCACCAAATAATCCCTTGAGTTGCAATAACTGAATCATGGTGCTTGTGATGTTGAACTTGGTTCCGGGCGCTAATGGTGGTGGAATTATAGCTCCAGTGGCTCCGACACCATCAAGATCATCATCATCATCGTCGAAAGCTGGCTGCAAAGGTTGGCGATCATACCTATACCGAGCTTGTCGACCTCTTCTGTTGGCAGGTGTTGTAGTTTCAGCAACATGCCTTGGGTTTATCAACTCGTCATCACCTAAATCTTCATAGTCAGGATTTGTTGCTCGCCCAGGATTATCAATGTTTTGTTGTTGGACTTGAGCAGCGGCAAAAGCAACTAATCTTGCTTGCTCGTGTTGAGCAGCCATCCTGTCGATTTCAGCTTGTGCTTCCATTCTTCTAATTCGTTGTGGTTCAGGATTAATTGGTAATAACGGTTGACCAGAACTTCTAGTATGGGGAATGCACTAAAGTAAAAACCTGCAATAAACAAAAACAAAAACTAAACGTAAAAGTACGATAATCTTAGACCAAAGGGTCTAGTAATTATCACGAACTTGATTGACACTCGTATTCCCCGGCAACGGAGCCAATTTTTGATAACGCTCAATCTACAGCTCTCGTAGGAGTGTAAAGCGGTCGTTAGCAAATATAGAACCCAACCTGGGTTGGGTGTCGATCCCATAGGGAATAGCTTGGCCAACAAGTAAGAAAAATTACTAAACTTTTGGTGCAAGTCTCGTAAAAAGGGGGGATTCTTGTCTTGCAAGTAATGTAAACAAAGGCTGAAAATAATAAAGTAAAAAGAGAGAGATTGTTACGTTGGTTGTAAACAATGAGAATTGAAGCGTTGGGGTTATGTCCACCTTTTGAGGTATACGTCTCTATTGGCTATGAGTGTGTAGAATTCTGACATGCAATTGCTTATAGAGAATTGTAGTCGATGGTAAATCCAAGTGTCTCTCGACCTCAACAAGGACTATTTCACTTTAACTCTCTCGATCTTAAAGCGTGTCTAACGGTACGAATTCTCCAAGAGGTTAGTCCAGTTATGGCACTAGCTTTTTAATAGGAAAGGGTGTCCTACTACCTTGACATTATCTCTTTTCCAGACAAATAACCTTTCTCTCGAACAAGTTAAATGTTAGACTGGCGTATTCTTGCGTTTGCAACCGCAAAGAATGTGGATTAAGATGAAGAGAATAATGATATAAGCAATATACGTGTCTCGAACTCACAAACTCACAGCAATAGATAGTAACTCATTCGGCTTCCATAACCCCAACAGAGAAGTTTAGTTACCCATGAATGCGAAGGAGATCACGATTGACATTGTTATTATATCACGATATTGAGTAATGGCATGTAGATCAAGTGATAGGCGTGAGGCGTGTTTCCTTAGCTTGGTAACGATTCTCTTGTTGTGGAATTTAAGAATAGAAGAGTAGATTAGAAGTGTTTGTAGTGGAAGATGAGAGGGATGGAAGAAGATTAATTGTTGAATAGAAGATTGTTCTCTCCACTAAGGGAGGAATGTCTCTCCACTAATGGAGGACTTGAATAAAAATCTCTAGCATGATAGGGTATTTATAATACTCCTATCCTACTCCTACTATGCTAATGAAATAAATAACCAAATCCTACTAGGCCTATGGAACACTTAACCCAAATGTACTAGGTTAATGTAACATTATCATAATCCAAATAAACTAATGAAATACATAACCTAATTGTACTAGGTTAATGTATCTTTGTCAAAATCCAGCTATGTGTCTGTAAGTCCCCAAAGTCTTCAGAAATGCTGTTTTAGCCCGGGACAGATTTTCCATGCAGCAGTTTTGGTCCTTTAGGCGTCCCACTTCCTTCTCCTTCGTTCGTGAGCTTTCTTTTGCGTCAAGTAAGCCATAAAATGCTGTATTTTGCATCATTTATACCTGAAACTTTTCTAATCATGTTCGTTAGCTCATTTACAGGAAAAAGGACAAAAAGTGCATGAAATATATAATTTGTTCTCAAAACTAGGCTAAAATATGGGCAAAATATATTGATATAGGCGTGTAAATTCGCCTATCATCACCTATGTAAATATAGGTGATATAATATGCAGTTCCTATGTAAATATAGGCGATATCATATTCGGCGCCTCTGTAAATATATATGATATCATATGCGGCGCATATCTTATGGTTTCAAGTGACTTAAACACTCTATTTTTGGGTTATTTTGAGGGAAATTAAGCCTTTAGGCACTCCTTACACACCCCTAAACTTAACCTTACGAATTTAATAGATTCTAAATACATCATAACCCTATTATCAGTCTAAGTTCATCATCCAAGAGCATTAAAGGAGAAAAACAACTAGGGTTACACAATCAACATTGAGGGTCCAATCTTTCAACGAATCCGTTACCATAAAGGTATGTGGGGTTATGAACAAGAACACTCTTTCGTTCTTGTGCCCAAAGTTTGCATTATTTTACAAAGATACATGATTTTTACATGTTTTATCATGAATTTGAAGTGATAAATCTTATCCTATGTTGTTTTTCAAGATACTATATTATTTTGAATGTTTAGAAAATAAAATCCATGAGTTTGAGATTATTGTTATGATTAAAGGCTGAAATTTTTCAGATTTTCGTATAAATTATGCATGCTTGTGATATAAAGCATAAATGTTGAAATGTTTTTATTAAGTATCGCTATAAGGGTCATTAACCCACATTGAGATTGTAGTTTTAAGAATTTATGTGCTACATGCACCCACGTTTAGACTATTTTTGATGAAGTATAGAAAGATTTGACCTTTTGGTCACAACAGAGCTAAAATCCGCTTTATGAAACGAGTTGCGGATTTTATCATTTACTTAACTTAAGAAATATGAGATTACCCTTAAAGTGGATTTTTTCTTGATATTTTTGAGCATAGTATTGGGAGTAGTATTTAGCATCGAGTTGGGTATGTTACTACGGTTTCATACCCCAGAACTATGTGCCACCATAGGTTGAGACATTGACTTCCACTATATGTGGAAAATTGAGATAGTGATCACTGAGATAAGATTGTTCTACACCGATGGCAAGGTTAGGACAGCCCTAACCTTATGTGGTCAAGTCGTGGGACATCATGGGTGCTTACATGGTGTACATGTCGGTTAGAAGAACCTCCCAAAGAGTTGTCCCTCATTCTTAGATTGATTTTACTGATTTAAAAGAGATTTGAAATACAGATTTATGATGTATTCAATATTTTAGATTTCATTAAGATTGCTTGATGAGAGAATAAGAAAAGAATCTTTATAGTTGGATAAAGTGTAATGGCTCATGATATCCAGATTGGCATGTTTTACCATTCATTGTGTATGATTTCAGATTTTAGATTTCTTTCAAGCTTTATGAGCTATTTAAAAATGTCCTGCATGATTTGGAAAGAAAACTTATGACATGATCGTTAAATATTTATATATATATGTATATAAATATGTTTATTTCATGAACCCCCATGTACTCGGTACATATTCCATGGTACTGACCCACATGTTTGCATGTGGGCTACATTTTCCCAATAATGTAGGTTCAGGTGCTCATTCCCAGGTTTGACCATGATTATCGGAGGACGTTGATCTGCATCCTCTGCAGTGGTGAGTCCTCATGGTTCGAGGATTAGTTATTCAGATTTCATCATTCACTTTGAGCCGTTCAGTTTATATCCTGAGTTCGAGTTAGTTGGGGTTTGTTCCAATGGCTCATAGATATACAGTTTAGTAGAGGCTTGTCAGACTAGATGGATAGATTGATCAGATTTGTCAAAGATGTCATATTTTGTTACTTTCCATATTTCATTCGTATTGCAGTATGATATTATGGAGGATGTTTAGATGTTTTGATTATGATGACTTTGATTATAAGTGTTGAATGGTAGAAAAATGGCTAAAAGGGTTAGCTTAGGGCTACTTGTAGTCTTAAGCACCGTGTGTTGCCTTGAGATCCATTTTTAGGCGTTACAAACTTAGTATCAGAGTCTAAGGTTATTGGAGTCCTAGGGAGTCTTACAAGCCGTGTTAAGTAGAGTCTTGATCATCGGTGTATAGCGCGCCAAATCTATGAGTAAGAGGCTACAAAATGTTTTAGAAAAAAAAGGGGTCATTTCATTCTTTCAAAAGTCTATCATGCTTACAGTTGTTCCCTTTCAGCTATTAATTCATGCTCTCTTCTTTCAGAATATGCCTCCTCGCCGAGCTAGAAGAAATCATGCGGGTCAGTAACCTCAGCCTGCTGATCCCCTGAATGAGAATGTATCCCATTCTGAGTTCAGGGCAGTCTTTCAGGCGCTTGGCCAAGCTGTTACCGCCATCGTTCAGGACAACCAGGCCCTGTCTTCACAATAATTGGGAGGTGACTTAGCTGTCGCAAGAATCCATGACTTTATGCAGATGAATCTACCAGAGTTTTATGGGTCCAAGGTAGGTGAGGATCCGTAGTTATATCTAGAAGAGATAAAGAAGATCACACAGGTAATGCACGTGTCTGAGGAGAAGAGTGTTGATTTATCATCCTACAGACTGAAAGACCTTATGTCTGACTGGGTGGTTGCATGGAGAAAGGTTAGAGTAGAGGGTGCTGCTCTTAGACTTGGCAGGAGTTCCAGGATGCATTCCTGGATAAATTCTTTCCACTAGAGTTGAGAGAGGAAAAAGTAGAGGAGTTTATGAACTTACGATAAGGCTCTATGACTGTTAAAGAGTATTACTTGAAGTTTAATCAGTTAGTAAACTATGCCCCAAATCTGATAGCAGACAACCGAGCCAGTATGGGTAAGTTCTTGACAGGGGTGTCAAGCTATGTGGTTAAGGAGTATAGATCAGCTATGCTTAATAGTGAGATAAATCTTGCCAGACTGATGATCCATGCCCAACAGATCAAATCAGATAAGATAAAAGAGAGGGATAGAGTAAGAGGGAATAAGAGAGCCAGATTCGAGCAACCTACTTATAGTAAGAACAGATCGCAAGGAGGGAATCGCCCTTAGTTTCAGAGCTACTCATCTATGCCAGCACCATCGTCAGCTAGTTCTCCAGCACTTAGAGGTAGGCAAGAACAGGGAAACAGGTATTCTATGTCCGGATCTTAGAATACTGTGAGTAACCGGCCTAACCGTCCACCATGCACCAGGTGTGGTAGGGATCATGGGGGTAAGTGTTTGTGGGGTCAGAAGAGCTGCTATGGATGTGGCCAGGAGGGCCACCGTGTTAGATATTGTCCTCATACCAGACAGGGGAACCGTGATGTTCGTCCCCAGTCTCAGACTGCTAGTGCTCCAGCTCTTGTAGCTCGTCCAGCTCCTACTTATGGTGCTTCTTCCAGCACTACTAGCGGTTAGCGCCAGAACAGATTCTATGCTTTGCCTTCCTGTCAGGAGCAGGCGGACTCCCCCAATGTTGTTACTGGTATGCTTTGTGTGTTTCAATTTGATGTTTATACGTTGTTGGACCCTGGGTCCAGTTTTTCATATGTGACACCTCTGGTTACTGTAAATTTTGAAGTGAGTCCCGAGATTTTCTCTGAGCTCATCCTAGTTTCTAGCCCTGTAGATGAGTCCATTGTTGCCCAAAAAGTGTACAAAAAGTGTCCTATTTCTATTCTTCACAGAGTTATGTTTACTGATTTGATAGAGTTAGACATGGTAGATTTTGATGTTATTCTAGGTATGGACTGGCTTCACTCTTGTTATACATCCATAGAGTGTCGTACCCGTGTAGTCAAGTTTCAGTTCCCTGGTGATTCTGTTATCGAATGATCTGGTAATTCTGCATCTTCGAAGAGTCATTTTATCTCATATCTCAAAGGGTGCATTTATCACCTAGTCAGAGTTAAAGACACTAAGTCTGAGACTCCAACTCTCCATTCAGTTGATGTTGTTAATGAGTTTCCCAATGTCTTTCTAGAAAATCTTCCAGGGGTACCTCCTGATAAAGAGATAGAATTTGGGATTGATCTTTTTCTGATACTCAGCCCATTTTTATTTCTCCATATCGTATGGCACCCGTAGAACTTAAGGAGTTGAAAGAGCAACTCAAATATCTCTTAGATAAAGGTTTTATAAGACCAAGTGTGTCTCCTTGGGGTGCACCTGTCCTATTCGTCTGAAAGAAAGATGGCCCTTTGCGCATGTGCATTGACTATCGCCAGTTCAACAAAGTCACTATAAAAAAAAAGTATCCCCTTCCAAGAATAGATGATTTGTTTGATCAATTGCAAGGTGCAATTTACTTCTCAAAGATAGACCTTCGCTCTGGCTATCATCAACTCAGAGTTAGGGAATGTGATATCCCAAAGATAGCCTTTCGAACATGTTATAGTCATTTTGAGTTTCTTGTTATGTCCTTCGGGCTAACTAATACCCCAGCAGCTTTCATGGACCTCATGAATCAAGTGTTCAAGCCATATCTTGATATGTTTGTCATAGTGTTTATAGACGACATTCTGGTATACTCCCATAGTGAGAATGAACATGCAGATCATCTCTGTATCATCTTGCAAAACCTTAGAGATCATTACTTGTACGCTAAATTTAGCAAGTGTGAATTTTGGCTAAGGTCAGTTGCTTTTCTAGGTCATATTATTTCTTTCGAAGGTGTTAGAGTTAATCCCCAGAAAATAGAAGCTATTAGAAACTGGCCTAGACCTGTCTCTCCATCTGACATTAGAAGTTTCTTGGGTCTAGCTAGCTATTACCATCGTTTTGTTGAAGGTTTCTCCAATATAGCATCTCCTATGACATGGTTGACCCAAAAGAAAGTGAAGTTCTTGTGGTCCAATTCTTGTGAGAAGAGTTTTCGAGAGTTGAAGACTCGACTCACTACAAACCCTATTTTGACTCTGCCTGATGGCGTTGATGGATTTGTGGTCTATTGTGATGCTTCTAAAGTTGGTTTGAGTTGTGTATTAATGCAGAGATGTAAGGTTATAGCCTATGCCTCTAGACAGCTAAAACCCTATGAGAAGAATTACCCCACCCATGATCTTGAGTTAGCTACTGTTGTGTTTGCTCTGAAAACCTGGAGACGCTACTTGTATGGTGTTCATGTTGATGTTTTCACTGATCATAAGATTCTGCAGTATGTTTTTACCCAGAAAGAGTTGAATCTTAGGCAGAGAAGATGGTTAGAGTTATTCAAAGACTACGATATAAGTGTGTTTTATCACCCTGGAAAGGCCAATGTAGTGGCGGATGCCCTTAGCAGGATGTCTATGGGTAGTTTTTTGCCTATTGGAGAGGGTAAGAAGGAGTTGGCTCGTGATGTGCATCGGTTGGCTAGGTTGGGATTTAGGTTGCTTGACTCTGCTGAAGGGAGTATCTTATTACAGAGTAGCTCAAAATCCTCCTTGGTTTTGGAAGTAAAGGAGAAGCAAAACTTAGATACTAGTTTGGCCAGACTGAAAGAATCAGTCAAGGACCAAAAGGTGGAGGTTTTCTCCCAAGGGGGGATGGTGTGTTGAGATTGCAGGATAGATTATGTGTTTCGAATATCAAGGATCTAAGACAGAGAATTATGGCTGAAGCGCACGGTGCACGATATTCTATTCATCTTGGAGCCACCAAGATGTACCGCGACTTATGGGAAATCTATTGGTGGAGTGTCATAAAGAAGTATATAGCAGCATTTATGGCTAAGTGTACGACGTTCCAACAGGTTAAGGTAGAACACCAAAGACCTGGTGGTATGATGCAGGATTTCGGTATTCCCACTTGGAAGTGAAAAGAGATAAACATGGATTTTGTGACTGGTTTACCTCCTTCCCGATGCCATCATGATTCCATTTGGGTTGTTGTGGATAGATTGACTAAGTCTGCGCACTTCTTGCCTGTGCATACTTCCTATACTGCTGAGGATTACACTAGATTGTACATTGGGGAATTAGTCAGATTGCATGAAGTTCCCTTGTCCATCATTTCAGATAGGGGTACTCAGTTCACTTCGCTGTTTTGGAGAGCTTTTCAGAAGGGTCTTGGTACCCAAGTGCATTTGAGTTCTGCTTTCTATCCGCAGACAGATGGTCAGGATGAGAGGACCATCCAAACCTTAAAGAATATGTTAAGAGCATGTGCTCTTGACTTTAAGGGGAGTTGGGATGAGCATTTACCATTGATAGAGTTTGCTTACAATAACAGTTTTTACTCTAGCGTTGGCATGGCTCCATTTGAGGCTTTGTATAGGAGGAAATGTAGGTTACCCATAGGTTGGTTTGAAGAGGGTCAAGCGGCCGTGAGTGGTCCTGATTAGGTCTTTGAAGCTATGGAAAAATTCAAAGTTATTAGAGAAAGATTAAAAATCGCACAGAGTCGTCAGAAGTCATATGCTGATGTTAGGAGAAGAGACCTTGAATTTGAAGTTGGTGACTTGGTGTATTTGAAGATTTCACCCATGAAGGAAGTGAAGAGATTCGGAAAGAAGGGGAAACTTAGTCCCTGTTATGTTGGCCCCTACAAAGTTCTTAGCCGTGTTGGTAAGGTAGCGTATGAGGTTGAGTTGCCTTCAGAGTTATCTTCCGTTCACTCTGTCTTCCATGTATCCATGCTTAGGAAACACATTGGTGATTGTGTTGTTGTAGATCCTTCAGAAAACCCTGATGTGCAAGATAGCCTTTCTTTTGAGGAAGTTCCTGTTGAGATTTTAGATCACCAAGTCCGAAGACTAAGGAACAAAGAAGTTCCCTTAGTCAAGGTGCTGTGGCAAAACCAATCCGTTGAGGGTGCCACATGGGAAGCTGAGGCGGATATGCGATCCAAGTACCCGCACCTAATTTCCATAAGCTCTGATCAAGCCGAAGGTACCATTCTGCTTTAAATCATTCCTTTTCTATACAGAATTGCAGTAGTTCAGCAGTTATTTTATACTATTCAGTTGTGATTTCATGAGTGATGCACCCCTTGTTGTGTCCGAAGTGTAGAATGAAATAGAGGCAAGATTAGCAAGTTGCTTCAGCTATATACCCTTTATTTTCTCTTTACTCTTAGTATACCCAGCGTCATTCGAGGATGAATATCCCCAAGGGGGAGATATTGTAATGCCCCGCACTTTCCTAAGCTAGAAAATAAACTGTTGTTCGTATATGTGAAAACCCCAATTTTATAAGCCATATTTGGGAACCTAAATTACCAAGAGTACCCTAGTTATAAGAGAGCTTATGATGTTTTAAGTGTGGTTATATGAGTCACTTAAGGTAGTACAAGCTAAGAGTTTCAAAATCCATCAAGTTTTAGTGTTTAAATTCACAAAGGTCATCTTTGAATGAGCATAACTTGATAAATATAAGGTATTTTTGCATATTTATACCAACAAAATTATAGAGAATCGAATTAGCTTTCCAACGATATCAATTTCACAAAAATCCGACACCCGAGCTAGGAGTTATGGCTTTGTGAAGTAGAGTGTGTCGCCTAACCAATCGCACATGGCCACTGGAAAGCATATGCGATAGCATATGCGGCGCCTATGTAAATATAGGTGATATCATATGCGGCACCTATGTAAATATAGGTGATATAATATGCGGCGCCTATGTAAATATAGGCGATATCATATGCGGCGCCTATGTAAATATATACGATATCATATGCGGCGCATATCTTATGGTTTCAAGTGACTTAAACACTCTGTTTTTGGGTTATTTTGAGGGAAATTAAGTCTTTTGGCACTCTTTACACACCCCTAAACTTAACCTTACGAATTTAATAGATTCTAAACACATCATAACCCTATTATCAGTCTAAGTTCATCATCCAAGAGCATTAAAGGAGAAAAACAACTAGGGTTACACAATCAACATTGAGGGTCCAATCTTTCAACGAATCCGTTACCATAAAGGTATGTGGGGTTATGAACAAGAACACCCTTTCGTTCTTGTGCCCAAAGTTTGCATTATTTTACAAAGATACATGATTTTTATATGTTTTATCATGAATTTGAAGTGGTAAATCTTATCCTATGTTGTTTTTAAAGATACTATATTATTTGAATGTTTAGAAAATAAACTCCATGAGTTTGAAATTATTGTTATGATTAAAGGCTGAAATTTTTCAGATTTTCGTATAAATTATGCATGCTTGTGATATAAAGCATAAATGTTGAAATGCTTTGATTAAGTATCGCTATAAGGGTCATTAACCCACATTGAGATTGTTGTTTTGAGAATTTATGTGCTACATGCACCCATGTTTAGACTATTTTTGATGAAGTATAGAAAGAATTGACCTTTTGGTCACAACAGAGCTAAAATCCACTTTATGAAACGAGTTACGTATTTTATCATTTATTTAACTTAAGAAATATGAGATTACCCTTAAAGTGGATTTTTTCTTGAGATTTTTGAGCATTTTATTGGGAGTAGTATTTAGCACCGAGTTGGGTATGTTACTACGGTTTCATACCCCAGAAATACCTGCCACCATAGGTTGAGACATTGACTTCCACTATATGTGGAAAATTGAGATAGTGATCACTGAGATAAGATTGTTCTACATCGATGGCAAGGGTAGGACAGCCCTAACCTTACGGGGACAAGTCGTGGGACATCATGGGTACTCACATGGTGTACATGTCGGTTAGAAGAACCTCCCAAAGAGTCGTCCCTCATTCTTAGATTGATTTTACTGATTTAAAAGAGATTTGAAATGCAGATTTATGATGTATTCAATATTCCAAATTTCACTAAGATTGCTTGATGAGAGAATAAGAAAAGAATCTTGATATTTGGATTAAGTGTAATGGCTCATGATATCCAGATTGGCATGTTTTACCATTCATTGTGTATGATTTCAGATTTTAGATTTCTTTCAAGCT
This sequence comes from Capsicum baccatum var. pendulum, assembly GCA_030864225.1. Taxonomy (NCBI): domain Eukaryota; kingdom Viridiplantae; phylum Streptophyta; class Magnoliopsida; order Solanales; family Solanaceae; genus Capsicum; species Capsicum baccatum. The sequence goes on along the minus strand of CM061556.1, from coordinate 178,552,781 downwards.
TTATGAGCCATTTACAAATGTCCTGCATGATTTGGAAAGAAAACTTATGACATGATCGTTAAATATATATATATATATATATATATATATGCATATAAATATGTTTATTTTATGCACCCTCATGTACTCGATACATATTCCATGGTACTGACCCACATGTTTGCGTGTGGGCTACATTTTCCCTATAATGTAGGTTCAAGTGCTTATTCCCAAGTTTGACTGTGATTATCCGAGCACGTTGATCTACATCCTCTGCAGTGGTGAGTCCTCATGGTCCGAGGACTAGTTATTTAGATTTCCTCATTTACTTTGAGTCGTTCAGTTTATTTTCTGAGTTCGGGTTAGTTGGGGTTTGTCCCAATGGCTTATGGATATATAGTTTAGTAGAGGCTTGTCAAACTAGATGGATAGATTGATCAGATTTGTCAGAGATGTCGTATTTTGTTACTTTCCGTATTTCATTCGTATTGCAGTATGATATTATGGAGGATGTTTAGATGTTTTGATTATGATAACTTTGATTATAAGTGTTGAATGGTAGAAAAATGGCTAAAAGAGTTAGCTTGGGGATACTTGTAGCCTTAAGCACCGTGTGATGCCTTGGAGCCCGTTTTCGGGGCGTTATAGTTAATAACATTAATAATGATTTTCAACACTTGTATTTATTTTCCTGCATGCTTCATCAATTTTCAGCATATTAAAATAATTTTCAGTAATTAAATCCTGTCTTTATACCTGTTTAAATGAATTTCAGCATTTAAATCCCGTTTTTCATTCTATTTAAACAATGTCAAGCAATTAAACCTTGTTTTATTCTATTCACATAATTTCCAACAATGTGAAACTGTATCTTTAACATTAATAATAATTTTTAACACTTTTACTAATTTACAACGTGTTTCGCATAATAAATTAACGGGTATCACTCTTCAACGTATTTACTTTATTTTGCTATACTTTGTTTTAACAACTTTACAAAATTATTTTTAAATTGTTTGACAATTACTTTCTTTCAATAAACAGTCAATTTTCACTGAGACATCATGCTTAACAATCTTTTACATAATAAATTAATGTTTTTATTCTCTTACGTTTGTCTAACTTTGACATGCCTTTTTATTCTCAATGAATTTTTACAACATTGTTCTAAATATTTTGACAATTACTTTTCAATGAATAATTGTGTGACGCTTATATATCATGTGGATAGATTTAATTAACAAATAAATAATTGCTTGTCTTGCATGCTAATCATATTAACCATTCTTTAATAATCAAGAGGCTAACTTGGTAATCTTATGTGCTATGCGACGTCCTATTAGTTTGGCACTTTGAGTCCTACTAGGAAACATAGCTTTGTTTGTCTAGACCACAAATCCAAATTAGCAAAGCCCAATGTCTCTTGGACGATAGGTGGGACGGTAGGTATTTCTAGAGGCGTTAGTTTTATTCCTTTTCCGCCTTTAGGTTAACAACCAGCCTAGAGGGGGGGAGGTAGATAGTCATTTGGAAGTGATGATACCCAGAGACATTACACAACGCTTGACATTGTTACTTGTTTAAGAATCCAGCTAGTGGGTCGGAATGAATAATAAGTTGGGGTTCTGATCCGAATAAAACCACAATATTTCTTTGTTTGATTTTTTTGAATTTGTTCTTTTCTTACATTTACTTTACATGCTTATTTTCTTGGGGTTATTTAGGTTTTTAAATTAATAAATATTTCTGTTATAAATTATTTTTCTTCTCTCTCCTCGCTTATCTACTTTATATTATTTATTGTCTTGTTTTTTATCTCCACCTAGTTAATAATTAGAAATAATAAAATAACAGGTTTGTTTATTCATTACCTTATCACCTAGTTAACATTAAGATGAAAAAATTAGTGACCTTTATTTTATCATATAGAATCCGCACGTAAAATACGAGTTTCGCCAGAAACCACTTTTGTGGACCTCAAAAGGTGCCTAACCACTTCCTTTTGAGGTAATTTGAACCCTTACCCAAATTTCTGGTGAACTAAGATAAAACAACAAAATAGGTTCATATTTAGCCTAGACCAATGCCCTAACGCACCTTAATTCATTAGGTGGCGACTCTTCACACTCTCTTCAAACAATCCCAAAAAAGAGTGGTCACGTTGAATATGGGGCGCAATAACTACAAACCCCCCATTTACTTTTTCTCACTTTCGGATACTTCAAAAAGTTTGAGATACGAGTTCGACCTATTCCCTGTGGAATTGATCCCAGCTTGATTTGGGTTACAGTATTTGACATCGACCGCAGTATACTTCTTTGGAGGTGTAGGTTTGGGCGACATCAGACATGCCTCAATCTTTAAAGAATTTCTAGCAATATTTGTGATGAAGTACTTTTTGTAAGATTTCCAACAGTTTTTTGTGCCATATTAATCTACAGTTGCTGAATTACCATGTTAGCCTCTATGATCTTTCCAACCATCCAACTGGCTTGTTGGGGCATGGTTTGTGTATTCATATCCTTCCTTTTTAGTAACATTAGACATACAACTTATTTAATTATTACGTCTTGCACTACAAAATAAGATTACATGATATACGAAGAAGGAATGTACTTTATCTTCCTGTAGAAATCAAGTAGTTGATATTGCAATTAAATCACGAATTTAAGCTTATCAATTAATTATATCATAATTAATTACAAAAACAATCTTCCCTGGAAAAGAAATGAAGTTAGAAAAGTGTACCATCATCATATCTAAAATGAATAGGCATTTGTTTTGGTACTATAAAGAATTTTTTACTCAATAATAAAAAAATATTTATTTTATTTCTTAGCGTAAATACTATTCTTTTATTTATCAACTTCTTTATTCCACTCTTTTTTTGTGTGTGTGAAAACAAAGTAGATATCATAATTACGAGAAAAAAACTCAAAATTGTCCTTTAAGTTCAGGCATCAACGCAAATAGTCCTTAAAATATACTCTAGAGCATTAATAGTTCTTGTAGTTTATAAAATTGGTGCATGGTTGAAATGGATGTATCATATATATTAAGAACTAATACGACCTATTTTGTCTCATTCAGTATGAATTTACTGGTTTTAACGTAAAATACAAATTATTTATTGAAATGACACTCATCTTTAATGCATGCTCTGATAGATGATAGGTACTTGAGAGTTTAAGTGCAATAACGAAGTGCGGTATAATGGATGAGGTTGTTGTATATTGCAACAGAGAAATCCTAATTAAAAGTTTGGGAATGAAAACCTCCTAATAAGGAGTTTTTTTCTGTTTATGTACTTTATATGTTGCTTTGATTTGGTTGAATTAACAGATTCTGAGTATCCCATAATTATAAAAAATATTTAGTTCAAATATTTCTAAGATAATATTTTTCTTCAATCCTGACTTGGTCCAGGGGAGAAAATTATCAATTTTGATAAAATAATAAGATAGTATATTTTCGAAAGACCCCTATATAAATATATGGTCCCATTAATATTATAAATTAATATTTTTTAAAATTATAAAAATATTTAAGATAATTTAGTAAAATATGATTATAGCATTTTTTATTTTTTGTTAAAATTTAAATTTAGTTGAAGCTCATCTCAATCTTTCCTTATTGCATTCAAATATTTTGATGTTGTCTTCTCAAACTGCACAAAAAAATTGTGAAGAGTTCTAGACGTGATAGATGCTTCCTTATGTGTAAATGGTTCCAAATTTATAATATCGTCTTTAACTTCATATCAAAATTATTATCTCCAATGGTATCTACAATTTCTTCTAAATTATGGACCTCTGAACATGTATCATTTTCACCCAGATAAACCAATAAGCTATTGACATCCATTTTATTGCGGTAACCGAGATCACTAATCATAATATCAAGTTCATGAATGCCATTTTTTCACAAATGGAATCATTTAAATTCCTTGAATCTTAACTCCAAAGCTCATAAGTTCAAGATTCTTTCTTAAAACTCTTCAAATTTCACATGTGTAAAGTATTTTATTTCATCCTCATGTCTAAAAATTTCTAGTTTCTGAATTAAATTTTATTTTAGGGTTTATAAACTCACTTTCGAATTCACTATTTTTTATCATTCAATTGCATGATTTCTTGAAGGCTTTACACATGATTGTGGATTTTATGACTATTGTATTTCCTTTTTAAGCTTAGCAGGGACCCTTTTTGATTCTTGACATAATCTTATACATTATTCTTGTAGCTTACATTTTAAAGCATGATTTTAAAATTTTTATGTTGTTATGAACTTTCAATAGAATAGAATAACCCATAAAAGGGTAAAATTTAAGATAGTTATGAAAGATAAATTTAGTAAAGCCTCAAGCTTTACAGAAAGATGAATATGATTTGTATATATTATGAGTTTATGACTATTTTTGCGGGATTATTTAACACCGAGAGACACGGGTTTAGAAAATTCAAAATTCTACAACTATGTGTTATTGTGAGATTATGATTTTACTACAATATCAGTTGATCTTTAGATTAAAAAACTCACGTAGTGGATCCACACATAGATAGATAGATAGGTGTTATACCCTATCAAGGTATATAGCATCCTCCCAACTAGGTTAGACATTGGGCATCATTAGCTCAAGTGATGTATATCGGTTATAAGAAACTCTACAAAAAAGTATGTACTTTCCTTTGACAATCTTTTGGATATGGTTATTTTATTACTCCAGATAGTATGATTTCGGATATGTGTCTCTTAAAAAGTCTTTTTCTTATCGTTTTAGCAAACTTATTCTTAGTTGATTACTATGCTTATGAAATCCCATTGTTGAAATTTTTTCTCTATCTATATCTCAAATAAAATTACAGTTATTTAGTATTATTCCTACATACTTAGTACATTTAGACATACTGATCACATACTTATTTTGCCAATATTTTTCATGTGATGTAGATACAGGTGATTGTTCTCAGTCGCGTGGCTAGTTATGCCTACTCAAAGTTCAATAGATGGTGAGTCCTCCTCATTTGGGGGACCTATTTTAGTTGTTTATTTCATTTATTTTAGATGTTGTTGTTTTTAATACGTCATTGGCTCGTCACAAGTAATTAACACCATATCAAATATACACCACAATCCATTTTCTACATCCTTATTGGCTCTTATTCGTTGAGCATTTTGTCCCAATCTTTTCACATTAAAAGATATCAATTGGGACCAACTATCCCTAATTATGATGATTGAAATATCAATTGGTCTTAATCCGAGAATACCACACTTAGATGCCACGATAGTAAAAAAAAAAGTGAGATAGATTCCTAGATTCCTTGTAGTTTCCTATTGTTGTGATATGAACGTCAAACAACAATCCATAAGATTCTACTCAACATTTGCTATTCTACTGGGAGACCGCTAACCTAGGCTCTAATACCATCCTTGTCATGATCCAACCCGTTGAGTCATGTCGAGCACCTATCTATACCTACCCCAAATAGGAGAACTCTAATAATCCCATAAATCAAATAAATTCAGAAGCTAATCCATGAATACTTGATTATTTTTAAGTTCACCATATGAATACCTGATCGAGCTAAAACAACAATAGTCACTTAATCCTTTTAAAACTTCTTTTTAATACGTCATGTATGAAAAGTATTATAGAAAATAATTACAGGTGACTCCCCATAGCCTAGTCTAAATTGGTATAAGAGTACTAGAAAAGGAGTAGGAATACCCATGATACAACATCCATATAGAATAGCAATAGTAGGAGCTATTGGGTGATCGACTTTGCTGCTATAGAAACTCCAATTGATCTGTCCCATGGCGATATTCTCTAGTGGAGGTATAGTAAGTGTAGCATCAATACAACCAAATGTACTGGTAAGCATCATTGTCCTACTAGGGTAAGAAACAAATAACATCAATAATAAATAGGGAGAATCACAATATCAAATAAGTTTCGATTTTGAATACCTAAATTATCAACTTTTATTAACCCACATTTAGCATCTCTGGACCTATACTCCATATATCTATGACTTATATTTAGCATATATATAACCTATTTTTAGCATCTCTGTGACCTATACTTAGCATCTTTGTGATAATATGTAGCATATCTATGACCTACACTTAGCATCTTTATGGACTACACTTAGCATCTTTGTGGCCTGCACTTAGCATCTCTCTGACCTACACTTAGTATTTTTGTGACCTGCAATTAGCATATTTGTGACCTACCTGTCATCTAACCTTTTTGTATATCATTGTCCTTTGACTACATTTTGTATATCTTTGTCCTTTGACTACCACTTTAATCGGTACCCCTTCATAAAGTTTACAATTCCATAAGATAAAATCATTTTATTCCTCTCAATACTCATAATCACTATACTATACCTTAGAATCATATTTCTAACCCAATCCTCTCAAGGGACCACCCCATTTACAGTCACAACTTTCTTTCATCATTCATCACAACAAGGTAACACCAAGGATAACATGTACTAAATAAAATCACATTGAACATATTAATGAATGCATGGATGCAAGATGTGCGCATCATCTCTCTTTTCTCATCAATATTATAAAGTACCGACATGGTACCCGATCCATTATCATAACACACCATATTATACCGACGTGGTATCTGACCCAGATCATAACACATCATATTATATCATCGTGGTACTCAATATATCACCTTAACATATCATCTCCATACATATAAATGTGTGCAAGAATTAAATAAATTGTAATTCATGCAAATGTAATTACGAGTGCCAGCCCAAAATACATCACGATTTAACCCAGTTTACCATTACGTTTACCATCTAATTCATTTATTCGGTGACCTTAGTTCTCACATGATATCACAATCATGACTTACCAAGCACCCTAATGGGCTGTCATCGCTTCAATTCACATTATTACGTAGTTTTTCTCTGATCGTACTCTAACCTTAATATTTCACGTTATCTTTTTTACTATGAAAACACTAGTTGCGACAGCAAGACAAGTAATGTCAATAATACAAATCAGTTAACCTCAAATACCTTTTTACTCAGTATCTCTTCTCTTGAACTCTAGAAATCATCAATTACGACCACCAAGACATTAGGACTAAGCAAGTTACCCATAATACAATTCAAGCATTTAAACATTTATACACTACTCTGGGCATCCTAACTTTCCGTGTAGCCATTTTATATTATTCCGTTCAACTTTCCACCATACTCTATCATGAGTGATAGTAAACTTCGTATTTTTGCCTCGTATTTCTAATCATGACATATATTCTGATCAACCTTATCATAAGATACAATTAATCACATATTGAAGCCTACACAGATTTTAACAAGTCCAACCAATCAACTCTGTGTTTGAAAGTCTAATGCATGATACTTCCTATATTACTAATAATATTATATCTATCTATCCTAAGTCTAGTAACAACAAATTAAATCTTAGATTATCTCTTAGACGAAACATAATGCTACAGAGAGGAGTATGCTTCCTCGTATGTGCTAGACGTATTTTCATGTCGTATTTTCCTCGGACGTGTTTCAAAATCACTATCATGAATCTTGGCCTTTGACACCTCATGACTGGGGAGTTAGAATTTTTCAGAGTGATTTTGGAGTAAATAGGTGACCTTGAAAAATAAAAATAATGAGTGTTTTTAAATTTCCTCCAACTGGCACACTGTTTTCTACCGATGCAGTAAATGTTTTACCATTGCATTGGTACTACTACAGCAGCTAATTTTTCGCTGCACCGGCTACTAACAGCATGGCCCAACTCTTTATTGGGCCTCTTAGTCCCAAATTGCCTTAGGCTCTAATTTTCTTCTTAAATTAAATTTTTTTCGATCCATTTAGAGCCTATTCTTTATTGTAATTTTTTTCTTGAAATGTTTATCACTTGTGATTTCAAGAATCATATCTCATCCGAGTTGTAGACTCAGATCATGACAAAAGCTTCTTGAGGTTATCCATGTTAGTTATCCCTTATTCCTTTGATGATATACTTTTTTGAGATTTCGTTCATCATAACCCTACACATAGATATCTGGCTTGCTAATCAACTTTTACTATATCCACATCTATGGAGTGATCTTTTTGACAACTTGTCTGGTCTTGAGTAATGCAGAAAAGTTGTGATTCTACCATATTTCCATTATTTTGGTTCACGATTGTCGCAAGTTATATCTGAAAAAAATAGATCTAAGCTAGTGGGTAAGTAGAGTAATGAGTTAAGTCAACACCACAACTGTTCTAGCCTCACGGTAGGTGCCAAACTATTTAATCAGAAAATAGCTCAGTTGAATTTTTTAGAAGGTCAAGGGCACAGATTGATTTAACTAGTTAGTTTAATCTTAAGCAAATAAATATGTTAGAAAATGAGTTTATTAATAAAATAATATAATAAGATAAAAATGGAGAAAAACAGTTCAATTGTTTGTTGCTTTAGCTTGGATTCAGAAACAACTTAATATGACTAGTTTTAATATCGAGGATGTTAATGCTTATGGTCCTTGAGATTAAGACTTGGTAAACTAAATAATGTAAAAGATAATAGATGTTAATCCTTTGCAAGTGAATGAAAACTATTATTTATACATAACGTGGTCAATATTCCAACAGATAGGAATAGGGGTGGGCGCTCGGTCGGTTCGGTCTAATTGTATGATATCGGTTTGGTTTATCGGTTTCGGATTGACAAAAATGACATTCATAATCAAACCGAAATAAATTCATTTTGGTTCGATTTTTACAAATTCGGTTCGGTTATTTTGGATTTTTATTTCGATTTGAAGGCCGAAATAAAAACTACAAAGTACAAACAATACCATATACCAAAGAGATACTAATATATAAGTAAACAGCAGACCCTAATCATCCCATTGCTCGATTAGAATAAAATGCAAAATGAAATCACAATATCATCTATTTTTAGTTACATTCCGAAAGAGTTTGAACTGAAAGGATACCACAACCAGCAGATTCGATCAATTGGCTTAAAATCAGCAATTTAATTATGATTGTTTTCCATTCATAAACATTTATTAACACAACAGCAGACAACTTCTTAAAAGATTAGCACAACAGTCAACTCATATATAATTAAATAGCAGCAAATAAAAACTCAAGACATAAAAGAACAAACCATTATTCAAGAGCTTGTTGTATATTGAAACAACTTGCATAAATGGTACAAACTTCTGCCTCTCTGCTAACAACTCTGTCAAGTACTGATTACTGCACAACAAATTCCAAAAATACCAAAAACAATAATTAAAATATTAGACTAATTGCTGGAACAAATAATGGAAAAGTGGTTTGTTCAGAGTGGTCGCCGGTCGCCGCTCAACAAACAAAAACCACAGTTGTCAGTCGTCGCCTCAAATACAGTCACCGGCGTCGCTCAACAAACACAAAACACCACAGTCGCAGTCGCGGGTCTTTTTTTTTGCGGGTCGTCGATCACAGTGTCTTTGTAAAGAAATGGAGTAGATCGTTGGTGCTCGTTGGTATATCGTCTCTTGTGTGTATTGCCGACGGTCTATCGTCGTTGTAAAGTGAAAAACCGAAAACGATGTGTGTGTGAATTTATAAAATGATTTAGTGATTTAGGTGCTTTAGGAATTAGGGTTATGAAGTTATATAACTAATATAATATATATATATATATATATATATATATATATATATATATATATATATATATATATTAATAATATATGTCTATATATATTATATTATTATTTATATAATTTTGGTTTTTGTTTTTTTGGTTTAACCAAAATTTTTTTACGAAAATCAAAAACCGAACCGCAAAATCGAATTATAAAAATTGAAAATCGAAATCAAACCGAAAAACTAAAAAATCAAAACCAAAATTAAATTTCGATTTGATTTTTCAGTTTTTTCGATTCTATTCAAAATATACCCAGCCCTAGATAGGAATGCCCACTCAAGCCCTTAAGTACTATGTACAATGAAGACATTCCACCTATAAATACTATTATACGTGGAAACTAATATTCCCATATAATTTGTAGGATTTAGTATGGATGTAGCTTAGACGTTTTTATTTTTGTCATTTTATCACGTCTATTTTATCCCTTTCAAATTTCATTAAGCAAGAAAATGGTTTGACCTCTTAAAACTATTTCAAAAAGTTGAAAAAAATTTGAAATAATTTTAAGAAAATTCACAGAGTCTCCCCTTGATTTTTCTATAAAAATCAAGAAAACTGAAAAGAGTTTCAAAAACAGAAATAAATAAACCTTTAAAACTAGAGATAATGGGTGGGTTCAACTAACGCCTAAGAAGGTTTTTAAGGCACTTAGGAGAGTCCGTTTAAAATGGTGTACCAAAAGAACTAACTTATTAAAGTGGCTAATTTTTACAAAGACGGCACTTAAGAGCGTCCGTTTAAAACGGTGTACCAAAAGAACTAACTTAACTAATTAAAGTGACTAATTTTTACAAAGACCTGAAAGATATTAAAATTATTTATTATTCAAAGAAAAAAACAATTTAGTTTTTATTCAACTAAATTGTAAATTTCTGAACTTAGGAGGAGAAAACTGAATTTTGCTTTTGTTGGAGTAGAAGGTTATAAAATTATTTTCTTATTATTAATTATTATTGAAAAGTTGATTATGTTATAGATAATACTTTTGAAAAAATACTAAGAGAGTATTAAATTAAGAATAGCTTATTAATCATGGAAAGTTAAAATTTATAGTCAAATAGACTATTAGTCATATGAACAAAATAAATAACATATTAAAATAATCTAACTCACTTTTAAAAGACTTATTACGAAGAATCGAAAAAACAATTTAACTCGTTTTATATAACATAGACTAGGTGAAGAAATTATGAATTAAGTAAAAGAAAATTAAGGTAAAATAAAAATAACAACACTTTAGGAAATTTGTCTAGATTAATTAATTTAAAGTTTGCGCACATAAACAAAGATGAATTATAAGCTACAAAATTACAAAATAATACAAAAAAACAAAAAATGAAATTGGCCCTTAATTGGCACCATATGAAGCTGCCCAGTTTTGGGCATGGAATTATGGACTTCAGTCCATTTTTGTGAAGTGTATAAACAACAATAACAATAACAATAACAGTCCAGTGTATTCCCACAAAGGGAGGTCTGAATTTTTCTGAAGTGTATGCCAGATGTACATCACAGCCCTTCACCCTTGCGTTTTTGTGTATATTTCCACGTATATACTGTATATCAACTTAGAAATCAGCATATTCCCTCTCCATATTTCATTGTACAGTGTATGATGGTATGCAGCTACTGACTTTCAGTGTATACACGCTGTATATCAGCGTATACCAGCCTGTATATGTGTATATCAGCAGCTGTTCGTGGTATATTGATCCATTTTTTGCACTTGGTATGGTCTTGACTCGATGCAAGTTGGGTTTAACCCAACGGAGTGCGAGGGATGGAGGTCCGAGGAACTCGGTGGTGGAGTTCATGCAAATCAAAAGAGGGTAGAAGATTAGTATCCACACAAATATGATAAGGTTGAGAATTAACTAAAAATGAGCTGGTGCATTTTTTTATTTTTTTTTTATCATAATAAGACACCATTTTTGCTTAGATAGATTTACATTAATCCTACTGCCACACAAGCTAGATGAACAGAAGTTCTAGGACGATATTTTCAACAAGGCACATATTCACGAAGGAAATCTCCACTTTTCAATAAGCTAGAACTCTTCAAAACACTCCAATGTTATATTCACGCTACAAGCAGGATTCGGGGATTAATTTAAAGGAAAATTCGTGAAGAAAAAGACCCATAACAAAAGAAAAGGAACCGATTGATTATTATTTTAAGATCTGGTCAAAGGTGAACATAAAGAAGCAATTTTCATATTCCTACAAGGTAAAGTCATTAATTTATTCAATCCGTATTTTTTTTTCTTTGTAGGAGGTAGGCATACTTTTTTCATTCACCAAATGAAAGAAAACTATCCGTTCGCCACACAAAAAGGGAAATCCTGGAATCCTTCAACCCAACCATTTGAAAGAAGACACCAAAATGAACTCAACCATAATCAACATTTAAAAGCAGTAAGTAGCAGAACACTATAGTACGTACTATGTAGATATGGCTAAGTCACAAACAGAGATGAAAACAAAGATAAGATCTTGAGTTATATCACACGCGGTGGGATTGTAACTACAAAATCCAATTCAAAACTCTCAATATCCATACTCCCACCAAAGAATATTTTCCAATGAAATCAGACATATAGGCATACCACAAACAAACAACACCACATATTCCAGTCACGCGATTACCTACAAATTTTTACAGCGTACAACACTGTTGTTGTTATCGGTTGGCTGGGTGAAATTGTTGTTCTGTTTGTGTAGAAAAGGATAGGGAAATATATTAAGGGAATTGAGCTGGAGGTGGTGTTGGGCCTGTCGGATCAGCTGGTCTCTTTTGTGGGCTGCTGGCTTCAATTTTTGGGCTGGTGGCCCAATTTAAAAGAAGGAGAGGTTATTTTATGTTAATGAAATAGTCCTAATTGAGTAAATTCGGATAAAGTCGAGATGAAGTTTCTTTTAATTAATTTAACGAATTTCTCTAATTTAATAATTTTAAAATAAATATTAAATAAAATATAATTTTATCTTATTTCTTCTTTTATTTTAAATAATAAAAAAAAAAATAAAGATTAAGTAACTAATTATGTTATCAATTTCTTATTTTTAATCGATCTTGAAAAAGGTTGAATATTTGTAATTTAATCAAACTTTTCATTCCGAATAAATTCTAAATCATTTTTAAATGATAATCATATAATCATGTATAATTAAACACTAATATATATTAATTTCACTTAGATTCAAAATGTAAGGTTGAAATTTATTTCAAAATAGCTTAAAACTAAATATTTTAAAACTATTTAAATTGAGAAATTCAAGAATTAATTTAAAATGTGGAAGGCAAAAATAAAGTGTCAACAACGTTTTTATGTCACGAGCCCCTTTCTAGATTTGTTATGACTTCAGGCCATGTATTTTTATCCTTTTATCCGAAAATGACAACACGGTTGGTTCGACAATGAAACAAAGTAAACACACCAAATAGAAATCTATCTAGATAACCAAGTAATGAGGTAAGAAAATAAAGAAGTGCAATAGTTTGCATACTCGGCTTCAGTATGAAGCCACTAAAGCTAAGCTCTAGGCCAGCAATGTTAGCAATTATAGATTTATAGTTCCCTAAAAATAAGATAAAATGCTTTATTTCAATCTTGAACTATACGCAAAAAAATTGAGACATAACTGAACTTTAAAAGGGTCTTATTATTCTCTGAACTAATTAAAATCGTACTTTTGACAACCTTAATGTTTACGTGGCACAACACACTAAAATATTCACGAAGGCACAAAGGTTGTCAAAAATACAATTTTAATTAGTCCAGGGGGTAATAGGACCCTCCTAAAATTCGAGTATGTCTCAACCTTTTTGCATATAGTTCAAGGTGAAAATAGAGCATTTTTCCTAAAAATAAATCATTAAAAATTACTGAGTGATTTTTAATATTTCTTCTATCTCATTTGATGTTGCTTTGGTTTGAAAAAATTATCATTTTAAAAATTCAAAGATTAAAATTGATAATTGTTTCAAAATTACCTTTAACAATAAAGAAGTTTTTTTAAGAGAAAATTACAGTTTATAGGTAAAAATCTTTTATAATTACATGGTATGGGTAATGTTTTAAATAATTACAATTCATAGGTAATTGTTAGTTAAAATTCAGTGTTATGTGGGCCTATTTATACAAATATAATTTGTAATGTATATAACTAAGGCAAATAAGATTTTCTCTCTCATAATTAATATTTTATTCTCTCCCTTAGCCTATTGGAGAGATATGCGGCAAAGGTTACTCCTTCAATCTTATTGGATGTTATAGGCAGCAGAAGGTATTCAATCTAAATTCTAACTTTTTACTCAAATTTTTTTTTGCTGAAGATTGTGAAAATTTCAAACTCTTTTCCATTGAAATATCAAAAAATATATCTCTTTCTATTTCTTCTCCCAATTTTTCTATAATTTTGTATTTTCAACTACACATTAGCTGTATTTTGTCCATTGAAGATTACCTTAAAGCTTTTTTCGTCCCTAAAAACTCGCAGAGATTTGATTTGAAAATTTTGATGGAAAATTTTATATATTTACGGATATACATATTTGTTTTTCTTTACTTTTTTAAGTTAATTGATCAAGTGTATAAGAACAAAGCCACTTTAAAGTCGGTGATGACCCAATATGCAATCCAAAATAAATTTCAATTCAATACAAAAAAATCAAATGGGAACGAGTAAGTTGTTGTTTCTTATGATTATATATGTTTTTGTATTTGTATATTTTTTTAGTATTTGATTATTTATTTTTAGTTGTATTTGTATATCTGTATATAATTTTATTTGTATACTTATTTTTAAATTGCATCTGTATAGTTGTATGTAGTTGTATTTGATTATTTATTTTTCAGTTGTATATGTACGCCTGATGTAATTGTAGTTGTGTATATGTTTTATAATTGTATTTCTATATCTGTATGTAGTTGTATTTAATTATTTATTTTTTAGTTGTATATGTATATCTGTATGTATTTGTATTTACATATATGTTTATTAATTGTATTTGTATATCTGTATGTAGTTGTATTTGATTATTTTTTTTTTAGTTTTATATGTATATATGTATGTAGTTATATCTGTATATATGATTTTTAATTGTATTTGCATATAGTATGTAGTTGTATTTGTATATATGTTTTTTAATTAAATTTGTATATTTGTATGTAGTTCTATTTGTATATTTGTTTCATGTATATCTGTTTTTTTTATGTATAGCGTTGGGTTCCAAAAAAATCGTATTTCAAGAATTTATAATAAAAATTAAAATTTGGAACATACCTGGTAAAAATGGTTGTTGAATTATTCCTCTTTCTTCTCTCTAATCTTTCCAAAATAATTTTTTTAAATTTAATGCATGCCTTAAATCACAGATAATGGGTTTTAATGCTCAATAATGGAAGAGTAATTAGTGGAAAGTTGGAGTAATTTAAGGGGATTTAATGTTTTCAAATTTCCTTTTTTATCTCCTGTTCAGTTAAGTTATTTTTCTACTGATTTGTATAATTCTGTTAGATATACAAATAACTATTACCTACTTTTACCTATAATTTGTAATTATTAAAATTTTCACTAGGAAATTAGTTATAAGTCTTATACTTTACCTATTGGTGAATTTTTGCCTTTTTTTAATGGTGTCCGGTTCTTAAAAAATAATAACTTAGTAAATTATACCTTGTATTTATTATTTTACTTAATAAACATGAACAAAATTTAAATTGTTGTTAAATAGGGACAAATGGAGTAAAAATGTAAGAAATATTTCAATAAGGCAAAAAGAAATGCTGAATAAGTGTAAGAAATATTTCAATAGGGACAAATGAAGTAGAAATGTAAGAAATATTTCAAAATTAGAAGGTATAATTTATAAGCACTTATTAAAAACTTAAAATAAGTGCTTCTAAATTAAGCAAATGAGTGCTTGGATAGAAGTGCTAAAACTGAAAAAAAGTTATTGATATGTTTGGTAAACAAGTGATGTTAAACATTTTTTTGTTGTTAAAATGACTTAAATGTCCTTAAAGTTGTTAACACCATAAAAAGGTAAATTAATTATAATTTTAAATTCTAAAATACATTTTTTGAACAAATCTCGGATGTAATGATGCATTCGATGAAAACAAAGAAGAAAGATGAAGAGGAAATTGGAAGAAAGAGATGAAGAGAAGTGGCAAAGAGAAAAAAAAACTATATATTTAAGGGCTACAAGTTTAAGATATTGTTGGAATTGGAAGAAAATATAAGTGATAAAAAGGTAAATATTTTGACCAAATCTAAAAGAATTTTAATCTAAGAAACAAAAAGCGGGGGGTACCCAGCTTCTCACTTTTTGATTCTTTTAATCAGTTTTTAGCCTTTTTAAATGCTTTCTAATTATATCAAACACCTTAAAAAGCTAAAAAAGAGATTAAAAACTAGTTTGATCAGATTTTAATCCTATTCAAACGGGCTCTATATAGAAATCCAGTGAGCAGAAAGCTGACAGTTCTCATATCTACTTTCAGTTATCTGCCTCTGGTCAAGGATATTTTTGTAATTTCATAGTTTTTATTTTAATTTAATTTTTGTTTTACTTTTAATCTATTTTATATTTAAAAATTATGTAAAAAGTATTATAAATACATAATTAATAATTTTAATCATTTCAAGCCACATAAAAAATTTTGTTTGACTCGAGAATCTATCAGTGCAACATAAATTGGAATAGAAGAAGTTATATATTATTTGAAAATATCGTAAAAAATAATATAAATCACAATATTTAACAAATTTAAACATTTGAAGGATGTATTAAAAATTGATTTGACTTTTCAAATTGAATCAATGTCATAAAATTAAAAAATTACGTAGAAAATCGTATAAACAATAATAATTAGCAACTTAAAATATATTTTAAAAATTATATAACAAATTTAATTGAGTTTCTCAAATATTTCATTAGTACCACATAAACTACAACAAAAAGAGCATTATATAGTATCTGAAAATTATATAAAAGTATTATACCTCAATAATTAACAATTTAAAATATTTAAAAGTCATACAAATAATTTGGTTGACTTTCAAATTTCATTTGTGCCACATAAATTGAAAAAAAAAATAGTCCTTCTATTTCGTATTAGCTGACCCCTATGAACTTGACACACCCATTAAAAAACCAATAAATTAAGATGCATTTTATATATTTACCCTTGTATGTCTTTTGAAGTGTAATAATCAATGTAATGATTAAACATTGAAAATTTGGTGCATATTACTCCATTTCATATATTAAGTCTATAACATTGAGTATTCATAATTGAAATTAGTAATAATTATTTAATTTTAATTTTGATAATTGAGATCATTTATCCACCATTCGATAATTTTAAAAACTGTGAATGCATTTAATATTCCTATCAAGGGTAAAATAGAAAACATATGTATAAAATATTCTTGATTTAAGGACTTGGACGACTAAATTGAAACAAATATTTTTAGAAAGAAGGTCAACTAATACGAAACTGAGGGAGAAACATACATTGGTCAGTGCACGAGCTCCCAGATCTAGTTGCTTATATAGTTTCTATATCAATTGGCTTAAAAAAATTTTGAAATCAAAATTAATAAAATCTTATTTAAGATGAGCAATCATTAGAAAAAAAAAATTGAATAAATCATGTATATTATTAATTAAAAAAAAATATTATTGTGAGAAGTCCGTTATAAAATAATTTGATTCGTAGCTTTGTTATAAAACTAGACTTTAAATAAAAAATATATGCACTTTTTTTCATGAGAAAAAATAATTAAGTTATTTTGAATTTTTGCTTTCTGTCTCAAGTATATTTAGCCACTCCTGATAGTCCGAACATTTGGATGTTAGATTCTCGATGGATGCACTTCTCGATGTCATTATGAATCATTCTCCTATTTTACCCTGTTGCAGGTGTCTTTATCGTATACATCCATGTGTACTTTGGTAATTTTCTCCAATACAAGGACATGCAAAGATGGGCTCACAAGAAAGTTGGCTCTGCTAGCAGCCTAGCAACCCAAATAATAACGTAAAGGTTGTATTTGGATGATTGTACCATGGAGAAAAATCAAAACTAAGAACCAATGGATGGTGTCTTCTGAAGACTGAAATCCAAATCTCTATGCTTTTGAAGGCTGAATTTTTTTTTCAAGATTTTAATAACAAAATTCAAAGTCGTGGCATAAATGAAAAAAGGAAGAACAAATGGTGAAAATGTGTTATGCACTTCACACCGTATAAATCTGGAATAAAGTGGAAATAATACGGCGAGAATCAGTCCGTAAAACTATGGGTGTGTTTGGTACGAACGAAACTGTTTTTTACGAAAAATATTATCATGGAAAAAAAAATTAGTTTCTTATTTATTTTCTTATGTTTGGTTGTGAGTGGAAAATATTTTTCAAAAAATATTTTCTAATGTTTGGTTGGTGAATGAAAATAATATTTTTCAGAAAATACATTTTAATGTTTAGTTAAGGAGTAGAAAATACTTTTTAAAAAATAATTTTTGACTCCAAAAAATACTTTTCTTTAGTGTGCGTTCAATAGGGAGGAGGAAAATATTTTATAGAAAAATAAGTCGTTTTTTAATTATATTCTTGTGTTCGTTATGCAAGTAGGAAAATGTTTTCTAAAATATATGTATATATTTAACAAAAAAAATAATGAAAACGACTAGAGTAAAAACGGTGGGATAAGAAAAACATTTTGAAACTCTTTTAAGAAAACAAATTAAAAATTAAATATTTTCTTTTGGGGGAAGGGGGCTTGTGAGTTTGTGGGCGGGTGGGCAGAGGCGGATCCAGGATCCGAACACTCTGGGTGCCAAGCAAACTTATCGATTAAATTAATCAGATTATTCATTTTTCAATCTATAGAATAATTAACCAACCAATTAATTAAAAAAATAATAAAATGACAAAACGTAATCTTTCAATAATATTACTAATATCATAATATAATATCCATAATTCATTACAATTGTCCACGACAAGTTTTCATATTCTGAAAATGATCAACGATGACATCATTACTTACACTTGCAAATACATCACGCTCTATGTAACATACTAAACAATCATTTAGATATTGATCACCAATACTCTTTCACACTGCATTTTTAGGTGCTTCATGGAAGAGAATGCTCTTTCCACAGTTGTCGTAGCAACGGATAAAATTAGAGCCAACTTCACAAGTAAATAAACAAGTGAATAAGTCTACACAGGATTTGCCTCAACTAATGCCTTTCCCAAGTCACGAATTCTTTGCAAGTTGGAGAATTTGAAATTACCACCTCGCATATGAATTATGAATGTATCAAGTTGGTAACTCAAATCTCGAAGCTTTCCATCATCAAACTCATTTGGATAATACTTCGCTAAAGTCATGATTCTATCTTTGTCAAAGTTAGAGAAAGAATTGACAGGATTCAAGATACCTACGATCATTAAGCTCTTGAAGTTGCACATCAATGACAGCACAAAAGATTTCAACAGGCAAATGGTGCGAATAACAAACATCCAAACACTTACGCTTTGACTTTCCAGGAAAATAAGGCTTATCTAATTTGGGAGTTAAGATACCATGTGAATCACAAAATGAAGAAACATCATCCAACAAAGATTCCCACCCATTTTCTCTCATATCTTGCAATCTTTTTTTTGAAATACTAAGAAACTCCACGGCCTTAACAATATCTTGATTTTTTTTTTTGTAAAATCTTGCTCAACTCATTTGACATGGCCAACACTTTCAACATCAAGTGAAGCATAAAAACAAATTTGAATGTTTTGACCTTTGTCAAAAGATATTCCGCTTGATTTCTACCATTTAAGGTAGAACCTTCAATTTCAATCACTTCAAGCATATGAACAATAGATGAGAAAATAACAAGAAAGTTATCCAATGTTTTGAAATGTGATCCCCAATGAGTATCATCCGGTCTTTGAAGCCCACGTTCTTGATGTAATCCTTGTCCGATATGAGCTTCACCGGACTCAAGTAATTGCTTCAAATTTTTAGCTTGGTGATGACGAAGTAAATCTCTACTCTTAAAAGATCCTCTAACAACATTCAACACATTAGTAACATGATGAAAAAAGTCTTCAACTTCCAAATATTTTTTAGCAATAGCAACAAGTGTTAGTTGCAATTGATGTGCAAAACAATGAATATAATATGCCGAAGGACTATCTTTCATAATTAAAGTTTTGAGACCATTTATCTCTCCTTTCATATTACTAGCTCAATCATAACCTTTTCCACGTATTTTGGATGGACTTAGTGAATGATCGGAAAGCAAAGAATAAATTTCTTTCTTCAATGAGCATGCCGATGTATTACTAACATGGACAAGATCGATAAATCTTTCTACAACTTCATCATTCTTATCAACATACCTCAAAACAAGAGCCATTTGTTCTTTGTGTGAGATGTCTTTGGAATCATCAACTAACACCCCAAAGTAATCTCCATTCAAGTCCTCAATTATAACTTTCAATGTTTCTTTCTCACAAACATTGACAATATCCTTTTGAATCATAGGACAAGTCAAAGTATCATTTTGTGGAGCTTTTTCTAATATCACTTTTCCCACATCTAGATGTTTGTCTCTATGTCACCGAAAAATCCTAAAAAATAGCCTTGATTAGTTGAAACTTCACTTTCGTCATGACCTCGAAAAGGCAATCCATGATACAAAAGAAGTCTTGCCACATCAATTGAAGCTTCCAAACGAATTCGGTACTCACTTTTTGCCTTTTGAGAATGTTTGTCAAGAACAACTTGAATTGATTAACGATGATTTGACAAATTAGCAGCTTATTGTAACATTTGTGGTGAACACTATTAACTTTACCGACATGTAAACGAAATCTTTCAAGAGCCTTATTCCAACTCCTAAAACCTTTTGATGCATAAAAATCACCCGTAGTCTTATGAACAAATTCATTTTTAAACAAATAACAACAAAGAAAATATGGAGCATCTTTCTCCACACTATACTCCAACCAAGTCGAATGTGAATCTTTAAACCAACTTAAAGCAAATTGACGCATTCTACCTCCTATTTCACTTGAAGGATATGGTTTCAAGATAGGTTGACAAGACTCTTTTTCAATATAATATTTCCTCACTTCATCTTGTATTTGAGGATCATAATCAGAAATAGGTCTTCTTTCTCCCGGATCGGCTTTAAGTGAACCCAAATCGAGGTCAGTTGTAAGACAAGAACGATTGATATTGACATTAATAGAACTAGATTGAGAATAATTAACCTTCTTGAAAAAAATTCTCCACCTTAATTCACAAAATTAGAACAATTTTTCCTAAATCAAGATAATTTCAAATTTAAACTTCTAGGCTCAAGAAAGAGAAACAAAATAATTTTCTAAAATAATTTACAAAGAAAGCAACTGAGCAAGCAACAAGCAGAGAGAGAGAGTAATCAACAACTGCAGCTAACCTCAAGAACAAGAGAGTGATGTTTTGATTTGGTCCTTTGGAAATATGGTTTTTATTTTAATGAAAGATATTTGATTGTACCTTTTAAATAATTAAATAAAAAAAATCAAAAATTAAGATTACTTTTACAAAAGTCAACTGGGTTTGTGCACTGATACGCGCGTTGGTTGCCTTGTTTTAAAGAAAGAATTAATAATGAAAATGATTTTAAAAAATGAATGTTGCTAGCCAGGTTCGAACACAGGACCTTGGGGCTAAAAAAGCAACAGTTTTCCACCTGCACTAGACAACCCTATATTATTACGGGTGACATATTAAATATTTAACTATATCCATATATATATATATATACAACTATATATATAGAGTTTCCATCGAAGTTTGCGGGTGGCGTGCCACCCCTACGGGTCTTAATAGATCTGCCCCTGCGAGTGGGGAGGGGGGAGGGGGTAAGAAAATATTTTGAGTTTTATTTTAAAAAAATTAAAATAAAAGTATATTTTTGAAAAAAATAAAAATAATAATTTTTTAGGGGTAAGGGCGACGACTAGTAGAGTGTGGGGTCGGGGTAGGGTGTGAGAGTGGGATAAGGAAAAATTGAACTTTTTTAAAAGAATAATTTTTTTAAAATTCTTTTGAGGGGAGGGAAAAGGGAGGGGGGTCGTAGGATTGGGGTCAGGTAGGGGGTGGAGTAAGAAAAAATTTGAAATTTCTTTTAAAAAAATATTTTTTTGTCGAAGAGCTGGTAGGAGGTGGGCGGTCGGGGTAGGGAGTGGGATATGAATTTTTTTTTGAAATACTTTTAAAAAAATAAATATGTTTTTAGGATTGGGGGTGTTAGGGTGGGGTGATAGGGGATTGGGTGTCAGGGTAGGGGTAGGGGCAGTGGTGAGTGATTTTGAGAGTTGTATGAATATTTCAATCTAACAGTGAGGTTAAAAGAGAGTTTTGAAAAATATTTTTCTTACTTTTTGAAGTGAAGTCATTTTTCTTAGATTTGAGGAAAATAAGTTGATTTGGAAAAATATTTTTCAAAACTTGTAAGCCAATCAAATATGAGAAAATTAAAAAATATCTTTTAAAAAATATTTTCCTTCGTACCAAACACACACCAAGTGTTATGTATTTTTTCATAAATAATTCTTAAAAGTAAATACGTTGATAAGGGAAAAAGGTCAAATTTATCTCTCTACTTTGAAAAAATGATTAAATATACCCTGTTATCATACTTTGGGGGCAAATTAATTCTCCCTGTCATACTTTGGAGCCAAATTTACCCCTCTATTTTGAAAAACTAGCTAACTATATCCTTCCTCATATTTTGGGACAAATTTACCATCAATGTCATACTTTGGGGTCAAATTTACCCTCGTTGTTAAGAAACTTTTCACATGTACCCTTTAATAGAAAAGCCTGAATCAACGATAAATGCCTTATTTTTTCAAAAATAAAAATACTCTAGTCTAACTCGTCTGACCCGACTTGGACCACAAAAACAAACAAATGTACCCCCTCCCCCTCCCCCCATAGTTCTGTTGATTAAATTTTTTCAACGAGATTAACCTACTGGCCATTTGTCAATGCATAACTCATAAAAAATGAATCGACATTAGTGCAGACACAAACAAATATACCCCTCCCTCAGTTTATGGATCTGCATCAGTGGACAGCTTATGAAAAATGAAACTTAACGATCAAATGCAATATATTAGGCCACTAGATATTTCTTGACATGATTGAGTTAAAGATGTCGCCTTATGTGCCAATCGTGACATCTCTTCAGTCTTATGTCTTTATATATAATTTGGATCTACACAAATTGTTCACATGTCATTTGTTCAGAAAACGTATCCACAAATTTTAGAATCTAGATGCACATAGAATTACAAATCAAATTTTATAATTTGAACATAACTAAAACAAGAGCAGAGTTTGTAAATAAACCTTTTCTCTAATTTCATGCTTCTACATTATCAAATTCTATTTTATTTTTTCTTCATTTGTAAATTACCTACCAGCGTTGCACGTCGAACGAGGGGTATATTTGTTCATTGAAAAAAATTCACCAACATACTGAGGAGAGTTATATTTATTTATATATTTTTTGTAGGTCAGATTAAGCGGGTTAGATTAGAGTGTGTTTTAATTTTTAAAATAAGTCATTTAATATTGATTTGAATTTTTTGTTAAAAGAAGGGTACATGTAAAAATTTTCTTAACAATAAGGGTTAATTTTACCCTAAAGTATGACAATAAAGGTAATTTGGCCCCAAAAAATGATGAAGGATATATTTAATCAAATTTTCAAAGTAAAGGGGTACGTTTGACCTTAAAGTATGAGGATGGGGATAAATTTAGTCTCAAAGTATGACGATGGTTATAGTTAGGCAATTTTTTAAACAAGAGGGATAAATTTGACCCTTTTACTAAAACCACATTTAGTGTCAAAATGAAATTAGTCCGTTGTCAAAAGGGATAAAATTTCAACCTTATTAATCAAAGTGGACACTACTTAAAAACACATACTAAAAGGATAGTTTGCCATTTGGGCGAACCACGAAACTAAGAGGGTTTCTCCCAGAAATTGGCATAGCCCTATATATATATATATATATATATATATATATATATATATAGAGAGAGAGAGAGAGAGAGAGAGAGAGAGAGAGATTTGTGAGCTAACTACATTTTTATTTTTTTTGTAGTTTACCCATGTGTGGGATAATGTAATAACCCTATAGGTCATTTTTTCTTTTTTCGGCTATTTCTATATTTAGAGCTTTCCTATAGCTATTTCAAACCACTTATGACTTACTGAGACTGTAGTTCGACTCTTAGGCAGTTTCTTTGGTTTTATGGTAGTTTTCATGATTTGAAAAATTTTTGAAGTTGAGAAATTAATCTTCGATCAAAACTTCAAGTAAATAGCCTCGGATTATAAGTTTGATAGTTCTGTTAGCTTTAAAATATGTATTTTAGGCTAGGGGACCCTTGGTTAGGGTTTCGATGCTTCTGGACTTATTTTGGGCTATTGGTTGGAAATTGATAAAAACTAAAAAGTCGGCGTGGAGCCTATATTTTATCAAAACGATCTCAGTTACGAAATTTTTCGATTCAGTTGAGGTTGAAATGTCATTTTGATAGGGTATCACATTTTATTTGTGTGCACGGGGTTTCAAATGAATCCCGAGCATGTGATTGAACTCCTTTTAGACTTTGTTGGTGCAATCGCTTAAGCACCATTTTAGTCGCTTAAGTAGAGCCGCTTATATAGCTAGAGCTGATGTCAGCTCTCATCGCTTAAGTGGGATCCCCTTTACTTATACGGCTAGGGAGCCACTTAAGTTGTGGTTGATGTCGCCCAAATTATACCTCCAAGAAATATAATCCAGTTACTGAAAAATATATAATCCAATAGAGGTTAGGGTCGAACCCACATAAAATAGGCCGAATATCTCTCATGAATTTGTTGAAGGATCCAGAACAACATAGAAAAGTAAATGGCGGGGATTATGTGAGAACAATATCAAGAGTAACAAATCTTGGTCACTTTGGTTGAAATCAATATGAGATAAATACTAGGACTCTGTTTCCCCCAATTTCCTTATTCCGCAGACTCATCATACTCCACCGAACTATCCTAATACCTTTCATGTAGAATATGATAAGATAGATATCATCAACCATCTTGTGAACACCTTTGATGAATTTTACTATTTACCTTGTGAGTCTCAGAGTGTCGCCTTACAAACCCTTATCTTGGATCTAGACTAACTATTACCTTTTGAGTGTCAAGTTAATTAGATAAAGGTTAGTAGCCTCAAATTACTGTTATGATCTTCTTTTCCTAATCTCTACTTCTTTTTTGGAGTAAGTATTGAATACATGTAAGTTCTTAACTCCCGCAGTCGTTATGAAAGAAAACAAACCGATGAAGATCACAATACATACAAGAATATCGATCAAGAATGACCTCACACTTTCTTGACTTTGCTATTTCATCAGGGTTTCTATAAACCCAGTTAGGTGGTTTAGCCAGTCATGTTTGCAAGAACATCCATTGAATTCAATAAATAAATCATACGAATAATCGTACAATAATTTAAGAACAAAACCCAGAATCTCAAATTAATAGTCAGCCATAAAATCAAGAACAAAAGATTCCAAGATCAAAGTCAAATCTCAAAATCATAGTGTTGTGAATGTAAAGAGTGTGTAAACTAATATAAAAACATAAAAATGGTATTTATAGATTACACCAGAACAATAATAATCCTAACCAAAATAAATACGGAAAACTAGGTCGATGACCATTTACGGGCCTATTTAAGGGCCGCAAGTGGTACTTACGAACCCCTTGGTAAGCCGTAGGTGGTAGACAATTCAGCATGCTGTAGAACCCTACCTATGATGGCACTTACAAGGGGCGTAAGTGGTGCTTACACCCTATAATTAGTCCCCTCATAACTATCAGACAAAAACTTCATGCTTCAAATTCTCAGATCATATTCTTCTGACACTTACATGGACACTTATAATGGTCGTAAGTGCCACTTACGACCCGTAAGTAGGGTCTTATGTACACTTTAACTCTTTTTCTTCTTTTCAGCTCCAAAACCTAGTTTCCTACAAAACCAATGCAAAAACACATCATATCTAACAAAACAAGCCTAAATACTTGCATATTTTTCAATTTTAAGTATCAAAAGAGCCATAAAACCATGACACATAAACATCCTCAACTTACAATGTTTTTATGTCCTCAGGAAACAAACACATAAAAAATAACACGATGATGCTTAACCAAGAGAAACCTAAGGCACCTATGGTGGTTAACTCAGTTTTAGCTCAACGATGTTTACCCCTTATATTTTCAACTTTTTCAAAACCAACTATGTGGATGTATATAGCACACTAATGTGACATAAAGGAATCAAGATATAGCATTGCATTAGCAGCAAACAATCATGCAAACATACAATATACACTACTAGAACAGATACGCAGCCAGAAACACAACCCATGCACCCTTACAGAAAGAAGTCCCATCCCTCATAGTATAATCATCTATATAATGCAGGGATGGTATCGAGACACTCACATTCTTAAAAGAAGTTTCACTCAATGTGCTTAGAATACCATAAACTTGCCCTTATTTTCTTTACCTTAGCCTTTCAAACAGTTGAACTAGGATTACTATAGAACTTTCTTCGTCTTGTAACGTAGGTTTGGGGGTTGGTATGGTACATTAGGGAATAGTGACTCACCCTTCTTGGCACTATAATTACATTTAGGGTCCACCTTTCAACCAATTCCTTTTATTTTTCCCTTTTATCTTTTATTTCTTATTCAGGTTGGGTGTGTTCTCTTTATTCTTCTTTTTTTCTTTTTCAATTTTTTTTTGTTTTTGCCTGTCTTATTTTCCATTTTTTTTACCACACCCATCCCTACTTTCTTTTCTCTTATTTAAATGTTTCTTCATACCCAATTCCTAACTATACACCCTTACGATATCTATTTTCAACTTAGGTGATTTGCCTAAGTTTTGGTGCACAATATTCAAGGAGAAACCAAGGCCAAAACAGCTTCATCATAATCAAATTGGGAAGGTGACAAGGTGAAGAAAGAAAATATGTCAATGTAGGCTCAAATTCAAGGATCAATGGATACTTATTCATATTTGGATGGTCATTTACACTAAGAGTGGACTAAATTTAAGAACATACTATAATAACATCCTAACCAACTATCCCGTAACCTAAGCAAGAATAACCGAGAAAGTTCTGGATTAAATGCACAAGGGACTAGGTAAGCATCTCACACACACAGGGTACTAGGTTATATTACAAGATACTACCTATCCTATTTATGCAAATACTAAGTTATGATTATTATGTCCCTAATACTAATGTCATAAGAAGATTCACAATAGTCACACATACAAGCATGTCACACAGTTCATAAAAACATTTTAGAGGGGTATCATTTTTTCTTAAAGCACTTAAAAACAAATAAAATACGTCAACTGTCCTTAGGTTCTTTATTTTTCTCTGATTTTAACAAAAATTATACATAACACATATACAACACAAACACAAAATAACCTAAATGTGCTAGTTTAACTAGGATAGCATAATTGACGGGAAATTAAATACGATAAGAAAAATCCTTAGTTATGGTGCACCCCCACCCCCAACTAAAGACTATGAACTATCTCCAGTGCATAACTACAGTATAAAATAATGGAATGAAGACATACCTGGGAGGCTCTAGGTGCCCGTAATAGATTCACCCCTATCTTTGGCATCTTATGGCTCATCTTGTAGAGGTGGTGGTGGTTCATGACTAAAGGACGTGCCTATTGATATCCCAACTCATATCTACTTATCAATTAACCGGGACATCCTAGAATCATGAGTGACCTTTTTTAGGGCTTGATCAAAGGGCATGGTAAGGCCCTGTAGCTCTTCTTCTCGACCTCTCTTAGTCCCAACAATTAGGATCGTATTATTATTCCTAAACAAATTAAATATTATAGGTGGAGGTAGAGGAAATGGACGTGATAAAGATAGGATGACTGGAGAAATAATAGGAACCTATCTCTCTACTAGTGATCGCACCATAATGTGCAATGTAGCCATCTCCTCACAAAAGCTAGTCAAATCAAGAGCCTGAACCTCATGAAATCATGAAGTCATCCTAGCCTTGAAGCTATTAATTTGAGAATGAATCACCCTCGTATGCTCTACCATATCTTCTCTCATTCTTACATCAAATTGAGCCTCAACAGTCTCAAATATAGTACAGATACAAGGGCAGATCTGTCCATATAGTGTAGCCAAGTGGGACTTCTTCTGAGTAAGAAGGGTTGTTATATCATCCTACCTCTTAGAAAGTCTCTATATAAACTCACATGACATGCTAACCAAACCATCAACTATGGGGCGAGGGGGCAAAGTAGATACCTCAGCCGACTCAGAAGTAGAAGTTGGGGCTAATGTAGATACAGTTGTAGGACCCTCACCATCAATAGTAATGCACTCATCTCTTTGATCGCCTATCTCAATATCAATACCACCATTTAGTCTCTCAATAGGTTTAATCAGAACTGAAGGTCCTCAAATTAGACCAAAATAACAGTGGGAGATGGATACACTCTCTGTGCAAGGACTAAATTTATCGGATCCTTAATCAAACTAATATCTGTAGTTCTTCTCATCTCAATCCTATGATCAACATCAGGAATAGTCGGCACATAGGAGACATCTCAAAATTATTGGATCAAGGATGCAAAATAAATCTCCAGTCGGATTACGAACGCATAATTTATATCATATAAAATAAGTAGGTTGGCATACAAAGCAGTTCCACCTATGTAAGTTTATTTTTCGATAAAGTCAGACTCACCCTGTAATATACCATGATCTACAAAAATTTTGCCACAAAATATAGTGATGCCTTCCTTATCTCCTCCTTGCTCTCTATCCATGGGGAATTAGTGCCAAGTCAGAAATCTAGATGGATATCCACCTAGCCAAATCAGGTCTCTCCTACTGATGCTCGTCACCCCTTATAGAACATCTATTTTATGCTAATATCATCCAAAAATCAAACTCTATTTTTGATGTTTCTCTCACATACTTTGACTCAAATAATACTCGGTAGATGATCGCCCCAAAAATATCTACTCTAACCTTTTGACCAAAGTATGGTTCAGGTTGGGCTTCTACATATATTTTCCCTTAAGTAGGGTAATGAGATAAATTATAGAGGTATAAGGAGAATAAAATTCCAAACTAGAGTCGGGTAGTATGAACCGTGGGGCCGAGTCATCCACCCCAACTGGTATTTATCAAAAGAGGACCGCAGGTTTGATGCTTCTGCTAGCCCCATCAAATTAATCCTCTTCTCTATTGCAATACTATCTTTATATAACCCTTCTTTGTCAGGAAGCTATCTCTCTCAAAAGTATGATACAACCACTCCACATACCATCTCAGAGGAACCTCAATAATGGGTACAGTTAAGACATGTGTAGAATCAGATGCTAGGGCAAAAAATGGTGAAATAGGAGGTTGGGCACCTTATGTAGCCGACGAAATATCCTGTACTGATGGTGATGAAATATCTAGTGGGACTTGGGTGTCATCATCCTCAGGCTGAGGTACAACTGAGTTCGAACCTGACTCACTAGATGAATCAGATGCATCCTTCAATCCCTTCTCAGACTAAGAACAGGGCGTATTATCCTCCTCTGCAGAATCAAAAACTATCTTAGAGTAAACCTCATCTCCAGACCTAGAATATGAATCTACATCATCCTCATATCCAAACCTGGAGTATGAATCTACCTCATTCTCTGCATTATTCTCTTACTCCTTAGATTGGAAAGAGTGTTGTGGTGTCTAACTTTAATTCTTCATTCGAGGTCCTATCCTGAATATCGGGGGTGATGGAGGTTGGGCCCCTACCTGTGGTGCCTCAGAGGCCTATGTGGGCTGAACACCTAATGTAGCTGCAACAGCTGCAGCTACAGCCATTCTATAAGATAATACGGGTAAATACGGTGTGGCCCTATTTTAGAGATGAGGAGGAGCATTGTTACCCCCCATGAGAAGGGTCAAAGAACGAAGATGCACTTTGTTTTGCTTGGGATTTTGGGTCACTTTTGGGCCCAATAGAAATTTAGCATCACTTTTGGGCCCATTGTGTAATAAATAGGCCATCGCTATAAATATCTAGTTTTCTTTCATTTTAGACTTAGTTGGTTGAATGATGTTTTGAATACACTTGAGAGTGTTTTGTAGAAAATTATTAGGAGTTTCTTGATTTGTGAGAAACATGGGTTCTCGAGAATCAATTCTCGTTTATGTCCTTATAAGAGGTTGGTGTTTTTAGTGATTGATAGGAAGGTCTAAGGTTTAGTGTACCCTTGGTTGTCTTTTCATTATCGGTGTATGTCAATCTATCTATCCTTTACTTTATTACCTTATTTTCCTTTTTCTTAATTTTTTTTGTGTCGTTTTCATTTTCATAGTTTCGTCTTGTATCATTTGGTATCAGAGCCAAGCTTAATTTCATTCCCACAAAGTCAATCTTAGGTCTCGTTGTGTAGAAAAATTAAAAAATCACAAAAAAATTACTATTCCCATTTTTGACCCTAGGTCAAATTTTGAGTTTATAATTATTTTTTTTTGTGTTTTTAGTGTTAGATTCTTGTTCCCTAACACTAATAGGGTCTAAATCTCGAATTTGAGCTCAATTGGAGTTAAATCGAAGGATCTACCATTGTTATGGAGCTCAAGTTTGAAGATTGAAGGTGGATATTGAAATCTAAAACTTATAGTGAGGAATTTGAGTATAAAGACGTGTCAAAACTAATTAAGAGGTAGAAAAGAGCTTAGATTTAAAATTTCATTGCATTCCGAGCAAGGATTGAAGAGTTGGAGCATTTTGAAAATTTTTGGTATTCTTGAGTGTTCTTGAGGAAGATTCAAATCTTCATCTTGAATTATTTTCAAAAGGTAAAAGGTGTGGTCCTTGTTTATTTCAAACCTTATTCCATTCTTCCAAAGAGAGAAAAGAATCAAAGGGCATCAAAAGGGAATATTCCAAAGGAAGAAGATAAAGGGGAGTATAAAAGGGGACACCACCAGAAGGGCAAATCAGCCAATTACACTCCCCCAACGCCTCCCTGACCATTTTGAACACATTATAAACTTCAAAACTCATCTAAATAAGATTCAAAACCATTAATTTCAGCTCTCAATCCCTCCTTTCATTTCTTTGATTCTTGAAACTAATTAACAACTAAATCGTAATCTACTTAGTTGTTCAATTCGTTCTTGATTCATTCTTCTTTGTGTCTTAATTTCTTGTGTATTTTCCTTTTTTATATTTTATTTTCTTAGTTTAATTCTTGAATTTAGGTTCTTCAAAGTCCCTCGCCTCATATTAGAGTCATATACCGACACGAGTCATCTTTGTTGGTCTTGGTTGTTTGTGTTAAGTGTCTTATTCATAGTTGTCATGGAACTGGGAGATGATACCCTACCTAGTTCAAGTGGGACAAACCATGATAATCTCATGGAAGCTATGATGGGAATGCATTGGAGTGTGGATGTTATATATTAAAGAATGTCGGGTCTCGAGGAAAATATAGTAAATATGGATGGAAGGATGTTAACTTTGGAAGGATTGAATCAAGAAACTTCCACCACTATCTCTCCTAGAACTCTACACCATATGTTCTACATTACCCTACAAGTAAGTTCTCCCTTGCCTCCTACTACTATCGATTAAACTCTATGACAAGTAGCCCGACTACTATAATTCAACCAACAAATTCCCCAAAACCCCACCCAAGCTCCACAAATTCTTACTCCCCCTTACCAAACACCATAAAATCAAGTGACAAATTACCAAATTCACTAAGGATTGAATCCACAAGGCCTCAATCCACCCTAATACCCACCTTATCATGTACCATAAATCCATATACCACATCACTAAAGGCCACCAAACCCGAATCCACCATACCAAGATCCACTTAACCAAATACCACCAAACCAACCCATTGGAGTTCAAGAAAAGTTTATAGGACATATATAAGGAGGGTATGAGTATGGTGCATAAGGACATATCCCAAGAGATCAAGGAGGCTATGGAGGTCGTGATATGGGTCTCAATTCTATTAAGGTCACTTTTCCTAGCTTTCATGGAGGTAGTGATCCAGAAAGGTACTTCAAATGGGAGTCACAATGTGATAGGATATTCCAAGCTAATGATTTGCCCGATGTTAAAAAGATGACCTATGTCGTTGCTCAATGTGAGAGATGTGCTTTGACTTGGTGGGAATCGGCTAAGAGAACACCAAGGATCCTTCATGTAGGTTAATATCCACCATGGGGTATTATGAAGGCCCTTATGAGAGACAAGTATGTACCAAAGAGATATAGACAAGGGTTGCTTTCCAAGTTGTATAATTGATACAAGAAGACAAGAGTGGTGAAGCATACTATGATGAATTTTAAAATAAACTCTTGAATCTTGATAACGATGAGGATGAAGAGCATACCAAGATCTGATTTAAGGTAGGATTGAATCAAGAAATTGCCTCTCGAATATGAACACACAAGTTTGCCTGGATGGATGATCTCTTAGAGACAGCTTTAGATGGTGAGAGAGATACAAAGTTGGAAAATAAGGTCACTAATCCTAATGTAGGGAATCAAATGTCCTGTAATTAGAGTCAAGGCCCCAAATTCAAGAAAACTTTTGAGAAAAAGACCATTAAGAAAAGTGCTCCAAAGTATCCCCTTAGAGAATGAGGTAATCCTAATCTTAAGAGTACTCAATGCTTTAAATGTCAAGGATGAGGTCATCGAATGAGTGAGTGTATAACATGATGAACCATCATTCTTTGAAAAGCTGATCCATACTACAAAGATGAAGTGGAGCAAATTGAAGGAGTTGATGATCTTGATGCGGATGTGGAGGTTAATATGAAAACATGTGATGGGGACCTCATGGTTCCAAATTTTCTAGCAAACAAGGTGACAATAGAGGATGTTTGGCCTTAATAAAGTGAGTGTAGCATTCCACTTTACTTGGTTACACACGTTATGCTCCATACCACTTCTAAAGACTCCTCAAAATTGCTTGATCTTAAATATAAAGTACTCTTGAATTTAGGGATAAATTCTCTTCAAGAAGGAGAGGATGATATGGGTGAAAACGTGGCATGGCCTCGATTTAGAGATGAGGAGGAGTATTGTTATCCCCATGAGATGGGTTGAATAACAAAGACGCACCTTGTTTAGTTTGGGATTTTAGGTCACTTTTTGTCCTAATAGCAATTTAGGGTCACTTTTGGGTCCATTGTGTAATAAATAGCCCATGGCTATAAATATATAGTTTTCCTTCATTTTAGACTTAGTTGGTTGAATGATGTTTTGAATACACCTGAGAGTGTTTTATAGAAATATTTTGGGGGTTTCTTGATTCATGAGAAATGTGGATTCTTATGAATCCATTCTCGTTTGTTTCCTCATAAAAGGTTGGTGTTGTTAGTGATTGATAGGAAGGTCTAGGGTTTAGTATACCCTTAGTTTTCCTTTCATTATCAGTTTATGTCAATCTATCTATCATTTGCTTTATTGTCTCATTTTCTTTTATTTTCGTGTCATTTCCATTTTCCTAGTTTTATCTTGTATCATTTGCCCCTAGTCTATCGTGGGACCAATGGTATGTTTGGTCTCACCAGTTACTCCCATCATCGAGCCACTCCACTAAAGAAACTCATCTCGGAGTCTAGATTAGACTTCCTTTCTTTGTGCTAATTTTGGTGACATCGTACCTAAAAAAGTAGTTGTTATGCTTGAACTAGAAGAAGGGAACAAAAAATACTGAAAAATAATTAGAATACCTAGGATAGGGTACCTATGACCCCAACTATGGGTCGTAAGTACCTCTTACGAGGGGTGTAGGTGCCCTCGTAAAAGTCATACAAATCCCTAAAGTTTCAAGGCTTAAGGTCTGACACTTAAGAGTCCACTTGTGGCCCATAAGTGCTACTTACGAGGCTCGTACATGACTGCATAGGTGCCCTCCTGAGGGTACTTCACCTTTTCTCAAAATTTTCATCCCTCACAGTGTAAATTATAATTTTAAGTCCAATTTCATACACTATAACATATATAAATTCAAGTTCACTGGTACTGCACAAGAATATTTGATTTTCATCTACTTATTCAACTTCTACTTCCGTGTACAATCTAATCACAGGTTTCCCAATCAATAATCATGGAAAAAGTTTAAATTTTAACCATTCTAGGCTTCTAACTATCAAGACTCATGAGTTTTACTCTACCTTTAGGATTATTTTAAGTACTAACTCAAGTCCTTTGTTAATAAAATAATGCATAACTAGTAGAAGCTAAGAATTTACCTTGATTGGAGATGATGGAAGTAGACATAGGTCAATCTTGATAAAAATCCCAATTTTGTTCTTTGTGCATAAAAGTACTAAGGTTTTAAGGGATTTTTGCATTTTATAGTGAGAAGAGGAAGGTGGAGAGTTTGAATTTGAGAGGGAAGTTCTAAAATCTGAGGAAGTGGGATAAATGTATCAGTTTTGGGGATTTTAAGAGTGTGGGATTGGTCGGATCGGGTTGGGCCACTTAGGCCCAACCCAATTATAAAAATTGGGACCCCTCATTTTTGGTCTAGTTATAGGGTCACTTATAGCCCATAAGTGCCACTTACGGCCCATAAGTGGTCCACCATAAGTGACTATAGTGAATAGTTCATACCACTTAGACTTAAACTTTCCCAGGAAACAAACGAAGTCTCGAATTATACAATATGACCATATCACCGGGCTCAAACACCCTTTTCTTGATATTTTTGTCATGATACAACTTTTTATTCTCCTTGTATAGAGATGATCTCTCATAAGCACAAATAATAATCCATCCAACTCATTCACCTTGCTCATCCTAAAGTTTAATACATTAATCCACTCAAAATTAAGCCTTTTCAATGCCCATAGTGCATTGTGCTCATGTTCGATTGGCAAATGGCATGCCTTACCATATACAAGCTGATATGGAGAGGCACCTATGGGGGTTTTACAAGATTTTTGGTAATCCCAAGAGCATCTTCTAACTTTCTTGACCAATCAACCATGTTGTTATTCATAGTCTTCGCCAATATGGGCTTGATCTCACGATTGGAGACCTCAACCTGTCCACTCTTCTGAGGATGGTAAGGTGTTGCCACCTTATGTTTCACACCATATTTATCAAGAAGGTATTTAATAGATGATTACAAAAGTGAGACCCACCATCACTAATAATATAATATGGAGTACCAAATCGAGAAAAGATGTTTTTCTTTAAGAATGTGGTGACACTTCGACCCTTATTACTAGGAAGTGCAATTGCCTCCACCTATTTAGAAATATAGTCAAATTCCACCAGTATATACTTCATCCTATAAGAACTCACAAACGTACCCATGAAATTAATTTCCCACACATCAAACAACTTTAACTCTAGAACAGGTGTTATAAGGAGTTCATGTTTCCGTAAAATATTGCCTTGCCAATGACACTGATCACAGGCCTGAGCTTAATCATGAGAATCTTTTTGGATATTCAACTAATAGTATCCATACTATAGAATTTTATGGGTTGAATGGGTACCACCATGATGACACCCAAATCCACCTCAGGAATACACCTCCAAATAACTCCATCCACACATACCCCAAAAAATAAGGCTCATCCTAGAAAAAATTCTATACATCATGCATGTATCATTTGTGTTGTTGAAATAACAAGTCTTCTAGGACAAGGTCACTTTCCAAAGAGTTTGCAAAATCAGCAAACTAGGGGATTAAGTCTTGAGATGCTTCCAAGACCCGCTTATCTGGAAAAGTATCATCTATTTTAAGCTCATCCTAAAATTTCAACATTGCCTCCTCTTAAAAGCTAGGATAGGTGGTTTGCAACCTGGTTTTCAGTGTCTTTTTATTCATTCACCTCAAAATTAAATTCCTAAAACAAGATTACACAACGAATCAACCTAGGCTAGCATTTTCTTTGATATATGGCGCCTCAATGCTATATGATCAGTATGAACAATGACTTTGGTTCCTATTAAATATGAATAAAATTTCTCAAAAGCAAAAACCACTGCGAGTAACTCTTACTCAATAGCTATGTTATTTTTATATGTGGAGTTTAATATTTTGTTGGCATAGTAGATGGGGTGAAGGATATTCTCACGTCATTGTGGATTGACCGTAAAGCCACACCACCAGCATTGCAAATCACCTCAAAAGGCAAGGACTTATCTGGAGACATAATAAGAAGAGTGAAATCAACCACTCCTTAAGACACTCAAAGGCCTAAGACGAACTTCACCTCCTTCTATAAAAGCTTTCATAATGGGATTTGCAATTTTAGAAAAGTCCTTGATAAATCTCCTATAGAACCCAACATGACTCAAGAAACTTTTAATACCTTTAACTGAAATTGGTGGAGGTAATTTTCCAATCACCTCTATCTTTGCCCTGTCAACCTCAGTACCCCTCTTCAAAATCCTTTATTTGAGAACAATCCCTTCCTTTACCATAAAGTGGCATTTTTCCAATTCAAAACCAGGTTGCATACCTCACATCTCTGAAGTACGTTGGCCAAATAGGCCAGATAGTCATCAAATGAGTCCCAGATACCAAAAAGTCATCCATGAATACCTTTATAATATCCTCCACCATATCAAAAAATATCGACATCATCCAACACTGAAAGATGTCAAGATCATTCCAAAGTCCGGACGACATCCCCTTGAACGCAAAAGTACCATATGGGCATGTAAAAGTTTAACACCCCACATTGTTGGGCTAGAATTTAAACCATTATTCTGACATGTGAAAACCTGAAACCCATGATTTTCTTATAAATATAACTATCATGATCATTTACCTAGTGTACAAAGTGATTACGAGGTAAAAAATGTTCATAGGAAATACTTAAAGCAAAGTTGAATTGAGCATTTTTGTTATAGAATGAATTTTGGTATATGATTCTATAAGGGTCAACTTTGAATGTTTATAACATCTGAAATATATGGAATTTTAGAGGTCAAGACCCATCAAATGAAAGATAATTGAGTCACTTTCTAACTACCCATGTCGTTTTAATCCGATATCCGAGCAAAAAGTTATGAGTATTTTCATGAGCAAACTAGTGAGGGTCTACAATAAAGGAGTGACACGCCTTGTGTGCTCTACGATAAGAGTGTGGCATGCCCTATATGCTCCATGTTAAGGGCGTATGATGCCAATGTTTCTAGAGATGATAAAACACACATTCCTCTTTAGTTTTAGAGGGCAAACTAGTCATTTATGTCCCAAATCATCATATAACTGATACTAACATGATTTCTCTCATCCCATAACCTAATTTCACAATTTCTCTCCCCACTAATTCTCAAAAACACCAAATAAGGGTTCTTCCCTAATGTTCAATTTCCAAGGCTTCAAATTCAAGATTCTTCTCAATGTTTTCTCACCAATTTTGTTTCAAGGGTATGGAAAATGAATCCAAATCTTCATATCATTTCCAAGATAGATTTCAAGCTTTCAATTCCAAGATAGAGTTCAAGCTTCAAAGTTAAGGATTCAAGTTTTTCCCAAATTCCTTCCATCAAAAAGGCATTTGGATACTCCATATTTTAACTATTATATTATTATTTTAATTTACTTGATATTTAAGTGTTTTTGAATGTTTGATTAAACTAGGGTGAAGGGTTTTTAGTTGTTTAACACTTGCATCATTTTTTCTTATTTTAATGGTTTTATTCATGATTTTAAATGGTGGATTTTGGACCGAATAGGTGTTTTATGGTAATGGAGGAATTAGAAAACATGGTTTCATAATGGCTATGGATTTTATATGATGTTATGGATATGAACCTGATCCCACTTTGTTAACTTGGCATTAAACAAGGATTTTGCATTATTTAAATCATCTTTAGAAATATTGCATTGCTTTAATTTATAAAAATATAAAGTGTTTTTGAAATTCCTATAGTGACTATGGTTTTGGCATTTAAATAAAATTTGGAGTCTAAATGGTTATGTTTTGGCATAAATGGAAGAACTTACAAGTCTATTGGTATGATGATACCAATTTAGAAATGCCTTAATGAAAGACTCCATTTTATTGGTAAATGGTATTAGAAAAGTGTTTTAATTTAGGCTTTAAAGAGAATTGTGCAGTTCACCGAGAAAGTGTAGTCCTGAGGGGGACCAACACTGGAAACCACATTAACCAACATTGGGGGTTTATATTACCATTGTGCTATAGTTTAAACAGTATATTTTAGGATAGATATCCCCTTGGTGTCTTTAGACAATCTCCGGTACATGTGGCCAACATGGATTGGAAACCTTCTGGTAGGGGGAATCGGACCCGTATAGCCTGTGGGTGCCTTTAGGTTGGTACGAGCTACACAATTCAGACTTAAGTTTTCAAACAATCATGTTTCATGTTTGTTTCCCCTATCCCAGCATCCTATATGTATATATGCATAAATTATTGTGCATTTGGTTTATGATTGGATTTTGATAAATTCATATATTTTATACCTTTCCTTGGGTTGCATGCCAGTACTCTCTATATTGATTATCCCTGAATTCTGTATCATTTTCTTATGTAGGTTTTGAGGGCTTTTCTTATGACCCTATAAATCATTACGTGGTTTGGTACTCTTATTGGACAATTATTGAAGTGGTGAGCCTTTACTTATTTGGAAGGCCTAGTTTTCTTTAGTAATTTATGGTTTTAGTACTTTTTTTTGATTTTCTTCTGGCATAGTCGGGGTCATGTCTCAACTTGGTTAGTACTTCTTAGTTTAGAGGATTTATGGACAGTAGTGGGCTATTTTCTTATGGATTTGGTGTTGACTCACAAATTTGTTCTTTTAATTATTACATATCTCTTATTATTCTGGTTAGCTTCCATGATTTGTTTAATTATTGCACTTTAAGGTAGGTTAAGGGAGTTATCTCCAGCTTTGTTAGCTTGGGATGCATGTCACAACCAGGCCCTGGTTTGAATAGTGACAATCTTGGTATTAGTGAACAGTTATGGATTGATGGGTGTCCACAAAGCCATATCAAGTAGATTCCTTTTTATGGGTGTGTAGTGCAACATATTTATAGGGGGAGGCTATGAGAAATTTGGGAAAAATTTCTTATTCTATGATACTCTAGACCATGCAATTTTGTTGTCTATAGGAATGTTATCCAAATTCCTTCCTTGATCTAATTTGTAGGCTATTTCTCATTATCGAGGTGATAGAAGTGTAAAGACTTATCTTTATAGTGGTGTTGTCCTTTCTGAATGAGTTATCAAAAGTATGAAATGGCACAAGGACTTGAAAGAGTCCATTAGAGCATTAAAGTATGTTAATTCAAGTGTATACCAATATTTATATGAATCATGTGTTTCAGCATGAGGTAAGAGACATATTCAGTCCTTTTCAAAAACTTTCTTTTAGATATCTTACTTAAGGGAAAAGATATGTATCTATATATTAGGATAGTATTTCCATCCTAGATGTAGTATAAATCGGGGTATTATGACCTATGAGTAGTAAAATGATCCTGAGGTTAGTGATATGAAGTCATATGTAGAGAAGTCAAAGTAAGGGTAACTTTTTAGTGGAAAAGGGTAGTTGTATTTGGATAACCGTTAAGTGAGTATTGGGGGCATTATGTCCTTACAGTATTGTTTAAGGTGTACCAAGATTAGAAAACTTGTAGCAGTCGTTAGAAATAGAGTGGTTAGTTAAAATATTTTCATCTTTAGTTGAAATAAGAAAGGAGCTCATGAGGATTAGATATTATAGTAGTACAATTAATCATAGATTGTGAATGGAAGGATTGATCGGCTAATAATTTACAAATTTAGCATTCACATGGGGAGATCTTAGAAAAAGAAACTCCATGGTGTTTATAGTATTTTAAAGGTAGTTGGGATGTAGGCATAGGTAAGTAGATGTGATATGATGTAAGAGAAGTTCTATAGACCATAATGTGTTAGGTTATAAGATCAAGATCGACTATCCATATTATGTGGCTATATCTATTGATATTTTTTCTAGTAGTTGTAAACTAGAATAATATATGAGAATATATGTAATGAATATTAAGGAGGAGTAGTAACGTTGTGAATAAAAATGTTCTTGTGGGTCGTATTTAAGTTAAATAAGGAATTTAGGTTGATTTATCTATTTGATAGACTAGTATATTACGCGGGATATTTCACTAGTGGTACATGATTGTTACTAAACACTAAGTTTGAATTTTAGATGTTGATTGTGGTGATAAGAATGTTAGCTCAAGGATAATAATGCAAGATGTGTGGGAGTAAATTAGTAGGCTTGATTTTATGTGTAAAAGAGATTAGGTTGATAACTTATGAAATATTGGAGTAGGTAATTATGATATATACATGGGGTCTAGTGTTGAAGTGGAAATTATGGCTAAATCATTAGAGGGATAAGAGCCTTAGGTTATAAGAATGATGTGTACTCGGTCTTGAGTTATAAGTGCCATGTGTACCTAGTTCATGTTCTTGAATTTCTTAGTATGGAGAGTCTAGGGAGTTATTATATGGTGTTCTTTAGGACTGAATTGAGGGAGACATAATTAAACTATGTGACTTTTGGTATAGTTTTAAAATTTTGTTAAATTATGAGGTTATGATGTTAGAGGTGTAGTGCTAGTATACTAAGGAGTTGAAAATAGATTGTTATATGGTAGAAAGAATGGATGTGTATGTCCATGAAAATATTAGTTAAAAGATGATGACTTTGGAGGCCGGAGGAAGATAAGATTAGTATCCCTAAAGTGGATGTCCAAGAAAGAATATTTTCATATTATAGTTATCAAGGCAAGTCTAGCATTCATGTGTATAGTGATACCCCCATGGTGTTAAGTGTTGTGCTTATAGATTT
Source organism: Capsicum baccatum var. pendulum (assembly GCA_030864225.1). NCBI lineage: Eukaryota > Viridiplantae > Streptophyta > Magnoliopsida > Solanales > Solanaceae > Capsicum > Capsicum baccatum. The sequence continues at coordinate 178,512,083 of CM061556.1, read as the reverse complement.
AATAAGGGGATATATTTGAAAAATTAGGACAATGATCTTTGAGCTAAGGAAGAGATGATGCGGATCTTGAATTTTCTCATGATGGAGAGTTTTAGGGAAGAGTCATGATAAATATATTCTTATTCTATCAAATTCCTCCTACTTCAATTTTCGAGGATATTTTACCAATATCTTATGTATTCAAATTGTGCATATGTCTAAGGTCCGATTTCTCTTATGTCCTTGCTCTTGCCCTCTATTTATGATCTAGGTGTATGATATATAAAGACCTTTGTGCCAATTGGATCATATCTTTCATCATAGGCCCCACCTTGAGTAGTGCAACAAATATAAGTTATAATTGAATGGTGTCACTTTCTTTTCTATTCCTTGTACTCTAGTTTTCAGTGACCTTCCTTATGATAGGATGATAGTGGCTATGGAATCATAGTAATGTTTTAGATATGAGAGTCGATTTTTTTATTATTATGAAAGTTGTGGTGTGACAACTTAAGTTAAGGTTATAGACGAAGAGTGGAGAGTGGGATAAACTTTTGTTATGTAAATTAGTTAGGAAGGGGATATATGGTGCAAATCTTTGTGAAAGTGATTAGAGTTGATGGGTTTTTGATGGGGAAATCTGTAAAGTGGGTGTAGCAAAGATAGGCTTGAATGTTGTGATTGATAGATACACAAACCATTGTGTTATGTGGGTAGTACTCATTAACTAATGTATGAGGTTGTTTGATAATTGCGATAAGATGTAGTAGTATTCCTAGAGGATGTAGAGTGTAGGGTACCATAGCTTAAGCTACCACCGTTTATCTCTGGGTTAGGTAACAATATGGAAGAAATATGCAGTTAGATTCGGGCTCTTATATTTACCTATTTCGTGGGTGAATTATAAGATTGGGAATGATGAGGTGTGGTATTCATAGATAAATTCATAATTGAGAAGTATTGTTATATTTAAGGGCTATTAGATGTATCATTGGAGGTGAAGAATTCTTCTATTCTTATGTCCCACAAAAATCTTATTTTTATGTCGTGTATCAATCTTAATCAGGCCAAGGATTCCTAGAAAAACTCATGCCTTACTTTTTTATGATCACGTTTCATAAAACTCATGCCCAAGATTATGTTTATACCAAGTCTCGTTATCTCATGATTCATCCTAAGATGATTTACTTGGTGATGCAATAAAGCTCTTTCCTTGTGATGTCTATATATGTTTTGTTGAAGGAAAATTCCTAATGTGAAGTTACATCATTTATTCAATACTTCTAAAGCTTTAATAAGTTCCAACCCATCATTCAAGGAAGAATGATTCCAAGGGGGAGATGGTGTAACACCCTATATTTTTGGGCTAGAATTTGAACCATTATTACTATGTGTGTAAACCCAAAATCCATGATTTATTTATAGATATAAGTTTCATGATCATTTACCTAGTGTGTAAAGTGCTTTCGAGGTGAAGAATGTTTATAGGAAACACTTAGAGCAAAGTTGAGTTGAGCGCTTTTTTATTGATTGAATTTTGGCATTTGATTCTATAAAAGTCAACTTTGACCGTGTACAAATTCTAGAATATATGGAATTTTGGAATTCAAGACCAAATAAATGAAATATAACTGAGTCCTCTTTCTAACACATTCGATTTCTCCTTAATCTTATACCCGAGCAAAAAATTATGAGCATTTTCATGAGCAAACCAGTAAGGGTCCATGATAAGAGCGTGGCTTGCCCTGTGTTCTTCGTTATAAGAGCATGGAACACCCTGTATGCTCCAGTTTAAGGTCATGTCATGCCCATGTTTTTAGAGACGCTAAAACACACGTTTCTCCTTAGTTTTTCGAGGTTAAACTAATTATTTACGTCCTAAATCATCCTATAACTAATATTAACATGATTTCCTACATGCTATAATCCAAATACACATTTTCTCTCCTTCCAAATTTTAAATAACACCAAATAAGGGGGTTTCCCCAAAGTTTAATTTCCAAGGCTTCAAATTCAAGTTTTTTCTCAATGTTTTCTCACCAATTTTGTTTCAAGGGTATGGGAAATAAATCCAACTCTTCATATTGATTCTAGGCTAGAGTTCAAGCTTCAAAGTTAAGGATTCAAGTTTTTCCCAAATTCCTTTCGTCAAAAAGACATGTTGGAAACTCCCTATTTTAACTATTATTTTATTTTTTCAATTTACTTGATATTTAAGTGTTTTTAAATATTTGATCAAACTAGGGTTGGGGGTTTTCGGTTGTTGAACACTTGCATTATTTCCCCTTATTTTAGTGGTTTTATTCATAGATTTAAATGGTGGATTTTGGATTGAATTGGTGTTTCGTGGAAATGGTGGAATTAGAAAATATGGTTTCACAATGATTATGCATTTTTTATGATGTTATGGATATGAACCTTAACCTACTTTGTTAACTTGGCTTTACACTAGGATTTTACATAGTTTAACTCGTCTTTTGAAATATTACATTATGTTAATTGATAAAAATATAAAGAGGTTTTGGAATGCTCATGACGGATTTGGTTTTGGATTTTAAATGAAATTTGGAGTCTAAATGGTTAAATGGCTATGGTTTGGCATAGATGAAATAACTTGCAAGTCTATTGGTATGACGATACCAATTTAGAAATTCCTTAATAAAGGACTCCATGGTTATTGCTAAATGGTATGTGAAAAGTGCTTTAATTTGGGCTTAAAGGAAATTATGTAGTTCACCGAGAAAGTGTAGTCTCGAGGGGACCAACACTGGAAACCATGTTTGCCGATGTTGGGGGTCTGTATGACTACTGTGTCATGGTGTACATAGTATATTTTTGGATGGCTATGACATTGGTGTGTTTAGACAATCTCCGGTATATGCGGCTAATATGGATTAGGGACCGTTTGGCAGGGGAAACTGGTCCCATATAGCCCGTGGGTGACTTTAGGTCAGTACGAGCTACTATGTTCAGGATTAGGTTTTCAAACGATCATGTTTCATATTTGCGTCCCCTATCCCGACATCCTATATATATGTATAAATTGTTGTGTATTTGTTTTATGATTGGATTTTGATAAATTCATATGTTTTATACCTTTTCTTAGGTTGCATGCTAGTACTCTCTGTATTGACCATCCCCGAATGCTATATTATTTCATGATGTAGATTTTGAGGGCTTTTTTTATGACCTTGTGTAGCGTTAGGTGGATTGGTAATCTTGTTGGACAGTTGTTGAAGTGGTGAGACCTCCCTCATTCGGAAGGCCTGGTTTCTTTCAATTATTTATGGCTTTAGTACTTTCTTTTAGTTTTCTTATGTCATAGTCGGGATCATGTCCCAAATTGATTTGTACTTCTTGATTTAGAGGCTTTATGGACAGTAGTGGGTTATTTTCTTATGGATTTGATGTTTACTCACAAATTTGTTCTATTAATTATTACATATCTCTTATTCTTGTAGTTAGCTTCTACAGTTTATTTAATTATTGTGATCTTGAGGTAAGGTTAAGGGGGTTATGTCTGGCCTTATTGGTGTGGGATGCACGTCATGGCCTGGCCTTGGTTTGGGTTGTGGAAAAAAGTAGTCTTCTTTTGGTCTTCATAGGTAATAGAATTCTAATTTTACCCTGAATAACTGTCTAGAAAATAGTACCAACCTCTTTCTGCAAGTCTGTCTAACATCTGATTCATAAATGGCATAGGAAAATGGTCTTAATGTGTTCAAGTGTTCCACTTTCGGCAATCCATTCATACTCTCTATCTTGTAACCAGTCTCATGGGCACTAAATTATTCTTCTCATTTGGCACCACTGTGATCCTACCCTTCTTAGGTACACATTGAACCAGGTTTACTAACTTGTTCTCCATAATGGGATAAGCCACGCCAACATCTAACTATTTTATGATCTCTTTCTTCACCACCTCTTGCATAGGTGGGTTCAAACCACGCCGGTGCTCTATGTTGGAAACACAATTCGGTTCAAGCTAAATTTTATGAGTACAATTCCCAGTTGGAATCCCCATAATATCTATAATAGTCTATCCGATAGCCCTTCTAAATCTCTGCAATATTGAAATCAATACCTCAAACTGGGTATTTGCCAAATCAGCCGCAATAATGATCGGCAAGGTATTGTTGGACCCCAAGAATGCATATTGTAGGTACGAAAGGAGGTTCTTCTGTAAGACCCCGTGAAATTCTATGCTTGAATCAGCTTTTTTAAGCTTGCTAGGGGGTCCTAGACTTAAAAAATTTTAGCTAAATATTCAGACGTAGTGTTATTTTAGCCTTTGAAAGTTGGCAATCTTATATCATGACCTTTACATGCATTAAATGTTGATATTTGAGTTAATTCATGATAAGGAATATCAATAGGTCTTTTCGGACAAGTTTTAATTTTTTTGAACCTCATTTAGATCATGTTCGAATGACCAAAATAGTGAGTCGACGTGATCTTGATGCGTCTGATGATAGGCGTATTTACACGCCTAAAGCACCTTAATTCACCCATATTTTAGCTAAGTTTTAAGGACAAAATATATAATTCCTGCACTTTTAGTCCTTTTTCCTGTAAGTGAGCTAACCAACGTGATTAGCAAGTTTTCAGATATAAATGATGAAGATTTCAGCATTTTATGAAAATTGGATGCCAAAGGAAATTTCACGTAAGAAGGAAGGCAGCTTCTGGAAGATTGTGGACTGAAAGTGATGCATGGAAAACTTGTCCTGGGCAAAAACAGTATTTCCAAAGACTTGGGGACCAGCAGTAACTTAGTAAGATTAGGAAAAGGATGCAGTAACCTAGTAGGATTAGGATAAGTATGCAGTAGCTTAGTAGGACTAGGATATGGGTGTTATAAAAACCCTATGTTGCTGAACTTTTCAGCACCAATTTCCGCCACCCACATCCTTATTCCTCCCTATTCGATCCTTTCCCCTTTTCTTCACAAATTTGTTGTTGACATTATTTTTCATCTATTCGACTTTTAATTTTTACGACAAGAGAAACGCTATTTGCAAGGAATTCACGCCACTAGTTCTACCAAAACATACTTTACGTGAGATTCTTATTTTGGTATGATGATAATGGCTATTGTGTTTTCCGTTGCACTCATGAGTAGCTAAACTTCTCTGTTAGGGTTATGGAAGCCTTATGAGATACTATCTATTGCTATGAGTTTGTGAATTCTTGACACGCATGTTGCTTATATCATTACTCTCTTCATCTTAATTTAAATTCTTGTGGTTGCAAACATATAGAATATGCCAGTATAGCATTAACTTGTTCGAAAGAAAAGTTACATGTCTGGAAAAGAGAGAATGACAAGGAAATAGGGCTACCAACCCCTGTTTAAAAGTTAGTGCCGTAACTGGATTAACCTCTTGGAGAATTCGTACCATTAGATACGTTTTAAGCTCGAAAGAGTTAAAATGAAATAATCTGTGATGGTCGAAAGACGCTAGGATTTACCATAGACTACGAATCTCTATAAGTGCATGCATGTCTGAATTTCGCATAACTCATAGTTAATAGATACGTAAAACTCATAAGTTGGACATAACCCTAACTTACAATTCTCATTGATTAAAACCTACCAAGCATTCTGTTTTTACTTTGCTATTTTTATTTTTATTACTTAACGTCACACTCCAATCCCCCCTTTTTCACAGAACTTTCACCAAAAGTCTACTAATCGTTGCATTCTTAGTGACCGAGTATTCCCTGTGGGATTCAACACCCAACCCAGTTGGGTTCTATATTTGACAACGACCGCTTACACTCTTACGAGAGCTGTAGTTTGAGCGTTATCAAATTTTGGCGCCGTTGCCGGGGAATACGATTGTCTACTAAGTTTGTGATAGTTACTAGACCCTTTGGTCAAAGATTCTCGTACTTTACTTTTAGTTGTTTTTTTTGTTTTCTGTAGGTTTTTGTTCAGTGCATGCCAAATTCTCGAAGTTTGGGACAACCATTATTACCCATAAACCCTGAACCGCAACTTATTAGAAGGATGGATACACAACATGACATTGAGAGAAGGGCTGCTCAATAGGAGCAGGCTAGACTAGCTGCGTTGGATGCGGCTCAAGTGCATCAACAGAACATCGATAACCCTGGGAGAGCAACAGATCCTGATGATGAGGACTTAGGTGATGATGAGCTACTAAACCCTAGGCGTGATGCTGAGGTGGCGACACCGACAAACAAAAGAGATCGTCAAGCAAGATTTCGGCCTGAACGCCGAGCTATATAGATTCCCTTTGATGATGATGACGACGAGCTGGATGGAGCCGGTGCCACAGGAGCTATTATTCCTCCGCCATTGGCACCCGGAGCCAAGCTCAACATCACTAGCACCATGATTTAGTTATTGCAACTCAAGGGATTATTTGGTGGACTAGCAGGCAATGATCCGAATATGCATCTGATCAACTTTATCTCTACATGCAAGTCATTCGACAATCCAGGAGTTGGGCATAATGCAATTCGGCTATGCTTATTTCCATTGTCTCTATCTGGGGAGGCAACTCTATGGTTGAATGGGCTGACTCCTGATTCTATCACTAATTGGAGGCAATTAAAAGACGCTTTCCTAGAAAGATTCTTTCCGCCATCCAAGAGAGCACAGTTGAGAGATGAGATTAGCAATTTTCGACAGCTTCCAACTGAAGCCCTCCACGGAACATGGGAGAGATTCAAGAAGAAGCTTATGAGGTGCCCAAACCATCATATGACCAATGTCCACTTGATGGAGATACTATATAGATCCTTTAATTCAGTAACTAAACCAGTGGTGGATAATGCGGCTGGAGGATCATTTATGGACCTCACCTTTGTTTAGGCAAGTGATATGCTAGATCGTATGACAAAACAGAGTAGAGCTTGGCATACCAAGGATTCTGAGGTAACAAGCTCTACTATATCTATTGATATGACTGCAGAACAAAGGCGAAGAGAGGAGGAACGCGATCAAGATATGGCGCACATAAAAACACAGATGGATCTTCTTACCAAACACTTATTATCAGGGAAGACCAAAAAAGTCAAAGCTGTTATGTCACAGGCAAGAGGTGAATCCAATTCTAAAGAAGAAGCTAACTACTTGAACAATCAGGGGGGTTTTCGAGGCACTACCCAAGGAAACCAAGGTCGGAACTATTATGAGAAGTCTGGAAACAAGGACCGTGATCAAGGTAGTTGGAAGAATAAGGCTGATAGGAGTGGTTTGTATATTCCTCCTGGAAGTCGTGACACCGCTGCATCTGGCTCTGGTAAGATGTCAATGGAAGATATAATGGCGAAGCTGTTGAAAGGAGTAGAGGCAACCAGTACGGGAGTAACCGAGGTAATAAATGATTTGACCTCAATGAAGCAATTGGTTGACTCGCATTCCACTTCAATAAAATAGCTGGAGCAATAATTGAGTCAAATTTCAGCCATATTAAATCAATGAAAAGCTGGCACCTTACCTAGCGACACAGTGCAAAACCCAAGGAATAATGGAACATGCATGGCTATTACTACCCGAAGTGGGAAAGTGTTGGAAAATCTACCCAAAGGCAAGCAGGTAGTTGATGATGTAGCGGATAATGTTATTGATACAGAATGTGAAGATGCCATAGAAGCCGAAGAGAGTATTCATGACGTCACCCCTAGACGTCACTAGCCTGAAAAGAATGATAGTCGGAAGTAAGATAAAAAGGAAGTGGTGGAGAAAATGATTCCCCTTCCACCACCACCTTTTCCACAGAGATTGAAGAAGAAGGCGGATGATACAAGGTTCAGTAAATTCATGATGATGTTGAAGCAGCTAACTATTAATGTTTCTTTGGTGGAGGCTCTGGAACAGATGCCTGGGTACGCTAAATTCATGAAGGACCTTTTAACAAAGAAGCGGGCAGTAAGCTATGAGCCGTCAGATAATGTTCATCATTGCAGTGCAATCGCTACCAGATCACTAATTCAGAAGAAGGCCGACCCTGGTGCCTTCACTATTCCTTGCACTATTGGATCCTTGGATTTTGCCAAGGCATTATGCGATTTGGGGGCTAGCATCAATTTGATGCCGCTATCCGTCTACAGGAAGTTGGGGTTGGGAGACCCTACACGAACCAATATGCGGCTTGTGATGGCAGATAGGTCGATAAAATGACCTGTGGGTATATTGAATGATGTGTTGGTGAAGGTTTCTACCTTCATCTTTCCTGCAGACTTTGTTATTTTGGATTGCGAGGTGGATTCTAAAGTTCCCATAATCTTGGGACGCCCTTTCCTCACAACTGGAAGCATGCTTATTGATTTAAGAGCCAATGAGCTTTTATTTTGGTTGAATGACGAAGTGGTTCGTTTTGATGTATGCAAATCGATGAAGCAGCCCAGCGATATGAATGTGTTCTCTGTAGATGATGTTGAGAAAGAATTATCTGTAGATAAGCAGCTTATTGATGAGCCATTATCTGTTGTGCTGTTGAATTGTGAGCGTGAGGAGGTTGAAGAATATGAAGAAACCGCTTGTGCTCTAACAGGAATAAGGTCCTATTCTCATGCCCCTAATAAGCTGGACCTTGATCTTAAGAATCAACCTTCACCACCAGCAAAACCGTCCATTGAAGAGCCACCAGTGCTAGAATCGGAAGAGCTTCCCAATTATCTAAGGTATGTATTCTTGGGAAGCGGAACTACACTTCCTGTGAGTATGGCAGATGATTTAAGTGAACAACACGTAGAGGCTCTCATCTCTGCCCTGAAGAGATACAAGAGAGCTATGGGTTGGACTATTAATGATATAATTGGTATCCCGCCTGGGATATGTATGCACAAGGGTCATCTCAAAGAAGATTGCATGCCTACAAGTAAGCCTCATTGTCGTCTGAATCCATTCAGAAAATGATCCACCATCTATCTCGATGAAGTCTAAGTAATTGACATAGCTATGTCGTGCCGCGACAATAAATCAAGCGCTTGATGGGAGGCAACCCATCATTTTTAATTGTTTTTATTGTTTTTGTTTTCCTAGGATTTTGTCGAGCCACGACAATAACTAAGGCGCTTGATGGGAGGCAACCCATCGTTCTAATCATTTTTGTTGTTTTTGAGTAAGTGTAGGTACAAGAGGTGTAAAGGAGGAGATTGGTTTCAAATTTTGATTTGGAAGCGGTTCATGTTGAAGGTGGTAAGTTAGGAATGGAGAAGAAAAGGCTATGGGTTAGGCATTGCCTATAAAAATCTAGGCAACGAACAAGGCAAGGCCTATGTAAATCTAGGCAACGAACAAGGCATGGCCTATGCTATGGCCTAAGCTCTCAGAATCTAGAATGCCATAGCATAGGCGCCGCCTATGCCAACAATGCCATAGCATAGGCACCGCCTATGCCAAAGCCTTTGGTCTCGGATTCTACAATGCCATAGCATAGGCGCCGCCTATGCCCAATAATGCCATAGCATAGGCGCCGCCTATGCCCAACAATGCCATAGCATAGGCGCCGCCTATGCCAAAGCCTATATCCAACTAGGGTTTGCAAAAGGCGCCGCCTATGCCAAGCATAGGCAAAGCATTAGGCGCCGCCTATGCTCACTTTTTGGTCTCCTAACCCGATTCCAAATGGGTCAAAACCCGACCCAAGCTTGTCCTATAAATAGAACCTTAGTCTTAGAACAAAAATGCATTGCAAACTCAACCTAAGCGCCGCCTACCTCTCCAAATTCTCTCAAAAATTTTCCTTTTGCTCTTTTAACTTTGCAAGAACATCTTCCGAGGCCATCAACCAAGTAAGTACTTCTTTGCTCTTCTTTTATATTCCGTAAGTACTACACTACTACGCCTATAATAAATTGTTAAATCTTGAAGTAGTGTTGGTGATTTGAATGTGGTTGATTTGTTGTGATACAACTAAGTGACTGAAAGACTATGTAAGGATGCTCTTGACTTGTTTCCCACTTGTATTTGATTTTGATACACTGTCATACTTTTGCGGAATTGACATGGTCAAGAAAATTGCATAATCTTGTAACTTGAAAGCTTTCATGTTCGAATGACTTGTTCATTGAGATGAAAAATCATGGTTAACTACAAACATGAGATGGTGTGATTATTTCTATTCCATAACTTCATACAATCTCTATGTAGTAGTCTTGTTCAAAAGGGTACATCAATCCAAACATGAAAGTATTGTCAAGATTAGATGAAATAGAATCTAAAAGGATAGTTAAGATGACAAGAAAAGTATGACTTCACTGATTATATTGTTAGAACGTACCACCTAAACGTATACCGATGAAGTCTGAGTAATCGACAATGTTAACTTAACTAGTTTGTGCCAACAAACTAAGTGTGGGGTAGTGCCACTACTGTTTGCTTGTCGATTGTATCTACCGAGATGAAGCTAACATGACTATCATTTTAATCTCAGGTACAATGGCACCAAAAAGTCGACCAGGAAAGGAAAAAGCAACCACCTCACAAAAAGGCCAGAAAAGGGGACGAAAAGAGCAAGCTGAATCCTCCTCGCTGCAAATACCTCGCCGCATGTACGGGATAAAATGGGTCCTAGAGGAGGAAGGAAAGGAGTGGTACAGGAACAACAAAATGAAAAAGTATGTTCATGTGGAGCTGATATAAAAGGAAAGCCTAGCGAAGAAAGAACCTCGCATTTTGGCCAAAATAATGGCGTTACATCTCGATTTCATTTTCCCAGACATGGGAGAATGCAATCTTGATTTAATGCGAGAGTTTTATGCATATTGGTCCCCAAAGACTACCGGCAGTGAAGTGAAGATTAGAGGCCAAGTCTTGCAGCTGAATGCTGAGTTCTTCAACACTTTTCTGGGTCTACCATCTGTCGATCCATCACCACTCAAAGAGCTTCAACAAAGACCTCCGTACAGGGCAATCAGACACACACTGTGCGGAACAAGATCAATGGCATGTTGGATCAGACACAAGGATACCGGTTGGCACAACACCTTCCCATATGCCTCCTTGAATAGGAAAGCTAGGATATGGTTGCGAATAGTCAACTCTTGGCTGATTCCAGGGACACAACACACAAAGATAACACGATATAAAGTGTTCTTGGTGTACGCATTGATGACGAACGTCCCTATCAATATTGGGGCGATTATTTGATCTTCAATGCGTAAGGCTAGGCTGCATAAGAGGTCCCACTTCAGTTTTGGCAATCTGTTGACTGCAATATTGAGGAAAGAGGATATCGAAGAGCAACCTGCAGATCATAAACTTCCACACAACCCAAAGAAGGTTGACCTTACAAAGGTTAAAGATGCTGAATCTATGCATGGAGTCAACCTTACCACTGCAGAAAGACATGCTCGCGACGAAAGCTTCTTTCGCCATTTATATGGCATGATGAGGTTTACCATGATGAGTGGGGGTCGTGTTCCAACTGCTGCAGAGCTCCAACAGTTGGATTATAACTACCCAATGAATGAGCATGCGAGGGCTATGTGTGGAGTAGGTGTATATTTTGAGGAACCTCTTGATGACGATGTGCCAACCGATGATGACCGCCGAATGCTAGACTCCGACGTGGAGGAAAATTCTGATGACGACGACTCTGATGATGATTCCTATGCAGGGGGTATGACCCCAGACATAGAGGAGGAGTCCGACTAAATAGGTTCTTCTTATTTATCTTCCACCGAGGGCAGTGTGTCCCGTCTAAGTGTGGGGTGCTGGTATTTGTATGCTATACTTCTTTATCTGTATTTGCATTTATTTATGTTTGTTAGTAGTTAAATTTTAGAAATTTTTTTTAGTTAACTTTGCATGTAATTGTTCTGATGGGCAGCATGGTATTATAACAAGAGTTTGTGCTAAAATCATTACCATTGAGACATTTAGTCTCTAAATGTGACTCACTGTGTGATAGTTGTGTGGTTTAATTCCTTCATCTGTTGGGTCAAGAGTCTATACTGCTCCCAATAAAGTCGACCATGTGCCTTGAGTGTGTGAGGCAATAGTATATTCTGTGTTTGTGGCTGATGCTAGAACTTTCCCGGTGTGTGTGTAAAGCAAAATAAAGAGTGTGAGTTTAGGAGATGATTTAGGCATATCTTTGGCAACCTGTGATTGTTTACCTTCACTTTACCTACCCGTGGACATTATCCTAGTCAATCCCTTTGAGCCTTTAGCTATTTTCTTTGACAGCCTCATATGTAGCCTAATCCATTTTTTTCAAGACCATAATTTGATCCAAATTCCTAAGCGCTTTAAATTGTAAAGTCATATGACAAAATAAGAGGAAATTGAGTGAGAGTGATGCCTTCGAATGTATTGGTGCTTGAATTAGTTATGAAAAAGAGTGGCTATCATAGAGGTGTGTTATACAAAAAGGAAAATGAAAAGAAAACTAAAAAGTTAGTTCTGTTTGAAATGGAATAACAAAAGAGATGAGAAGGAGTGGTAGATTAAAAGAAAGTAGAAAGGTTGTTTGAAAGAAAGTGTAAATGGCAAAATGTGATGTATTAACGCGCTTAGGGAACTTAGTCACTATTTCTGGCCAAAATAGTCATACCTGTCCCTTAGCCTACATTACAACCTGTAAAAGACCTATTTGATCCTAAGCTTAGTATTCTGATATTTAGTGGAGCATTACACTAAGGGCAAGCCTATGGTCATCAGTTCCAACATATGAATTCTTTGTGAGAGTGAGAGCAAGGAGAATATTGTACCCATGTTTCGAAAAATGCAAAACTTGTGAGTTATTATGGGTGATATCTTGTGTGAGACACACATGGTTGATGAGTTTTGGGTAGTTGTGTATGATTCTTTGTGCCTTAACTTATGGATACTAATTAACCATCATTAAAAGTCTATGTTGGAGGTTGAACTGTTTCTAGCACTGATCAAGAAAACTACTTTTTGTTAATAATTGCCGTGCCTATCTTGATGAATATTTTTTGTTGTTACTGTGAAAACCTAAGTAGATGTTTATATGGACATGATATTTTGTTCGAGGACGGAAAAAACTTTAAGTGTGGGGTGTTGATGATAGGCGTATTTACACGCCTAAAGTACCTTAATTCACCCATATTTTAGCTAAGTTTTAAGGACAAAATATATAATTCCTGCACTTTTAGTCCTTTTTCCTGTAAGTGAGCTAACCAACGTGATTAGCAAGTTTTCAGGTATAAATGATGAAGATTTCAGCATTTTATGAAAATTGGACGCCAAAGGAAATTTCACGTAAGAAGGAAGGCAGCTTCTGGAAGCTTGTGGACTGAAGCTTGTGGACTGAAAGTGATGCATGGAAAACTTGTCCTGGGCAAAAACAGTATTTCCAAAGACTTGGGGACCAACAGTAACTTAGTAGGATTAGGAAAAGGATGCAGTAACCTAGTAGGATTAGGATAAGTATGCAGTAGCTTAGTAGGACTAGGATATGGGTGTTATAAAAACCCTATGTTGCTGAACTTTTCAGCACCAATTTCCGCCACCCACATCCTTATTCCTCCCTATTAGATCCTTTCCCTTTTTCTTCACAAATTTATTGTTGACATTATTTTTCATCTATGCGACTTTTAATTTTTACGACAAGAGAAATGCTATTTGCAAGGAATTAACGCCACTAGTGCTACCAAAACATACTTCACGTGAGATTCTTATTTTGGTATGATGATAATGGCTATTGTGTTTTCCGTTGCACTCATGAGTAGCTAAACTTCTCTGTTAGGGTTATGGAAGCCTTATGAGATACTATCTATTGCTATGAGTTTGTGAATTCTTCACACGCATGTTTCTTATATCATTACTCTCTTCATCTTAATTTAAATTCTTATGGTTGCAAACATATAGAATATGCCAGTATAGCATTAACTTGTTCGAAAGAAAAGTTACATGTCTGGAAAAGAGAGAATGCCAAGGAAATAGGGCTACCAACCCCTGTTTAAAAGTTAGTGCCGTAACTGGATTAACTTCTTGGAGAATTCGTACCATTAGTTACATTTTAAGCTCGAAAGAGTTAAAATGAAATAATCTGTGATGGTCAAAAGACGCTAGGATTTACCATAGACTACGAATCTCTATAAGCACATGCATGTCTAAATTCCGCCTAACTCATAGTTAATAGATACGTAAAACTCATAAGTTGGACATAACCCTCACTTACAATTCTCATTGATTAAAACCTACCAAGCATTCTGTTTTTACTTTGATATTTTTATTACTTAACGTCACACTCCAATCCCCCCTTTTTCACAGAACTTTCACCAAAAGTCTACTAATCGTTGCATTCTTAATGACCGAGTATTCCCCGTGCGATTCGACACCCAACCCAGTTGGGTTCTATATTTGACAACGATCGCTTACACTTTTACGAGAGCTGTAGTTTGAGCGTTATCAGCGTCGTGTCATCCATTGCATGGATAACTAATTTTTCCCTTAGCTCAGTGCAATTTCTAGTGAATTAGCGTGAACTTGACATGGTGCGTTGGCTATTGCATCGATGCCAATGACACGGGCGTTGGCCTGCGCGTCAATGATTTAATTTTCTAGTAATAAAAAGGTTGCGTCCTTTGGGTTAATTAAGTCTTTTTCCCACGCCCTTCAGCCCCTATAACACAAAATTTAGCCCTCTTTTAGCAAGTTATATTCATTCTTTCACAAATTGCTCAAGAACAAAAACCCTAGGTGAATTAAATTCAAATTCAACGCTAAATATTCCACCATTAATTTTACAGAATTCACCAACTAAGGTATGTGAAGTGTTCATCCAAGGGTTCCTTCCAACCTTGGAGTTCAAGAAACTCTTTAAAAGTTCATGTAGAGTGATTTCATGATTTCCATGATTTGAATTAAAGTGTATTCATGATTTATTACAAGATCTATGTAGAGTTAATTGATATATGTACTTTATCATGTGAATTCATGTTGAAACTCTTGGAGCTATGTAATTGGAATTGAATCATGATGCCTATATATTGTTTTGGTATTATGTGGATATATTGTGCCCCACAAGTGTTTGATGAATTGCCTATGTCAGTGAAATGGTGAAATTATATCATGTTAGCATGTATGCAAGTTCATGTCATGCAAGTGTTTGCTTGAAGGCCCAAATAAATGAATGATGACTAAGTAGTTAATTACCATGTCTCAAGGTTATGCCATTTCATTTAAGTTTATGCTATCGAGTCCTAAAGGTATTTAATACCCGACAATTTAGCTGCTTGTCTAGAGACATGGTCAGTCACAGAGTAGAATCAGTCATGTATCAAACAGTAGAATTTAGTTCGTTACAGAACATAGGAAAACTCAGTGAACTCAGAATTAGTTAAGTAAAATCAGTCCAGTTTAGCTATATAGTACGATCAGTAACAGTTCAGCTCAGCCTAGTATAGTTTAGAATTTAGTCCAGTGTTTAATAAGTTGGGAGTAGGATTCAACACCGAGTGAACCCAAGGATGGGGACTTACCTACCAGTAGAGGGTGTAATCCTTTGAAGCAGTCCTTGCATTCTAGAAATATGTAGCCAGCGTAGGTTGAGACATGAACCTGACATTTGAGAGTTGATAAGGTGATCTACTTGCCAGTTGAGGGTACCACCATTCTCGTTCAAAGTACCTTCCAGATGAGGGTGACTTAGCACTTGTCCTTACTCATGGCACAGTTTTGACACCCTTCCAACTGGGGTTACAGGTTGGACCCTAAATTGATTAAAGAAGAGGCATGTCAGTTAGATGATTACTTCCCACAGTCTCTGTTTTAGATTCAGTATCAGTATGGAACTCAGTTCAACTCTACAGATTTAGGATTGTCAGACATAGTCACTCAGCTCAGTATAGGACTCAGTATAGTTCCATAGAAACAAGCCTGTTAGATATAGTCATTCAGTTACCAGTAATCCAGTATTCAGTATTATTACGATCTCAGTGCAGTTTACATATTCATGCATGTACTCTCATTCAGTCATACTCATGATATTCAGTTAGTATTGTTCATGCATATGAACCCATGCATTTCAACCCACCTCACTAATCATACCAGTACATTCAAAGTACTAATGCATGCTTTTCGTTTGTGCTATGATGTCTTATATCATAGGTTCAGAAACGCAGGCTCTCAAACACCCCTAGCATTTCAGACTCTCAACATACATTGTTAGTGGTGAGTCCTCATAGTCGGAGGACGTGATTATTTATTTCAGTATTTTAGTTTATTTCAATAGTCGGAGTTAGTTGGGGACCTGTCCCATCAACTCCACAGTTCAAATAGTTTAGAGGCTTTTTCAGACTAGAGTATTTTTCAAACAGATGTTTCAGTTTTGATATTGTTATATTGTATTCAGTTTTATTATAGTATTGAACCTTATGGCATGTTTTTTGCCTAATTTTTGCATATTTTCAGCATTACTATTTAGTTATTATAGCAGGTACCAGTCATGGGTTAGCTTGTGGTCCTTTGGAATTATGAGCACCGTGTATCATCCGGGGTACAAATATGGGGCATTACAAACTTGGTATCAAAGCCTAAGGTTTAACAAAGTCCTAGGAAGTCTGAAAGCCATATCTAGTAGAGTCTTGTGCATGGTTGTATTGCATGCCATACTTATGGATAGGAGGCTACGAGATGTTTAGGAAAATTTTCCCTTCTTTCAGTATTCATGTCGTGCAAGTGAGAATAAGCTTTATTTAAAGCCCCATTCAAATCCTTTCTCTTCCATTTACAGAAATATTCCTCCAAAAAGGACTTAGGGAAGAGGAATAGGAGACCAGCCAGAACCCAGCACGTCCAGCCAGATCCACTGGACGAACATGTCTCCCACGCAGAGTTTAAAGTATCCTTCACCACCCTAGCTCATTCTATGGCATCCCAGAATAAGCACCCAAATACCATTCCGTCTAACCTAGTGTCTAATAATAATGCTACCAGGATACAGGACTTCACTCAAATGAACCCTCCATCATTTATCGGGTCGAAGTTAGATGAGGACCCTCAGGAATTTCTTGATTAGGTGCAGAAGGTTACTGATATTATAGGGGTGACCACAATTGATAGTGCTGAGTTAGCCATCTATCAATACAGGATGTAGCTCACTCATGGTTTAAATAGTGAAAGGTAGAGAGGGCCGTAGATGCAGGGCCCATAGAGTGGGAGGAGTTTGCCACTACTTTTCTAGATAGGTTCATCCCACTAGAGTTGAGAGAAGTGAAGGTCTTGGAATTTATCAATCTGAAGCAATGCAATAGAATAGTGAAAGAGTATTCTCTCAAGTTTACTCAATCAGATAGATATACTTCTCACATTGTAGCAGACAGTATGTCCTAAATGAGTAAGTTTGTGTCAGGGGTGTCTAGCAGTATGGTCAAGGAGTGTAGGACCGCAATGCTTATTAAGGAGATAGACATATCCAGGCTCATGGTCTATGATCAGCAGATAGAGAAGGCTAAGAATACAGAGAATGAGAGGGATAAAAAAAGAGAGAGAACAAGTAGTTTTAACTTCTCTCAGCCTAAGTGAGAGGTAAGAATCATTCTCAGTTCCACCCAAAATCATCAGTTCCAGCTCCATCCTCAGCCAACACTCTTGTGCCAAAATTCAAAGATGACAATAAGGATAGGGCACCAGGCCCTAAACCCCAGGGTAGGGTTAGCAGTGCTCGAACTAATCCTTTTTGTTAGAAGTGTGGCAGAAACCACCAGGGTATCTGTAGAGCGGGTAATGATGTGTGTTTTGGGTTTAGCAAGTCAATCCACAGGGTTAGAGATTATCCTCAGTTAGGTTCTAAGGATCAGAATAACTATCCCCCAGCTTAGTTTGATTACCCGAATAAGTAGGGTACCGCTTCTAGAGCCACCAGTGGGCAGCACCCAAATAGACTTTATGCTCTTCTATACTGACAAGATCAGAAGAGTTCTTCTGATTTGGTCACTTTTACGTTACAAGTTTTTCATTTGCATGTTTATACTTTATTAGATCCAGGAGCTTCTTTGTCCTTTGTTACTCCATATATAGTAGTTGATTTCGGAGTCAATCCCAAAATTCTAGAAGATCCTTTCTTAGTCTCTACCCCATTGGGTAAATCCATCATAGCCAGGCGGGTATACAATAACTGCCTATTTATGATATCTCAAAAAATCAATTCAGCAGATTTAGTCAAATTAGATATGACTAATTTTGATGTCATTCTTGATATGGATTGGCTTCATTCCCGTTATGCCTCAGTTGACTGCATAAATAGAATATTCTAGTTTCAGTTTTTGAATGAATCCATCCTAGAGTAAAGGGGTAACACTTCAACACTTAGGGGTCAACTTGTTTCTTACCTTTGGGCTAGAAAATAATATCTAAGGGATTTTTCTACTATCTCATTTGAGTTCAGAACTCTAGTTCAGAAACCCCTACTCTTGAGTCAATGTCAGTAGCATGTAAATTCCCAGATATTTTCCCGATGATATTCGTGGAGTTCCTCCCAAAATAAAAATTGATTTTAAAATCAATCTTTTTCCAGATACTCAACGCATATCTATTATGCCATACAAAATGGCTCCAGAGAACTAAGAGAATTAAAAAAGCAGTTAAAGGACACACCCAGTATATCTTCATAGGGTTCACCAATTTTATTCGTGCATAAGAAAGATGGTTCCCTCAGAATGTGTATTGACTATCGTCAGTTAAACAAAGTCACGGTCAAGAACAAGTATCCACTTCCCAGAATCAATGACTTATTTGACCAACTTCAGGGTGCCAGTTTCTTCTCTAAGATAGACCTCAGATCAGGCTATCATCAGCTCAGAGTCAGGGAGTGTGACATACAAAAAATAGCTTTCAGAACTCAGTATGGTCCTTTTAAATTCTTAGTCATGTCCTTTGGTCTTACGAATGCCCTAGTAGCCTTCATGGACTTGATGAACCATGTGTTCAAGCAGTACTTGGATATGTTTGTCATAGTCTTCATAAATGACATTCTCGTCTACTCCTGCAGTGAACATGATTATGCAGACCATCTCAAAATAGTATTACAGACTCTAAAAAATCATTAGTAATTTTCCAAATTTATTAAGTGCAAATTTTGGCTAAGGTCAGTAGCTTTCCTCGGTTATATAGTTTTTGGTGATGGCATTAGAGTTGATCCCTAATAGATCAAAGTAGTGAGAAACTATCCAAGGCCCATCTTTTCATCAGATATTAGGAGTTTCTTGGGTTTGGATGGCTACTACCGATGGTTCGTTGAGGGATTTTTATCTATTGCATCCCTTATTTCTAAATTAACTCTGAAGAAAGTCTAGTTCTAGTGGTCAAATTCTTTTGAGAAGATGAGTTAAAGACGAGACTCACTACAGCTCCAATTTTGACCTTACCATATGGTTCATATGACTTTGTGGTGTATTATGATGCCTCTAGAGTTGTCTTGGGTATGTTCTGATACAGAGAGGTAAGGTCATAGCTTATGCCTCTAGGCAACTTAAACCCCATAAGAATAATTACCCTGCTCATGATCTTGAGCTAGCAGTAGTAGTGTTTGCCTTAAAGATTTGGAGGCACTATTTTTATGGATTTTATATGGATATGTTTACAGACCACAAGAGCCTGCAGTATGTATTCTCTCAGAAAGACCTAAACCTTCATTAGAGAAGGTGGTTGGAGTTATTGAAAGACTACGACATGAGTGTCTTATATCATGTGGGCAATGCCAATGTAGTCGCCAACACTCTCAGTAGAATGTCTATGGGTAGTATTACTCATATCGAGGACATTAAGAAGAAGTTAACATAGGAAGTCCATCAGCTAGCCTGACTAAGTGTCCGCTTAGTCGATTCAGTAGAAGGTAGTGTATGGGTATAGAGTAGTTTAGAATCATCCCTAGTTTTTAAAGTAATGGAAAAGTAGGATAGGGTTCCCAGTCTAGTCAAGTTGAAAGAATCAGCAGAGATCGAAAGGTAGAGATTTTCTCCTAAGGGGGAGATTGTGTTTTATATTGTCAGGGTTGGCTATGTGTGCCAGGCGTAATGACTTAAGGAAGTGAATTCTTGCAAAAGCAAATGGTGTGAGCTACTTTATTCATCCAGGGGTGACTAAGATATACCATGATTTGTAGGAGATCTATCTGTGGAGTGGGATAAAAAGAGATATTGCAGAGTTTGTATCTAAGTGCTCAACATGTCAACAAGTCAAGATTGAGCATCAGAAGCCTAGTGCGTCCATGCAGGAGTTGAGAATTACAACCTAGAAATAGGAAGAAGTGAACATAGAATTTGTGATGAGTTTGCATCTACTAGTCGTCAGCATGATTCAGTTTGAGTCATTATAGACAGGATGACCAAATCAACTTATTTCTTACCAATTCTTACCTCTTACTCAGCCAAGGATTATGCCAAACTCTATATCAGAGAGTTAGTTAAATTCATGGTGTTTTTTTGTCTATCATCTCAGATAGAGGTACTCAGTTCAACTTTCATTTCTGAAAAGCATTCCAAAAGGGTTTTGGTACCCAAGTTCACCTCAGTACAGATTTTCTCCCTTAGACAGATGGTCAAGCAAAAAGGACCATTCAGACTTTAGAGGATATGCTGCGAGCATATGCGATAGATTTTAAAGGTCGTTCGGATGAACATTGGCCTTTGATTGAGTTTGCATACAACAACAACTATCATTCCAGTATTCAGACAGATACGTTTGAGGCGCTTTATGGGAGGAGGTATAGATCTCCCATTGGTTGGTTTGAAGTAGGTGAGGCCGCAGTGGTAGGGACTGACTTTGTATTTGATACCTTAGAGAAAGTTTTGCTGTCCAGGGAAAGGCTTAAGATAGCTTAGAGCCAATACAAATCGTACGCAGAAAGGATCTCAAGTTAGAGATTAGTGACTATGTGTATTTGAAAATCTCTTCTATGAAAGGAGTCAAGAGTTTTGGCAAGAAGGGGAAGCTCAGTCCCTTATATGTCGGTCCTTACCAAATTCTCAGCTATTTCAGAAAGGTAGCTTACGAACTTGAGTTGCCTTTAGATCTATCTTTAGTCCATCCAGTGTTTCATGTCTCCTTACTAAAGAAAAGCATAGGTGACCCATCAGCTGTAGTCCCCATAGAGGGCATAGATGTTCAGAACAACCTCTTTTACAATGAGATTCTAGTTGAAATCCATGATTATTAGATTTGCAGATTGAGGAACAAAGAAGTCTCTCTAGTCAAAGTTCTTTGGCGGAATCAGTCCATTAAGGGAGCTACTTGGGAAGAAGAAGAAGATATGCGGACCAAGTATCCTCTCCTCTTCTCCATAAACTCAGATTCAGCTCAAGGTTATAGTCTTTCTTAAGCTTATTTAATTTTATGCTTAGATTTTCCATTACAAACTTGGTATTAGTTACCATTGCATATTCAGTTATATATTTAGGAGTCAGTTCAGCCATGTACTCATTCATCATATATGCATGTTTAGTATGAAATTCAGTATGCCAGTAATGACAATCAGATAATCATAGTTCAGATGTTCATGTTTGGTAAGTAAGTTTAGTCTACCAGTCCTCTCAGCTTAGTCAGTCTTATTTGAGAACGAATGTTCCTAAGGGGGAGATAGTGTAAGACCTAGCGAAATCCTAAGCTCGACTCAACCCTTTTAAGCTTGATAAGGGGTCCCAAACTTAGGAAATTCTAGCTAAGTATTCAGAATTAGTGTTATTTTAGCCTTCAAAAGTTGGCAATCTTATTTTGCGACCTTTATATCCATTAAATGTTGATATTTGAGTTAATTCATGATCAGGAATATCAATAGGTGTTTTCGAACAAGTTTCAGATTTTTTGGACCTCGTTTGGATCATGTTCGAATGATCAAAATAGTGAGTTGATGCTATCTTGATGCGTCGCATCATCCATCTCATCGACAACTAATTTTTCCCTTAGCTCAGTGCAATTTCCAATGAATCGATGCAAAATCAATGTGACACATTGGCTATCTTATCGATACCAACGATGTATCGCGTCGGCCTGCGTGTCAATGATTCAATTTTTTAGTAATTAAAAGGCCGCATACTCATGGTTAATTAAGTCTTTTTACCACACCCTTTATCCCCCATAACATGAAATTTAGACCTCTTTTAGCAAGTTATATTTATTTTTTCACAAATTTCTCAAGAACAAAAACCCTAGGTGAATTAAATTCAAATTCAAGGCTAAAGATTCCACCGTTTATTTTCTAGAAGTCACCAACTAAGGTATGTGAAGTGTTCATCCAAGAGTTCCTTCCACCCTTGAAGTCCAAGAAACTCTTTTAAAGTTCATGTAGAGTGATTTCATGATTTGAATTAAAGTGTATTCATGATTTATTACAAGATCCATGTAGAGTTAATTGATATATGTGGTTTATCCTGTGAATTCATGTTGAAACTCTTGGAACTGTGTAATTGGAATTAAATCATGATGCCTACATGTTGTTTTTGTATTATGTGCATATATTGTGCCCCACAAGTGTTTGATGAATTGCCCATGTGAGTGAAATAGTGAAATTATATTATGTTAGCATGTATGCAAGTTCATGTCATGCAAGTGTTTTATTGAATGCCAAAATGAATGAATGATGACAAAGTAGTTAATTACCATGTCTCAAGATTATGTCATATTTTAAGTTTATGCTATCGAGTCCTAAGGGTATTTAATACCCGACAATTTAGCTGCTTCTCTAGAGCCATGGCCAGTCATAGAGTAGAATCAATCATGTCTTGATCAGTAGAGTTCAATCAGTTACAGAATGTAGGAAACCTCAGTGAACTAAGAATTAGTTCAGTTCAGTAAAATCAGTTCAGTTCAGTTATACAGTACGATCAGTAACAGTTTAGCCCAGCCTAGAATAATTTAGAATTCAGTCCAGTGTCTATTCAGTTGGAAGTAGGATTCAACACTAAGTCAACCCAAGGGTAGGGACTCACTTGCCAGTAGAGGGTGTAATCCTTAAAAGCAGTCCTTGTATTCAAGAACTGTATAGCCAGCGTAGGTTGAGACATCAACCTGCCAGTTGACGGTTGATGAGGTAATTTACCTTTCAGTTAAGGGTACCACCGTTCTCGCTCAGAGTACCTTCCAGATGAGAGTGACTCAGCACTTGTCCTTACCCATGGCACGGTAATGACACCCGTCCAACTTGGGTTACAGGTTGGACCCCAAAACAGTTAGAGAAGGGGCATGTTGGTTAGATGATTATTTCCCACAGTCTTCATTTTAGATTCAGTCTCATTATGGAACTCAGTTAGACTCCGCAGATTCAGGATTATTAGACACAATCACTCAACTCAGTATGAGACTCAATATAGTTCCATAGAATCAAGACTGTTAGATACAGTCATTCAGTTACCAGTAATCCAGTATTCAGTATGCATGTACTTTGATTTAGTCAGTACTTTGATTCAGTCATACTCATGATATTAAGTTAGTATTGTCCATGCATATGAACCTATGTATTTCAGCCTACTCACTGAGCATACCATTACATTCAAAGTACTGATGCATGTTTTTATTTTATGCTATGATGACTTATATCATAGGTTAAGATGCACAGACTTATATTATAGGTTCAGATGCACGGGCTCTTGAGCACCCCTAGCAGTTCAGACTCTCAGCATACAGAGTTAGTGGTGAGTCCTCATAGCTCAAGGATATGATTATTTATTTCAGAATTTCAATTCATTTTTAGTAGTTGGGGACCTGTCCCATCATCTCCACAGTTCAGAAAGTTTAGAGGTTTTTTCAGACTAGAGTATTTTTCAGACAAATATTTCAAATTTGGTATTGTTATATCGTATTCAGTTTTATTACAGTATTGAACCTTATGGCATGTTTTCTATCTAATTTCTACATATTTGCAGTATTGTTATTTAGTTATTTCAACAGGTACCAGTCATGGGTTAACTTATGGTTTTTCGGGATTATGAGCACCGTGTAGCATTTGGGGTACAGACTCGAGGCGTTACACCTTCAATTATAAGACCGGTGTCTCCTCTATAGATAGTCAAGCTGGCGGAGTCGCTCTATTATTCAAGTCAAAATCTAGCTTTTTTGGTGTATAAGAATAAGAACCTTTGCCATAGAGTGAGCTAACCATCTAATCATATTCATTAACGTCGTCGCTATCAAAGTTCATGATCACTGTCGCTAGTTCCACAACACCAAGTCTCTCCTCAATGGTCACACTCACTGCATCATCCTCAATAGTGTCTATCATAGACACCACTTTCATGTCTTTTGGTTGTCGTATTGATTGAGCCTCATTAAAAGTAACATGTTTGTCATTGAGCTTGAATTTCACTCATCTCATCTCCATGTCAACCAATGCCCTGCCTATGGATAGTAAGGGACTTCCTAAGATAATAAAAACATCAAAATCTACCTCACAATCAAGGATCACAAAATTAGCGGGGAAGATAAAGGTAACTACCTTGACTTAAACATCATACAATATACTAACTGGCTTCTTCACTGTCCGGTTGGCCATCAATAATCTCATCGATGTTGGCTTAGGTGTCCCCAACCCCAAATTATTGTTCACAACTAGTGAAATCATATTTATGGTAGCTCCTAAGTCAAACAATGCTAAAAAAAATACAGAGACTCAATAGTTCAAGGAATAGTGAAAGCTCCGGGGTCCTCTTTTTTCTCAACCAAAGACCGAGAAGTAATATCACTACAATAGTGTATGTTATTAGAGAGCTTAAAATGCATCTTCATCTTCTAAGTATCTAGATCTTTCATGAACTTTGCATAGCCAGGCATCTACTCTAATGCTTCCACAAGGGGAATAGTAACAGACAATTCCTTTAACATTGATATGAATTTCTGATACTTCCTATCCTCTTGCTTCTTCTTCAATCTTTGAGGAAAATGTAAGGGAGGTCATGGAATGGTCTTCACTACAGGATCAACTTCCTTTCTCTTACCTTTATCCTTCTTAAATCATTTCTCAACACCTACCAATTTTTATGATGACTAACCACTAGTCACTAACTTTTCAAATTCCTCTTCGGGGGCATCATCAATATTAATAATATAATCTCGTACCTCATTAACTACAGGTATAGGGGGATTAATAGTTACCTTATTACTCTAAATGGTGATGGTTAAACAATGACTATTAATTTTTAGATTTTGCACAATCTTGTTCGAAAGAGTACCCGAATGCTGCTAATTTAAAGTAGCCAACATTTAACCAAACTGCTACTCAAACTATTTAATTGCGGTAGCATATGATTCAACGTTCTAGCTCAGTCCAAAAATATCTGTCTTAATCTTCTTAAGGCAACTCTTTTAATTCCTTAAACTCTTAACCAGCTTAGTCAGCAACGCTTCCATATTTGAATTAGTATCGCGATTCTTCAGAGGAACATATGCAACACCCTTCTCTATATAGTCATCAATTTTCCTCCAGTCACTATCTCTCTCTCTCAACTCCAATCCTTATATCTGTCCTCATAATAGTTCTTACCTTGATTCCCTTGCCTAGAGTTCCAAGTATCTTGATTATACCCTTGGCACTTAGCTCGAAAAACCTCTATCTATCTATCTATCTATCTATCTATCTATCTATCTGATACTTTGCCTCTTCTTCAATAGTTGAACTATATTGCTTAAGAGCTTTACCTTGTGAACCCACAACATTCATATTTTTTGAACTTAAATATGCAAATTGCTTAGCTAACAACCCAATATTTGTCCTCAACTATGCAACTTCTTGAGTCATTATATCATCTATAATTCGCTGCTCGATGGAAGCACCAATATCATAAGTACCAACTCTTTTTTCTACCTCCTGAGTATGCCATCGTCAGTTGGTAATAGAGGCCTGATATAAAATTTTTGAATCTAACTCCCAATGCGGGATCATAACAACAACACTAGTAATATATCTGCAATAGCTTTGGTATTGGCATTCAGGGCTCAATAGAATATCTCAAGCAAATTCCTTACCGAAATCTTGTGATTAGAAACCATTAACAATTTATTATTAAACATCAACCATGCCTTATACAGTGGTTTATAATTCAATTGCCTAAAATTATAAATCGCATCCTTCAACTGCAATATTCTAGAATGCGAGAAGAATCAATCCAAGAACTATTTTTGCAACTCATTCCAATTAGTGATGGACCCATGAGGAAGCTCTCTAGCCATAATGTCACTTCCCCAGTAAGAGAATGGGAATACTCTAAGTCTGAAAGAATCTTGATTAACCCTACATAAGTTATAGGAAGTTGGGAAGTGCAGATCCTAAAAAAATTCATGATGTGTTTGTTTGCATCATCAATTAGCAAACCAGCAAACACACCCTGGATCAACATACTCCAAGTCTTCCTTCAGATCATCATATACTGGAAAGTATTGAAATGTTAGGGTTACTTGGAATCCATCTCTTCTACCTCGATCGAGTTTTTCTCGAAGCTCTGGTTTCTACTTCTATCTTTCTTTTTGAGCTACACAATGGGCAACTGTATCTCTCTTTGCATTCACTTCAGTTAGTAACCGCACAGTGGTTTTCATATCTATCATATGAACACCAAGAAAAGGAGGAAAAATTAAGAAAAGTGGATCATATTGATGCTCCTCATGACGAGCTTTATGATCGTGTTCTAACATCATACGATTCTATTGTAGGGTCCATCCTACAATTTCATTGTATGGTCCTTTCAAGCACTGGATCAAGTAGGATCAAGGGATTGCCTTGACTCTGAGTACTGGGAATACACCAGAGTACTCTAAAACCAACATCCTCAACAAACTCTGTCAGTCAATCCATAACCGTATTCCCCAAAAAGGATACAAAATTAGATGTCGCCCAAATTATACTTCTAAGAAATATAATGCGACAACTATCAAATATATAACCCAACAGAGGTTGAGGTCGAACCCACAGGCAATAGGCTAAATATATCTCACCAATTTGATGAAGGAGCCAAAATAATATAGAAAAGTAAATGAAGGGATTTTGTGAGAAGAACATCTAGACTAACAATCTTCGTCGCTTTAGTTGAAATCAATATAAGATGAATTCTAGGACTATCTTCCCCCTGATTTCCTAACTCCGTAGACTTATCGTGTTCTGCCAAACTATTTTAATACCTTGCATGCAGAATCTGATAAAATAGGTATTATCAACCATCTTGTAAACGGATATGGTGAATTTCACTCTTTACCTTGTGAGTCTTAAAGTGTTTCCTTACAAACCCTTATCTTAGATCCCAGATTAACTATTACCTATTGAGTGTCAAGTTAATTAGATGAGGTTTCTAGCCTCAAATTAATATTATAATCTTCTTATCCTAATCTCTTCCACTATTTTGGAGTACGTATTGAATACAGGCAAGTTCTTAACTTCTACAGTTATTAAGAAAGCAAATAAGATGACCAATATCGTAATACATGCACAAATATTGATCAAGAACAACCTCTCACTTCCTCTACTTTGTTATTCCATCCATGTTCTAATAACCCTAGTTAGGTAGTTTAGTCGCTCGTGTTTGAAAGAACATCCATTGAATTCAATAAGGAAAGCATTGGAATATCTTATAATAATTTAGGAACAAAACCCACAATCTCAAATTAATAGTCAACAGTAAAACCAAGAACAAAAGATTCCAAGATCAAAAGTGAAATCTTAGAATCAATAGTATTATGAATATAAATAGTACATAAACTAATACAAAAACATCAAAAGGGATTTATAGATTATATCAGAACCCTAAAGATTCAAACCAAAATGAATAAGGAAAACTAGGTCGATGATCACTTATGAACCCCTTTATGAGCTAAGTGGTGCTTACAGACCCCTTGGTGAGTCATAAGTGTCAGACAATTTTGCATGCTGCCGAACTCTACAACGATGGAATTTAAGAGGGGCATAAGTGATACTTACGCCATATAAGTAGTCCCCTCCTAACAATCAGACCAAAACTTCAGACTTCAGACTTCAGATTCTCTGATCATATTATTCTGAGCTTACATGGCCACTTATAGAGGTCGTAAGTGCCACTTTCGGCCCGTAAGTAGGTTCTTCTGCACACTTCAACTCTTTTTTTTCAGCTCCAGAACCTAGTTTCCTGCAAAACAAATAAAAACACACATCATATCTAACAAAATGGACCTAAGTACTTGTATATTTTTTGGTTTTAAGCATCAAAAGTGCCATAAAACCATGACACATCAGTGGTTTCTGTGTATAAACCCCCACCTCAAACACTTCATCATTTTTCACCTAAATTCCTCCATAGTTGATCACTTTGAGCATCGAAAACCTTATGGAAACATAGTTTGGAATTGGGGCTAAGTGTTTGCTTGATCCTTGATCATTTTTCATTGTTAATTTGTAAGTTTTCGGCCTAAATTTTAATTTTATTCATAACTTTAATTCTTGTATTTCCTTTGATTTCAAGGATAATTTGAGACTCAAATCATAGGATAATCATGCTCAATTTTTTAGAATACGATCCTTGTCCCACGGGGGACATAATTGTGAGTTTAATTTTTGAATTTTGTAATGGACATCACGGGTTATTTTTAATCCAAATTTTATCCCAGAGCGTAAATTCATAATATTGGTATTCTTTTTCTTGTATTAACATATAGATTATTATCTTGGCATTTTAGCAGCAGTTGGATCTTCTTGAAAGGGAAAAACTTCGATTTAATAAGTTATGAGCACGTTCTTAGGCGTCCAGGTAGGTAAAGCCAATCTACTCTTAGACATTACACAATTAAAGTAATAGTATGATAATTGCTAATTGTTGGTGGGTATTGTGGATTGAATACTTAATTTATTATTTATGATCCTTATAGCCTATTTTAAGGGATTTAGAGTAGAATTTTACCTTGAAATCCTTTTGTTATGTAGTTGTTTCTCCTTTAAGGGTTGCTAAGTGTACATAGCATCCTTACGATTTGAATCATATTTCTTAGTCTAGGCTCAGATAGTTGTTTTCCTTTGGTTGGATTTCTCAAGGCTTGTACCTAGATTTACCTTTTGTTTATGAAAATTTACCTTAGCGTGGTGTTTTTCCTATAATAGATGACTATAAAACACCTAGTTGAGTATTGATACTTATTATTGGTATTAATTGATTTGCTCGGATATTATACTTTTTTGATATTATATCCATTAGTGGTTGTACTTTCCAAGCTTATCGGGGTCGGGTTAGGTTATAGTTTAATGCTCACTTTACATTTTTTGACTTATTTACTTATATTTCTCATAGTTTTCAAGCTTAGCCTATTAATATCCTTCTGTCCATTTTTTCTTACCTGTAGCATATATTCACATCTTCATTATAGTTTTGTCTTATGTATGCTCAGTCGGCCTGTGATGCCTATTGAGTATCATCTATTTTGATAGCACTATTAGGAATTACCCCTATGACAATCGATTTTTTGGCAGTGGTTGTCAATGTGTTGCTATAAAAGGACTATTGCAATGGTTCCAACCATTGCCAAAAATAATAGTTCTACTAGCTATGATTTAGTGCTTTAACCACCGCTATTGTATATTAACCATTGCAATAGGTAGAGGTATAGGAACGATTATTGAAACCATTTTCATAAAATCATCTATGGCAATACTTAATGGAAAAAAATATCTTTGCATAGATTTTATTAATTTCGTTTGTAGTATTTCACAAGTCCACCAAAAAAAAGTTATTTTAATGTAATACCCTGTGCTTTTCTTAGCTTAGTTCAGCTCATAGTGCATACATAGAGACTTAGAACCTGAAAATTTAGATAAGTGTGTTCAGGAATTTGCCTTATTTTTGACCTCCTAACTTTGAGAATTTTTAAATGAGTCTTTCCGACCTTGAGACATAGGTTTTTGATTTAATTCATGTTTAGGGGTGTAAAGAGCATTTCTCGAGGAAGTATTAGATTTTTCAGACGAGGATTAGGTCATGATTGGATTTTAAAAATAGCAAGTCATCGCGATAGCAATGCGATGCGGTTATTATAGCGATGGATGGCTCATCGTAGCGCGATTCCTCCTTAATCCGCATTTCAATTACAAATTTAAATGTTTGAGGGGTAGTAGCATCCTATCCCCTCAAATCCAAGTCATCATAACATGACTTATATCAACAATTTGGGCATAATTTGTCCATTCTTCTTCAATTTTCTCTCAAAGAAAAACCCTAACTACCTCCCAAGAATCTCACAATTTATTATCTTCTCTTCAAGAAAACTAGGAACTCAATCTTACCAATTCAAGAACTTTCAAGAAAGCTTCAAGATTATGTTTCCCTTCTAAGTGTAAAGGTTAAAGGTATGTGTGATGTTCATCTATGGTTTCCTTTAACCATGAAGTTCAAGAATCCCTTTTTAAATGTTAAATTATAAGTTTTTCTATATTTTAAATGAACCGTCTCCTTGAATTTGTAGTTATTTTGATTTCAAGTTAAGATTACAATTGTTTTCAAGTGGAATGGATTATAATATGTTTTGGATGTTGAAGTTCCCATGTCATGTTCATGAAATTCAGGATAAATCCTCAAATTATGATTTTTGCCATGTAATCATATTGTCTCATCATGTTTAAAAGTATTCCCATGTTAAAGCCGTAATCCCCATGTGTTTGATGAAATGCCAAAGAGAATGATTTTTTAGAATAATTCCCCATTATGGTCTTTCGAAGCTTTTGTCTGCCTTTGTTGTTATTTCAATTCAGTGCTGGGGGTTATGAATACTCAAAACTTAGCTATTTACATAGTCTCAGTACATTTTGAATGAGTTTAGATATAATCTCAGTACATTCTAAAAGATTTCAGATATATCATGAACATTATAAATTTAGTCAGTTATCATAGGCAGTCAAACATAGCTCAGTCCAGTAATTAGTGTCAATTTAGTTGGGAGTAGGATTTAGACCCGAGCAAACCAGGGATAGGGGCTCACCTGCCAGTAGAGGGTGTGACCTTTAGTAGTAGTCCCTTGGTTCCAGAACTATGTAGCCAGCGTAGGTTAGAGATATCAACCTGCCAGTTGAGGGTTGATAAAGTGTTTACCTTCCAGTTGTGGGTAATACGTATCTTATTAGAGCACTTGATAGATGAGGGTGGCGTAGTGCATCCATACAACCATTGTTATTTAGTACCTCGATTATCTCAGATTGGGGCATATCAGTTAGATGATACCTCCCACAATCTCAATACAGTACTCAGTATAGTTTCAGTTCAGGTTTGCTTGACCAAAGCATACAGATTCTCTGCTATTCAAGTATCAGATTTTAGTATTTTTTTTCATAGACTATTTTAGTATCATGTTATATATTTGGTCATCCATTCTTAGATTTTACAATTTTCATGCATATTATGAATCATATATCTCATGTTATTCAGTCAACCATTATCTCATTCTATTCAGTCAGTTAGTATTTCATGTACTTGAACCTATGCATTTCAGCCTGACCTCATCTCATATACCAGTATATTTAAAGTACTGACCACACACTTTTTACACACTATAATGTCTTATATCATAGGCTTGGATGCTTAATTTCTTGATCGCGCTTAGACAGTTCAGCTTATCAGCAGTAGTAGTTATCGTGAATCCTCATATATCCAGGACATGGTAACTTATTTCAGTACTCTCTTTCAGTTTATCAGTTGTAGTTAGTTTGGGCCTATCCCATCAACTCTTTTCTGTTACATTTAGAGGCTTTCAGATATTTTAGATAGTCTATTAATTTATTAATCTTTTCAGACAAATTTTTAGTATGTTCGATTATATTTCAGAACTGAGAATTTTGTTGAATTAATTTCAGTACTTATAACTTTTGGCATTATTTAGTTATTTTCTCAAATGTTTATCTTATTACCATATTATTCAGTGCTCATAGTAGGTACCAGTTCATGGGTTAGCTTATAGTATTTCGGCACCGTAAGTACCATTGTCGCGATTAGGGGGTAGCCTTAGTACTTATAAATTTTGGCATTATTTAGTTATTTTCTCACATGTGTATCTTATTACCATATTATTCAGTGCTCATAGTAGGTACCGGTTCATGGGTTAGCTTATAGTCTTTTGGCACCGTAAGTACCATTGTCGCGATTAGGGGGTAGCCTCGGGTCATGACAAAACTTGGTATCAGAGCCTAAGGTTTTAAAGTATCCTAGGGAGTCTAAAAATTGCGTTGAGTAGAGTCTTTTACATAGGTGTGAAGTGAGTCACACTTATGGATAAGAGGCTACAATATGTTATAGGACAAGTTTCCCTTCTTTTAGTATTCATGTTGTGTGAATGAGAATGATTTCAATTTAAAATTTCTTTCTAATTCAATCTTCCATTTATAAAACATGTCTCCCAGAAAGAATAATGAAAGAAGAAATGGGAATTTGCCCGCACCTCCGCCTATTCAGGAAGATCCCCTAAATGAGCATGTTTCTTATGCCGAGTTTAGAGAAACATTCACTACTTTAGCTCACTTAGTAGAAAATCAAAAAAATCAGTAAGTTGCTATCCTAACCAATCCATTGGAAAATACAGCTACATCTAGGATTTGAGATTTCATCCAAATGAACCCTTCTTTGATTCTGGGATCCAAGTCTGATAAGGATCAACAAAAATTTCTTGATATGGTTGAGAAGGTGACAGATATCATGGGTGTCACTTCAACTGATAGTACAGAGTTGGATACTTACCAGTTGCATGATATAGCTCATACCTGGTATAAGCAATGGAGGGAGGGTAGAGGTGTTGAGGCAGGGCTTGTAAAGTGGAAGAGTTTGCCACAACATTCTTAGATAGGTTCTTCCTATTAGATTTGAGAAAAGCTAAGGTGTAGGAGTTCATCAAATTGAAGTAGGGTAGTGTGAGTGTGAATAAGTATTCGCTTAAGTTTACCCAGTTAGCCAGGTATGCTCCTTCAATAGTGGCTGATAACAGGTCTAGGATAAGTAAGTTTATCTCTGGTGTATCTGATAGTGTGGTCAAAGGGTGTAGGACTGCTATGTTTATTAAGGATATGGATATATCTAGGTTTATGTTCCATGCTCTGCAGATTAAGGAGTAGAAGCTTAAAGAGAAAAAAAAAGAGTAAGAGGGCTTTGACAAGTAGCTTTAATTTTTATCAACCTAGGTAAGAGGGTAGTAACCGTTCTCAGTTCCATCAAAAGTTTTTATCCCCAGCTCCGTCTTCAGCTAGTGTGCCAGTACCAAGGCTTAGGAATGACAGTCGGGATGGGTTGCCAATCTTTGAGACCTAGGTTAGTATGAATGGTGGTTATACCAATCCGCTTTACAGAGAATATGGTAGGATCCATAAAGGTGTGTGTAGAGCTAGTAGTGATGTATGTTTTGGATGTGTCAAGCTAGGCCATAGAGTTAGAGATTACCCAAAGAGTGGTCAGTAGAGTCAGTCCAATCATCTTCCTATTCCAGCCGATCGCCCGACTCAGTAGGGCGCTACTTCCATTGCCACCAGTGGTCAGCGCCAGAACAGATTGTATGCACTTTAGTCTCTTCAAGATTAGTAAAGTTCTCCTAATGTGGTTATGAGTACATTACAAGTCTTTCATCTTTATATTTACTCTTTATTAGATCTAGAAGGTTTTCTCTTCTTTGTAAACCCTATATATCAGTCGATTTCAGTGTCAATCTTGAATCTTTAGCAGAACCCTTCTCAGTGTCTACTTCAGTAGGTGTCTCTATTGTGGCTAGGTAGGTATACAGGAACTGTCCTATTAGAATACTCCTAAAAGTCACCTTAGTTTATATATAGAGTGAGATATGACTGATTTTGATATCATTCTCGGTATGGATTACCTTTACTCATGCTATGTTTTAGTTGACTGTAGAACTAGAGACATTGATTTTTAGTTTCCTAATGAACCAATCATTAAATGTAGGGGTAGTACCTCAGTGCTTAGGGCTCAGATATGTTTTCAGATCTTTTCTCAGAATCCTATGACATCGTATGGCCTAGAGTTAGAAGCATGAACCCAGAAGTTTAGAAGTAGCAAAGTAGGGATAGTGTTATCTGAGTTCAGTAGAATTTTTATCCATGTGGCTAGTTGTATGAAAGTGAATCAGTAGGTTTAAAATAGTGTATGGAAGAATTAATGTTTATTAGTTCAAAATTAAGTATGATGATGTGGGTGTGAGTTAGGGATGTGATATCAGTAGGCTATGAAAGGAGTTAGTGTGATTCATTAAAGGTTTGGGGATATCCATGTTATGTGTTAGGATCTTGGTTTAAATCTTGGATGGTTTCAGTTCAGTTTAAAGTTTATCAAAAGGGTCCCATAGACTTAGACTGATAGCTTATAGCTAAGAGAGGGATAGAGTGATAGCTTATAGCTAAGAGGGAGATGGTAGAATGAGTAACCAAGTCAGGCTCTTAGATTCCAGTAATGACGCTAGTATGTTCTAGAACATCAGTAGGGGAGGAAAATTCTTGACCCATTCTTATCTCAGTGCAAATTTTTGTACTTCAGTCCCCACGATATATATCCTCATGTCTTACATATCAGCCCCATGATCATAGCTCATATTTGTGCACTTTCCATAGAATTATGTACGCTTCCAGTTCTTAGTATAAGGAGTTCCAGTTTTCTAAGCTGTATGAATCATATTCCATGAAATTTATGAACTTCAAACTCAGGTCATGCAGCTCATGACTTTTGTACTCATTCTTTACAATATGTTTAGTTTCAATACTTATGCTACTCTCTTAAGGATCAACAAAATTCAGGTTATGTTATGTATATTCATATTTTTTATCTCTATAATAAATCCAGGATGTCGATACTCTATATTCATGCATCAGTTTCAAATTCTAGATATTTAGTCATGATTTAGTCCATAAGTTTCCTATGCATCATCTCCATCTTTCCTTAGTATTTCAGCCAAGTCAATATCATTTGGGGGATAAACTATTCCAAGGGGGAGATGTTGTAATACCTCCGAGCTTTCAGGTACTACATCACTCAACTTTTATTTACGAAATAAGATCCAGCATGAAGTAATGGGTACTAATAAATTAAATCTCTTATTTCTATATCCACCTTATGATCATCCTTGTGTAATTGCATGTATTTAAGAAATCAGTTCAGTTCATGTATCATGTTTCAGACTTAGTCATGTAATCATCCTTTCAGTTATGCATGTTCAGTATATGATCTCAGTTTCTTGGACTCCAAAGGGGAGATATTATAATACCCCATACTTTCTTAGCTTAGTTTAGCTCTAGTATATGCATAAGAGACTTAGAACCTATAAATTTAGCTAAGTGTTGGGGACATAGCCGTAAGATCCCGCAAAATTCTTAGCTTAATTCAGTCCTTTAAGCTGATTAAGGGGTCCTAGACTTATTCAGACTTAGTGTTATTTTAGCCTTCGAAAGTTGACAATCTTATTTCACGACCTTTACATCCATTAAACGTTGATATTTGAGTTAATTCATGATAAAAATGTCAATAGGTGTTTCCAACCAAGTTTCAGATTTTTCGTACCTCGTTTAGACCATGTTCGAATAACCAAAATAGTAAGTTGATGCAATTTTGATGTGTCGCATCATCCATCGCATCGACAAATAATTTTTCCCTCAGCTCAGTGCAATTTCCAATGAATTGAGGTGGAACCAATGCGGTCGTGGGATATTGCATCGATGCCAACAATGCAGTGCGTCAGCCTACGCATCGATGATTCAGTTTACAGTCATTAAAAAGGTTGCGTTCTCTGGGTTGATTATGTCTTTTTCCTACGCCCTTCAGCTCCCATAACATGAAATTTAGTGTTATGTGCATATGTATGCTCACCTAGTGTTTGTGAATTACTTATGTGAACTAGTAAGGGAAAGAGATCATGTCATGTTAGCTTATGTGCAAGTTGTATTATGCAAGTGTTTGATAAAATATTTCCATGAATGAGTTGTGAACATGTGCACAAGATTATGATTTTCAAGTTTATGCTATGATTTACTTTTCATGATTTCGAGTCCTGGGGGTATTTATACCCGATAATTTAGCTATTTACCTAGAGCCAATGCCAGTTACAGAATAATTTAAGTCATGTTACGATTAGTAGTACTCTCAGTCAATTATAGAACTCGAAAAATTCAGTATTACTCAGTAGTCAGTCTCAGTTCAGTATTTAGTTTAGAACACAGTAGTATCTCGTTTAGAACTTAGTAAACTCAGTCAGTTCACAGAATTCAGTCAGTAATCAGTTCAAAACTCAGAGAACTCAGAATTAAGTTAGTAATCAGTTCAGTACTCAGAGAACTCAGAATCAGTCCAGTTCAGTAAAATCAGTTTAGCTTAGTTATATAGTATGATCAATAAACAGTTCTATTTAACCTAGTACAGTTTAGAATTCAGTCCAGTATCTATTCAACTGGAAGTAGGATTCAGCACCGAGTGAACCTAAGGATAGGGACTCACCTTCCAGTAGAGGGTGAAATCCTTGCATTCTAGAACTATGTATCCATTGTAGGTTGAGACATTATCCTACAAAACTAGGGTTGATATATCTCATTTGAGCTTTCCTACCAGCAAGGGTTAACGAAAAGAGCTTTCTATCAGAGAGGGTTAACTCACAGCTTATCCTAACCCATGGCATGGTATTGACACTCTTCCAACTGATGTTATAGGTTAGAACCCAAATCAGTTAGAGAAGGGGCATATCGGTTAGATGATTACTTCCCACAGTCTCAATTTTAGATTCAGTCTCAATATAAAACTTAGTTCAGTTCTAAAGATTTAGACAACCAGATATAGTCACTCAGCTCAGTTCAAAACTTTGTACAGTTTGATAAATTTAGGACTGTCAGATATAGTCATTCAGTTATCGGTAATTCAATATCAGTATACTCAGATATCAGTTAATCACTATTCAGACTTAGTATCAAGTGTTATCATGATTTCAGTTGTAGTACACATATTCAAGCATATACTCTCAATCAGTCATATTCATGATATTCAGTTAGTATTGTTCATGCATATGAGCTTATGCATTTTATCCTACCTCACCAAGCATACCAGTACATTTAAAGTACTGATGCATGCTTTTGTTTTTCACTATGATGTCTTATATCATAGGTTCAGACGCACGAGCTCTCAAGCACCCTTAATAATTCAGACTCTCAGCATACAAAGCTAGTGGTGAGTCCTCATAGTTTGAGGAGGTGATTATTTATTTCAGTATTTCAGTTCATTTTTAGTAGTCGGATTTAGTTGGGGACTTGTCCCATCAAATCCACAGTTCAGACTGTTTAGAGTCTTTTCAGACTAGAGTATTTTCAGACAGTTGTTCAATTTTTAGTATTGATGTTAATTTTGGTATTGTGATACCATATTCAGTATTATTTACAATATTGAACCTTATGGCTGGTTTTCCACCTATTTTCTACATATTATAGTATTATTATTTAGTTATTGCAGTAGGTACCAGTTATGGGTTAGCTTATGGTCCTTTGGATTATGAGCATCGTGTAGCATCCGGAGTACAGATGAGACATTACAAACTTGGTATCAGAGACTAAGGTTCAATAGAGTCCTAGGAAGTCTGAAAGCCGTATCTAGTAGAGTCTTGTACATGGGTGTGTTGCGCGCCAAACTTATGGACAGGAGGCTACGAGATATTTTAGGAAAAGTTTCCCTTCTTTCATTATTCATGTTGTGCGAGTGAGCATGAGCTCCAGTTAAATTTTTAGTCTAATCCTTTCCCTTTTGTTTACAGAATATGCCTCCAAATAGGACTAAGGAAATAGAAATAGGAGACCAGTCAGAACCTCAGCTCGTTCAAGCAGATCCCTTGGATGAGCAAGTTTTTTATGCAGAATTCAGGACTGCATTTACTACTCTAGCCGATTCAGTCGCAACTCAGAATAAATGACTAACTGCTATTCCGACTAACCCAGTAGCCAATGCTGCTGTATCTAGGATTTGGGACTTTAACCAAATGAATCCTCCCTTAGTCTCAGGTTCTAAGTCTAAAGAAGATCTACAAGAGTTCCTCAATTAGGTTCAGAAAGTCACAGATGTCATGGGAATGACTTCCAGTGAGAGTGCTGAGTTAGCTACCTATTTTTTACAAGATGTAGCCTATACATGGTGTAAGTAGTGAAAGATACACAGGGGTGCAGATGCAGAGCTCATAGAATAGGAAGAGTTTACTACAACCTTCTTAGATAGATTGTTTTCCTTAGAGCTGAAAGAAGACAAAGCATTAGAGTTCATCAATCTCAGGCAAGGCAGTATGAGTAGGAAAGAGTATTCCCTTAAGTTTAATCAGTTAGCCAGGTATGATCCCCATGTAGTAGCAGACAATAGATCCAGAATGCATAAGTTTATGTCTAGGGTATCGGGTAGAGTGGTTAGGAAGTGCAGGATCGCGATGTTGATTAGGGAGATAGACATATCTAGGATTATGGTCCATGCTCAGCAGATTGAGGAACAAACACTTAAGAAGAAAGAGAGAGAAAATAAGAAATCCATAATAGGTAGTATGAGTTTTGCCCAGCCAAGGTCAGAGGGTGGTGACTGTTCTTGATTTTGTCAAAAGTTTTTAGCCCCAGTTCCATCTTCAGCTAGTAAACCAGTACCAAGATTCAAGAATGACAGTCATGATGGGGTGCCAGGATCCAAAACCCAGAGTAGTACAAGCGGTGTTCGTACAAATCCGCATTACGAAGGATGTGGTAAGAATCATAAGGGTATGTGTGAGTCAACAGTGATATGTGTTTTGGATGTGGCTAGTCAGACCACTAAGTATGAGACTAAACTAAGGCTGGTCTTTGAAGTTAGCATAGTCGTCCTTGAGCTCAGTTTAGTGGCCCGAATCAGCAGGGTGCCACTTCCAGTGCCGCCAGTGGGCAGCGCCGAAATAGGCTTTATGTACTTCAGTTCAGGAAAGATTAGGAAAGTTCCCCTGATACAATCACTGGTACGTTATAGACCTCCTATTTACATATTTATGTCTCATCAGATCCATGAGTTTCTCTATCTTTTGTAACTCTTTGCATAGCAGTTAACTTTAAAGTCAGACAAAAATTAACAAAACCTTTCTCAGCCTCCACCCTAGTGGGTTAGTCTATCATAGATCGACGGGTATTCAGGAACTATCCGATTATAATATCTTAGGAAGTTAGGATTCTAGATTTTAGTAGTAATATTAGTATGTATAGAAAAGTAATAGGTGGGAATGATGCCCAGCCCATCTTTACCTCAGTTCAAAGTTTTGTATTTCAATCATCACGATACATATGCATACTTTATGTCTTAGTTCCAGGAACATAACTTATATTCATGAACTTTTTATAGAATCGTATGTGTTTCCAGTTCTTAGTATGAGGAGTTCCAGTTCACTCAGTAGTACGAATCATGTTCTATAAACACGAAAACTCCAAACTCAGGTCATGTAGCTTATGACTTCTACAGTCATGCCTTATAGTATGTTTAGTCCCAGTTACCATTTGAATTGTGGTCTTAGTTACAGCCTTAGTTATAGTGTCAATCTCAATCCAGAAATTAGATCAGAAAATCAGTTTAGTTACAGGTTTGTGATAACGCCTAAACTACAGCTCTTGTAAGAGTGTAAGCGGTCGCTGTCAAATATAGAACCCAACTGGGTTGGGTGTAGAATCCCACAGGGAATACTTGGTCACTAAGTGTTGTAATTGTTAGAAGACTGTTGGTCGAAAATTCTATGGAAAGGGGGGATTTAATTTATGCGTGCAATGATGTTAACAAAGCAACGAATGAATGCTTGGTTTAGTAGGATTTAATCACAGAGAATAATAAGTCAGGGTTATGTCCACCTTATGAGTTCTACGTATCTATTAACTATGAGTTATACGGAATTCAGACATGCATGCACTTATAGAGATTCATATTCTAATGGTAAATCCTAGTGTCTCTCGACTATCCAGAATTATTTCACTTTAACTCTCTCGAGCTTAAAGTGTATAACTAATGGTACAAATTCTCCAAGAGGTTAATCCGGTTAAGGCATTAACGTGTAAACAGGGGTTGGTAGCCCTATTTCTTTGTCACACTCTCTTTTCAAAACATGTAACTTTTCTCTCGAACAAGTTAATGCTATAATGGCGTATTCTTATGTTTGCAACCACAAGAATTTAATTAAAATGAAGAGAGTAATCATATAAGTAGCATACGCATAACGAATTCACAAACTCATAGTAATAGATAGTATATCAAAAGGCTTCCATAACCCTAACAGAGAAGTTTAGCTACTCATGATTACAACGGAGATCACAATAAATATCATCATCGTACCAAATCTAGAATGATCTCACGTTGGGGATGAGATTGGTGTCAAAAGGGAGATTGACGTTTTTGCCCTTGACCGATTTTCTCAAGAGTAGCGTTTTTCCCTACTGTACTTACAGAATCTGTAAATTGAATAATACTAAAAAGTCGAATGAAAAATTCTCAAAAAGCTTGAATGCTGAAAAATTCATCAAACAGGGTTTTTATAACATCCTAGTCCTAGTCCTACTAGGTTACTGCTGCACCCCTAAGTATTAAGAAATACTGATTTTGCCCGGGACAGATTCACCATGCATCACATTCATTCCACAAGCTTCCAAAAGCTGCCTTCCTTCTTACGTGAAGTTTTCCTTTGCTGCCCAAAGGTCCACAAAGTGCTGAAATCTTCATCATTAATACCTGAAAACATGCTAATCACATAGGTTAGCTCACTTACAGGAGAATGGACTAAAAGTGCAGGAATTATATATTTTATCCTCCAAACTTAGCCTAAAATATGGGTAAATCATGGTGTTTAGGTGTGTAAATACACCCCACATCAACACCCCACACTTACAGCTTTGTTCGTCCTCGAACAAAATATTACGTTCATGCAAACATCTACTTAGGATTTCATAGTAACAATACAAAATATTCATCAAGACAGGCACGACAATTATTAACAAAGAGTAGTTCTCTTGATCACTACTAGAAACACTTCAACCTCCAACATAGACTCGTGATGATGGCTAATTCGTATCCACAAGTTAAGGCACAAAGAATCATACAAAACTACCCAACAATTATCAACCATGTGTGTCTCACATAATATATCACCCATAATCACTCACAAGTTTTGCATTTTTTGGAACATGGGTATAAAACTTTCCTTGCTCTCTCTCTCACAAAGAATTCATATGTTGCAACTGATGACCATAGGCTTGCCCTTAGTGTAATGCTACTAATATCAGAATGCTAAGCTTGGGATCAAATAGGTCTTTTACAGGTTGTAATGTAGGCTGAGGGATAGGTAGGACTATTTTGGCCAGAAATAGTGATTATGTTCCCTAAGCACTTTAATACATCACATTATGCCATTAACACTCTCTTTTAAACAATCCTGCTACCTTTCTTTCATCTACCACCCCTTTTTCACCTACTTTGTTATTCAATTATAAACACAACTATCTTTTTTTATTTTTTTGTTTCTTTTTTTTTGCTTATTTGATTTATTTATTTATTTTTTTATTTTTTTATAACACACCTCTATGATAGCCATTCTTTTTCACAACTATTTCATGTACCAATATACTCTGAGGCATCACTCTCACCCAATTTCCTCTTATTTTGTCACATGACTCTACAATTTAAAGCGCTTAGGAATTTGGATCAAATTATGGTCTTAAAAAACTGGATTAGGCTACATATGAGGCTATCAAGGAAAATAGCTAAAGGCTCAAAGGGGGTGAACTAGGATAGTGTACACAGGTAGGTAAAAAGAAGGTAAACAATTACAGGCTGCCAAAGAAATGCCTAAATCATCTCCTAAACTCACACTCTTTATTTCACTTTACACACACACCAGGCAAGTTCTAGCATCAG
The DNA here is from genome assembly GCA_030864225.1 of Capsicum baccatum var. pendulum. NCBI lineage: Eukaryota > Viridiplantae > Streptophyta > Magnoliopsida > Solanales > Solanaceae > Capsicum > Capsicum baccatum. Next base: position 178,470,326 of record CM061556.1, on the reverse strand, counting down.
TCACACTACAGAATATACTATAATCTCACACACACAAGGCACATGGTCAACTTTATTGGGAGCAGTATAGACTCTTGACCCACAGATGAAGGAACTAAACCACACAATTATCACACAGGTAGTCACACTTGGAGCCTAAATATCTCAATAGTATTGATTTTAGCATAAACTCTTGTCATAATACCATGCCGCCTATCAGAAAATTTAACAAAAATTTAACTACTACTAACTACTTACGACTAATTAAAACAAAAAAACATACTTAAATGTAAACAAGGAAGTATAACATACAAATACCAGCACCCCACACTTAGTCGGGATACACTGCCCTCAGTGGAAAATAAATAAGGAAAACCTGATTAGTCGGACTCTTCCTCTATGTCTGGGGTCATACCCCCTGCATCGAAATCATCATCAAAGTCATCGTCGTCAGAGTTCTCCTCCACATCTGAGTCTGGCATTCGGCGATCATCATCAGTCGGCACATCATCATCGAGAGATTTCTCAAAATATACACCTACTCCACATATAGCCCGCACATGCTCATTCATCGGGTAGTCATAATCCAAATGCTGGAGCTCTGCATCAATTGGAACACTTCCCCCACTCATCATAGTAAACCTCGTCATGCCACATAAATGGCGGAAGAAGCTTTCATCGCGGGCATATCTTTCTGCAGTGGTCAGGTTGACGCCATGCATAGTTTCAGAATCTTTAACCTTTGTAAGATCAACCTTCTTCGGGTTGTGTGGAAGCTTATGATCTGCAGGTTCCTCTTCAATGTCCTCCTTCCTCAATATCGCAGTCAACAAATTGCCAAAGCTAAAGTGGGACCTCTTGTGCAGCCTAGCCTTACGCATTGATGATTATTTCACCGCACCAATGTTGATAGGAATATTAGTCATCAGCGCGTACACCAAGCATACTCTATCACGTGTGATCTTTGTGTACTGTGTCCCTGGAATCAGGCAAGAGTTGACTATCCTTAACCATATCCGAGCTTCTCTGTTAAAGGAAGCATACGAGAAGGTATTGTGCCGACCGGTATCCTTGTGATGACTCCAATGTGCCATTGATCTTGTTCCGTACAGTGTGTGTCTGATTGCCCTATACGGAGTTCTTTGTTAAAGCTCCTTGAGTGGTGAGGGATCTACAGATGGAAGACCCAGAAAAGTGTTGAAGAACTCCGCATTCAGTTGCAAAACTTGGCCCCGAATCTTCACTTCACTTCCGGTAGTCTTTGGGGACCAATTTGCATAAAACTCTCGCGTTAGATCAAGATTGCATTCTCCCATGTCTTAGAAAATGAAATCAAGATTTAGCGCCATGATTTTAGCCAAAATGCGAGGTTCTCTCTTCGCTAGACTCTCCTTCTGTATCAACTCCACGTGAACGTACTTTTTCACTTTGTTGTTCTTGTACCACTCCTTTCCTTCTTCCTCTAGGACCCACTTTATCCTGAACATGCGTCGCGGTATTTCCAGCAAGGAGGATTCAGCTTGCTCTTTTCTTCCCCTTTTCTTACCTTTCTGTGAGGTGGACGTTTTTTCTTTTCCTGGTCGACCTTTTGGTGCCATTTTACCTGAGATTAAAATAAAGTCATGTGAGCTTTTCGCGGAAGATTTGATCGACACACAAGCAATAGTGGCACCACCCCACACTTAAGTTGTTGGCACAAATTGATTAAGTGAACAATGTCGATTACTCAGACTTCATCGACATACATGTAGGCGTTATGTTCCATCAATATATTCAGCGCAGTTGTACTTTTATGTCATCTTAACTATCCTTTTCAACTCTATTTCATATAATCTTGACCATACTTTACGGTTTGGACTAATGAACTTTTTGAACAAGACTACTACGTAGAGATCGAATCAAGTTATGGCATAGAAATAATCAGAACATCTCATGTTTGTATTCAATCATGATCCTAATCTCGATGTACGAGTCATGCAAACATTCTAACTTTCAACTTACAAGATTATGTAATTAACTTTACCATTTCGATTCTGCAAAAAGATGACAGTGTATAACAATCAAATACAAATTGGAACAAAGTCAAGAACACCCACACATATTCTTTCAGTCAACTAGATGTATCATAACAAACCATCCACATTCAAATCACCAACACCATTTCAAGATTTAACAAATCATTATAGGCGTAGTATTGTAATAACTACGGAATATAAAAGAAGAACTTACTTGGTGATGGACTCAGAATATGATCTTGCTAGGTTAGATGAGCAAAAAGAAAATTTTTGAGAGATTTGGTAATGTTAGGCGGCGCCTAGGTTGAGGAAATAAGTGTGTTTTGTTCTAAGATTAAGATCCTATTTATAGACCAAGGCTTGGGTCGGGTTTGACCCATTTGAAATTGGGTCAGGAGACCAAAAAGTAAGGATAGGCGGTGACTAATACTTTGCCTATGCTTGGCATAGGAGGCGCCTAATCCTTTGCCTAGTTGAGCATAGGCGGCGCCTATGCTATGGCATTGTAGATTCAGAGAGCAAAGGCAATGGCATAGGCGGCGCCTAATGCTTTGCCTAGTTATGTATAAGCGGCGCCTATGCTATGGCATTGTTGGGCATAGGTGGCGCCTATGCTATGGCATTGTTGGGCATAGGCGGTGCCTATTCTATGGCATTGTAGATTCCGAGAGCTTAGGCCATAGCATAGGCCTTGCCTTGTTCGTTGCCTAGATTTACTTAGGCCTGGCCTTTACCATTGCCTAGTTTTGCATAGGCAATGTCTAACCGATAGCCTTTGCTTCTTCACTCCTAACTTACCACCTTTAACATAGCATAGTTCCAAATCAAAATTTGAGACCAATCTCCTCTTTTATACGTCTTGCACCTACACTTACTCAAAAACAACAGAAACGATTAAAACGATGGGTTGCCTCCCATCAAGCGCCTTAGTTTTTGTCGTCCCTTGACTCTTCTTTTTTTGGATTCTTATTTAACAAAAACAAACTCCTAGTAAAACTAATAAATTAAAAATGATGGGTTGCCTCCCACGTAGCGCTTGATTTATTGTCGCGGTACGACATAGATATCTCAATCACTTAGACTTCATCGAGATAGATGGTGGCCATGCATTTTATCAAGTCAAGAGGACCGATATATGGCTTCACTCGTTGGCCATTTACCTTAAAGACACCACCATTATTGTCTTCTAACTCTGCTACTCCGGACGAGTAGACTTGGCTAATTCAGAACGGACCAGACCATTTAGACTTCAACTTACCTGGAAATAGCTTCAGTCTGGAGTTGAAAAGAAGTACCACATCACCCTTCTGAAAGTTTCATTGGATAATCTGCCGATCATGATACTTTTTCATCCGTTCCTTGTAGAGGTCTGACCTTTCATATGCATGTAGACGGAATTCATCCATCTCACTCAGCTGCTCCAATCTCAGATTAATAGCATCATCCCAATTCAAATTTAGCCGCTTTAACGCCCACAATGCTTTATGTTCGAGCTCAATTGGCAAGTGACAAGCCTTCCCATAAACTAGTTGGTATGGGGAAATGCCAATTGGTGTCTTGAATGCAGTCCTATAAGCCCATAAGGCATCGTCAAGCTTCCTCGACCAATCTTTCCTACTAGCATTTACAATTTTAGCAAGGATCAGCTTGATCTCCCCATTAGAAACCTCTACCTGCCCACTAGTTTGTGGGTGGTAAGGTGTGGCTACCTTGTGTTTCTTGACCCCATATTTCACCAACACGGCTCTGAACAGCTTGTTGCAAAAGTGTGATCCTCCATCGCTTATGATGGTACGTGGTACCCCAAAACGAGAGAAGATATTTCTCTTCAAGAATGCTACAACACGCTTACCTTCATTATCAGCCAGCGCTACTGCTTTGACCCATTTGGATACATAATCTATAGCAACTAGGATATATTTCATTCCAAACGAACTCACAAATGGGCCCATGAAATCAATACCCCATACATCAAACAACTCTACTTTAAGAATCTTAGACAGGGGCATCTCATGGTGCTTCGAAATTGCGCCTTGCCTCTGACACTGATCACGTCTTCTCATAAAATCATATGCATCCTTAAATAATGAAGGCCAATAATAGCCACTTTGAAATACCTTTCTGGTTGTCCGGTCACCTGCATGGTGACCCCCAACTTGGGAAGCATGACTTGCTTCCAATATACTAGGCACCTCTACATGAGATATGCATCGCCTAATAACACCATCCGCACATTGTTGAAAAAGATATGGGTCATCCCAGAAGTAGTGTTTCACATCATGCATGAACTTTCTCTTTTGATGAAAAGAGAGATTCTCGGGCATCATATTACTTACCACGTACTTTACAAAGTCTGCGTACCACGGTAAATCTTCCACCATCGTGGCTAGGATCTCTTCATCGGGAAATGCATCATCAATCTCAAGATCGGGCTGTGCTATGTGCTCATTCTCAAGTCTAGATAGATGATCAACTACTTGGTTTTTGCAACCTTTTCTATCTTTTACCTCGAAATCAAATTCTTGTAGCAATAACACCCATCGAATTAGCCTTGGCTTCGCATCCTTCTTTGCCGTTAAATATCTCAAAGCTGCATAATACGTATGAACCACCACTTTGGTTCCCAACATAAACAATCACCAGAAGCTCTTGTTCTGTGATGGTATAGTTCTTCTGGGCTCTATTCAAGGCCTTGATCACATAGTAGATTGGATGAAATAACCTTTCTCTTCTTTGACAAAGTACAGCACCCAAGTCTACCCCGCTTGCATCACACATAACTTCAAATGGTAGAGACCAATCAGGCGCTACAATGATAGGAGCTTCAACTAGCTTCCCTTTGAGGCATTCAAATGCCTTCAAGCAATCTTCACCGAAGTCGAACTTTGCATCATTCTCCAAAAGTTTGCATAATGGACTATCAATCTTGGAGAAGTCTTTAATAAATCTTTGATAAAAACCTGCATGACCGAGGAAACTACGAACTCCCTTTACAGAAATTGGAGGTGGTAGTTTCTCAATAACTTCAATTTTAGCTCGATCAACCTCAATTCCTTTTTCAGAGATTTTATGCCCAAGAACAATACCTTCTTTAACCATAAAGTGGCACTTCTCCTAGTTTAGCACCAATTTGAATTCAACACATCTCTGCAACGCCATACTGAGATTCACCAAGCAAGATTCAAACAACTCACCCACGACTGAAAAATCGTCCATGAACACCTCCAAGGTGTCTTTAACCATATCATAAAAAATGGACATCATACAACGCTGAAAAGTGGCGGGTGTGTTATATAGCCCAAATGACATACGTTTGAAGGCAAACGTACCATATGTGCATGTAAACGTTGTCTTCTCTTAATCTTCGAGAGCAATACAAATTTGATTATAGCCGGAATAACCATCTAAGAAATAAAACCATCCTTTCCCTGCCAATCGATCAAGCATTTGGTCCATGAATGGCATTGGGAAGTGATCTTTACGCGTCCATGAATTTAGCTTCCAGTAGTCTATGCACACTCTCCACCTTGTGACAGGTCTGAGTGGAATTAGCTCATTCTTTTCATTCGCAACTACCGTCATGCCCCCTTTCTTGGGCACACACTATACCAGACTCACCCATTTACTGTTGGAGATTGGATACACTACCCCTGCATCTAACCACTTAATAATTTCTTTCTTCACGTGGATTCAAAGGTCTTTGATTCTCAATAGTGGGTATGGAATTTTCTTCAAGATGAATCTTATGCATACATATCCCAGGCGGGATACCAATAATATCAGCGATAGTCCAACCGATGGCTCTCTTGTATCTCCTCAGAACAGAGATGAGAGATGCAACTTGATGCTCACCCAAATCAGCCGCCACAATAACTAGAAGTGTGTTTCCACTTCCCAAGAATGCATACTTTAGATGACTGGGCAGCTCCTTCAATTCTAACATTGATGGCTCTTCAATAGATGGTTTTGCTGGCGGTGTAGGTCAATTTTTTAGATCAAGGTCCAGCTTCTTTGGAACATGAGAATACGACCCTATTCCTGTTAGAGAATAAATAGTTTCTTCATAATCTTCAACATCCTCACGCTCAACATTATAAGCACAGCCGCTAATGGATCAACAATAAGCTGCTTCTCTACAGATAATTCTTTGTCATCATCATAATAAACATCAGCTACAGAGAACACATTCATATCTTTGGGCTGCTTCATTGATTTGCATACATCAAAATGGACCACTTCGTCATTCATCCGGAAGAAAAGCTCATTAGCTCTTAAATCAATAAGCACGCTTTCTGTTGCAAGGAAAGGACGCCCCAAGATTATGGGAACTGCTGCACCCCTAAGTATTAATAAATACTAATTTTGCCCAAGACAGATTCCCCATGCATCACATTCATTCCACAAGCTTCCAAAAGCTGCCTTTCTTCTTACGTGAAGTTTTCCTTTGCTGCCCAAAGGTCCACAAAGTGCTGAAATCTTTATCATTAATATTTGAAAACATGCTAATCACATAGGTTAGCTCACTTACAGGAGAATGGACTAAAAGTGCAGGAATTATATATTTTATCCTCCAAACTTAGCCTAAAATATGGGTAAATCATGGTGTTTAGGCATGTAAATACGCCCCACATCAGTTTGCTCGACCATAGCGTACAATTATTAGTTAGTCAGTTAGTAGTATTTTAGTACCTCAGTTTATAGAATATTTTAGAACCATGTTTTACATTTGGTCTTGTATTCTCAAATAATACAGCTTTCATGAATTCATGCTCAGTTATCTCATGTTACTCAGTTAGTCCCTTCCTCATATGCATAATACTCTTCAGTTTTAGTCTAGTCATTTAGACTAAGTACAGTTCAGTCTTGCAGACCCAGTATTCAACTATCAGTCATTCAATTAATCATATAATTTAGTATGCTTATGTATTCATATGCAGCACCTATGTGAATACTTTCAGTAGTCTCGGGTGAAGTGTCGCAATAAGGTAGAGAGTGTAGTTGAAAGAGTGTCAAGGAAATGCCCTAATAAAGTATGAGTCTTCAGCATGAGTTTGTTCGTAAAGCCAGTAATTTAGTGTAGCAGTCAGACCGAAAATTCATGTGGTGTGATTTACCATCTTTACATCTAGTCGCACTATTCGAAGTCTCATAAATATAACTATTCTAAGATAGACCAATCAGGTAGTTATGTGTTCAACTCAGTTCATGTATTATTTCTCAGTTTCATATCCTAGATATTCAGTCACAACTCAGTTCGTAGGTGCCTTGTGCATTACCTTAGATTTCCTCGGTATCTCAACCAAGTCATCATTCTTTGAGGGACATAGTGTCCTAAAGGGGAGATGTACCATAACCACCGAGCTTTCATGTCCTAAATCTCCCAGTTTCATTCACGTGAAGAATCCAGTTTGGAGTAGTGGATAATCATAAGTTGAACCTCAAGTTCTAATCTTAGCCGTAAGCCACGTATTCAAGGGGCTCAGTTTAGTTCACAATATTCAGTTTATGTATCATTTTCCAATCTCAGTCCTGCTCTCATGTTCCCGTTCAGGCATACTCCAACAAGGATTTTGGGTTCATCAGTATATTTTTTTTAGTTTAAGTAATAATTTTTCCTTATACTTACTCAGTTCCACGTTCAGATTACCTTTACAAACTTGGTATCGATTACCGTTACATATTTAGTCATGCATTCATATATCAGTTCAGTCATGTATTTATGCATCAGATATGCATGTTCAGTTAGGGAAATACAGCTTTTAAAAAATCCCAGTCATGCATTCACGAATCAATTTAGTCATGTACTTATACATCAGATATGCATGTTCAGTATGAAATTTAGTATGTCAGTAATGTCAGTTAGATAATCATGTTTCATATGTTCATGTTCAGTAAGTAAGTTCAGCCTACCAGTATTCTTAGATTAGTCAGTCTCATTCGAGGATGAATGTTTCAAAAGGGGAGATAATGTAAGATCCCCCAAAATTCTTAACTTAATTCAGTCCTTTAAGCTTGTTAAGAGGTCCCAGACTTAGAAAATTTTAGCTAAGTCTGAAAGTTAAGGGGTCCTAGACTTAGAAAATTTTAGCTAAGTATTCAGACTTAGTGTTACTTTAGCCTTCGAAAGTTAACAATCTTATTTCGCGACCTTTACGTCCATTAAATGTTGATATTTGAGTTAATTCATGATCAAGAATGTCAATAAGTGTTTTCAAACAAGTTTTGGATTTTTAGGACCTCGTTTAGACCATGTTTGAATGACCAAAATAGTGAGTCGAAGCGATCTTGACGCGTCGAGTCTTCCATCGCATCGATAGATAATTTTTCCCTAAGCTCAGTCTAATTTCTAGTGAATCAATACAGACTCAACACAGCGCGTTGGATAATGTATTAATACCAATGATGCGGCGCGTTGGCCTGCACATCGATGATTCAGTTTACAGTCATTAAAAAGGCCGCGTCCTTAGGGCTAATTAAGTCTTTTCCCTACGCCCTTCAGCCCTTATAACACAAAATTTAGCCCTCTTTTAGCAAGTTATATTCATTGTTTCACAAATTGCTCAAGAAATAAAAACCCTAGGTGAATTAAATTCAAGTTCAAGGCTCAAGATTCCACCTTTAATTTTCCAGAATTCACCAACTAAGGTATTTGAAGTGTTCATCCAAGGGTCCCTTCCACCCTTGAAGTCCACGAAACTATTTTTAAACTTCAAGTTTATGGATTTCATGAATGCCATGTTGGGTTTGATTATGTTCAGGTTTGTAATGATTAATTAGGATCCTAATCCATGTTTTATGATACTTTTCATGTGAGGTTAATCCTTGGATGAGGAATTACTTGCCTGTAGAGGGTGAAATCATTAGGAGCAATCCTTGCATTTCAGAACTACATTGCTAGCGTAGAGTGAGACATCATCCTGGAAAACTAGGATTGATATATCTCATTTGAGTTTTCCTACCAGCGAGGGTTGACATAAGAGCTTTCTATAAGAGAGGGTTAACTCACAGCTTGTCCCTACCCATGGCACGATATTGACACCTTTCCAACTGGGATTACAGGTTAGACCCCAAATCAGTTAGAGAAAAGGTATGTGAGTTAGATGGTTACTTCCCACATTCTCAGTTTCAGATTTAGTCTCAGTATAGAACTTAGCTTATTTCTACAGATTAGGACTGTCAGATACAGTCACTCAGCTCAGTTCAAAACTCAGTACAGTTCCACAGATTTAGGACTATCAGATACAGTCATTCGGCTATCAATAATTTAGTATTAGTATACTCATATATCAGTTAATCAATATTCAAACTTAGTATCTAGTGTTATCATGATTTTATTTGCAGTATACATATTCATACATGTACTGTCATATAGTCATATTTATTATATTCTGTTAGTATTGTTCATGCATATGAACCCATGCATTTCAGCCTACCTCGCTGAGTATACCAGTATATTCAAAGTACTGATGCATGCTTTTCTTTTACGCTATGATGTCTTATATCATAGGTTCAGATGCACAGGCTCCCGAGTACGCTTAGTAGTTTAAACTCTCAATACACAAAGCTAGTGGTGAGTCCTTATAGTTTAAGAACGTGATTGTTTATTTCAACATTTTAGTTTATTTTTAGTAGTTGGAGTTAGTTGGGGACTTGTCCCATCAAATCTACAGTTCAGACAGTTTAAAGGCTTTTCAGACTAGAGTATTTTCAGATAGTTGTTTAGTTTTCAGTTTGGTATTGTGATACCATATTCAGTATTATTTGTAGTGTTGAACCTTAAGGCCAGTTTTCCATCTATTTTTTGTATATTACCATATTATTATTCAGTTATTGCAGTAGGTACCAGTCATGGGTTAGCTTGTGGTCCTTTAGGATTATGAGCACTATGTAGCATCTGGGGTACAGACTCGGGTCATTACATTAGCCTTATTTTTCACCTCTTAACTTAGAGGATTTTTAAATAAGTCTTTCCAACCCTGAGACATAGGTTTTTGAGTTAATTCATATTCAAGGGTGTATAGAGCTTGTCTTAGGGAAGTTTCAGATTTTTTAGAGGAGGATTAGGTCATGTTTGGATTTTGAAAATAGCAAGTCATCGCGATAGAATCGAAACACGGTCATTATAGCAATGGATGGCTCATTGCATTGCAGTGCCTCCTTAATCCATGTTTCAGTTGTGAATTTAAATGTCTAGGGGGCAGTAGTGTCTTTTCCCCTCAAATCCATATCATCATAACATGACTTATATCAGCAATTTGGGCATAATTTGCCCATTCTCCTTCCATTTTATCTCTAAGAAAACCCTAACTACCTCCCAGGAATCTCAAAATTTATTATCTTCTCTTCAAGAAAACCAAGAACTCAAGCTTCTCAATTCAATAACTTTAAAAAAAGCTTTCAAGATTATGTTTTCCTTCTAAGTGTAAAGGTCAAAGGTATGTGCGATGTTCATCTATGGTTTCCTTTCACCATGGAGTCTAAGAATCCCTTTTTAAATATTAAATTATGAGTTTCTTGTTATTTTAATTTCAAGTAAAGATTACAATTGTTTTCAAGTGTAATGGATTATAATATGTTTTGGATGTTGAAGTTCCCATGTCATGTTCATACAATTCAGGATAAATCCGTAAATTATGGTTTTTGTCATGTAATCATATTATCTCGTCTTGTTTAAAAGTATTCCCATGTTAAAGCCTTAATCGCAAGTGTTTGAAGAAATGCCAAAGAGAATGATTTTGTAGAATGATTCCCCTTTATGGTCTTTTGAAGCTTTTGTATGCCTTTGTTGTTAGTTGCATTCAGTGCTGGGGGGTATGAATACCCAAAACTTAGCTATTTACTTAGCCTCTGTACATTCAGAATGATTTCAGATAAATCATGAGCATTATCAATTCAGTCAATTATCATAGGGAATTAAACATAGCTCAATCCAGTAATTAATGTCAATTCAGTTGGGAGTAGGATTTAGTATCGAGTGAACCCAGGGATGGGGGATCACCTGCTAATAGAGGGTGTGACCTTTAGTAGCAGTCCCTTGGTTCCAGAACTATATAGTCAACATAGGTTAGAGATATCAACCTTCCAGTTGAGGGTTGATAAAGTGTTTACCTACCAGTTAAGAGTAACACGTATCTCATTAGAGCACCGTCCATATGAGGGTGACTTAGTGGATCCACATAGCCATTGTTAGTACCTGTGGCACAGTACTGATACCCTTCTAACTAGGGTCACAGGTTGTACCCTAATTAGCTCAGATCGAGGTATGTTGGTTAGATAATACCCCCTACAATCTCAGTACAGTACTGAGTATAGTTTCAATTTAGGATTGCTTGACCAAAGCATACAGATTCTCAGCTATTCAGTTATCAGATTTCAGTATTTTAGTTCACAGACTATTTCAATAACATATTATATTCTTGGTCATTCATTATCAGATTTAACAGCTTTCACACATATTATGCATTAGATATCTCATGTTATTTAGTTAGTCATTATCTTATGCTATTCAGTCAGTTTGTATTTAATGCATATAAAACTATGCATTTCAGCCTGACCTCATCTCATATACCAGTACATTCAAAATACTTATAACATATTTTCTTCGTACTATGATGTCTTATATCACAGGTTCTGATGCTCAGTTTCCTAACCGTGCTTAGATAGTTTAGCCTATCAGTGGTAGTAGTCATGGTGAGTCCCTATTTATTGAGAACATGATAGATTATTTCAGTTTACTTCAGTATTTTAGTGCTTTCTTTTAGTTTGTCAGCTGGAGTTAGTTCGGGTCTATCCCATCAACTCTTTTCAGTTAGTTTTGGAGGCTTTCAGATATTTTAGACAGTCAGGTTATTTGTTAATCTTTTCATTCAGATTTTTAGTATGTTCGTTTATATTTCGGACTTGAGAGTTTCATTGTATTAATTTTAGTACTTAAAACCTTTGGGATTATTTAGTTATTTCCATACATGTGTATCTTATTACTATATTATTCAATGCTCACAGCAGGTACTAGTTCATGGGTTAGCTTATAGTCTTTTAGGATCGAAAGTACCGTTGTTGCGACTAGGGGGTAGCCTCGGGTAATGACATTTAACAAAAGCCTTTCTCTCTCAAATCTTTTCATCAGAAAAAAAGTCATTTCTTTCTCTTGATTTGTGCTTCACTCTCTCTCTCTCAAATTGAAGTAATCAAATAGACATCTTCCGGAGCTATTGTCGAAAAGTCAGACCGAACAGAAGGTTTGTGTAATTGAAGTAATCAAAGAAACATCTTTTGGAGTTGTTGTCAGAAAGTCAGACCGAACATAAGGTTAGTGTATTCAATTCTAGCTCTTAAATTTTCACTTTGATTTCAACTCTCAAATTTGCATTTTAATTTTCAAGCAGTTTTGGGGTTTTCTTCTTCAATTTGGAAATTTTAAGGTTAGTGTATTCTTCAAATTGATGATTTTGACCTAATATTTTGATTTTCCATTTTAGGGTTTTCTTCTCCTTAGAGAAAATTTAATTTCTGGGTTTATATTCTGAACATTTGATTGGTGTTCTTAAGTTTAACGTCAAGAGACATTGCATGAAATTTTTTTTTGGATTTTCTATTGTATGAGCTATTAAGTGGGTTGGGGTTGCATGGGCTCAAAAATTGTTTGAATAGGGTTTGATAAGTTTAAATCATTGGTCAACAAAACAGAAAATGATGCCTCTACTTCTCTGATCACCACAATATGGGGTCAATTAAGGGATTTTTTTGGTGGAGGATGCTTCGGTGGGGATGGGGGAGAAAGTTCGCTGACGAATAGTGTGAACCTTTCTGAAATAGTGCCTTCAACCTGATGACAGGAGTTGTGGGTAGGTTTGTTGTAGTAACATAGGAAATGAAATATTATAGTAGTCAGTAATGTTTTAGTACTTGCTTTAGGCAAAGGCATAGTATTTTTATAATATAGGTGGCGATAGACCAACTTGAACAACCCTCTACTATTTACCGGTGCATTTTACTTTCTACTTAGGTTGATGGGAAGAAAATCTTTTATTTTTGTCTCATCTCTCATCTGAGATTTGAACCCCAGTTTCCAAGGTTTATACCTACTTCATTAAACACTAAGCTACACCCCTAGTTGTACAGGAAAAAAATATATTTTTACAACTTAGCAAATTTAGTTGGTTACCCTACTTTATAAGATCTTAGGGTATTTGCCAAAGGCTCATGGCTAACATAGGCAGAGAATTTAGATCCCAACCTTTGGTGTTTATTTCCTATGCATTTGAATTAGCTCCGATTCTATTAAACCATTTACTATTAACTTTTAGAATATTTCTCGCTTTAATTTGTCAAATAATGACACAATGAATTACCTTTGGAAGATTTCATTAGTAGATAAGGTTGCAGATTGTCAAACATTTATATTTGAACTTGTCTGTTAGAGTTCATACTGGGGTTTGTTTCAGTTATAAGTAGGATAGTTTTCATGTCAGCTGTCCTATTAATGTGGTGCTGCTATTATGTTGAGCCACTATGTACGATGAAGTTAAAGTATATCCCGTTTTGGCTGCACTTTATTTTGTCAAGAATCTACTTCAGGTAGGTTTAGATTTCTTTTTGGTTATACCTTTCTATATTCACAAACTTGATTAGGTCTTCTACCTCACATGTTATTTATAATTTCATTTATCTTTCCAGTACTACATTTTTTCATATGTAGATGCTCCTGGATATTAGATACTGAAGCGCTTGAATATTATCAGCACTGGTGTATTGTATCAAATCATTCTTAAAAAGAAGTAAGTCCTCTTTCACAAATTAAGGATGTGTTTTCTTTTTAAAGTTTTGGTTTCGCTATCTATTAAATGTTAGCTCTATAATTGACATAATAACTAGATGCATGCATTTTAAAGTATTCTCATTTTATCAACTTTCAAGCACTTTTTTGAAAATTCAATTTTTTTGGTGAAGAAAATAAAAACTTAAGTACACTAATAAATAATGTTTAGTGCCTTAGAGGCGTTGTGTAACAGAGAGACATAAATTATTATCTTTAACACAAGAAATAGGTAAGTATGACTATTGTTAGGACTAATAAAAATTAAAGGAATTTTAGAAGATGAAACAAATGACATGTTAATCGGATTAGATTGGACAACCTTGAAAGATTTCAGGATAAAAGACAATAGCATTGCTCAGGCTACTAAAATTTCCTTGTTTATCAATGCATCAACCTTGTAGTTGAACTATATTGATGCCTTAACATGATATAATCAACATTCATCCCCGATCTCAGTCTTACACTCATGGATGTGCTTAGATCTTTCCACTGTTGTGATAGAGTTTGATACCATGAAAAAGGCCCTGTAAACACTACCAAAGGTGTCATTGCATATGATCCTACAGAATGAAATCCTCTTTTTGCTGATCTCAGCTCTTCGTAATTGATTGCCTCAGTTCAATTACAAGGTCGGCTTTTAAATTGTTCTTTCTTAAGGCCCACATAAATAAACACTTTTAGATAATCAGAAAAGCAATATCAACAATAAAGATTGGGATTTTACGCTTTGAACTAGAGTAACTCAAGAACGCATCAAATTTTGCTCCTCAATCTTGTAACCAATTCAAGAAATAATCAAATTCCACTTATTTTGGTCTGAAAAAACAACATTTTGCTTAGCTTTTTGGGTTTGAAGTGAGTTTATTCTAAATTATTGGTGTGAGTTTGACTATTTGTGAGTAATTTCAGATTTTCTTTGTTTTTACTTTGCATGTAGGGTTTGTTCATTGAAGATGTTCATTAGGGTTGGTGATTAATATTGGTTTTCTACTTCAAAGAATTCTAAGTATGCCTGTTGTTTAAATCTTGTTTGTAATTTCTATCTGTGTATTTATTGTACAATTTTTGTATAAGTTCTTTGAATTTTTTTATCTAATTGCATGAAAAATTTATGTTTATTTAGTAGTAATATTTGTCCACTCTTATATATTATTTGTGTTAAGTTGTCAAATCAAAAGACAAGCAAAGAAAAAGAAGAACAGTGCAGCAAATATGAAACTTACGCCCTAGGATTGGAAATGAACACAATAAGGGGTGATTGTGAACTATATAACTGATTAAAAAGACAACATATTGAGCAAATAAGGTAGACAAACAATTTAGAAAAAAATGCAATAAAATAGCATATACCTAGTGAAAGTGTATCTTCCCTAGAATGTCGTTTTTATTAATCAACTCAGCAATGCAAAATAGTTCCTTCATTGAATGCTTATCAAGAGAACAATTTAAATAACTAACCTAAGCAAGTGCAAAACATAGGTTTTTTAAAATAAGTTTATGCCCCAAGATAATGAAATAGCTAGCAAAAGAAGCAATACTTCCAATTGATCTTGTATTATTAGACAATATATCCATAATCTTGAAATGTATTAACTACCACTACAAAGATTTAGAGAAAATAAAACCTTAGTGCATGGTTGAGAATCATAAGTACTGCAATCAGTAAATATACATGGAAGAACCCACTGCAGAAGATAAGGTAAATATACATCGAAGAACCCACTGCAGAAGATAAGGTCAAATTGTAAAACTTAACAAAGATAACATCATAACAGAACATGAAATTAGACTTTCAAAAAATCTATGTCGGTGGTCACTGAAACTGTGATGTGCTTAACCTAATATTTTTAGATTTAGCTCATAATTGATTCAAGACTAGTTAAGATTTAGCGTACCTACAATTACTTCACTTAACATTTTAATGCTTTTTCTTTATTTTGGGACACTTATTCCTAAACATATTTAATATTAAGTTGGTAAATCATAATTTTGGTGATTTTGGTATGTTACGTTGGATTTTAGTGAATAGTAAGGATAAAAGTTGGATGAATTACTTAATATGGTCTGATGATTTCAAGCATGGAGTGGACGATTTTCTTGAAAAGACATTTGAATGAGATTCTAAAGGAAATGGGATATTATGTCCTTGAAGAAATTTTAAGAATTACTATTGGCATTATAAAGATGTGGCGGAGGATCACTTACTTTCTAAAGTATTTGTTGTTTGTTACACCAAATGGATTTTCCATGGAGAAAACTCTTCCTCTAGAAAAATACGTCATCTAATCAATGATGATGAAGGTTCCGATATGTGTGATGATATAGATAGATCACTTCACATTACACTTTGAAATATAGAGAATGAATTTGGGCATGAAGAAGATGATGGAGAGGGATTACCAAAAGATTCAAAGAAATTTTTTAAGCTATTGGAGGAAGGAAAGGAACAATTATATTTGGGGTATGAAAATTTTAGTAAACTGAGTTTCACCATTCTATTGTTCTTGTTTAAATCATTACATGGGTTGAGTAATAGAGCATTTTCAAATTTATTAGTGTTGATAAGAGAGGCATTTCCCTTTGCTTAAATACCAAAATCTTTCAATAAGGCTAGAAATGTAATAAGATATTAGGGTCTAGATTATGAAAAAACACATACATGCCCTAATGATTGCATGCAATTTTGGAAGAAAAATGAAAAAGTTGAGAATTGTTCTGTATGTGAGACTTCTAGATGGAAGAGTGTTGATGGTTCCTCAACCAATAAAAGATCTAAAATCCCTAGAAAGGTTTTAATATACTTTCCATTAAAGCCTAGGCTTCAGAGGATGTTTATGTGTTCTAAAATAGCTATTACAATGAAATGGCATACTAATGAACAATCGAATGATAGAAATCTAAGGCATATCGCTAATGGGAAAGCATGTAAGAATTTTAATCATTTCTATTCAGAATTATCTAGAGATCCTTGTGATTTCGGTCTCTCAAGTGATGGTTTCAATTCATTTTGATCCATGAGTATTTCTCATAGCACATGGCATGTTATGTTGATGAACTATAATTTATCACCATAGATTTGCATGAAAACCGAGTATCTTCTGTTGTCAATGATAATTCCAAGTCCATCATCTCCTAGAAATGATATGGATGTGTATTTTCAACCACTAATAGATAAACTAAAGGAACTATGGACAGTTAGTGTGATAAACTAAACACTCCAAATGTGTGCAACCTTAATGTGGACAGTTAGTGATTTTCCAGCATTAGCAATGCTTTTAGGATGGAGAAATAAGGGAAAATTGGCATACCCTTCTTGTAATTAAGACACATGCTCTCAATATTTCAAACATAGTCATAAGATATGTTATTTGGGTCAGCGGAGATTTTTGCCTCATGATCATCCATTACGGAAAGATAAGAACTCATTTAATGGTAAAGAGGAACATAGATCTGCCCGTACTCATTTGTCGGGTATAAAAGTGCAGAGTTGTATGAATTCAACAAAATTTTTGGAAAGGGCAAAACTAAAAGATCTCGAGATAATAAGGTCCTTGGAAGAAAAGATCTATTTTTTTAATTGTCATATTGGCCACATATCAAATTAAGGTAGAATCTTAATCTAATGCACATAGAAAAGAATAGATTTGATAGTTTGCTTGGGTCTTTATTGGAGATAGATGTAAAGCCAAAGGATCACGTAAATTTTGATATGGCTTACAATAAATAAAAATAAGAAAGGAGCTACAACAAGTACAAGATAGTAATGGAAATGTAAGTATGGCTCAATCTTCATTCTTCACAAAACCAGAACAGAAAAAATTATTTTTCAAGTGTCTTGACAAAGATCAAATTACCTAAAGGGTGTGCTTAAAATATATCAGATCATGTGTATATGACGGATATAAAGATATCAGGGTACAAGAGTTATGATGCTTATTTTATAATGCATCACTTGCTCCAAGTTGCTATTAGAAAAATATTGCTCAAGAATGTTTCATTGACAATAATTAGGTTGGGAAATTTCTTTAGAGCCATATATATTAAGGTAATTAGGGTGAGAGATCTTGAAAATTGTAGTCTGAAATTGGTAAAATTACATCCAACCTTGAAATGATTTTTCATCCAACATTTTTTTATATAATGCTATATTTGCCTATTTATTTAATAAATGAAATTAAGTTTGGGGGTCCCATTCATCTTCGTTGGATGTATTTCATTGATAGGAGCCTATGTAACCTTAAGGAGCTCATTCATAATGGATCTTGTCCAGAAGTATCAAAAGTAAAGAGTTATTTGGATGAAGAGTGCTTGATTTTTTGTTTAAGATACCTGTATGATGGTGTGAAGACATGATTTAGTAGGTACCAAACTGAAGATGAGGAATATATTAAGAATTTTTCACCTATATTCACAAAGAATGGTCATCCAATTAGAACTAAAAAGTAAAAATATTACACTTTTTGATGGATTCAAAGTTTTGTTATGAAGTACATCGATATGCCCTTTTTAACACGGGAGATAAAGAAGTGGAAAAGTTCGTCGAGTAAGATATTTACATATTAAACTTCATGTATATGATTATAATAAAATACATAAACATCCATTTATAAAGGCCTAGTAATTATATTTGGACTATCCTTGATTCCAGAGAACATAAGAATTTAATGAATGCATAGGCAAGGGCAATGAATTGAAGTCATGAATTCAACAATTGTTTTGAAGAGAATGTTTAAAATATTAAAGTATATCATCATTTAAAATGGCTAGCTAGGGGCCCAATATGGTCGCAAAGAGATATAACATAGATTTCATCAATGTATATTAATTTCATACAAAAGATTGGAAAGCCACATGCAAAACTAGAATACTAGGGTGACTTTATCAGCAATAACTAGTAGTTTTGCTGGTGCTAAGGACCAAAATCCCACAGATGGAGATGTGGTTTATTATAGAGTTATTCAAGATATCATTGAGATTAATTGCTATGACTGTTCCAATATTGTATTATTTAGATATGATTGGTATAAGAATGAAGTAGATGAGTATGGGTTAACTCTGGTATACTTCAACAAGTTATACAATAAAGTTGATCATTTTGTGTTGGTATCACAAGTTAATCAAGTTTTTTATATTGCAGATCTAATTGAGAAAGATGTTTAGTATGCAAGAAATAAAGTTCTCTTAGATATGTATGATCTAGAGAATGAGAATTCCCTAATATAGGAGAAATGATTTGGAGGAAGCCTAGAGATAACATTGGTCCCTCAACAAGATTAGATGGGGGTGACTTTAGTCAAGAAAATATGAAGCCATTGTTGTTATTGATGTACCATCTATTTGAGAAAATTCAAGATATAGTTATGGAAACATCAGAAAAAGAGGATGAGTTCGATACTAACTAGGATTGGGTGAAGGCAAATGATTAGACAAAGAAATTCTTTTAAATATATGCTCATCATTATTTTTATCTTTTATGAGTGTTAAATTTCCTTTTGCATACATATTTATATTCATGCTTGTTTATATTGTTTTAATCATTTTTATTTAGAATTTTATTCTAAAATAGTACAATTTTGCAGAATTTTTAAAGTCTAATTCAAAGGAAGCAGAGGAATAATTGAAGAGGATTGTCGACTCAATGGTAAAAATTTTCCACTTCAACGTTTGATTTTATAATTTCTATTAGTAAGTCTTAATAGTTTCTCTGTATAGAAGTTTTCAGGAGATTATCATATGCCTGAAAATTATTGATGAAATTCCTTAATGGATTTATTTGAATGATATGCTTCTGAATTGAGTGTATGGTATAGCATCCAAACTAGTTGACATGACCCGAACTAGGTCCTAGTCGTTTTGGCCATTTGAAATCCAACCAGGACTAGAGACCAACCCCAATACCCAACCGTAACCGCTTTGTACCCTGTGTCGGATAAATATTGAATATATAGCAAGATAAATCAATAATAATTCACTGACATTAAATAAGGTCTATATATGTAATCCAACAACCTAAATCAAATATCTAATCGATGCCAACCCTAATTCCAATACCAATACCAAGGCTGACGCCAATACTGACACCGCCCATGCCTATAGTAGCCCAACAAAGCCTCTAGCCAGAATCAATAAACATCCAATACGTATATGCGCCCTACTATAGCAAAAACCAAAATCCAAGAAACAAGAATATTGAAAAGAAGTCCATAGCAGGTTTTCTTGAGTATGGAATCTCACCACTTCAATCTGACTCAAAGTTGACCTCAAATCCAAGTCACTGAGTTGGAGAAATAGTAGTATGGTTGGTTCCTATATTGCGTAGAGATATAGTACCCAAAGATGGTTAGCCGAGTGAATACTAGCATGTGCTCACAGATAGGTAACCGGGTTTAGCACGCATTTAAAAACATAATCTAGGTTATGTAGATCTGTCATCCAAAATGTCCACCAATAGGCTATATGGGTTTAGCTCGCCAACTAAAAGTGTCTCGGTGCGTGTTAGCTGCATAAATTGGAGAAAAACCTGAGATGACTATTACATATCCCAAAATATAAAGTGTTACATCATGCACACGATCACCATGACCAAAAATCACATCGACAAACTTGAGTTTTTAGTATTGGTCTCCTCCGGGACCTCCAACTTCCACGTCTTTGCTAACACAACCCTCTTTAGGCCCATATTTAAACCAATTAAACATTCCAACCATTTACTAAGGATTCTTTTTTTCAGGCATTAATCGTTAGTATCTTCATACATAAATTAGAGCTTACAAGTCTATCCTCTTATGCTATACCAGAACCATTAAACTAAGCTGTGTAATACCCCGTGTATGGAATACACTTACCAACATACAACTCAATCCCCAGAGTCATACATACTTCATAAGAGTCATATATTGTGAGTAGTACCCTTGTCATATTGGCGATATGAGTTCTGTTCAAGTTATGTTTTGATGATGGAATTCATCAATCATGGTACGAGTCGTATGAAGGAAAGACATGAGTTCATTAGTGTTAGCTCCCTAAGATTCTGTCCAAGTTAGAAGTGGGGGGCTATAAGTTATATGGATATGTTACTAGTTGTAGGTTTAGACTCATATGTTGACCAAGGTGAGTCATTTATGATCACCGTGCATTATTTGAAGGTTTATATATATATTCAGTTCATGTATTCACCCCCATATACTCAATACATTTCAAAAGTACTGACCCATATATATGTCTATGTGTTGTTGTCTTATAATGTAGATTTTGGTGCTCGTTTCTAGCAGCACGATTGACCATGGGTTTCATCACCTATATCCTAACTCTTGGTGAGTCCTCATAGTCCAAGGACCCATCTTATCAGAATTTTATTTGATGATACAAGTATTTTAGTTTTTTTATTTCCGTTTATGTTCGGGTTAGCTAGGGTTTGTCCCAATGGCTTTCTAGTTAGTGGTAGAGGCTTTTCAGACAATGTATGTTTTAATATTGAAGAATTTGTTTAAGATTTCCAAGTTTAAGACTTTCATTAAGATATGAAGTTATTGACCTTCAATTTTTATATATGTTAGTTCACTTTTCATGTAAGTCTAAAGCCAAATAAATATCATGGGTTAGCTTAGGGATATTCATAGTCTTAAGCACTGTGTGATGTTGAGGGGTACTTTTGGGGCGTTACAAACTTGGTATCAGTTCCTAAGGTTTACAAAAGTCCTAGGGAGTCATACAAGCCGCGTTACGTAGAGTCTTGATCAAGAGGCTATAGAACGAGTTAGGAATCATATTTTATTTCATGATTTATCGTGCTTATAGTTGTCTCTATATTCCTTAACTCGTGCTCTTATATGACAGAATATGCCTCCTCACTGAGCCGATGCATGCAGAAATAGTGATCAACCACCACTTTACGTAGAACTTCAAAATGAGAATGTATCTCATGGTAAATTTTAGGTTGCCTTTCAAGCGTTGGCCCAGGATGTGTAAGCATATGTTCAAGAAAACCAACATGGAGCAATCCCACTTTAGTAGAATGGTAACCTGCAGCCCAGATTTGGGACTTTAAAAGGATGAATCCACCTGATTTCCTTGGGTCAAAGGTGGATGAGGATCCTTAACTCTTTATTGATGAGTTGTGAAAGATTACGTAGATTATGCATGTTACTGAAGAGAAAAGTGTTGAGCTGGCATCCTATAGGATGAATGATATTACTTATAATTGGGTCACTATGTGGAAGAATGTTAGGGGTGAGAAGTAACTCCTCTAAGTTTGCAGGTATTTCAGAGTGCTTTCCTTTAGAAGTTCTTTCCATATGATATGGTGGAGGGTAAGGTGGATGAGTTTATGAACCTAAGGCAGGGCTCTATGACAGTGAAGAAGTACAACCTTAAGTTCACTCAGTTGTCTAAATATTCCCTAGAGTAATTATCTAAGTCTAGAGCTCGTATGAGTAAGTTTGTTAATGGGGTGTCTGATTTGGTGGTCAAGAAATGTATGAGAACCATACTGATTGGAGACATGAATTGGAGGTCGCCCCGATAACCTATCCCAAACATCTCATCAAACCATAAAAGTCAAAATAACTCCAAGTCATATATCAGGGTAGCATAAATAATATCATAATTCAAAATTAGATTCATCATAATATTTAGGTCACACCCAAGTTCATAATTGTTCACAATACCTCTGTACAAATCGAAGTCAATAAATGTATATACTAGGACAAGCCCCCGACGATATTCAATCCGAGTCTAAATGAGACTAAGTCTAAGTTATATGACAAAGGATGAATTTATTCCAAATGAAGGAAGCTCACCACTCCAAAGTCAATGCGGGAACCTCTTTGATCTACTAATCACTGTGTAGGAAGAGAAGAAGATGCTCCGATCCCTATATCACATGAGGACATAGTGTCAGAAGATGGTTAGTGGTTGGAATGTTATCATGAAATCAAGTGTAAGTGATAAAATAACATCATCAAGAAACAACAAATCAATATCACATTTCATCTTATTCAAAAACTTATCCATACACGTGAATACATCACATGCTAATCAAGATACGAGGGGTTATAAACATTCTCAAACATTAATTCATTAGGCAATGGTGTGGGAAACTCTGACCCTCCACCATTATAGTATCATATATTCCTCATTAGGAGAGATTCCCAGACCTCAATCAATCTTATAGGAAAAGGGACTCGAACTACAAGCCATTCAGGCTAGGGACTTAAACCACTAGCGATCTCACTTGGCAAGGGACTCTAACCACAAAATCTTTCATCGGTCTAGGGACTCGAACCACTAGCTATTTAATTTGAAGAGTTATATTAACCTTAAGAGATATCTTTGGTAAATGTACTTGAACCATAAAACACGTCATCGGGCAAGGGACTCAAACCACAAGCTATTTCATTGGACTAGGGACTCGAACTACTAGTCATATCATCGGACTAGGGACTTGAACCTCTAGTCATTATTATACCATTATTGATAGACATTCAAAAACTTAATCCATTGGTTCATAAATTAGCATTCATACAATTCATTTCATATTTAAGGACATTAGCTCAATTAGCTAATCCAACACTATATGTGACCATATGGTCCTCATAGAAGCCTTCATTGCTCAAGCATTTCAATAGGCCGATGCCTTCATTCCATTAATGATAAAATTCAATTTATGGTCCTCAATACCCACACAAACCACTCACATTTCATTTAAAACATTACATCACTTTTTCACCACACTTAGTTCAACAAACAACTCAAGTTCATTTTTATATATAAGGCTTTTCCCCTCTCATTAGCCAATCAACCAACAAGGTTATCAATTTCACAATAAATGGCCCATAATATTTTTACAATATCATTCAACAATCACTCATGCTCCTTAGTCCATTGCCCTAACTCAACTCATCACCAATATATTACTAGATAATTCACTTAGACATTTTCATAAATATCTTTTATGCATACATTCAACAAGATCATTTCTATTGTAGATATCATCAAGGATAGGGTTAATTAAGACCCTCATATTAAAAAATATACAACAAGAACCCACATATGCAATCTACTATCAACATTATGTATAACACAAGTATAAGCAAGAATCATCATTATTGATTGTTAGGTAATAAAACCCTTTTTATTTGATTCAAAAACCACCATGTACACTTACTAATCCAAGTGTGAAATAAACATGCTTAGAGTTATTAAGAAAGGGTAAGATATGCATGCCTTAAGCAAGAGGACACACCAACAATCTTGACACTTCCTTGACACTAGATGAGCATCTTCAAACCCTATCCTCTAATCTTGCTTCAAGAACCTTTTAGAGTGTTTAAGAGTGTTTGAGTCTTGAAAATGAAGACTTAGGAGCTACAATGCCTTATATAGTGAGAGGTTTTAGGGTTTTAAGCATAGTAAATTACCAAAACTTCCTTGGTTAAAATCTAAAACTTTACTCGTGCAAGGGTACGACTCCCCCATACGGTTTTTATAGCAATCATACCCTAGGGTATGAGTGGTACCCTATCTCATACACTAGGATTCTCATATGCTAACCATACTAATTAGGGTATGAATGGGTACCCTTGAGTCGTAACCATTGGTATAACTCATGCCCCAACCATAAGCTTCATTCGTAATAAAAATAGTCCACTCAGCTTAGAGGCTTCACTACATACGGTTGAATAGAATATGACTCATATGCATTGGATATGACTAAGGGATGAACTTGTCATATAGAAGACAATATGCTACCCTAACATACTACTTAGGATATGAAAGGGGGGAAGAGGGGTATGAATTATGGCCAAGGGTATGACTGAAGATCCAAGTCGTACCCAACTCAGAGACACAAAGAGTTGTTGTCTTTACAATGGACCAAAGTCTAGGTGTTTCAGATATAAGAAACAAGAGAGCTAGGACTAAATAGTTTAATAATAGTCAGCGAAGGTCTTGAAGAGGAACCGTTCACAGTTTCAGGGTCATTCATCAATACCTGTACCATTATCAGCCAGTGCACCTAAACCCAGGACCAGGAAGACCAGTTAGGTGGGACTTCAAATTCCATGTCTCAGCATAGTGTAATCGGGAGGCCCAATGACCCAAAATGTACAAAGTATGGCAGGACACATTCGGGTGAGTGTTTGATAGGTAAGGTGGGTTGAAATAGTTATGGAAATTGGGCCACAGGATCAAGGAGTGTCCATATGCTAAGGAGGGAGGTAGAGATGTTCATCCCTAGACTCATGCTACTAATCCATCTGGCTCCACTAGGCTTCCTAGTTTCTCGACTAGGCACGTTATCTAGTACTAGTGGCGGTTAGTGCTAGAATTAATTCTATCCTTTACCATCCTATCAGAAGCAAGAGAGTTCACCAGATATCGTCACTTGTATGCTTCATGCCTTTAATGTTGATGTGTCTATGTTGTTAGACGCGGGGTTAAATCTATCTTATGTAACTCCATTGGTTGTTGTAAATTTTAGGTTAGGCCCCAAAAATCTCTCAAAGCCCTTCTTAGTTTCTACCCAGTGGGTGAATCAGTGATTGCTAGACGAGTCTATAAGAAGTGTCCTATTACTGTCCACCATAAATCATACTAGAAAAGCTAATAGATTTAGAGATGGTAGATTTCAATGTTATTTTGGGTATGGATGTCTCCATATATGCTATGCATATATAGATTGTTGCACCTACATGATGAAGTTTTATTTTCTTGATGAGGCAGTTTTCAGGTGGGAGGGTAGTTCTGTGTCTCCCAAAGTTTTTTTGAGCTCTTATCTCAAGGTCATAAAGTTAATATTAAAAGGGTGTATCTAACATTTAGTTTGAGTCAAAGATACTAAGACTAAAGTCCTGACTATTCAATCAGCCCATGTAGTCAATAAGTTTCCTGAGGT
Source organism: Capsicum baccatum var. pendulum (assembly GCA_030864225.1). NCBI lineage: Eukaryota > Viridiplantae > Streptophyta > Magnoliopsida > Solanales > Solanaceae > Capsicum > Capsicum baccatum. The sequence continues at coordinate 178,444,621 of CM061556.1, read as the reverse complement.
TTTCCCCAAAGATTTGTCAAGGGTGCCTCCAGACAGAGAAATAGAACTTGATATTGATCTTCTTATTGATACTCAACCCATCTCTATCTCCCTATATCATATGGCTCCATCCAAACTTAAAGAGTTAAAGATGTAGCTTAAGGACAGGTCATATAAAAGTTTCATCAGGCCCAACATTTCTCCGACGGGTGCTCGAGTCCTTTTCATGTGTAAAACATATGGTACTCTCAGAATGAGTATAATTATAGACAGTTAAACAAGCTTACCATCAATAGCATGTATCCCATTCCTAGATTCAATAATTTTTTCGATCAGCTTCAGGTTGCTCGATGGTTTTGTAAGATTGACCTTAGGTCGGTATACCATCAGTTGAAATTTAAGGAGCAAGATTTATCAAAAATAGCTTTTTGAAAAAGGTATAGACATTTTAAGTTTGTGCTTAAGTCGTTTGGTCTAATAAATGCTCATGTAGCTTTTATAGATTTGATGAATAGGGCCTTCAAGCAGTAATTCAATATTTTTGTCATTGTCTTTATAAATGACATACTAGTGTATTCCCGGAGTGAAAAGGAACATGCAGACTATTTGAGAATAGTATTGTAGACCCTCAAGGATCGTCAATTATATGTGAAGTTTAACAAATGTGAATTTTTGTTGGAATCTATTAACTTTTTGGGGCATGTCATTTCGGGGACCGATATTCTTGTTGATCCTCAGAAGACCAATACAGTGAAGCACTAGCCTAGAACTATCACTCTATCTGATATCAAGAGCTTTTTGGGTTTAGCAGGATACAACAAAAGGTTTGTTGAAGCATTCTTTTCTAGCCACACCATTGACTAAGATAACCTAAAAGAAAGTAAAGTTTATTTGGTCAGATAAGTGTCAGAAGAGTTTTCAAGATTTGAAGGATAGATTGACTTCGGCTCCGGTGTTAGCTTTATCAAGACGTTTAGATGGACTTGTAGTGTATTATGATGTTTCTAGAGTTGTTTTAGGTTGTGTGTTAATGGAAAATGGGAGAGTGATAGCCTATGCCTCCAGGCAACTTATGAATTAAGAAAAGAATCACCCTACTCATGACTAGGAGTTAGCTGTCGTAGTGCTTTCCTTGAAAATTTGGAGACACTACCTCTGTGGTGTGTATGTTGATGTTTTCACGAACCATAAGAGTTTTCAATAAGTATTTACTCAGAGAGAGCTAAATCTTTGTTAGAGAAGGTGGCTAGAGTTATTAAAAAATTATGACATGAGTGTGCTCTATCATCCAGGTAAGGCTAATATAGTGGCAAATATGCTGAGTAGGTTATTTATGGGTATTGTAGCCCATGTGAAGGAGGAAGAATGGAAAACTAGCTAAAGAGGTACATAATTATCCCATTTGGGAGTACATTTTCTCAACACTGATGATGGGTGAGTAGTAGTTTAAAATGGTTCAAAATCATCTTTGGTATTAGAAGTGAAGGAGAAACAGTGAAATGATCCCATACTTAGCCAAATATTGGAAGAAGTCCAGCAATAAAAGGTTGAGGTTTTCTCCCAAGTGGGAGATGGTGTACTTCACTATCAAGGTAGACTTTATGTTCTAGATGTAGATGAGTTGAGGGAAAGGATACTAGATGAGGCTCATGGTTCGAGGTATTCTATTCATTAGGGTGCTATTAAGATATACTGAGACTTATAAGAAATTTATTGGTGGAATGAAATTAAGAGGGACATAGCAAAGTTTGTGGCCAAGTATTCCAACTGCCATCAAGTTAAATTTGAACACCAGAAGCCGGGAGGTACATTGCAAGAAATTAGTATCCCTAATAGGAAGTGGGAAATTGTGAATATGAATTTCATCACTAGGTTGCCTCATATAAGACACCAACATGATTTAATTTGGTTCATATTTGAATGACTAAATCATTTTATTTCATACCTATCAAGACTTTAGATATAATGGAATATTACGCTAGAATGTATATTAGCGAGTTAGTAAGACTTCCTGGGATACCTTTATCCGTCATTTCAGATAGAGGTACGCATTTCACTTCATAGTTTTGACATTCTTTTCAGAAGGGCCTTGGTGCAAGGTTAACCTTAGTACTGTCTTTCATCCCTAGATCGACGATCAGGCTTAATGTACAATTTTGATATTAGAAGACATGCTGAGAGCATATGTTTTAGACTTTAAAGAAATTTGGGATTACCACCTACCGTTGATTGAGTTCGCTTATAATAATAGTTATCATGCTAGAATTCATATGGCTCTATTTGAAGTGTTGTATGGGTGTAGATACAGATCATCAACGGGATAGTTTGAGATTGGTGAAGCATCTTTGATTGGGCCAAAATCTATTCTTGAAGCTATGGAAAAAGTTTAATTGATTTGTTAGAGATCTGTCAAAAATCATATACCAATTTAAGAAGTAGAGAACTCAAGTTTGAAGTAGGCAATTGGGTATTCTTGAAGGTGTTTCCTACGAAGGGAATAATGATATTTGGGAATAAAGAAAGTTGTGTATGATATTTGTTGTTCTGTATGAGATAGTTAAGCATATAACAGATGTGGCTTATGAATTGAACCTTCAATTGGAGTTAGATCCAATTCATCTAATGTTTCATATTTCGATGCTCAAGAAGTACATTGGAGATTCATCCTTAGTAGTTCCTGTAGAGAGTATTGGGGTCAAGGATAACTTGATGTATGGGGATATTCTTGTGGAGATACTTGATAGGCAGGTCTGAAGGCTAAGGAATAAGGAGGTAGCATCAGTAAAGGTTCTTTGGAGAAACTAATCGGTTGAAGGGGCCTCCTGGGAAGCTGAAGCAGACATGATGACCAAGTATCCTTATCTCTTTTCTTTCAATTCAGTTTCTACCTAAGGTAAAGTTTTGTTTCCAATAATTTATTTCTCTTAATGAATGTTTAAGTGCTACTGTATCGTATCTTATGTTGTGAGAAATTAAGTCTATGTGGTAAATTGTAAGCTTGGTTGCAAATTCAGTGTGGAGATGTTGATTCTTTTCCAAAATCCAAATCCTAGGTGAACTACATTCGAGGATGAATGTTACCAAGGGGGAGACATTGTAATACCCCCTTAATTGGAAGCCACTATCCAATATACGACTCAATCTCTTGAGTAATACATACTTCATACGAGTTGTATAGAGTGAGTTGTACCCATATCAGTATGGGGTGATATGAGTTCTATTCATGTAACTAGTTGACCCTAGAATTCGTAAGGAATGGTACGAGTCGTATGAAGGGATGTCGTGAGTTCTTCACTATAGGCTACTAAATATTTTGTCCAAGTTATGAGTGGGGGGTTACAAGTCATATGGAGATGTTACTGGTCATAGATTTAGAATCGTATGTTGACCAGTATATATTTTCTTAGCTCATACCAAGCTTACGAGTAATGAGACCTAGTCATACCTTCACCATACGAGTCATATGGTTAACTCGTGAAGACTGACGATCAATTTTTGTAAAGTTCAGTTAAAGGGCATCTTGGTATTTTACCTTTTTATAAATCCAACCCACGGCCTATAACCCCCAAAGAGGCATTATTTTCCTCTATTCTATATTCAATTAACAAAACTTTACTCCTCTCATCTTCAAGAACATCAAGATTAGAGTTTCTCTCACTAATTCGTCTTCAAGTCTCAAAATTCAAGCCTTCTTCGCAAGTCAAGAAATTCCAAGTATGTGGGGTTTATGAACAAGGTTATCCTTTCATTCTTGTGCTCAAAAACTATGATTTTAAGATTTAATTTACTTTCTTTGAATTAGGGTTCATACCCAAATAACCATATTCTTAAAATATGGCATTACCATGTGATTGAAATCTTTAAGAGTTTCAAGGTTTACATATAATCATGTTTTGACTTGTAAGATTTATATTGTGATTTGAATTTCATTATCTTGAATGGGATGTTGTTGAAAGATTTTAAGGTGATTATTGATCATAATATTTGTTATGAATATCTATGAAATAAAGCATTAATTCCAAGTCCTAAGTACAAGTATTGAGTTTACAAGTTATGCTTTTAATCTCCACCGATATGTGTTATAACATGATTTAAAGAAAAGCTTGATCGTTTTATCTAAATGTAAGACATGAAATCCACAACTGTTCATCTTGATAATGATTTAAAGTAAAGAAAAGCATAACTGGCTTTTTATTCTATAAACCCTTATGTTATTTTAAGGTGGATTTTTTAAGTATGAGCATGTAAGTATTCTAGGAGTAGTATTTAGCACCAACAAGGCAATGTACATGAGCGTATCCTAAATTCCTGGAAATCAAAAGCTACCATAGGTTAATCTTTTTCCCAATATGAATGAAGTTCAGTGATTAATTAAGTTAAGGTTCTATTTTGATGGCAAGGGTAGAATAGCTCTCCCCAACATGGGTAAGACATTGGACTCCATGTTAGCTCACATGGTTTATATCAGTTAGAAGAATCTCCCATAAGAAAGAATAAAAGTAAGGAATTTAGAAACTAAGTATTATGGCTCACTAAGATTATACATATGATTCATTATCCATGTTTTATGATCTTGTAGTGTTCAGTTTTATTCAAGTCCAAAGTGAGCCATTTATGATCAGCATGCATTATTTGAAGGTTTATATATATATATATATATATATATATATATATATATATATATATATATAGTCCTTTGTTTAATTATTCATCCCCACATACTCAGTACATTCAAGAAGCACTGACCCACATATATGTCTATGTGCTACATTTTCTTCTAATGTAGATTCTGGTGCTCGTTTCTAGCAAGACGATTGACTACAGGCATCATCACCTATATCCTGACTTTTGGTGATTCCTCATAGTGTAAGGACCCAACTTATCAGACTTCCGTTCAGTGATGTAAGTATTTAGTTACTTGATTTTTGTTTTTGTTCGTGTTAGCTGGGGTCAGTCCCAGTGGCTCTCTAGTCAGTAGTAGAGGCTTGGTAGACTGTGTATGTTTTAAGATCAAAGAATATGTGTAAGATTTCCAAGTTTAAGACTTTCATTAAGATATGAAATCACTTACCTTCATTTCTTGTATATGTTAGTTCACTTTTCATGTGAGTTTCAAGCCAAATAGATATTATGGGTTAGCTTAGGGGTAGTCTTAAGCACCGTGTGACATCGGGGGGGGGGGGGGGTACTTCTGGGGCATTACAAGTTGACTCCAAAGCTTCCAATTAAACTAAAACAATGGCCACCAATGCCTTTCCAAACCATTAAAAATCAACCAGACCAATTCAAATTCCATTACTATTTATGCAATGCAAAGATATCAAGAGTAGTCAAACGTTGTGACAAAATCCTTATCATAGGTATTTTAACAAATAGGTTCAGGGCACATAAATTTTAAAACCATAACCAACTAATTTGGGGAATCCATAATACCCCGAAACCCATTTACCATTAACATGCATCCCACCATGTCAGAATCATACTAAAAGTATGAAAGAAAACATAATTAAATCATAAGAACCATTATTCAACCATGAACATCCAAAGCCACCAACCATTATTTCAAACCATAACAATATCATGAAAATCATACATTAAAATACAAGATCTTTGTAAAATAACAATGAGGGAGGAGTAACATACCTTAGACACGAAGGAAGATGAAGAGAAACCACCCTTCAAAGCCTTAATTGATTATCTTGAAGAAACCCTAGCCTCTTTATTGAACAGATAGTTTGAGAGATTTAAGAGTGTTGGATTGATATTAATAGGTTAATGAAGTCCCAAAAGATGTTTTATGTCGTGGTATCAATGATAGTTAAAAAGGAAAAATATCCAAATTACCCCCAACTTAAAATTGTAAAAATATCCCAGGTGGTTATGAATTGATCCCGTAAATCATGACCACAACATATGAATCATACCATTGATTCTTCACCAATACAGTGAGTTGGACACTTATACACTTCCCACCATACGACTCCCTGATCCCACTCCTTAACAAACTATACGACTCATATGGCCAGTCTTACCCAAGATAGAATCCAAGGGGATTGACCCTAGATAACATACGATTCAACTATAGCACTCGTACCATATCCTTACAGCCCTTAGTGAGTGTAATACCCCAAAATTTCATGTCATAAACATCTCATTCTTTTTCTCACGAAATCAGATCTAGCCTAAAGTGATGGTTACTCATAAGTTGACTCTCTCATTTCTATCTCAGTTGTATAGTTATTTTTATGTATATTCATGTGCTCACAGATTAGTTCAGTAGCCCACTACGTTGGTATTAAGCCATATAGTTTATTTTAGTTGTGCATGATTGCTTATAGCCTCAGATTCCTCAATAATTTCAGCCTAATTAGCCACATTCGAGGAAGAATGTTCCCAAGGGGAAGATATTGTAACACCCCATGCTTTTTCCTAGATTAAATTCATTACTTGAATGTTAATAAATAGCTTCCAAAATGAATAATATTTATTCCAAGTGGAATTTTTAAATTCGCTTTCCATCGATGCCAAATTTGCCCAAATCCGACACTCGGTTGAGAACTTAGAGCATTTTTAAGTTGATAGTATGCCACCTGGACTCTCAGCGTGTTACGGAGAATGAAAAAATGGTAATCATTAATTCCATTGGACCTTCGCGATTTTAGCGCATCACGAAATGATCCATTTTCCCATTTTTCAAAATCCAGTAGCCCAACGGGATCTTACCGCGTCGCGTTGGTGGTCAAAATAATATTTCAAAAGGGTACCGCGATTCATCCGCATCATGACAAGCCCTCAATTCCCAGTTATATATTTCCAGTGGCCCGACGTGATCACGGTGCGTCACACCAGGTGCCTATTCTGAAAAATTTTGAGAAAAATTAAAAGCTTCGTCCAGGGTTAAATTAGTATTTTTTGATAGTTTTATTTCATCCAGATATGGGGTTTAATCCCTAAAATCATTCTCAAGTCATTCTTTATTGAATTTTCCCCAAATCAAAGCATTCTTTCTTAATTAAAACAAAACCTTAGATCATCAAAGCTTTCTCCCCAAGGAAATCCTACTTTCCTCGATTAATTCTCCAAGCTAATTCAAGATTAAGGATTTTCATCTCAAGAACTCCAAGAATTTAACTTTAAAGCATCAATAGTGATCCAAGATTCAAGCCCTTGCATCTAGTTTATCAATTGAGGTATGTGGGGTTATGAACAAGGATAATCCTTTCATCCTTGTGCCCAAAACTTATTTTAATTACAAATTTACTGAAATTTTATGTGATTTCTCATGAAATTTAAGTTAGGTTTATACCCAATAATTCTATTTATGAGTTAATGATATTTCCAATGATTTAGAAGTTGAATTGCAATTTTATGTTTATATTTTCATGTATATTGAAGAAATATCTAGATTTTAAGCTGATTTATGAATGTTTTTACCACCAAGCATGAAAATTTTGATGTTTTTAACAAGAGTTGATGCATGGGTCACTAAGCCCTAATTAAGATTGCTATTTCAAGATTATTTGTGCTATGAGCACCCTCAGATAAGATTATTCTCAGATTTTGATAAAGATTTGACCTTTTGGTCCTAAGCTAAGATAAAGAATCCACTTTGTTCATGTGACTTGAGATTTAAAGAAAGAAAAGCATAATTGGTTTTCTTGTAACCCTTGTGCTATTTTTGAAGTGGATTTCATAAGATTTTGAGCATAAGAATGAGAGTAGTATTTAGCACTGAGATGGGTATGTTACCTAGGTTTCATTCCCCAGAACTACGTGCCACCATAGGATTAAGATTATTCCCACTTCTACGTGGATGACTAAAATTGTGATTACTTAAGATAAGAAGTTCTTTCTAATGGCAAGGGTAGAATAGCCCTATCTAACGGAGGAAAGACATGGGACTCTATGGATGCTCACATGGTGTATGTCGGTTAGAAGAACCTCCCAAAAAGATGTTCACTACTCTTAAAACAGTCTATTAGCTTAAAGCCTTAAGATAAAAACATATGTTTTGAAAGATATGGTTTTAAGATTTTTAAAGTCTTGAGATGAAGTATTTCCTTTTTCAGAATAGTTTTTAAAGAGTTTCCTTTCAATACAGATCTTAGAACATAAAGATTAATAGAAAATATTTTAGAAAACTAAGTGTAAAGGCTCACAAGTTTTACTCAGATTGTGTTTTAAAGAAAGATAGTAACTTCAGATTTCAGCTTTTAGAATTCAGATTTTAGAGTGAGTCCTTTCTACACTTAGATAGTATGACTTAAAGAGAGAATACAAGCTTAATCTTTAGAACTAAATGTTATGGCTCACAGGATTTATAAACTATGTTTTGCTTCCTATTGCCAGTATTTAAGATATTCCAGCTAATGTGAGTCATTTACATTTAGCATGCATCATTTTACAAATTTTGATGATTGATATTATATTTTACTTATGCATTCACCCCCATATACTCAGTACATCCTCAAAGTACTGATCCACATATATGTCTATGTGCTATATTGTCTCATAATGTAGGTACGAGTTGTAGCACGCATACCACATTCAGATAGCTTGCAGATTCCAGCAAGCAGATGATGAGTCTCCTACTTCGGAGACTTTAGTTAGATGTTATTTATATGCTTTACTTCCTTACTCTCATGTATTGATTAGTGATAGTTGGGATTGCATCCTAGCTATCTATAGCCAGTATAGTAGAGGCTTTACAGATGTCAGTTAGAGTTAGTTATGTATTTTCAGTCCCTCTTTCAAACCTATCAGAATGTAAACGTTGTATCAGTATTGTATTTTCACAATTCCATCATTATTATGTTTCTGCGCTGTAAACTAAGTCATTTTATACATATTATTCAGTTGCTTATGAGTTATGCTAGTAGAAGGGTTAGATTGGGATCACTTGTGGTCCTAAGCACCATGTGATGTCTCAAAATAGATTTTTGGGGCGTTACAGTGAGCCATTCATACTTAGATCCAAGTTAAGTCACTAAGTTTCTGATTTGGTAAAGGATCATCCTAACGACCTGTCACCGCCCCTAACGACCCATACCACTAAGTCGTAACCACAACAAAACCTCAAATACCATCCACTGGACTCCCTATCACTAGGGTCACCTAAATCGTACCCACACTATACGACTAGTATGCTGAGTAGTTACTGAGACAGTGAGCTCAAAGCTGAGGAAATTTTCAAGGGTCGAAACCCAGGGTAGTTTAATTCTCCCCCATTTGGATCATTCATCCCCGAATGATGGAATAAGTCATTGATTAGCACGAGCAAACCCCAAACACCTCTACTCTGACCTTTAACTAAGTGAGAAAACAAAGATGTTAAGAACGGCATATACCTTACGCATGATTTTTTAGAGTGGAAAATAAAAATGGATATGTGGTCTTTATGTCCTCTTCAGCTTTCCAAGTACCCTATTCAAACTTATGGTTCCTCCACAGAAACTTTACCAAAGCTACGTTCTTAGTTTGCAACCGATGAATTGTCGATCCAAGATCTCAATCGGGACCTCTTCATAAGACAGGGAATCCAAAATACCAATATCCTTGATAGGTATAATTTGTGAAAGATCACTCATACACTACCTAAACATGGAAATATGGAATACCGGGTGAATGGATCTACTAGAAGGAAACTCCAACTCATACGCAACATTGCCAACCCTCCTTAAAACTAAGTTCAAACCGAAATACTGGGGACTAAACTTCCCATTCTTCACAAACCATATCACTCCCTTCATGGGAGACACCTTCAAGAACACCTTATCCCCAACCTCAAGTTCTAACTTCTTTGTCCTTACATCTGCATAAGACTTTTGGCAACATTTATTATTCTTAAGTTGATATCGAAAAACCTTCACCGTCTCCATATCTTTGTAAATCAAATTCGGGCCAAATATCTCCACCTCAACAACCTCGAGCCATTAAATAGGAGATCTGCACCTCCTACCATACAATGCCTCAAATAGAGCCATTCCAATGCTAGGATGGTGGCTATTATTATAGGCAAACTTTATAAGAGGAAAATGCTCAACCCAACTACCACCATAGCCAATCACGTAATCCTGAAGCATATACTCCAATTTCTGAATAGTTCTTTTTGCCTTCCCAGCCGATTACGGGTGAAAAGTAGTACTAAGACTTACTTTGTTCCCCAAATCTTTTTGAAACAACCTCCAAAAGTGAGATGAAAATTGTATACCACGATCATAGATGATAGAAATAGGTACCCCATGTAACTTCACAATCTATTGCGGATTTAACCTTGCATAATCCTCAGCCAAAAAATTAGTCTAGATAGGTAAAAAGTGAGCAGACTTAGTCATCCTATCCATGATTACCTAAATTGAATCAAACTGAATCCGAGACCGAGGGAGACCAGTAATGAAATCCATGTTGATCACTTCCCACTTCCACAAAGGCAACTTAATTTCTTGATAGAATCCTCTGGGCCTCATGTGCTCAACCTTCACTTGTTGGCACACCACGCACTTAGCAACAAAACTAGCAACATACCGCTTCATATTATTCCACTAATACATTTTGACAGTGCTCAAGTGTAAACGCAAGTGTACGTGGTCTTATCAAATAGTAAAGTGGCTTCAATAAAGGCCAAGTATCGATCTCTCAGGGACTTGCATTCTCCGCTTATCCAATTTTAGTTTAACAAATTGAGAAGAGTAAAAGATAGAATTTTAGAATTGTAAACTAAAAATAAATTAAACTAATGCAGAAAAGTAGATGACTTTGGACAAACAAAGGATAGAATCCCAGGGTTAAAGCTTAAGAACAATCCTACTACATTATTGAACTTCATTCATCAAATTGCTTATCTTTGTTATTGATTCATTGAGTTAATTGCATGATTATGGTTTTCCAACCACTAATCCTTTACCTAAGTTCAACCTTACACTACATCGTTGAGCGGGGATGTAACGATTCACTTAAGTTATTTACAAATATCATCCTACATATGAATCAAGTAAAGCATCTAAGTACATCCCTGTCCTAGATACTAATTCAAATTTCTTATTTTATAAAGAAATAAGAACCAAACTTTGTTTATTCCTATGATCTATCTCACTATTCCTTCTCCCGAGATCAGTAGGTTGACAATTGATGTATTCTAAGGGTAGCTAATCCATAAAATAGTTAAAAAAAGAATAAATAAATAACCAATAATGATAAGAAATTAAGAAAACTCAATTCAAAACAAAAGTAGTCATGAACATGGCCTTAACCCCAGATAGGAGTTTTAGCCTTTAATGGACATATTCATCATCTAATCCCTTGGATTAATGATATAAACCATAAAATAAACTAAATTAAAGAGATATAAACCCCAAAAATAAGTTGTGGTAGCCTCTTCAATCCTCCAAGACGTCAAAAAGTATGTCAAAACGTGATACAACATGTATTTATAGCATAAGGGTAAGCTAAATCCCAATAGAAGTCGAATTAGCTTGAAAATGCCTAGGTGTGGAGTGAAGAGTGCTTCATGCCCTCTGTTCCTATGGAATAGAGCGTTCTTCACATGTTAATCACACACCTTCTAGGGAATTTGTTGTTCAAAATTTTTCTAAGGCACAAGAGCACCGAAATGAGCATGCATCACGGGCTAATAGCCTTTAGGACAACCACACGCCTATTGGTTACTATTTTGGGACTCTTCTGAATCCATTGGTGTTTTGAACACGTCCATTGTCCACTCCTATAGTTGAAACACGCCCAAGTCATTCTAGCGGTCCAAAAGTGCGTCAATCTGCGTATTGTACCTTTGTTGAGCCATTTCGAGCCTTTTTGAGTTGTTCCTACTTGATTTTAAGCTTGTATATTCTTCATAATTTATCAGAATCCATTCACCAACAATCCTATAGAATTAAACACAACAATTTAAAGATCAAAACAACACAACATCTGACGTGATGAACTAGAAACACGAGCTAAGCATAGGCTAATTTCACTTTGATCTTTAACTCATTGTTTTGACCCTTGGCTTGATCCAATTGACCCTTGAGCATTATCAACAAGTTTTTCACATATAAATACACATAAAAACTATTTGTAACACTTTAAACACAATATAATCTACCGGAATCAACTAGACAAGCACCTAGCTCAAGCTAGTAACACTAATTTTTTGGGTTGAACTCTAAATAAATCTTTTAGGTACAAACTTGTTTGAAACTCACTATTAACATCATAAACACATGCTTTAACACTTTGATACACATTTATCTCATTATCTGCCATTATATCTTAGAATCATCCTCAAAATAAGGCTAAAAAGTCTAGAATAGGGACACTAGAATGGATAAATACACCCAACATCACCACCCCACACTTAAAGCCTTGTTTGTCCTCGAACAACTCTTAACTATAATCCTTATAATCTAAGGAGACTCTACACTTATACTAAATGCAAGACACTTAAGGTAGTACTATCATAACTACATGAAATGCAAGTTACTATGCTAAGCATGTTATTTACACAATTTAAAGCTCATGGACACTACTTTTAAAACATCCTAGCCTCAAGAATTGACTCACCTAGTGGAAAACTCATGCATATTTCTCAATCAAAGACATCATACAAATCACCCACATTCATCAAACATGTGCCCCTCACAACAAGAGATTTACCCATAATCACTCATAATTAAATAATTTATAACATGATGGGTACAAAAATCAAATTACGCTCACACTCACAAGGAATTCACAAGTTACACATAATGAACCATAGGCTTGCCTTTAGTGTCATGCTCTACTAATGTTAGAATGCTAAGCTTAGGATCAAATAGGTCTTTTTCGAGTTGTAATGTAGGCTATGGGACGAGTAGGAACTATTTTGGTCAAGAATAGTAACTATATTTCCTAAGCGCTTTAATACATCACAAATTTTTACTTAAAACCACCTCTAACAACCTATTCACACCTTTTCCATCTACCCATATCTTTTTGTTTTGCCCAATCGCTTTTAAGCATTTTCACAAACACTTGGTGGACACATAGTTTACTACCACAAGAATTAATTTTTCTCTTTTTTAACAATCATGGCAATATTTTTAGCATAAATTATATCACAACCATCCACCACACATCAATTATACACCAATAACTATTACCTTGGGGCATTAATTTCGCCTTTTTTTTTCTTATTTCTTAAACTCCTTATTCAACTAATATTTTATTAAAGTGCCTAGAAGCTTTTTGGATCAAATTATGGTCTATCAAAGAAGGGGATTAGGCTACATATGAGGCGACCAAAGAAAAAGCTAAAGGATCAATGGGGCTCACTAGGATTATGCACAAAGGTAGGTCAAAAAGAGTATAAAATAAGGCTATCAAAGAAATGCCTAAATCATCTACTAAACCTACATTCTTTATTTTTCTTTACACACACACTGAGCAAGTTCTAGACTTCACATACAACAAGGAATATACAAAAAACCTTACACACACGTGGCACATGCTAACTCAATAGGATCATCATAGACTCCCAACCAAACAATAGCATGAATTCAAAATTAAGCCAACAAGTACAAGAGTAATAAACATGATCCTAAGAGTCTCATAAAATAGCAATTCATTCAATCAACATGATCTTACAAACAAACCCACTTACATCATGTAATCAAAAATAGTAACAACAAGAATATCTTACTTATTCCTATCCTAACAATTTATAATTAAGCCAAAAGTTGGGAATTTCCCCACCCCACACTTAAAAATCTTCTTTGTCCCCAAAGTGAATTTAAACGTAAGGGATAGAAATACTCCCTGATGCCTCTAAGCCAAGCTAGTTGCATCTTTTTGTATAAAGGAGAACCATGGAACCCCACACTCAGTCTTTGCCATGCTTCTTAGCTCAAGTTTATGGTACTCAGACTTCTCATTAACCTGTGACTAAAAAAAACAAAAACTATGCGAAAAAAACTAAAAACTAGAAAGAAAACATATCTTAGCTTGGGTTTCCTCCCAAAAAGCACCTAATTCAGTGTCGCGGCATGACCCATTCAAATTTTTCCCCACTGTAAGGATATAAATTTCACCCAACATTACATTTATATTTTTTCCTAAAATATAGGGAGGTGGTACAAAAATTAAGGAACCGAGTAATAGGATGTGCATGGTAAACCACTCAGTCTTACAGTAAGGTGTGTTTTTATGTTGCTTATCTGGTGTAAAATAAAAATTATAGGATTCTTTCTCCTCATCTTTACACTTCTCCACTCTTTTAAATGATTTCACTGATAAGACATCATCTACCATAAAGTAGAAAATTGCATTGAATGAGGACCAACCAATCCCACATCTAAATTTACACAATCCATAATATCCTCACTTATATTCACCTTCTCAATTGCAGTTTCAAGTGAAAAATTACAACTTAAGGGTTGCGATTCATACGATGGTGGTGGCATCTCTTTAACCTCTTCAACAATTTAGTTTTCGAGTACTCAGACATCCTCAAATTGTCAGCAACTTTGTATTCAATAGGTTGGGAAGTCAACTTTGCATCTACCTTCTTTATTGAGCTCCATACCATTCCTCAAAGTGATTTCAATTATTTGTTCATTGTCACTTGACAAATCACCTTGAAATTGGTACTATATACCTGTTGCACTTGCCGAACATTCATCTCCATATTATTTATGGAAATTTGCTGACTCTTTAGAATTTTTGCATTACTCTTCATATCTGCTGACAACTGTGCTTGATTAGGTAGAAGTTGTTTCAGCGTTTTTTCCATATTGCTCATTTGAATAAAGGCCTAGTAATTCTGAACATATGGTTGTTGAAACTACCGCTACTGATTGTAGGCGTTCACATAGTATTTCCTTTGGTCATAGCCAAATAGCATTACTGAATCAGGGTTGACAACACACATATCTTAAGAATGACCATTATTTCGACAAACCATACACCATATAGAATCGTCATCACTCGAAGATCATCTATTCCAGGCTTCCATGTCAAGAAGTGTTATAAAAAAATAAAAGAAAATAAAAAGAAACAAAAAAACAAAAACTATTTACAACTCAATATAGAAAAACTAAAAATAAGATAGTTGCCTAGTTACAAGTCTCCGACAATAGTGCCAAAAACTTGACAGCGCCCAAGTGAACATGCAAGTGTACGTGGTCTTATCAAGTAGTAAAGTGGCTTCAACAAATCCCAAGTGTTGATCTCTCTGGGACTTACGTTTGCCGCATATCCAATTCAAGTTTAACAAATTGAGAAGAGCAAACAAATAGAATTTTAGAATTGTAAACTAAAAATAAACTAAAATAATGCAGAAAAGTAAATGACTTTGGATAAACAATGGATAAAAGCCCAGGGTTAAAGCTAAAAAAAATCCTACAACGTTATTGAACTTCATTCATTAAATTTCTTATCTTTATTGCTGATTCATAGGGTTAATTGAATGATCATGGTTTCCCAACCTCTAATCCTTTACCTAAGTTAAACCTTACAACTACATCGGTGAGCGGGAATATAATGATTCACTTAATTTCTTTACAAATATCATCCTATATATGAATCAAGTAAATCATGTAAATATATCCCTATCCTAAATACTAATTCAAATTTCTTACTTTATAAGAAACAAGAACTAAACTTTGTTTATTCTCATGTTCTATCTCCCTATTCCCTATCCCGAGATCACAAGGTTGACAATTGATGTATTCTAAGGGTATCTAATCCTTAAAATAGGTAAAAACAAGAAGAAACAAATAACAAATAATGATAAGAAATTAAACAAATTTATTTCAAAATGAAACTAATCATGAACATGGCCTTGACCTCGGATAGGAGTTTTAGCCTTTAATGGACATATTCATCATCCAATCTCTTGGATTGATAATACACACCATTAAAAAAACTAAATTAAAGTGATATAAACCCCAAAAAAGAAGTTGTGGGAGCCTACTCAATCCTCCAATATGTCCAAAAGTATGTAAAAATGTGATACAATATGTATTTATAGCATAAGTATAAGACAAATCCCAATAGAAGTTGAATTAGCTTGAAAATGCCCAGGTGTGGAGTGGAGAGTTCTTCGCACCCTATATTCCTATGGAATGGAGTGTGCGTCACAAGATAATCGTACGCCCTCTCTGGAATTTGTTTTTCAGAATTTTTCTATGGCACAGGAGCACCGAAATGAGCATGTGTCACGGGATAATAGCCTTTAGGACCACCACACGCCTATTTGTTACTATTTTGGGCCTATTATTAATCCATTGTTGTTTTTCACATTTCCATTGTCTACTCCTACATTCCACACACGCCCAAGTCATTCTAGGGGTCCAAAAGTGCATCAATCTGCATATTGTGCCTTCGTTGAGCCATTCTGAGCCTTTTTGAGTTGTTCTTACTTGTTTTTAAGCTTTTATATCCTTCATAATTAATCATAATCCATTCACAAAGAATAATATAGAATTAAAAATATCAATTTAAAGCTCAAAACAACACAACATCCAACACGATGAACAAGAAACACGAGCTAAGCATAGGCTAATTTTACTTTGATCTTTAACTCATTGTTTTGACCCTTGGCTTGATCCAATTGACCCTTAAGCATTATCAATAAGTTTTTCACATATAACTACACATAAAAACCATTTGGAACACTTTAAACACAATAGAATCTACCGGAATCAACTAAAGCACCTAGCTCAAACTAGTAACACTAGTTTTCCGAGTTTAACTCTAAATGAATCTTTTAGGTACAAACTTCTTTGAAACTCACTCTTAACTTCATAATCACATGCTTTAACACTTTGATACACATTTATCTCATTATCCACTATTATAGCATATAATCATCATCAAAATAAGGCTAAAAAGGCTAGAATAGGGACACTAGAATGCATAAATACACTTAACATCACATTTCCTTGAGGTCATGATGTATTTTTGTCAAACCAGGATGAATAACATAATGCGAATCATATGTCTCAGGTAATATCCTTTCTCACAAACATCTATATCGGGAACACAAAATCTTCCTAGGTACTGAAGGGTACCATCATCGCTAATCTCAGAGGCCATCACCTTCTGCCTACCTACATCACCATTGATCCTCATAAAGATAGGATCTAACACTTGCTTCTCCTTTATTTCAGCACCAAGAGGAAATTACACCACCTCTTGCACAAACATACCGCCATTCTCAGTGTCTGAGAAATGAACTCCATGGTTAGCTAGTGAATATCCTTTACCAACTCCCACTTATCCTAATCTACATAAACTAGAATCCCCATGGATAACCTGCTAAGAGCATTAATAACCACGTTAGCTTTACCTAGATGATAGTGAAGACTCATATCGTAATCCTTGATTAGCTCAAGATAGCTCTTTTCCCTTATATTAAACTATTTCTTAGTAAATACCTATTGTAGGCTCTTATGATCAGAAAATGATATCCACATGCACTCTATACAAATAGTTCCACCAGATCTTCAACGCGAACACCACCGCTAACAACTCCAAGTCATACATTAGATAGTTCTTGTCATGCACCTTCAACAGTCTAGAGGCATAAGCTATCACCCTGCCATGCTGCATCAAGACAAAACCAAACCCCACATGGGACATATCACAATAGACCACGAATCCATCAGTTTCTTCAGGCAAAGTTAAGACCAGAGCCGAAGTTAGATTATCTTTCAGCTTTTCAAAACTACCTTCACAAGCATCCAACCATAAGAACTTTACCTTCATCTGAGTTAACTTTGACAATAGGGAAAGTATAGTAAAAAAAGTCTCCACAAACCTCGTGTAGTAACCAACTAAACCCAAAAAACTTACAATATCAATTGGAATAGTGGGTCTAGGCCACTTCTTAACCACTGCATCTTTCTGTGAATCCATCATGATCCCTTTTCTAGAAATGATATGACCCATAAAAGTAGCAACGTTCAACTAGAATTCACATTTCAAAAGTTTAGCATACAATTGTTGAACTTAAGGTTTGCAATACAATGCAGAGGTGATCAACATGATCGACCTCGTTTTTATAGTACACCAAAATATGTTCTATGAACACAATGATGAACAAATCTAAAAACTATCAGAAAACTCTATTTATCAAATCCATGAATGTTGCCGGGGCATTGGTTAACCCAAAAGACATAACCAGAAGCTCAAAATGCCCATACCGAGTTCAAAAGGTAGTCTTAGGGATATCTATATCCCTAACCTTTAACTAATGGTACCTGGATCAAATATCAATCTTGGAGAAAAACTTGGCACCCTGAAGAAAATTCAACAAATTATCTATCCTTGGAAAAGGGCACTTATTCTTAACCTTTGCCTTATTTAATTATCAAAAATACAAACACAACCAAAAGGGAACCATTCTTTTTTTCACATGAATAAAACTGGTGCACCTCATGGGGACACACAAGGATAAATGAAACCCTTATCTAAAAGATCCTTTAGCTGCTCTTTAAGATCCTTTAACTCAGGTGAATCCATACTATACAAGGGAACAGAAATTGAATGAGTGTTCAAAATAAGATCAATCCCAAACTCAATTCCCCTATCGGCAGGGAAACTAGGAAGGTCATCAGGGAAGACCTCAGGAAATTCATTCATCACAGAATAGAATGAAAAGAAGGACTCTCTGAGTTAGAAACATTAACCTAGACTAGATGATAGAGACACCCCTTGGAGATTAATCTTTGATCTGTAAGATACGATATGAACTTACCATTAGGATCTAGGTAACCACTCTCCCACTCAATAATCGACTTATTTGGGAATTTAAAGACAACCCTATAGGTCCAATAGTCTAGAGAATCATAGCACGAGTGCAATTAATCCACCCCAAATATGGCATTAAAATCAACCATATAAAATTTAAATAGATCCACCAGAGTCTCTCGGCCATCCACAGATACTATACTATGCCAATAGACAGTTCTAGCCACCATAGAGTCATTTACTAAGGTAGAAACAAGAAAAAAGGTCTAAAACACAATCGAGACCGAAACTAAATGCACAACCACAAATGGGGTCACATAAGAGAGAGTGAACCCCAGATTAAGTAAATAGTACACATCATGGGAAAGGAGTTTCAACATACCATTCATGACATCAAGTGATGGTTTTGACCAGTGTTAGAACTAGATGGTGCACCCTTTGTTGCCGGATAATGTTGGGTGTATTTATGCATTCTAGTGTCACTATTCTAGTGTTTTTAGCTTTATTTTGAGGATGATTCTATGCTATGTGGGTTGATAATGAGATAAATATGCATCAAAGTATTAAAGAATGTGTTTACAATGGTTACAAGTGTTTTCTACCAAGTTTGTACTTCAAAGAGTCAATTAGAGTTCAAAAGAGAAAACTAGTCTTTCTAGCTTGAGCTAGTTGCTTGTCTAGTCTATCTTGATGGACTCTATTGTATTTTATTTGTTACTTATGGTTTAAATGTGTTATTATATGTGGAAAACTTGTTAGTAGTGTATAAAGTGTAGGAAAAAGTTGAAACTTGAAGTTAAAGATCATGGAAACCAACCTAGTCTAAGCTCTTATTTTTTTATTCATCGTAATGGATATTGTTGTTTGAACCTCTAATTCGTGTGGTGTGTTCTTGTAGAATCCTCTGTGATATTAATAGATGAAATATTGATGATTTGGAGTCTGAAAAATCATTGGAAAGACACCACAAGAGAAGGGATGAAAGGAGGAATAACCAATACTTAACCAGAATTTGGGACGCAAATTCCGAAAGCACCATGAGATATGCGTGCATTGCATGCTGTATTCCATAATAATAAGAATGTGTCACATGGTCCATTCCTATGGAATAAATACATGTTGTATCACGTTTTTATTCATCTTTTGACATATTTTGGTGATCAAGGGGATGCAACAACTTCTTTTTTAGGTTTTTATTATTTTAATTTAGTTCATTCATATTTTTAGTCATTAATTACCAATTTGTGATTATGATTATGACTATGTGTGGCTAAACACCCTTTTCTAGGATTGAAGCTAAGAACATAAGTACTATAGTTTTGAACTGAAATTGTTTAACTTTGCTTATCATTATTGGTTGTGTGTTCATCTTTGATTTAAATATTTTAAGGATTATAGGCCCCTAGAATTTATCAATTATCTTCCTTTTAATCTAGGGATAGAGAATAGAGAAATAAAATATCTAAATGAACAAACTTCGGATTTTTATTCTTTTATGAAATAAGGAATTGAACATAGCATGTAGGACAAGGATGTACTTAGGATCCAAACTTGATTCAAACATAGGATGATAACTTAATACACTTAAGTGTACTATTACATCCCCGCTCAATGATGTAGTTGTAAGGTTCAACTTAGGTAAAGGATTAGAGGTTGGGAAACCATAATCATGAAATTAAACCTATGAATCAACAACCAAGATAAGTAAGTTAACGAATGTAATTCAATACATAGTATGATTGTTTAAAGTTCTTTAACCCTAGGTTTTCTCCTATTGATCATTTTAAGTTCTTTAATTTCTTCATTGTTTACTTTTCTACAATTTACAAAAATTCCAAACTCTCTTTTTGGTTACGCTTGCGTCAATTGAATCAAAATTGTGAACTAAAATAGAACTATTGTTAAATCAAGTCTTTGTGGGATCGATACTCGGCTTCTTAAATGCCACTTTACTATTTGATAAGACCACGTACACTTGTGTAGTACTTGGGAGCTGTCAAGTTTTTGACGTTATTGCAGGGGATTTGTTATTTGGAAACTGTTTATTTTAGTTTTACCTTTAGATTTCTTTGGTGTATTTTATGCTTAGTCTTAGTTTTGTAATTGCAGAAAAAAGGTTTTAAGGTTTAGAAAACTAGCAAGGAAAAGGAATTTGGTTGAACCAAGCCCCGAACCTGAACAACACTTCCATCAATAAAAGAGAGACGCAATTTGTCTCCCTTAATTTCTACAAATAGGATAAGATCGAGTAATCCTTATTCAATAGCTGAAGAACAATCAGGCCACAGGATAGTGAGAGAACTGAAATTCCCACTTTAAATAACTTGACTTCCCCAATTCAAAGACCAGTTATTGGAGGAAATTTTGAGTTAAAGCACAACATGGTAAAGCTTCTCATCAGTAGTGGATAATTTGCAGGGCTTTCATATGAGGATCCACAAGTCCACTTGCAGACTTTCATTGAGCTTACTGACACACTCATTCCAACTAAGGTGAGTACAAATTATGTGAGGCTGACACTTTTTCCCCATTCATAATTGGGAGAATCTAAAAGGTGGTTGAATAAGCAGCCTGCAAATTAAATCACATCATGGAATAACTTATCCAAAAAGTTCCTCATCAGATTTTTTCCATCTAGCAAGACTGCGAGGCTTCACAGTGAAAAAGTGAGCTTCAAATAAAAGCTAGATAAAAATCTATATCATGCTTGGGAATGCTTCAAGGCTCTTCTTCAGGATTTTCCACATCACCAATAATCCAATAAGGTACTTTTTCATGATTTTGTAGAATCACTTTATCACAATACGAAGATTTTGCTAGATTCAGCTACAACTGATCAAGCACTGAAGTTGACTTATAATGAGCTGTACACATTGTTGAACTGCATAGGACAAGGAAATCTAGAGTTGTATTTAGATTCTAGAAGTTCCACAAAAAGAATTGCGGGTGTATTAGAGGTGGACTACTTCACAGCTTTATCAGCTCAGATTGCAGCATTCCAAAATATAATAATACTCAGTTCAACAGCCTAAAATTAGGAGCAGCATAACTTGCAGCCACAGTTAATGCCATACAACAAGCATAGGTTGGTGTGAAGTATGCGGTAATAGTGGTTAGTTAGCATCTATGTGTGCCTCTAATACAGAGTAAGTAATATATGTAGGCAATGCTCAAAGGACAAATTATGGTAATGCATACAACATAAAGTGGCACACTCAGCCGTGGAACGCCCAACTAAAACAAATTCCACAGTTACAGGCCCAAACAAACTAGTCAATTAGCAGCATGGAAGAGATATTAAAGTCGCTCCTAGCTGGTCAGACATAATTAGCTATAGACAAGAAAAATTAGCAAACAGCTCAGAGAAGTTTAGTGATTCAAGTGAGGCAGTTATAGTAAGCATTCAAAACCAGGACACGAGGTGGTTTACCATAAGATACAAAAAATCAAAAGCAGGTTATGGAAATTAACTTGAGGAGTAGAAAAGAGCTTCAAGGAGAACCTCCAAAGGCAACTAAGGAGGTAGATACTGATGTGGTGACTTAACAGGTAAATAAAAAAGTTGCCAATAACTCAAGAAAGCCTGAGTACTTGAAAGAAAAAGTGGTTAAACCAAAAGTGAAGAAGACACTACTACCCTTCCCTCAAAGGCATACTAAAGCGAAGGAGGATGCCATATTTAAGAAGTTTTTTGACACATTCAGAGAGCTTCACATTAACTTTCCTTTAGATATTTTGCAGGGTATTCCTAAGTATGCAAAGAACTTAAGGGATGTGGTTTCTAATAAGGTGAAGTTGCAATATATGAGGGCGATAACACTCACTAAAAAATGTAGCGTTATAATCATATAAAAAATCACTAAGAAATTGAAAGATCCGAGGAATTTCACTCTCTCGATCTAAATTAGGGATAAAGTGATCCATGCATTGAGTGACTTAGGGGCAAGCAAAAATTTGATACCCCTATCTTTGTTGGATACGTTGGGATTAGGAAAGCCTAAATCAACTAAGGTGGTTTTGCAGATAGAGATGGATCCATGGGCATATCGGGAAGGAATTATTGAGAATTTCCTCATAAAGGTTGGTAAATTTGTTATTCTTGCTGACTTTATTGTTCTTGATTTTGAGGCAGATGAACAGGTACTAATCATCTTAGGGTATTCATTCTTAGCAACCAAAGGAGTGTTGATTGATGTTAGAAAAGGCACGCTTAAAATAAGGGTAGAAGATGAAGAGGTGGTATTTGATGTTTACAAAGCACACACACTAACATCCCAATATAAATATTTGTGTATGATCAATGTGATTGAAAGGGACGAGTGTGGGGTGGCTAGTACACTAAATACCTCTTTGGTCTACCTGATTGAGCAGCCTAAGCTTCTACCACCTAAGCCTGATTTGATGCTAATTAATGATCCTGAAAAGGCTAAAGTTAAAGAACTTGTTTTTATTAAAAATTCACACCTGAGAGGGGTTAAAAAATAAGAAGATGGAGACCAATCATGAGAAATAGAAGGAAAGAGGATGACTAAGTCGTTAGTTGGGTTGTGCCGCAATACCAAATCAGGCGCTGCTTTGGAGGCAACCCAAGTTAAGTAGGTATGTTTTAATTTTAGTTTTTAGTTTTTATTTCATGAAGTTTTTGTTTTTGATTGAGTCGCAGGTTTATGAAAAGTTTGAGTACCAAAAACCTGAGTTAAGGAGTGTGGCAAAGACTAAGTATGGGGTCCTATGAACCTCTTTTATGTTTAAAGATGCTACTATCTAGGCCTAGAGGCCTCAAGGAGTAGTTCTCTCTCTCCGTTTTAAATTCACTTTGGGAACAAAGTAGGTTTTTAAGTGTGGGGTGGGGAAATTCCTAAATTTTGGCTCAATTTAAAAAAATAATGTAAGATATTCTTATTGTTGCTATTTTTTATTACATGGTACAAGTGTTTTGTTTGTTAAAAGTATGTAGAATAAGTGAATTGCTACTTTTGAGACTCTTAGGCTCATTTTTGTGACTCTTGTACTTTTTGGCTTAAATTTGAATTTATGTTATTATTTGGTTGGGAGTCTATAATGATCCTATTGAGTTGAGCATGTTCCATGTGAGTGTTAGATCTTTGTATATTCCTTGTTACATATGATGTCTAGAACTTTCCCGGTGTATGTGTGAAGCGAAATAAAGAATATGGGTTTAGGAGATGATTTAGGCCTTTCTTTGATAGCCTAGTTTTATGCCTTCTTTTTACTTACCCTTTGTTCTTAATCCTAGTGAGCCCTTTTAAGGCTTTAGGTTTTTCTTTGTTAGCCTCATACGTAGCGTAATCCCTTCTTTTATAGACCATAATTTGATCTAAAAAGCTCCTAGGCACTTTACTAAAAAATTAATTGAGTAAGGAGTTAGAGAAATAAGAAGAGAAATAGGTGAAATCAATGCCTCAAAGTTCAGTTATTGGCGTGTGCAATTATGTGGGTGGGAGTAACGAAAATTGATTGAAAAAGTTCCAAATTTTAGTCCGGATGTGTTACAATGAACCTGTTTTGGCCTTGGTCCTTCTTGGACATTGTTCACCTTAACTTACATTGAGGATGACTTTCATAGAGGTGTGTAGCGTAATATGGGTGCAAAAAAAGGAAAAATTGAAAGAGTGGTATACTTCCACCATGTGTTTGTGAAAATGCTTAAAAGAGATGGGGCAAAACAAAAGAATGGGGTAGGCAAAAATGGTGCAATTTGGTTGTTGAGTTTTGGTTTTTATTATAAAAACTAGTGTATTAAAGCATTTAGAGAGGTTAGTCACTATTCCTAAATAGTTCCTACCCATCCCTTAGCCTACATTGCAACCCGAAAAAGACCCAATTGATCCTATACTTTACATTCTGATATTAGTGGAGCATTACACTAAGGGAAAGCCTATGGTTCATTGTGTGTAACTTGTGAATTTTTTCTGAGAGTGAGCGTAATTCAATTTTTGTACCCATTGTGATAAATTGCATAATTGTGAGTGATTATGCGTAACTCTCTTATTGTGAGGGCATATGTTTGATGAATGTGGGTAATTTGTATGATGCCCTTGATTGAATTATAAGCATGAGTTTTCCACTTAGGTGAGTCAATTCTTGAGGCTAGGATGTTCCAGAGTAGTGTTCTTGAGCTTTCAATTGTACATAACATGCTTAGTATTGTAAACATGCATTCTGTGTAGTCATTGTAGTACTAGCTTGAGTGTCTTACATGCATTAGAAGTATAGAGTTTCCATCTCAGGATGTTTATAGTGAAGAGTTGTTTGAGGACGAACAAGGCTTCAAGTGTGGGGTAGTGATGTTAGATTTATTTAAGTCTTTAATTGTATTTAAGGATTCACGGCCCTTGGAATACATCAATTATCTTTTTTTTTATCTCTGGAGAGGGAATAGTGAGATAGAATATGGAGATAAATAAAGTTTGGGTTTTTATTCTTTTATGAAATAAAGAATTGAACTTAGCACCTAGGACAGGGATGTACTTAGTATCTGAACTTGATTCAAACGTAGAATGATAGCTTAATACACTTAAGTGGACTATTACATACCCTCTCAACGATGTAGATGTAAGGTTCAACTTAGGTAAAGGATTAGAGGTTGGGAAACCATAATCATGAAATTAACCCTACGAATCAACAACCAAGATAAGCAACTAAACGAATGATATTCAATGTATAGTATGATTTTTTAAAGTGCTTTAATCCTGGGTTTTGTCCTATTGATTGTTTTAAGATCCTTAATTTCTGTATTGTTTACTTTTCCACAATGTATAAATTCCAAACTCTTTTTTTGGTTACACTTTCATCAATTGAATCTAAATTATAAACTAAAATAGAATTGTTATTAAATCAAGTCTCTGTGGGATCGATACTCATCTTTTTGAAGGCCACTTTACTACTTGATAAGATCATGTACACTTGTGTGTGCGCTTGGGCGCTGTCACTAGAGCTGATGAAGACGCAACCGGAACCTTATTTTCCCCAGAAAAAACCTTAAACATTCCATTAGGTAGCCTGGTCTTGACTCTTCTGTGTGGTATTCATTCTCGTTCGGCTCCAATAGGACAGTTTCTAATTATGTGCTCTGGCTGACCATAGTTGAAGCATTTGTCCCTCCTTTCATCAAAGTAGCCCTGATGCAATCAACAATAAAATATGCAAGGAGGATAGGATAGCTAACTAGGCCCCATAGCCTAAGATTAGGCACTCTAAAAAATTCTTGTCACTCGATGTCTTTGGGTAGGGAGCACTAGACATTGAATAAGACCTAAAATTGCCCCACTTCCTTTTGGGACACTTTCCATCATCCCTACCACTTTGTTATTAGCTACCACCCTCTCAGAAAATCTAAAATTCTTGCCCTGCGTCTTTCCGATCTCAACTTACTTCTTCTTCCCTTTCTCAACCTGCTACATGTATACAAGCAACCTAGATATTTCCATGTCCTTGTACAAAAAGGCAGCCTTACTCTCCAAAATAATGCCTCGGGACAACCCAGAAGTAAACTTCCTCATTCTATCCCTCATGTTAGAAACTGACTCCAAATCATACCAAGAAAACTAGTGAAACTTCAAGGCATACTCCTTAACCAACGTCTTTCCTTTCTTTAAATTAAATAACACTTCTGCCATCTCTTCCGTCAACTCTTAAGGAAAAAAGTGGTCCAGGAAAGCATTAGAGAAATCCTTCCATAGATCAGACTCGGCATTATCACCCCTTGACTATCCCATTCCTCATACCACTAGTACGCCACATCATTCAACAAGTAGGCGGCAAACTCCACGCCCTTCACATTAGTGGCATACATAACATGAAAGATCTTTTTTATCTCATCCAGAGAACCTTGAGGATCGTTCTCTACCTTAATATCAATAAAAGTTGGAGGATTCGACCTTATGAACTGGCCAACCCTTGTGGCCTCAAAAGATAGAGTAACAAAAGCACCTCTCCCAACTTGAGAAGCTACCAACTGTGCCAAGATATGGATAGACTGATGAAACTTAGCATTCATCATATCAGTCTGAAGGGCTCAAGAAGGAATGGGGGGAACCGGTGGAACTCCAGAAGGGCAATCATAAACTGGACCCCTAGACCGAGTCTGGATCCTAAAAGTAGGATGGGTTCTATAAACATTGTCCTTAGGTAAGATAGAGCAGTTTCCATGAACTTCAGATCATTTGGAAGGCATGATCTGAAAAGAGAAAAAATGGGTATTAGAGAATATTTTAGGACCTTAAACTCTATAGATTAAAAACAGAACACTATAAGGAGAAGCATTCTTAAATTCCTTGTAGCCTCTCCCTTATGAGTATAGCGTATTACACACCCTTAATAGAAACTCTACTCGACATGTCTTTGTGGATGTCCAATTGACCATGAACCTAGGTCTCTGATACCAATCTGACATGACTCGAACTAGGGTCTAGTCTTGTCGGGCATCTCAAGTCCAACCAGAACCACAAACCAGCCCCAATGGTCAATCGTAAGTGCCTTGCACCCTATGTCAGATGACTTTTGAACATATAACAAGATAAATCAATAATAATTCAAAGATATTCAGTAAGGTCTATTTTTGTATCCAACAACCTCAATAAAATATCCAAACGGTGTCAACCCCAATACCAATACTAATACTAAGGTTGACACCAATACCTACATCGCCCATGCTCATAATAGTCCGACAAAGCCTTTAACCAGAATCAAGAAATATCCAATTAGGAAATCTCCCCGACCATATCCAAAAAAAATATAATAAACAAAAATAATGAAAAATGTATAAGGGAAAAAACCCATGGTGTTTCACTAGTAGTAATTGGAATTCTATCGCAGGCTTGTTTCTCAAAGTTGAAATTCTATCCTAACTAGTAGTAATTGGATTTTGTGTGAGAGTGGAGAAGGATATAGTGGATAAATTCCTTCAAATAGATAAAAGGGATTGTTGTTGTGATACCCCAAGTTCTTGAATTCTAGACCCACCAATATATAGACAATTGAATTAGCTTTCCAACACCACCAATCTCCCCTTAATCAGATATCCTAAAAAAAGTTATGATAAATTGACTGAGGGAATGTCAAACTACCAGTAACAACGACTCTGGAAAAGACTCATTGTCAGAACATAATGAGTCATAATGGATACTCATTGCTACAACAGTAGGGAATAAGAGAATTCAGCCCCTTGACTACGAATAATCGTGATGACGCGTGGGCTCACTAAATGAGTCTTCAAGAAGGATTCGTTCTCGTAACAGTGGGGAGCCAAGGTTTAGGTCATTTGGTCATGACTCCAGGCCACTACTTGTGATCAGACCTAATGAGTCGTAGTCTCAGTCATCGAGATATTTCAAAAAAAATTTACATGTTTTTAAAAAGGGATTTATTTTCTTTTCCCATTCTTTTAACACTTAACCCATATTTTTTAGGATTTCCAAGGCTAGAATATAAGGGGAAAATGTCCCAAATTCCTTATGAAGTCATAAATTTAATTTACACATACAAAAGGGATGATTTTCTCTTCTCTAAAAGAAAATTAGGGTTCTTCAATCCCAAACTCCAATTCCTTAGAGTTTTTCAAGGATTCTATCTCCAAGTATGTGAGATTTCATCAATGGTTTCCTTTCACCCACTGAGTCCTAAAAATTTCTCAAATACTTAAGTTAAATTAACCCTTCAAGTTTAGGGTTCAATAGAAAGCAAGAGTTTTATAATTCTTTAGTTTATTTTTAAATTAAACCATCAATATGTGTTTCCCATAAGTTTAAGCATCTTCCCATACTCAAGAACATCCAATCCTATTATATTTATAAAACTATTAATTCTTTTGTTTGTGTTATAAAATTCCCTATCATGTTTATATTTTAGTATTACCATGTTAAGTTCCATTCTTCAGAGCTGGTGGATTATGAACACCCGATACCTAGGAATTCATGCATACATCAGTTTACATATTCTTGAGTACTTGAAATTATGCATACATTGTTATTTTTAAAATACTATTACATTGAGCATATTAGTTTCTTTCAATTGTGGGTAGTACATAGCACCGAGCGGATACAAGGATGAAAGCTAACCCATTAGTTAGGACTGAGACCTTTTGTAGAATTCCCTAAATTCCAAAACTACAATGCCATCGTAAGTTATAAGGTGTCAGTTGGTAGATTAGTACTGACACCCTAGTCCTTTTGGGACACCAGTTTATTGAATCTACGTCACCCAATGTGTACCCTTGGCAAGGTACTAAACACCCATATAACTAGGGTTATAGGTTGGGCCCCAATTAGCTCTGATTATGGTATTTTTGCTAGTGTTAGCTCTACCAGTACATAGTTTATGTTTCAATATCAGAGTTTTCATGACCTTGTATTTAGTTATTCAACTTATCATTCAGTTCATATTTATACTTGGTCTTGCATTAATTCACCATGGTTCATGCACTATGCTTAATTTATGTTAGTTATTTCCTATTTTACATACTCAGTACATTCAAAGTACTGATTGCATGCTTCTCCTGTGCTATATTATCTTATAATATAGGTTTCGATACTCATCATCCAGATCAAGATTATTATGCTTCCATACCATCAGCTATAGTATTTGGTGAGTCCTCATCATTTGAGGATAAGTTATCAGTATTATTTTTCATTATTCTTTTAGTTTTAGACAGTTAGAGTTAGTTGGGGTCTTGTTTTAATAACTCATATGAGTTAGAGGCTTTCAGACAAATATTAGGTTTTCAGGAAGTTAAGTATCCTCAGACAGTCTTATTTTGGGTACTCAATATTTGATTTTACCATTATTTATTAGTAGTTTATTTCATTTTAGCTTTTGCTTAGTATATTATCTCTTTAGTGTTCTTAGTACTATGCCAGGTCGTGGGTTAGCTTGGGGTCACTTGTGACTCTAAGCACAGTCTTACGAGTAGGGGGCAATCTCGGGTCATGAAAAACTTGTTATCAGAAAAGCAAGTTTAAAGTGTCCTAGGGTGTCTGAAAGCCACGCTAAGTAGATTCTTGTTCATAGGTATGAAGCACACCACACTTATGAGTGGGCGGCTATGAAATATTTTAGGAAAGTCTCACTTCTTTCATTATTCATGTCATATGATAGAGTGTGAACTCTATTAAAATTATTATTCTAACTCATCCTCTACCAATTAACAAAAAATGCCTCACAAGATAACTAACAGAAAGAGAAATAGGAATTAACAAGCACCACCTCCCACTCTAGAAGACCCTCTGAATGAACAGGTCTCACATGCTAATTTTACGGCTACTTTTATAGCACTATACCAGTCAATAACAACTAAAAATAATCATTAGGTTATTACACTATCCAACCTAACTATGAATACGGCAGGAACTAGAGGTTAAGGCTTCACTCGAGTGAATCCTCTTATGTTCTTTGGGTCTAAGACCAAAGAAGATCCACATGAGTTCCTAGATAATATTTAGAAGGTCGCTAAAATCATGGGTGTCAATTCAACTGAGAGTTCTTATTTGGCTTTTTATTAATTACAGGGAGTGGCACACACATGGTTCAACTATTGGAAGGAGGATCAAGGTGTAGATATAGGGCCAGTCGAGTAGGATGAGTTTGTTGCTGTATTTATAGATAGGTTCTTCCCATTTGTATTGAGGAAATCCAAGGTTAAGGAGTATATAAACCCGAAGTAGGGTGACATGAGTGTGAAAAAGTATTCACTCAAGTTTACTCAGCTGGCAAGGTTTTCTCCGACTATGGTTACTGACTCTAGGGCCTAAATAAGCAAGTTTGTGTTAGGTGTTTTTGAGGATTTGGTCAAGGAGTGTAGGATGGCTATGTTGATTAAGGAAATAGACATCTCTAGATTGATGGCCATGCTTAATATACTGAAGAGGAAAAGAAAAAAGAGAGTAAAAGGACCAGAACTGGTAGTTTTAATTTCTCTCAACAAAGGTTAGATTATGGAAACCATTCTCAGTTCTACCAAAAATCTTCAACCTCAACCCCATCTTCTACTAGCACTTCAGGATCGAAGTTTAGAAAGATACTCGTGATAGAGCGCTAGGCTCTAAGTCCTGGGGTAGTATGAATAGTGTTCGCACAAACCCAATTTGCAAGAAATATAGTAGGAACCACAAGGGTAAGTGTTTGGCAGGTAGTGATATAAGTTTTGGGTGTGGTAAGTCATGCCACAGAATGAGAGATTGTCCAGTGGTTGCGTAATAAGAATGTTCGTCAGCCAAGTTAATCTAAATCTTTAGCCGCACCAACAGGACACCCGAATCAGCAGGGTTTAACTTATAGTGCAACTATTGGACATCATTATGGCAGGTTCTATGCGCTTCAAACTTGACGAGATCAGAAGGTTTCTCCTGATATGGTCACTGGTATTTTACAAGTTTTTTATAGTTATGTTTATCATTGTTAGATACCAAGGCCACACTTTCCTTAGTGACTCCCTATATGACGGTAGATTTTGTTGTCAGCCTCAAATCCTCACAGAACATTTTTCTGTTTCTACTCCAGTCGATAGTTCAATCATAGCCAAATGGGTATATAGAAATTGCCCAGCCACAGTATCCCAGAAAGTTACTTTAGTAGACCTTGTTGAGTTAGACATGACCGACTTTGATGTTAATCTTGGCATGGATTGGATGCACTCTTTCTATGCCTTAGTTGATTTAGAAACAGAGTAGTCAAGTTTTAGTTTCCCAATGAGCTAGTCTTAGAGTAGAAAGGAAGTACCTCAGTGCCTATATATTAGTTTGTCTATTTCCTTAAGGCTAGGAAAATGATCTCCAAAGGGTACATCTACCATCTTGGTCAAGTTAAGGACTTAAGGACTGAAACCTTGAGTTTTGAGTTAGTTCCTATAGTAAATAAACTTCTAGAAGTGTTTCTTGAATATCTGCGCAAAGTTCCTCTCGAGTGGAAAATTAAATTCAGAATAGATCTCCTTCTAGCTATCCAGCCTATTTCAATTTCACCTTATAAAATGGCTTCAATCGAGCTTAAGTAATTGAATAATCTATTAGACAAGGTTTTTATTAGACATAGTGTCTCTCCATGGGGTGCACCAGTTCTTTTTGCGCATAAGAAGGTGATTCTTTCAAAATATGCATCGACTATCATCTTTTGAATTAGGTCATAGTAAAGAATTAATATCCCATCCCCAAGATTAATGACTTGTTTAATCAACTTTAGGGTGACAGTTGTTTCTCTAAGATAGTCATCAGATACGACTATCATCAGCTCAGAGTCAAAGATTATGACATTTAAAAAATAGTCTTCAGAACTTGGTATAGTCACTTTGAATTTATTGTCATATCTTTTCGACTAAACAAAGCTCCTACAGCTTTTATGGACTTGATGAATAGGGTGTTCAAGCAGTACTTGGACATATTTGCTATAGTCTTCAGGGATGACATCCTTATTTATTCTCGAAGTGAGAGTGAACATGCAGACCATTTAAGAATTGTTTTATGGACTCTTAAATATCACCAGCTATTTGCTAATTTCAGCAAATGTGAATTCTAATTGAAATCAATAGGATTATTGGGTTGTATTATTTCTAATGAAGGCATTCGAATTAAATCTCAAAAGACTAAAGCAATAAAGAACTGGCCTAAACCCATTTCTCCATTAGATATCAAAAGTTTCTTAGGTTTAGTCGGTGACTACAAACGGTGTATTAAAGCATTTAGATTTATTTCTTTTCGCATGTCCAAACTGACTCAGAAGAAAGTCAAATTCCAATGTTTTGATTCTTGTGAGAAGAGTTTTCATGAGTTTAAGACTCGACTCACCCTCACTTTAGTTTTGACTCTACCAAAGGGTTCAGATAGCTTTGTGGTTTATTGTGATGCTTCCAAAGTTAGACTTGGTTGTGTATTAATGCAGCAGGGCAAGTTTATAGCATATGAGTCTATATAACTCAAACCTCATAAAAAGAACAACCCAACTCATGATCTTGAGTTGGTAGCAGTCGTATTTGCCTTAAAGATTTAGAGGCATTATCTTTATGGATTTTAGGTTGATGTGTTCACTAATCACAAGAGTCTTTAGTATGTGTTTAGCCAAAAAGATCTAAATCATTGACAGAGAAGGTAGCTAGAGTTATTAAAGTATATTATAATATGAGCATCTTGTACTACTTGGATAAAACCATTGTTGTGTATGACGCCCTACGTAAATATTCTATGGGGAGTGTTGTACACGTTGAGGATGAGAAAAAAGAGTTAGTTCATAAGGTTCATCAGCTTGATAGGTTGGGAATTAGGTTGGTTGATTTAATCAAAGGTAAGGTTTTTATTCAGAATGGTTTAAAATCTTCTTATGTAGCTAAGGTGAAGGAAAATCAAGATAGTGACCCATTCTTCTTAGGATAAAAGAAGCTATTTGGAGTCAGAAGATTGAGGTTTAATCCTAAGGAGGAGATGGTGTCTTTCGTTATCAGGGTAGATTATGTGTTCCGAATATGGATGACTTGAGATACTGGATGTTAGAAGAAGCTCATAGTTATCGATATTTAACTCACCAAGGAGACACTAAGATGTACATTGATTTCTGGGAAGTTTATTGGTGGAATGGCATGAAGAAGGATATTGCAGAATTTGTGGCTAAATGTCCAAATTGCCACCAGCTTAAGGTTGAGTACCAGAGACATGATGGTGTGATACTAGAGATCAGCAATCCTACATGGAAGTGGTAAGTAATGAATATGGACTTTATTAAATATTTGCCTCGTACTCATTGACAACATGATTGTATTTGGGTTATTGTGGATCGAATGACTAAGTCAGCCTACTTTTTGCTAGTTAACACTTCATATTTAGCTTAGAATTATGCTAAACTCAATCTTAGGGGGCTAGTGAAGCTGCATAGAGTCCCTTTGACTATTATTTTAGGTAGAGGTACTCATTTTAGCTCCCAATTTTTAATGATATTTCAGAAGGGTCTTGGTACCTAAGTCCATCTTAGTAAACCTTTCACCCGTAGAAAGATGGTCACATAGAGAGGACTATTCATATATTAGAGGATAAGTTAAGAGCATGTTTGAATGACTTCAATGGTAGTAGGGATGATCATTTTCCCTTGATTTAGTTTGTTTACAATAACAGTTACCACTTTGGTATTCAGATGGACCTGGTTGAAGTGTTACATGGTAGGAGTTGTAGATCTTTTAGTAGTTGATTTGAGGTTAGTGAAGTTGCTTTGATAGGTCTAGATTCAGTACTTGAGGCAATGGAAAAAGTTCAATTGATTAGAGAAAGGCTGAAAACTATCCAAAGTCGTCAAAAATCTTATGCAAATATGACGAGAAGGGAGCTTGAGTTTAATAGTGGTGATTTTGTCTACCTGAAGATTTCTCTCATGAAAGGAGTGAAGAGATTTGGTAAGAAAAGAAAGCTCAGTCCCTTCTATGTTGGTTTGAATAAGAGCTTGAGCCGATGTGGTAATGTAGCCTATGAGTTGGGGTTGTCAACAAAGTTAGCATAAGTACATCTAGTCTTCCATGTTTTCTTGTTAAAGAAATACATTGGTGACCCAGCATCAGTCATTCATTTGGAGAGTATGGGCATAAAAAATAGTCTCACTTATGAAGAGATCCCAGTTGAGATCCTTGATCGTTAGATTTGTAAGCTAAGAAATAAAGAAGATGCTTTAGTAAAGGTTTTGTGGAGAAATCAGTTAGTTGAGGGAGCAATTTTGGAAGCAGGGGAAGATATGATGACCAAGTACCCCCACCTTTTCCCTTCGAACTTAGTCCCAACTTGAGGTAATATTTCCCTTAATTAATTAATTTTTTCTCTTCCATCTTAGTCCATCTAGCTATTTTTCTATCATAATATCCATTCATGAGTTTGGTTCAGTCCATCTAATCGTTATAGATTTAGTTATCAACTTATTGTTCAACTCATAGAAGTTCAGCATAAAATTGCATATTTTCCCCTAGTGCTTCAACTTAGTCAGTTTCATTTAGGGATGAATGATCCCATGGCAGAGATATTATGATACCCTATTTTTTTGAGTTCTAGACCTACCAACATATAGATAATTGAATTAGTTTTCCAAAGACACTAGTCTTGCCTTAATCTAATATCATAGTAAACATGTATGGCAAATTGACTGAGGGACTGTCAAAATACCAGTGACAATGACTCGTTATAAGGATACAAAAAGTCCTAGTGGATATCCATTACCACAAAAGTAGGGAACCAGAGAATTCAACCCCTTGACTATGACTCATCGTGATGACTTGTAGGATGACTAAACAAGTCATAAGGAATGAGTCGTTCTCATAATATTAAGGACCCAAGGTTTAGGTCCTCTAGTCATGACTCCAGGCTATGACTCCTGGTCAGACCCCACGAGTCGTAGCCTGAGTCGCTGAGACTATTTTAGAAACTTTCTACATATTTCTAAAAAGAGATTTTTGGCATTTTCCCACTCTTTTTACACCTAAACCATATCACTTAGGCTTTCCCAAGGTTGGAATATAAAGAGAAAATGCCTGAATTCCTCATTAAGCTATAAATTCAATTGACACTTAGAAAAGGGGTGGTTTTCTCTTCTCCCGAAGAAAATTAGGGTTCTTCAATATCCATTCTCCAATTCCCAAGAGTTTTTCAAGGCTTTAATCTCCAAGTATGTGAGATTTCATCAATGGGTTCCTTCCACCCATTAAGTCCCATATATTTCTCAAATACTCAAGTTAAATTCACCCTTCATGTTTAGGGTTCCGTATAAAGCATGAGTTTCATAATTCTTCAGTTTATTTCTTGAATTAAACCATGAATATATGTTTTCCATAAGTTTAATCATCTTTACATACTCAGAAACATGAAATCCCATTATATTGATAAAACCGTTAGTTCTTGGGTTTGAGTTATGAAATTCCCTATCATGTTTATATTTTGATATTGCCATGTTTAGTTGCATTATTCAGAGCTGGTGGGTTATGAATACCTGATACCTAGGAATTCATGCATACATCAGTTTAGATATTCTTGAGTACTTTATATTATGCATACATTGTTATTTTTAGAATACCATTATATTGAGCATATTAGTTATTAGTGTCTTTTAGTTAGAAGAAGTATTTAGCACTGAGTGAACATAGGGATGAAGGCTCACCCGTTATTTAGGACTAAAACCTTTAGTAAGAGTCTCTAAGTTTTAGAACTACGACACTACCATAGGTTATAAGGGGTCACTCGCTAGATTAGACTAATACCCTAGTCTTTTTGGGACACCAATTTATTAGATTCACGCTAGTCAGTGTTTGTACCCTTGGTAAGGTACGGAACACCTATCCAACTGGGGTTACTGGTTAGACCTTGGTCAGCGCAGATTGGGGTATGTCAGTTAATGGTAGCTCCCACAGTCCACAGTTTATGCTTCAGTCTCAGCTTTTGCATGACCTTGTATTCAATTATTCAACTTATCATTCGGTATATATTTATACTTAGTCTTGCATTAGTTCACCATGTTTTAAGAATTATGCTTAGTTAATGTTATTTATTTCCCATCTTACATACTTGGTACATTCAAAGTACTAATCACTTACTTTTCCTACACTATATTGTTTTATAATATAGGTTTTAACGCTCAGCATCTGAATCGAGCTTGGTATGCTTTCGTACCATCAGCTACAGTATTTGGTAAGTCCTCATCATTTAAGGGCCAGTTATCAATATTATTTTTCATTATTCTTTTAGTTTTAAATAGTTAGAGTTAGTTGGGTTTTGTCCCAACAACTCATATGAGTTAGAGAATTTCAGACAGATGTTTAGGTTTTCAGCATATTGAGTATTCTCAGACAGTTTTATTTTGGGTACTCAGTATTAGATTTCACCATTATTTATTATCAATTCATTTCAATTTAGCTTCTGATTAGTAAATTATCTCTTCAGTGTTCTTAGTGTTATGCCAGACCATGGTTTAACTTGGGTTCACTTATGACTCTAAGCACCGTGTTATGACTAGGGGTAGTCTTGGGTCATGATAGTTAGGGCTAGAATTAAGCCAATCCTTGTTTAGGGCCTTATATATGAGAGAATAAGTGGATAATTTCTTAAATCCACTACATCTCTTGTTACATAGATAATTTAAAGAAAATAAAATAAGTGTCATTAGGCTAGTAACTCGGGATAACTGAGTTCATCTGGTAAGGGAATTGGCTGAGAAAAGGTAGCTCTTTTTTATGATGATTCCTCAGACCAAACATCTTTCTACATATAACTAACCTTTCTTCATTGTAAATTTTGGAAATACTTACTTAAAATTAAGCTTATCGAGTCACTCAAACTCGAGTTATCAATACTTACACAAATCATTTAGACCTCTTTTAGTTTTTTACTTGAATTGATATGTTTGTTCTTGTCTCCCTCTATAGTTATTTATGTTGCATTTGATGGGTGTGTCATAGATTTGTTGTCTTTTTTGTTGGTAAATGGTAATTGTCTTATGGAACTACTACTAGCTGGTTGCTGATTTTCCCTTCAAAAGTTAATACTTCTGGAATGTAAAAGCATTATTTAAGCTGCTGACAAAAATACAGAAGTCATTTCTAAAAGGGAGTTTTTAAAGAAGTTGGAACCAAGTAGGTAAATATTTGAGGTATGTATCATGTTAATCATTGGTTTAGTCTTTTAAATAGCTTGTGTAATAGTTTTTCTTAACCTTTGTTCTATCAGTCCCAGAATTATAGATGTTCTTCATTTCACTAAGACATTTGCATCATGATGATCTTTTACTTCTTGGTACTTGTTATCTCACTCGAACCTGTTTTAATAATGGCATAATACCTTTTATTACCTATGTTGAATGATTGATGCATATGTGCCTTCACTGCTTAATGATGACCTATGATCTCACTGGTCTGAATCAATTTTTTCCATCTCTTTGATGCTTAGGAAAAAAAAGGAAGATCTTTTTTTTGAAATGTTATTGAAGTGTGTTAATTGAATCTGATTGCAAGGTGACTGTCTTAGTCTTTCCTCTTCCTTCATACAATGTTTAGGCAATGATTTTATAAAAAATGAAAAAAGCTTTGTATGTCTTTATTATAGGACGCAAATGCCATTGTGCGAATCTGCTTCACTTGTAAATATTTTCCCAGAAAATATTTTCTAGTTTGATCCTCATTTGAAAGAAAACCTAGTTTACATTTGTCAACTGAAGATACCTGAGCAGATTATGTGTTTGATATAGTCAAGTATAAGGTCTACTAATAAGTTTGTATGGAGATCTTTACACTAAAATCTAAATGTCCTTGTTTTATACATTTTGGGTAATCGGTTTGCAGGGCGCACTTGTACGAAAAATTGAGCCTACTTTCAATTTTAGTAATTTTTTGAAAGAGGTACCATCCATTTATTACTATTCATATTATCATACTGTTTTTGCATTCATTTCTATTGGTTAGCTTCATGTTGCATCTGCGATTTGTTGGTTCACTTCCTTCCTGACATTCTCCTCTTTAACATCTCACTGCCTATCGTATTCGTCTTCTTATTTATTCCTAAAGCTATACATAAAATTCATCATCTCATTCCCCTTATTAGATAAATTTATTTCTATATTCTCTCATTTCCCTATTATTACTTGTTTAATAAATTTCCTATTTTAATATCCCACCCTTGAGGAGACCAACTTTCAGCTAATATGACAATAGGATTAGAGCATATGTTGAATAAATCTGGAAAGGTTTGCCTCGGAGTATCCTGACCAATTTGCATATCATTTTTGCATGTTGTTGGCTAAAAGTAGCCACTAGGATCACATAGGTTTTGGACAACCTAAAATGTCTAATCACATTTTGTTATATGTCCATTATATGTTTGATTACATACTTGCTCTCCAGCTTATTGCAAACTTAATATGTCTGTATATAGTGTCATATATATGAACATTTTGGTTGAGACATACAACTCAAATAAGAATGAAAATGGGTTGTCCAATCCAAGAAAAGAGAAGAAGTTAATGTGTACTTCACTGATATGTTTAGGTATTTCGACTGAATATGTTTGATGCATTGTCCTTTACTTTTGCTATGTTTTCTTATCTAGACCAAACACACATACTGAATAATTTCAATAATCCAAATATTAATAATGTGTTATCTGGACTTACAGTGAACCTATTTAATATTTTATTTTCTGAACTTACAAAGACTTGAACAATCATGAATCAAGAAGGGTGTTCACAAATTTATCAGAAAGCTGAGAACTTTGTTTCAACTAGATTACTAGAAGCTTTGTGAAATAAACAGATACTAGAACATAAGAAGAAGAAGAAGAAGAAGAAGAAGAAGAAGGGGAAGAGGAAGAGGAAGAGGAAGAGCAAGATCAAGAGGAGGAGGAAGAGGAAGAGGAAAAGAAAGAAGAGGAGAAGGAGCAGGAGGAGGAGGAGGGGGGAGAGAAAGAGGAAGAGAAAGAGGAAGAAGAAGAGAAAGCAGAAGAGGAAGAGGAGAAGGAGGAGGAGGAGGAGGAGGAGGAGGAAGAGGAAGAGGAAGAGGAAGAGGAAGAGAAAGAAGAGGAAGAAGAAGAAGAAGAAGAAGAAGAAGAAGAAGAGGAAGAAAAGGAAGAAGAAGAGGAGGAAGAAGAAGAGGAGGAAGAAGAAGAGAAGGAGGAAGAAGAAGAGGAAGAAGAAGAAGGGGAGGAGGAGGAAGAAGAAGAAGAGGAGAAAGAAGAAGAGGAGGAAGAAGAGGAAGAAGAAGAAGAAAAAAAAAAGAAGAAGAAGAAGTAGAAGAAGAAGAAGAAGAAGAAGGAGAGGAAAAAGAAGACGAGGAAGAAGAAGAAGAAGAAGAAGAGGGGGAAGAAGAAGAAGAAGAAGAAGAAGAAGAAGAAGAGGAAGAAAAAGAGGAAGAAGAGGAAGAAGAAGAGGAAGAAGAAGAAGAAGAAGAAGAAGAGGAAGAAGAAGAGAAAGAGGAAGAAGAAGAAGAAGAAGAGGAAGAGGAAGAAAAAGAGGAAGAAGAAGAAGAAGAATAAGAAGAAGAAGAAGAAGAAGAAGAAGAAGAATAGAAGAAGAAGAAGAATACAGGCTACATAAATGCAAAGGAAAAAACATCAAAAGCAGAAGGAGAAGTCAAAAATTGTTCCAGCTATATCTCAAGTACTAGAACAAGTGCAGCAGGTATCTCCAAATTCTATATATCTTCTAGCACCAGTAGATGAGTAAGTGTGACAAGAATTGCTAGACTCCACCACTCGGGCATCACAACCAGTAGTTCAAGAAGTGCAGCAAGATCAGGAACAACTTTCTAATTTTAAAGCAAATGAACAATATGGATAATACAAGAATATATACATATTTTAGTTCATATTATTCCATAAATTATCTGCATTCCAGTAATTTTGTTGTTCATATTATTATAGGCCCTTTATTAACAAAGAAAAAAGAGGCGCTACACAAATGCAAGTAGTACATGCACAGAGTGACCATTAACTGATAGTGTTAAATGAGTTGAACTATCTTATTAGTCCAGCTAAAGCAGTGTTCACTGAGTTTGGAAGCTTCCTTATCCCATTGGCAAATAATGGGACATTTTTTCCTCTTAATGTTAGTTGGACAAAGTTGAAGATACACGATGATATGTGGAGCTATATTCAGGTTTTAAGTTCTCAGATTTCTACTTGAAAGTTTTCTCTAGTTTTTGCACTAACTAAATTAAACCAAATTATAAGAGAAATATGACATTCCCAACAATGGAAAAAATTGGGCTATGAGAGCAATTAATGTTGCGTTTAGAGGTATAAGGCTAGATCTAAGAAAATACACTTCTATGTCTATGCCAATGATGACATTTGAAAGGCAAATAGGCCTAACATGGTTCCAAAATCTGTATTTGAGGATATCCTTAAGTATTGGAATACCAAAGAAGCTAAGGTATGATATCAATATGGAAAGTTGTTATGTTATTGGTAGCATGCATTTATATTATTGGTGACAGTTGTTATATTATTGTCTTATAGGATACGTTCACTACTGACAATGAGAATTGAAAAAAGTTTAAGTATCTACACATTGTTGGCAAAACAAGTTTGGTATTTCTCATATTTTCACAATGAACTATTGACTTTACTTGAAAATAATCTAATGTTGACTTGTATGTAACTAGGAAAAATAATATAGGAACTCATTTGAAGATATTATAAATAAAATAGTAAATTTTCAAATTAAAAATTTATCAATATCACTTGATCTTCCTTAAATGTTGAATCAACTAAATTTACTTGCTCTTGAATTTGGCGAGTAGGTTGAAATAAAGATAGTAAAAACTCAAGAAAGTGAAGATAGTAGTCAATCAATTGGTGCATTCACAATTATTATGGGGCCTGATCATCCTGGTCGAGTAAGACTGTACGAATACAGGGTTACCAAGTCTCTTTTGAAATAAAAAGCAAGTGATTGTATTCCCTCTTTAAATATCGCTAATGAACTAATGGAGAAGAGATTGGATGAACTAAAAGAGAGGATACAACAAAGAATGCAGGAAAAGTTCAATGCTCAAAAAGATGCCATTGAACGAGATGTTACAATGAACATCAGTGCACAGTTGCAGTGTCTAAATCTAGGATTAAACTTGATCTTAATATTCTAAGATTCAATATTCATTCATCGGGAGAAGAGTTGTTATTCAATGAATAAACCGTCCATCTACCAGTAGTGACAATCAAGGTTAGTCTTTGTTTCTTCTTCTTATTTTTATCCTTTTTTCTTCTTCATTTTCCTCCATACACCTAAAATATCTAGAAGAATATTGTGAATTATTAATGTTGTATTGCTTTGTCTGATTGAATTAGTGGAAATATTTGAACTTTAAAAGGAAAAAGTTGCAGAAAACCCTTTTATTAAAGTTTTTCTTTATTTTTTCCATAAACATCGTGGGATTTGTGACTCCATAATTGGTATTTTAGTTTCTTATGAAGATATTTATCCTATGGATAAGTCTATGGCTAGTGACTTACACAAACGGGGTGTTGTAAAAGGTGATGTTGTTTTAGTTCTTCCTATAAACTCTATTTATTTTCCTATTGTTTTGTTAGGTATTTTGATTCTTGGTGTTGTTGTAACTACTATAAATTCTTAAGTAGTTTGTTACAGATAAAGAAGGAGGTTCATGATTGTTGTGTGAGTTTGGTATTTACTTGTAGTTATAAAGTTGATAAGTTGTGTTTTTTAGATGTTCCTATTATAGGGATGCCTAGAATTTATGTTTTAGGTTCAAATAATGATGAAAGTTCTATTATTTATGAGCTGGTTACATGTGATTTCAATTGGGATTTGAGGCCTAGAATAAGTCTGTAAGATACACCAGTAATTTTGTACTCCTCTGATACTACGGGTGCGAGTAAAGATGATGTTTTGACTCATGGAAAATTGATAGAAATGGTGAAACTTTTTGTGAGGTTTGAAGCTTCTCAGTATGAATGTTTGAGTACTGAGAATGTGTACTTGGCAATTGTGCCAATGCATCATGGGTACAGGCTTGGCATTATTAACTAATGTGAAGTGGGTTGCAAGAATTAGGGTTGTTGGAGGTTTTGGGATGGAGGTAGATGATAACTTATTTGTATTTTTTTTGGTGATGGGAGATTTAAGATGTTTTAAATAGAATGGTAGTCTACGATCATTTAAAATTAGAGTTTTAGTGGAAATAGCCAGGCCGGTTATATCCTTAATTGCTACTGAAGACTTGTTATCTTCTATACAAATTTAACAATCATTTCATTTTGTTCTACTATCTTTTTTTCTCTTATAGTGATCTCAGTTAAAACACTATCTTTGTCACTACAGTTTATATTCCTTTTTCTTTGGACAAGAAATAATAAAGGGGAGAAACTTTTATTAGCTTTTGATCAGGTGAAGTATGAGTGTTCTGTCAGCTTTTATCAACACAGACCAGTTTCTATTTATTACCTGATGAAGTAACACAACTCAAAATAAAAATAGATTTTATTCTAGTCATAATAATTAAGAGAAGATATTGGATAAAAGTAACATACAAGTGTTACTTTATCAATGGTGAATAAACCCACGATAACTTTTAGTAAAGTTAGATTTGATAGATAAGAATTTTCCTATTGATTTATTGGTGATTTGGACCTAATAGTTTATTTGTGTTGAGTCTTGATCATGTTGGCATCTCACTTGTTCTTCTTCCAACCTTTGCTGCCACTAAGATAAGATTCTCCAACTTTTCTTCTCAATGATATGTCTAAGGTGAAACTTAAGGTGCAACAAGTTTCAATACTATACCCCCTACTCCAACATTATAGAATTAAATATCTTTACCTTAAATCCAAGCCCTAAACATATTTCTAGCCTTCCTCGCTGTCGATTTTATAATCTTAGGATGAACTAGTTTGGAATAGATGTTGTGGTAAGTCTCTTGAAAGATCATAACTTTATACTAGTGAATCAGAATATCTTTGATGATTGGTATATCAAGTCTGGCTCAATCATATGAAAAAAGTAATACTCTAGTAATCCACATCACATTGATGATTTGGAAGTAAATAATCCAGATGTATATTCTTGTAGATATGTTTCAATTTCATGAACACAATTGACACTTCAAAATAAGTGGAAGTGGCTACTTAATTTGATTAGCATTTTACACTTTTTTGTTGTTAATTTGGATATGGTTGTAAGGTTCTTGAAAAAATGTATATCTTTTTTTAGTAGATGGATGTTACCTGCCTATTTTAAAAGAGGCCCACTTTTGCTAATGGCGTTGACTAGAAAATCCTTGTTTTTAACTAATATGCCTTTTATAATGCTCTTTATTGATTTTGAAATCCTTGGTATTTGGTGTGTTGTAAATGAAAATTGGTTGTCATTTAAGTGCTAATTTGAATTATTTATTCTCTTTTTATAGGTGTTCAAAATGTAGAAAGTGATGAAGACATTGATCTTGCTAAAGAAGATTTTTGGATTGTAGATAAATGCTCTAGTATCAATATTTTTGATATTGAATTTCTTAAAATTTATCACGGCTCGAACTTGATACTGTGTAAAAACTTAACTAAATATTTGGACTTAATTAACATTTTGCTTTTGACTTTAGATTAAAAGCTTGTTGCATATTTTGGATTATGTGATTATTAATGAATGATTTTATTTTGTGATGTGTATATAATTTTGTATTATAATTTATTATGTATGTAAATACTAATTTACAATACGAGTGATTACTTTATCTAAATCGTTGCAATTGATATTTGAGCTAGTTATAACATATGGCAACAATCATTGCAATCAATAACTCGTTGCAATAGTATCAGAACTTACTGCAATAGGTAGTCAAAAACTATTGCAAGAGACCAACAAAATCATTGCAATATGTAATCAACAACCGTTGTAAGAGATTAAAAATCGTTGTAATAGCTTACCGAAATAGTTGCACTAGGTATTCAAAAACTGTTACAATAGAATAAAAAACTGTTGCAATTGATGTTATTGTAATGATTTAACATCGTTGAAATAGAGGCTATTGCAATGGTTAAAATCGTTGCAATAGAGGCTATTGCAATGGTTAAAAGTCATCGTTATAGGTGAAAAGAAGTGTCCCAATAAAAGAAAAAATAATCTTTGCTATAGGTTAATCTATAGCGACGTTTCTCACCAACCGTCGCATAAACCATTGTCATAGCTCAACTCTTAGGACACATGCTTAACCATTGTGGTAGAGATATGGCGATGGTTTTCTTGTATATTGGAATGCTTTCGGGACCGTTGGTATAAGGATAATTTTCAGTAGTGTATTCATTCTACACTTCTATATGTTTTTTCTTCATGCAAATTTTAGTATGA
Source organism: Capsicum baccatum var. pendulum (assembly GCA_030864225.1). Taxonomy (NCBI): domain Eukaryota; kingdom Viridiplantae; phylum Streptophyta; class Magnoliopsida; order Solanales; family Solanaceae; genus Capsicum; species Capsicum baccatum. Next base: position 178,400,104 of record CM061556.1, on the reverse strand, counting down.
GTCGTCGAAGCTGACATCATCCTCGTGAGAAGCTATTGATCCGAGATATAGAGTAAGTATTTGGAAACCAAAGTTGATCTATCTCATTTATGTATTGTTCGTATTTTATACCTTTAGAGACTATTTTGTATATATAGCACTTATCTAATACTCCTTATGCTTCAGTGACTCTTGTACTGACTTTACCAGGTCTTGGGGGATTCTTTTTTTATATTTTATCTTTCTCCTCTTTCTTTATATGTATGTTCCGTGTATTGTTTTATTTGTCTCTTTATTTAGCATAGTATGTTCCATGTATTTATTTGTTTGTTGTTTTTTTTAGTGTAGTATGTTTCGTGTATTTCTTTATTTGTCGCTTTATTGTAGCTACCATGCTTTTCTCTCTTCCGCTCATCAGCACTACTAAAAAAAGAGGAAAACCATCCACAAAACCGACCAAAGTGCGTGATCGGTGAAATTATGGTAGATTTTTTAAAACCGACCACGTGTGGTCGATTTATAAATAAATATATATATAAATATATATATATATATATATATAGAGAGAGAGAGAGAGAGAGAGAGAGATTTTTAAAATTCATTGTTATTTTATTAAAATAGAAAAAATAAATTTAAAAATAAAAAAATAAAATAAACTAACCACAAGTGGTCGGTTTTATTTTAAAATTAATTAATTAATTTTAATGAAACCGACCACTTTTAAAATTAATTAATTAATTTTATTAAAAGTGGTCAGTTTTTTGTAAAATTTCTAGAAAAACTGGCCACTTGTGTTCGGTTTTATGCAAATGAAAAGCAACAAATGAAACACCATACAATACAACAACAAACCAAAGTACAAACTACAACAAAATATCCAAATCCATAAACAACAATAATAACAAACCAAAGTGTAAAAACTATGAAAATACACACAAAAGTGTAAGAACTACAATTAAATGTCCAAATCCAAAGTACAACCCATACAAAAGTCAAAAAACTAATACTCATCTTCATCGTCTTCGTCATCGTCTTCGTCTTCCGTATTATTATTTGTGTTGATATCATCGAGTGGGCGTAGATCTTTTGCAGCCCGAACTACATCACCAGGACATGGAGGAATAATCCCTGCAATCTGAATAAAAGAACTGAATTGCTCCTGCAACATCCTAATTTGGGATGATGTTTCCTCCTCCTCCTTCTGCGCCCTCTCACTCTGTTCAGCAAGCTCTTCAGTGAGTTTAGAAATCATATTTTTTAGTGATTCAATGGTTTCTCTATCAACTTAAGAGGTATAGGATGTTGGATCGGACGAAGAACGAACATTCTCACCAAAATAATTTTTGGGGTATCCGTAGAAATGGCCTCTAATTGCATGACCCACAGTTTGTTCACATAACTCCTTCTCTACATGTTGAGGTATTGGGTCATCCTGACTTTCAGGAGGCTGACTACTATAAAACTCACTAAGGAGATGCCTATATTTAAAGTAAAGTTAAAATTAATAGTCAAAAAATATTAAAGTACTTATACTTGAATAATATCAACTTTGAGAAAAAGATTTATAAATTCAAAATTTGATTCTTACATGGAAAGCTTTTGCACAAGGTTCAACCCAGACATCTTCATCAGTCAGATTCTTTTCTTTTTCAGATATGTCTCCTCGAATAGCTTATTTCGTGGTATCTTCCTACCCTTTTATTTTTCCTGCATATGAAAAATTATTAATCTTCAAATAATTAAAAATTTAAATAGAACCAAATAATTAAAACTGTAAAAGTTACATACCATTTTTTCCTCCACAGCAATCATACTTTTGGCACCCGTAGTATGCAGGGAGCTACCCTTGGATGATGCCCCGGCTTTCTTTCCTTTGTCCCTCAACAATTAGTATTCTTCGCTATTCCAATAGTGGATATACTGTTTCTATAAGGATTCATATATCCATTCAGGTCGAACCAATTTTGTTCTAGAATAATCCAATGGACCGTTAAATCTGGATCTAGCTTTTCTGTAAAAATTTCTATTTATAGCACATTCATTTGCATCATCCCACCAATAATATTTCTACAACAAAAACAAAAATATAATAATCAATTTTTTATTCTAATAATGTGTTAAGTAGTTGTAAGTTAAATCCTTGTATGAAATTTGTTAAAAATTCTTTCTCTGTCCATTTCCGGAAACTTTTGCCAACTGATCCAGTAGTTGAAGTGCCAAAAAATGCATTTTCTCGTAATTGTTCCAACTCTAGCATCCAGCCTAAATCTATAACACAAGATCAAACAGTAATTTGATAGAGCATAATAATATAGTAAGAAAAAATGAATAATGTTATTATATTTAGAAATCTTACCCTATTCCATAGTGAATAAGATAACGCCTTCCATAATCATTTCTGTCTTCAGGCTGCGGAGTAAGTGCTAGTGGATGCCCTGGCATAGGCAGATCTGAAGCACCGGATGGGGTGCCTCCAAAATAAAAATCTGACAACCCAATAAATCCAACAGAATCACTGTGTGAACCTGGGTGACTGCTACAAGAGGGTACTGAAGATGGTAGATATTCTAATGTGCCAGTAGTCGTCTGACAGTACTCTGATGGTGGTGGCTCGGTGATAAGAGCAGAATGAGTTGGTGTAGACCCATGAAGTGGCCCCACATGTGTAGAAGCAGGAGTCGAATGCTAAGATGACCTAGAATATGAGGGTCGTATTGGCACGTCAGCAAATTGACCCTTAAATATATGAATACCTGTCAGTTGTCTAAAAGGCAGAGGTTGTTTTTTATTTTTTGTTTTTGTAGGATCAACTTTTCCCTTGCCTTTGTCACCTCTACCTAATATCTAAATTTTGTAAAGTTAACAAGTAGTTAGTTCCTATAAAATGAATATATAAGAAAACATTCCCGCTTCGTGATAATGCTCAAACTACACCTCTCTAATGAGAATTTAAGTGATCATTGTCAATATATTACCCAACTAGGTTGGGGTCGAATCCCACAGGGAATATGGTGTGAACTTAAGCCGTTTGCGAGTTAATCAACTAATAGTTGAATGTTTCCTAAAATGGGGGGTTTGAGTTTAACAAATAATTGTTGGCCACTTTAGCTTCAGTGTTTGTAATCAAGAGTTTATGGAAAACCAGAATTATGTTCACTATGGGTTTTGGTACTTGACAGATGCTAATAGTGATTCAAGATTCTCACAGTAAATAGGACAACAGATTATATTTATCGAAGTTATGCCTAAATCTCTCTCGACCTACTTAATCATTTAATTACCTAATCCTCTCGGACTTTGGGAATTTATATTCACTGACCATACTTTACCTCAGGTTAATCAATATTGTTACAACGTCAATTATTAGATTGAAGTTTTTAGTGCTTCCAAGTCCCTGTCAATAATTCACTTCCTACTGTATTTGATTTCTTATCTCAAGCAAATCAAAGCAGGTGTTATTTATTGTTTGCAACCAATAGACAATGATTAAAATCTTGGAATTATCAAGGAGTCCTATTACCTTTTGAATCTTAAACACTAAGCATCTTACCAAAACTTAACCCATAGATCCCATAATTCGGGTTAGAGGGGCTTAGCCACTCATGATGTAATAATCGAAACAACTAGATGAATTTATAATTTGAAAGATAAACTTACCACAAGATGAATAATAACTAGTGATTCTCAGATTAGATCACAATAGGAATCCCCAAAGTATTGATGGAAATCTCTTCAAAGTTAATTATTTTTCAAGCCAACAAACTAAAGAGAAAAGTAACAAAATATGTGTCTCCAAAAGATGTTCGGAACTCCTTAGAAAACCCTAAACAATGCTTTAAATAGTTCACCCTAATTATGGAAACAAAATCATAGAGTGCAGTAATTTCTCGGATAGGTGACGCCATTCGTGACGCGTTATCAGGAGACTGACGACTTATCACAAATGTCGCCAGCTCCTCTTTGATTTTGACATTCGCTGCCTTAGACTGAGGACGAACTGTGACAGCCTATCAGATCTTTGATGACTTATCACGAATGTCATCATTTATCTACCTCAGCTCCCATGTTTTTCCTTAGACTAACAATAATTTGAACGACCTATCAACTCCTTGACGGCTTATCACGAAATGTCATCACAATTTTCAGCTAAGGTCCATTCTTTGTCTAAGGCTGATGATGAAGCTGATAACTTATCACAGGGCTGACGACTTATCAGGAATGTCGTCAGTCACACTTCTCTTCTTTTTGCTTCAAATTTCAACTCTTTTACTTCTATCCTTATTAGTTCTCTAGCATCTTAGCTTCTACTGCAAAATCAAAGATAAAAAACTCAAAAACGACAAAAGTTTTCTCTTCTGTTTGTTCAAATTTCAACTCTTTTACTTCTATCCTTGTTGGTTCTCTAGCATCTTAGCTTCTACTGCAAAATCAAAGATAAAACACTCAAAAACGATAAAAGTTGCCTAAGACTTCACAATTATTCTCAGTTAAAAGCCTCAACTGTGTTAGCATCAGCTCATACATCAACACCCTCAACTTAAAATAATTTCTTGTCCTCATTAACTCAAACACAACTAAGAGAATACAAAGTACATTTGGCAGTCAATCATCTATATCATCTCAAACATCTTTACCATCTCCAAGGTCATTCAATTCAAGAACAACTATGTATATTATTGAAGAACACCAATGCAACACACGGGAATCAAGATATAGCACCAACTCAGCAATACAACCATGCATGCATCAAGTTTACACTATCCAAACAAGTCAGTAACTAGTGATGTAACTAGTGTGCCCTCACTACAAAGAAATCACCCTTTTCTCATATCAGACATCACATATATAACCATGGGGACAATCACAAGACACTCACTCTTAGAATGAAGTTACAATCAATATATGCCAAATACCATAGGCTTGCCCTTATTTTCATAACCCAGATCGTCATATAGGTCAGCTAGGATCACTATAGGCCTTATCTTTGGCTTGTAATATAGGCTAGGGGCTGTTATGATACTCGATGATATTTAAAGTGACTAAGCCTCCTTGAAACTACATTAGCTTTTTGGGGTTTCACTCATTAGCCTTTTTTCTATTTTTCTCTTTTCTTGATTACACTTATTCAGGATGGGTGCAGTCTTTTCTACAATCACTTTTTCTTTTTCACAACTTTTCTTTTTCTTGCTCTTTTCTACCACACTCAACTTCTTATTCTTTTCTTTTACTCTACCTTTCTTCCTGCTCATTTTACAGCACTCACCCCTATGATAGACACCCTCAACTTAGGACATTTGCCTAAGTCAAGGTGCATAGTGTCCAAGGAGGATCAGGGCCAAAACAGGTTCATTATAATAATTGGAAAGTATCAGGTGTCATTAAAAAAATAGTCTAGTCAGGCTCAAAGTAGGGATAAAGGGATATTCTACATACAGGAAAGGTTATTTCGGCTAATAGTGGACTAATATCAAAACGACCTTTAATCCTTTCCTACCCCCTATCCTTCAACCTAGGTAAGACTAACCGGGAAAGTTCTGGATTCAACATACAATGGGAACTAAGTAAGATTTCACACACACATGGCATACAAGTAAATCACAAACTGCTACTCGTTTAGTTCATGCAGCTATTTAGCACTGATTATTCTTTCACTAGAACTAATGCCATACAAAGATGCACAATGGTCATACTTAGATGAAATTCACACAAGTAATTATTCAGTCCATTGGAGAGGTGCTCAAAAATTACAAAAGCAAGTTAACTGCCTCAAGTACTAGTATTCTTCCTAGTCGACTACAAAATTTTACAACAATAATTTACCTTACACCCTCAACATAAAATCAAAGAAAATCTGAACTAAAGGTTAGGGTATACCTAGGGTAGATCAAGCTCGAGGGTTATGGGTTCCTGACCCTGCTGCTGCATCCTTAGCTGCCCTATCTCCATCAGGAGCCTCGCTCTATTCTAGTGCTGCTGGCCTGGCAGTTTCTAAAGGCCTACTAGTAGAGGCACCTATGGCTCTCACTCGGATGGTTGCCTCCTATGTCTCATTATAAACTATAGACTCAATCCTCGTCTTCTTTAATTCTTCCTTTTCAATCTTCTTCTTGCTCTTTTCTCTACTTTTCTTTCTTCATAACTGTTATTCCTCTTTCTCTTACCCTTGCCTTTTTTCTCACCTTTCTTCTTCTTTTTCTTCACTGGTTCCTCTATGAGATCAATCAACGGGATTTCTCCCTCAGATTCCTCAACAACCGGATCTATAGACAGCATAAATTGGTGTTGTTGTAGCTTTATAACCTCTGTTTTTACCTTGTCTAGGTCTGATTTGAATAGTGTAATCTCTAGAACTAATCTCTCTTTTGACCACGCATTGAAGCGGCTCTCCAATTTATTAATCCTACCCGGCAGAGCCTTGTAGGGTTCAAGTGTAGCCTTAACCCTCTTGTCTACTACAACTGTAAATTACCTAGAAAAGATTTACAGTTGCGCTTCACACCACTTGGATTGCTTTGCCACTCTCTTAAAATTCATAGGGTTAAAGGCAAATTTTGTTGTAGGGACTGCAACTGAAGGATTTATCTCAGTTCTGGCCACTGATAATTCTGCCATTATTGTGGATGTTGGAGGTACAGCTTCAAAATTTAGCACCTCTGTATTAGGTGCTGAGCTGTTACCAATAACTGGTGGATCTGTTGGAATCTCTACACCTCTATTAAGTATCAGCCTTGACTAATTTTCATCATTTCGGATCGGGTTGTGAGTCCTCTTGGTAATTAGTACTTCTTCTAACCCTAAAACCTTGGGCACGTTAGATGCCCTACACAACCTCATAATTAAACAATGGAAGGGGTATGCTGTATTGAACCTTGAGACCCAAATTTTTATCTCTTTGGCGATGATCTCTCTAAAGTTCAATTTGAGGTTAGCCATAAAACTTGCAACTAGTATTGCTCTATCATCCCCGAGGATATTATCGCCATCTGTGGGCATCAACTAAGTACGTACAATACCCCATCAAAATCTTGCCTCTGAATTCAAGGAGGCCTTGAAGATCCTTTCACTTGGGTTGTCAGCCATTCTGGTTCTCCATCAGCTATGAGTGTGGCTAACCAAGACCATTGATTTTCCCTATGCTTCAACTGGGCATAGAAAGTAGGTGAAGTGGCCTAAGGAGTAAAGTTTGGGCCATGAAGGAACCTATTGATTATTGCATCAGAAAAATCCACCATTAAACCCCGTACCAAAACTTTGTCCAGCAAAGGTTGGTCTGCTTCTTTCTCCCCTTGTTTACACATATTTTCCAAGCAAGCTTGATAGTTTGCATAGAACTCTCTAAGTAGTGTAGGGCAAAATGAATTTCCTCCTCTTATAGTCCATCTCAAGTCGTAGTCACAAAATTTCTGCTCAACTTTCAGATATCTTCTCAACCCTTTGGTAATGATCCTCTTTTCCTCAAAAATTGGCCTTTTGACAGCTCTTCTATTAGTTCTACGAAGACCATCAAAGTAGATTTTTTGAGCTTTAGGAATCCGCCACCTAGTGCCATCTCGGACTTCAGGATTCTTGCATTTAACCATTGTTCGCCGAATTGGAGATTCTTCATCATCATGTGGATCAACAGAAGGGGACTCAGTTGATGGTCCCTCGGATTTAGGTTACTCAGACTCATGTTATTCGGAATCAGGATGATCTGAATTATACTCTTCAGATTACGCATGTTCAAACCCTTGTTGCTCAAAAGCCATTTGGTCAGAAGTTGTATGTTCTGACGTTGTTAGCTCGGTATCACTTTTTTCACTCTCCTACATCTCAACTAGTGGGGGTGGTGGAGGCTTTTTTGGGTTTATCTTATTTCTTTGCTTTCTAAGCAGTGGCTATTTTTCCTCACAATTGGTTTCCTCATTGAAGAGTTTCTAGGGTACACTCCCTTTTTTCTCTTTCTTTGTAGGTTTGGGGTTTTTTTCTTTAGGAGCCATTACAAAACCTATAGCAAGAGAAAAACCATTAGTCGACCCTCAAGAGTATAAACACAAAAACATATATCATTAGAAGTCCACACCCCTTGAAAGGATTTATTTATGATTTAGATCCCAAGTGTGACGATATTTCTGATAAGACGTCACAAATGTGATAGCTTATCACAAATTTCGTCAACTCTAAACAGAACCCACAAAATTCTTATCAACTTTTGACGACATTTTTGATAAGTCATCACAAATGTGATAGCTTATCATGAATTTGTTAGCTCTAAACAGAACCCCAACTTGATTTTAACATAATTTTTTATCCCATTTTTTTTAAAACTCCATCGATTCTCGTTTTTGGCCTGAAGTTTCAAGTCTCAAGATTGCACAGCAAACCCTAGTTCCCGATTTTTACACATTGGTATCTACACTTGAATCAATTTTCTTGGAAACTTTAGTTCACATCAAGTTATTACTTACCAACTGAAGAGAGAAGTTAGGTTTTGAGCATACCTGATAGGTTCCTTCACTTGGTTACACGAGCAAGAGGAAGTAGAGGAAAAAAGATTCTTGGTTTTGATTTCAAACCCACAAACACAAGGAAGTTTTCTGTTGTTTTACTTGGAAACACTTTAGGAAGGTAAGAAAATAAACTAAAGATGGAAAGAAAATAAAACTTAAACTAAATAGAGGAAACACGTGGGGAGGTGGAAAGACAGCGTTGTTGGTCGGGTCAGATCTTTTCACCTAAGCCCAGGCTTTTTTGATAGCTAATTTTTGGATATTTCTGACGACATTTTCTAATGGTTTATCACAAGTGTGATATCCCATCACAAATGTCGTCAGCCTTAACAGAACCTACCTCAGAGCTGATATCTCTGATGACTAATCTGACTGCTTATCACAATTATGACAGCCCGTCAAATATGTCGTCAGGAACACTTGGCTGGATACATCAATTCCATCTTCTTTGAACTTATAACCTAACTAAAAAAATAAATAATTTGCTGGAACATAAAAAATTTGGGTTGCCTCTCAATAGCGCCTAATTTAATGTTGCGCCACGAATTGGTTATCTTGACTACTCAGACTTCACCAAGACAACCTATTGATACCTTTTTACCATCTTCATAGAATACATCTACGATTGAGAGAACACTCATCTCTTTTTTCTATTTCATGGATGAGTGTATTTTGAATCTTGCTTCTTTGTCGTTGAGTCTGAACTTCAGCTCATTCAGCTCCATGTCCACTATCACTCTCCCAGTTACAAGGAATGGTCTACCCAGGATGATGGGCACTTCGAAGTCCACCTCACAGTCTAGGACTACAAAATCAGTAGGCAATGTAAAGTCGGCCACCTTTACCAATACATCTTGTAATATGCCCACTGGATGCTTTACAGACCTATCTGCCATCACCAATCGCATGTTCACCAGGGTAGGATCCCCCAAACCCAATTTATTATACACATATAATGGCATTAGGTTTATACTGGCTCCCAAATTGCATAGTGCTTTTGTAAAGTTCAGGGACCCAACAGTGCACGGTATGATAATTGCTCCCGGATCTGCCTTTTTCTGCACTAAAGACGTTGTGGAGATAGCACCACAATTATGGATATTGTCCTCTGGCTCATGGCTAACCTTCTGTTTCTTCATGACAAGGTCTTTCATAAACTTTCTGTATCCTGGCATTTGCTCAAGTGCCTCAACCAATGGCATATTCACTGTCAATTGTGTAAGCATTGCCATAAACTTGCTGAATTTTGCATAGTTAATTTTTTACTTCAATCGTTGAGGAAAAGAAGGTGGAGGTTTTGGGAGAGTTTTCAACACTACCTCCTACTCCTTCTCTTTCTCTTTTTCTAGAGGACCATCAAAACCATCCAGCTTCTCAGACTCCACTGGACATTTTTCTTTGGGTTCATCATCTGCATCAATCACATCTTCAACCAAACTTTTGCCCACAAAAGGTCCATGTAACATCTTACCACTCCTGGTGGTAATTTACATACATGAGCCATCATTCCGTGGATTTTGGACTATCACTTGGTAATGTTCCACTCTTTCTTTGGTAAAATGCAATGGAAAGTCGGCTCATCTACTGCTCCAACTGTTTGATTGCGATGGAGTGTGAGTTTACCAACTAACTAATAGATAACGGATCGGTCTTCATGGTAGTCACACCAGAGTTGGCATCCTCGACTCCCTTCAGCAACTTAGCCATCATGTCCTCCATGGAAATCTTTTCAGAACTTGTTATAGCAGCCACACAATTTCCAAAAGGGGCATAGAGCCTGCTCCTATCATTATTATTCCACCGATTTCCCTGCTCCCTATATTTACAACCAGGCTTATCATAATAATTCTGACCTTGATTCCCTTGGACATTTCCTTGGAAACCCCCCAGATTATTAACATAGTTCTCCTCTTCTTCTGCATCCACATCAACTCTATCTTGAGATCCCACAGCTTTTACCTTCTTAGCCTTACCTGATAGCAAGTGCTTGGTTAGCAGATCCATATGTATTTTTAGGTGAGCCATGTCTTGGTCACTCTCTTCATCTCTTCTGTGTTGTTCCGCAGTCATGCCCACAGAAACAGTGGGGCTGGCTACCACAGAGTCTCTGCTATGCCATGCCCAACTCTGTTTGGTCATTCTCTCTAGCATCTCTGAAGCCTCTAGGAATGTAAGATCTACAAATGAACAACCAGCAGAATTATCTATAATTGATTTTGTGACAGAGTTAAGAGCCCTGTACAAAGTCTCCATCAAGCGTATATCCGTCATTATGGTTCAGACACTATGTCAGCTTCTTTTTGAATCTCTCCCAAGTTTCATGCAAGGCTTCAGTTGGGAGCTGCCTAAATTTGTTGATATTATCCCTTAACTATATCCTCCTGGAAGGCGGAAAGAACCTTTCTAGGAAAGCTCCTTTTAACTGCCTCCAGTTGGTTATAGAATCGGGTGTCAGCTCATTAAGCCACAATGTTGCCTCCCTAGACAGAGACAACAGAAACAACCTCAATCGGATAGCATTCTGACCCACTCCTCGTTATCAAAAGATTTACAGATGGTGACAAAATTCACCAAATACAAGTTCGGGTCATCCCCAAAAAGGCCTCCAAACAACCCCTTCAGATTGAGGAGTTGAATCATAGTACTCGTAATGTTGAATTTTTCCCCAGGTGCCAACGGTGGATAAATAATTGTACCTATTGCACCTGCTCCATCCATTCCATCATCATCATCATTGAGGTCATACTGGACCGGCTGGTAATCTTGCCTTCCTCGAATGGACGGTTCCTATTAGCTTTACGTTGTACTGGTGTAGCTACTTGCTCTACACGCCTTGGGTTACCAGGATTTAGAAACTCCTCGTATCCAAAATCTTCATCCTCAGGATTTAGATGTCTTGCTTGTTGCTTGACATTCTACACATTCACCTGAGCTCTAGCTAAGGCTGCTAATATGTCAGCCTCTTGTTGGTCTGCCATTCTTCCAATTCGTTACGGTTCCGGATTAAGTGGTACTAATGTTTCTCCAGAACTTCTGGTTCTTGGCATACACTACAAAGATCCTGCAATAAACAAAAACAACAAATAAATGTAAAACTAGGAAATTTGACTAACAGTCAATTAGCGCACACAAACTTCAATTTACAACCGTATTCCCCGGCAACGGCGCCATTTTTATAATGCTCAAACTACAACTCTATAATGAAAATGTAAGTGATCATTGTCAATATATAACCCAACTAGGTTGGGGGCGAATCACACAGGGAAAATGGTGTGAACTTAAGTCATTTGCGAGTTAATCAACTGATAGTTGGATGTTTCCTGAAATAGGGGGTTTTGAGTTTAACAAATAATTGTTGGTCACTCTAGCTTCAGTGTTTGTAATCAAGATGTTATGGAAAATCATAATTATGTTCACTATGGGTTTTGGTACTTGACATATGCTAATAGTGATTTAAGATTCTAACAGTAAATAGGACAACAGATTGTCTTTATCAAAGTTATGCCTAAATCTTTCTCGACCTACTTAAGCATTTAATTACCTAATCCTCTCGTACTTAGGGAATTTATATTCAGTGACCAGACTTTACCTCAGGTTAATCAACCTTGTTACAGCGTCAATTATTAAATGGAATCTTTTAGTGCTTTCAAGTCCCTGTCAATAATTCACTTCCTACTGTATTTGATTTCTTATCTCAAGCAAATCAAAGCAGGTGCTATTTATTGTTTGCAACCAATAGACAATGATTAAAATCTGGGAATTATCAAGGAGTCCTATTACCTTTTGAATCTTAAAAACTTAGCATCTTACCAAAACTTAAACCTATAGATCCCATAATTCAGGTTAGAGGAGTTTAGCCACTCATGATGTAATGATCGAAATAGCTAAATGAATTCATAATTTGAAAGATAAACTTAACACAAGGTGAATAATAACTTGTGATTATCATATTAGATCACAATAGGAATCCCCAAAGTATTGATGGAAATCTCTTCAAAGTTAATTGTTTTTCAAGCCAACAAACTAGAGAGAAAAGTAATAAAATACGTGTCTCCAAAAGATGTTCGGAACTCCTTAGAAAACCCTAAACAATGCTTTAAATAGTTCACCCTAATTATGAAACAAAATCATAGAGTGCAGTAATTTCTCGGACAGGTGACGCCATTCATGACGCGTTATCAGGAGGCTGACGACTTATCACAAATGTCGTCAGGTGCTCTTTGATTTTGAAATTCGCTACCTTAGGCTGACGACGAACTGTGACAGCCTATCAGATCTTTGATGACTTATCACAAATGTCATCATTTATCTACCTCAGCTCCCATGTTCTTCCTTAGACTAACGATAATTTTAATGACCTATCAACTCCTTGATGGCTTATCACGAAATGTCATCACAACTTTTAGCTAAGGTCCATTCTCTGTCTAAGGCTGATGATGAAGCTGATAACTTATCACAGGGCTGACAACTTATCAGGAATGTCGTCAGCCACACTTCTCTTCTTCTTGTTTCAGATTTCAACTCTTTTGCTTTCATCCTTGTTGGTTCTCTAGTATCTTAGCTTCCACTGCTAAATCAAAGATAAAACATTTAAAAACGATAAAAGTTTCTTAAGACTTTGCAATTATTCTTAGTTAAAAGCCTCACATGTGTTAGCATCACCTCAGACATCACTTAACTATTGGGAGCATCTTTGATATTTTCCCTAAAGTTATCCCCGTGTTGTATCTCAAAAGCATCGTGAACCATTTCTATCATACTAGTATCTTGATATTCATTATGCCATGCAAACCTACTACTTTCTCCAACAACAAAGTTATTTTGCTCAACATCACCATCAATAGCATGCAATCTTTAAAAGACCTCATGAAACCCTTTTCTATAAAGATATTGCTTCACAACTTCTTCTTTTAAAAGATTTATACCATCACATCTAACACAAGGACAACGAATATCCCCAAAATATGACCAAACACCAAGTGTATTAGCATGCTCAACAAATCATTCGAAACCTTCAATAAGTTTCTCCCTAATACCTATTATGTTATCATTGTTCCGTTGATACATCCATCTATCATCAGGTTCCATCTATGCAATTAATTTGATTCAACTAATTAGATTTAGTCACAAAAATTTTCAACAAGAGATGGCTACACTTTATCAAAACAAAAAAACACCTTTAAAATATCTACACTTAATCATTTAAAACCTACCAAGTCACCACGCATAACTACATTCAAAATAAAAAATCCACCTTTAAATTCCTACATTTAATCATTTTCAACCTACCAAGTCACAAAGTATAACAACATTCAAAACAAAAAATTCACCTTTAAGTCCCTACACTTAATCATTTTCAACTTACCAAGTCACCAAGCATAACCACTTTCAAAACAAAAAAATAGCTTTAAAGTTCCAAACACTTTTTCAATTTCAAGTGACTAAGTCACCAAGCATAACCACATTCAAAACAAAAAAAAAACACCTTAAAATCCCTACTCTTAATCATTTTCAACCTACCAAGTCACCAAGCATAACCACTTTCAAAATAATAAATCACCTTTAAAGTCCCTACACTTCATCATTTTCAACCTACCAAGTCACCAAGCATAACCACTTTCAAAATAAAAAAAAAACACCTTTAAAGTCCCTACACTTTTTCAATTTCAAGTGACTAAGTCACCAAGCATAACCACTTTCAAAATAAAAAACACCTTTAAAGTCCCTACACTTTTTCAATTTCAAGTGACTAAGTCACCTAGCATAACCACTTTCAAAACAAAAAAACACATTTAAAGTCCCTACACTTTATCATTTTCAACCTACCAAAACACCTAGCATAACCACTTTCAAAATAAAAAAACACCTTTAAAGTCCCTACACTTAATCATTTTCAACCTACCAAGTCACCAAGCATAACCACTTTCAAAACAAAAAATCATAGTTAAAGTCCCTACACTTAATCATTTTCAACCCACCAAGTCACCAAGCATAACCACTTTCAAAACAAAAAAAACACCTATAAAGTCCCTACACTTAACCATTTTCAACCTACCAAGTCACCAAGCATAACCACTTTCAAAATAAAAAATCACCTTTAAAGTCCCTACACTTCATCATTTTCAACCTACCAAGTCACCTAGCATAACCACTTTCAAAATAAAAAAAAACACCTTTAAAGTCCCTACACTTTTTCAATTTCAAGTGACTCCTTTAAAGTCCCTACACTTTTGCAATTTCAAGTGACTAAGTCACCTAGCATAACCACTTTCAAAACAAAAAAAACACATTTAAAGTCCCTACACTTTATCATTTTCAACCTACCAAAGCACCTAGCATAACCACTTTCAAAATAAAAAAACACCTTTAAAGTGCCTACACTTAATCATTTTCAACCTACCAAGTCACCAAGCATAACCACTTTCAAAACAAAAAAAACACCTTTAAAGTCCCTACACTTAACCATTTTCAACCTACCAAGTCACCAAGCATAACCACTTTCAAAATAAAAAATCACCTTTAAAGTCCCTACACTTAACCATTTTTAACCTACCAGTCACCTAGCATAACCACTTTCAAAATAAAAAATCACCTTTAAAGTCCCTACAATTAATCATTTTCAACCTACCAAGTCACCTAGCATAACCACTTTCAAAACAAAAAAATACCTTTAAAGTTCCTACACTTAATCATTTCAAACCTATCAAGTCACCAAGCATAACCACTTTCAAAATAAAAAATCACCTTTAAAGTTCCTACACTTAATCATTTTCAACCTACCAAGTCACCAAGCATAACGACTTTCAAAACAAAAAATCATCTTTAAAGTCCCTACACTTAATCATTTTCAACCTACCAAGTCACCAAGCATAACCACTTTCAAAACAAAAAATCATCTTTAAAGTCCCTACACTTAATCATTTTCAACCTACCAAGTCACCAAGTATAACCACTTTCAAAACAAAAAAACACCTTTAAAGTCCCTACACTTAACCATTTCCAACCTACCAAGTCACCAAGCATAACCGCTTTCAAAATAAAAAATCACCTTTAAAGTCCCTGCACTTAACCATTTTTAACCTACCAGTCACCTAGCATAACCACTTTCAAAATAAAAAATCACCTTTAAAGTCCCTACACTTAATCATTTTCAACCTACCAAGTCACCTAGCATAACCACTTTCAAAACAAAAAAATACCTTTAAAGTTCCTACACTTAATCATTTCAAACCTATCAAGTCACCAATCATAACCACTTTCAAAATAAAAAATCACCTTTAAAGTTCCTACACTTAATCATTTTCAACCTACCAAGTCACCAAGCATAACGACTTTCAAAACAAAAAATCATCTTTAAAGTCCCTACACTTAATCATTTTCAACCTACCAAGTCACCAAGCATAACCACTTTCAAAACAAAAAATCATCTTTAAAGTCCCTACACTTAATCATTTTCAACCTACCAAGTCACCAAGCATAACCACTTTCAAAACAAAAAAATACATTTAAAGTCCTTACATTTAATCATTTTCAACAGGCCAAGTCACCAAGCATAACCACATTCAAAATAAAAAATTCACTTTTAAAGTCCCTACACTTAATCATTTTCAATCTACCAAGTCACCAAGCATAACCACATTCAAAAAAAAATCATCTTTCAAAGTAACTACACTTAATCAATTTCAACTCACTAAGTCACCACCCAAGTCACCAAACTAAACCACATTCAAAATTATCAAGCATACCAAAATTCACAATAAAAAGTTCACATTTCAAGTACCTACGCTTCAACAAAATTAAAAAAAAAAAAGGTTCACCTTTAAGCTAAGTTACTACACTTATTCACTTTCAACCAACATATTCATTTATAGTTTAATAAGTCAAACAATGGAACAAGTGTAACAAAGCAAATATTAGTAGAGGTGTCGCATGTCCCTCTCACACCATATAATCATCACAAAATTTCTATAGCTTTCAAAACCTTCTACAGCGAACAATCCCAAACTAAACTACATTCGAAACTTCATCATAGAAAATAGAGATAAATCAATTTACTTTTGCTTGGCTTAAATTAAAGTGAAAGTGATAAGTGTTCACCAAATCTAGATTCAAATGTGCTAGTAGTGCAAAGATACTAAATTAGGAGCAGAAGAATAATGCTCAACCTATCATTCAAAACAAAATTACAATTAAAGATTCCAACTTGGAGGATTTATACAATCAATAACTTCAATCAAGCAAAACTCATATCTAAAACTAGAAGCTAAGCAAGCAAAACTCTCTGAATTTCAAAATTTGAATAGTGCAACATAAATTGGGATGGGCTGAGTAATTCTCTACCAAATGTTTTCACACAAGTGAGCTAAAAATACAAAAATCACATAAAGTCTCAATTCTCTTCTGTGTATATAATTGCTAAGTGATCTAAACAAAATTCGACCAACAAACGAGATTAAAAAAAAACTAGTTCAAACTAACCTAATCTTCAATATTGCAGTACGCTTATAAATCAACCTTAAAACATACAAAATTCGCAAAATAAAACAAAAGTCAAGCTACAAGTGAGCTAAACAAAACTTCAAAAGAACCTCATAGCAGTTGCCGGAGATGTAAAGGATTTGGAAAAGTGTTTTGAGTGTGTTTAGGTTGATTTTTGTATGTGTAGGTCGATTTGTGTGTGTGTGTTTTTCAATTAGGAATTTTTGTGTGTGTAGGTCGGGTTGGGTCGGGTCATGTGGAGGTGGGGTCGGGTAAGAGTTATTTTTGAACTTTTTTTTATTTTCTTGAAAACTGACCACCTATTATTGATTTTCTGAATATTTTATTGAAAATCGACCACAAGTGGTCGATTTTCAAAAAAAAAATCAGACATGTGATCGGTTTTCAAGAAAATAATAAAAAAATATTTTAATTACAACAATTAATAAATCAATAACTAATAAATTAAGATTAATTTTTAATAAATTCTATATTATTTATAACAATAACACGAGTGGTATATTTCCTCGATCATATGATAATATCAATGAATTTTGCAAATTACGATAAATTTTTTGTTAATTAAATTTTAATTATGATATTTTTATGATAAATTATATATATATATATATATATATATATATATATATATAATTAGCAAAAATTTAAGAATGATTGATTTTTATTATTATTATTATTATTATCATTATTATACTGGTTATCGATGACATGTGATCAGTGTAATTTTCAAAAATTATATATATATATATATATATATATATATATATATATATATTAGATTTTATCTATATAATTATTTTTAATGAAAATAATATATATATTTGATTACATATATTTAATTATTGGTTACTAAAAATTATTTACTTTTAATTTTTTTTAATTCAAAACCCGACCACAAGTGGTCAGTTTTTAAAAATTCTTTTTTAATTTATTTTTTTTAAAAAAAAAGACCACCGGTGGTCGGTTTTTTAAACATATTTTATTTTAACTTTTTTGAAAATTAAAAACCACTTTTTACAAACCAACCATAAGTGGTCGATTTTTTTAAAATAGTTTTTAATTAAAAACCGACCACATTTGTTATTTTTTAATTTTTTTTTAAAAATAAATAAGAATTAATATAAAAATTATCGAAATGATTATGTTGAAATTTTAAAATATAAAAGCGACCATATGTGGTCGTTTTTTTAAAAGAAAATTATTAAAAAAAATGAAAAACCGACCACAAGTGGTCGAATTTTTGTGGTCGATTTTTTTAGTAGTGTAGCACGTTACTTGTCGTTTCAGATTATGGATTTGACTTACCTACTAGCGGGTTATAGTAGTTGTCATCATGACTTGAGTTTTTAGATCATGACAGTTAACTACATTTGAAAAAAAAAACTGAAACACTTGAACCATTTCTGGATACGTGTGTTTTTGGATCAAAATGATCGTGTTTGAGTACCTTTATTTTGAAATTATATTGAGAAAAGTTATCTTGTACAAATCAAAAGTTTGGGATTATATATCTATATTTTCCTCCGAAAAATACATACAGGCGTTCATATTTAAGTGTCATTGAAAACACTTGAACCATTTCTCAAGGAGGACCATATATCTAATGAACCATCTTCTTACAAAACTTCACCATCCTAATATAGACCAACTCTAACAGTGGCACTCTTTTCCTTTTTTCCTTATAAAAAATTTAAACTAAACCACAATGACTGTTTTAACAAAGAAAGTACCCCCTAAAATTTTTTATATTGAATTTTCATGAAGTATCGTAATGTTGCTTCTCGATTTTATAATGATCATATCCATAGAATATCTCCCAAGAATCTGCCATCTCTTCATGTGATGATCATGGTCCGTCCATGTGTGGGGAAGCTACAAATTTTATTTTTTTAGAAATTTAATTAGCTGACACAGGGGCAGACTACAAAACCAAAAACAAAAATTAAATATAGTTGGCCCACAAATGGGCAAACTATAAATAACATGTATATGGAAATGTTTCTGGGCGAATCCCCTTAAATTTTTCTAAAAATATAATTATCAAAATAGGCGGCGGAAGGTCGGACAGTGAAGATGACGCACAGTTCAGCCATTTTTAGGTGAATTTTCCCTTTTGATATGTGTTTCTACGGAGTTTGTTTGGGTTCATAGGATTGAAATTTTGTCCCTTTTACTCTAATAAAATAGCAAGTACAATGATACTTAGGATCTACTAGGATTTATTAGTTATATGTTTGGATCCACTAAACCCCGAGTATTTACTGATTGTTGTCCTAAAAATGATTAAATTTGTCGTTGTATTATTCAATATTGAATAATTTTAATTTTCACCAGACTTTTGATCTAATATTACCTTTGTATTAGGAAAAAGATTCATTTTGACCTTGATCCCTAACAAAACTCCGACCGCACAAGTAATTTAAATCATAATCAAATGTTGAGAGGTGCATTTGGACAGGTGGAATCCATCCGTACTTCGTTGGAGGTTCATTAATATCAAGGACAAATACAACGACATAAAGAATAGGAATGAACTAAAATTATTATGAAAAGCAATTTCGGATGGTATAAAGATAATTCGATCTATATGTACCTGGCGGAGTACTAACATTTGGTTCACGAACATGTTGTCGCAGAGTGGAGAGTAAATGTGTTACTCTCCTGAGGTGTGTTCATTTTTGGCAGCACTGAACAATCTCTCTGCCTTTGATGTTGGGGTACTGCAATACATTTTTAGGTGGTCCACACTCCACATGAGTAGCCACTGGCAGTGAAATCGACTCACATACTAATTGGTTGGGTTTGAACAGTGGTGGATCTAGCATATGGCGGAAAATTACACTATTTATACACGATTAAAATTATTTTTATGTATATATTGTATATGTTGAACTCCTTCGACTAGTTCGTGTGTGTACTTTTGAACCCCCTTAATGAACCTTTTGGCTCCACCATTGGATTTGGGATCTTAAAAACACATCTTCATGACATGACCCTATTCGATTGAAGTTCTCCAACTATACTACATTCCTAGTTATGTGGTAACTAAATTTTTCTAATCCCTCATTATCTTTACTGGTATGTGTTTCACTTGTACACCGATGATAAATAAAAAGTAATTTTTACTAATACCATCTTTATTAATCATCCCCGTCTCAATTGTTTGGCCTATTTTGAATCTTGTGAAGACACTAGCATCTTGTGATCTTAAATTAAAAATATATTAACGTATCAAAATATTCTTAAATTTTGTGGTTTTTAACATATTGTGCCGAAAGTTGAAATTAAATAATTGCTAATAAGGGAAAGGATCATTCATTTTTAAATGAACTAAAAATAAAAGTACGTCAAACAAAACATACGAGTAATATTTAATAACAATGACACAATAGACACGAAATGATAATTATCTCTTGATTTTCTAAACTGGATAACTATTTTTAATATACTAAACAATTATAAATAGGTAGAGAAAGTAGTAAAAAAAAATTCTTGATCTAATTAACCTATATCTAAAAGTGGAGTCACCCTTGTGCAATGAGTAAATGGTGTTGATCGACACTTTATTCACCTAAAAATTACATAATTTAGATAAGTAAAGTAGAAAACTATTGTATATATAGGCAAATTTGTTATATAATTTAGATAGATAAAGTAGAAAACTATTGTATATGTACTCAATTTTTTTTAAAACAATCATTCTTTATAATGATATTTTATTATAGTACTTAGATTTTCTATGAAAATGATATTTCATTCTATATCATATTATATTACTATATATTTTTATAATAAAATTTCACTATAATAGTCAAACAATATTCAAACAAATGACATTACTATAAAGATATTGTTATGAAATTTAAAGTAAGAACAACAAGAATAAATAAAGAGAATAGAGGAGGCTTTTTTATCTCTTGAGGGATGAGAGATCATAAGATTGACGATACAATGAACAAAATTCCTCTATTTATAGGGGAAAATACTCCTAGTTTCTCTCTAAAAGATAGATATTTCATATCCTAATAGATATTAAATAGATCTTGATAGATCTTATCTATGTTCTTGATAGACATTTACTATAATATAAATACATTTATAACTCTCCCCCTTGAATGTCTAATTGATAGATAATGTGTCTCGTTAAAACCTTACTAGAAAAAATCCAATGGAAAAAATCTATAGAAGGAAAAAAGAGTACACATCTCTACTAATACGCATTTCGGCTGCCTAATTAAAAACTTACAAGGAAAACCCAGTGGAACAAAACCTTGAAAGGAAAAAAGAGTACAACGCGTATTTACTCCCCCTGATAAGAACATCAATGAACCTTTGCATCCCGATCTTGTGCACCATCTTCTTGAAAGTTGCAGTTGAAAGACACTTGATGAATAAATTAGCCGCATTGTCACATGAACTAATCTGTTGCACGTTAATATCACCATTCTTTCATAGATCATATGTATAGAAAAGCTTTGGTGAAATGTGTTTCGTTCTATCTCACTTTTATGGATCCTCCCTTAAGTTGTGCTATGCATGCTGAATTATATTCATAGAAGATTGTGGATATTTTGTCATATTTCAAACTACATTTTTCTCGAATGAGATGTATCATGGACTTCAACTACACACAATCTCACCTTGCTTCATGAATGACTATTATATCAGCATAGTTCAATGAAGTGGCTAAGATAGATTGTTTTATATATATCCAAGATATGGCAGTACCCCCACATATGAACACATAGCCTATTTGAGACCGAGCTTTATGCGGGTCAGATAAGTACCCAACATCAGTATAACCAACAAGATTGGGACTGCAAGATTTAGAATAAAATAAGCTCATGTTATTTATCCCATTTCGATGTCACCTAGTAGGAGTAGAATTGTACCTTGCTAACAAATTAATTAAAAAGGCTACATCAGGCCTTGTAGTATTTGCAAGATACACTAGTGCACTACTTGCACTAGGATATGGTACTTCATAACCATTTCAATTTGGTATATTTATCATTTCAACAAATAATCTATGGATTTTGAAAACTCTCCAAGAGTTCTAATAATTTTCAAGCTTTAAGATTATATAATATAAGGATTATAAATGAGTTTCCTAGGAACTTTTATATGCTTCAAACATTTTGAATCCTTAGAAAGGTTTTCACTTAAATTTTGTCAAGTGATAATATTCAACATTTCATATGTGATATCTTCAAGTGCGTGGACTGCAAATCAAATAAGTTTTACACTTACCAAGATGCATCCTTTCATGTCACTTGATAAATATTTCTATGTCAGGAGGCTTAAATAAACGTAGAATTTAGATCCTCATAATATTTTATAATATTGCATCGATATTCTATCAAAGATATCATTGATGATATATCATTTTGTATCAGTTCACAATGTGACACGGCATTTTGATATTTCATCACTTCATTATTTTCAGGTGCCGAACCTTTTATAAGGTTTCATAAAGTGTTATGTTGTAGGCTCCTCATTTTTCAAGTATTATTTTATTTGGAACCGATTTGTCTACCACACTTCACACGTGCATAGACTTTGTCCTTCAGGGACACAAAATAGGAGCACTTGCAGCTTAAATACGAGATTAAATTTGAGTCAACGGATGCTTTTGCATTTAACTTGAATTATCTTTTGAATGGGTATCTATGATAATTCCTAACATATTTCATAGCTGCTTATAATCTCCCCCCCTTATGATAGGAAAACTAACATACATCCTCCATCTTCTTTGAGGAATCCATCTTTGCGCATCATGGTATATTCATTAATCGTATACTACACATCAAAATTATTAGATGGAATAGTTGTTTCCTGACCTTGAACCAATTGAGAGAAAATAAATAATCATAATTTATGGTCTAATGAACATAAGTTTTATTCTATGCAACATATCATATTTCAGATCAACACATAAAGCTTTGTTCTCATTAACAATGGTTTAGCTAGTTAGCGAAGCCATTCAATATCAAACCATCATCGTTAAGATGAATTGTCTTGATTACACAATCTAAAAATTATGTTCTTAACTCAATTTTATTGAGCAAATAACTTTATAAATGTCAAACTGCAGGTTGATAATAAACATACAAGTGATCATCTTATAGCGACGCATCTTAACAGATCACAAGACAGGTGAACGGGCTTATATTCACCTTTTATACTTTTCAAATTTTGAGGGATCCAATCCCAAAATTAGTTGGTCTAAACAACTTATTATGATAACAAGCAACATTAAAAGTAATGAAGAATTTTCTAATTCTTCAATATATGCTCAATACTCAGTATGCACATCTTTGAGATGTCACAATCGTTCATGTCAATTTATGAACTTTTATTCTAGCAAACTCCAAGTTTATCATGACATGTACCTTTTAGTAAATTTTAGATTTACTATTACATGGATGAATTTTTGAATTTACTACTTTAGAAGTAGATTTCAAAATAACTCTCTCAATTATTCTACCTCTTTCGGAGGTGAGTTGTGATACCATCACAATCAAGTGCACGTTTGTATTAACAAGTTTCTCATTCCTCAGGAATGGAATATAATCGTATCTTAAGTTTATCAAATTCTGATAGTTTATAACCTCTTTCATGATATTGCTACTTCAGGAGCACATCGAGGCATACATATCTTTCAAAGTATATCATATATTGCCACCACATTCACTTCAAGAATGGAGTAAATTGTCATCTTTCAGACCTATCATATATTGCTACCACATTCACTTCATAGAATGGGGCATATTACATTCACTTCATGGAATGAGAATATTTAATGAGATAGGTTTGTTGACTTATCACCAAATACACGTACAAGTTTGATGATTTTTCACCAAATACACATTATGTTGCCTTAGCCATCATAATATCATCAATATGGTGCATTGAGATTCAAATTCAACATTTTATCCATATAATGGCATCTTAGACTTATAAATCAAAAGTACTTGAACCCAATATCTTACACTACTAAAAACGGGGGAAAAGCCGACCACAAAAACCTACCACAAGTGGTCGGTTTTCTTCAATTTCCGACGACAAAACCGATCAAAATGTGTGGTCAGAAAAGTAGTGGTAGTTTTTTAAAAACCGACCACTTGTGGTCGGGTTTTTTAAATATATATATATATATATTATTATTATTATTATTATTATTTTATTAAAATTAAAAAAGTGATTTTAAAAAAAAAATAAAAAAACCGACCACAAGTGGTCGATTTTCTAATTAATTAATTAATTAATTTAGTAGAAAACCTACTACTTGTGGTAGGTTTTCTGCAATTTTATTTTTTTTTGGAGAATGGTCAGTTTTTTTGAAAAAATATTAAAAAATAAAAATCAACAAATGTCCAACATGAAATACAACAACAACAACGAACTAAATGTAAATACTTTCAAAAGTGTACAACACATACAAAATGTCCAACAAACGGAAAAACTACAACAATAGTTTCAAAAGTGTACAAACTACAACAAAATGTCTAAATTCAAAGTACAACACATACAAAAGTTCAAAAACTAAAATCATCTTCATTGAATTCTTCCTCGTCTTCCATATCCTCATCGGTGCTGATATTATCAAGAGGGCGTAGACCTTTTGCAGCCTGAACTGCATCACCACAACACGAAAGAATAATCCCTGCAGTCTGAATAAAAAAGTTGAACTGCTCCTGCAGCATCCTAATTTGGGATAATGTTTCCTCCTCCTCCTTCTGCGCTCTTTCTCTTTGTTCAGCAATCTCTTTAGTGAGTCCCTAAACTTAACCATTTTCAAGCGACTACATCACCTAACAAACAACTTTCTAAATAAAAACAATCCCCTTTAAAGTACCAATACTTAACCATTTTCAAGTAACTAATCAACCAAACGACATTCAAACCAAAAAAATCTCCTTTAAAGTCGCTACGCTTAACCATTTTCTCGTAACTAAGTCACCAACCAAACGACATTCAAACCAAAAAATACCCTTTAAAGTCCCTACACATAACCATTTTCAAGAAACTAAGTTACTAACCAAACGACATTCAAACTAAAAAAAACCCTTTAAAGTCCCTACGCATAACTATTTTTAAGTGACTAAGTCACCAAACAAACCACTTTCAAAGCAAAAAAATCCCCTTTAAAATACCTATAATTAACCATTTTTAAGTGACTAAGTCAGCAACTAAATGACATTCAAACCAAAGAAAATCCTCTTTAAAGTCCCTACACTTGACTATTTTCAAGCAACTAAGTCATCAAACAAATCACTTTCAAAACAACAAAATCCCCTTTAAAGTACCTATACTTAACCATTTTCAAGTAACTAAGTCACCAACCAAACAACATTCAAACCAAAAAAATCTCCTTTAAAGTCCCTACGCTTAACCATTTTCTCGTAACTAAGTCACCAACCAAACGACATTCAAACCAAAAAATACCCTTTAAAGTCCCTACACATAACCATTTTCAAGAAACTAAGTTACTAACCAAACGACATTCAAACTAAAAAAAACCCTTTAAAGTCCCTACGCATAACTATTTTTAAGTGACTAAGTCACCAAACAAACCACTTTCAAAGCAAAAAAATCCCCTTTAAAATACCTATAATTAACCATTTTTAAGTGACTAAGTCAGCAACTAAATGACATTCAAACCAAAGAAAATCCTCTTTAAAGTCCCTACACTTGACTATTTTCAAGCAACTAAGTCATCAAACAAATCACTTTCAAAACAACAAAATCCCCTTTAAAGTACCTATACTTAACCATTTTCAAGTAACTAAGTCACCAACCAAACAACATTCAAACCAAAAAAATCTCCTTTAAAGTCCCTACGCTTAACCATTTTCTCGTAACTAAGTCACCAACCAAACGACATTCAAACCAAAAAAAATCCCCTTTAAAGTCCCTACACTTAACCATTTTCAAGAGACTAAGTCACCGAACAAACCACTTTCAAAATAAAAATAATCCCCTTTAAAGTACCTATACTTAACCATTTTCAAGTAACTAAATTACCAACCAAACAACATTCAAACCAAAAAAATCTACTTTAAAGTCCCTACGCTTAACCATTTTCTCTTAACTAAGTCACCAACCAAACGACATCTAAACCAAAAAATACCATTTAAAGTCCCTACGTTTAACCATTTTCAAGCGCATAAGTCACCAAACAAACCACTTTCAAAACAAAAAAATCCACTTTAAAATACCTATACTTAACCATTTTCAAGTAACTAAGTCACCAACCAAACGACATTCAAACTAAAAAAATCTCCTTTAGAGTCCCTACACTTAACCATTTTATCATAACTAAGTCACCAACCAAATGACATTCAAACCAAAAAATACCCTTTAAAGTCCCTACACTTAACCATTTTCAAGTAACTAAGTCACTAACCAAACGACATTCAAACCAAAAATTACCCTTTCAAGTCCCTATGCGTAACCATTTTCAAGCGACTAAGTCACCAAACAAACCACTTTCAAAAAACAAGTCCCCTTTAAAGTACATATAATTAACCACTTTCAAGTGACTAAGTGTCACGCCTCAAATCCTATTGAGGCGGACTGGCACTCGTAACCGAGGAGGCCCAGGAGAACCAGCTCATAACCTTATACTTCCCATGCATACCTCTATGACAACCCAAAATTCGGACAGCATCATGTCGCATATAAAAGGAAATTATCACCTGTATAAGCTCGAGCACACACATATATGTATATACAATACTTGGCCGTTAGAGCCATCACATCTATTAACAAAATACCACCTTGACTGTACATTAGGTCTACAAAGCCTCTAGACAATACACAGAGTTTAACTAAGTTCGAGACACACCCCGCCATATAACTAACTTTTATAAAATACCAATAGTGACTAGATATGACACGAAAAGCCCCAAAGAAAACTGGAGCTCACCAAAAGCAGCTAGATATCCTGGCTCCTACTTGTGCGGTGTATGAGCTGAGGTACCTGTGCCTGCAGCATCAAATGCAGGTCCTCCGTGGGGGACATCAGTACAAAATATGTACTGAGTATGTAAAGCTTTAGATAATCACATAAGATATAGGAGCTCAATAGAAATCAGAAACAAGTGAATAAATCGTAATAGGAGTGGACCACACTTACTAGAACTTGTGGCAACCTATACATTGTATTTATTCAATCACTTTACCTCCGTTCTTATCATCTTTGTAATCATTACTGTACTATACTGTGACCATTAGGCTGCCTCCAATACATATCAACTGGGATCGACTCATGATAGGCTTATGCCCCTAGGATACCACCAGATAAGAGAGAACTTCCATCACTTAGTTCAATTAATCTTTGAGATTGTTACTTCGGTCGCCACCACATTTTTGATACATTTAAATAATGATACATCAATAAGAGACATGTAAATAGACCATCAATGTAATAAAAATGAAGTAAGAACTCATTGGCACATCAATGAAGTGTTTTGGAGTCATCAATGCCATAACAATAAAGTAGAAACTTATTGGTATATCAATGAAACGTTTTGGAGTCATTAATAGCACATGGATCTTATTTGAGTAACCGGATACCTTCTAACATTCATTAGTGCAATAAACATGTAAGATTTGGAAGACAAGTAAGTATTGGAATGTCTTGACATCTTGTAGGGTGGAAACAAGCTCATTGGTAACGTAGGACATCATACAAAACCATTATGGATCCCATGTTACTGAATAACTTTGGAAACTTTCTTAATAGAACAATTGTTCACTTTCATGCCAAAGATATGGTATAGAGTATGCTTTACATACCTGACTGTCAACCTTCAATACTAGTCCTAAATGGACTTCCCATCTTTTCGGATTACTTATCTACAATGAACATATATAGCAATCTAGTATTAGCAACCAAATGTCACAATTCAATTATTTGAATTCACCAAACTAGTGGTTAAGTGGTAAGCCTTAATTACACCATAGAGGGTGTCACTTTAACCCTCTTATACTCCAATTAAATTCACATGTCATGCATATTCATACAACATCCTCCAATATCAAGTTTGGATTCATTTATCCTTCCAACCAATCCATTAAACCAAATTGAGCCATAGACATAAATAATCATCAATTCAATAGTATATCACCATATCCACCTTCCATAACTCAATTAACATATCCACCTTCCATAACTCAATTACCATATCCACCTTCCATAATTCAATACAACCAAACCATACAAAATAGTCCATAACCCTATTTCCATCACCTTTCAATAACAACCAATACATATAATCCTCTATCACACATATACATATGGAAAAGAACAAAGGCAAACAATATTCATACCTTAGAATTCACCACTTGATTATGTAATCATCCTATTTTCACAAATAATAGGTGCCGTTTGAAGTTATCGAGATGACAAACGCAGTTATCGGATTACTTTAGAATTTCTACGATTGAATCAAAAGTAATTTAAAGGTCAAATTTGGCTAGGCTTTGTTCCTCCTCAATGATTGATGATGAAAATGAGTTTTTGAACTCATATACATGTATATATACACAATAATATAATAGGAAATGACCAAAATTCCTTTAAAATTTAAATTATGTCAAATCTGTCCTTTGGTGGACTGTTTTGATAAGCTAAAGTAGATCGACCATAACTCTTTTCTCCGATAACGGATTTGGGTGAAATTGGTATCGTTGGAAGGATAATTAAAAGGAATTTCATTTCATATAAAGTAGGCCACCTAGTTCGTCTTGTACAAGGAGTTATGGTCGTTTGTAGTTGACCCTAAAAATCTGTTTTGACAGGCTGAAGTAAATCGAGTATAACTCCTAACTCAGACATTGGATTTGGATGAAACCAATTGAATTGGAAAGAAGACTCAACGATTTTCCTTTTCATAGGTCGCAGCTCTCCCAGTTCATTATATCAAGGGAGTTATGATCGTTCAAAGTTGTCCCAAAAATTTGGCTGGCCTCAGTAGTTTGTGTGCAGGAAATTTTCCTGCACATTTACTATTCCCAAATATCCCGGCCACCGTTTTATAGTTTCAAACGTGCTCGATTATATCCGAAACCTATTCGTTTTTGGAAATCTTTATATCATTGGAAATCTTATTCAATAACCTTCGCATGAAACCATCGACGGGCAAATTCTGGTATAAATAAAATAAAAAAATTAATTCCATATAAATAAGACCAATACACGTACTTGAATATGCCAATACACGTACTTGAATACGGGGTGTTACATTTTTCCCCCCTTTAGGACATTTGTCCTCGAATGTTAGCGTAGTTATTCAATCGAAACAAGTTCAAGTCCATCATTAATATTCATATCATTACATAAATACTATGCATATATAAAAAAAACTTACTTGTTAATGTTCTAACTACGTTTCTTGAACTTCCTCTTCATCTTTGAACAAATAAGGGTACTCAAATTTCATTGCTTCCTCAGCTTCCCATGTAATATCTTCCCTTTGATTATTTCTCCAACGTACTTTCACAGATGCTATATCTTTATTTCTCATCTTCTTAACTTGGCGATCTAGAATAGAAATAGGCACTTCCTCATAGGTAAGATCTTCCGCAACTTGCACATCCTCAGTAGAAGTGATATGTGATGGATCTCCGATGAACTTTTGAAGCATTGACACATGAAATACCGGGTGTACTAATGAGAGCTCTTGGGGTAGCTCTAATTTATATGCAACTTGTCCAAACCTTCGAGTAATCCTATACGGGCCTATATAACGTGGACTCAACTTCCCTTTTTTGCCAAATCTCATTACCCCTTTCATTGGTGATACCTTCAAAAATACCCAATCACCTATAGAAAACTCTAGCCCTCTTCTTCTACTATCCGCATATGACTTTTCTCGACTTTGGGCTATTTTCAGTCATTTCTGAATTACTTTAACCTTCTCTATGACTTGATAAACAAGATCTGGTCCGAACAAAAGAATTTCACCCACTTTGAACCATCCTATTGGTGATCTATACTTCCTTCCATATAAAGCTTCATATGGTGCCATTTTGATACTTGAATGATAGCTATTAATGTAGGCAAACTCAATAAGAGGTAAATGATCATCCCAGTTGCCCTTAAAATCTATTACACAAGCTCATAGCATATCTTCAAGTGTTTAGATGATATGTTCTGCTTGTCCATCTTTTTTAGGGTGAAAAGTTGTACTCAACTTCACTTTTGTTCCCAAACACCTCTGAAAAGACTTCCAAAAGTTTGCGGTAAATTGGGTTCCCCGATCTGATATAATAGAAATTGGCACTCCATGTAATCGGACTATCTCTTTAATGTACAGCTTCGCATACTCTTCAACTGTGTAAGTGGTCCTAACTGGTAGGAAATGTGCGGATTTGGTAAGCCTATCAACAATCACCTATATAGAATCGAACTTCCAGGATGTATGAGGCAAACCAATAACGAAATCCATGTTGATCATGTCCCACTTCCAGCTTGGAAGATCAATGCATTGCATATAACCTTCGGGTTTTTAGTGCTCAACTTTAACTCTTTGAAAATTTGGACATTCAGCTACAAATTCTGCAATGCTCTTCTTCATGTCATTCCACCAATACATATCTTTCAAATCTTGATACATTTTGGTTGATCCTGGATGAATGGAATACCTTGAACAATGTGCCTATGTTATAATCTTATTTCTTAGACCGTCTACATCCGGCATACACAATCGATTTTGGCACTGAACTACTCCTTCTTGCGTAAGCTCAAATGCCTTGGTTGCACCACTCTGAACGTTCTCCTTAAGCTGTAATAAAATAGGATCTGCATATTGCTTCTCTTTCACTTCAGCTACTAATGAAGATTCCGCAGCATTATGTAAGATAATCTCTTTTTCAGGAGTTTCAAGAAGGCAAAATCCCAAACTAGCTAACTGGTGAAGATCTTTAATCATCCCTTGCCTTTCTATAGGCGCCATCATAGCCTTACGACTTAACGCATCAGCTACCATATTTGCTTTTCCTAGATGGTACAATATATCAACATCGTAGTCCTTTAATAGCTCAAGCCATCTCCGCTGCCTTAAATTTAGATCCTTCTGATTAAAAATATATTGCAAGCTCTTATGGTCAGTATATATATCAACATGAGCCCCATATAAGTAGTGGCGTCATATCTTTAAAGCAAAAATAACTGCTGCCAGCTCAAGTTCGTGTGTAGGATAATTTTTCTTATGTGGCCGTAATTGTCTAGAAGTATATGCTATTACCTTACCATGCTGCATCAATACACATCCTAAACTAATTCTGGAAGCATCACAATACACTGTATACCCTTCGGTGCCTTCTGGAAGTACCAACACGGGTGTAGAAATCAACTTGTTCTTTAAATCTTGAAAACTCTTCTCACAGGCATCATTCCATTGGAATTTGGATGCTTTATGGGTTAGCTTGGTTAAGGGTGCTGAAATAGAAGAAAAGCCTTCAACAAACCTTCTATAACAACCGGCCAACCCGAGAAAACTACGAATCTCCGTAGGCGTTGTGGGCCTTGGCCAGTTCTTCACAGCTGCTATCTTTTGAGCATCAACCTTTATCCCTTCACTAGATACAATATGACCCAAAAATGCCACTGACTTTAACCAAAACTCACATTTAGAGAACTTTGCATAAAACTTATAATCACGAAGAGTCTGCAATGCCTGTCATAAGTGATTGGTATGGTCCTCTTCTGATCTAGAATAAACTAGAATATCATCTATAAAAACTATCACAAATACATCCAGGAATGGCTTAAACACCCTATTCATCAAATCCATAAAAGCTGTGAGTGCATTTGTTAGCCCAAATGATAGAACTAGAAACTCATAATGACCATACCATGTTCAGAAAGTTGTCTTGGGTATATCCTTCTCTTTGACCCTCACTTGGTGGTAACCTGACCTCAAATCAATCTTAGAAAAACACTTGGCGCCCTGTAACTGCCTATAATCAATTAACATCCTCAGCGAGCCATCTTTTTTGCGTACAAATAACATTGGTGCTCCCCAGGGGGACATACTAGGCCTTATGAATCCCTTCTCTAGCAAATCTTTCAATTGCTCTTTCAATTCTCGTAATTCTACTGGGGCCATTCTATACGGAGGAATGGAGATTGGTTGGGTTCCTGGTATTACATCAATACCAAACTCTACTTCTAATTCAAGAGGCAAACTTGGAAGATCTTTAGGAAATACATCAGAAAATTCATTTACCATCAGAATAGTGTGAAAAGTTGGTAGCTCCACTTTTGTATCCCTTACTCTAACTAAATGATATATGTATCCCTTGGAAATCATTCTTCTTGCCTTAAAATAAGAAATAAATCTACCTCTTGGCGCGCCAATTTCACCTTTCTATTCAACGACTGATTCATTTGGAAAATGGAAATATACCTTTTTCGTGCAGCAATCAATTGTGGCATAACAAGATGCCAACCAGTCCATACCCATTACAATATCAAAATCTACCATTTCTAACTCCACAAGATCAGCCATCGTATCAGAACCACAAACAGTTACTATGCAGTTTTGGTAAACCCTTCTAGCTATAATAGATTCCCCAACCGGTGTGGACACTTCAAATGGCTTAACTAATAGTTCCGGTATTCTTTTAAACTTTTCAGCAACTAATGGAGTAACATAAGATAATGTAGAGCCGGGATCAATTAAGGCATATACATCGAATGAAAAAATAGACAACATACCCGTAACCACATCAGAGGAAGCCTCTAAATTATGTCAATCCGCTAGAGCATATATATGATTTTGAGCCTCGCTCGAACTCGTGGCTCCTCTATCACCTCTAACACAACCCATTGATTGTGCACCCCTTCCTGAATAAGGCATCGATGATGATGATGCAACAAATGACCCCGTAGGTCATACCATACCCCCTATGCCCCTTCGTGGGCATTCTCTCATCATATGCCCCGACATACTATACCAAAAAAAAATATTGGTCCCCAACCGACATGCGCCCAAATGATACCTTCCACATTTATTGCATGGCTCTCGAGAAGGTCTCGATTGGCTCATATTCCCTTGCCCTTGGTATCCCACTATATGCAAACTCTGACTCTCACTTCTGTGCCTAAATTGATTTTCTCTGGACCCTTAGAACTATGGTGGGGCACTAGCTTCAGAATAAGAAGATAATGGCGTAGGTTGTCTAGCAGAAAAATATGGTTTGAACCCTCCTTGGAATGCCATGAACTGCCCTATAGATCTGGCCCTCTTGGAATATCTTCTTTCTAATTCCTGTGTTTTTCTCCTCTGTCTCTAATCTTTCATTTTTTGTGCAAAAGCTTGGATCCTCGTTATGTCCATATCTTTGTTCAAAGCGGCAATAATACAATCTCTAACCAGATATGGATCCAGCCTATCCATATATTGATAAACTCTGTCATCCATAGTAGCTACAACATTCGGAGCATATCTCGACAAGGAATTAAATCGGAGACTGTACTCCCTCACGCTCATATTCTCCTGATGAAGATTTAAAAACTGATCTTCACGGGCCTGATAAATCTCGAATGGAAGATAATGATCAAAAAATGCCTCTTTGAACTATCTCCAAGTAGCTGGGGGTGCATCAATACCCATAGATCATTTCCAGTCCTCGTACCAATATATAGCCTCCCCTTTGAATCTATACGTCGCTAACTCCACTGTCTCTCTACCCGTTACATGCATAACATCTAAGGCCCTTTGAATTTGATCAATAAAGTCCTGTGGGTCCTTTTTAAGATCTGATCCAGTAAAAGTGGGAGGATCCATCTTAAGAAAATCCTGTGTTCGAAGGCTAGCCGCCCTATCTATACCACTAGTATCCGTGGTAGGAATGGCTTGCCCTTGAGCTTGCCCAGCAACTATACGAGTCAAAAGTTGCACTGCATTTCTAAGATCTTGATCAGCAGCATTAATAGGTGGCTCTGGGGATATAGTTCTCCTTCCCTTTATTTCTTCCGGAGTGGAAGAAGTTTTTGATGCATGCTCAGCTGGAGCCTCACTTTGATTAGCTGGTATAGTGGGTGACTTACTAGTCCCCTCTCTGACAGCCACATCTACTTCTTTACCGATATTCTTGCTTCTGGTAAACGGCATCATTACTATAATAAGAGAAACAAATAGATTCAGTGGTCAACTATGACTTCATATACAATATAGGCTCTATCGCGCGATTTAAGAAATGAAGAAAAAAAACAATTCCTAAATGTCCATAGCCTCCTAGATGCGGTGCACACACACCAATAAACAAGACTCTACGTAGACACGGCTTTGTAGACTCACTAGGACGAACTTCTCTATACCACTATTGTCATGCCTCAAATCCTATTGAGGCGGATTGGCACCCGTAACCGAGGAAACCCGGGAGAACCAGCTCATAACCTTATACTTCCCATGCATACCTCTATGACAACCCAAAATTTGGACAGTATCATGTTGCATATAAAAGGAAATAATCACCTGTATAAGCTCAAGCATACATATATATGTATATACAATACTTGGCCGTTAGAGCCATCACGTCTATTAATAAAACACCACCTTGACTGTACATTAGGTCTACAAAGCCTCTATACAATACACAGAGTTTAACTAAGGTCGGGACATACCCCGCCATATAACTAGCTTCTATACAATACCAAAAGTGACTGGATATGACACGGAAAGCCCTGAAGCAAAATGGAGCTCACCAAAAGCAGCTGGATATCCTGGCTCCTACTTGTGTGGTGTATGAGCTGAGGTACCTGTGCCTGCAGTATCAAATGCAGGTCCCCCGTGGGGGACGTCTGTACAAAATATGTACGGAGTATGTAAAGGTGTAGATAATCACATATGATATAGGAGCTCAATAGAAATCAGAAACAAGTGAATAAAACGTAATAGGAGTGGACCACACTTACTAGAACTTGTGACAACCTGTACATTGTATTTATTCAATCACTTTACCTTAGTTCTTATCATCTTTGTAATCATTATTGTACTGTACTGTGACCATTAGGCTTCCTCCAATACATATCAACTAGGATCGACCCATGGTAGGCTTATGCCCCTGGGATACCACCCATAAACACATAAATAGGGATCGACCCATGATAGTCTTATGCCCCTAGGATACCACCAGATAAGAGAGAACTTCCATCACTTAGTTCAATTAATCTTTGATATTGTTATTTCGGTCGCCACCACATTTTGATACTTTGAAACAATGGTACATCAATAAGAGACATATAAATAGACCATCAATGCAATAACAATGAAGTAAGAACTCATTGGCACATCAATGAAGTGTGTTGGAGTCATCAATGCCATAAAAATAAAGTAGAAACTTATTGGTATATCAATGAAACGTTTTGGAGTCATTAATAGCACATGGATCTTGTTTGAGTAACCGGATACCTTCTAACATTCATTAGTGCAATAAACATGTAAGATTTGGAAGACAAGTAAGTATTGGAATATCTTGACATCTTGTAGGGTGGAAACAAGTTCATTGGTAATGTAGGACATCATACAAAACCATTATGGATCGCATGTTACTGAGTAACTTTTGAAACTTTCTTAATAGAACAATTGTTCACTTTCATGCCAAAGATATGGTATAGAGTATGCTTTACATACCTGACTGTCAACCTTCAATACTAGTCCCAAATGGACTTCTCGTCTTTTCGGATTACTTATCTACAATGAACATATATAGCAATCTAGTATTAGCACCCAAACGTCACAATTCAATTATTTGAATTCACCAAACTAATGGTTAAGTGGTAAGCCTTAATTACACTATAAAGGGTGTCACTTTAACCCTCTTATACTCCAATTAAATTCACATGTCATGCAT
This sequence comes from Capsicum baccatum var. pendulum, assembly GCA_030864225.1. NCBI lineage: Eukaryota > Viridiplantae > Streptophyta > Magnoliopsida > Solanales > Solanaceae > Capsicum > Capsicum baccatum. The sequence goes on along the minus strand of CM061556.1, from coordinate 178,364,267 downwards.
ATTCATACAATATTCTCCAATATCAAGTTTGGATTCATTTATCCTTCCAACCAATCCATTAAACCAAATTGAGCCATAGACATAAATAATCATCAATTCAATAGTATATCACCGTATCCACCTTCCATAACTCAATTACCATATCCACCTTCCATAACTCAATTACCATATCCACCTTCCATAATTCAATATAACCAAACATGCAAAATAGTCCATAACTCTATTTCCATCACCTTTCAATAACAACCAATACATATAATCCTCTATCACACATATACATATGGAAAAGAACAAAGGTAAACAATATTCATACCTTAGAATTCACCTCTTGATTATGAAATCCGGTTTGCACAAATAATAGGTGCCGTTCGAAGCTCTCGAGATGACAAACGCAGTTATCGAATTACTTTGGAATTTCTACGGTTGAATCAAAAGTAATTTAAAGGTCAAATTTGGCTAGGGTTTGTTCTTCCTCAATGATTGATGATGAAAATGAGATTTTGAACTCATATACATGTATATATACACATATTCCCGTCCAAAATATAAAAGGAAATGACCAAAATACCTTTAAAATTTAAATAATGTCAAATCTATCCTTTGGTGGATTGTTTTGATAAGCTAAAGTAGATCGACCATAACTCTTTACTCCGATATCATATTTGGGTGAAATTGGTATCGTTAGAAGGATAATTCAAAGGGATTTCAGTTCATATAAAGTAGGCTACCTAGTTTATCCTGTACAAGGAGTTATGGTCGTTTGAAGTTGACCCTAAAAATCTGTTTTGATAGTCTGAAGTAAAACGAATATAACTCCTTACTTAGATGTTGGATTTGGATGAAACCAATTGCATTGGAAAGAAGACTCAAAGATATTTCTTTTCATAGGTCATAGCTCTCCCATTTTATTATATCAAGGGATTTATGGTCGTTCAAAGTTGACCCAAAAATTCGGCTAGCCTCAGTAGTTTGTGTGTAGAAAATTTTCCTGCATATTTACTATTCTCAAATATCCCGGCCACCGTTTTATAGTTTCGAATGTGCTCGATTATATCCGAAACCTATCCGTTTTTGGAAATCTTTATATCGTTGGAAAGCTTATTCAATAACCTTATCATGGAACCATCGACGGGCAAATTCCGATATAAATAAAATAAAAAAATTAATTTCATATAAATAAGACCAATACACGTACTTGAATACGTCAATACACGTACTTCAATACGGGGTGTTACACTAAGTCACCAACCAAACGACATTCAAACCAAAAAAAATCTCTTTACAGTCCCTACACTTAACCATTTTCAAGCGACTAAGTCACCGAACAAACCACTTTCAAAGAAAAAAATCCCCTTTAAAGTACCTATACTTAACCATTTTCAAGTAAGTAAGTCACCAACTAAACGACATTCAAACCAAAAACATCTCCTTTAAACTCCCTACGCTTAACCATTTTCTCGTAACTAAGTCACCAACCAAACGATATTCACACCAAAAAATACCCTTTAAAGTCCCTACGCTTTATCATTTTCAAGCGACTAAGTCACCGAACAAACCATTTTCAAAACAAAAAAATTCTCTTTAAAGTACCTATACTTAATCATTTTCAAGTAACTTAGTCACCAACCAAACAACATTCAAACCAAAAATTACCTTTTAAAGTCCCTATGCATAACCATTTTCAAGCGACTAAGTCACCAAAAAAACCACTTTCAAAATAAAAAAATCCCTTTTAAAGTACCTATACTTAACCATTTTCAAGTTACTAAGTCACCAACCAAACGACATTCAAACCAAAAAAATCTCCTTTAAAGTTCCTACACTTAACCATTTTCAAGCGACTAAGTCACCGAACAAACCACTTTCAAAACAAAAAAAAATCCCCTTTAAAGTACCTATACTTAACCATTTTCAAGTAATTAAGTCACCAATCGAACGACATTCAAACCAAAAAATACCCTTTAAAGTCCCTACGCTTAATCATTTTCAAGCGACTAAGTCACCAACCAAACCACATTCAAAACAAAAAAATCTCCTTTAAAGTCCCTATACTCAACCATTTTCTCGTAAGAAAGTCACCTACCATGGATAGACACACCCAATGTTGCAATAATTCCTCAAATAAAAGATAAACAAAAAATCAGTTTCTTATCAAATATTCACATAAATAACTAAATTCTCTTTTCTTCTTTTTCTTGAGTTCACTATAAGTTAAACATTCAAAAAATTGTCTAGAGTGCACTATAAGCTAGATATTCTTGTACAATCCAACTAAGGGACATGCGCCTAGATACTTCTATTTACCTTTATGATAAATCTACCCAAATATTTCAAGTAAAAGAATGCAGTTGCTAAGAAGAATTGTCAACTGATAAAAATAAAGTACATGCCATTTGCCTTCTTCTCCACATGTGAGTCCACATGTTCAATAGCTCATTAGTGTGGAGAGGCTTCACAAGATAGTCAGCTGCTCCAAATTTGAGGCACTTGACGACAATAGAGACTTCATCTTGTGATGGCATCACTAGGAAAGAAAAAAACAAAGAAATATTTATTGTTTTTCACTGCACGGATGAACATGAATCAAAATTTTTTTTGACAAAGTCTCTAATTAAACTTTATGAATTTTAGATTATGAAACTTATTAAATAAATAAAAAAACTTTTGAGACTTTAGAGCATGAAATTAAACCTGAGATGGGTTCAAAGCCCATCGTTTTTTGGTGAAACTTCACCAGAGAAGTGGCAAGGCAACAACGTCGGTCAGAGAGAGAGGCGGCGAGGGTTGTTAGTTTCGTTAGCTGGCGGTGAAAGAGGCAGTTGGTTTGGAGGGAGGCGCTGGTTCGCTCTTGGTTGGACGGAGAAAGAGGATGGACGGAGGGTTCCTTCAACCATGGTGGCTGGACGGCGGTGGCTGGCCGGAATGGCTGCCATGGCTATGACCATGGACCGAGAGAAGGTCTCGAGAGAGAGGGGGAAAGAAACATGGGAGTTGCGGTTGTTTTGTGGAAAATAATGGTTAGGGTTTGAGTGTTTTGGTTTAAATGGAAAGAGGAAAAAATTTAATCTCAGCCGTAAATCACTTTTTGATCAATGGCTGAGATTCAAAGTTATAGGATATTTAAAATTAGGTCACAATTTAGGCTAGAATCGAGTTTAAACATTGGCTAGAATTTAAATAAAATTGAGAAGATAATTGAAAAGATAAAATAAAATTGGGTCGGATCGGGTTATTCATAATTTTTTTTAAATATCAACAAAATTTAAATAGATTCAGTTATCTAGCTTTTGATTACTACACGAGATATACTTATATATAAATTTATTCAATTGTCTATCGTCTTTCACATACGTACTATAAACATCACATGCACGATTTTACCATCCCACATAACAGTATACAACGTATTTCACAAATACTCAATTGAATTATAGATTACATTATAATCTTATGTCATTAATATAACTTCACTGTATAATATATATATATATATATATATATATATATATATTAAGTTCTAAATACGTACTATATATATCACACACCTAGATAGGAAGGTGTGGAAATCGTGAATAAGGGTAGAAGGTTAGTGCGTGTGTGGGTCGTAGCTAAATGTTAGGGGGCTCTGGTGTAGCCGGGTTAGTAAGCCTACGGTTGTGTCCATTGGTAAGAGTCACTAGTGTATGCTACTACTAGGGGGTGTCCTTTTCTTATTTCTTATTTCCTGTTTATAATTTTCGTATTGCTCTTATTTTAGTGTCTCGCTTAGCTCTATTTTCAGTACTTCTCATTTCTTATTTCGGCTATGCCACTCATTCTATTTTATGCATTACTATGATCTTGTTTACTATTTATTATCTTGAGCTGGGGGTCTATCGGAAACAGTCTCTCTACTTCTTCGGAGGTAGCGGTATGGACTACATATATTCTACCCCACCCCCCACCCCCCCACCCCCAGACTCTACTTGGTGGAAATACACTGGGTTATTGTTGTTGTTGTATTAATGTGATGTTTTTCTTATACATACTCAGATGATTGATCGATTAATTATATTTGATTAGCTTAACATACTAGGTTTTGACTACGTTGTTCATCAATCGATCACTATATGTATATATATATATATACATACATGTGTGTGTGTGTATATATATATATAAACATCAAACCCAGTATGTTCCCACAAAGTGGAGTTTGTGGAGGGTAAGATGTACGCAGTCCATACCACTACCTCCGAAGAAGTAGAGAGGTTGTTTCCGATAGACCTCCGGCTCAAGATAAAGAATAGGCGCCAAGGAGATGAATTACATAACAGAAAAGGCGTAAAGAATAATAAAAAGTAAATATATATATATATATATATATATATATATATATACAAACTCTTGAATGCTTACTATATGTATCACATCCATAAGTATATTACCTTATAATAGAACACGTTCATTATATTCTGATGAATTATGGTTTATATATTACATTATTAATTATGACTGGAATAGTAACATAATATCATTATCTCAATGGTATGACATATATATACAAATATTCATTATACAAAGATTATTCATGTTTAACGTCATTTACCATATATACAAAGGAAATTATTTATTTATATATTGAAACATAAGTAAAAGATAAAGATTGTGTTTAACGTAATTTGTTTACTTTATTTGAATTATTTTTTAGTGTAATTTTGTCACAAAATTTAAGAATTATTGAAATTTATTATTATTATTATTATACTGGTTTTCGACTACGTGTGATCAGTGTAATTTTAAAAAATTATATATATATTACATTATATATATCATTATTTTTAATGAAAATAATATATATATATATTTGATTGCATATATATAATTAGGTGTTACTAAAAATTATTTACTTTTTTTTTTAGTTCAAAAAACCAACCACAAGTGGTCGGTTTTATAAAAAATAAATTAAAAAAGAATTTTTAAAACCCAACCACCTGTGGTCGGTTTTTTTAAATATTTTTTAATTAATTTTTTTAAAAAAATTGACCACAAGTGGTCAGCTTTTTTAAAAATAAATTTTTAAAGTATTTTTAAAAACCTACCACAAGTGGTCAATTTTTTTAAATATTTTTTAATTAAATTTTTTAAAAAAACCGACCACAAGTAGTCGATTTTTTAAAAATAAATTTAAAAAATATTTTTAAAAGCCTACCAAAAGTGGTTGGTTTTTTTAAAATATTTTTTAATTATATTTTTAAAAAAAAAAATGACCACAAGTGGTCGGTTTTATTATTTTTTTATTTTTATTTGTAAAATAATTAATATTAAAATTATTAAAATAATTATTTTGATTTTTTAAATATAAAAGCGACCACATGTGGTCACTTTTAAAAAAATAAAATAAAAAAACCTACCATTTGTGGTCAATTTTTTCCGACCACATTTTGCGGTCGATTTTTTTTTATTTTTTTAGTAGTGTTATCTTCAACCAATAATATAATAGGTTAAAGTGTAAAAGAATTCACCAATTAAAAATTATTGGATTATACTAATATCTTATAGATGTACGCTGAGTTAACTAATCAATTTAGCGCCAAAGTTTATGAAGGTGACAACAAACAGTCCGTGTTGGTTTGTGCATTAAATTCACAACTTTAGTAAATTACTTCTCAAAATTGACAAAGTAAATTTAGGCAATACATCATATAATTTTATGTTAGTCAATGATGTACATATATAATCAAAATTAATGAAGAAAGGACTCACTCTAATCAAATCAAATTACCAGAAGGGTTTAAGCACCACTTACCATACCAAAGATTCAATCTTACCGTCGGACGAATTAAAGTAGAGATCGCAATTGATTAGAAACTTTGTGTTGATAACGTATTATGCAATATAAATTAAGAACAACAAGAATAAATAGAGAGAGAATAGAGGGAGCTTTGTTATCTCTTGAATATGAGAGATTATAAGATTGAGGATACAGGGAACAAAACTCCTTTATTTATAGGAAAAATACTCCTAATTTCTCAAGATATATATTCCATATCTTAATAAATATCAAATAGATCTTAATTTTATCTATAAACATTCACTATAATATAAATATATATATATATAACACATATTTTGACTTTTTTGAATTCTCATATGTTGTAGCAAAAATTGTTGCTCTACCGTTACGAGTACTTGAAGTCTATTGGGGCTTGACTAATTTGATTAGGGTAAAAGAGGATCGCTCGACAGTGTAAAGCACTCCAAAAATTGAAAGAATCTCAACCAACATATAGGAAATTTTACTATTGTTTGGTAACGAGATTATACCGTTGGGACAGCTCTTTCTTGTTTACTTTTCTTTCTCTTTCTAAAATTTACTCCCCACCTCAGTCACACCATTTCAATCCCTGTCTCTTATTGCTTGAGAAAAGTCCCACTACATTTTTCCTTAGTTCATTATTCATTATTCAATTTGGGACCTCATATTTCCTATTCTTATCCCCATAGCGTGCACATGAGCACAAATAAGAGTGTTACTTAGGAATCTGACACCACCTTTTTGCCTTTCTTACTCTCTTCCTTTCTTCTTCCTATTTGACCTCCCTTGTTTATCCACTTTCAAGATACCAAAAAGCTACCAAAAGAAGAAGAAAACAAGAAGAAGAAATGGTTATGAAGATGTTCCTTTTGTTGTTACCTTTTGTCTTTCTCTCAAGTGTAGTAGTAGTAGTAGAAGCACAAGGAGGAAGCATCAGTGCTGTTGATTTGTCTGCTTTACGTGAAATCAAAAACAGCCTCACCGACATTACTTCCTCTTCTCCTAATGCATTTTTCACTAGTTGGGATTTCAATGCCCCCGACCCATGTTCCTCTTTTGCAGGAATTACTTGCTCTTCTTCCATTCCTAGACGTGTAATTATTCTTATTCTTGGTACTGGTCTTTCTAATTCACCTGGTCTTGCTGGTACATTATCTCCAGCTATTTCTAATCTCTCCGAGTTAAGTCAGCTTGTTCTTTTCTCCGGAATTGTTACTGGTCCAATCCCTTCCCAACTCGGAACACTCAAAAAACTCAGTGTCATCTCTCTCACCAACAATCGCCTCACTGGGTCCATACCTAATTCCATTTTCACTCTGTCAAATCTCCATACTCTCGATTTGAGTCACAATCAATTAACCGAAACAATCCCCAGTTCATTATCTGACATGTTTTCATTGAAGGTACTTATTCTCGGATCCAACAAACTCTCCGGTGAGATCCCGTCACTGCCGGAGGAATTACTACACTTGGATTTGAGTAACAATGAGCTCTCGGGAGTATTAACGAGGAAAATTAGAATGCCGTTAACGCTCCGTTATCTGTCGGTATCAGGGAATCGGTTGTTGGGACCACTTAGTTTCCTCGAATTACTCTCGGAGTTAGTGTACCTCGACTTAAGCATGAACCACTTCAGTGGGACCATCCCTTCATCTCTTTTCCGTTCCACCTTGTCATCAATGTTCCTCCAACGGAACAATTTAACTGGAGGGGTTCCACAACTACCACCGTCATCATTCGCCACTACCATTTACGGTCCTGGATCCATTGTTGATCTGAGTCACAACTCGCTCACCGGAGAGCTCACCGATACTCTCGCAGGAGTAGAAACTTTGTTCCTTAACAACAACCGGTTCACCGGAGCAGTACCGATGAATTTCGTGGAAAGTGTTTACAGTGGAAGAACAACAACTCTGTATCTGCAACATAATTACATTGCGGAGTTTCCGGTGAAAGAAGGATTACCATTGCCGGATTCAGTAGCATTGTGTTTATCGTACAACTGCATGGTGCCACCGGTGCCAGTGGGGTTCATGGCATGTCCTGCTAGCGCCGGCGCGCAGATTTCGAGACCACTTAACCAGTGTTCTGCTTTTAATACTTCCATGCCATAAGTTAAAATTTGAATTTTGGCCACTTTCGATTAACAACACAAAAATTTCAATTTCTCTCAACCACAGCACATGATGATTGATACATATGATACGTATACATATTTTGATTCGTTTAATGTTCTGATTTTCTTTTCTTTTTTTCTGTTCAAATTAGTCTCTTGTTTTAGGTTAAAGTTACTAGTTTTGACAATTGTAATCTTTTTTTACTCAAGCATAATTTCGACTCTGTTTATTTATTAGTGAAGTAGTGTACAACATGATCCACCAACTTTTTGAAATTCTTTATCAATTTTAACATATAAAATTATGGGTGTAACGTCTTAATAATATTTTGGGCCACAAGAACGGACAAAGTAACGCTTTAATGATGAGAGAAGTTAAAACTTTTAAGGTGTCAAACACTAGAGTAGAATTATCTTTTTTAGTCTTATTTCGTCATTGTGGGATTCGAGTTGGTTGAGGAATTGGATCGCTTGTGCATTTGAATGAAAAAGACGGTCAATAGTTTAGCAGGGTGTATAAAAATAATATTAAATAATTTTTTATATAGTATTTGATTTGATTTATTAAAGTTATATATATTAATATAATTTTTATAAAAAAATATTTATTTATTAAAATGCCTTTTTTTGTACACTTTCTTTTCAACGAATAGAAGAAAATATAATTAATATTACCAAGTAGCACCAAGAATATCTCAAAGGAGATTCTTTTCGTCTTAGCTAAAATTGTTGTAGCCATATTTTTTTTCTTCTGATCTGGAAATGGACAACTCATTTTTTTTCCTTGGTGTAAATAGTAGACGAGAGATCCAGTTATTCTCAAAAATTTCTCACGAAGTGAACAACACTAACATTGACAGATTCACTCATTCCTAAGAGTTACCCGCGTATTATACACCAACTTATTTGAATATAACAACAAATATCATAGAAAAGAAAAGAATTGGGGAAATATAATATGACAAAGAATCCTCTCTTTTTCATGGCAAATTACAACAAGAGAGAGGTCAACTTTTTAAAAATCGTGGGAAGGTCATGGAAATGTGATAATGGTGGAAAAAGGAAGTGAAAAAATATTTTGAGAGGTAATAATGTCATTTAATAAGTTAATGCATGTGTTAGAGTCATTGTATTGCTAATACAAGAAAATTGATCTGTATTACTAACACACACCGAAATACATAATAGACATGCTAAAAATTGTACCAAACAAGATACTAACAATACACATTAATTAATACATGCAAGAAAATCATTTCAATAAGCATAGGCTCTCAAAAAGCATGAAAAATTATAAGCAAACAAATGAGTATTGATGAATGTTGATATGAATATCCATAATGAGTTAAATATGGTATAATTAGTCATGAATTAAATGTGCAAATTTCTTTTTCATTAAAACCTCTTAATAAACATATTTTTCGTTATTTGTTACCAATTGAAATCAAAATTCAAATTTCAGTTTCACATTATCGTTTTCATCCCCAAAAAAATCAAAATCAAATTCAACTGAAACTTCTTTTGTTCAATATCTTTGAAAATTCAAATTAAACCGTTACTTTTGTTGAAGGTATTTAATCGTAATATTGTTTTCTTATATGAATTTCATCATTTGTTTGAAAATTGATCAAAAAAATTTTGTTCTAAATTTTTTTTTGAACCATTACTGTTATTTCGTTCAAACTTTTTTGAGCCATTACTAATGTTTCGTTCAAATATAATGATCAAAATTAATTTTTTGTTAAATTATTTTTGAATATTTTGAGCCATTAACGATTTTTTATTAGAGTGATCAAAATCAATTTTTTGTTACGTTGTATAATTTAACAATTTATTTTGCTAAATGATTTTTGAATATCTTGTAAACGGATTTTGAAAAAAAGTAATGCAACAGTAAATTGAACTAATCGAACAATATAGTGATCAAAATTGATTTTTCAAGCTGCTCAAACTCAATTTTTTTTCTTTTTTACTTCTCTTTTTCTCTTTTTTTGTTTTTCTATTTTTTCGTTTTCTTACTCTTTTATCTCTAACTTTTATTTTGAAAATACAAATATGTATATCACATACACATATTCAAAAAAATACAAAATACATAGTCATACAGATCTGGATATGTATTTACATTACAAAAGATACATACAGAAATACATATCTCACTCATATGTATATATAAACATATAAGACACAAAATCTCTATAACAAAGAGGACAACTATATACATTTACATATAGGTAATCAAAAAATACATGATACATATCTTATATGTTTATATATACATGTGAGTCAGATATATATTTTTATAAATATATATGCAGATATATATGTATGTTTTTTCACCTTAAATACATATGCAGATCTGTATGTCTATTATTTTATATATTTTTTTAATATGTCTGTGTGATATAGATATTTGTATTTTAAAAATAAAAAACAGAGATAGAAGAGTAAAAAAAAAATTTAAAAAAAAGACAAAAATGAAAAATATAAATATGAAAAAAAAGAAGTGAAAAAAAAAAAAGAAGAAAGAGAAATAGAGGTATAAAAGCAAAAGCGAAAAAAATAAAAAAAATAAAAAAAAGTAAAAAGAAGAAGAAAACGAAAAAAAATATGAGAAAGGAAAAAATAAGAAGACGGAAAAAGAAAAAAAAAAAGAAAAAATGAAAAAGAAAAAAAAAAGAGAAGTAGAAGAGATAAAATAAAGTGGAAAGAATAAATGAAAAGAAAAAAGAAATTAAAATAAAACGATAAAAAAAAACTAGCAAGAAATTTTTTTTAGAGATATAAGAGAGTGATATTTTGAAATTTTGAATATCATGAAAATAATAATCTTCATAATTGAGTTTGATTTGGAAAAGAAATCTACTAATTTAAATAAGAGTAACTTATGATAAAGGAAAAAAATTGGAAGAGGAATCTACGAGATTTCAAACAATAAAAGATAAAGTAAAAATCAATTAAAGGAAAGAGAAAGAGAATTGGCATGAAAAAAGGAAACCTCATACATGCTAACTTCTCAAAGGAAATAAGTGGGGGACCACACTTAAAATAATGTTATGTTTGCTACACAATGTAATTTCATTAAAGTGTTGCTATTTTTCATAATTTAAATCTTAAGTATGCTACTTCTTGTAGTTTTTTCCCAAAAGTTATCCAACCCATATTTAAATGGATCCATTGAATGCTACCTTTTTTCTTTATAAAATTTACGTAAACCCCAACAAGTTTATCCTAATTTACATGTTATTTCTATTTTTTTTAAATCTCATAAAATTTTTCTTTTTATGATTTCAGATACATATAACGTAAACGAGATACATCTTAATGATACATCTTATTAGTTGATTGATTTGCTTTAATTAAGGGTTGTAACAGTTAGTAAATCATTAAATTATCCATTAACTCAACCAATCAACTAGGCAACTAAAGAAAATCCCCCCTCCCCAAAAGCAGTAATTCGTTAGTAATTACAATTTTGAACAAATTCAGTTCCATAATCATTTTACAGATTTATTCTGCATCTTTTTTTTCAATGTTCTTGATTCTTTTTGAACTATTTTCAATGAGTATTTGTGTATTATTATGTCATTCTGGAGTTTAGATTAATGATGTCAAGTACGAGGGCTATAAGAGTAATGTCATTGTATTATGATTTTGTTTCATTTACAGATTCATTCTTCTTCTCATTTTATTTTTTTTCTTCGTGCTAATTATTCTTTTCCAACTATTTGTGATGAATATTTCTGTGTTATTATGGTATTTCGATGTTTGGATTAGTGATGTCAAGTACGAGGGCTATGAAAGTTGATTTCAGTCATTATTGTAGAACTAAAAATTGACGAAACAAGGAGAAGAATTAAAGTCCGATACATTGTTGATGGAAATGCATCTCCCTTACTTATCCGTAATGATACGGGTGTAAAGCTATACATAGAGATCCAAAAAAGTATGCCTGTAGAATGTTGCATAAGATGTATAATGATACCGGTGTAAAGTTACTCATTTCTCATAGAATGTTGTATAAGTATCTGTTATTATAGATTCATTTATCTCTTTTGGTTAAGATGTATCTCATAAGATATTTTGCTAGTATTAGTATATATATTTCTTTGTTTTATTAGTTGTATCTCATTGTGATAATATGTATCTCATAGAATGTTTGGTTGTATTAATTCGTATCTTTTAGAATGCAGTGTAGAATTGCACATACATATATTGATATATGTCTATGTATCTATTAAACTAATATCTTTTTTATTTTGTGTTTTAACGTACATTGAGATATAAGTTGACAAAACATTACTGATCTACTTAAATATGTATTTGTCACATATGTATAGTTGTAACAAACTTGTATATGATACAAATAACTATATATTTAAAACACTTCAAACAACAAAAAGCTACTGGAATATGAATTATAGATAAGTTCAAAGATATAAAACACTTGAAATAATTTCTAAAAAAATCATTGAAATACTTCAGCAGTAATAAATCAATATACTATTCGAACAAAACACTTCAACTTTGATTCAACCTACAAAATCATCCTCATTATTTATTGAAAATTAATGGTTCATATGACGAAGACATGCATCTCATCTTGATTGTTTGGCTTAATTTCAAGCATAAGTAAATATTTTGTAATTTATTCAATGGAATTGAACAGTGGAATATTGAGATAACAATCGAAAATTGCCTCGACAAACAAGTCAAGTACAAGTTTATTATAAAGACATTTATAAAAAAAAGATACAAAATTTATCTCTTACAGTTATAACATGTATCTCTCATATACAAATTACAGTCACAATTTCTAATAAGAGATACATATAATAAAGGTGTTACATAGAAAGAGAAACAAAATGAGAAAAAAGTATTAGATGTATATAACTTGATCAATGGCGAGTGGTAAATTTATCACTTATTAACGTCCCAATTCGTGCATAGTACTATGAATAAATTGTGTAAATGAGGCGAATTTGCCATTTGAATTCACTAATTTCCATGGTTTGTAGGTTTAAATGTATATGAAAAAAAACAAGTGAAGTGAGTTGAAAAGAGAACAAAAAGGAAAAAGTTAGTACAGAAGTTGAAAAATTAGGAGCAGGGACTGACCCTTAGTTACCACGATCATGATCTGAGGGTCTCGATCGCGACCAGTCAAGATCAGTTAAGTTGGCGATCGCGAGGGACTCACCGCAATCTCGAAAGTCGCAATAGAGATAAAGAAATGACGATCGCGATGGTGCAGTCAAGTGCTCAGGGGCAATTTTGTAATTTCAAGCAATTGAACCCAAATTCTCTAAAGGGAAAAACCTTTTCACCTGAGAGGAATCTCTCCCTACTAAAATTCAATTTTTTTGTAGAGAAAATTTTTACTATTTTAGGAAAGATAATTGTAGCTAATTTTTCAAGAGATTTTAGTTGTGAATTGAGATTAAAGTTTGTGAATTATTCTTGTTTGTTGTTATCAATGGATGCATTGGATACTCACTTGGATATATTTTCTTCCTCTAATTTCATGAGTAGCTAAATATCTGTCTTGGGGTTATGTTGGAATATGGTGCAAATATATGTGGGTCTTGATTGTTAGTGTAAATTCTTGGTTAATGATGTTGGGTTTAACTAATACTTGATTGTTTAATTGAAATTTGTGGATGAAAGCTCCAATTTTCTAAAATCACACATCATCCTTGAAAAAGGGATGTGGGTATTCTTTGAGATCCCATATCATCCTTGAAAGAGGGATATAGGTGACAAGTATTTGTGAATAGTAATTTAGACGTTAGCTTATTCCTTTACATTATCTTAGAAATAGGGATGAATTGTGAATTTGCTATCTCTTGGGTATCACCTAGAAATAGGGATGCCGAATTAAGGTTTTGGATTGACTTTTTGGCCACACCCATGAGGTATTCGAAAGAATTCACAGGTTATATTTTGGTGTTTTATTGAAAGAATAACATCAAAATCCCTAACCTATCCTACCCATATATTCATTAATTAGAATTTGAATTTTACTATCATGTACCCATACACTATTTAACCCTCGAAAATCATAACCCCAAGACTATTTTCTCATTAGAATTTATTCTAAAATTGTTGCTCTTAAGTAGTGTTTCAAATTAGTTTTGTCTAAACAATATTTCACATCTCACCCCCCCCCCCCCAATTTAATTCATGTCTTGCTTTAAGTATGCATTACGGGCAAATACTTAGTAACTTTCAACATACATAGGATTCAAAAATTAGTCACACTCCTCATGGATCGACCGCAAATCAAGTTGGGTTATTATATTAACAACGATTGTCTTGCCCCAAAATAATGGAGTAAGTTAAGTGTGATAAAATAGTGTCATTGTTGGGTAGTGAAACTTAATTTTTGCTTGTGTGGTGTTGATAGTAACTTTGGGTTCACCCGTAGTGTGTTTCATTTACTTTGTTTGTTGTTTTAGTTTTTTTGTAGGAGATTTCAATAGTTTCCACGACACAATGAGTGATTATGCAAGCAATCTCGGGACCTTTGATGGTCCCCGCGATGATGAGGACCACCTCCATGATGTGGAGCATTCTAGTGTCTTATGCATCCCACTGAATGACGGGAATAGGGTATTCCATATCACATGTGTGATGTTACATATGCTTCAAATGAAAGGTCTCTTTGGGGGTCAATCTCATGAAGACCCAAACTTGCACTTGAAAAATTTTATGGAAGTGTGTGCCCCGTTCAACATTGATCATATCTCACAAGAGTCCATATGGTTGCACCTCTACCCATTCTCTCTAACGAGTGAGGAGGTATTGCGGTTAAGGTTCTTTCTATCGGGTCCATCACATCGTGGGTTGAGCTTACCGATTATTTCTTAGATCGTTATTTCCCACTATCAAAGATGTTGCAATTGCGGAATAAAATAATTAATTTTTGTCAACTCAATAGAGAGCCTCTATATGAAGTTTGGGTGAGATTTAATGAAAAGCTTGTGCAATATCCTAACCACGAAGTGCCGAATAAGATGTTCCTAAAATATTTTATAGGGCTTGGACCAGCTCAACAAGATTGTGGTAGATGACGCGATCGGTGGATCACTTGTGAGGTTGTCTTATGGTGTGACTTCAACTTTGCTTGAACAAATCACAAAGAAAAATAGAGGGTGGCACACCTGGGATACCGAGGTAGACACGGGTTCTCCCACCGCCTCAATTATGAATAAAGAGCAAAGAAAGAAAGAAAAAGAGAGAAAAATATGACAAAAATGATGACACAATTAGACCTCCTTACAAAGCATATGATGGGTGTACCCACAAAAATGGTAAATGATGTGGCATCCAAAGGATATGATGAAGATGAGGAAAAATCCCTTTGATGAAAAAGTTAGATACTTGGAAAACTTCTCGGGGGTTCCCGCCCGACCTATCAAAGCCAAGATAGGAACCAAAGTTAGAACGATCATGATCTAGAAAGAAAATGGCGTGATAGAGATAGAGATCGTGATTGGAGGGATAAGGAAAGAGAGTATGATAGATATGTGCCTCCATGACCGAGTGAAGAGCAAGGAGTCAAATTTCGTGGATCCCAAAAAGATCAAAGTCGAGGATATGCTTGCTAGAATCTTTATAAGAGTGGAAAGAATGGACAAGATGGTTTAAGAATTAAAAGGAGACTTTTCTCAAATCAGCCAAATGGTTCAATCACACTTTATTGCAATTAAGCAATTGGAGACCGAAATTGGCCAAATCTCAACCACACTTAATGCTAGGCCCGAAGGTGGCCTCCCTAGTAATACAACGACAAATCCTAAAAATAATGTTCATGTATTATCAATTATCTCATGAAACGGTAAAGAACTTGGTGGATAGAAGGTTGGGGTTAAAGAAAAGTCTCTTGAAGATCAAATAAACACAAATAAGAAATATCTGGATAAGTCAAATGATAAGGCTCCAAAGTCTCAAGAAGTGGATGATGAAGAACCAATGATAATTGAAAGATGATTGATGAAAAGGGAGCTCCTAAAGTAGTTAAGGGTGATAAACCACAATTGTGACCCCCTATCTCCAGTGAAAATCCCTTGTCCATTCCCACAAAGACTCAAGAAAAAAGAATAAAATGTCAAATTCAAAAAGTTCCTCACCAAGATTAGCAATCTTTCAATCAATATCCCGTTGCAAGAAGCCATTCAAGAAATTTTAGGATATGTTAAGCTAATGAAGACATTGATGTCCAAAAATCGCCTTGTGGATAGTGAAACTATTGAAGTAACCCATAGTTGTAGCACTATCACAACTAGGGCTATGGTAGAAAACAAAGAAGACCCGGGAGCCTTCACAATCCCTTGCACTATTAGGACACACATTGGAAAGCCTTGTGTGACCTTGGTGCAAGAATAAATCTAATTCCATATGCAATCTATCAAAGACTTGGTTTGGGAACTCCTACTCCCACAATAATGAGGCTCTTGATGACGGATTGCTCTATTAAAAAAATGATTGGAGTTTTATATGATGTCTTGGTAAAGGTTGATCATTTCATTTTGCAGGTGGAATTTGTAGTCCTTGATTATGAATTTGATCAAGAAATACTCATTATTTGGGGAGACCTATTTAGACAGCCGAAAGAGCAATCGTTGATATGGAGCAAGGGAAAATGAAATTTTGGATCTAAAATGATAAAATATCCTTTTGAAAATGTAAAATCGAGAAACAACCTATGAAACTTCAAATGGTGCCCGTAATTGATGTAGTGGACACGGAGGTGAATGATGGGTCCCTCAAGAATCCAACTTAAAAGTAAAAAAATGTCATGCCGCGATGTTAAATTCGACGCTAGATGGGAGGCAACCCATCAAGCCATGAAAGTGGCCCGTATTCTTTGATTTTTTATTTTTAGAGTAAATTAAGTTTGTGTGATTTATCTATGCAAATTAGGTTCCCAAAGACGTTGCATTTTGATGATGTTGAGTAATGGGAAGTATGATGAAATTGATTTGGGGTGGATTAGCTAAAAAAATAGACGAGCAGAAATTTCTCTCAGGTATCGTGATCATGGTGATCAGGAATGAAATCACGGCACCGCAATAGCAAGGACATTTGGTTTGCGATCGCGATCACGCAGGGTTCAGAATTGCGACCCGGTGCCCATAATCTCGATTAGACAAGTTTTGAAAAGGGACCGTTTCTTCCCCTAACAAAATTCCATTCGCACCCTCACAAAAATACCCAAATTACAATTTTCTTTGCTTGTGTGTAAGCATCCAAAAGTGCATAATTATTCCATCCTTTATCTTATCATCCGGTATGTGTTCGAAATCCTTTCTTTATGCTTGTGTGTAGGCCTTAAAATTCATGTCTTAGGAATGGCCTAAAAATGGTAGTTTAATGCTTGATTTAGATTATTATTTATCTCTAGGAATGGTTGGTTGATTGTTAGTGGTGTGCATATCATTGGGGAATTCTTAAGTACTCGATAATTGCTCAAAATTCACATGTTATTTGTGCACACCAAGTGTTCGGTGAAATGCCTAAATGAGCCTTTTTGATTTATTTTCACCGATTGAAGGGAAAGTTTGAATGATGAAATGTTTTGTTCCATGTTCATGTTAGTGTGTACTAGTATTGAACACAGATTGATAGGAAATCAGAATTAGTTTAATGACTGAGAGATTTTCTTGAACATACCTTAGGTACCGCGATCACGGTGCTCAAAGTCGCGATCACGATACCATAATTGAGATTCATTCCCTTGGGATCACAATAACTAAGGGCATATTCTGACTGGACTCTTAGAAGTTGCAATCGTAATCCAAACAGACCACGATCGTGACAACCAAGGCCATTTTTCTAGACCGGTTCAATTCTTATACCTCTTATTTGAAAGCCTGTCAATACCCTATAAGTGTTTCTTTTAGCTAAATCAAGTTGGAAAGTGTGTTTTTAACACATTGGCCTTGAGGACAAATACTTTATGTATGGATTTCAAGTACTCAATGGCAAATTACAACACAAACTGCTTCATGGCTCTAGAATGTGAGACTGTATACAATAAGGACCTCATGAGAAAAAAGTTGTTGCTCAAGTGGGGGATTCCCTAAAGAATGTGCCCAAAATGATCTTGGGTTTCTATGGAAGGCTCGAGGCTATGGGGTAGACATGTTTTGCCCCCGAACCTTTCATGGAAAATGAGCACTAGGTGAGGGAATTCTACACTAACCTCAGCGTAGTAAAGACATCAAACCCAACAATGAGAATTAGGGGCAAAGAAGTTCATTTTGGGGCTGAGCAGATTAATGCATTTTATGGGTTGCAAAATGACGACATGCAAGCGTACGATGACAAGGATTGTGCACCCAAAACATGGTTGGTTGTGTACTTATATCCAGGAAGGGAAGTTCTCTAGGCCACCACTAAAAATTGGATACTTATGAGCGAATTCACGGCTGAAGACCATATTTGGCTATCTATCATTTACAGTCGAGTCTCCCCCACAACCAGTTTGACAGATGTCCTTATCATGCAATATCAAATGGTGGCCTGCCTCATGGATGAAATCCGATTGAATGTGGGCTATTTAGAGCTTTCGGAGCTTCAACACTATAGAGCCAAAGGTGGCCCAATGCTAATGTTCCCATCATTGATCACAAAATTATGTAGGCGAGCCCAGATTGATGAGTACTCAGGAGATACTTGGGTGAGCCCAAAGACTCC
Organism: Capsicum baccatum var. pendulum; assembly: GCA_030864225.1. Taxonomy (NCBI): domain Eukaryota; kingdom Viridiplantae; phylum Streptophyta; class Magnoliopsida; order Solanales; family Solanaceae; genus Capsicum; species Capsicum baccatum. The sequence continues at coordinate 178,345,653 of CM061556.1, read as the reverse complement.
TATCTACCTACTAAAGATATAAGGTAAGGGTGTGCCTGGAAAGAGAATGAAAAGGAAGATCGACTAGGGCAAGTCGACAGATGAGAACATAGACTCTTGCAGGACATCAGCAGTAGGGCCATTTGAGGAGATCTCAGTTGAGATGAGGACGATTAGGGACTTTGTGTTCAAGCTACCTCAGGGGCCGGGAGAGCCTTTCACCATTCGTCACTCCTATGTTGCTCAGTCAACTATAAGGGATAACTGGAAGACCAGAAGAAGTAGGGGAACTATTTATAGATTTAATAGGGCCTACTCATCTTTATCACATTCATATAGGTAGCTCAAGGATTCTCATCATAAAATGAGAAAGAGGGAGAAGAAGAGGGATAAATTCTTCATAAAAGTGTTGAAGGGGGTAAAAGACCTTTGGGAGGTCCTAAAACCCGAAGAGAGACTTCATTCTCCTAGAGCTGAGAGTGATGATGAGGTCCTAGTTGCATGATCAGACTCAAATAATGTTGGAGATAATGCAGAGATCGAGAGAGACTCCAGTCCTTGATGCATTTGTAGGGAGCACCCTTTACTCTTTTAGGCTTTCTTGATTATACAGTGAGGTCACTGCAAGCTTTTAGTTGAGGGTTCTCGTCTCCGTATTTATTTATGTTAATGCCTTGGTATGTATTATTGATATTTTTTGAAATTTTTAATGATGATTGGGATGATTTTTATTTTTTATTTTGGGTTGTAATAATTGAGCATCCCAATGGTGCCTACATTTGATGGATTGATCATTTGTTTTATTTTTAGATTTTATTTTTAAAATTGCATTTGTTTTTGTCTTGATTTATTATTGATGTCAAATGAACCTTTTTCTATGATAGTTTGAGTGAAGACATACTTAAGAAAAATCATCATGTTTGGATTTTTAGCCATAGATGTAAGGAAAATCAAAGTATCCATAGCATTGGAGTTTTGGGATCACCTGTAAACCTATGGTAAAATCTGAGTAGACATATAGATTGTCCTTATAACAACTTGATTTGGTGCCATCAATAGCAAATTTTGTGTGGTGTAAATGCAAAGCAAACACCCCCTCCATCCAAAAACTTCTTAAAAACCAAGGGCATGGACGTGAATAATTTTGCTATAATGTTTTCCCTCTTTTTGTGACTCCAAAGTCCTTAGTTGGTAGCATATGGTAAATACCTCCTTTGGTCTCTAGTAGGAAATGCAATTGAACCTCCTTGAGAAGTTTGCATGTCATCTGCGGTAAGCATAGTTGCTTAACTTCATGCTTGATTATATCATCTAGAACTTCTCCCGTTAGTCTCTCAAGGCTCATTGTGATTATGCTTGGTTAGTGAAATGATCTTAGGCCTTCTTTATGAACATACGAACCCACTTTAGCCTAAGTAGCCTACTAGTACATAGAATAGTATCCCTAATCACCCATTTTGAGCCTTCAAGCCTTTCTTTGGAAACCACATTACAAAACTTAAACCATTTTAATTTTACCCTTCTTTTGAACCCTACCATCCTGGAACTTGAGGCCAAAAGTCTAAGTTGGGGGTGGTAAATCTTGGAAGAGGTGACCTTAGGCCATAGTATTGTAAGTGAGTATCTAAAAGCTAAGCAAAGAGTACAAGTGGAGAAGTGAAAAAGAAAGGAATCATCAAAACAAGGAAAATCATAAATTGCACAAAATAAATAAATGAGAAAAAATGCTTTTAAAAGAAATGGGTGAATCAAGGTAGTGAAAGTAGGCATATATGTGAAATGAAAACAAATGAAGTGGCCCATGGTCCATAGTTTGATTAAATAGTGTGATGTCAATGTTCAAGGAGGGTGTGGACACTTTGTTCCCAAATGATATCATACCCTTTCCCAATTCTACATTACAATCTTGAAAAAACCCTTCAAGATCTCCAACCAAGTGTATTCAAAGTAGTGGCGATTGAAAATAAGGACAAGCATATGGTATGATTTTTTCGGTTAAATTTTTGGGAATTTTATTAATCAAACATATAAAATGTCTTGGACAAGAATGGACCAACCCATCCATTTAAAATCTCAAAAACAAAAAAACACCTAATATTTAAGGATCCTAGCCGAACCAATTCAAAATAAAAGAAAAATAAAATAAAGAGGCAAATATATAAACTCAGTAGGGTCTCCAAATTGAGGTGTTCTTTCCCATATGATGCCTCTGCCTTCCTTGCAATGTTCCCCTTTATAAACCATCGGTTCTCTCGTCTTCAGCCTTGGGTCAGCGGAAAAGTACCTTGGCCTTCATCACACGACTCTCGTTTCAGCTTGCATAAGTAATTTTCCTTCTTGACTTCCTTATTGTTCTCTTTTGACTGATATAAATCCATGTATTTGCATTGATTGATTGATCTTCATCCTTTTCAGCTGTTTTCTTCAATGGATGGGTCTTTGTCTTGATTTTAATAATGTGTCACGGATCTAGTTAGTGGAACAATGTTACCTCTTCCAAGTAAGTAACTCCCTCCATATTTTTTTGTAATACATCAAATGATATAGAAATAAGATATAAACCGAAATGGAAACCTAAAGAAAAGAGATGAAGAAGAGATAATGACACAAGAAGCAAAATAAACTCAAATTCAATAACAAATACAAACTATGAACGTGGAAATTAAAGATAGATAGTGAGACATAACAACTACAATACCAAAGGAAACAAGGTGTGTATCAAACACCAAAACCCACCAAAGATTGTAATTAAAACACCACACTCTTATATTGACACAAAAGAGACTCGAAGCAGCCCAAATCACCAACGTTTCTAAGTCAGATTATCAACTCAAGTAAATCCACACTCAAGCTAACCCTAGTTACAAATGGCTTTTCCAAGACCTACACTAAAGCACACTCTTTCAAGAGAAATGTCTTTCAATATTATTCAATAACTAATGAAATATATAAGCCTAAATGTCTATTTATAGTTATCACATAAAAGACCAAAATACCCTTAATGAAAAAGGGCTCCTATGGAGTGTAAATAAAAGGCAAAAAATAACCACCTTGCCCTTAAAGTGGGGAGCGGTCATGAAGTATATTAAGATTACTCTTCAGACTTTAATATATACCATCCCTTGTGTTATTTTGGTCATCACAATTGTTCTTCAATACTTGAGTCTCTCGGGTACTTCATTAAGACAAACTTCCCAAGCAACATTCCGTACGCGGCATTGCTCTATTGAGTGCTCAAAATGGTTTCCCTATGCATGCTCCCAAGCGTTCAATGTGGTCAAATCCAAATTCTTCAAGTGTTGGCCTCTAATGATGGCATCAAAAGCTATTGTGGTCATTTGGCTCATATCATCGAAGATTTCATGTATTATAACTAATATCACCTATACTCTACAAACATGGTTGGTAGGGATATAATGGGATGCTCAAAACCAGAAGTGTTTGGAAAGTACTTTGTTCCTCAGGTTCTTGAAGCTCAACCAGACCATTAGACCGCCCCCCCCCCCCCCCCATTTTTGCTGAGAACCCTTTTTTATTAGCTGTTGTAGAGTAGGTTAATTAGTTGATTCACTATTTTTGTTATCATGTTGATATGTAAATATAATATCTTGAGAAAACTTATCTTAAGCCTTCCCAACCCCTTCACCCCTATGATGGTAACAATCTCAGATAAAGGCATTATAGTTTATCACTATCAACAATTCTCTTTCCTGCTGTATGTATCTACTAAACTATTGTGAATCTGAAATCTCCATTATCCACGACCCAATTAGCAAAAACTTAGCTAGCCGATTTTCTTCTCTAAATATATACTGAAATTAAACTTGCTTGCCTGATAACAACTGTCATATTTGTTGTACATAACCAGCTATGCTCCATGGACATTCCCAATACCTTTTCAATATCTTTTGCATTGCCAATGAGTCTGCCTGCATTATGACCATTTCATATCCCATATGATTGCAATATTTTTCTACATTTGGGATAGCAATTTCTTCGTCTTCCATATTATTAGTGTCTTCAATTATAGTCCTTTCAGCATGCATTAAATATCATTTGTCATCTCTTAGGTAGAAAACATATGAGCTGCTACCACAGTTCCCTCTTGAAGCTCCATCCATATTATATTTCACCCATACCTCCTTAGGTAGCTCCTATAACACAATTTTAACTCTTATTGTAGGCTTTAATAATGCAAAATCCCTCAAGATCCCTAGCCAATCAGCCTAGAATTCTAATTTAGGTTTTCTCACGTTTAAGAACATTCTCATATTCCATGCAATATTGAATATCAGTCATTGAACATTTACTTCATTCCCTTTATGTTTTTTGACATTTCTCCTCTTTCATAATTTCCAGATGATGATTCCTGGCAATGCCTTAAAATATACTTTCTCTTTGGGCTTCACATCAACTGTCCACCATTTAAGAATTTTTTCCCTTAAGCTTAGTTGTTGAATATGTATACTTGCAAAATTAGCAAAGTAAGACCAACTATTGTTAGCAATATGTGATCTCAGGAACACATGAGACAGTCTCTTATGCTGGATTAGTACAACACCAACACCTTGATGGACCTTCAAATCCCTATCTCCTGATATTATCATCTACTGGAACCTTCCCCTTCCGCAATCTCCACATGAAAAAAAAATTTAAAAGATAATCCCTTCAACCATATATCTTTATAAATATCATTAATCCACTCTCTTTGTCTGACATACTACCAAGTTATCTTCACTGTGAAAAGACCCTTTAAGTCAATACTCTAAATTATTTTATCCTCTTCATTTCCCTGGTCAGGGGGATGTATCTTATTGATTATATGTTTGATAATTTCCTCTTGAAATAGAGACTGCATTACCCCATCATTCCATTCTCCATGTCTTGCCTAATCCTTCACCTTTTGATATCTCTGATCTCCTCCATACTTTCCTGCATTATAGAATTCAAATCTCCTAACCCTGTCCAATTATCAAACCAGATATTTGTATCTTTTTTTCTAATCTTCCATAAGATATAATGTTCAATTTGATCTCTAGCAATAAGCATTTTCTTTTAAACTTGGGATCCCTCTCCACCAACTTTCCATATTACCTCCTTAGGGTAATTTTTTTTACAATACTTGTTATACATGTATTTACCCCAAATTGAATCTGCAGTTCTAAACTTCCAATAGAGTTTGCAGAACTGGGTTGTAGATACATCATGTAACATTCTGAAACCTAACCCTTATTTTTCTTCAGGTAGACACAAACTCTTCCAATTCACCCAATGTCTTCCTCTTCCACCTATTGTACTAATCTAAAAAAATTGAGCAAATATTTTGTATATTATGCTCATAATATTGAGAGGACGATTCATAACAAAAAGAAAATAAATAGGAAGGCTTTGCAAAATATGCTTGATTAATATAGCTCTTCCTCTTAGGATAGTAACCTGCCTTTCCAAATTTGCAACTTGCTACTTATCCTATTCAGTAAGGGATGATAATAGTCCTTATTCTTCCTCATATAAGAAATTGGACAGCCTAAGTAAGTAAAATTAAACTCATGTCTCAATATTCATACAGCAACCTCAGTCATTACTACTGTACCATTAGAAACTCCCTTATGCGAATGCAGAACACTTTTATCTTTATTAATCTTTTGGCCAGACACCTGTTCCTATTTTTTCCAAAGTATCTATTACAAACCTATTTTCAATAATACTTATTCATTATACAAATCTATCTTGCTCTTTAAAAATTATATCAGGCAAAAACCCCTTAATTATTTTATGAATTAATCTTGAAAAGATTTTATTCACAAAATTACTAAGGAAAATAGGTATCATATTAGAAAATGTGTTCACTACCAACTTCTTTGGAAGAAGCACCAAATTAGTGTATGTAATGAATCTTGGAAGTTCAAATCCACAAAAGAAAGTTGTTATCATTATATGAATATCTATACGTATGATCTCCCATGCATCTTGATAGAATGCTTCAGTCATACTATCAGGTCCCCCTATACTGTCTCTATTTAACCGCATTGTTGCATCCTTAACTTCCTTAAAACTTGGAGGTTTCTTCAGTTATTTGTTCTGCTTATGTAAAACTATTGAAGGCAATACATCCAGCAGTGAGAAATCCATTTCATCCTTCTGTTCAGTAAACTATTTTTGAAAAAAATCTGCAGCAGCTTTTGCAATTTCAGCTTGATTTACCATCTAAGTTCCTTTAGAATTTTTTATTCTTGTCACCTTTAGCCTAGCCCTTCTGCCTTTCACTATAGTATGAAAAAACTAAATATTCCTTTCTACATCCTTAAACCACTCAAAACTAACCTTTTGTCTCCAGAAATCCTCCTCCCTTTTAAGTTGTATACTAAGTTTTGCTTATACCTTTAATAAGCTAGCTCTATTGATTCCTGAAGGATCTTTCTCAAACTGCTTCTCTGATTCCTGAAGGATCTTTCTCAAACTGCTTCTCCCTTACCTTCAAAACCTTCTCTAACGTATCTATCTCTTGAAAGATATTTCCAAACTTCTGCTTGCTCTACACAGTTAAGATAACTTTTGTTTTTTTAATTTTCTAATGAAAGACTGTAAATGGATTCCCCTTTACTTCAGCATTCCAGTTCTATCTTACCAATTTTATACAACATTCCTCATTCAATCAAATTTTTAAGAATCTAAACGATTTAATAAAATGCTTTTTTTCTACTAAATTATAGCAATAAAGGAGCATGATCAGAGCCACTTCTTACCAGATGTTCCACCTCTAATACTGGAAATACATCAATCATCTTATCATTGTACAATACCCTGTCGGATCTTTTAAAAATGCACTCTTCATCAGTTCTCCTATTTTACCAAGTATATTTGCTACCCTTAAATACACACTCTTCTAGATTACGCACAATGATTAAAATTTGTTATCTCTGCCACTGTTACAGAAAGTCCACCCAACTTTTCCTCTTTATACCTAATGACATTAAAGCCCCCCTACTAGCCAGGGTTTATTAATACCATTATATAAGTCTCCCAAAGATTCCCATAATGCATATACCAGTGTAATATTTACTGATATTCCAGCATTTTTATTCTCCAATCTCAAAGTAAGATGTTGTTCCTCATTACTAATTATACTATACTCCACTACAGAATTCATCAATGCCCATATATTGCCTGATATATTAATTGTAGCATGCTACATCCCTAATATTTTTTTATAATAATTTATATTAAGACTTTCATGAAAAGGCTTCATAAGGCCTATAAAGCAAAATTGATGTCTCTTGTGCATTGTAATTAACCTTGTGAATGCTTTCTGAGTATTGTCTGATCTAATATTCCATATCAAAGAATTCATATTGATTTTAATTTTTTTGTATGACTCTTTGTCGGTATTATACTTCCTACTGTATTTTTACTTTTCGTGTGTTGTTTTTCATGTTTAGCACTCAATATTTGTATTTTCTTTGGAGAGTAATCAACTGTTGTTGCCACCTGTTTTATATTGACCTACAAATCCTCATCATTCATATCTTCTATGTTAGCATTTGTAAGTTCAAGTTGTTTTCCTACATCTATTGCAAGGGGAACTATTCCTTCTATCACCATGACTTCCTTATAGTATTTTGTTATTCTACTATCATCAACTCTCTGTCTTTGTTACAACTTTTAGCTTTCTTTTGGTGGTCATTTGAATGTTCATTGTGTCTGTACTTTTTTCCCTTTGCTGATGTTGCTCGACTTGCTTTTCTATATTAATATCCTCTTTACTTCTGTCAACTGAGCTTTGTTTTACACTTCCATCTTTCTGCACTATATTTGTTTTCTTTGGTGTTTGACTCATTGTTTTGCGTGCTCCTCTTGGGAATTTGTCTTACCAAAGCTTTTGTTTTCCCAATCTTTTGTAGACTCCTTGGTGTTGTCTTTATGTTTTTCATAATCCTTGATCTCACCCCCTTCATTTAAAGTTTCAAAAGTATTGGTAGTAGTCACTTCCTTCTAATTTTCTTTTTCTACCTCTCCAACTATATGTTCATACCTATTTCTTCTATATTTGCTTTCTCTTTGTAACCGTTGTTATCTATTATTCTTCGTAGTTTCCCTTTCAGTTTCTTTCTGTCTGTTATTTTTTCCCTACCTTCTTTCCTTATTCTTGTCTTCTTTTTCTTCCTACACTCTTATCACGTAACTCTGGATGAATATTCCAACAGCTTACTTTATCATGACCTTTCAAAGAACATTCTTTGCAGTAATTAGGCATGTAGTCATATTGTATACTAATCCATTTTGACTTTATTTCACGTGTCACTTTATTTTCTTCATTGATTTTCACTCTCTGAGGTAGCTTATCCAACAAATCAACTTCAACCTTTACCCTTGCACAACAAAGTCTTGTTTGATTCCTTGTAGCCATGTCCAATGTTAATGGTTTTCCTACTGTCGAAGCTATAGAAAAAATTACCTCTTTTGCAAAAAATTTTAGTGGAAGATTAGGCATTGAAATCCATGGTACTCCTATAGTAGTTTCAATATCCAGCTCAAACCATGGATCCATTTAAGTGTTCTCATCTTCCAGTACATTTCCTTTAAATTAATATAAAAACCTGATATAGATAGTAGCTGGACATAATCTTCCAATCCATTCAATCTAATAAGTATGTGTCTTGCATCCAACAAACCTATTGTGCATTCACCCTTTATCCCACATTGCATTGGTATAGACTTTCTCAACTCCTTTATATCAGGTTTTCCATAAGAGAACTTACCAATAATAGTGTATTGCAAATTTTCTTGTAGTATCATATTTTTCACCTCTGAGGATTTTCACATTCTACTTGGTTCTCCATGCAGCATTATAACTGGTTTTGAAGGAACCCTAATATTCTCATACACATACACTTTGGGTTTGAATAAATCTGCATATGATGTCACTTTCACGTCAAGTTTTTTGTAGACTATTCCCATCAGAAGTAGTAGCCATGATGGTCATAAATTAGATCGAGAGAAGGGGTTTTGCATGCGGCAGCTTAGGGTTTTTCATGTATTATTTTGCGCTGGCCTGATTTTTTTATATGGTATGACTTGTTTGCATTGAGAGAATCTTTGTGAGGGTGAGCGCTTGCATTTTAATCCCTTTTTGCATGATAGATATTTTGGTGTGTGGGATTTTCTTTTTGTGTGGAGGCATGTAGATAAATTGAGGCAAGTAAAATTATCATCTTTCAAAAAATGAGGCAAAAGAGTGTAATTGAGTTGCTATCTATGGAGAGTCACTTCTAGAGAGTTAGTGATTGTTGTTTTGCTTCTCTTTAAAGTTTTTTGCATCCTTGAAAGTTTGTTTTATATTGAGGGGAGTTGTGAGAATAGTTTTACCCATGCTTGAGAGCTACTTGTTGGTTCTAATCAAGTTCGAAATTATTGTGATCATTTGGTTGTATGAATGGGCTTATAATTCAATAGCCTCTTTGAATAAAAAGTAGTATTGCTTAAGGACAACCAAAGGTTTAAGTTGGGGTTATTGGTGAGTGGTAAATTTACCACTCATTGCCATCCAAATTTGTGTACACTACTATGATTAAATTATGCAAATGAGGAAAATTTGCCATTTAAATGCACTAATTTCCTTGATTTATAGGTCTACAGGTAAATGGAAAAAACAAATGAAGTGAGATGAAAAGAGAACAAAAAGAAAAAAGTTAGTGCAAAAGCTGAAAAATCCGGACTAGGAACTGGCCTTCAGTTACCGCGATCGCGGTTTGAGGATCGCGATTGCGATCAATAAAGATCAATCAAAGTTGGCGATCGCGAAAGGCTCATCGCGATCATGGAAGTCGAGATCGTGATCAAGCAATGACGATTGCAATGGCGTGGCCAAATGTTCGGGGGCAATTTTGTAATTTCAAGAAGCTAAACCCAAATTCTCTAAAGGGCAAAACCCTTTCACTTCAGAGGCATCTCTCCCAACTAAAATTTAATTTTTGTGTAGAGAAAAATTCTAATACTTTGAGAAAGACAATTGTAGCTAATTTTCCAAGAGATTTTAGTTATAAATTGAGATTTGAAGTTTGTGAATTATTTTTGTTTGTTATCAATGGAAGTATTGGGTGCTCATTCGGGTATATTTCCTTCCTCTAATCTCATGAGTAGCTAAATATCTATCTTAGGGTTATGCTAGAATAGGGTGCAAATGTGTGTGGGTCTTGATTGTTAGTGTAAATTCTTGATTAATGATGTTGAGTTTCACTAATACTTGATTGTTAAATTGAATTTTGTGGGTGAAAGCCCCAATTTTTTAAAATCCCACATCATCCTTGAAAGAGGGGTGTGGATATTCTTTGAGATCCCATATCATCCTTGAAAGAGGGATATGAGTGACAAGTATTTGTGAATAATAATTTAGATGTTAGCTTATTCCTTTACATTATATTACAAATGGGGTGGATTGTGAATTTGCTATGTCTTGGGTATCATCATAGAAATAGGGATGCTTAATTGAGGTTTTGGGTTGACTTGTTTGCCACACCCATGAGGTATTCGAAAAAACCCATGGGTGATAATTTGGTGTTTTGTTGAAAGACTAACATCAAAACCCCTAACCTAGCCTACCCATGTATTCATTAATTATAATTTGAATTTTACTATCATGTACCGATACATTATTTGTTCCTAGGAAAGCCTAACCCCAAGACTATTCTCTCATTGAAATTTATTTTAAAATTATTGCTCTCAAGTAGTGTTTCAAGTTAGTTTTGTCTAAACAACATTTCAAATCTTACCCCAAAATTTAATTTGTGTCTTGCTTTAAGTGTGCATTACAAGTAAATACTTAGTAACTTTCAACAGACATAAAATTCAAAAACTAGTCACACTCCTCGTGGATTTGATCTCAACTCAAATTGGGTTATTATATTGACAACAATCTTCTTGTCCCAAAATAATGAAGTAAGTTAAGCGTGATCAATCAACATCAAAAATTAGTTACCAATTTGTTTAGACAAATACTTAAAAGTGTTTATATATTTGCGCCTAAAAACAACATAACTAAATCAACTCAATTGTAATCACTTTGTTTTCATCCGGAGTAATGAAGTTGGGTTTAGGTCTTGGTGGATCTTCACTATCACTAACATAGCCATTCTCAACCTTGACATGTCCATAATTGTATAGGAGTAAAGCATATCTCATTCAAAGAAATTTAGCATCAATCGTAGAATATGATACTTGTAGTCCATCACTTAGAAACTTAGCGAACAAAGCAACAAATAGTCCATAATTCCTGCATAATTTACCATTTATTAGTAGGCTAAAATATTTACGTGGTACATGAATAGAAAATGTTAAATAAAAATGATGCAAGAAAACTGTAGTGTAACAAATCTAAAAATAATAAATATATAATTCTGCCTATGTAACACAACTAAAATAAACAACACATGTAACATAACTAAAATAAACAACACAAGTAATATAACTAATATAACAAGAGATACATAATTTTACACATGTAACATAACTAAAATTAACAGGAGAGACATAATTCTACATAGTTAACAAATTAAAATTAACAAGAGATGCAAAATTTCACCTACGTAATTAAGTAAAAATAACAATAGATACATAATCATGCACTTGTAACTGACTAAAAATACGAAGAGATAAAAAGAGATATAAGAAAACTAAACTAAACATTCGAGAGATACAAACGTATTCTTAGTTAATAAACTCAGATAACAAGAGATACAAAAAAATTGCATAGGTATTTTTGTTTGAGATACAAGAAAACTATATTAGTAATTTGCTTAATATACAAACATATAATACTTTCATAAAAGATTTTCTTGATGTACCTTCAACATCTCTTCGTTTTGCATCACGAGAAATACATTTAGAAGCACCATGGACACTTCTTTCGCCATCAAAACCAACTTTCTTCTTTATTTTAAGTGCTTTCTTTAATTTCTTCAACGTAATGAGATAGTTGTTATTTTTTGATCGGCTTTTGTTCAACGCTTCAAATTACACAGCTTTAAACAACAATGAAAATAAACTAATTTAAGAGAAATAAGGATAAAAGTTTATTGTGGATGAATCGATTCACGATAACTTTGAACCTCATTTTTTCAACAACAATGAAAGTTTATTTTTTCATCTCAAGAAATTTTAAATTTGTTAAGATGAAAAATAAAGATGAAGATGGGAGAAACTTGCATAATTCAAAAATTGGATAATAGGAAAATAATTACAGCAATTACTGCATGATTTGCACCGCACCTATAAAATTCTGAAGGATTGAGATAATAATGACAAGAAATCAGCAAAACCTGGACTCTTTTAGGATGTATCTTTACCTTTACATTAAAAAAATATGAATTTTTGTAATATTTTCAAATTAAATGGACTTTTTAGTAATTTTGATATCTTAAATTGTGCTTTTACGAAATTTTCCCCTTTTTAAAATCATTTTGCCCGTACTACAAACAACCAAAGTTAGACTCCAAAAATTAGAAATGAAGGGTGAGTCACATTCCTGATCACTCGAATTGGCAATGCGCCTTACTGTCGTCCAACCACCCAATTGATCAACTACAAGTCTACAAGACTAGTTCATTAAAAGATAATGATAACAGTGTTGGAAAACAATAATAAATTTTAATATCAATTGTGAAATTCAATATAATAAACTGCAACAATGATAATATTTCTTATTTAGTAGTATCAACAAGTTACAATGATAATAACAACAAAAACAACAACAACAACAACAATAATAATAATAATAATAACATTAATTAAATAACTATTATAATATTTTAAGTAACACGTAAAATACTTGAGTCATGCTAGGCACTGTCCTAAGAAACTATTTCTGCAATGTAAAATATTTCCCCAGGATTAAACAAGAACTTTCCTGGTTAATTAGAGGATATCCAAAATTAAATAAGTCTTGCATAATTAATCAAAGGATACAGGAATCAACAAAATTAATTATAATCCAACAAGTTAAATAAGGGGGATTAACAAAGACTACAAGTAGCAAGAGAAGAAATTTAATATAAAACAAAGGTATATGGACAGAGGAAAACTATTAGGTAAGGGAGTATATATAAGAGGAATGTTAAGTTGTAAGTTTGCAATGAAGTTTAAGGAATATATATAGTATACACTAGGCGGTGGAAAACAATAACATTGTCCAATATAATACTCTCAAACGACATGTGTTGCTTGGCCATCAAGTGTTCTTGGACTCCAACTAACACATGTCTTAATTATGAACCACATATTAATTGAACCACATATTAATATTAAAATATTTATTTAATTATTTTAAAATATCTAACATTCCCCCATATATTTTAAAATAATTTATAAGTAAGAAAAATTTAACTTGTTGAATTTATATGGACAAAATGCAATAGGTTTGGTGTCTTTTGAACTATGAACCAAACTTAGACTGATAAAATTTAACTTACAGAATTATTGGTGAAATATGATATTTCTATGAACCAAATAACTCTTATTGTAAGTCAGAGACTTTATCAATCACATTTTGACCATAATTTTATTGTTCAATTTGATTTTACCCCAATAGGTCATGCGCGTGTCTGGTATTCATGAGAGCTCTAGAGACTAGAACAAGGTCTCTTAGGAACGGCCTCATTTCACTTCTCATATAGACTAATTCATCAAATATTCACTACTTTAAATACACCATCCATAAGGACTATGAATTCATTAAGAGTTAATAACTCATCCCACAATTTTGGTAGCAGTTCAAGCACTCTCAGTAAGTGCGCAATGTCAGTATCGGCTTGTTATTACCCATATGACCCTACTTCATGAGATCTCCAATCATATAGGTTGGGTTACCATTTCTATTGACAATCATATTGGCCTTAACCCCATTTCTTTTGAGGTTTGAAGAATTAATTTTATTCTCACAGGTTTAGTCAATGAATTGGTCGAATTCAATTATGACTTCACATAATCAATGGAAATTATTTCATCTCTCAACAGCTGCTTAATAACATTATGCCTCAATTTCATGTGTCTACTCTTACAACTGTAAGATTTATTCTTCGCAATAGCAATTGCGGCTTGACAATCACAATGTATATATACAGGAGGAATCAGATCATCCTTTTTAAAGGGATATCAGGCAACAGATCATCCTTTTTCAAAGGGCTATGAAGCAACAAATTATCTTTTTTAAAAGGGATATTCGCTAAGAAATTTCATAGTCATTCAGGCTTAGTACCAGCTAACTTTAAAGCTACACACTTTGATTCCATAATTGATCTAGCAATGATCATCTACTTAGATGATCTTCATGATACTGCACCACCACCTAACGTGAACACATAACCACTAGGGAATTTCGTCTCATCTGAATCAGAAATTCACTTTGCATCACAATATCCTTCTAAAGTAGAAGGAAATCCACTATATAAAATATCATAATTCATGGTTCCTTTTAAATATTTTATTAGTTTCATTAATGCAAACCAATGCTCTTTATTGGGGTTATGAGTATATCTACTCAATCTACACACTACATATGCTATATCAGGCCTGGTAAAATTCATCAAATGCATTAAACTCCCAATAATTTGTGCATATTTAGACTGAGCAACTGAGTCACCATTATTCTTTTTCAATTTAGAGTTAGCATCTTAAGGAGTGGCTATAGGAGTTACCTCCCAACATTCAGACTTCATAAGAATCCTTTCAACATAATGATTTTGTGTTAACATTATTCCATCATTACGCCTTATAACTTTAACTTCCAATTTCATATTTACTTCGCTCAAATCTTTCATATCAAAGTTAGTAGACAAAAATAATTTGGTACTTTGCACAATATTTAAATTTGTATCAAATATAAGCATGTCATCAACATATAAGCAAATTATCACATAATTATTGTATACTACTTTAGTATTAACATATTTATCTACTTCAATAGAAGAAAATTTATCTTTTATTAAAACTTGATCAAACTTCTCATGCCACTGTTTAAGAGCTTGTTTAAGGTCATAAGAGATTTAATTAATTTACAAACTTTATTTTCTTGTCCAGGAACTACACATCCTTCAGGTTGAACCATATAAATTTGTTCTTCTAAATCATCATTTAAGAAAGAGTTTTTACATCCATTTGATGGTTAAAAAGCTTATGAATTGATACTAAAGCGATTAGTAATCGAATAGAACAAATTCTGTCACTGGTGCAAATGTATCAAAATAATCAATATTTTATTTTTGAGCAAATCCTTTAGCTACTAAATGAGCTTTATATTTATCTATAGATCCATCAGGATTAAATTTCTTTTTGAAAATTCATTTACAGTCAATAGGTTTTGCACCTGAAGGTAAATCAGTTAAAACCCATGTACTTCCTCCGTTTAAAAAGGAATGATCTACTTTCCTTTTTAGTCCGTTTAAAAAAGAATGACCTCTTTCCTTTTTTAGCAATACTTTAATTTTAACTTTTCACATGGCATGTTTAGGACCACAAGATTAAAGGTCATTTTAGTACATTTGACACAACTTTAATTTAAGATCACAAAATTTAAAAGTCTTTTTTATTTTCTTAAACTTTGTTTTAAGTTAAAGTAGATCATTCTTTTTTAAACGAAGGGAGTATTATTTTTCATGATAGAATAAATTTCAACTTTTATTGCCTCTTTCCAAAATTTTGCATTAGAAGAAGATATAACTTCAAAATAATTTAATGGTTCATTATCGAAAAGAAAAGTTTGAAAGTCATTTCCATAAGAAAAATATTCTTTTCTAGGCCTTTTACTCCTTCTCAGTTCCTCAATGTTAGAGGTAGATCCATTTTCTTTTTCAATAGGTTCATGAGATATTTTATCAAAAAGTGAAAAAATATTTTCAAAGAATCCAGTATTCTTTGTCTCAATAATAGTATTACTATCAAGCACATCACTTTTCAAAACTATAAATCTATATGCAGCATTATGTTCAGCATATCCGATAAGCATGCAATCAGCAGTTTTAGGACCTATTTTTCTCTTTTTAGGTTCAAACAAAAGAACTTTAGCAAGGCACCCCCATATTTTTAAATATTTCAAATTAGGTTTATAAGTTTTCCACAATTCATAAGGGGTTTTCCAATTTCTTTATTTGGAATTCTATTTTGTGGGTGACATGTAGATAAAATAACTTCATCACACAAATTATCAAGTGCATTAGAGCTAATTAACATGGAGTTCATCATTTCTTTCAATGTTTTATTTTTTCTTTCAGCTACACCATTAGACTCGGGTAAATAAGGCGGAGTTACTTCATAAATAAGTCCTTTTTTTTTCATAAAGAGCATTTAAAGATACATATTCTCAATATCTATCAGATCTAATTCTCTTTATCTTTCAACTAAGTTGATTTTCAACTTTAGTTTTATAAGAAATAAAAGCATCAAATGTATCATATTTATTTCTAAGTAAATACATCTTAGTGAATCTAGAGAAATCATCAATAAAAGTCATATAATTTCTTTTTCTACCTCTAGTCATAGTTTATTTTAAATCACCCAAATCAAAGATAATAATTTAGTTTCTGTATTAACTGAAAAATATGACTTTTTAGTAATTTTAGCTTCAGCACATATTTTACATTTATCATAATTATTTGAGTTTAAACCAGATACCAAATTAAGTGATTGCATATTCTTTATATAAGAGAAATTAACATGTCCTAATCTAGCATGCCATAAAGAAATAGATTTATTCAAATACGTAGAAGTAGAAATATTATTATGGGTATTAAGCATATATAATCCATGATTACAACGTCCATTTTCAATAAGAATATTATTTTTAGTTAATATGACCTCATTGTTTTCAAATATAACCTTTATTCCAACTTTTCCTAATAATGCCACAAAAATCAAATTAATTTTGATATTAGGAACATACAACACATTACTTAATGCCAAATTTTTACCAGATGTGAGTTTGAGAAGAAGTTTGTCTTTTCCAAAAACGTGAATAGTTTCCGAGGTCCCAAGATAAACAATTTTTTCTTTCTCAATTTGGATATATGATACAAAATTATTTTTATTTATACAAATGTACCTAGTAGCACCAGAGTCTACCACCCAGTTTCTCAAGTTGGTCTCAATATTTATTTCTGAATAACAACAATAATTATATAATTCGTTTTAGTAAATTTTATTTTTGACTTGGCAAGATTGTCATTTCTTTCACATATTCTCTTGCATTGAGATGCATCATCTATGAAGATTTTATTATTAGCATTAGATGTATTATCAAGTTTATTTTCATACATGTATTCTGCAGTACCATAATCTTCTGACAAAATGACTGAAATGGAAGCAGCCAGAGCAAAACCAACATCAGTATTGTCAACGATCTTAGGACCAATATTATATGCCATAGTTTCTTAGATTGTTGGGAAAAAAATAATAAATTTCAATATTAATTGTGAAATTTAATATAATAAACTGCAACAATGATAATATTTCTTATATAGTAGTATCAATAAGTTATAATGATAACAACAACAACAACAACAACAACAATAATAATAATAATGATAATAATGATAATATTAATTAAATAACTATTATAATATTTTAAGTAACACGTAAAATACTTGAGTTGTATTAGGCACTGTCCTAAGAAACTATTTTTCGCAATGTGAAATATTTCCCCAAGATTAAACAAACACCTCCCTGATTAATTAAAAGATATTCAAAATTAAATAATTTTTTTCTAATTAATCAGAAGATATAAGAATCAACAAAATTAATTATAAACCAATAAGTTAAATAAAACGAATTAACAAACACTACAAGTAGCAAGAAAAGAAATTTAATATAAAACAAAGGTATATAGATAAAGAAGTATATATTAATAGGAATGTTAAGTTGTATGTTTGCAGTGAAGTTTAAGGAATATATATAGTATACACTAGGCGGTGGAATACAATAACATTGTCCAATATAATACTCTCAAATGACATGTGCTGCTTGGCCATCAAGTGTTCTTGAACTTCAAGTAACACATGTCTTAAGTATGGACCACATATTAATTGACAGACATATTAATATTAAAATATTTATTTAATTATTTTATAATGTCTAACAAACAGAATAAAATTCACGAATAATTATCTTTCGGATTGTCATTTGAAAATAGGCAACAATTTTATAATTAACCAAAATTCAACTACTTTTCATGTTATCATAAATACCCTCAACATGAAAAAGGGCTGAGATCTGCTCATCATTTCTACTTATTTCTTTTATTTTTTTTGGATCTTCAACAGACTGTTTCAAAGTTCTATCTTTGTAACTTACATTTTTATTAGCTCGAAGACCATTAGTATTACTTAGAAATTAGACTTTTACAATTGAAATTTTCAGTATATTATACTGAAAAGCATAGCAAGTCTCACTTTGCAAGAAAAAATCGAGATCAATCCATTTGAACTAGTCTCAATTTGTTGGATAGTGGCGGAATTGTCATTCATCTTATCCTCACTGTTCCATTATCTAAATGATGTGCTTTGTCATGTGAAGAGACTTGATATATATTACCTCTAAGTATTAATCTCGATGCAATTTTAATTTCGTTACTATCTTTTTCTTAAGTTAATTCAATAAGTAACTCTTTCATTATCAATTTACAATCCATATGATATCCATAGCTGAACATCTTATTTTAAAGTTGACATAATTATCTTTGTTCACGGGACAAGGAAAAACAAATCCTGAACTTTGAACTGGGTCGGTTCAAAACCTGAAGCTCAAAGTGCATACAAAATTCTTGGCCAAGCAATTGCTCTACCACTTTCAACAACTTATTTAACGTTAACTAAAAATTGAATACCGAATTAAAAAGTGTCAATCAGCGACAACAGTGCCACTCTATTATTACAAGAACACGAATGCACCTAATTTCGGCCCCAAAAACTAATGCATTACATTATATTAATTGAGGGGGCGTGATGAATGATGATAGCTTATTCGGATAGTCCACACCCTCATGTCCAAGTGGGACTGGGCATCACAATGCATAGCACTTTTAACACCACAACTGGTTTTATTATTGTTAGAAAAAGACACTACAGTCGGTTGCGGATCTATCCTTTGCCGAGGGGTTTATCCGAACCTTCTTCGGCAAAAAACTATGTTATATATGCATGATTAAAATTATTTTTTATGTATAAATATTAGATGTTGAACTCCTTCGGTTAGTTTGTATATTCACTTATGAACCCCCTTCGTGAATATCTTGGCTCCGCCACTGACTACAGTAATAAAAAGGGGAAATCTTGGTTAACTAGCTATCTAAATTTTCATCGATTTAATCTCTCACTTTGTAATGATCAGGGGTTAGTTAGTCTTGGTGGAACGAGTTCCACCAAATTCAATAATTTTAATGCAAATTTTATATTTGTCCTAAGAAAAACTTTTAATATGTACAAAATATTAATTTATAACTCAATAATTTAAAAAGCTAAAAATTCGAATCTATAAACGTCAAATCTTTACTCCAGCTCTACATATAATCCCCTCCCCTATTTATCTTTCTCATGCCTCCAATTTTTTAAAAAACAAAATAGTACTCTCTTTGTTTTATTTTATACAGCACCGTTTTCTTTTTAGTCCATTTAAAAAGAATTTTACCTAAATATAATTAATAAGAATTTAATTTTAAAATTTACAACCACATAAATATCAAAAACTATTTTAGATCAAAAGTAATTTTTAAAATATTTTTTTTTAAAATATTGTGTCAAAACTATTAGTATCACATAAAATAAGACAGAAAATACTATCATGCTTTAAAATAGTTGGCAATCCTTGCAAGAAAGTGCTCTTTCTATTTCATAACAAATATATTGTAGAAGCATTTTTCAGTGTTCAAATTAACTTCTTCAATCTTCAAGGGTAGTGTTGGAATTTTCTTCCACTTTTTTTCTATCATTTAGATTTCATATGTGATGAGTTCAAGAAACTTACTTGTTCCTATTTATTTATTTATTATTTTAAATTGTTTTCTTGTAAATAATTGTCATGATCAATGTTTTGAATTTTCAAGAGTAGTTTGACAAAAATTAAAAAGAACAAAAATAAAAAATAATATCTAAGATATGTCTTAATTTTTTCTTAATAGGTGTACATTACCTCAGTAATTCACTTATTATAGAATCAAGGAAATATTTATTAGAAATTTATTTTATTAAATTAATCTTATTAATTATTCTTTGAAAATATAAATTTAGGTATATACATGTTGTATAGTTATTTAATGATAAAAATAATATTAAAAAATATAATATTTTATTAATTTGATATATAAAATAATTAAATTAAAATAAATATTTTTAAAAAAAGTACCGATTAAAACGAAACGTAGGTAACAGAAATAAAGGAGCGGAAAGGAAATGATGTAGCATAATGATCATTTATGGAAAGCACGGAGAGTTGATGTAGGGGCAATTGTTCCAAAGAAGCGTGCATATGGTCAAATAGTCATGATGATGCTGATGATGTAGGGAAGACGACGCTATACGTTCTACCAACAGTCTTCAAGCAGGGGCGGAGCCAGTTTTCTGTTTGGGATTCAACCGAATTTTCTTCGACTGAAAAATATACTATTTATATATGATTAAAAAAAATTATGTGCTTATAATAGGTGTTGAATCCCCTTCGACTAAATTTTCTTTGAATATGAAACCCTCTTAGTTGAAATTCTAAGTTTTCTTTGAATATAAAATCTCCTTTGTTGAAATCCTAAGTTTTCTTTGAATATGAAATCTCCTTCGTTGAAATCCTGGCTCCGCCTCTGTCATCAAGGGTTTCCATTATTTCAGATGGTCCAAACCTCCAATTATTACTTGCGAGTTCACAACCCCTCGAACCCCCTTCCAGAAAATTACATAGTATAGTCTTAATAGTAGGTGCCTTTAAATTTTTTACCTAATAAATAAAAAAATTAAATTAGTCTTCCTTCTTTTTTAAGTATTAGTTTAACCGCACGTGTAATATTTGATTATTTAAAATTAAATAATTTTATCTAGTGTGGAGATTTTTAACAAAGTATAAAAATTCAAATTATTTTTTAAAAATCTTTCATACTTTAATATAATAATGTAAATATAAACATATACTAATATATGTTTTATCAGTTTCAAGTGGTTGATGGATCATCACTTTTGTATTTGAGTGTATATTTCCCTTGTTGCCACACGCTAAGAAAGACGCATCAATTTGAACCATATCTGTGTTACGATTTTTTTTTATATTTAAAAGTTTTCCTTATTTTTAAAGTCAAATCTTTACAAATTTATTGATTACATTCTATTACGTACTTAAAACATTTAAAATCTGAAACTTCTTAATTTTTTCTTATTCTAATAGTTTTATATTTATTTTTAGATTTTACAAATCTTCTTAAAATCAAATTTAATTGATTTAGAATTCTTAAACTAATAGAAAAAGTAGCAGTTGTCATTAGTTTTGATGACTTTAATTAAGAAAAGGTTTTACCATAAATATATTAAATAAATTTTCACCTCTTAAATTCGAAAAAGATATTGAAATTTTGATGTCTTCTAATAAGGAAAAGTTTTTACCATAAATATATTTAATTAATTTTTAACTTTTAAATATTAGAAAGAATTAATTAATTTTTAACTTTTAAATATTAGAAAGAATTAATTAATTTTCAACTTTTAAATATTAGAAAGAAATAGTGAAAGAGACGATTTTGTCTAAAGCAAATACTTTTAATGAAGGGCAAAAAATTCAATTCACTGTTCTAAAGGTCTTCACACTTTTAATATATTATAGATTATAGATAGATTATAGATTATAAATTATAGATAGTACAAGTAAAATTTTACCCCTCTATATCTCAAATATTTTTAAACTTTTCATACTCATTTATCTGTCAAATTCTATTTTTATTTTTATTATTTTCACTTTTATATTTTTCCTATAATTTTATTTCATATTTTAATTCATTTGTCTCGACCTTTATTTTTTTCTCATTTTTCTTTTTTCTCAAACATTATCTATTTCTTCATTTTTCTTTTAATTTTATTTTTTATTTTTATCATTTCTCTTTTTTTTTCCCTTCATTTTTCTCAAACTTTATTTTTATTTTCACTCTCACTATTGTTTTTCTCTTTTTTTTAATTCTTTGCTTTTTTCTTAATCTTTATTTTTTCCTTGTCATTTTTTTTCACAATTTTTTTTATTTCTCTATTTTGTTTGATCTCTTTTTTATTTTTTCTCAACTTCTATTATATTTTGCTAATAAATAAAAAATTGGATAATCCACAAAGGATTTTTCTTTTTTTTTGACATCAAAGCAAATTTAAGGGCATGATTGTTGTTAGGAAGTCCTTTGGGGTAAGTCAGGCCTCTTAGCCAAAAAAATATAGAACAACTCATAAATCAAGGCATAATGTGGTAGTGTCAAGTCTTTGCTTGTGGAGCATAACTTGTTTGAAAATCCTTGAGTTAAGTCTTACTTTTAAGGCAAGAGTTATAGAATATCTCATAAATCAAAAAATAATGTGGTAGTGTAAACACTTGTCCGTTGGGCGTAACTTGTTCTTTGGGGAGGTTCTTGGGCTAAGTTTTATCTTAGAGCCAAGACTACTAGAGCATCATATAAATTAAGACACAACATAATAGTATCAGCTCGTATCCATGGGGCGTAACTTGTCATCTAAGTCTTGCCTCTAAGGCAAGAGTTATAAAATATCTCATAAATCAGGACACGACGTAGTGGTGTCAACTGTTGCCCATGGGGCATAATTTGTTATTTGAAAGTCCTTAGACTAATTCGAGCCCCTAAAGTAGGAGTTATAGAACAACTCACAAATCAATACATAATGTGGTGGTGTCAACTCTTACACATGGGGCATAACTTGTTGTTTAAAAGTTCGTGATTTATAAAACATCTCATAAATCAAGACACAATGTGTTAGCGTCAAATATTTTTCGTGGAGTGTATCTTATTGTTTAAAAGTCCTTAGGCTAAGTCTTGCCTCGAAAGCAAGAGTTAAAAAACATCTCATAAATCAAAAAATAATATGGTAGTGTCAACACTTGTCCATTGGGCATAACTCATTCTTTTGGGAGGTTCTTGGGCTAAGTTTTGTCTTAGAGGCAATACTAATAGAGAATCATATAAATTAAGACACAGTATGATAGTATCAACTCGTATCCATGGGGCGTAACTTGTCGTCTAAGTCTTGCCTTTAGGGCAAGAGTTATAAAATATATGATAAATCAAGACACGATGTAGTAGTGTCAACTCTTTTCCATAAGGCGTAACTTGTTGTTTGAAAGTCCTTAGACTAATTCAAGCCCCTAAAGTAGGAGTTATAGAGCAACTCACAAATCAATACATAATGTGGTGGTGTCAACTCTTACCCATGGGGCATAACTTGTTATTTAAAAGTCCTTGATTTATAAAATATCTCATAAATCAAGACAGGATGAAGTAACGTTAAATCTTGTCCATGGAGAGTAACTTGCTGCTTAAAATTTCTTGGGCTAGGTCTTGCCTCGAAAACAAGAGTTATAGAACATTTCATAAATCAAAACATAATGCGATAGTGTCAATTCTTAACCATGGGGCGTAACTTGTTATTTGAAAGTCCTTGGGTTAAGTCTTGCCTCTAAGGCAAGAGTTATAGAATATCTCATAAATCAAAACACAGTGTGGTAATGTCAACTCTTGCCCAAGGGGCACAACTTGTTTCTTGAAAGTTCTTGGTCTAAGTCTTGCCTCTAAGGGAAGAGTTATAAAATATCTCATAAATCAATACACAATTTGGTGGTGTCAACTCTTGCCCATAGGGCATAACTTGTTGTTTGATGGTCCCTGGGATGAGTCTTACCTCTAAAGACAAGAGTTATAGAGCATTTCATAAGTAAAAAACACAATGTGTTAGTGTTGACTCTTGCCCAATATACGTAGCTTGGTTGAAAAATCTTGGGATAAGTCGTGCCTCTAAGGCGAGAGTTGTAGAACAACTTATAAATGAAGACATAACGTGGTAGTGTCAACTCTTGTCCGTGGGCATAATTAGTAGTTTGAAAGTCTTTGAGCTAAGTCTTGCCTCTAAGTCAAGAGTTATAGAACATCTAATTAATGAATACATAACGTCGTAATGTCAACTCTTGTCCATGGGGCATAATTTATAGTTTGAAAGTCCTTGAGTTGTGTCTTGCCTCTAAGGCAATAGTTGTAGAACATCTCATAAATGAAAACATAACATGATAAAGTCAACTCTTGCCCGTGGGGCATAATTTGTTATTTGAAAGTCCTTTAGCTAAGTCTTGCCTCTAAGGTAAGAGTTATAGAACATCTTATAAATAAAAACACAATGTGGTAGTGTCAACTCATGCCCATGAAACATAACTTGTTATTTGAAAGTCATAAGTCTTGCTTCTATAATGTGGTAGTGTCAACTTTTACCCATAAAATGTAACTTGTTGTTTGAAAGTCATAAGTCTTGCCTTTATAATGTGATAGTGTCAACTCTTACTTATGAGATATAACTTGATTGCAAGAAATCGAAGAAAATAACAAAAATAATAAAAAATGCAAAAAAAATTAAAAATGAAGAAAAATATTAAAAAGATAAAAATCAAAGAAATGTGGAAGTTGATAGAGAACGAAAAAAATAAAGGTTGATAAAAATTTTAAAAAATATATATATAAAATAAAAATAAATGCCGAGAAAATTTTTAAAAGAAAAGAAGAAAAATAATAAAAAAATTAATAAAAGTAGACGTTGAGAGGAGTAAAGAAAAAAAGTAAGGGTTGACAAAAACTAAAAAGAATAAAAAAATAAAATAAAAAATAAAAAATCAAAGTAAAATAAAAACAAAAAAAAGTTTGAGAGGAAAAAAGTAAGGGTTGAGAAAAATTAAAAATAAAAAGATGAAAGAAAAAATAAAATCAAAGTAGAATTAAAAAGAGAAAAAAAAAGTTGAAAGATGAATAAGTATGGAATTATTATCCATTGCGAGGGTTATTTATGTAATTTACTACATTGGTCAGGGGTAATTTTGTCTGAGAATAAATCACTTAATAACTGAAAGTTATTTTCATGAAGCTTTTTTATTTGGGGTTAAAACTTAAAAGCCACCTTATTTTGGGGTTATTCCTGCAGTTTCCCCACCACGTTCTGTTCGGCTTTTATTTTATATTTTTGAAAGAGATTATTTTTATGATTTGAATATATGATCTTTTGATCACATGATAATAAATTTATCAATTATTTTAGAGAAAAGATATAGTTCCCCCTCCCCCCGAACTTGTAGCCAAAACTTACTTTAGCACTTTAACTTAACTGATAATTATTTACCCCCTTAGCAATTTCCAAGTGAATTAAATACAACCTCAAAATCACAATTCCACTCTCACAACGGAGAGTGCACTACAACCACGTCATGTCATTGCCAAATCAGTGTCATGTCATTGTCACGTAAGAAATTATAATTTTAAAAAAAATAATCCCGCACACATACTATTTTATATATATATTTTTTAAAAATATGTATATATATGAATTATTTTTATATATAAAAAAAATAATTTTTTTAAATATATATATATATTCTATATTATTTTTAAAAATGCCCCTACCCCACCCCATTTTCCTTCTTCTTCTTCTTCTTCTTCTTCTTCAGAACACCCTACCTCCCCCCCCCCCTTCCTTCTTCTTCTTCAAAGACTTCTCCCGCCCCCTCTCTTTCTCCCCTTCCAACCCCCACCCTGCCACGAAAATGCCTACCCTCCAATTTTTTTTTCATTTTTCCCATCAACACCACCAAAGAACAACCATAAAGACATCAATTTAAGATTTTTTCTATATTAAAATATTATTTCAACCTTCAATTCTAACTCACTCAACGTTTTTAATAGTCAAAATTAACAAGGAATTGACAAATATTTTGATTCATTTCTGGAAAGAAGAAAAAAATTAAATTCAATGTTACATTAAAGAATTTTATCAAACTTTTAGAAAGTCTCAACTATATTTAGCAATTGGATGAGAAGAATCCAAGATCTTCCAGCTTTAATCTTGTTACTTGTGATGACAATTTGCAAATAATGCACCAACGATGTGTTGGGGGTAGGGGTGGAGATGAGGGGAATGAGGGGAGCGGAGTTGAAGAAGATGTTTTCTTCACGAGGGGAGCGGGGTTGAAGAAGATGTTCTTCTTCTTCTTCTTCTTCTTCTTATTATTATTATTATTATTATTATTATTATATATATAAAGAAAAAATTTAAAATTTAAAAGGTGGGCCCCATATTTTTTTTACGTTTTTTAAGCCATTTACACGCTGATTTTTTAAAAAAATTGTCACTTCGGCAATTAGGGTGGTAAAAAATTCACTTGAAAGTTGTTAAGGGGGGTAAATAATTGCCCGATTAGTTTAGGGTCTAAAGTAAGTTTTGGCGACAAGTTTGGGGAGGGGGGGTGATGTCTTTTCTCATTATTTTAGTGCTTCTTTCCAACACTACCAAGTCAAATATTTTAAGAAAAGAACAAAATGTGTTCTTGTTTGGTCATACGAATTTATTTATATTTTTTGAATTTTTTTTTTTTATCTATAATCTATAAAAAGTGTGAAGAGCCTTAGAAATGTTGTTTGAACTTTGTTTCCTTCATTAAAAGTCTTTGCTTTAGACAAATTATCTTTTCACTATTTTTTCTAGTATTTAAGAGTTAAATTAATTAAATATCTTTAGGCAAAATGGCTCGATGGACCCTTGTACTATGCTCGTTTTGTAATGTGGATAGTCCTACTAACATGTTTTTCATCTGGATCCTTAACCCACTAAATAGCAACATTTTAAATCTTTTTTCGGTGAGTGTAACACACCCGCCCCACGTCAGCTGCCACGCCATCTTCCAAGTCATTTTTAAGTATAAAAAATATTAAATATTAAAATAAATAAATAAATAAATAAGTAAATAAAAGAACCCCCTCCCCCCCGTTCCTCTCTCTTCCCCCTTTTTTTTCCTATTCTCCTTCTTTCTCTATTTCTTCTTTCTCTTTTTCTTATTCTTCTCCCTCCTCTTCTCGTTCTTCTTTTCCTTCATCATCTTCATCTTCATCTTCTTATTCTTCTAGCTCTTTGGAAAAATTGAGAAGTGAGGACCGAAGAATATGCGATGTGTTTTTTCTATTCAAAATTCAAAAAAAATTGAAGAGAGTCGAAGTGGTGGGAGCCGAAGAAGAATAAGGAATGAATTTGTATGTGTTGAATTTGCTGGAATTTGAGAAACGAATAGATTTTTTCTTCTTTTGTATTTTTTACTTGTTGGATATGTTGAAAATTGTTGGAATTTGAGAAAATATCTCACTTATTCCCTTTTACTTTTGAATTTTTACTTATTTGGTTTACTGAAATTTGAGAAAAAAAATAATTTTTTCTTCATTTTTTATAGTTCTTACTGGTTGAATTTGCTAGAAATTGACCATGGCCATGTCTATTGTTGAGAGGTTTAAAATGTTAGTGGCCATGACTATTGTTTAGGGAGGGCTGGTGGGGAAGGGGGATTGGTAGGGGTGGGGGAATTAATGGTGGTGGTGCTGCAATGACCATGACAGCTGGTAGGGGTGGGGGCGTTAATGGTGGTACTGTAGGGTTAATGGTGGTGGTGTTGTTGTCACGCCCCAAAATCCCATCGGGCCGGACTGGCACCCGAAACCGAGAAGGCCCGGGAGAACCCGTTCAAATACCTGTACTTTCACTTACATGTCACCAAAAATTTGGGCAGCACTTCGCTGCACATAAAAGGGTCTAATTACCTGTATCAGCACAACACGCACAAATATATATATATATATATATATATATATATATTTATAATACTTGGCCGTCGGGGCCACCACATATACGAATATAACATCACTATATAAACTTCCATGACTTTACCCTTCCTTATGTCTACAAAGCCTCTAGGATATACATGACATAACTAGGGTTGGGACGAACCCCCGCCCACACATGACTCCTGTACAATAACAAAATATAAGGAACCAACTCGGAAAGCTCCGAAGCAAACTGGAGCTCACCAACAACAACTGTATGACCTGGCTCCTACTTGTGCGGTGTATGAGCTGAGGTACCTGTGTCTGCAGCATGAAATGCAGGTCCCCCGTGAGGGACGTCAGTACAAAATATGTACTGAGTACGTAAAGCTGTAAATAATCATATGTGATATGGGGGATCAAGAAAATCAGACACAAGTGAATAAATCATAATAGAAGTGAACCACACTTCATAAACACTTTTAGGACCATGAACATTATCATTAATCTGAATTGGGTTCTTGAATTCAAACACATTTGTGGAACGGTATACATTCGTTCATTTCATTCTTTACAATTATCATTCGCCATTACCTCCTCCTCCCGAACCTCCAACCACCTAACAATAATCAATACTGTACCGTACTGTGACCATTAGGCTGCCCCAGTACATATCAATTGGAATCGACCCATGCTAGGCTTATGCCCCTGGGATACCACCCATAAACACATAAATAGGGATCGACCCATGCTAGGCTTATGCCCCTGGGATACCACGCACACGTATATCAAGTAACACATAAGAGATTTTTCCAATAACTTAGTTCAAAATCTTTTGAGATTATTACATTAGTGTTTATGCCAATATAGTACCATTGGAACAATGATACATCAATAGGAATCAAGTAATAGACCTTCTATACAATAACGACGTAATAAAGACTCATTGGTACATCAACAATGTGTTTCAGAATCATCAATATCACAAGAATGAAATAGGAGCCTTTTGGTATATCAATGAAACATTTTGACACTTTATAGAATGGAAACAACTTCGTTGGTAACGTAGAACAATACGTGTTTTTGGACAACCTCGGAATCTTACTTGATGGAACATTGGTGTTTTCATGCCAAAGAACATCGTTAGAGTATGCTTTACATACCTCGTTGTAGATTTGGATACCAATTCAACACATCTTCCCGCCTTTACAAATCACTTATCTACAAAGAAATGTTTGGCATCTAGTATTAGCAACCCAACACCACAATTCTCTTCCATAATTCCATATAACCAATATTTGCAAAACATTCCAAAAACCACATTGAACAATAGGTTTATGTGTATATATATATATATATAATCATCATTTCAATACCACATCATCAATACCAAATCCCTTCACAATTCAACATAATCCAACCATGCACAAGAATAATCCAACATCATTTCCCAATCATCTTTCAACAACAATCAAATAACATACTTCTTATGCTCACATGCATATATATGTATATACATATCCATATAAATAACACCAACATAATTTACATCCTTACCATAAAATGGCCCTTTTGGTTTTGAAGTCATGTTGGCACAAATAAGGGGTGCTTCTCGAAGCCCTTGAGACGGTGAACACAACTACGGAATCAATTTGGACTTTCCACGGTTGAATCACAAGATAATTAGAGTTAAAATTAGGCTAGGGTTTGTTCTTTCCTATGATTGATGATGAATATGAGTTTTTGAACTCATATACATGTATATATACACATATTTCCGTCCATAATATCATAGGAAATGACCAAAGTGCCTTTAAAATTTAAATAATGTCAAATATGTCCTCCGGTGGACTGTTTTGACAAGCTGAAGTAGATAGACCATAACTCTTTGCTCCGATATCGTATTTGGGTGAAATTGGTATCATTGGAAATATAATTCAAAGGTCTTTCATTTCATATAAAGTAGGACACCCAGTTCGTCCTGTACAAGGAGTTATGATCATTTGAAGTTGAACCTAAAAATCTGTTTTGAGAGGCTGAAGTAAAACGAGTATAACTCCTTACTCAGATGTTGGATTTGGATGAAACTAATTGAATGGGAAAGAAGACTGAAAGCTCTTTCTTTTGATATGTGGTAGCTCTCCCAGTTCATTATATTGAGGGAGTTATGACCGTTCAAAGTTGACCCAAAAACTGGCAGGCCTCAGTATTTTCCTGCACATTTACTGTTCACATAATCTGTTTTGAGAGGATGAAGTAAAATGAGTATAACTCCTTACTCAGATGTTGTATTTGGATTAAACCAATTGCATGGGAAAGAAGACTCAAATATCTTTCTTTTGATATGTGGTAGCTCACCCAGTTCATTATATTGAGGGAGTTATGACCGTTCAAAGTTGACCTAAAAACTGGCAGGCCTCAGTATTTTCCTGCACGTTTACTGTTCACATCCCGGCCACCGTTTTATAGTTTCGAACGTGCTCGCTTATATCCAAAACTTATCCATTTTTGAAAATCTTTATATCGTTGGAAATCTTATTCAATAACCTTCATATGGAAACATCGACGGGCAAATTCCGGTATAAATAAGGTCGATTCCTATACACATATAATCAAACTATACACTTGAAACCATCTCAAAATAATCAATACTCATACTTAAACTCATATATACCTAACTTAGGATCAATACATATAATCCAACACATATAACAATGGCTAATGCACGTAATTAAGCACGGGGTGTTACATCCTTCCCCCCTTAAGGACATTCGTCCTCGAATGTGAATGTAGTTATTTAGCCGAAACAAGTTCGAATTCATAATTGATATTCACGTCATCATATAGATGTTAAGCATATGTAAAAACTTACTTGTTAGTGTCCCAGTTCCACTCCTTGCACTTCTTTTTCATCTTTGAACAAATAAGGGTATTTTAATTTCATTGCTTCCTCCGCTTCCCATGTAATCTCTTCCCTTTGTTGATTTAACCAAAGTACTTTCACCGATGCTACTTCTTTATTTCTCATCTTCTTAACTTGATGATCTAATATAGCAATAGGCATCTCCTCATAGGTAAGATCTTCTGTTAATTGCACATCTTCAGTATAAGTAATAAGGGACGGATCTCCGATGCACTTTCGAAGCATCGATACATGAAATACTGGATGCACTGATGAGAGTTCCTGGGGTAGCTCTAATTCATAAGCTACTTGCCCACATCTTCGAATAATCTTATACGGGCCTATATATCGTGGACTCAACTTTCCTTTCTTGCCAAATCTCATCACCCCTTTCATTGGCGATACCTTCAAAAATACCCAATCGCCTAACGAAAACTCTAGCCCTCTTCTTCTACAATCCGCATATGACTTGTGTCGACTTTGGGCTGTTTTCAACCGCTGCTGAATCACCTTGACTTTTTCTATGGCTTGATACACAAGATCCGGTCCGAACATAAGAGTTTCACCCGCTTCAAACCATTCTATTGGTGATCTACACTTCCTCTCATATAAAGCTTCATATGGTGCCATTTTGATACTTGAATGATAGCTATTATTGTAGGCAAACTCAATAAGAGGTAAATGATCATCCCAGCTGCCTTTAAAATCTATAACACATGCTCGTAGCATATCTTCAATTGTTTGAATGGTGCGCTCTGCTTGTCCATCCGTCTGAGGGTGAAAAGTTGTACTCAGATTCACTTGTGTTCCCAAACTCCGTTGGAAAGACTTCCAAAAGTTTGCAGTAAATTGAGTTCCCCGATCCGATATAATAGAAGTTGGCACTCCATGTAATCGGACTATTTCTTTAATGTACAGCTTCAAATATTCTTCAACTGTGTAAGTGGTCTTAACGGGTAAGAAATGTGCGGATTTAGTAAGCCTATCCACAATCACCCATATAGAATCAAATTTACGAGCTGTACGAGGCAAACCTATAACAAAATCCATGTTGATCATGTCCCACTTCCAAATTGGAAGATCTATGCATTGCATATAGCCTCCGGGCTTTTGATGTTCCACTTTAACTCGTTGGCAATTTGGACATTCAGCTACAAATTGTACGATGTTCCTTTTCATGTCATTCCACCAATACATATCTTTCAAAACTTGATACATTTTGGTTGATCCTGTATGAATGGAATACCTTGAAAAATGTGCCTCTGTCATAATCTTCTTTCTTAGCCCGTCTACATCCGGCACACACAATCGGTTTTGGCACTGAAGTAATCCTTCTCGCGTAAGCTCAAATACCTTGGTTGCACCACTCTGAACGTTCTCCTTAAGCTGTAATAAAATAGGGTTTGCATATTGCTTCTCTTTCACTTCAGCTACTAATGAAGATTCCGCAGCATTATGTACGATAAGCTCTTTGTCTGGAGTTTCAAGTAGGCGAACTCCCAAACTAGCTAACTGGTGAAGATCTTTAACCATCCCTTGCCTTTCTATAGGCATCATCATAGCCTTACGACTTAACGCATCAGCTACTATATTCGCTTTCCCTGGATGATACAAAATATCGACATCATAATTTTTTAATAGTTCCATCCACCTTCGCTGCCTCAGATTTAGATCCTTCTGACTGAAAATATATTGTAAGCTCTTGTGATCAGTATATATATCAACATGAACCCCATATAAATAGTGGCGCCATATTTTTAAAGCAAAGATAACCGCTGCCAGCTCAAGATCGTGTGTAGGATAATTTTTCTCATGTGGCCGCAATTGTCTAGAAGCATATGCTATTACCTTACCATGTTGCATCAATACACATCCTAAACCAATTCTAGAAGCATCACAATACACTATATACCCTTCTGTACCTTCTGGAAGTACCAACACGGGTGTAGAAGTCAACTTATTTTTCAATTCTTGGAAACTCTCCTCACACGTATCATTCCATTGGAATTTGGATGCTTTATGGGTTAGCTTGGTTAAGGGTGCTGAAATGGAAGAAAAGTCTTTAACAAACCTCCTATAATATCGGCCAACCCGAGAAAACTACGAATCTCCATCGGCGTTGTGGGCCTTGGCCAGTTCTTCACAGCTTCTATCTTTTGAGCATCAACCTTTATCCCTTCACTAGATACGATATGACCCAAAAATGCCACCGACTTTAACCAAAACTCACATTTAGAGAAATTTGCATAAAGCTTACAATCACGAAGAGTCTGCAATGTCTGTCGTAAGTGATTGGCATGGTCCTCTTCTGATCTAGAATAAACTAGAATATCATCTATAAAAACTATCACAAATACATCCAGGAATGGCT
Organism: Capsicum baccatum var. pendulum; assembly: GCA_030864225.1. Lineage (NCBI taxonomy): Eukaryota > Viridiplantae > Streptophyta > Magnoliopsida > Solanales > Solanaceae > Capsicum > Capsicum baccatum. The sequence continues at coordinate 178,312,563 of CM061556.1, read as the reverse complement.
TAAACACCCTATTCATCAAATCCATAAAAGCTGCAGGTGCATTTGTTAGCCCAAGTGACATAACTAGAAACTCATAATGACCATACCTTGTTCGGAAAGCTGTTTTAGGTATATCTTTTTCTTTGACCCTTACTTGGTGGTAACCTGACCTCAAATCAATCTTAGAAAAGCACTTGGCGCCCTGTAACTGATCAAATAAATCATCAATTCTTGGGAGAGGATATTTATTCTTAATAGTCACCTTATTCAATTGCCGATAATCAATACACATCCTCAGCGAGCCATCCTTTTTGCGCACAAATAACACTGGTGCTCCCCAGGGGGACATACTAGGCCTTATGAATCCGTTCTCTAGCAAATCTTTCAATTGCTCTTTCAATTCTCGCAATTCTGCTAGGGCCATTCTATATGGAGGAATGGAGATTGGTTGGGTGCCTGGTATTACATCAATACCAAACTCTACTTCTCGTTCAGGAGGCAAACCTGGAAGATCTTCAGGAAATACATCAGGAAATTCATTTACCACCGGAACAACGTGAAGAGTTGGTGGCTCCGCTTCTGTATCCCTTACTCTAACTAAATGATATAGGTATCCCTTGGAAATCATTTTTCTTGTTTTGAAATAAGAAATAAATCTACCTCTTGGTGCGCCAATCTTACCTTGCCATTCAATAACTGCTTCATTAGGAAAATGTAAATACATCTTTTTTGTACAACAGTCAATTTTGGCATAACAAGACGCCAACCAATCCATACCCATTATAACATCAAAATCTACCATTTCTAGTTCCACGAGATTGTCCATCGTGTCTCTACCACACACAGTTACTATACAATCTTTATAAACTCTTCTAGCAATAATAGATTCCCCAACCGGGGTAGACACTTCCAACGGCTTATCTAACAATTGGGGGGTTCTTTTGAACTTTCCAACAACCAAAGGAGTAACATATGATAATGTAGAACCGCGATCAATTAGAGCATATACATCAAATGAAAATATGGACAACGTACCCGTAACCACATCTGGGGAAGCCTCTAGATTCTGTCGATCCGCTAAAGCATAAGTGCGATTTTGAGTCCCGCTGGAACTGGCGACTCTTGTTTCATTTCTAGCGTGACCCACGGGTTGTGCGCCTCTACCAGAATAAGATACCGGTGACGATGATGCAATAGCTGATCCCGAAGGTCGTGCTACACCACCTGTGCCCCTTTATAGGCATTCTCTCATCATATGCCCCATTATACCGCACCAATAACAAATATTTGTTCCCATTCGACATACGCCTAAATGATGCCTTCCACATTTATTGCATGGCTCTCGAGGAGGTCTCAGTTGGATCATATTTCCTTGGCCATGATAACCCATAGATCGCGAACTATGACCCTCACTTCTTTGCCCAAATTGACTGCCTCTGAACCCTTGATGCTGTGGTGGAGCACTAGCTACAGAATAAGAAAATAATAGCCTAGGTGGTCTAGCAGAAAATTAAGGTCTAAAACCTCCCTGTGGTGCCATAAACTGCCCTGTAGATCTAGCCCTCTTAGAAGATCTGCTTTCAAATTCCTGTGTTCTTCTTCTTTGCCTCTCATCTTCCATTTTCTGTGCAAATGCTTGGATCCTATCTATATCCATATCTTTATTCAGTGCAGCAATAGTACAATACCTAACCAAATACGGATCCAATCCGTTCACATACCGATGTACTCTGTCATCCATAGTAGCTATAACATTAGGAGCATATTTGGACAAGGAATTAAATCGAAGACTATACTCCCTCACACTTGTATTACCCTGCCGAAGATTTAAGAACTGATCCGCACGGGCCTGATGAGTCTCATATGGAAGATAATGATCAATAAATGCCTCTTTGAACTCTTTCCAAGTAGCTGGGGGTGCATCAATGCCCCTCGATCGTTTCCAGTCTTCATACCAATATATAGCCTCACCTTTGAATATATACGCGGCTAACTCCACTGTCTCTCTGCCCGATATATGCATCACCTCTAGGGCCCTTTTGGATCTGATCAATAAAGTCTTGCGGATCTTCATTAAGATCGGATCCGGTAAAAGTAGGCGGATCCATCTTAAGAAAATCTTGCGTTCGAAGACTAGTCGCCCTATCAGTACCGCTAGAACCCGCGGCAGGAATGGTTTGCCCTTGGACTTGCCCAGCAACTATACGAGTCAAAAATTGCACTGTATTTCTAAGATCTTGATCAACAATATTAATAGGTGGCTCTGGGGATATAGTTCTCCTCCCCTTTATTTCTTCTGGACTGGGGGAAGTTTCTGATGCATGCTCAGCTGGAACCTCACTTTGATTAGCTGGTATAGTGGGTGACTTACTAGTCCCCTCTCCGGCAGCCGCATCTACTTGCTTACCGGTATTCTTGCTTCTGGTAACCGGCATCATTACTATAATAAGAGAAACAAACTGATTTAGTGGTCAACTATGACTTCATATACAATATAAGCTCTATCGCACGATCTAAGACATGGAGAAAAGAAACAATTCCTAAATGTCCATACCCTCCTGTTTATAGGTGTGGTGCACAACACACCGATAAACAAGACTCTACGTAGACACGGCTTTGTAGACTCACTAGAACGAACCTCTCTGATACCACTTTTGTCATGCCCCAAAATCCCATCGGGCCGGACTGGCACCCGAAATCGAGAAGGCCCAGGAGAACCCGTTCAAATACCTGTACTTTCACTTACATGTCACCAAAAATTTGGGCAACACTTCGCTGCACATAAAAGGGTCTAATTACCTGTATCAGCACAACACGCACATATATATATATATATATATATATATATATATTTATAATACTTGGCCATCGAGGCCACCACATATACGAATATAACATCACTATATAAACTTCCATGACTTTACCCTTCCTTATGTCTACAAAGCCTCTAGGATATACATGACATAACTAGGGTCGGGACGAACCCCCGCCCACACATGACTCCTGTACAATAACAAAATATAAGGAACCAACTCGAAAAGCTCCGAAGCAAACTGGAGCTCACCAACAACAGTTGTATGACCTGGCTCCTACTTGTACGGTGTATGAGCTGAGGTACCTGTGCCTGCAGCATGAAATGCAGGTCCCCCGTGAGGGACGTCAGTACGAAATATGTACTGAGTACGTAAAGCTGTAAATAATCATATGTGATATGGGGGATCAAGAAAATCAGACACAAGTGAATAAATCATAATAGAAGTGAACCACACTTCATAAACACTTTTAGGACCATGAACATTATCATTAATCTGAATTGGGTTCTTGAATTCAAACACATTTGTGGAACGGTATACATTCGTTCATTTCATTCTTTACAATTATCATTCGCCATTACCTCCTCCTCCCGAACCTCCAACCACCTAACAATAATCAATACTGTACCATACTGTGACCATTAGGCTGCCCCAGTACATATCAATTGGGATCGACCCATGCTAGGCTTATGCCCCTGGGATACCACCCATAAACACATAAATAGGGATCGACCCATGCTAGGCTTATGCCCCTGGGATACCACCCACACGTATATCAAGTAACACATAAGAGATTTTTCCAATAACTTAGTTCAAAATCTTTTGAGATTATTACATTAGTGTTTATGCCAATATAGTACCTTTGGAACAATGATACATCAATAGAAATCAAGTAATTGACCTTCTATACAATAACGACGTAATAAAGACTCATTGGTACATCAACAATGTGTTTCAGAATCATCAATATCACAAGAATGAAATAGGAGCCTTTTGGTATATCAATGAAACATTTTGACACTTTATAGAATGGAAACAACTTCGTTGGTAACGTAGAACAATACGTGTTTTTGGACAACCTCGGAATCTTACTTGATGGAACATTGGTGTTTTCATACCAAAGAACATCGTTAGAGTATGCTTTACATACCTCGTTGTAGATTCGGATACCAATTCAACACATCTTCCCGCCTTTACAAATCACTTATCTACAACGAAATGTTTGGCATCTAGTATTAGCAACCCAACACCACAATTCTCTTCCATAATTCCATATAACCAATATTTGAGAAACATTCCAAAAACCACATTGAACAATAGGTTTATGTGTATATATATATATATAATCATCATTTCAATATCACATCATCAATACCAAATCCCTTCACAATTCAACATAATCCAACCATGCACAAGAATAATCCAACATCATTTCCCAATCATCTTTCAACAACAATCAAATAACATACTTCTTATGCTCACATGCATATATATATGTATATACATATCCATATAAATAACACCAACATAATTTACATCCTTACCATAAAATGACCCTTTTGGTTTTGAAGTCATGTTGGCACAAATAAGGGGTGCTTCTCAAAGCCCTTGAGACGGTGAACACAACTATGGAATCAATTTGGACTTTCCACGGTTGAATCACAAGATAATTAGAGTTGAAATTAGGCTAGGGTTTGTTCTTTCCTATGATTGATGATGAATATGAGTTTTTGAACTCATATACATGTATATATACACATATTTCCGTCCATAATATCATAGGAAATGACCAAAGTGCCTTTAAAATTTAAATAATGTCAAATATGTCCTCCGGTGGACTGTTTTGACAAGCTGAAGTAGATAGACCATAACTCTTTGCTCCGATATCGTATTTGGATGAAATTGGTATCATTGGAAATATAATTCAAAGCTCTTTCATTTCATATAAAGTAGGACACCCAGTTCGTCCTGTACAAGGAGTTATGATCGTTTGAAGTTGAACCTAAAAATCTGTTTTGAGAGGCTGAAGTAAAACGCGTATAACTCCTTACTCAGATGTTGGATTTAGATTAAACCAATTGAATGGGAAAGAAGACTCCAATATCTTTCTTTTGATATGTGGTAGCTCGCCCAGTTTATTATATTGAGGGAGTTATGACCGTTCAAAGTTGACCCAAAAACTGGCAGGCCTCAGTATTTTCCTGCACATTTACTGTTCACATAATCTGTTTTGAGAGGCTGAAGTAAAACGAGTATAACTCCTTACTCAGATGTTGGATTTGGATGAAGCCAATTGCATGGGAAAGAAGACTCAAAGATCTTTCTTTTGATATCTGGTAGCTCGCCCAGTTCATTATATTGAGGGAGTTATGATCGTTCAAAGTTGACCTAAAAACTGGCAGGCCTCAGTATTTTCCTGCACGTTTACTGTTCACATCCCGGCCACCGTTTTATAGTTTCGAACGTGCTCGCTTATATCCGAAACTTATCCATTTTTGAAAATATTTATATCGTTGTAAATCTTATTCAATATCCTTCGTATGGAAACATCGACGGGAAAATTCTGGTATAAATAAGGTCGATTCCTATACACATATAATCAAACTATACACTTGAAACCATCTCAAAATAATCAATACTCATACCTAAACTCATATATACCTAACTTAGGATCAATACATATACTCCCACACATATAACAATGGCTAATGCACGTAATTAAGTACGGAGTGTTACAGCTGCAATGGCCATAACAGCTGGTAGGGGTGGGGGCGTTAATGGTGGTGCTGCAGGGTTAATGGTGGTGGTGCTGCAATGTCCATGACAGCCGGTGAGGGTGGGGAACTAGTGGTGGTGCTGCTGCAATGGCCATGGCAACTGGTAGGGGTGGGGGACTGGTGGACGGCGGTGGGGTGGGGTTGGGGGAGGGGCCTTTTTTATTTTTTTAAAAATTTATTATTTTTTAAATTTTAAAAATATATTTAAATTTAAAAAGTTGTAGTTTGGGAATTTTTTTTAATTTCTTTTAATTATTTTAATATAAAATTGACCAAATATTGACCCTCACTCGCACCCTAGGCGTGCCTGCACGCGTTTCGTCCTACTCAACTATTTTAATGCCACATAGGTCTGGTCAATGGTCAATAGTTTTAAAATGTTGTTTTGCCATATCTTTATGATAAGGCCTTTACTTATTATAAGTCATTATAATTTTATTATTTTTCCTAATTTAAGAGTTGAAAATTAATTAAATATATTTATGATAAAACCTTTCCTTATTAGAAATCATCAAAATTAATGAAAACTGATACTTTTTTCATTAATTTAAAAATTCTAAATTAACAAAATTTGATTTTAAGAAGATTTGAAAAAAATTAGAAATAAATGCAAAATCATTAGAAAGTACTAGATTTCTAAAAGTTTTAAATACATAATAAGAATGTAATCAATGGTTTTGTAAAGCTAAGACTTTAAAATAAGGAAATATTTTAAATATAAAAAAATAACAATAATCGTAACGCAAATATGGTTCAGATTGATGCGTCTCTCTTAACCTATGACAACAAGGGAAATAGGTATTATATGACAAACGCAAAAGTGATAATTCATCAACCACTTGAAACTTCTGATTGTAAAATATATATGTTTATATATTTATGTTTACATTATTTTATTAAAGTATGAAAGATTTTGAAAATTTATTTGAACTTTTATACTTTATTAAAAATCATCGCAATAGACAAAAGAATTTAATATTAAATAGTCAAACGTTACACATGTGAGGCACATGCGGTTAAACTAGTTTTAAAAATGTTGTTTAGCATAAAAATTTCAAATACAAGTTAACGTTATATTTGAACGAGTGAAAACAATCCTTAACTTGTTTTCACTTTTTTTTAATCTTTGTCTTTTCAAAAGTCTAAAAAAAAAGGCTTTTTCAAAAAGATATGATAAACACAACTTCACCTTCAATTCCAATTCTAACTCCATCTCCAATTGATTTTCATGGCCAACGCCTACTATATACTCTCTTCATTCCTAAATAAGTATTTCTTTTATCTTTTGATTTTATTCCTAAATACTTCCTCTGTTTTAAAATAGTTGGCCCTTGTTAATTTAACACCCCCGTTAAAAAAATTATTTATTAAAAATTTATTTTATTAAATTAGTCTTATTAATTCTGCTTTAAAAATATAAATTTCAGTATATAGACTTTATTTTATTTAATCATTTAATGATAAGGTAGTTTGAAAGAACGTAATAAAATTCTCTTAATTTCATTAAAGGAATAATTAAATTGAAACAAATAAGAGATTAAGTCTTTATTTGAGCTTTCAAGAATAAATTGATCATGTTCTTTTAAACTTGGGAAAATGATAAGGAAAAATTACATATATACACAAGGTAACTATTACTTATTACATAAAATCCCTTATTTGAAAAGTAATTAAAAAAATCACATATTTATTTCATTGTAACGACATAAAAATTTGATAAAATATGTGAAATTTGTGATTTTGTGTGATTTACCTGTTTTACTCCTTCCCGTAGTTGCATTAGGGTATTTCTGGGGTGTGGGAGTGATTGGCATATTTTTTGATGCATTTTGGTATCATTTATGCGATATTATAGTTTTTTATGGCTTCGAGAGCCTTATATTAGACTTATGCGGATATCTTTTGATCCGTGCAACAGATGGCCGAACGAACTACGTCAGCAGCTTCGGATATCAATTTTAGGCTAGGTAGATCTTTGGTTTAGGTCCCGGATTGAAAATCTGACTTTGCTAGCAGATCTAGAATATCAATTTTAGGGTGTTAGCATCTTTGGTGTGATTTTACGGCTTTTAAATCTCATTTTGACCGTCGGTTTGAAAAATTATGATTTTGGATTTCGGGGGTCAATTTTATGAAAATGATATTTTTTTGAAAATATGATATTACCATCGCACCCGGAACGTCGAATTTAGTGTGGTTACATAGTTCGTTTGCATGTATCGGACTACGAATGAATTTCGGGCACCCCGTCGAAGACCGAATAAGACATAAAATAAAATTAAAAAACAGTAGCTTTTTCTTCTTTGCTGGTGCAGATTTTTCTGCACCATTAAATCAATTTTTGGGCCCATTTTTGCTCATTTTTTATCTTGTCTCTTGGTGGTTAAACCCTAAAATAGTGTGGGAGCTTAGAATTAAAGTTTGTGAGAGTTTGGGAAGCTAGATTAACACTCATTTCTTGGTTTTATTACAGATTTAAGGTAAGAATTCACTATTTTCTTTGTAATTTCTTGATTAATTTCTCAAAACTTCAAAAATCTTAGTGCTTGATTTTAAACCCCATTTTCACCCCTTTTCACTTTAATAATATTTTTATCTTATAATTACTAATTTTTCATCAATTTAACCTTCAAAACAACCCTGATTCTTGACTTTAACCCAAATTTCAAAGATTTTACCCGATAAAGCTTAAAAATGGTGTTTCTTCGATTTGAACCTCATTTTTGACTCGATTTAACTTGGGTTTTCATCTGTAGGTTCCTAAAAAATATAAAAAATATATTTTTGAAGTAAAGTTCTGATTTTGCCCTTCTTTTTTGGAAACTCGTTCCGGGGTTCCGTTTTGACCCCGAGTCAAAAATAGTTAATATGTGTGTCGTTGGTTTATTTTGATGCTTAGATTCCATATTTGATGTTTTTGGTGGAGTTTGAAATTGTTCATGAAAAGTAAGATCGTGGGTTTGAAGAGTAGCAAACCGGTTTTGACTTTTGAGATAGGTTGTGGCTTAACTCTTTCAGACTGAGTTGGGTAGTAAATAATGATACAAAATGCATGTTAAGGGTAGGAACTAATCATGAAAAATGGCTATCTGTGCGTTGTGCCCGTATGGATCTTATATGTGATGTAATTGTCGAAATTGAGATATTATGTGATATGTGTGATCGTGCGGGGTCCTATGTGATGTTGATAGCCTTTAATACATGTGAAAAATTGTATTGTGTTGTTAAAATGCTTAATGTGGTACCATTGGTGTATTGTGATTATATTCATAATTTATTGGCATATGAGACATGTGAAAATTCATGGATGAAACGAAAATAATGAGTGGATATTGGCTTATGTGGTTGTGGAAATGTATCATTGTGGTTTGTTGTGAAAATATATCATGTGGTTGATTGTGGAAATATATCATGTGGTTGATTGTGTAAATACTCATTGTGATTGGTTGTGAGCATTACATCTTCATACCATACTCATTCATGAAACATTTATACCACCGTGACAACATCTGAGAAATACTGGCAACACCTTATAACACCTTTTCGAGAGATGTGTCAAAAAGAAGATATGATATATGTGGATTGTATAGGGTTGACGAACCCCCAATGGGTCCTGCGTTGGGAGGCCTACCTCTGTAGTTGTATACGGGGATTGTGCTACGATCCCAGAGGTTGTGTGAGGACCTTGTGCCTCATCATCATCATCCTCGTTATCAACATATACATTACACTTACTTTATTGTATTTATATTGTGTTGTACTGCCATATTAACTTGTCATATATGTAATTGTTTTAGCTTCTTTTACTTGTATTTGATGATCTTATATATGCATGTTCCCCCTTATTCTACTTATATATGATATAATGTATACTTGTGTTCTATCTGGTCGTGATGTTGTATTATATATGATATATTAGAACTGTTAGTACAAGCGGTGTGGGCTACCGTTGTAGGACATTTTCTGATTGTAAGTTACGTGCCCTTATTGTATATTTTGTATGTTTTATTTACTACTTTGCTTGGTCGGTCTATGATACCTACTGAGTACAAGTGGACCGTACTCATGCCTACTACGCCCTTTTGGTGCAGGTCCTAGCTCGATTGCATCTCAGCTTGCTTGACTCGGGCGATTGTTAGAGCTTCCAAGGTAGCGGTTGGACATTCATGCGTCCGAAGTTCACCTCTATCTTTTTATAGTAGTTATGTCTTTATTAGTATTCGGAGACAGATGTTATTCCTTTGTGGTTATTTTCTTAATGTATCTAACTTCTGGACTGTATTAATAGTTCTTACACTATTGACATCTGGTTTTGGGCATGATTGATATTTTGGATAAGTTCTTTTCGCATGGTTATGATTACTTATATGGTTCGGCTTCATTCTAGATGCCTTACCTTGAAATATTTCTGTCTTTTTCTCTTTTTGTATCAGTTTGAATGATAGACTTACTTATCAAGATACACCACGACAAGTGCCATCATGACCCTCATTTTTGGGCCGTGACAAATAGAATCCATTCTTTTTAGACTTTCTCTCTCTTCTGCCTCATACATCCCCAAACATCCAATTTTTGCTATATTTTTAGTTTAATTGTTGCTCCATTATTGCACTCTTTATTTTACGCCTAATTTCAAGCTACGTAATTTGGGGGGTTTCAAATTTGTTCAAATAAGGTCTATTATTTCAAATTATTATGTAAATAATTTATTTCATAATAATTAATTGGTCTATTATTTCAAATTATTATGGAAATAATTTATTTCATAATAAATTTCCATAAAATCAAATAATGCATTTTATTTTAAGTCATTCAAATTTGTTCTATATTGTAGAAGAGAGATTCATTATTTCTTCTATACCTTAATTTGAACTATAATATGCATTACAAATTATTATAGAAATAAAATCAGATCAAATTATTTCTACAGTCAACGACTTGAAAGTTGATTTGAACTATAATATCTAAATTATTTCTCCTTTTTGGTTGCATGTATGATTTTATCAAATTATCTAATGGTTAAACCCATCGATAGCCCCTCAAACTTGTCCCTAAAATTCACTTAGGCCCCTAAACTAAGGCTTGTATCTATCAAACCCCTAAATTCCCCAATTTTGTTCCTATTGGGCATTTTTTGCCCATATGGCACTGCGCGTGCTGTGCAACCGCCTGAGGCACGTGAAAACTAAAAAAATTGTCCATGTGGCAAAAGTTAACGTTAAATAATGTTACTTTTGCCATTTCCTTCAATTTCTCTCTTTTTAACCTAAATTTACTTTTCTTGTTTCTTCATTCTCTCCTTCATAGATGAGTTCTCATCAACTTCTCTCATCTCACTATCAAAGTTATCTCCTAATTTCTCTTAAATTATTTTCTCTCATTTTCGGTGAGAATGTAGGAAAATTCCGTCAATATTCAGTTTGTAGTTGGCCTAGTTTGTAGTAGTTGTTTGTTCAGTTTGTAGTTGGCCTAGTTTGTGGTAGTTGTTTGGTTTGTTTGTAGTAGTTGTTTGAAGGAATTGTTTGTTCAGTTTGTAGTTGGCCTAGTTTGTGGTAGTTGTTTGGTTTGTTTGTATAGTTGTTTGAATGAATTGACATATTTTTGTATGACAATCTCATTGTAAATTGGCTACTTTGTGTCTACTTGTGTAGCTACTGAAGGTATTACCATACAACCTATTTGTAACTACTGAAGGTTATGATAAAAATGAACTATATTACAAGTACAAGCAGCTAGATATCATATTAACATTGCTCAAGATTGAGCTAAAAACTGCATACATGATGTAAAGGTGTTCAAAAAAGGCTCAACATTGAGCAGAATAGTTCTACTGCAGCATACACCAAAATCATTAATTGCTACCTAAGAAAAAGTTATTCAAAAACTAGTAACACAATTTGTTCAAAGACATTATACCTCATCACAGTGCAAATCATTTCTAAATGAACTACTTCTTTGAAGATCCAATTGATGAAGAAGACTTGGCTGCTTCCATTTTTTTCTCTTATTTGCTTTCATTTGTTGCAATTATGTGCTAGTGACTGCATTTTTTTCATTCCACTTTAGGCCACTAGGTTTAAAACTAATTTCTATATTGGTTAGTGAAGCACTCCTTAAATTTATACCTCCATAAAGAACCCTCTCACTTGATGTACCTGGCTGCAAAATTAGACAAAACTGTAAGACAGTGAACATTGAAAACTTGAGTGAAAACATTAGGGCAAACATTATTATAGGTAAATAATGAGACAGAAATAAATACATTGTACACGTGGGTTTCAGTTGCTGGATCAGAGTAAACACCAAAACCAGTTGCAGGCCTTTTGTATCCAGTAGCAGTAGCAAATGAGGTAGCATTGTATGACCTTTTGTTGGTCGGCAAAGGTGGTACTTGACTGGAAGAAACATTTCTTCCACTTTCAAATGGGGTCCCTCTTGCATTGGCTATTTTTCTTGGCAATCCTCTACCACTCACTCCTTGACCTCTACCAATTCCTTTTTTACCTCCCCTATCAACACCAAATTGACCACTACCAGAACCACCATCCCTACAAGAACAACCTTTACCTATACCAGTAGCACCTTGACATCTACCAGCAGCACCTTGACCTCTACCAATTCCTCTTTTACCTCCTCCATTAGCACCAAATTGACCACTACCAGAACCACCATCCCTACCAGAACAATCTTTACCTCTACCAGTAGTACCTTTACCTCTACTAGCAGCACCTTGACCTCTACCAGTAGCACCTTGACCTCTACCAACCACACTTGACACCTTTCTTTGAGGTGCTCTTGGCACAGCAGCCGTGTCACCACAAATAGATCCTGATTGACTGGATTATGTAGTTGCATATGTATGAAAGGTGGAGCTTGACTGTGAATAAATAAAATACAATATTTTCAATATTTTTCAATAATAATATTAAGCAGGACAAAAATATTAAGGTAGCAGAACATAAATAACTTACTCTTGTTGTCTGACTTTAAGTGTAGGTATATCTTGCCATTGTAATGGTGTCAGCACAAATAGAACTTGATTGTGGTGGTGGTGGATTCCATGAAGCTTCAGGCTGACTGCTAGGTTGACTACTATTACTGCTCCCCATCCCATTCTAACATACAAACAGAAATATGAAAAACTAAGAAATATGTTAAATTTACAAACTATTATGAAATTCATTTAAGGCATACCATTTTGGCACATAAAGTCTTATTATGGCCAACTTGCTTGCACTTTGAACAAGTGATCTTGGCACCTTTTTTTGAGAGTTTTCCCCACTTTTTTGGCTCATCCTTCTATTCTTGCCAGGTCTGTTTGGCATCTTTCTTGGTTTTGGAGGTTCAATTGATGGGTTTTTGGTTTCTGGCCACATTCTCATATTGGTAATTGATTGAATTAAATGGCTATAAGACTTAAGAAAGGTTTCTTTCTTACCAGTGTTGTACGTGTTGATCAGGATCTACATTCAAGTAATAATAAGTACAAATAGCATGAGGACAAGGAGTACCTCTTAACATCCATAACCTATAATCACAATACTTCTTGTCCAAGTGAACAACAAATGTGTAGCCCCCATCCTCAATTTCAAAACCATTAACTCCATTCCACAGAACTCTACACCTATTTGAATATTCCTTGTTAGCTTCTAAAATAGTTCTTGCCATAGGTGCAATGTCTAAAATCCATGTTTCTGCAAATTTAATCATATTTACATATCTATTTATCAGTTGATGTCTGATATCCTCTAACATTGTGATTATGGACTTATGTCTAGCAGCTAAGATCCAAGAATTGAAAGTCTCACACATGTTATTTTCTACAATATCACATTTGGAATATGTTTTGAAATATGCCCTACACCAAGAAGTAGGAGGATTACCTAGCCTTGACATTGCTTACATCTCCTCTCTAAACTTTACTTCAAAGGTTGCTTTTGCACATCTCCAAAACTATTTCCTTCTCTCTTCTCTTCTCCAGTGCATGTGCCAATTGCTCCAAATATGTCTAGCACACATTCTTCTCTCAGCATTTGGTAGCAGATACATCAAAACAGGAACAAGACCCTGTAATAAGTATTAAGTATTATTAAAATAGGAATATTATTGGAAAATAAAGTCAAGTAATGGGAAAAATAATTAAGTGGTGGTAACTTTTGTTGGTCTGACATTACAGTCAAGCCTTCACCAGGTCCCAGATTTAGATCTGCAATCAGATACCTTATGTACCAGTCCCAGATATGTTTTGTTTCAGTATCCACAACTGCCCATGCAATAGGATACATGTGGTTGTTGCCTTTTTTCCCCACAGCAACCAACAACTCACCCTTACAAGCTCCTTTGAGAAAGCATCCATCAAAACCAATAATTTTCCTACACCCATCTGACCATCCTTGCTTGAAGGAATGAAAGCACACATACAAATAAACAAAGAGGTTCTTTCCTGGATCAGTTTCTTTATCAATTTTTATCCAACAAGAACTTCCAGGATTTGTTGTCTTGATTATATCTTCATAGTCACATAATCTGGCAAATTCCAGCTTCCAATCTCCCATATTCTCCCTCATAACAATGTGTTTAGCCCTATAACAAATATTTTTACCTACATAAAGACCCAACACCTCTCTTACTAAATCCTGAATTTCCCAAATCCTAATGTATGGCTGAGAAGTTATTCTATCCTTGAACTTTCTAGCAACCAGCTTTGAATCACATATCTTGTTCTTATTTAGAGATATACATTTGTGAATAGAGTTATAGTTCTTAATAATAAAATACCTGAATCCCTATTAGTAGAAGTAAACAACAACCAGTTGTAATTAGCTGCAATGCACTTCACCCTTATTCTATGTTTTTCATTAGGTTTTAACTTCACCTGCCTTCTATACTCTACAGCATAATCTGCAACTGCTTTTCTAAACTGATTTGCACCCATAAAAATCATTCCAAGCTCAAACATAGAAAACTCACAATTTTCATCATACCTAGTTTTCCTGCTTCTCCTTCTTCTAGGTAGATCTACTCTTCTAACAGTATCTACATCTATCTCTTCACTATCTTCACTCCAACAATCAAAACTATTAATATATTCCTCATCTCCACCCAACTTTACAGAATATTTGGTAGCCTTACTTTTACCAATATCCCCAAAGCCTCTATCTACACAACCAGCAACTCCCATAGGTACTTCTTTAGTTTCAACAGCCTTTTTTCTTGCTTTTTTGTTTCTTTCTTTGTTGTTGGATTTTTTTCCCTTATTTCTTGTCTAAAAGCCCTCAACTCCTCATCAACATCTAAGCCATCTTCTGAAGGAATATCTCCAATATCTGAATCACTACTCAAATAATCTGATAACTCACATGTTAGCCTATTAACATCTTCTACATTAATGTCTTCTACATCAGCCTCATCACTTCCTTCTACACCAAAATATTGTAGGTTAATATCTTCTACATAGATATCTTCTACATCAGCCTCATCACCTCCTTGTACACCAACATCTTCTATATCAGCCTCATCACCTCCTTGTACACCAACATCTTCTACCTCAGCCTCCCTCTCTTCCTCTACTCTAACAGATTTCCTCTCTCTGTTATCACTATCACCAACACCAACACTTTCTTTTTCTAGGTCTGCACACTCAATAATATCAGGCGCAGGTAAAAAACTAGTGGGACCATCAAGGTTAAGAATTGGTTCATCTAAAACATGATAGACATAAAAATCAATAGAGTCCTCATGTTTTAAAATCTTTAACTAGTTCATAGAGATGTCTGTCACTTTTAACCAACTTGAACTGATTAGTTACTGCATCTTGATAATAAAACCCCCTAACAGCTTCATACCCATATTCTTTAGTATAAAATAACAATTCTAGAATGGAAAAGTGGTCTTTGTCAATGTACCTTACCTCTGGCACATAACTTGCAACATATGTAGGGTCACCCGTATTGGAAAAGGATCCCCCATAGTGCAATTTTATGAAAATTATCTCCATTTATTATGTCACCTTTGACAAAGAGTAAAAATTCAAAGTTACTTAACGGAATGGCCACGGAATATACCCAGAGTACACATCAATAAGCTAAAAGATACAACATTTAATGCATGTTAAGTAAGGAGATGGAATATTCCCAAAATCATAGGCGTAACAGTGATTTCAAAACCCTAAAAACTACAATATGCTAAAATTCAACAAAATTTAACAAATACAAATCATAAAAACACTTACACCAGGAAGATCTAAGGAAAACCCCCAAATTTGTCCTTAGATTTAAGTGGAAATTTGGTTAATTTAAGGTTAATTTAGGGTTATGAAGAGAGAGAAAGTTAACGAGGGGGAGAGAGAGAGAAACTTCAGTGGAATGAGATTTTTTCCATTTAAAAATAAAATTGATTAAGTATATGTGGAGTTAGTTTATACACGTGGAGGGTTTTAAGTGGAATAACTTTCCACATCAGCGGCGTTTGGAGACACGCGCCTGGAAGCTGATGAGATGTGGGCAAAAAATGTTCAATTGGAACCAAATTGGGGGGGGAGGGGTTTAGGGGTTTAATAGGTACAAGCCTTAGTTTAGGGGCCTAAGTGAATTTTAGGGACAAGTTTAAGGGGCCATCGATGGATTTGACCTTATCTAATTTTGCAATGCCATACATAGAAAGTAAAGTATAATAAAAACGAATACACTTGCATCATACATAGAAAGTAAAGTATAAAACATTCTCATACATATAATACATGTTGTTGTTGGAGTGTAAGTCATGCATATAACACTGACATCATACATAGAAAGTAAAGTATAATACGTTCACATACATATAATGTGAAATGTTTTTACTTAGATATAAATCATACATAGAAAGTAAAGTATAATGCATTCACATACATATAGAACATGTTATTGTTAGAGTGTAAATCATACATATAACACGGGCATCATACATAAAAAAAATGTGTAATACATTCTCATACGTGTAAATTTCATAAACAATGTCCAAATATTATTCAAACTGGGTAATGTATTATAATTTCTCATACAATACTATGCAAATTTTTACTAAAAAACAAATACACTAGGAGGGGGAAGAGGCGTCGTTGATTGTTCGCGATGGCGCCGGTGGTGGCGATAGTGGGAGAGGAACGAGAAACAACGTCGCCTTGCGTGTTCACCGGCTTGAGAAAGAGGAGTGGAGCAGTGAAGGCGTCGTTGACTGTTCGTGATGGCGTCGGTGGTGGCGACAGTGGGAGAGGAACAAGAAATGACGTCGATCTTGGCGGTGTTTTATCCCTTTCGGGTTTCATTTGACGAGAAAATGATTTTGATCGTAAAAGTTGAGAAAATTCTGAAATAATTTTAAGAAAATTTACAGAGTCTCCACTTGATTTTTTTAAAAAAATTAAGAAAAAATATAAAAGAGTTTCAAAGGTTCAAAAACAGAAATAAACCTTTAAAACTAGAGATTCTGGGTAAGGGTTCAATTAACGCCCTAAGAAGATTTTTAAGGCACTTAGAAGTGTCCGTTTAAAACGGTTTACCAAAAAGAAACTAACTTGACTAATTAAAGGTGACTAATTTCGCAAAAGGTTGATTTTGTAGAAAATTAACAAAAAATATTTATTAAAAACATTGAAAAATGATATTTATTTATTCAAAAGAGAAAAATTCTATTTGAATTAGACTAAGTTGTAGTTTTTTGAACATAAAAGGAAAATGGATTTTAATTTCATAAAAGAAGAGAATTATGGAATTATTTTCTTATTATTAATCGTTATAGAAAAAGTTGATCATATTATAGATAATACCTTTAAAAAAATGTTAAGAGGGTGTTGAATTAAAAAACCCTTTATTAATTATGAAAATTTGAAATTTATAAGAAAATTTAGTTTCTTGAGTTTGAAGGAAGTTATTTGAATTCAAATAGACTATTTAGTGATATGAATATAACGAATGTCATTTCGGAACAAAATGCTTGATCTTTAAAGACTTGTTTTAAAGAGAAAACTGAGGGAATCAATTTAATTCATTTTAGATAAAGTAAAATTATGCAAGAAAATAATAGGTCAGGTAAAAAAATCAAGATAAAATAGAATGCCGGTAATTTAGGGAATTACTTAGGTTAAGTAAATAAAATTAGAGTTAGTACCTATAAACAACAATAACATACAAGGAAAAAGGGAACAAAAGTTTAAGATTTGGGCCTTTATTGGCCCATTAGCAAGCTGTCCAGCTTTTGGACCTCATTCTTATGGACTTGGGCCCATTTTCTAAAGTGTATACCAACTGTATATTTACAGCTTCAATATCTGCGTTTCTCTTGTATACATGGTGTGTAGGGGAATGCACCACGATCATATACACACGTTTTTAGTCCCTTCACGATATAATAAGCTTTCCTTCTTCATTCCTGTCAAATGTATGCGTATATCTGCTGTATACACGCGTATAAAACCTTATTTCTTGTCTTTTGGTCCATTTTCGGTACTTTGGTGAGGCTTTGACTCAACGATATTGGGCCTCATTGGCCCGGATGGACTCGAAAAGTTTACATGCAAGAGAAAGAAAAAGAGATTAGTATTCCCGGAACAACGACAACGAACAAATAAATAAAGAACATACATTATTCTTATTTAATAGTAAAAAATCTGGAAGGATTTTTCTAAACAAAGAGAAACCCCTGTCAAATTTTTGCATAGCGAAGAATCTTCTAATTTATCAATTTAAAATGCTATCTAATATGACCCCAAGGACTTATTATGTTTTGAAAGCCAATTACACACAATCGGGAAGTGTTTCTTGGGGAATTCTTAATCCATACAAGTTCCGGGGAAGATAATAGAGCCTTCAAAAGTAAGGCAATTCAAAATAAGCAAATACAGACCACTAAAATTACAAATATTGAACTTAAGCCAAGTAAGTTGTTCAATGATGCCCTTGATTATGATCCAAACACAAAACTGCTGAAATAAAAAAAGAAGACGAATGGCAATTGACGACCTGAATAAAACCTTAAGCCGGATTCTTTATCCTATCGCACATTCACACTTAAATGCATTGACAAAAGAAAAACAGAACCAAAAGGCATGCAACAACACCTTTGTGAATAAACAAAACCTTTTAAGAACCCATTTGAACAAATATAGCAGAAAAATACTAGCCTAAAACAAATCCCACATGGAGTTCATTTACAGTAATTGCATTTTTGAAATCAGAGGAACAAAATTAACCATTGACATCACAATAATTGATCATTATATAGAATGAAACTTTCATCGTAATGTAACAATAAATTTAAAAATATGATACAAGTCAATAGGTAACAACCATCCACACGAGCTACTATTGATCATAAGAAACACGTTCAAACGAAAGCAAATTTATTTTTTAATGGTTGCCGTAAATAAAGTACATACGCCCGGAAGTAGGTGCCTTCTTTCTTTTTTCATTTTGGTGAAGCGCTAATTACGTCTGTTTCCAGAATTTCCAATCCAAACTTTACACTAATGAAAAGAATTTAGCTATCAAAACAATAACTTTCAAAAAGATACTGTAACTCAGAAAACCAAACACTACAACAGCGTAACGACGAGATAGAATCACCAGATAAAAGAAAAAGGAGAAAAAGACGGGGGATTTACCTTTATCCAGGCAGCAAACGGGACAATGAATGGCCTGTCAATTTTCTGCTGAATCCCTCTCAATATTGAGAGTTTTGTCATTAAATAGAAAATATTCAATGATTACATCCCTAAAGATCCGTCTTCCTATCCTTCAAGATCAGCTTTTCTATCCCTCTAAATCCACTATTCTATCCCACCAAATCTGCTCTTACGTCACTATTATTCTCTTTAACTACTAAATCAAATCTATTTAATTACACTAATATACAATAATATATGATTACATTAAGATATAATATTTACATCATGCTAATATCCCCCTCAAAGTGATGCTAGTAGATCAAGAAGCATCAATTTGTCGACGAGAAACTGATGTCGTTGTCGTGCCATTGATTTTGTAAATGCATCAGCTATTTGAAGTTCACTGGACACATGCGGAAGAGTAATGACACCTTTGTCTACAGCTTCTCGTATATAATGGCAGTCTACTTCGATGTGTTTGGTCCTAAACCTGATTAGTAACAATCTGAATAGCACTTTTATTGTCAGCATGGAGAGGAGTAGTATTAGATTGAGGAAATTCAATATCAGCAAATAGTTCACAAAGCCGCATAATCTCGAAGCAAGCAGTAAACATTACTCGATATTCAACCTCTGTTGAAGATTTTGACACGCGGTCTTGCTTCTTACTCTTCCAAGATATCAAAGACTCTCCAAGAGACATGCACCAACCAGTATCCGAACGACGAGTGTCAGAACATCCCGCACAATCAGAATCACTAAAAGCATTAAGACGAATAGGCGAACCATTAGGAAATAATAATCCACGATTTGATGTTCCTCGGAGGTATCGAATAATGCGATGGACAGCCACCAAATGAAGATGACGGGGAGCTTCCATAAACTGACTAACTTGTTGAACTGCAAAAGAGATATCAGTCCTGGTAATAGTAACGTAATTTAAGCTCCCAACTAATTGCCGAAAATAGTTGGATCAGGAAGAAGATCGCCTTCCTCCCAATGATACTTTATATTCAATTCTAATGGAGTATCCACAGAGGAGGAATCCTGAAGACCTGCCAAAGAAATCAAATCTTGGATGTATTTGTGCTGATTTAGAAACACACCAGATGAATCACAATAAACTTTCCAAACCCAAGAAATATGTAAGAGTACCAAGATCTTTCATATGAAAAGAATCCTTAAGTTGCTGTTGCAGGCTAGTAATTAGTGAAGAATCAATTCCTGTAGTAATAATGTCATCGACATATACCAAAAGAAGAACACAACCTGTGGATATTTTTTGAAGAAACAAAGATAAGTCATAGTTGCTCTGCTCAAAAGAGAATTGTAGCAAAGTAGACCGAAATTTATCAAACCAAGCTCTGGGAGCTTGTTTTAATCCATACAAAGACCACTTCAACTTGCATACATCTGATGTAGGCAATGAGAACAAACCTGGTGGAGGTTTCATATAAATATCCTCTTTGAGTTCACCATGAAGAAAAGCATTTTTGACATCCATTTGATGAAGAGTCCAGTTTTGTGAAGCAGCAATGGCAACAATAGTTCTCACTAACGTCATTTTTGCTACCGGTGCAAAAGTCTCTTCATAGTTCACACCATACTCCTGCTTGTTACCAAGAACAACCAACCGAGCTTTGTACCGATCAAGAGTTCCATCAGAATAAAATTTAATTGAATAAATCCATTTACATCCAATTGGATGCACATGAAACAATATCCTATGTGTCATTTACTTTGAGAGCCAAAAGTTCTTCCTCCATTGCCTTCTGCCAACATTCATTCTTAGAAGCTTGTGAGTAATAAGTTGGAACAGAAATAGTGGATAAAGTAGATGAAAAGCCATACCAATTAGGAGTACGAGATACTCTCGTAGATCGTTGAGTGGGCTCAAGAGGAGCAGGCCTTGAAAATTCTCAGATTCTAGTTGTGGTGCAGTTTCTGGTGGTGGATCAATATCAAGAAGGGGTAAAGTTGACCGCTGACGTTCGTACACAAATTTGGGTTTGAACCTCTTAGAAGAACATGACAAATCTTCAAAAGTAGGAAGAAGAAGATAAGCAAGAGATGACTCAACATGAGTAGGAAAAAAATACTGATTCTCAAAGAAAACAACATTTCTAGAAACATGAAATTTATTAGAACATGGATCATAACAGAGAAAACCTTTCTGTGAAGTACTATAACCCATAAAAATACATTTTGTAGACTGAACAGAAAGTTTATTATGCTGAGAAGGAGTAAGATGCATGCTAACGCTCAATGTACAGCTCTCGTAGGAGTGTAAAGCGGTTGTTGTCAAATATATAAACCAACTGGGTCGGGTATCGATCCCACAAGCAATAGCCGGTCAATAAGTAAGCAAAGATTATTAGACTTTTGGTGCAAGTCTCGTGAAAGGGGGGATTTTAATGTGCAAATAATGTAATAAAAATAGTAAAGTAAAAATAGAAAATAGCAAAGTAAAAAGAAAGAATGTTTAGTAAGATGTAAAACAATGAGAATTGAGAGTTGGGGTTATGTCCACCTTATAAGTTATACGTCTCTATTGTCTATGAGTTATGCGGAATTCAGACATGCATGTGCTTATAGAGAATTGTATTCTATGGTAAATCCAAGCGTCTTTCGACCTTAACAAGGACTATTTCACTTTTAACTCTTTCGAGCTTAAAGCGTGTCTAACGGTACAAATTCTCCAAGAGGTTAATCCAGTTACGGCACTAACTTTTTAACAGGGGTTGGTGCCCTATTACCTTGACATTATCTCTTTTCCAGACATATAACTTTTCTTTCGAATAAGTTAATGCTATACTGGCGTATTTTATGCGTTTGCAACCACAAGAATTTGCATTAAGAAGAAGAGAATAATGATATAAGCAGCATACGTGTCACGAATTCACAAACTCATAGCAATTGATAGTATCTCATACGGCTTCTATAACCCCAACAGAGAAGTTTAGCTACTCATGAGTGCAAAGAAAATCACAATAGACATTATCATTGTACCACAATAAAGATCTCACGCTAGGTATAGGGGTAAGAATGGCGTGAATCCTTTGTTTGAGTAACGTTTCTCTTGTTGCAGAAATTAAGAATTGAAAGTAGAAGAATTGTCAGAAGTAGAATGTATTAGAAAGAGAATTTGGAACTAGAATAATAGAGGAATGTCTAAAAATCTCTAGCAGAATAGGGTATTTATAATACCCATATCCTATTTCTACTAAGCTAATGCATTACTTAACTCAATCCTACTAGGTTAATGTATCATTATCCTAATCCTACTAAGTTACTGCTAGTTTCCAAAGTCTTCAGAATTGTTGTTTTTGCCCGGGGTAGATTTTTCATGCGCCACTTTTGGTCCTTGGCGTGTAAGATTCCCCTTCCTTCTTTCGTGAAGCTTTCTTTGGCGTCAAGTTATCCATAAAATGCTGAAATCTGCATCATTTATACCTGAAAACTTGCTAATCAAGTTTGTTAGCTCACTTACAGGAAAAAGGACTAAAAGTGCATGAATTATATAATTTGTCCTCAAAACTTAGCTAAAATATGGGTAAAATATAGTACTTTAGGCGTGTAAATTCGCCTATCATCAACACCCCACACTTAAAGCTTTGTTCGTCCTCGAACAAACTATCATGTCCATCTAAACATCTACTTGGGATTTCACAGTGACAACACAAAATATTCATCAAGACAAGCACGTCAATCATTAACAAAGAGTAGTTTTCTGATCATTAGTAGAAACAATTCAACCTCCAACATAGAATCGTGATGGTGATTAATTCGTGTCCACAAGTTGAGGTACAAAGAATCATATACAACTACCCAAGACTCATAAAGCATGTGTGTCTCACCATATATCACCCATAATCACTCACAAGTATTGTATATATTTCAAACATAGGTATAAGATTATCCTTGCTCTCACTCTCACAAAGAATTCATATGTTGCACCTGAAAACCACAGGCTTGCCCTTAATGTAATGCTCCACTAAATATCAGAATGCTAAGCTTAGGATCAAATAGGTCTTTTGCTGATTGTAATGTAGGCTAAGGGACGGGTAGGACTATTTTGGCCAGAAATAGTGACTATGTTCCTAAGCGCTTTAATACATCACATTATGCCATTAGTATTTTTCTTTCAAACAACCTTTCTACTTTCTTTTATTCTACCACCTCTTTTTTTCACCTTTGTTTTTCAATTTTAAACATAACTAACTTTTCAGTTTTCCTTTCCCTTTTTTTTTTCTTTTCATAACACCTCTTATGATAGCAATTCTTTTTCATAACAAATTCAAGCACCATTACATTCTAAAGCATCATACTCACCCAATTTTCTCTTATTTTGTCACATGACTTTACACTTTAAAGCACTTAGGAATTTGGATCAAATTATGGTCTTGAAAAAATGGATTAGGCTTACATATGAGGTTGTCAAAGAAAATAGGCTAAAGGCTCAAAGGGGATAACTAGGATAATGTCCATGGGTAGGTAAAAACAAGGTAAACAAGTCTAGGTTGCCAAAGAAATGCCTAAATCATCTCCTAGACTTGCACTCATTATTTTCGCTTTACATACATACCAGGCAAGTTCTAGCATCAGCCACAAACACAGAATATACTATATCCTCACACACACAAGGCACATGGTCGACTTTATTGGGAGTAGAATAGACTCTTGACCCAATAGATGAAGGAATTGAACCACACAATATCACATAGTGAGTCACAATTAGAGCCTAAACGTCTCAATAGTCATGATTTTAGCACAAACTCTTGTCATAATCTCATGCTGCCTATTAGAATAATTTCATGCGAAGTTAAGTTAAAAAAAAAATTAACTACTAAAAATAAAAACAAAACATACATAAATGCTAGCATGAAAATACCAGCACCCCACACTTAGACGGGACACACTGCCCTCAGTGGAAAATAAATAAGAAGAACCTGGTTAGTCGGACTCCTCCTCTATGTATGGGGTAATACCCCCTTCGTCGGAATCATCATTGGAGTCGTCGTCATCAGAATTCTCTTCCACGTCGGAGTCTGGCATTCTTCGATCATCATCGGTCCGCATATCGTCATCAAGAGGTTCCTCAAAATATATACCTACTTTACACATCGTCTTCGCGTGCTCATTCATTGGGTAGTCATAATCCAGCTGTTGGAGCTTTGCAGCAGTTAGAACACGGCTACCGCTCATCATTGTAAACCGAGTCATGCCATAAAGATGGTGAAAGAAACTCTCATCTCGAGCATGCCTTTCTGAAGTGGTAAGGTTGACGTCATACGTAGTTTCAGCATCCTTAACCTTCGTGAGGTCAACCTTATTTGGGTTGTGTGGGAGTTTATGATCAGTCGGTTCCTCTTCGATGTCTTTCTTCCTCAATATTGTGGTCAACAGATTGCCAAAACTGAAGTGGGACCTCTTGTGTAGCCTAGCTTTCCGCATTGTGGATCGAATAATTGCCCCAATGTTGATAGGGACATTCGTCATCAAAGCGTATACCAAGCACACTCTATCTCGTGTTATCTTTGTGTACTGAGTCCCTGGAATTAGGAAAGAGTTGACTATGCGCAACCATATTCTTGCTTCTCTATTCAAAGGAGCATATGGGAAGGTGTTGTGTCGTCCGGTGTCCTTGTGTCTACTCCACCGTGCCATGGAACTTTTTCCACAGAGTGTGTGTCGAATGGCTCTATATGGAGGTCTACTGTATAGCTCTTTGAATGGTGATGGATCAACAACAGGAAAGACAAAAAAGGAGTTGAAGAAATCCGCATTGAGTTGTAAAACTTGGCCCCGAATCTTGACCTCGCTTCCTGTGGTTTTTGGTGACCAGTTGGTATAGAATTCTCTTGTTAAATCGAGATTGCATTCTCCCATGTCTCGGAAGATAAAATCAAGATGTAACGCCATAATCTTGGCTAACATTCACGGTTCTTTCTTTGCTAGGCTTTCCTTGTTTATCAAGTCCACATGAACATATTTCTTCTCTTTGTTGTTCCTATACCATTCCTTTGTTTCCTCCTCTAAAACCCATTTAATTCCGAACATGCGGCGTGGTACTTGCATCGAGGAGGACTCTCCTTGCTCTTTGTGTCCTCTTTTCTTGCCTTTTTGGGAAGTGGTTGCCTTATCTTTGCCTTGTCTTGCTTTGGGTGCCATTGTACCTGAGACTAAAACAATGTTCATGTTAGCGTCATCTCGATGGATACAATCTATAAACAAGCAGTAGTGGAACCACCCCACACTTAGTTTGTTGGTACAGACTAGTGAAGTGAAAGTGGTCGATTACTTAGACTTCATCGGCATACGTTTTAGGTGCTATAGTCCCCAACAATAAAATCAGTGCAGTCATACTTCTTATATTCTTAGCAATACTTTCATGTTTGATATATCAAGACTACTACATAGGGATTGAATCAAGGTATAGCATCTAGAAATAATCACAACCTCCTATGTTGGTAGTCAACCATAATTCTCATCTTGATGAACAAGTTATTCCAACATGTAAGCTTTCTATTGACAAGATTATGCAATTTTTGTGACTATGTCAATTCCGCAAAAGTATGACAATGCATCAAAATCAAATTCAAGTTGGAAACATGTTAAGATCATTCTTACGTATTCTTTCACTCACTTAGTTGTATCACAACACATCAACCACATTCAAGTCACTTCTACTATTTCAAGATTTAACAATTCATAATACGCGTAGTAGTGTAGTACTTACAAAATATAAATGAAGAACAAAGAAGTACTTACTTGATTGATGCCTTTGGATGATGTTCTTGTGAAGTAAAAGAGCAAAAGGAAAATTTTGGAGAGGATTTGGAGGCTATAGGCGGCGCTTATGCTAGGTTTCCAATGTGTTTTTGGTCTAAGACTAAGTCTTTTATTTATAGGAAAGGCTTGGGTCGGTTTTTGACCCATTTAAAATCGGATTTGGAGACAAGAAGTGACCATAGGCAGCGCCTTTTGCTTTGCCTATACTAGGCATAGGCGGCGCCTTTTGCATAGCATTGTTGAGCATAGGCGGCGCCTATGCCATGGCATTCTTAGGCATAGGCGGCGCCTTTTGCATGGCATATGAGATTCAGAGACAAAACGCATTGGCATAGGCGGCGCCTATGCTATGGCATACTTGGGTATGGGCGGCGCCTATGCTATGGCACACTAGATTCCGAGAGCTTAGGCCATAGTATATGCCTTGCCTTGTTCGTGGCCTAGTTTTACATAGGCCTAGCCTTGTTCGTTGCCTATATTTTCATAAGCAATGCCCAATCCATAGCCTTTTTGTTCTTCATTCCTAACTTACCACCTTTAACATGCAATACGTCCAAATCAAAATTTGAAACCGACCTCCTCGATTTACACCTCTTTGCACCTACATTTACTCAAAAACAACAAAGATGATTAGAACGATGGGTTGCCTCCCATCAAGCGCCTTAGTTTTGGTCGTGGCACGACTCTTCTTTTTGGATTTTTATTTATCAAAAGCAAACATGTAATAGAACGAAAGAAAGACAAAAATGAAAAACGATGGGTTGCCTCCCATCTAGCGCTTGATTTATTATCGCGGCACGACATAGTTACCTCGAGTACTTAGACTTCGTCAAGATAAGTGGTGGTTATATAATTTATCGAGTCAAGAGGACCGATATATGGTTTTACTCGTTGGCCATTCACCTTGAATACAACACCATTAGTGTCTTTCAACTCAACTACTCCAGACGAGTAGACTTGGTTTACTTTGTACGGACCAGACCACTTGGATTTCAACTTACATGGGAATAGCTTCAATCTGGAATTGAAGAGAAGTACCATATCATTTTTTTAAAAGTTTCGTTGAACAATCCGTTGATCATGATACTTTTTCATCCGCTCCTTGTATAGGTCTGATCTTTCATAAGCATGTAGACGGAATTCATCCATCTCGTTCAGCTGCTCCAATCTCAGATTCATTGTATTATCCTAATTCAAATTAAGTCGCTTCAATGCCCGTAATAATTTATGCTCGAGCTCAATGGGTAAGTGACATGCCTTCCCATAAACTAATTGGTACGGAGACATGCCAATTGGCGTTTTGAATGCAGTCCTATAAGCCCATAGTGCATCGTCCAGCTTCCGAGACCAATCTTTCCTATTAGCATTTACCGTTTTAGCAAGGATTTGCTTGATCTCTCGATTGGAAACCTCTACCTGTCCACTAGTTTGTGGGTGATAAGTCGTGGCTACTTATGTTGCTTGACACCATATTTTGCCAACACGGATTTGAATAGCTTGTTGCAAAAGTGAGATCCTCCATCGCTTATGATAGTACGTGGAACTCCAAAGCGAGAGAAGATATTACTCTTCAAGAATGCTACAACACGCTTTCCCTCATTGTCGGCCGACGCTACTGCTTCAACCCATTTTGAAACATAGTCTACAGCAACTAGGATACATTTCATTCCAAACGAATTTACGAATGGACCCATGAAATCAATACCCCATACATCAAAAAGCTCTACTTCAAGAATTTTTGACATGGGCATCTCATGGTGTTTCGAAATAGCACCTTATCTCTGGCATTGGTCGCATCTTCTAACAAAGTCGTAGGCATCTCTAAATATCGAAGGCCAATAATATCCACTTTGCAATGCCTTTCTTGCTGTCCGATTACCTGCGTGATGTCCCCCAACTTGGGAAGTGTGACATGCTTTCAATATATTAGGCACCTCTACATGAGATATGCATCACCGAATAACACCATCCGCGCATCGTCGAAACAAATATGGTTCATCCCAAAAGTAGTGTTTTACATCATGCATGAACTTTCTCTTTTGATGGTAAGATAAGTTTGCAGGTATCACATTACTTACCACAAAATTTGCAAAGTCGGCATACCATGGTAACTTCTCCATTATCGTTGCTAAGATCTCCTCGTCAGGGAATGCATCATCAATCTCGATTTCGGGCTGCGCTATATGCTCGTTTTCGAGTCTAGATAGATGATCAGCCACTTGGTTCTCGCAACCTCTTCTATCTTTAACCTCGAAATCAAATTCTTGCAGCAGCAATACCTATCAAATTAGTCTTGGTTTTGCATCCTTCTTTGTCATTAAGTACCTCAGAGCTACATGGTCTGTATGAACGATTACTTTGGTTCCCAACAAATAAGTACGAAACTTCTCAAACGCATACACAACCGCTAGGAGCTCTTGTTCTGTGACAGTGTAGTTCTTTTGAGCTTCGTTTAGGACCTTGCTCGCATAGTAGATAGGATGAAATAACTTCTCCCTTCTCTGGCCAAGTACAGCACCTAACGCTACCCCACTAGCGTCACACATGACTTCAAACGGTAAAGACCAATCTAGTGCTACCATGATAGGAGCTTCAATTAGTTTTCCTTTGAGGCATTCAATGCCTTCAAACAATCTTCATTGAGGTCAAACTTTGCATCTTTCTCCAGAAGTTTGCATAATGGACTAGCAATTTTTGAGAAATCTTTGATGAACCACCGATAGAAACCTGCGTGCTCGAGGAAACTATGAACTCCCTTCACGAAAATTGGAGGTGGTAGCTTCTCGATAACTTCAATTTTAGCTCGATCAACCTCAATTCCTCTTAAGGAGATTTTATGCCCAAGAACAATACCTTCTTTAACCATAAAGTGGCACTTCTCCCAATTCAGCACTAGGTTGAATTCTACACATCTTTGCAACGCCATACTTAAATTTGATAAGCACGCTTCAAACATCTCGCCAACCACTGAAAAATCGTCCATGAATACTTCCAAAGTATCTTCGACCATATCAGAGAAAATGAACATCATACAACGTTGAAAGGTGGCTGGTGCGTACATAGCCCGAATGACATACGTTTAAAGGCAAACGTACCATATGGGCATGTAAATGTTGTTTTCTCTTGGTCTTTGGGAGCAATACAAATCTGATTATAGCCTAAATAACCGTCTAAGAAACAAAACCATCCTTTCCCCGCTAATCGATCTAGCATTTGGTCCATAAATGGCATTGGAAAGTGATCTTTGAGTGTCCATGAATTCAGCTTTTGGTAGTCCATGCATACTCTCCATTCGATGACGGGTCTGAGTGGAATAAGTTCATTCTTTTCATTCGCAACTACCATCATGCCTTCTTTCTTGGAAACACATTGTACCGGGCTTACCCATGCACTGTCATAGATTGGATACACAACCCCCGCATCTAACCACTTGATAATTTCTTTCTTTACCACTTCTTGCATAGGTGGATTTAGACGCCTTTGATGCTCAATGGTGGGTGTGCAATTTTCTTCAAGCTGAATCTTGTGTGTACAAATCCCAGGTGGGATACCAATAATGTCAGCGATGGTCCAACCAATGGCTCTTATATACTTCCGTAGAATAGCAATGAGAGCTGCAACTTGTTGCTCACCCAAATCTGCCGCCACAATGACTGGAAGTGTGTTTCCGCTTCCTAAGAATGCATACTTTAAATGACTAGGCAGATCTTTTAATTCTAACGTGGGTGGCTCTTCAATAGATGGTTTAGCTGGTGGTGTGGGTCGATTTTTGAGATCAAGGTCCAGCTTCTTGGGAGCGTGAGGATATGACCCTAATCCTGTCAGAGCACCAATAGTTTCTTCACAATTTTCAACATCCTTACTCTCACCATTCATGAGCACAACCGCCAATGGGTCATCAATAATTTACTCTTCTTCAAGTAATTCTTCCTCATCATCAAAGTAAACATCGGCCACCGAAAATACGTTCAGATCTTTGGGTTGCTTCATTGATTTGCACACATCAAAGCGAACTACTTCGTCATTTATTCGGAATGAAAGCTCATTTGCTCTCAAATCAATAAGCACACTTCCTGTAGCAAGGAAAGGGCGCCCCAAGATTATGGGAACTTCTGAGTCTGCCTCACAATCCAGAATTACAAAGTCTGCCAAAAAGATGAATGAAGAAACCTTTACCAATACATCACATAGAATACCAACAGGTCGTTTCACCGACCTATCCGCCATTATGAGCCTCATATTGGTTAGAGTAGGATCACCCAACCCCAACTTTTTATAAATAGATAATGGCATCAAATTGATGCTGGCTCCTAAATCGCATAATGCTTTGGCAAAATTCAAAGATCCAACGGTGCAAGAAATAGTGAAAGCACCGGGGTCAGCCTTCTTCTGAACTAGTGATCGGGTAGCGATTGCGCTGCAGTGATGAACAGTATCCTTCAACTCATAGCTTGCTGCTCGCTTCTTTGTTAAAAGATCCTTCATAAATTTTGCATACCCAGGCATTTGTTCTAGTTCCTCTACCAACGAAACATTAATGGTCAGCTGCTTTAACATATTCATAAATTTGCTGAACTTTGTATCATCTACAATCTTCTTCAATCTTTGAGGGAAAGGTGGTGGTGGATAAGGAATTGTTTTCTCCACGGCTTTATTCTCCTCTTGCTTCCGTTTTTCAGCCTTTTCAGGCTGCAACATACTCGGTGTGACATCATGGACGTCGTGGGTGGTTTCTACGACAGCTTCTCCTTTTGCCTTATCATCGATGTTTGCTGCCTCGTCAACCACTTGCTTGCCTTTGGATGAAGTTTCCAGCACCTTAACACTTCGGGTAGTAATAGTCATGCATGATCCGTCATTCTTTGGATTTTGCACAGTATCGCTAGGTAAGGTGCCAGCCTTTTTTTTATTGAATGCTGCTGAAAGTTGGCTCAATTGCTGCTCTATTTGCTTGATTGAAGTGGAATGTGAGTCAACCAATTGCTTCATTGAGGACAAATCATTTATTACCTCCGTTACTCCCGCGCTGGTTGCTTCCACTCCTTTCAACAGTTTAGCCATCATATCTTCCATGCTTCCGGAACCAGATGTGGTGGTGTCACGTCTTCCTGGGGGAACGTATAAACCACTCTTTTCATTCTTTTTCTTCTAACTACCTTGGTCCTTGTTTCCAGATTTATCATAGTAGTTCCGACCTTGGTTTGCTTGGGTATTACCTCGGAAACCCCCCTGATTGTTCAAGTAGTTGGCTTCTTCTTTTGAATCAGATTCGTCTCTTCCTTTTAACGCAACAGCTTTGACTTTTTCGGTCTTCCCTGATAATAGATGCTTTATAAGAAGATCCACTTGTGTTTTCATGTGCGCTATATCTTGATCACATTCTTCTTCTCTTATCCTTTGTTCAGCAGTCATGCCAATAGATATAGTAGGGCTTGCTACCTCAGAATCCCTGGTATGCCAAGCTCTACTTTGCTTCGTCATTCGATCTAGCATATTGCTTGCCTGCCCAAAGGTGAGGCCCATAAATGATCCTCCAGCCGCATTATCCACCACTGGTTTAGTTATTGAATTCAAGGCTCTGTATAGTATCTCCATTAGGTGGACATTGGTCATGTGATGGTTTGAGCACCTCATAATCTTCGTCTTGAACCTCTCCTATGTTTCATGAAGAGCTTCGGTTGAAAGCTGCCGAAAGTTGTTGATTTCATCTCTTAATTGTGCTTTTTTGGATGGCGGAAAGAATCTTTCTAGGAAAGCGTCTCTCAATTGCCTCCAACTTGTAATAGAATCAGGAGTCAGCCCATTCAACCGTAGAGTTGCCTCCCCAGACAGAGACAATGGAAATAGGCGTAATCGAATTGCATTTTGACCAACGCCAGGATTGTCAAATGACTTGCATGTAGAAATAAAGTTGATGAGATGCATATTCGGATCATCGCCTGCTAGTCCACCAAATAATCCCTTAAGTTGCAATAACTAAATCATAGTGCTTGTGATGTTGAACTTGGCTCCGGGTGCCAATGGTGGAGGAATAATGGCCCCTGTGGCTCCGGCTCCATCAAGATCATCATTATCATCGTCGAAAGCTGGTTGTATAGGTCGGCGTTCATGCCTAAACCTTGCTTGATGATCTCTTCTGTTGGTAGGTGTTGCGATCTCAGCAGCATGCCTAGGGTTTAGTAACTCGTCATCACCAAGGTCCTCGTCGTCAGGATTTATTGCTCGCCCGGGGTTATCAATATTTTGTTGATGCACTTGAGCGGCGGCTAGAGCAGCTAGTCTCGCCTGTTCCTGTTGAGAAGCCATCCTTTCAATTTCGTGTTGTGCCTCCATTCTGCCAATACGTTGTGGTTCAGGATTGATAGGTAATAACGGTTGACCAGAACTTCGAGTATGGGGCATGCACTGAATAAAAACCTGCAAAAAACAAAAATAAAAAATAAAAGTAAAAGTACGAGAATCTTTGACCAAAGGGTCTAGTAATTATCACAAACTTAGGAGACAACCGTATTCCCCGGCAACGGCGCCAATTTTTGATAACGCTCAATCTACAGCTCTCGTATGAGTGTAAAGCGGTCGTTGTCAAATATATAACCCAACTGGGTTGGGTATCGATCCCACGAGGAATAGCCGGTCAATAAGTAAGCAAAGATTATTAGACTTTTGGTGCAAGTCTCGTGAAAAGGGGGATTTTAATGTGCAAATAATGTAATCAAAATAGTAAAGTAAAAACAGAAAATAGCAAAGTAAAAAGAAAGAATGTTTAGTAAGATGTAAAACAATGAGAATTAAGAGTTGGGGTTATGTCCACCTTATGAGTTATACGTCTCTATTGGCTATGAGTTATGCGGAATTCAGACATGCATGTGCTTATAGAGAATTGTATTCTATGGTAAATCCAAGCGTCTTTCGACCTTAACAAGGACTATTTCACTTTAACTCTTTCGAGCTTAAAGCGTGTCTAACGGTACAAATTCTTCAAGAGGTTAATCCAGTTACGGAACTAACTTTTTAACAGGGGTTGGTGCCCTATTACCTTGACATTATCTCTTTTCCAGACATATAACTTTTCTTTCGAACAAATTAATGCTATACTGGCGTATTTTATGCATTTTCAACCACAAGAATTTGCATTAAGATGAAGAGAATAATGATATAAGCAGCATACGTGTCACGAATTCACAAACTCATAGCAATAGATAGTATCTCATACGGCTTCTATAACCCCAATAGAGAAGGTTAGCTACTTATGAGTGCAAAGGAAATCACAATAGACATTATCATTGTACCACAATAAAGATCTCACGTTAGGTATAGGGGTAAGAATGGCGTGAATCCTTTGTTTGAGTAACGTTTCTCTTGTTGCGGAAATTAAGAATTGAAAGTAGAAGAATTGTCAGAAGTAGAATGTATTAGAAAGAGAATTTGAAACTAGAATAATAGAGGAATGTCTAAAAATCTCTAGCAGAATAGGGTATTTATAATACCCATATCCTATTTCTACTAAGCTAATGCATTACTTAACCCAATCCTACTAGGTTAATGTATCATTATCCTAATCCTACTAAGTTACTGCTAGTCCCCAAAGTCTTCAGAATTGTTGTTTTTGCCCGGGACAGATTTTCCATGCGCCACTTTTGGTCCTTGGCGTGTAAGATTCCCCTTCCTTCTTTCGTGAAGCTTTCTTTGGTGTCAATTTATCCATAAAATGCTGAAATCTGCATCATTTATGCCTGAAAACTTGCTAATCACATTTGTTAGCTCACTTACAGGAAAAAGGACTAAAAGTGCATGAATTATATAATTTGTCCTCAAAACTTAGCTAAAATATAGTACTTTAGGCGTGTAAATTCGCCTATCATCAATGCACAATACGAATACAACCAAATGTATAAAAATTATCAGAGCTTAGATTTTTGTGATAAAGACGAAAATATGGAGACTCAAGATTTAACACTTTAGATGGTAGCCTGTTAATTAAATAGACAACAGTAGACAAAACTTCAACCCAATATTTAGATGGGACAGAGGACTCAATCAATAAAGTACGAGTGACATCTAAAAAATGATGATTTTTACGCTTAGCGACCCCATTTTGTTGTGGTGTATATGGACAAGAGTGTTGTGAGACAATTCCTTTGTCAAGCAAAAAACTTTTGAATTTATTTGACATATATTCTCCACCAGAATCAGATCTTAATAATTTGATACAAGTAGAAAATTGAGTCTCAATGTAAGCCAAAAATATCTTGAACATGGAAAATACTTCAGATTTGGTACGAAGAAAATACACCCACGTAAATCGACTATAATCATTTATGAATGTCACAAAGTACTTGAACTGAGCATGAGAAACAATTGGTGAAATACCCCAAACATCACTATGAACAACATCAAAACACTTTATAGCACGACTACCCAAATTAGGAAAAGGAAGAATTTTACTTTTGCCTAATTTACAAGTAGAACAATCAAATGAAGCAGGGGAAAATTGATTTTTACTTCCTAATAAACCAGAATTTGATAAATGAGACAAAACAACAAAATTTGGATGTCCTAGATGCTTATGCCAAAGCTCAGTCTTATTAGCCCTAGAAGTACAAGCAAAAGATATAACAAGAGGAATAGAAAATTGTATATGAAACAATCTTCCAACTTTAGGCCCCTTCGCGATTATCGTCCCCAATACCTGATCCTACACAAGACAACTATTGCGAGAAAAATTTACATCACAATTGTCATCAACCAATTGTCCAACTGAAAAAAGACTAGTTGAGAACTTCAGTGAAACAAAAATATTCTTGAAAGTTGGAGCAATATCCCCAACCTTGGTAATGGGTAAATTACTACCATTAGCAACCTGTATTTGTGATGAACCTTAATACTTAAGAATATTTTTTAGCATGCTTATTAAGTTGGTCATATGATTAAAAGCACCAGAATCAACAATCCAAAAATTAGATTTAACATCAATACCTTGTAATCCTAATGCTGAAAAGGCTTTTAGGAGTAAGAACTTGTCCTGAAGGTCCTGAAGATGAGTTCTCAAGAGTGGAACCATTTATTACTGTATGAAAATTATTTACCTTACGATTCTGAGGGCGTGTGGAACACTCTTTGATAATATGTCCTTGTTGTTTACAATAATTACAGAACTTCTTGCCACAATTTCTAGCAATATGGCCATATTCCTTACAATTGTAGCATTGAGTTCTATTCATATCCCTACTCATACCTTTACCTTGAGCAGCAAATGTAATAGCGACATTATTTCCTCTTCTGAAAGTATTTTGTGTGACATAACGCTGCTCTTCACAAAGCAATTCCGTAAAACAAACATCCAGGGAGGGAGACGGTTCACGATTTATCAAGTTAGAGCGAGCACTCTCAAACTCAGAGCATAACATCATGAAAAATTGATCTCGCTTACTTTGCTCATGAACTTACTGAATTACAGAGAGAGATTCGAAAGGTATTTTGGGATAAACAATCTCTGTAAATTCAGCCCATAAGTTCTAAAATCCAAAATAATAATCCTGGATAGAAATACCTCCTTGGCAGTAATTAGCAATTTCATACTCTAAGTAAAAGCGCCGAGCACTATTATCTTGGTTGTGAACCTTTTTTAAATAATCCCACATGGCCTTAGCTGTCTTGTAAGGACTGAGATTAGAAATAATAAGAGGGTCAATTGACCCTAAAAGCCATGTCATCACCCGAGCATCTTTAATCTTCTATTTACCTAACTTTGTAGGATCAGTAGGAGCAGGATTGGCTCCATCTATATGGCCCCATAGTTCTTTTTCAGTGACAAATAACTGAAACTGAAACTCCCATGACGAAAAATTCTTTTCAATGAAATGAACACTAAATGATTCAAACTGATATGAACTCATAATTTTAAAAACTAAAAACACTAACTCAAAAAAAAACAATCAAAATGACCAAGATCAAAGTCTTAGGTGTTAGTTATTGAGGAACAATCAACAAAAATCAAAATTTTCAAAATAAATATTGAAAGAAACCATAAATGAACTCTATGAAATAAGACAGATAAGAGAAGGCTCTGATACCATGTCAATTTTCTACTGAATCCCTCTCAATATTGAGAGTCTTGTCATTAAATTGAAAATATTCAATGATTACATCCCTAAAGATCCGTCTTCCGATCCCTAAAGATCAGCTTTTCTATCCCTCTAAATTCGCTATTCTATCCCACCAAATCTGTTGTTACTAAAGTCACTATTATTCTCTTTAATTACTTAGTCAAATCTATATAATTACACTAATATACAATAATATATGATTACATTAATATACAATATTTACATCATGCTAACATGGACGACTTCAAATCGGTGTTTTCTTTGAGAATTTTTGGTTGCATTGGATTAGAAGCACGCGCTTCCAGAATCCTCAATTTTTTCCAAAACTCCTCCCCCTTTTCTCTAACCTTCAACCTCTATTTATAGGTGAAAAAAGTTTAGGGATTTTTGAATTTGAAAACTGAAATTGAATTGATTTTCTTGAGAACTTTTGAAATCCACTGTGGGACAAAATAAAATAGACGTTGGGCTTTAAATATTTGCCAAAATGGGGAGTCATGGACTGAAAAAGAAAAAGATTATCAACCGTATTAGAGGGATAAATTGGTAAAAGGGGGCCTGGGACTTACAGATTTGACTGTGAAAACGTTGTTTATGCATCAGGGACTGACTGTTAAGTTATTTGTTGCTGTGGGTTAGGGACGTTTGGTTGTTATTTTGCTTTTATGTTGTTGCACGCCGTTTGTGGTTGTATTATTGCTGGCTGTTGTTAATTTTTTATGTTGAACAATGTTAGAGAAATTATAAGGCAGAAAAAAATTGAGTCGGGTCGGACAGTGGTGGACTAATTGTTGGAGTGGGCTGATGTTGTTTGTTGAAGGGTAAGGGATTGAGGGAATTAGGTCAACTGGGTGTGGGCCTGGGATGGACTGTCAACAGGCAGCTGGTCGCCCTTACGTGTTCACCAGCATGAGGAAGAAGAGTGGAGCAGTGAATAGCGGTGACAACCGTAAACCAGCAGCGACGACGTTGGTTTTTTTTAGGGAGATGAAGAGAGATGTTTTAGAATATTTTTTAAATTTGAATTACAGTTACTATTTTTAAGCATCCACAAAATCAAAACATTAATTACTGTCGTTATTAAGGTAAAAGATGTATCTGATTTTATTTTCATAATTTAAGGAGAAACAATTTCCTCATACATTAGAGTTACATATGAGGTACATTGACATGTATATGTATTTTCCAAATCTGGGAGAGATAAAGTCAATCCGAGATCTTATGTTATTAGTTTCACTTAGGATGAGATTTATGTTGTTTATACATGTGCTAAATGACCACAATTTTTTGGCACAAATTTAACCACAATTGTGAAAAGACTTTCATAGCCTTGTTTTAGATTTTACCATATTTTTTCAAATAAATTCCCTCCAAATTTTCTTAATAAATGTAGTAACTTTTTCCTATTCTCTAAACTCATTGAACAACTAAAATTGATTTATACAAGAACAATTGATGAATTTAAGGTACATTTATCATTTATTAAAAGTATATAAATAAATATATATTTGTAACTAAGTTTAAAAAAAATTAATAAATATTATTCAATAAATTTTTACATAAATTAATTAAATATAATTCAAAAGACAAGGACATATGAGTCTATAACCTCCTTTTACAATGTAATTCTATTTTAATTCAAAAATTAAAATAGTAATGCACTTAATCATTTTTGCTAAATGAATAAAAAATAAGCAAATAAAAAATAAAAATACGAGCAATTACATATAATTACAAGAAGTAAATATTGAGACACAAAAAGAAAGGAAATGGATGATATCAAGGTAATTAAAAAGTAAAGTTCATCTGAATTTTGCTAAATCATATCGAAAATATAACAGAGGTTCAAAATAAATTAATTACACTAGTGTAATCGCACGTGTCTTGCACATGTAACATTTGTTTATTTAAAATTAAATAGTTTTATCTATTGCGAGATTTTTAATAAAGTGTAAAAGCTTCAAGTCATTTTTCAAAGATCCTTCATACTTTAATATAATAGAGTAAATATAAACATATATTTTAGTATAGGCACATAGATATTTTACCACCAGAAATTCCAAATGATTGATAGATCATCAATTTTGCATTTTTCACGTAATACCTCTTCCCTTACTGTCAAAGGATAAAAGAGACGCATCAATTTGAATCATATTTGTGGTGCGGTTATTTTTTCTTATGTTTAAAATATTTTCTTATTTTTAAAGTCAAATCTTTACAAAATCATTGATTATATTCTTATTGTGTACATAAAAGTTTTAAAATTTGGTACTTTTGAAATTTTCTTATTCTGATGTTTTTATATTTATTTCTAGATTTTTCAAATTTTTTGAAAATCGAATTTAGTTGATTTAGAATTCTTAAACTAATATTAGTTGTCATTAATTCTGATGACTTCTATATAAGGAAATGTTCTATCATAAATATATTTAATTAATTTTAACTCTTAAATATTAAAAAAAATAGTGAAAAAACAATTTTGTCTAAAACAAAGACTTTTAATGAAGGACAAAAAAATCAAACAATATTTGTAAGACATTTCATACCTTTAATATATTATTGATTCAGGATGATATTAGAAACATCTCTAATGTTTTACTTCTTAACACAACTTGTTTGGGGTATACAATATTATACTTGCTTTTCTTAGTTTGATTTCTTTATAATAATTTTAATTTAATATTATTAATATTGAAGAAAATGTATTTGATTATTTTATACACCAATATATGTAGTTGAATAGTAAATTTTGTAAACACCTTTTAAACAAATAAATAAAATAATTTTTGTGTACTAAATTTTAAAGATAGAATACTTTTATGTCATAAATATATTATAATTTAAATTTAAATGACGTTTATGTTTTAAAAAATTGAAACAAATTTTTTATGTGATAAAATCAATGCTAGGTAATAGCAGATAAATTTTACCTATCTTTGATTTCAGTTATTCAATTTTTCAATTGTTTTAATTTTCACCTACAACATGCTTAGTGTAGTTCTACAATTTTTCATACCTCAATTATTTTTTTAAAAATTATGAAAATAAAATGAGAATTAATTACTCATAAAAAATATTGGTTCAATCTCATAATAATTTTTTTTTCAAAAGACATAAGAGGAGTAAAAGTGGTATAAAAA
This sequence comes from Capsicum baccatum var. pendulum, assembly GCA_030864225.1. Lineage (NCBI taxonomy): Eukaryota > Viridiplantae > Streptophyta > Magnoliopsida > Solanales > Solanaceae > Capsicum > Capsicum baccatum. Next base: position 178,273,317 of record CM061556.1, on the reverse strand, counting down.
AATTAAATACATTAATCATTAACTGCTTGAAAGTGAAATGTACTCTTATTCTTTATCAGTAAAAGGATGCTCTCGCATAAGTATAACTTGACATGTCTCTGTCATAATAAAATTACAACAACAATACTAAAAAGGTACAATAGATTACCCCAAACAAAATAATATAACTAAATAAGTATTTTTGTTTCAAGTTCAAAATAATTTTGCTTCAGGTTCCATAACTATTTGTTATGGTGAAATGATTTTTGATAAAATTTTGTAGCTAACAATTACTTTTTATCATGGGTAGAAATTTGTTGTAGCAACACTAAAAACTAAAAAGGTCACATTTAAGACCAGGATATTGTCTATATAGTAATTGAACAATCTTTATTATAAAATCAAACACCATCGATCTAATATAACTAAATGTGTTAATCATTTGATTTGACTCGATCTTACCAAATTTTACTAGTACATTTGAAGTATATTTCTTGTAAAATAAATATTTCTTTATAATGGCAGTCTACAACATAATAAATTTCATAGAAATGAGTATAAATCTTGAATCATATACCATGAAAAAATGGTAATTAAATTTTAGCCACATCTATTTCTACGAATACTATGAAAACAAAAAATTATTGTTAAAATGTTTAGCAAAATAAATTTTTACATTTAGCTACAACGTGTTTTGTTAGTGTATCTATCTATAAAAAAATATAAAGTAAAAAAAATTTAAGCATGCCAAAATGTTTTAGTATTAAAACTCTACATTCATACACTAATTTTCATATTCATTAAAAGTAGTCATAAAATCGAACTAGCGTGATAAAACTTCAATCGAAAAATAATCTCATATGTATACATATAAGTGAATTTTCTTGACACAAAGTTAAGAAGCTTGGATGAAATGATTGACTTGTACCAAATATATAACTTCAACCGACTCTAGATCTGTCATTGCAGGAAATTTCAATTGACTTATACTACATTTGACAATTATTTAATTATGTAATTATTAACTAAAAAATTAAATAATTAAAAATAGAATATATAAATTGTCCATTCCCATCTATTAAAATAGTTTTTAATGTATTGAAAAATGATAATAAATAAAATAGTCTTAGAAATTTAAATTTAGGAAGAAAGGGGCAAAAATATCTAAAAACAAACTAGTTTATAGTGTGAACATGTCTTTTTACTATTGTGGTCAAATTTGGGCCTAATTGTTGTGGCCCAAAGAATTTTTTCTTAAACTTGTCCTTGTTTAGATAAAAGAAAAAAGACATAAAAATATCCCTAAACTTGTCCGTCCAACTTATTTTAACACTTTAATTTTATGAGTATTTAAATGGGTAACTTACATAAATACCAAATATTAAGGCGCTAATAACTTTTTTTAGCACAATTTTTTCTAATTACATAGTATACCACCTTTTACATTTTTTGATACATATATTTGGCCTTGATACATATGTGTTTTGATACATTTGAAAAAAAATTGTTAGCTAAATAAGAAAATAACAAAATTTTCTTAAATTGAGGAGCAAATCATGTTATCAGTTTTGAAGCACAATAAACATAAAAATTAATAAAAAAATTAAAATATTCATCTCTTCAAATAATACTCAATTTAAAACTACAATTTACAAACAAATTCTTCATCATTTTTTCTTCTTCATCTCAATTGCACCTCAAACGTGGCAACAAAACTTCAAAATTTTCAATTGATACATATGACAGTTTGCCAAGATCTGAATACTTTTGATACTTTTATTAGCTGATACTTTGATACATTCTTGTTCCTAGTTAAATGGTTTTGATAATCTATACTTCGTAATGATATTTTTTACATTTGATAGATTTGATATATCAAGTCTGATATATGAATTTGATACCTTTATTTGCAGATTTTGATACATTTGAAATATTATGATAGTAGGGTTTCACTGTCATGTGTTTACATAACATAAATTTTTTTGATACATTTTGATATTTGTATTTGATTCATTTGTTTTGTGTTAGTGTATTTGGCCTTGATACATATAATATTTTGTGTTGATGTATTTAACCTTGATATATATAATATTTGGTCTTGATAAATATAGTATTTTACCTGAAACACATCAGAGTATAATATAATGTTTATGTGTCCGAAATAAAATTCACCATTTCACCACTTGAAGAACCAACAATGTTCTTATCAATTTGGGTAACACCCAAACTAAATGATGGTAAATCATCAAAATTCATACAAAAAAACACTAAAGATATGTTTTGAAATTAAGATAAAGTAATTTTTCTTAAAATGAAGTTCAACATTCCATTCACTTCTCGAAAAAATGAGAAATTTTTTTCAACTAATTGACTTGAATGTCGTTTGTAGTAGATGGATGATGGAGATAATTGATTGAAACTCAAATTTGAAGAGAAGTTATCGATTATTTTGGGGTGAACATTTTAAAAAACGAAAAGGAGAATTTGAAGCTAAGAAGTAGGAGTTTGTGCGGCTTAGAGAGTAAAAATATATGTATCAAGAGTAAAAATTCAAAAAGTGGTATATTATAAAATATTTTAAAAGATGTGAGATTTTTAGAAATAATAGTGCTTAAGTTTAATTATTTTTGTAATTTTTTCTATTTAAATTTTTTTTTAAACAACTTGGAAGTGAATAAATGTCACCCCTGAGACTAATATGAAACTAAAACAAAAGAAAAATATATATAAAATAGAGAAAATGGTCTATTACCCCTCCAACCTTTAGTCGAAATTTCAACTACACACTCAATCTTTAAAGGTGACCTATTACCCCCTAAACTTAGTTTTACCGAATTTATTACCTCCCTGAACTTTTATTTTTAATTTTTTACGACCCTAAAATGCAGACATGTCCAAGAAAGTGTAATTACTTCCCTTAGGCGCATAGGACTTGCCTACAACACACAAATCTGCATTTTTTAAGCCACGTGTAAATCCAATTTTTTTTTTAAAAAAAAAATCCTCATTGGTTAGCCATTAAATCTTCCATCTTCTCCATTTTCTTCCTTTTTATTTTTGCCATTTTCAAAGCTTGAAGTTTGGATTTTGTTGTCTACCATTTCAAAACTTTCAATAGTAACCTCCACTCTAAAATTGAAGCTTCAGGGTTCATAATCTTCTTCAAATGGATTCAAAACAAAAAGTTTTTGTTGCCTTATACGTTTTGTTTCTTCTTCTTCTTCTTCTTCTTCTTCTTCTTCTTCTCTTTCTCAAGAAAAAAAAAAGATTCAAGAACTCATCAATTGTGTCCAAGATTAATTTCTCATCTTCCTCATCTCCAATTCATTTTCTTCTTCATCTTTCTCAATTTCAATTCATGGATGTATCCAAATATAAAACCCACAAAAAAATCCATTTATTTCACTTTAAAAAGGAAATTCAAAATTCCATAAGAAATGATACAAAGTTACAAAAGCCTGAAGCACTAAATTGATTGTACAGTAATTTGTAAAGTTACAAGGAGTGAGGTTCGTTCTTTCTTCTCAGAATAAAAACCCACACCAATAAGCCTAAAGCGCTAAATTTTCTTGAAGCAAAAAAAAAAAAATAACGAAAGAGAAAGAAAGAGCTTCCTTCTTTGCAAAATCAACAACAATAATAATTTATTTCTTCTTCACAAACAATGGTATCAATGACATCCAAGTACTCATCAATGACATTTTTCTTTCTTTCTCTTCAATTCTTCTTCTTCACAAACAATGGCACCAAAAACTCATCAATGACATTTCTTCTTCTTCTTCTTCTTCTTCTTCTTCTTCTTCTTCTTCTTCTTCTTCTTCTTCTTCTTCTTTATTTTATTTCTTCTCTTCAACAAAACACAAAACACCATGGCTGCTCCACACACACACACACCAAATTCTGAAATTTTATAAAAAATAACACACCATGGTTGCTCCACACACACACTCCAAATTTTGTAATTCCATCAAAAAGCAACTCAATTAACCATTATTTCAACACACAAACACCAAATGGGTCATCCTCAATTCCATCAAAATAGTAAAATTAACAATTACTTCTACCAAAGACTCTAAAATCACCAAATTGGTCATCTTCAATTCCATCAAAACTACTAAATTGGTCATCCCCAACAGTGACACCCACTTGATTAAAATTGATTTTGGCAATTTAACTCAGATTGTTGATCCTAAAAGAGAAAAATTATTATCGACTTAGCGTTAACTGAGGTAGCAAAAGCTATTATTTTTAGTTTTTTTTTTATCTCCATCAAGCATTTGATATAATTCCTTTTCTTAATGATTTTTTCTAAAAGTTATGGCTAAGATTGCTATCTAAACAATGGAAAGAAAAAGGAAAGAATCACGGAAAGAAAAGAATGGAAAGAAAAGAATAATATTAAAGGGAAATGAAAAGGGAAAGAAAAGAAGAGAATATATATATTAAAGAATAATAATTAATTTTTTTTATATAAAAAAGATAATTTTATGCGGAAATTAGGTGGCATTACATGGTAGGTGCGTGTTGCTCACTTTCCATTACGCATCTGGGCGTCAGCGTTTGAGAGGGGTATATATTTCATTTTTAAATAGTTCAGGGGGGTCATAGGACCCCTTCAAAGTATAGGTGTGTAGTTGGAATTTGGGGTAAAGGTTGGGGGGTATTTGACCATTATCTCTTTATGTACTTCCTCTGTCCCATTTTATGTGTCGCTGTTTGATCGGACACGAAGTTTAAGAAATAAGAAAAAGACTTGGTAATGTTTACCAAATTGTCCTTTATTAAAAAATGTGTTCCTATTTTTTTTTGAATAAATACATAATTACCCCCTGATGTTGGCCGAGATTTTCAAAATAACACCTACACTTTGAATTCGACCTATTACTCCACGATTCTTACTTAATTCGTTTCAAATACACCATTTTTCGCTGAATCTCAGTCACAACAAAGAGAGTGAACACACGCACCAATCAGGTGCTGTCACGTGTTAAATATATTTACTTTTATATTTTTTTAATAAATCTTTCCTTTTTATTTAATTTATCACCCACCCCACCCCATCCAGCACCCCCTCCCCCTCCCTCCGACGTCCAACAGCTCCCCCCACCTCCACCCTGTCAGCATCTCCCCTTAACCCCTTACTCCGTCAAAATCTCTTTTTCCATCTATTTTTTTTGTTCAAATCAATTTAAAAAATTGTTTTATGATTGAATTGAGTTTTAAGGATAGTTAAATGATTGAATTGAGCTTTCAAGATAGTTAAATGAGCTTTAATGAAACTTTAACAGAGGAGCTTTAATGGAGTTTTAAAGATATTAAAAAAAAAAGCTTCAATGGAGCTTTAATGGTGTTGAAGAAGATATTGTGTTGAAAAAGACATTGTGTCGAGCTTTGATAGAGTTTTAATGATATTTAAAAAAAAACTTCAATGAAGCTTTAATGGTGTTGAAGAAGAAAGTATGGGTTAGGGAGGGAAAGAGAGGGGTACCGAGTAATTAAAAAAATATATTAATTTTTTACCTTTTAAAAAAATAATATAAATTATATATTAATTATTTATACGTGACAGCTTTTTATTGGTCAAAAAAGTCAATTTTGAGCCCTTTCATGCGCCTGTGGCGCGTGTATACACGCAGAGGTCCAAAATGGTGTATTTGGTGCGGAATAAAGAAGAATCATGGGGTAATAGGTCGAAGTTAAAGTTTAGGTGTCTTTTTGAAAATTTCGGACAACATCAGTGGGGTAATTATGTATTTACTCTTTTTTTAATTAAGTGGGATCAATGAGGATAAAAGTGGAATTGCGTCTTTAAATAGTTACCAAATAAGGAAAAATGACATTCTCTTTGAGATGGACCAAAAAAAATGATGACACATAAAATGAGACAGAGGAAGTAATTCTTGTTTCTTTTTAAAAAGGTAAAATGGCTCGATGGACCCTTGTACTATGTCCGTTTTTGTAATGTGGATACTCCTACTTACATGTTTGTCATCTGAACCTCTAAACCCATTAAAAAACAACATTTTAAGCCGTATTTCGGTGTGTGAAACACTCTCATCTCCACGTCAGCTACCACGTCATTTTTAAATATTGTATTAAATTCCACATCAACTTCTACATCATTTTAAATACTACATTAAATGCCACAAAAGAAATTAAATATTTAAAAAATATAAAAAATAAATTTACTTTATTTATTTTTAAATAATTATAAATTTAATAAATAAATAAATTTTGGTCTTCTTCTTCATTCCCCCAGCCACTAGTCCCCCTCTCCGCCATTCCCTCACCCTCAGCCCCTCTCCCCCATTCTATAACCCATTCCCCCACCAGTTCCCCAACCTATTTCCCCTGTCCCCACCCCCACCCCACCCCACACCAGCAACAATAACCATTCCCGACTCTTCATCGTTTTTGTCCATTTTCGACAAACAAAACAACAAACAATCACTCCAACTCCTATTTTCCTTCCTTATCTCTATAACACCACCAACATACAACACACCAATTAAGAATTTGAACTTAATTTGTTATTGAAAAATTTTAATTTTTTGATTGAGATGAAAGTGATGGATATTTTCCCAGATGATCGAAGTTGAAATTACTGAGCGTTTTTTTTTTTATGTATTTTCTCCTTATAGGGGAAAATCCAAGCCACATCTCTATTATATTTCAATTTTTCTCTCTAATGTTTTTTAATGTTAGCATAGAAGCAAAATTTAGTACCTTTTTAGTTTATTTTGAATGAATTTTATGGATGGATAAGAAAGGTGATGGGTCTGTTGGTGGTGATGGTGGTGGAACTCTGACCGGAGTTTGGTGGTGGTAGCTCATCGACAGGGTGGACGGGGAAGGTGGTGGTGGACGGGGATGGTAGGGGAAGGGGGAGAGAAAAGAATGTGTGGAAGGGGTGGGGGGGAGGTGTAGGGGAAAAGGCTGACTGTTTTTTTTTTAAATTTTAATAATATTTTAATATTACTTTTTTTAAATAATTTTTTTTAATTATTTTAATATAAAATTGATTTAAAAAATGACCCTCACTCGCACCCCAGGCGCGTGCCTACACGCGTTTCATCCTACTCATCTATTTTGATGCCACATAGGTTCAGTCAACGGTCAAAGGGTTTAAAATATTATTTTTTAATGGGTTCAAGGGTCCAGATGAAAACATATAAGTAGGAGTATCCACACTACAAAACAGACATAGTGCAAGGATCCATCGAGACATTTTGCCTTTTAAAAATGATCACACGAAAATATATATAATCAAAAAAAAAAAAAAAAAACAGCCCCTCCCCACTCCCTTTCTTCTTCAACCCCCCAAACCCCACCCCTACATTTTTTTTTTCTTCCTCCACATTCCCCCTATCCCTTACTTCCTTTTCTAACCCCCACTACTGCACGTTTCTCCTCATTTTCTTTGTTATTTTTCTCTTCTAAGTTTTCTTTTTGTAAAGATCAATTACGAAAAGTAAAATCATCAAACTTTCATTCTTATTAAAATTGATATTTTTGTCCAAACCAAGACCACATCAATATATCGTAAGATCTTTTACGTCAAAATATTAATAAGAGGATGGTAACTTTTTCTTTTTTGAAGGATCTAGTTAAATGAGAGATAGTTAAAAGAATTTAGTTGAGGTAAAAAATAAATAGATAATTAGCAAAATATAATCAATCAAAAACTATAAAGATATAAATTAAGATTAGAAGAGAGAGAAATGCCCCAGGGAGGGAGGATGGTGGGGGGTTAAAGGGATTGAAGAAGTGAATTGAGGTGGATGAGTACGAAGAAGAAAGGGTCAGGTAGGGTATTTTTCTAATAAAAATAATGTGGAATTTGGTATTTACGTGACAATGATGTGACGCTGATAGTAATAATATAGAGATTGTGTAATGCACTTTGCAGTGAGAGTGATATTGTGTTTTTAAGATGCTATATTCACTTTAAATTATTTGAGGGGTATTTAAATACTCATAAAATTAAAATGTTAAAGTAAATCAGGTGAACAAGTTTAAGGATATTTTTATGTCATTTCTTTAGATAAAATGCAACCAATATAGACTTGAAAAGATATAAATTTAATGAAGAGTTAGTTGGTCAAGTTACATTTTATTTTTCTAGAGTTAATAATTTATTACAAAAGATTGTCCAATCTAAAAGGAGCACTTAGGAATCTGCAAAGTCATATAGTATGTAACTTCCTCCACAGAATTGGATACATTCTGTTAGAATTTAATCACTTCCAATGAACTCACTAGAACTTCTTACATTGATTTTTCTTTTTTGAAAAAAAATTACCTAGCTGTTATCAAGATATATTAATGATAATCTATTTAAATAATGATAAACAATTTAAAGATAGATTATTTTTACATGAAATAGGTTCTTTGACTTAGAAAAATAAAAACTACAAATCAAGTCGGAAAGTAATGGCAAAATTTGAATTTCTATAAAAACAAACACCTGAATTACTAAATAAGAGTGTAAAAGATTAATATCTACTTAAAAGATTAATAAAAATTGTAATAGCGAAATAGGTATTTATATAGTTGGTTTGGTTTAATTTTTTTTTTATTCTTTCTTATTTAAAATCAAAATCAAAATCAAATTAATTTGTCAATTTTTGAAAGTAAAACTAAAATCAAATCAAGAAAGAGTGTTGATCTATTTTTCTACTAGTATTAGTACCCGCGTCATGCACGATCGATATTGAATGAAATTAATCATAGAAATTATTATCCTATTGATTTTATATAATTAAAAATTTATTCAATACCGTTGGCATATTTGAAATTAATAAATTTATGCAATACTAAAAATAAATATTAAAATATTAAATCTAATATCATTAATTACATAAAACTTAAATATTTCTTTTTGAAAGTTAGTATCCACATGCAAATAACATTATATTATAATATAAGTATTTGAGCATATAAGATAATATTGTGTTCTATATTGATTTATAATTTGTAGAAAAAAATTATATAATTTTTAAAAGAAAATGTATATTTAACATAATTATTATTGGTTAAGTAACTTACTTCTAAATTTGATTAGAAAAGCAAAGAACTGATGAATGATATGCTTTAGAGTTATACACATAAGGCTTCTTTATAAAATTTTAACTTGAAATTTAAATTATTTTATATTCAATATTATAATTTGCACCCTCCTTTCAGGGGGAAGAAAGGAGTCCTCCTTCTCTTTCCTTGTTTTGATAGATTTTTCCTTTCTAAATAGATTTTGTATTCTTTTACATGATCTTAGTCATACTATATTTTTTTATAAATTTAAATTTTTTTTGCTTCAAGAAAAATATTTTGAGTAAAGTCTCAATAATAGTCAATTTTCACTCTCTTACTTTTTTGTTATCATTTTTTTAAGAGAAAATACATCTTTTTTTCCCTGAACTTGTCCTCAAACTCACTTTAGCACTTAAACTTAACTTTTGTTTATTTACCCCCTTAATATCTTTAAAGTGTATTTTTTCACCCCTCAAAACTGAATACCACTCTCACAACTGAGAGTGGGTTACACACGCGCCATGTCAGTGCCAAATCAATATCACATTAGTGCCAGGTCATTGCCACGTAAGAAATTAGGATTTTTTTTTTAAAATCCCATACACATACTATTTTTATGTATTTTTATTTTAAAAAGCAAAAAATATATATTTACTATTTATATATATATTAAATAATATATATTCATATATATATATATATATAATATAAATAATATATATATATATATATATATATATATATATTAAATAAAAAATTCAACCCCCCTCCCCCAATCTCTTTCTCCATTCCAGCACACCCTCCCCCCACCCGCTCTTCTTCCCTTCCAGCCCCCTCCACCCCACTCCCTATTCTTTCTTCCCTTCCAGCACCCCCCCTCCACCCGCCATTCTTTCCTCCCTTTCAGCCCCTCCCCTCCCCATCCATTCCCCCACCCCAACCCTCTTCTTTATTATTCAAACACAAAAATACTTTCATCAAGTTAAAATTAATTTTTTCAAACTATCTTATTAACAAAAATATTCAAAAGTAAAAATCAAAGAAATCTCATTGATGATAAGTGATTCAAAAATAAAATTATCAATTTAATTTAATTTTTATCTAAATTTTGAGGGAGTTGGATTGAAGGTTGAGATGGTGTTCAATGGAGAAAATTATTTAATAGTGTTTTCATGTTTGTTCTTGGGTGGTGTTAATGGAAGAAAGTAAAAAATATAAAGAAAAGTGTTGTTCTTGGGTGGTGGTGTTAATGGAGAAAAGTGAAAAAAATTAAAGGAAAGTATTGTTCTTGGGTGGTGTTGTTAATGGAGAAAAGTGAAAAAAATTAAAGAAAAGTGTTGTTCTTGGGTGGTGTTGTTAATGGAGGAAAGTGAAAAAAATTTGAGGTTGTTAATGGAGGTTTGAGTGTTGTTGTTGATGATGATTTGAAGAAGAAAGAAGAAAAAAGTGTCCATTTTTTATTTTAATTTTTTTTAATTTTTTTATTATATTTTAAATATAAGATTACTGAAATTAATTTTTTTAATAAATAAACGCGCCCCCTTTTTTAAAAAAATATCACATCAGCTTTAGGGGTCAAACAAATACACTTTAAAGATGTTAAGCGAGGTAAATAAACGGAAGTTAAGTTTAAGTGCTAAAGTGAGTTTGGAGGACAAGTTTAGGGGGGAAAAGATGTCTTTTTTTTTTAACAAACAACTTGTAACATTATCTGAAATCGTAACTATCATAACCAAAAAGTGGTCATGATGGCACTTGTCGCGGCGTACCTTGACAAGTAAGTCTATCACCCAAACTAATACAAAAACAGAAAAAGACAGAAATATCCAAAGGTAAGGCTTCTAGAACGAAGCCGAACCATACAAGTAATCATAACAATGCGGAAAAGACTTATCCAAAATATCGATCATGCCCCAAACCGTGTGTTAATAGTGTACGAACTACTAATACAATTCAAGAGTCAAATACATCAGAGAAATAACCATAAAGGAATGATATTTGTCTCCAAATACTAATAAAAACATAACTACTATAGAAAGATAAAAGTGAACTCCGAACGCGTGAATGTCCAACTGTTACCTTGGAAGCTCCAACAATTGCCTGAGTCAAGCAAGCTGAGGCGTATTCGAGCTAGGACCTGCACTGAAAGAGTGCAGTAGGAATGAGTACGGTCCACTTGTACTCAGTGAGTATCATAGGCTGACCAAGCAAATTAGTGAATAAATCATACAAAATCTACAATTAGGGAACATTACCTGTAATCAGAAAATGTCTCACAACGGTAGCCCACACCGCTTGCACCAACAGTTTTAATATATCACATATATTACAAGATCACAACTAGATAGAACACAAGTACAGATTATATCACATATAAGTTTAAAAAGGGGGAATATGCATATACAAGATCATCAAATACAAGTAAAAGAAGATAAGACAATTACATAAATGACAAGTCAATATGGCAATACAACATATAAACACAATAAAGTAAGCGCAATGTATATGATGACGATGATGATGATGATGATGTGATGATGATAATAATGACGATGCACGAGGTCGTCGAACAACCTAAGGAATTATTGCACAATCTCCATATACACCTACGGAGGCAAGCCTCCCAACGAAGGACCCATGGAGGATTCGTCAACCCGTATATAATCCACATATCTCATATCTTCTTTCTGGCACATTCCTCAAAAAGGTGTTATCAGGTGTTGGCAGTGTTTCTCAGATGTTGCCACGATGGTACCAATACTTCATGAATAAGTATGATATGAAGATGTAATACTCACAACCAATCACAATGAGTATTTTGACAACTAACCACATGATATATTTCCACAACCAACCACAATGATACATTTCCACAACTACATGAGCCAATATCCACTTTATCTCCGTTTCATTCATGAATTTCCACATGTCTCATATGCTAATAAAGTATGAATATAATCACAATACGTCAATGGTACCATATTAAACATCTTAAACAATACAATTATTCATATGTATTCAAGCCTATCAATATCACATAGGACCCCACACGATCACACATATCACATAACATCTCAATCTCAATAATTACATCACATATAAAACCCACACGGACACAACCTATAGATATACATTTTTCATGATTAGTTCCTACCCTTAACATGAATTTTATATTATCATTTACCACCCAAATCAGTCTGAAAGAGTTAAGCCATAGCCTACCTTACAAGTCAAAATCGGTTTGCTACACTTCGAATCCACGATCTTACTTTTCACGAACAATTTCAAGCTCCACTAAAAACATCAATTGTAAAATCTACGCATCAAAACAAACCAACGACACCCATATTGACTACTTTTTGTTCGTGGTCCAAATAGACCCTCGAAATGGATTTCCGAAAAAAAGGGCAAAATCAAAACTTTACTTCAAAAACATGTTCCACATATTTGTAGAAATCTACAACTGAAAATTCAAGTCAAATCGAGTAAAAATAACGAGTTTCAAATTAAAGAAAAATTATTTTTAAGCTTTATCGGGTAAAATCTTTGAAATTCTGGTTAAAATCAAGAATCAGAGTCATTTTGAAGGTTAAATTGATGAAAAACTAGTAATTATAAGATAAAAATATTATTCGAGTGAAAAAGGTGAAATTGGGGTTTAAAATTAAGCCCTAAGATTTTTGAGATTTTGAGAAATTAATCAAGAAATTATTAAGAAAAGGGTGAATTCTAACCTTAAATCCGTAATAAAACCAAGAAATGGGTGTTAATATAGCTTCAGAAGCTCCTACAAACTTTACTTTTAAGCTCCCACACTATTTTAGGGTTTAACTCCCAAGAGGCAAGATGAAAAATGAGCAAAAAAGGCCAAAGAAGGTATATATATTACAGGAAAATCTGGTTTTCCCTTCAAGTTCACCCCGAACTACAATGGGGTGTTCGAGATTCGTTCGGAGTCCGATATACACAAATTAACTATGCAATAATACTAAATTCGACGTTCCAAACGCGTTCGCGAAGTTAGATTTTTAAAAAAATTATTTTCACAAAGTTGACCCCCGAAACTCAAAATTAAAATTTCACAAATCGAGGGTCAAAATGAGATTTAAAAGCCGTAAAATCATACCAAATATGTTACCACCCTAAGATCGATATTTTAAATCAGCTGATGAAGTTAGATTTTTCATAAGAGATCATTTCGATTAAATGTGGGTCCCATACCTATATTTCTAATTTTCTGACTAATAGGTCGAAATAAGCTCGGGTGCACCGAAATCCAAACCAAAGGTATACCTAGCCAAAAATTGATATTTTGAAGCTGCTGATGCATTTCGTTCAGCCATCCATCGGACGAATCAAAATATATCCCCATAAGTCTAAAATAAGACTCTTGAAGCCATCAAAAACCATAATATCGCATAAATGGTACTAAAATATATCAAAAAATATGACAATCACTCCCATACCCCATAAATACCATAATACAACCACTAGGAGGGGTAAAATAGTCAAATCACATAAAATCACAAATTTCACATATTTCATTAAATTTTTAGATCGTTACAGTAACCATTTTGCATGATCTCACAATGTTCACTTATTTTCTTATGATAAGGGAATAAAATATTAGTGGATCTTATTGTAAATTATTTTTCTAAATAAATAGTTTATGTCCTTCATACGTTTGAATATTCACTCTTCAACTCTGTTTTTGATTAACCCTATCATGCATTCTCAATTTACTCAATTTGAATGAAATTATGAATATTAATCATTGTCGGAATTGAATTTCCTTTCACATTAGAACATTAAACTAATATCAACCTCCCATTAACACAATAAGATATTTATCTTATTCATAGTTATCTTTTATATTGTACAAAATAGATTAAAATAATTATTGCACCAAATGATCTACGATATTCTAAAATTGGAGTTACAAATATAAAGACAAACATGATTTAATTTCTTGTCTGTTTATATCAACTAAAAAAAGAAAACTTTGTAGAATAATGTTTATAAATAATAAATGATAAATGATCTTTAATTTTACATTACTAGAATATGCCACGTAAAAATACAATAATATTTGCAGTAAGAACTTAAATATAATAAATTTGAAAAAAAATATTCATAAGTATTTTTCCATCGGCCATCGGCCATGGGATACTCACCAAAACTTTGATCCTTGAGATGTAGTTTTTGAGATAGCAGTCCTAGTGCCGGGTAAATTTCATCGATAGTTATACAACTATCATTTTTTTCACCAAGGTCACTTAACTATCATTCCTAATGCAATATCATTTAACTTTTAGTATACTACTAAAATCACATAATTTAATATACAAATTAATTGTTAATCATAATATATAGAAATATAGTATAGACAAATCAAGTCTTAATTCTAACATATAGAAATATAATGGATTAGTAATTTAGTATCATAGTTTTTGTAATCACATACAACTCATGAGTCTAACAAAAAGGTTAGTTCTATTAATTTTTTAAATCATATTATTATCTCACTAAAATTTAAAGCAACAATATTTGCAATGTAAGAAAATTAGCTATCTAATATCAATATTAGTTTATTCATATTTAATGTATAACATGTAAAGTTTTATGTTATTGGTAAAATTCTCATTGCACATTTTGATTTTAAGATAAATTTTTATCAGACTTTAAAAACGTAAGATATATAAAAGATCACCAACTTAAATCTTCAGATTATATTTTTTCATAAAACATAAAGTACATGAATAATGACTCATAAAGTTTTCTCCAAATATATATAAAAAAATAAAACGAATATGCAGCATAACCTGTAGTTAGTTGACTTGATAAATGAAGAAAAATATATTCTAAAATAATACTCAAAGTAAATTGAGATTCTAGTTAGAACATCCACACGTATCACTTGAACAATTCATCTTCTCCAACATGTGATGGCAGAAATTAATTAGCATTTATTGAGTGTAGCCTTCTTATATAGTGATAGATTGTTGTGGCATTAGAACTTCTAGACTAGTTGAAAGTTGGTAAAATATTCTTTTTCATATACATATATATAATTGTTAATTGATTATTCATTTTTTCTTTGTATTTCCAGTCAACTTTGTCGTGCTTCCTTAGTTGACTTATATTGAATGAAATCATAGATACTTTTTTTCATATAAATATTCTTTTTATGGTAATACTTCAACTCCATATATTCTAATTTATTAGTAACCCACACCTACATTTCATCATATAAAAGTTATTATAATTTTTGTTGATATTTTTATTATTAAGAAATTTTTATTCCTATTTCATTTTAAAAGCAAAGAAGTCATTATAATATATTTATTTATTAATGACAAGTTAGTTTGATTTATAATTTCATTTTCATGTATATTAATTTTCATTTATAAAAAAAAGTATCTTTTTTAAATTTAATTATTTTAAAATCAGAATTATTCTTGCAAACATATATAAGGTTATATAATTGGTTAAATAAATAATATTTTTGTAATGTAAAATTTTATTTGACTTGAAATATTAATTAAGTCTATGTAATTTTAGTAGTTATTTTCAATAAACATTATGCAGTCTTTTTTGTGTAGTAATTTTCAATAAAAAAAGTTTTCAGTATTTATTTACTTTCAATCTACCCTCCTTTTAAATTCAAGAATATCATTCATTTATTTTCTAATATAGAATGATAGTATTATTACTTATTGATAGTTATTCTTAATAATGAAAATCTTTTCATTAAAATGTATGCATATTGTTTTAAATATAGATTACTAGAATATATCGAATGAAAATCCTTCCAATAAATGTGAATGTGTTATAAATATATTACCGTATATAGTAAATGTCTAATTTACCATATATAGTGAATGTATATTTATGAAAAATTTAAAAACCCTAAGGTTAGTTTTCCTCTATAAATAAAAAGGATTTCCTTCATTATAATTAACCCATCAAAATACCTCTCAAGAGAAATAATAATCACTCTCTTTTCTCTTCATTATTCTTCTTCTTTGTTTTATATTTCATAACACGTTATCAACACGAGACTCTATCAAATAAGGTAAAATTATAAATCTAAAGGTAATTTCACGGTTAGTAATTCCTTATGCTATTTGTCTTTTACTACTAATGATATAATTATTGTTAGATTTGAGGAAAAATAATTGGTTTGGAACCACTTATGCTTTAAATTTGTTCATGAATAACAATATTGTTAAAAGATAAGATGATGAATTTAATATGATGATGAATTTAAGTCTCATCTCATTAAGAGGGTAAAACATTGGGTTAAAAGTTCCAATGCACCATGATATAAGATATTAGGTTCAAGTCCCAACGAGTTATAGCCTAAGACGTCTTTATATGGATA
Source organism: Capsicum baccatum var. pendulum (assembly GCA_030864225.1). Classification (NCBI taxonomy): domain Eukaryota; kingdom Viridiplantae; phylum Streptophyta; class Magnoliopsida; order Solanales; family Solanaceae; genus Capsicum; species Capsicum baccatum. Next base: position 178,256,924 of record CM061556.1, on the reverse strand, counting down.
AGATATTGAGTTTGAATCTCAATATACCATATTGATATATTATGATGGCTAAGGCAAAATAATAAATTTTATGAAAAGTCATGAAACATGTCCCACTAAATATGCTCCATTCTCGAAGTGAATGTGGTAGCAATATATGATGAATCTAAAAGTTGGCAACTTGCTCCATTCTTGAAAGAAATATGACAACAGTATATAATATGTCTGAAAGAAGACAAGTGATTGAATGCACAAATATAAATATGGAGAGACAATATGATAATAATCATCAAAATTAATAATATTTTCCACGCTTATTATGATTATAAGATACATTAGAGAAAAATTCTCTACATTATATACACACCTTGACTTGCTCTTGAAGTAACAATATTTTAAAAGAGGTTATAAACTATCATAATTTGATAGGCTTAAGGCATGATTATATTTCATTCATAGGAATGAGAATTTTAATTGTTATAAGCATAGATTCATTTTTCGTGGTAAAAGTGATAATATTTAGTAAAGTTTATCAATACAAACATGCACTTGATTGTAATGGTACCATAACTCACCTCCAAAAAAGGTAGAATAACTAAGAAGAAATATTCTGCAATTTGCTCAGAAGTAGTAAATATGATGTTTATTCTTGTAAAGTAAATCTGAAATTTACTAAAGCAAAAGGCACATGTCATGGTAAACTTAGAGTTTACTAGAATAAAAATTTCATACGTTGAAATGAATGATTGTGACATTTTGAAGATGTGTATATTGAGTATTAGACATGTATTGAAGAATTAGAAGATTCTTCAAAAAAAATCATATTGTTTGTTCTCATGATAAGTTGGTTGGATCAACTAATGTTGGGATTGAATCCTTTAAATCTAAAAAAATATAAAAGGTGAATATGGGATTCTTCACCTATCATACGATATATTAAGATTCATTAATATAATATGATCACATGTGATTGTCAACCTTCAGTTTGACATTCATAAAGTTGCTTGCTCAATATAAATTGAGTTAAGAGCATAATTTTCAGATTGTGTAATTAAGGCAATTCATCTTGATAATGTTATTTAAGTTAGTGTTAAAAGCCTTCAATAAATAGTTGAACCATTGCTTATGAGAACAAACCCTCATGTGTTGGTGTGAAGTGTGATATATTGCATGCAATAACACTTGTTTGTATTTGACCAAAAACTATGATTAATTTCTCCCTATCAATTGGTTCAAGGTCAGAAATCAATTATTCCATCTAGTAGTTTTGATGTGTGATATTTGATAGATGGATATACCATGATGTACAAAGATGGATTCTCTAAAATAAATTGAGATGTATTTTACTTTTTCTCATATGATGGAGAGATAATAAACAACTGAGAAATATGTTGTGAATTATCATCAATATGATCCTCATTCAAAAGATAATTTAAGTTCAAATGTTAGGATCATTTGCTGACCCAATATTAATCACGTATTTAGCTGTAAATGCTCTAAATTGGATATCCCTAAAGGATAAAGTCTACCATATGCATGAAACATGGTATATCAATCGGTTCTAAATAAATAATTCTTGAAAAATAAAAAGGAGTAAATAATCATAATAAGAAGACAACGTGCTCTTGAAGAGCTTATGACATAACACTTCATGAAACTGTATGAGAGGTTTAGGTACCTGAAAATAATGAAGTGATGAGATCTCAAAATATTATTTCACACTGTGAACTGATACAAAATGATCAATATCTTTGATACAATATTGGGGCAATATTGTAAAATATTACAATAAATTCTATGTTTATTTAAGCATACCGACGTAGAAATATTTATCAAGTGACATGAAAGGATGTATCTTGGTAAGCATAAAACTTATTTGATTTGCTATCCAGACGCTTGAAGATGTCATACATGGAATACTGAATATTGTCACTTGACAAAATTAATATTAAAATTTTTAAGGATTCAAAATGTTAGAAGCATATAAAAGTTTATGGGGAACTTATCTATAATCCTTATATTGCATAAATTTATAACTTGAAAATTATTGAAATTCTTACAGTTTTCAAAAATAATAAATTATTTGCTGGAATGAGAAATATACCGAATTGGATTGGTTATATATCTTAGTGAAATTGGTGTACTAATGTATCTTGTAACTACTACAAGATCCGACATAGCCTTTGTAACAACCCATATTTTTGGTCTAGAACATAAACCGTCATTCCTACGAGTAAAGGTCCCAAAAGCCAATAAATACTATATAAATATAAGTATAATAATCAATTAGGTAGTGTGGGAATCTAGTTGATTATGAATTGATATAATAGAGGTCCCTTAATTTAAAGACGAGTTGTGAACTTTCCTATCGATTAAGTTTTAGTGAACGTCTTAACTTGGGTCAAAGTTCATTGACCATAAATTCTTGTATATAATGAGTTAGAGGACCTAATATATATCAAATAAAATTTCTTTGAGTATTCTTTCCAACTTCACTGGTTTCGCCTTAATCTGATATCAGGGTAAAAAGTTATGCCTATTTTCTAAAGAGGTATCGGTCTATCGAGGTGTGATGGCCAGACTAACCGACCATCAAGCCAGTGATGGCCCGTCAAGATTTCCGTCAAACCTCAGGCAGTGATCTTGTTCTATGGACAAGAACTAATGGTTGGAGTGATGGTCTGTCACCAGACTGACGGTCCGTCAACCAAACCGTCAGTCGAGGCCGAGTTTGGTCAAACGGGCTATGTTTAAATGGGTATTTTGGTACTTTTCCTTCCTAGAAACCTCTCCAACAAATTAAATTGTACTCTAAATGTTATTAATCAATTATTATCAATTTTACAAAATCTCAAATCTTCTCCACTCTCAAGAACAAGAATAAATTAGGGTTTCCTCTAAGTTCAAGATTTCAAGAAAAGGGTCAAGATTAGAGTTTCAATCTTTAAACTAAACAACATAAGGTACGTGGGGTTTTTATCAACTACATGGGCATGGTGAAATCAATTTTTATAAATTTTTGAATGTTGAGAAATAATGTATTCATGAAGGGTTTTAAATTATATTAAAAAGCATGCATTGTGAATCCTTTTCAATGATATAAGGTTTTGTCCTTGAGGCCTTCTCTTGAATTTGATTTCATTCGTGTATATGTATATACGTGTATTCAGTTTTGAAATATGAATTGAGAGCATGAAGCACGAATTTTTCTCTCTCGTTGCGTTACTTCTTGATTTACAAAGTAAGGGTTATTAAACTGCTTGTCTTAAAGTATGAGTCAAGAGCTTTACTATCTTATATGAACTTTATGTTGATTGTGAATTGAAGAGAGGGATATTTTCTTGTTTTGAATGCTATACATGATAATTGAATGAATTGCATGATTATTTTAGAAAATTGACCACCGTTTGTTGAAATGTTGAAAAGAGTGAGTCTTTGCATAATTTGACATATGTTTTGATATATGAATTCTCTTGAACTGTGTGAATGATATAGTGGTCCAAACTTTATATTTTGAATGAAGAGACTGTAACTTGATGTTTTATGGATTAGAGATATGACTTTCAAGTCTTGATATGATGATACCAATTAGATGAATGCCATAACAGAGTAAGATCTTCAAATTTTGATTTTTGAGAATGCATGTCTTAAAGAGTTAAAAATAGGCTTAAAGAGAGTTAGGTGGCTACTCGAAGAAGGCATATGGGTGTAAAATATTTTATGAATTGCTCTCACTTATGTTGTATAAAAGTGCTTTATTTTAGATTGCTCTGCATACTAGTACATCTGTATTGACCCCCTATATTTCAGGATTTGAGGCTCAGTCCAGAGGCCCCACTAAGCCGTAGATTTATCAGACAGAAGTGTGCAGTTGATGAGCCTCTCTTATTTCTGAAGGCCTATTTTTAGAACATTGTTATTTCATTTTGGTTTTTGGTCCAACTAGGGGCTTTGTCCCAGTTTAGACAAGATATTAATTTTGATGTATTTGAGATTTCGCAGACTGATGTTAGATGTTGTTAGAGGGTTATGAATTTTATTTTGAATTGGTTAGTTGAATTATAATGTTGACTATGATTTTGTATTATGATTTTTCTGCATTTCTTCTTATTGTATGAACATTGTGCATGATCGCCAGATAGGCAGGGGCATCCATGCCTTTATAGTTTGGGGTGCCTGTCGTGGCTAAGGCCTCAACTTGGGCTGTGACAAACTTGGTATTAGAGCACGGTTCACGGTCTCAGGGTATCTGTGAAATTGCATTGGGTAGAGTCCTAATTATGGGTGTATAACACGCCACACTTATAAGTAGGAGGCTACAAGGCATTTAGGAATGTCTCCCTTCTTTTTGTTATTTAGTTCGTGCTATAGAGTTTGAATGTCCTCTAATCAATGATTTCTTGTATTTCAGAAAGTTATTATGCCTCTCCGTTAACCCAACGAACTGAACGCCCATGCTGAGGATGTCTACCCTACCCATGGGATGCGGACCCATAACAGAGATCATACTCTAGAGTTTATTGCTACTCCTGGAGTTCCTTTTGTCTAGACTAGTCCACCTAGGGCACCCAAGGCTCCTCGGTCTGGAGCTAATCATACTAAACCTCCCAGAGAGAAGTATCTAATGCTGAGTTTTGACAATCTATGCATATGATAGCTCACTTAGGGATTCTCAGGCCTGGCGATCTAAGGATGTGGGGTTTGTATATGGTTCGTCTGAGATTACCCAGGTTGGTTAGTTTATGAGGCTAAACCAACCTGTGTTTACTGGTACATAGGTTGAGAAGGACCCTCAAGGGTTCATTGATAAACTGGAGAAAATTTTTTGGGTTATGCATGCGAATAAGATTGAAGGGGTTAAACTGGTGGCCTATCAGCTGAAGGATGTGGAAAATCTGTGGTATAATGAATGGGAGATTTCTAAGGGTGGAAATCTTAAGCCTTTTGTGTGGGATGAGTTTGTGGTAGCTTTTATGGATCTTTTATTTCCTCAAGAATTGAGGGAATCGAAGGCTAAAGAATTTATGATATTGAAACAAGGGAAAATGAGTATCAAGGAGTACATACTAAAGTTTAACCAGTTATCTCGTTATGCTCAAGAATTGGTGGGTAATATAAGAGCTCGCATGAGGAAGTTTGAATCCAGTCTCTTGAATGATCTGGTATTAAAATACAAAAAAGCGATGTTGAGTAGACACATAGATTTCTCCAAGTTGTCTATTCATATGCAATAGGTTGAAAAGCAGAAAAAAAGGCTGGCAAAGGCAAGGGAGAAAGATAGGCAGGCCAATAGGGCCAGATCTATAGTCCAAAATAATAGTCAGCACTAAGGTGGTAATAATTGGGGTAATAGCTGGTCGAAAAATAAGTTTCGGAGTCATGCTCAGTCTTTAGCTAGCGCCCAGACCTCTAGTTGATCGGCGGTTTAAGAATTTTCAGCCTAATCAGGGATCAGGAGTACAGGGTACTCAGTCCCAAGGGAGCGTGGCCTGGACATTCAGGTAATACCCTCAGTGTAGTTCGTACGGGAAGAACCAACCAGGAAGATATCTGTTTGGCACAATGGTGTTCTATGCTTATGGCTAGCCAAGCCATATCTAAAGAGATTGCCCGACAATAAGAGGTAATATTGTGGGTGCTAAGTCTCAAGCTAATTCCTTATCATTATCACCACCTCCCAAGAGTACTACTTCAGCTACAGGGGGCTTTTGCAACTGGTTGTATGCTTTATCCAACCGCTAGGATACAAAGGCTCCACCAGATGTTGTGATGGGTACATTAAAAATTTTCTCCCATAGTGTCTATATGTTGCTTGATCCAGGTGTACCTTGTCCTATGTGACCCCGTATGTAGCTTTCAATTTTGGTTTTGAGCCTGAAATTATTCCAACAACTTTCTCTGTTTCCACTTCTATTGGTGACACTGTTGTGTCTAGGAGGGTGTATAAAAATTATGTTGTGTCTGTCTGTAATCATGATACTGTGATAGATTTTGTAGAGCTTGATATGATTGACTTTAATGCCAGTTTAGGAATGGATTGGCTCCATTCGTGCTATGACACATTAGACTATAAGGCCCCAAAAGTCACTTTCTTCTTTCCAAATAAACTAGTGATAGAGTGGGAGGGGTATTCTTTAGTACCTAAGGGGATATTCATCTCTTATCTCAGAGCCCGCAAACTTATATCTAAGGGTTGTTTGTATCATCTTATTCGTGTCAAATATTCTAAAACTGAAAGTCCTTCCCTCCAGTCTGTTCAGGTAGTTAATGAATTTCCAAAAGTTTTTCCCGATGATCTCCCAGGGATACCACCTGATAGGAAGATAGATTTTAGCATTAATTTATTGTCGAACGCTCGTCCTATTTCTATCCCGCCATATAGAATGGCTCTTACAGAATTGACAGAGTTGAAATAACAGCTAAAAGATCTTCTTGAAAAAGGATTTATCCTTCCTAGTGTTTCTCCCTAGGGTGCACCTGTACTCTTTGTTAGTAAGAAAGATGGTTCTCTCCATATGTGTATAGACTATCGTCATCTAAATAAGGTCATTGTTAAAAATAAATACCCTCTTGCTAGAATCGATGATTTGTTTGATCAACTCCAAGGTGAAAAATATTTCTCTAAGACAGACCTTCATTTAGGGTATCATCAGTTGAAGGTTAGGGAGGCTGACATTCCCAAAACAACTTTCTGAACACGATATGGCCATTATGAATTCCTAGTCATGTCCTTCGGATTGACTAACGCCCCTGCATCTTTCATGGACCTAATAAATAGGGTGTTACATTAATTTCTAGACCTGTTAGTCATAGTTTTCATTGACGACATCTTAGTTTACTCTAAGAATAAGGAGCATAATGCCAGTCACCTATGAACCATCATTCAAACCCTCAAAGATCATGAGTTGTATGCAAAATTTTCCAAATGTAAATTCTGGCATAGTGCCATTGTTTTCTTGGGGCATATTATTTCTAGTGAGGGAATTAAGTTTGATCCCCAAAAGGTTGAGGCAGTGAGAAAACGGCCCATATCTATGACTCTAACCGATATCCGGAGCTTCTTGGGTTTGGCAGGGTATTACAGAAGGTTCGTAGAAAGTTTTTCCTCCATAGATGCTCCACTTACCAAGTTGACACAAAAAAAGGTAAAATTCGTTTGGTCTGACTCCTGTGATAATAGCTTTGAGAAATTGAAAGACAAATTGACTACCGTGTCTATTTTGACCTTTCTCGAGGGTACAGGAGGTTTTGTTGTATACTGTGATGCATCTTGTGTAGGACTTTGGTGTGTACTTATGCAGTATGGTAAGGTAGTAGCTTATGCATCTAGGCAGTTAAAGGTGCACGAGTGTAATTACCCCACCTATAACTTGGAGTTAGCGTCTGTGGTGTTTGCACATAAGATCTGGCGGCATTATTTGTATGGGGTACACGTTGATGTTTTTACTAACCATAAAAGTTTGTAGTATTTTTTCTCACGAAAAGAACTGAATCTCAAGCAGCGACGTTGGTTAGAACTATTGAAAGATTATGACACAAACGTGCACTACCATCCGAGCAAGGCAAATATGGTGGCTGACGCCCTCAACAGGCTGTCAATGGGCAGTCTTTGGCTGATGCCCTCAATAGGTTGTCAATGGGTAGTCTTCCTTATGTTGAGGAAATAAAAAGGGAGATGGTGAAGGATATTCATCGGCTTACAAATATAGGGGTTCGACTTCTGGATTCCGAAGATGGAGGAGTAATTATTCATGAGATAGCTAAATCTTCCCTATGTGCTGAAGTGAAGAAAAAGAAGGCCGAAGACCCCATCTTGTTGCAAATTAAGAATAATGTGGGCGAACATAAGGTGATGGCGTTTGAAATCAACGGCGATGGTATTTTGAAGTATCAAGATAGGTTTTGTGTGCCGGATGTAGATGGGTTGCGAGAAAGAATTCTCGATGAAGCTTACACTTCGAGGTATATTGTTCACCCAGGATCCACTAAATGTATCATGACCTTAAGGATATTTACTGGTAGAACAATATGAAAAAAGATATTTCTAACTTTGTGAGTAAGTTTTTGAATTGCCAATAAGTCAAGGTGGAACATTTGAGACCAGATGGTACTTCCCAAGAGATAGTCTTGCCTATGTGGAAATGGGAGATGATAAATATGGATTTCATCACGGGGCTTTCGAAGTCCCGAAACCAATATAATTCTATTTGGATGATTGCGGGAGATGACTATGCCAAGCTGTACATTAGGAAATAGTTCGTTTGCATGGGTCACCAGTATCCATTATATCCGATAGAGGTACGCGATTCTCTTCTCAGTTTTGGCCATCTTTTCAGAGGGGCTTAGGTACCCAAGTAAACCTGAGTACTTTCTTCTACCCTCAGACTGATGGGCAGGCTGAACGCACCATTCAGACCCTTGAGGATATGTTGAGGACCTGCATAATTGACTTCAAAGGTAGTTGAGTGGATCATTTGCGGTGATAGAATTCACTTAAAACAATAGCTACCATGTCGGTATTCAGATGGTTCCTTTTGAAGCACTTTATGGGGGGAGATATAGATCACTAATTGGGTGGTACGAAGTGGGTGAAACCTAGTTGTTTGGGCCCGATCTTATTCATCAAGCAATGAAGAGGGTGAAGATCATTAGAGAGAGACTTAAGATGGCTCAGAGTCACCAAAAGTCTTATGTTGATGTTAGAAGGAGAGATTTGGAATTTGAGGTTGATGATTGGGTATTCCTCAAGGTCTCCCCCACGAAGGAAGTCATGTGATTCGGAAAGAAAGGAAAGCTTAGTCCTCGTTACATAGGACCGTATCAGATTGTGAAGAGGATTGGTGGGTTGCCTATGAGTTAGATTTACTCGCAAGCCAGGCTTCTGTTCATCCTGTATTCCATATGTCCATGTTGAAGAAGTGCATTGGAGATCATTCCTTAGTGTTGCCTGTAGAGGAGATCAATATGAAAGACTCATTGTCATATAAAGAAGAACCCATTGCCATTTGGATCTCCAAGTTCAAAAGCTGAGGAGTAAGGAAATAGCTTCGGTTAAGGTGATGTAGAGGAATCAAAAAGCCAAGGAAGCTACTTGGGAGTCAGAAGATAATATGCGTGAGAGCTACCCAACTCTCTTTGAAATTATGGATGATGATTTAGAAGGTACAAGTCCTATACAACTCTTTTCTTTCCATTTAATTCTTGAAATCGTTCTTGTTGTGTCCAGAGTCATCATTCGGGAAAGAATGATCCCAAAGGGGATAATGTAACAACCCACATTTTTGGACTAGAACGTAAACTGTCATTCCTACACGTAAAGGTCCCAAAATACAATGACTCCTATGTAAATATAAGTATGATAATCAATTAGGTAGTGTGGGAATCTAGTTGATTATGAATTGAGATCATAGAGGTCCCTTAATTCAATGACGAGTTGAAAACTTTTCTATTGATTAAATTTTAGTAAATGTCTTAACTTGGGTCAAATTATATCGACCATAACTTCTTGTATATAAAGTGTTAGAGGGCCTACTATATATCAAATAAAAGGTATTTGAGTCTTCTTTCTAACTCCACTAGTTTTGCCTTAATCTGATATCAGGGTAAAAGGTTATACCTATTTTCTAAGAGATGTCAGTCTGTCGAGGTGCGATGGCCTGACCGATAGATCGTCAAGCCAGTGGTGGCCCATCAAGATTTCTACCAAAACTCAGATAGTGAGTTCATTCTCTGGCCAAGAACTGATGGTTGGAGTGACTGTCCATCATCAGACAGATGGTCCGTCAACCAAACCGTCAGTCGAGACCGAGTTGCTTAAACGGGCCATTTTTAAATGTGTATTTTGGTACTTTTCCTTCCCAGAAACCTCCCCAGTGAATTAAATTATACTCTAAACATTATTAATCAATTATTATCAGTCTTACAACATCTCAAATCCCCTCCACTCTCAAGAACAATAACAACTTAGGGTTTTCTCTAAGTTCAAGATTTCAAGAAAAGGGTCAAGATTAGAGTTTCAATCTTTAAACTAAACAACATAAGGTACGTGTGGTTTTTATCAACTACATGGGCATGGTGAAATCAATTTTTATAAATTTTTGAATGTTGAGAAATCATGTATTCATGAAGGGTTTTAAATTACATTAAAAATCATGCATTGTGAATCCTTTTCAATGATATAAGGTTTTGGCCTTGAGGCCTTCTTTTGAATTTGATTTCATTCGTGTATATGTATATACGTGTATTCAGTTTTGAAATATTAATTGAGAGCATGAAGCATGAATTTTCCTGTCTTTTTGTGTTACTTCTTGATTTACAAAGTAAGGGTTATTAAACTGCTTGTCTTAAAGTATGAGTCAAGAGCTTTACTATCTTATATAAACTTCATGTTGGTTGTGAATTGAAGCGAGGAACATTTTCTTATTTTGAATGATAAACATGATAAACGAATGAATTGCATGATTATTTTAGAAAATTGACCACCATTTGTTGAAATGTTGAAAAGAGAGAGTCTTTGCATAATTTGATGTATGTTTTAATATATGAATTCTCTTGAACTGTGTGAATGATATGGTGGTCCAAACTTTATATTTTGAATGAAGAGACTGTAACTTGATATTTTATGTCTTAGAGATATGACTTTCAATTCTTGGTATGATGATACCAATCAGATGAATGCCATAACAGAGTAAGATCTTCAGATTTTGATTTTTGAGAATGCATGTCTTAAAGAGTTAAAATGGGCTTAAAGAGAGTTATGTGGCTACTCGAAGAAGGCATATGGGTGTAAGGGCTCATTGTTGGAAACCACCTTTTGCTGATACGAGTTTATTATGTCCCTAAGAGGGACCATACGCTGTCCTAGTGCCCCTTGGTGTATTAGTGATAGAGACTCCTACCCTTGCGGCAGACTCGGGTTGGGGGATTGGCCGCCGAGTTAAGAAAGAATTCCATATAGCCCATGGGATTGTAGAGTCTTAGGGTGTACAACCTAGCTCAGAAGAAAGATGAAGAGTGAGTCGTGATTTTCAAACAAGTGTTTCAAAGTCTTTAAGTATGCCCATGTGTTTTCATATATCATATGTAAAATGTTTTACGAATTACTCTCACTTATGTTGTATAAAAGTACTTTAGTTTGGATTGATTTGCATACCAGTACATCTGTATTGACCCCCTATATTTCAAGGTATGAGGCTCAGTCCAGGGGTCCCGCTAAGTCGTAGATTTGTTAGACAAAAGTGTGCAGTTGGTGAGCCTCCCTTATTTTGGAAGGCCTATTTTTAGAACATTGTTATTTCATTTTAGTTTTTTGTCCGACTAGGGGAATTATCCCTATTTAGACAAAATATTAGTTTTGATGTATTAGAGATTTTGCAGACCGATGTTAGATGCTATTAGAAGGTTATGAATATCATTTTGAATTGGTTAGTTGAATTATAATGTCGACCATGATTCTGTGTTATGATTTTTCTGCATTTTTTCTTATTGTATATACATTGTACATGATCTCCAAATAGAAAGGGGTGCTTGGGCCTTCATAGTTCGTGATGCCCATCACGGCCAGGGCCTCGGCTCGGGCCATGACAACCTTTCGATCAATTTTTATCAAGGTATAGTTCTGCTCCTACTAGTAGACATTCGAATGAGATCAAACATATGAGCTTATTTATTCTAAAGATTGTAGTCCCGATCTTGTTGGTTATGCTGATGTTGGATACTTATCTGACCCTATAAAGCCCGGTCTCAAATAAGCTATGTGTTCATATGTGGGGGGTACTGTCATATCTTGAAGATATACAAAATAGTCTATCGTAGCCACTTCATTGAACTATGCTGAGATAATAGCTATTCATGAAACAGACCAAAAGTGTGTGTGGTTGAGGTAAAAAATATATCTCATTAGCGAAAAATGTAGTTTGATATGTGCCAAAGTACCCATGATTTTGTATGAAGATAATGCAACATGCACAACACAACTTAAGGGAGGACTCAAGGAGATAGAACGAAGTACATTTCATCAAAGCTTTTCTATACACACAAGCTACAAAATAATGGTGATCTTAACATGCAACAAATTCGTTCAAGCGACAATGTGGCTAATTTATTTACCAAGTCTCCTCCAATTGTAAATTTCAAGAAGATGGTGCACAAGATCGGGATGCAAAGGCTCAAGGATGTTCTCACTAGGGACAGTTAATACACATTGTACTATTTTTTCCTGACGAGGTTTTGTCTTACTTGGTTTTCCCTGTTAGGTTTTTATTGAGGCAACCTGTATGTGTATTGTTAGAGATGCGTACTCTTTTTTCTTCAGTAGATTTTTTTGCCATTGAGTTTTTTTCTAGTAAAGTTTTAAAGAGGCACATTATCTATCAATTAGACATTCAAGAGGGAATGTTAATATTATCATATATGGTGAATGTCTATTTATGGAAAAGTTTGAAACCCCAAGGTTAGTTTTTCCTATAAATAAAGGGGTTTTCCTTCATTGTAATTAACCCATCAAGAAACCTCTCAAGAGAAATAATAATCACTCTCTCTTTTCTCTCCTTTCTTCTTCTTCTTTGATTTATGTTTCATAACAAAATGCATATTTTTTAAATATAAATTACTTGAAATATATAGAAATAAATTTATTTATTTTTGTAGTCCAAAGTTACCATTTGAGTGATGACATCTTTTTCATAATATTTTTAATTGTGAAATGACTCTTTGATTATTATAATTTTTTTCCATATAAGTTGTTTGGTTAATAATTGGTTATTCTCTTAATTGATATTTCTTGATACTTTCTTAATTTAGTCAATTGTAATCAAATTATAAATATTTTTTTTTTTGCATAATATTATTATTTAAATTAATTATATATAGATTTTTTGAGTGATGACATCCTTTTCATAATATTTTTTATGGAATGACTCTTTGCTCATAATAATCTTTTCCATATAAGTTACTTGATTATTAATTGGTTATTCTCTAAGTGTTATTTTTGTATACTTTTTTGATTTACTAAATTGTAGTGAAATCATAAATATTTTTTAAATAATATTATTATCTATATTATTTAAATTAATTGTGCATATATTTTAAGGGATAACATCTTTTTCAAAATATTTTTAATTTACTAAATTGTAGTGAAATCATAAAAGCTTTTAAATAATATTATTATCTATATTATTTAAATTAATTGTGCATTTATTTTGAGAGATAATCTTATTCATATAAGTATCTTGATTACTAATTATTTTTTTGTAATATTTTTTTGATTTACTCAATTGTAGTGAAATCATAAACATTTACTTTAATAATATAATTATTTAGATTATTTAAATTAATTGTTTACATATTTTAAGGGATGACATCTCTATCCAAATATTGTTTATTTTGAAATGACTTTCTGGTCATAATAATTTTTCCATAAAAGTTGCTTGATTACTAATTGGTCATTCATTTTTAATTTTTTTCTTGAATCTTGATTTTCTCAATTATAATGAAATCATAAATATTTTTATATTAATATCATTAATTATATTGTTTACATATTTTGAGAAATGACATCTTTTTTCAATAGTTTTTTTTTTAAAAAAATGGGATGACTATAATCTTTTATTTATAAATTGTCTGATTATGTTAATCGGCTAATACATGTTGTGGCGTCATAAATTTTAAAAACAATAATCCTCACAAATCTTTTGAAAGAATTTAAACCTATATAATTCAAGAAAATGGTTTTAAGAAAAAATTCAAGTTGCTTTCATCTAATAGAGGACAATCTTAGTAGTTTTCATCCAATATGAGCCAAACATAGTTGATTTTTACCACAATATGAAATAAATATGAAATTAATATAAAATATTTAAATAATCTAGAAAATAGTTTTTTTGTTGTAAGATGTTAGTTCTTAAAATACCACTTGACAAAATTATAGGCTAGACTATTCTCCTTTATTATATATATAGATAGATATGAAATTAATATAAGATATTTAAATAATCTAAAAAATAGTTTTTGTTGTAAGTTGTTAGTTCTTAAAATACCACTTGACATAATTGTAGGCTAGACTATTCTCCTTTATTATATATATATCTATGAAATAAATATGAAATTAATATAAGATATTTAAATAATCAAAAAAATAGTTTTTTTGTTGTAAGATGTTAGTTCTTAAAATACCACTTGACATAATTATAGGCTAGACTATTCTCCTTTATTATATATATAGATATGAAATATGAAGTAATATTAAATATTTAAATAATCAACAAAATAGTTTTTTGTTATGATATGATAGTCTTTTGTTGTAAAAATTCAAATAGGTAGTTCTCAAGAAGACACTTGTTTTTTTAGGCTAGAATATCCTCCTTTATTATATATAAAGATTTTTAATTTTTCAAGACACCTACTTTCCATATGTCCTCTTCTTTCCCAAATACCTTTCTATTTTTCTTACTTTTTTGGTACTTGTGTCCTTCAAAAATAGATATTTGCAAATTACTCCCTCCGTTCGATTTTACTTGTCACATTTTGAGTTGGAATACGTATTACGAAAATTAATGAATAACATGGCTATTTTACCATAGAACCCCTATTAAATGATATTTACATTGTATCTTGTAATTAATTTAGGAAAAAATGTAATTAATATTAACGGTAAAATAGAAAAAAATTATCTTCTCTTGATATGACAAAAATGACAAGTAAAAATAAAAAATCAATTAGAAAATTAGTAACAAGTAAAAGCGAATGGAGGGAAAAACATTTTTGGGGGGTCTTAAAAGATTCAACAAATTAGCTAAAAGAATTTCACCCGCATAGTTGTAATAGATTGTAGTTGTCATTGATGTATGCTTAGTGCATAATAAACGCATAATCCGTAAACACAATAACAATCATACATAGATCATATAATAATGGGATACTTACAAAAAATAGTCTAAGTTTCAGCAAAATAATGATAACGTTCCTAGCCTAACTTTCTGGATTACAATTCATAACCTCTTTCCCTTTTTTTATAGTTTTTTTTCCTCTGTTCTATCCTAACCTCTACTTCTCTTTCTTTCTTTTTTTTTAAAAATTTTTTTTTTCCTTTTTTTCTTTCTCATCTTTTTTTTTATTGTATTTTATATTTTATATTTTTTTACTTTCAAAAAATATGGCTACATTGAGTATAAGTCATAGATGATAATGAAAACTGTCACAATTCAAGACTACCCCCTAGTCGCAACACGGTGCTTAAGGCCACAAGTGACCCCAAGCTAATCCATGATCTGGTTCCTGTTGTGAGCACTGTATAAAATAACTAAAACATTATATGCGGAAGTTAAACTGATCAAATACTGTTAAGATGTACTACCGAAACAATACTTAACATGTTTGAAACTGCTGGTAAAACTGAAAACAAGTTTGATGGTCTTAATATCTGAAAGCCTCTAAGACATGAGAAGTTGATAGGATAAGCCCCCAACTAACTCCGTCTGACTGAAATGAAGAAAATACTAAAAATAACTATAAATACTTATCCTCGATGGATGAGAACTCACCACAACTGCTACTGAGTGGTACTGGGCTGACTAAGGGTAATGGGGAAACTGACCGCCCGAATATCTTATAAGACAACATAGTGCAAAAGAGAGTATGCGGTTAGTACTTTGAATATACTGGTATATGGGATAGGGACTAACTGGAATACATATAAGTACTGAGCTTGAGTGCATGAACATGTAAAATGAATGCAAGACCAAGCATAAACATGTACTGAAGTGATTTAAATGACTGAATAACTGATATCTAAATAGTTGAATAACTAATAAATTGAATAACTGAATAACTAACATCCATACAATGGGTCACGCAAACTTGAGCTGACATACTCAAAATATCGAACTGAGATTGTGGGAGTTATTATATAACTGACATGTCCCAATCAGAGCTAATCGGGGTCCAACCTGTAACCCCAGCTGGAAGGGTGTCAGTACCTTATCACGGGTAGTAACACATGTCTGACGATGTGGATCCATAAGGCTGATGTCCTGAAGGAATAGGGTGTTAGTCCACTATCGGTGAGTGAACCCTAAGAGAGTGTCAGTCCTCTACTGGCGGATGATACCTCATAACCGACGCTGGTTACGTAGTTTTGGAACTTAGGGACTGCTAATAAAGGTATCAATCCTCTACTGGCGAGTGAGCTTTTATCCCTAGGTTCGTCCGGTACTAAATCCTACTCTCAATTAAACTGATATTGGTGCTAATTTAAGTTAACTGGACTCACAACTGATAATTGCTCAACATACATATGATAATCTAAAAATGATAATAAAATCATGATCTGACTAACTTAAAACTTGATAATCTAAAACATCTGTAAACATATAGGTATATGGTGTTCATAACCCTCTAACACTGAATAATACTTTATATACACTAACATTATTTAAAATATTATAAGGGAATTCATGATTCGTAAACTCCAAAACATAGAATATTTTACTAAATTGATGAAATTTATGATTTTAAGTACGGGAATATGTTAAACTTATGAGAACAACATGATCACATGGTTTATTTCATAACTTGAGAAATTGGCATGGTTTCAACTGAACATGATATGGGTAACTGAGATTATAAATTATGTAAGAGTATAATTCACATGGGAAAACACAAAGTCATGGTTTTTATTCAAAATTATTAAGAACAATTTGAGTAATTTCATAATTAACATTGAAATTTCATGAAATAGGGAAAAATATTTATACTTAAAGAAAAAACAAAGGGTTCTTGGGACTCAATGGATGGAAGGAATCCTATTGATGAATATCCCACATAACTGAGTTGCTTGAATCCTTGAAGAAAACTTGGAATTGGGACCATGAATAGTAAATTCTTGGGGAAAGATTTGACTTTTGTGTCCTTAAGGATGGGATAATTTTGAGCATCATTAACTGATGGAGAATGGGGCAAATAATACCCCTCTTGGGTTTTAAGACGTCAATTGGGTGTTTTGGGTGATGGGAAAACACTAACATGCCCCTTGAACCTCTACATGATGCTGTAGGATTTCACAACCTTCGTGACTAGACTCTATGATTTAGCGTATATCACAGAGACTAAACTCCGTGAAATGCCATGTATCGTGGAGAGACAGCCTCCGTGACACGTTCAAATCGTGGTGGCATTCTACCTTCGTAGTAGAAAAAATCCCAAACCTCTTTAAAAAATTGTAAAACTCTCCTAGATGACCTTTTTAACATTCCTAAATATATTTTAACTCATAAATCAACATTTTAAACTAGGCAAGGAAAAAAATAAAATGTTCAAAATCTTAGGGACTTAAAATGGCCATGTCACTTGTACTAAGTGTGAATTAAATGGCTTTGGGACTTCTAAACATGGGACGAATAGTTGAAAACTCGTCTAGAATCTTGCGGGATATTACAATATCTCCTTTTTAGGATCATTAATTCCCAAATAAAACTGTCTGAACTAAGATATTAAGAATACTGAGATCATGTACTGAATACTTATAAGCTGAATCATAATTAAGTAACTAAATCTGAAACATGATGCATGGGATGAACTGAATTCATGAATGCATACTATGATATTAGGATGGTCAGATAACTAAGATAGAAAATAAGAGAATCAATTTAGAGGAAACTATTACCTCAAGATGAATTTGAATTAGTAGAGAAAAGATGGGGATACTTGGTTCGCATATCCCATTCGACGGACTGATTTCTCCATAGAACCTTAACAAAGGGAACTTCTTTATTCCTTAGACTACGAATCTAATGATCAAGGATCTCAACTGGGACTTCTTCATAAGAAAGGCTATCTTTCACGCCCACACGCTCTAGAGGAACAACAGAAGTTGGGTCACCAATGCATTTCATTAGTAAAGAAACATGAAACACTGGATGCACTGATGCCAAATCTGCAGGCAACTCTAACTCATAAGCTACCTTCCCAGAACGTCTCAAAATCCTATATAGGCCAACATAGTGGGGACTGAGCTTCCCTTTCTTACCAAACCTCTTCACCACTTTCATGGGAATATTTTTCAAATAAACTAAGTCACTAACCTCAAATTCAAGATCTTTTCTTCTCACATCATCATAGGATTTTGTCGGCTCTGGGTTGTCTTCAACCTTTCTCGGATCAACTAAACTTTCTCCATCACCTCATATGCTAAATCTGGCCCTATCAAAGCAGCCTCACCTACTTCAAACCAACTAATAGGAGATCTATATCTCCTTCCATAGAGCACCTCAAACGGAGCCATCTGAATACTAGAGTGATAACTATTGTTATAGGCAAACTCAATAAAATGTAAGTGGTCATCCCAACTAACTTTGAAGTCAATAACACAAGCCCTCAACATATCTTCTAACGCCTGAATAGTCCACTCTATCTGACCATCTGTCTGAGGATAAAAAGTTATACTGAGATGAACTTGGGTTCCATGACCCTTCTAAAAAGCCTTCCAAAAATATGAGGTAAACTGAGTACCTCTATCTAAAATAATGGTTAACAGAACCGCATGAAACTTTACCAACTCCCTGAGATAGAGTCTAGCATAATCCTCACTTGAATACGAAGTATGAACTAGTAAGAAATGGACTGGCTTGGTCATTCTATCTACAATGACCCAAATTAAATCATGTTGACGATGCGTATGTGGTAACCCTGTCACAAAATCCATGTTCACCACTTCCTACTTCCATGTGTGGATGCTGAACTCCTAAAGCATACCACTAGGCCATTGGTATTCAACCTTAACCTACTGACAATTCAAACACTTAGCCAGTAATTTTGCAATATCTTTCTTCATACTATTCCACTAATAAATTTCTCGCAAATCACGGTACATCTTAGTGGCTCCTGGGTGAATAAAATATCACACACCATGTTCCTCTGCTAATATTTTCTATCTTAAACCATCCATACTTGGAACACATAACCTTTCCTGACAATAAAGTACACCATATCTCCCTTGGGAGAAAACTTCAACCTCTAATCTAGAACCGTCTCCTTCAACCTGACCAAAATAGAATCCTTGTCTTGCTTTTCTTTCACTGCAGCCACCAATGAAGATTTTGATCCATTTTAAACCCACATACTACCTTCGACTGAATCAACTAATCGAGCACCTAATTTAGCAATCTGATAAACCTCGCGGACTAACTCCTTCTTATCCTCTTCAACATATGCAACACTCCCCAAAGACATTCTACTAAGAGTATCATCTACTACATTATCCTTACCCGAGTGATACATTACACTCATATCATAATGTTTCAGCAATTCAAGCCACCTTCTCTGATAAAGATTTAGATCCTTCTTAGTGACACATTATGTAAACTTTTATAATCTGTGAACACATCAACATGAACCCCATAAAGGTAATGCTCTAAATCTTTAAGGCTAAGACAATTACTGCCAACTTAAGATCATGGGTTGGGTAATTCTTCTTATGGGGTTTAAGCTATCTAGAGGCATAGGCTATGACCTTACCTCACTGCATTAATACGTAACTAGTACCCACTCTAAAAGCATCAGAATAGACTACAAACCCATCTGAACCCTTTGGTAAAGTCAATACTAGAGCAAAAGTAAGTCGAGTCTTCAACTCTTGAAAACTCTTCTCATAGGAATCTGACCAATGAATTTGAATTTTTTCTAAGTCACTCGAGGCATGGGAGTAGAAATAGAAGAAAATCCTTCAATAAACCATCTATAATAACCAGCTAAATCTAAGAAACTCCTGATATTTGATGGAGAGATAGTTCTAGTCTAGTTCTCACTACTTTGATCTTTTGAGGGTCAACTCGAATGCAATTATCGAAAATAATATGACCAAGGAAAGCTACTGATCTCAACCACAATTCTCACTTGGTAAACTTAGCAAATAACTGGTGATCTTTAAGGGTCTGTAACACAATTCGTAAATGGTCTCCATGATCACCTTCACTACGAGAATAGACGAGGATGTCATCTATGAAGACTATGATCGATATATCCAAGTACTGCTTGAACATCCTGTTCTTTAAGTCTATAAAAGTTTTAGGACCTTTCGTTAGTCCAAAAGACATAACTAGAAATTCAAAGTGATCATACCGAGTTCTGAAGGCTGTCTTCGGGATATCACATTCCCTGACTCTAAATAATGATAGTCGAATCTGAGGTCTCTCTTAGAGAAATAGCTTACACCCTGAAGTTGGTCGAATAAGTAATCAATACTGGGGATATGATACTTATTCTTAGTTGTGATTTGTTCAACTGACGGTAGTCAATGCACATTCTGAGGGAACTATCTTGCTTACACACGAAGATAACTAGAGCACCCCATAGAAAAGTACTAGGCTTGATAAAACCCTTAACTAGGAGGTCTTTCAACTGATTATTCAATTCCTTAAGCTTAGCTTGAGACATTATGTAAGGTGGAATTGAGATATGTTGGGTATCTAGGATGAGATTTATTCTGAATTCAATTTTCCTCTCAAGAGGATCTCCAGGAAGATCTTCAGGGAATACTTCTGGACACTCATTCAATACTAGAACTAACTCAAAACTTGGATTTTTAGAATTTGAGTCTTTGACTCAAATGATATGGTAAATACATCCCGTGGAAATCATCTTTCTTACCTTAAGGTAGGAGATAAATCGATCTACAGGCATTGTGGTACTACCCCTCCAGTCTATGATGGGCTTATTTGGAAACTAAAACTAGATTATTCTATTTCTACAGTCAATGGAGTCAAATCATGAGTGGATCCAATCCATACGAATAATGACATAAAAATTTGTCATCTCTAACTCCATAAGATCAACTAAAGTAACTTTCTAAGACACTGTGATCGAGCAATTTCTATATACCATCTGGCTGTAATAGAACTACCCATCAAGGTAGATAATGAGAAGGGTTCTTCTAGGATTATGGGAATAATGCCGAAGTCTATTACTATATAGGGAGTCACAAAATAAAGCAAATCTGCAAGGTCTAACAATGCATTAATATACAGATGAAAGACTTGTAACGTACCTGTAACCACATCAGGAGAACTCTCCTGATCCTGTCAAGTTTGGAGAGCATAAAGTCAGTTCTGACACTACCCACTGGTGGCTCTAAAGGTGGTGCCCTACTGAGTCGGGCAACCTACTGAAGCTAATGAAAAGTTAAACTGACCTTTTTGAGAAAATCTTGTCCCTTCTGGGTAACTACTGGGCAATACCTGATCCTGTGGCCTAGATTACCATATATAAAACACATATCACTATCTTCACGATACTCCCCTTGATGATTTCTACCATATATCCTACAAAGCAGATTAGTATAACTACTATTCTCGCTACCCTAAGACTTTGGGTCTGTCACTCTATCCTTATTGTTCTTCCTGAACTTAGGCACTGCACACTGGCTGAAGATAGGGATGGAGCTAAAACTTTTAGTAAAATTGAGAACGATTCCCACCATTATGCCTTTGTCGTGAGAAGTTGAAACTACCGATTCTGGACCTCTTGTTCTCTATTTTTTTCTTTGAGCTTCTCCTTCTCAAATCGCTGAGCATGGACCATCAATCTAGAAAGGTCTATCTCCCTAAGTAACATAGTTTTTCTACACTCCTTAACCATATCCTTCAAAACCCTGGACATAAAATTACTCATTTTTTCCCTAGAACAAGCTACCATAGTCAGAGTACACTCGCCAACCGGTAAACTTGAGTGAGTACTCCTTCACACTCATGTTACCCAACTTTTGATTTATAAACTCCTGCACTTTAGCCTCCATTAACTCGAGTGTGAAAAAACTATCTAAGAAGGTTGTAGCGAACTCTTCCTACTCTATAGGCCCTGCCTCAACATCTTTGTCCTCCTTCCACTGCTTGAACCAAGTATGAGTCACTCCTTGCAATTGGTAAGTAGCTAAATCAATAGTCTCACTAGAAGTAACACCCATGATATTTGTCACTTTCTGCACACCATACTTAAACTCCTGCAGATCCTCTTCAGACTTGGATCTAGAAAATAATGAAGGATCATCCGAGTGAAGTCTCAAATCCTAGTTACTGTTATACTACGACTGGATTGGCTGGGGAAACAACCTGTTAGTTATTTTGAGCAGCCACAATCTAAGCCAAAATAGTGAAAGCAGTCTTGAATTCAGCATGGCAAATATGTTCGTTCAGAGGGTCTTCCTGAACGGGTGGCGGTGAGAGCTGATCCCCGTTGCTCCTTCTATTATTTCTTATGGGAGACATTTTCTATAAATAGATGAAGGAAGAGTTAGAAAAATAAATTCAATAGAGCTCACACTCTTTCTCATGACATAATTACTGAAAGAAGGGAAACTTTTCTAAAATGTCTCATAGCCTTTTGCCCATAAACGTGGAGCGCTTCACACCCATGCATAATACTCTACTCAATGCGCCTTTTAGATACCCTAGGACACTTTAAGACCTTAGGTTCTAATACCAAGTTTTTTCATAATCCGAGAGTACCCCTAGTTGTAACACGGTGCATAAGGCCACAAGTGATCCCAAGCTAACCTATGATCTAGTTCCTGCTGAGAGCACTGTATAAAATAATACAAGAACATCATATACAAAAATTAAGCTGATCAAATATCATTAAGATGTATCACCAAAACAATACTTAACTTGTCTGAAACTATTGATAAAATTGAAAACAATTCTGGATATTTAAGTATCTGAATATTTGAACGCCTCTAAGATTGATGAGTTGATAGGACAAACCTCCAACTAACTCTGACTGACGAAAATAAAGAAAATACTAAAAATAATTATAAATACTTGTCCTCGATGTATGGGTACTCACCACAACTACTGCTGAGTGTTTCTGAGATGATTAAGGGCAATCGGGGAACTGAGCATCCAAACCTATGTTATAAGACAACATAGCGCAAAATAGAGTATGCGATTAGTAGTTTGAATGTACTGATATGTGAGATAGGGACTAACTGGAAAACATATAAGTACTGAGCATGAGTGCATGAATATGTAAAATGAATGCAAGACCAAGCATAAACATGTACTAAAATAATTTGAATAATGATAAGTCTTCAATTTAACAACTTGCTAACACCTTTTAGGCCTAAATTATCATGATTTTCCATTAATTTAATGGCAATATATTACTTAATTCTTATTTGTGTAGGTAAAATTTAAAAAGGGAAGATGAGCAAATAATTAAAGTCAATAAGAGGCCGAATGTTAAGAAAAATATCCATCCACTTTGCATTCACTTTGCATCTACTTAGGAGCTGTTTTCCATCTGCTCTTTACCTGCTCTCCATTCTCTTTAGATCCGCTCAAGCAAATCAAGAGCAAGGTGGCAATTTTATAATTTTTGTCAAATATGCAAGTGGGGCTTAAATAAGGGTTTCTAGATGATTTTCCAAGACCTAGCTTCTATCTTTTCATCTTAGCACCTATCTTTTCATCCTAGAAGAATATTGCACTAGTATTGAGTGAAAAATATATGTGAGTGATTCCCAAAGGATAACTAGTAATTTTCTATTGAAGATTTATTGAAACTCCAAGTTTTGAACTACATTCTCTTTATTATTCATGGAAGAATTCAATGATAACTTTGGTATATTCTTACATTTTTTTATCTATGAGTAGCTAATTCTAAATCTTGGGGTTGTGTTTTCTTAGGTTATGGTAGTGCATGGGTGTTATCTAATTATTCTCCTAATTAGTTATTTATGATGGGTATTGCATTTATTCTATGGTTTATCTAAGAGTTGGGGTTGCAAACCCTAACCACCCTTGAACCCATGTTACTCTTGAAAAAGGAGACATGGGTGAGGAATAAATGCAACCAATAACTTGATTCATTTTATTTAATAAAATCTCTTAGACATAAGGGTATCAATTGAGGCAATAGATATGGGAAATTGTCACACTTTTAAGGTGTTCGAAAGATCCCATTTGTCAAATTTGGTGTTGTAATTAAAAAATTGACATCTAGCCTACCCATTACTTTTAGCTAAAAGTTGGATAAATTGTCAAGCACCCATGCATGAACCTACTTCTAGAATTGCATAACCCCAAGGTTTATTCTCAATTGAATTCACTCTTAGGATTTTTCAACATCAAGATAGTGCACTAAAACTGAAGTAGTTTTCATTCATAAACACATTCAAACTAATTCCCCTGTTTTACATTTGTGATTTTTTTATTCACACTACGAGTCATGTTTTAGTAGACTATTAACACTCTTGAGTTTTGAATTTCATACTTTCACTCCTTGTGGATTCGACCCCGACCTAAGTTGGGTTATTATATTGATAGTGATCGCTTACACCCATTCAAGAGTGTAATTTGAGTGATATAAAAAATGATGCCGTTGTCGGGGAGTGAAACATTATTTTCACTCTAGTAGTTTTTTTAGTTACTTTAGGTTAGTCGTAGTATTTTATTTTACATATTTGGTATTTTTGTTCTTTCTCAGGTGCGTATAATAGTATACACGATACTATAAGCCAACACGATAGTAATGTCGAGACAGTTGATTGGTATCTTGAGGATGCGGATCACCTCAGTGATGCGGGCCAAGCTAGTGCTATTCGTATTCCACCGATGGAAGGAAATAGAGTATTTCATGTTACTAGAGTAATGCTTCATTTAATTCAAATTAAAGGGTTATTTGGAGGCTAAGCTCATGAGTATTTTAATCTACACTTGAAGAATTTTATTGATGTGTGTTCTCGATTTGACATAGTCCATATATCTCATGAGTCAATCCGGTTACGTCTTTTTCCATTCTCTTTGATGGGAGAAGCGGTCTTATGGTTTGGTGTTTGCCCGTGGGATCTATCACTTCATGGAGTGAGCTCATGAAGGTATTCTTGGAAAGATATTTTCCTCCTTCTCAGATGTTGAAACTAAGGGATGAAATCACCAACTTTTGCCAACTTAATGGCGAGCCGTTATATGAGGCTTGGCAATGCTTTAACAACAAGTTAATGCAATACCCAAATCATGAGGTTCCGAATAAAAATTTTCCCTAAATTTTCTATAGGGAATTGGATCAATTAAACAAGACGGTAGTTGATAATGCGGCCGGGGGGTCTCTTGTCGAACTATCATATGGTGTTGCGTCGACTTTGTTACCAAGTAAAGTAGAGGGTGGAACATAAGAGATACCAAGGTGGCCATAGGGGCTCCCTCCGCATATTTTGTAAGCCAAGAACAAAAGAAAAAGAATGAAGAAAAAGATACAAATATGGCTAAAGTGACGACACAACTTGATCTTCTCACCAACCATGTGATGGGATCTCCTTCAAAGGTGGTCAATGATATTGCTTATAAGAGTGCTAAAGCTTATAATAATGAGGAAATGGAGGCCCTTGATGAAGAGATTCAATTCTTGTCAAACCAAGTGGGGGGATTCTCGCTCTACCTATCAAAGACAAGGCGGGAATCAAGGTTGGAAGAAAAGAGACCGTGATATAGATTGGTGTGATAGAGATTATGATAGATATCAAGATTAGAGAGATAAGGAAAGAGATTATGATCGGTATGTACCTCCACATGATCGGGCAAAGGGTAAAGAGCCAAGTTTCATTGATCCGAATAAGCTAAAAAATAAAGATGTCCTCACTCAAATTTTAATGGGAGTGAGAGGATCGCAAAATGGTGAGAGAGATGAAAGGTGACTTCTCACAAATCAAACAAATAGTGATATCTCACTCGGCCTCTATCAATAAACTTGAAACTCAATTGGACCAAATCCCAGCATAACTTAATGCAAGACCAAAGGGTGGATTGCCTGGTGACATGGTTGTCAATCCTAAAAATGGTGCTCACATCATGGGTATTATAACTAGGAGTGGTCGGACTCTTGGTAAATATGTTGTTGATCTTGGTAAAGACCCCAATAAAAAGAGAAATGATGAACAAGACAATGCAAAGAGAAAGCGGCTAGAAGAGCGAAATGATGATGATCCAAAGCCTAATGAGACAAGTGTTGAATGGCCGAAGGTAGTTACAGAAAATATTGAAAGTGAGAATGCTCCTAAGGTGGTTGATGATGATACTGTAAAACTGGATGAAACTCCAATTGTTCCATTGCCATAAATCAAAATTTCTCTCCCACTTCCACAAAGGTCAAGAAGAAGGATGATGATACCAAGTTCAAGAATTTTCTTGTGAAATTTAGCGATTTATCGGTGAATATTCTTTTGATAGAAAACTTACAAGAAATGCCCCAGTGTGCTAAATTTATGAAGGACTTAGTTACAAAGAAGTGAGTCATGAATTTTGAAATAATTGAGGTAACCCACAATTATAGTGTTATAATGTCTAACACAATGGTGGTAAAGAAAGAAAACCTGGGTGTATTTACTATTCCTTGCACTATCAGGGTGTACAAATTTGGAAAAACGTTGTGTGATCTTAGGGAAAGTATTAATTTGATGCCATTTGTCGTGTTTCAAAAGTTGGGTTAGGGTGTTCTTAGGCCCACTACTATGAGTCTTTTAATGGCTGGTCGTTCAATTAAAAAGCCCATGGGTGTGTTGATTAATGTGTTGATGAAAGTTGACTAGTTTATTTTTCCAGCCTACTTTATAATTCTTGATTGTGAGATTGATCATGAAGTCCCAATTATTCTTGGTAGACTATTCTTGGCCAGCAGAAGGGCCTTAGTTAATGTGGAACTAGGTGATATGAAGTTTTGCATGAATAATGAAGAAGTTTTCTTTGATGTGTGTAAGTCTTTGAAGCAACTTATGGAATTGCAAGTAATTTTAGTGATTGATGTAGTTGATAATGAGGTAGCTAACTCCGTTGAAATGGATTATATGAATGACCCCTTTGGGGGTGTATTGTAGAACCTTGGTAGTGAGGTGGTTGAGTAATATGATGAGGTGGTAGCTTTGTTAATGGGTCTTGGATCTTACACCAAGATTTCGATCAAATTGGAACTTGATTTGAAAAACTGTGAGAGTCCACCCGCCAAGCCATCTATTATTGAGCCACCTCAACTCGAACTAAATTCATTTCCTTATCATCTCCAGTATATTTCCTTAGGTGAGAAAAATACTTTGTTAATCATTATTTCAGATGATCTTGAACCTTGTCAAGTGGATGCCTTGAGATCAATTGTAAAAAAGTTCATTTGTGTTATCAGGTGGACTATAGCGGACATTATAGGCATTTCTCCCAGAATTTGTTCTCATAAAATCAAGTTAAATATTAATCATGTTCCTAGTGTGGAACACCAAAGAAGACTCAATAAACTAATGCAAGATATGGTCAAGTAGGAAATCATTAAGTGGCTTGATGCGGGAGTTATCTACCCAATTTTCAATAATACGTGGGTGAGTCCGGTCTAATGTGTTCCAACTAACGCGGCATGATGTTTATCCCGAATGGGAATAATGATCTTGTACCTACACTTCCGATCATGAGTAGGAGAATATGTATGGATTATCACAAATTAAACTCGTGGACCGAGAAAGAACACTTTCCCATGACCTTTATGGATCAAATGTTGTATAGACTAGCCGATTAAGGTTGGTATATCTTCCTTGATGGCTACTTAGGCTACAATCAAATTTGCATCGCCCTGGAAGACCACGAAAAAACCAACTTCACTTTTCCCTATGGCACATTTGCTTTCAAGCACAAGCTCTTTGGGTTATGCAATGCAATAACCACGTTTTAATGATGCATGTTGTCCATTTATTCGAATATGGTAGAGGATACAATATAGGTTTTCATGGATGACTTCTCCGTGGTTGGGGGTTCATTTGATTCTTGCCTTGCTCACTTAAGTAAAGTCCTTGAATGATGTGTGGAGACTAATCTTGTTTAGAATTGGGGAAAATGTCACTTCATGGTCAAGGAAGGCATTGTTCTAGGCCATAAAATTTTTGGAAAGGGCATTCAAGTGGATCAATCAAAAGTTGAGGTGATTGCTAAGTTACCCCTACCGATCTCCGTAAAGGGCATTAGAAATTTTCTTGGTCATGTCGAGTTCTATCAGAGTTCCATTAAGGATTTACTGAAGAGCGCTCATCCTTTGTGCAAGCTTCTTGAAAAGGAGACAAAATTTGAATTTGATGATGATTGTGTAAAGGCTTTTAATTGTCTCAAGGAACTCCTCGTGTTGACTCCTATCATAGTAGCCCGGATTAGTTATTGCGCTTTGAATTAATGTGTGATGCAAGTAGTGTTGCTCTAGGTGCGATATTGGGTCAAAGAAAGGAGAAGTTGTTCCATCCGATTTACTATGCAAGCAAGACGTTGAATGATGGTCAATGTATTTATACGGTTACAAAACAAAATTTATTAGCGGTGGTGTATGCTTTTGAGAAGTTTTGGGCCTATTTGTTAGGCACAAAAGTGGTTGTGCGCACTGACCATGCCATTCTTAGATATCTCATGGCCAATAAAGAGGCAAAACCTTAGTTGATTAGGTGGATATTGCTTTTGCAAGAGTTTGATTTTGAAGTAAAGGATCAAAAGAGGTGTGAAAATCAAGTAGCCGACCACCTTTCCCACCTTGAATCCAATCATAAAATTTGGGTGAGATTGATATTAATGACTCCTTTCTAGATGAGCTAGTTATGTCACTTTCGGGAAATGTTGTACTGTGGTATGCAGATTATGCTAACTATATTGTGAGCGGTGTGCTTCCCGACAAGCTCAATCATTATAAAAAGAAACGGTTCCTATTTGATATAAAAAAAATATTTTTGGAATGAACTATTCTTGTTTAGGGAATGTGCGGATGGTGTGATCCGTTGGTGTATCATGGAGGTGGAAATGAGATATATTCTTAAGGCTTGTCACTCCTGTCCGTTCGGTGGTCATCATGGTGGGATCCCAACAGCCGCTAAGGTGCTTCAAAGTGGCACTCTTGGCCTACCCTTCATAGAGATAATTATGAGTTGGTCAAAACATGCCCTTAATGCCAAATTCAAGGCGGTGTTTTGAGGAGGCATGAGATGTCTCTTAAGCCTAATCTCGAGGTTGAACTATTCGATGTGTGGGTGATTGACTTCACGGGTCCCTTTTTGAGAGCATATAGTAATATATATATCTTGTTAGCCATCGATTATGTCTCAAAGTGGGTGGAGGCCATTGCTTTATCGAATAACAAAGGCAAGAGCGTCACTTTTTTCTTGAAGAAGTACATCTTTACAAGGTTCGGGACTCCAAGGGCAATTATTAGTGATGTCGGCTCTCATTCTTATAATCGGATCTTCGGTGTTTTTCTTGATAAGTATGGGGTGAAGTATAAGGTTGCTACTCCCTATCATCCCTAAACTAGTGGCCACGTTGAAGTTTCGAATTGGGAAATAAAGTCTATCCTTGAGAAAACCGTGAATGTTGGTCATACAAATTGGGCAAGACAACTCAATGATTCTCTTTGGGCATATAAAACAGCCTATAAAACTCCTATTGATATGTATCCATACCAATTGGTGTATGGTAAGGCTTGTCACTTACCCATTGAGTTGGAGCATAAGGCTTTATGGGCTCTGAGGAAGTTGAATATGGATTGGGAAGATGCTTCAAAATCAAGAGTGAATCAACTTTATGAGTTGGAAGAGTTCGAATCAAAGCATATGAAAGATCCATATTGTACAAAGAGAATATAAAGAGGTGGCATGATACTAAAATCTTAAAGAGAGAGTTTCATGTGGGTGATGATGTCCTCCTCTTCAATTCAAGATTAAAACTCTTTGCGGGAAAGCTTAGATAGAAGTAGCCAGGCCCGTTCGCGATCTCAAATGTTTATCCTAGTGGAGCTATTGAGTTGGAATATCACGAGAAGAATAAATTTATGGTAAATGGGCAACAATTGAAGCATTATCATATAGGTGGACCCGAAGCGACTAAGGTTGAGTCATTTTCCTTCAAAGATCCAAAATAATGAGCAAATGATATCGTACCATGACTTTAACTAAGGCGTTTATTAGGAGGAAACCCAAGGAATTTTTCTTACTATTTTCTAATATTTTTGATTCACATTTTAGTTTAGTTTTGGTTGTTGCAGTAATTTTATAAAATTAGGATGCGAGAAGGTTGGCTCGAAGGCTTAAAACTAAGCTTCGAACCAATAATTTTATGCAAAAAAAACTGAGTACCAGGCTGTTGGCAACCTGCTTGAGTAGGCCAGCCATAGGTGCTAAGCACTTGGAATGCAGGTGGCCTATATTTGGAACAAAATCACAATAACTACACTTCCTTGACTCGTGTTGGACTTGCTCAAGCAGTCCAGGTGTAGGCCAGGAGCATCTGGGAGAATTTTGAAGGGAAGATGCAGGCCAAGAAGTTGAAGGTATTGCCTGGACCTACACTAGACTTGCTGTAATAGACCAGGAGCAGATGGGATGCAGCACAACCTTGTACATTCTTCCACAACTTGTGTTGGACCTGCTTGAGCAGGCCAGTTGCAGGTGTCAAAGAATTTGGAGCGCAGGTTGAATTAAGAAAACATTGAAACTTCAAAATGGGTTGGGTTTTATGGGGCTGACCCAACCCGGTCAACCCAAAATCTGTTTAATCTGTTAAAAGGCTTAAAAATGTGCCAAAAACAGTCCACACTTAAAACTTTTTTTCGTTACAACTCCCTTACACGATTCCTTTCTCTCACACTCAACTTTATCTCTTTCTTTACCAATAATTTAGCTAACAAGAAGTGACATAATTCTTTTGGACTTGTGCTTTAATTTTCCCCCTCTCTTATATCAAGAAAGGTATGCTCTTTCATGGTTTCACTTTTAAATTTTCTCAAAACATGGACATAACGTTTCTTACCTCATGATGTTTGGTAATTTGTATTGAGTTTGTGTGAGCTAATGGGTATGATATATACTTGTTAGAGTTACTATGTTATCATAGGTGCCTTGTTTTACTTGTTTGATTGATGATACTTTCTTAAATAAAGCTAGTGCACCATATGTTTGACAAAATGCCCATTAAACCTTTCTTGCTTATTTTGAGTGGTGGGTGGCTCAAGTATGATAATATGAGTACCTTGAATATGTTTGGATATGATTTGGTGAGATGAGGTTTCTCTCTTGTGCTTCTATTCTCTTTCTCCAAATTCTTAGTTGGCGTGCCCACCATGTGTTTGTTGAAATAACAAGAAGAGAGGAATGTCTTGTACTCTTGTAATGGCCAATGTGATTTTCCTCAGGGAATAATGTAGTCACTTTTTATGCATCATTTTGAGTCCAATTGATCCTAAAAATGAAATATTCAATAGTCATTGGTTGAGCTAGTTTGTTGAGAAATTTGGCATCCATGGTTTTTGTTGGTCACTGTGCCTAACCTAGAGACATGAATGCTTTCCTTGCCCTGTGATAGATTGGATGACATCATTCTTAAGGGTATTGGTAATTCTTGTTTCCATTAGAGGTTTTGGATGTCCTACGAACTAGTTTTGTGAAATGTGAAGAATGTGAGATAATTTAGAGCCCAAATGATTAAGTGTTGTAATAAATGAATCCCATGGGATCTAATGATGAAGTTACCTTACATCTCTCAAACAAACATTTTCTCTTTTTATCTTTAATTTTCTTTATTAACATACAAAATTCCAAAAATATGTTTTACCTTTTCTCTTTTGTTTTGGTTTTGTTTTGTTTCTTTCTCATAGGTATGTCTCCAAGGAAGAACTTTCCATAAGAAGCTAGAAAGGGTAATGCCCCGGATAAAGTAAAAGCAAAAGCTAATTCCACAAGGGGAAAAGAATCGGTCTCCAAAGATACTCTGAAAGTCCCGGATGTCCAAGCTACCTTTGATCGTACATAAGAGGTTAGAAAGAAAACGGATAAAATTTGGTTTAGTGTGGAAGATGTGAGAGAGTTATATGATGATTGGGTAACTACTCGGGGCTTCAATCCTGAGAAGGTCTTTATCATGAAGGCATATGACACCCATTTCCCCAAAATCATTACAGAGGTTAAAGAACGGGTATGGAAACTCTTCACGGATATGACGCCTTTCACTTACCCACTATGCTACTTCCCAAAAATTGATCGGGAATTCTATGCTTCCTACATTGTTTGGCACAATGAAAAAAAATATAAAATGTCAATTGTCGAACAATCGTGCCTCGAGAGTGTATTAGTTTGAGGAGTGGAAGTCCCTTGCACGTCCTCGGAGATCAATAAGCTCTATTTTGCTTGTGACTTAGATTTCGTGGTGAAGTACAAGAAGATGATATTTGGGGGACGTCAAAGTTTTATGTGGCTTGCTAGGATAATTGCTAAGGGCCTTCCTCCATGGCCTAATGGTAAAGGTCAAATAGAGAGAAGAGATCTTTTAGTTTAACCCAAACATTGGCTTGGATTTGTTGGTAACCATTTACTCCCCTCATGAAATGACCAAGATATCACGATTGATAGGGATATCATTATCGGATGCATCATGGATAAAATCTCTATTAAATTAGGAGAGTTGATAGCGGAGATGATGAAGTTAAGGTCAAAGTAATCGGGCACTTTATTGCTCTTTCTGGCACTCATATCTATGCTTTACCTTAAGTTTAAGGTCCTGCTACTCTCCAAGATTAATATATGGGTTATATGTACCAGAGATATTGACATCACACATTATAAGGATGAGGATAACCCTACGATCATAAAGAGGAAAGCTTTGGTTTTGGTAGACTCGAGTGCGGAAGGGTTGCCGAGCTCAGAGGGAATGGAGATCCCTCCGGATTCTAGACTTGATGCTGAGACTCATCATGATTCTACCGATACTCCTCCATCGTCAAGAACCACACCACCACCTTGTCCCACACAATCATCACAGTTTTTTATAGTGACGTTTGCCAAGGTTTCTTTCATGACTTTAGAAAACAATGCTACTTTTACTCAATTTATGGAGGATATTCCCAATTTATTCAGGTTGCTATAGTACCTCTACGTGCCCGTATAGAAAATTTAGAGCAGAGAGTGGCCATGCTTGAGGTGAGGGGAGATTGTGAGGGGGCGACATCTATGAAGGCAGACCTTGATAGTTTACGGGCAGAATTTCACTATGGACAACCCTTCTTTGGTCTTGATGAGGTGGTGTTTGCTTTTCCCCCGAAGACTTCTAGACCAGTGGTTCCATTTCATGATTTTTTCGAAGAGGGTCTTGAGAACATTGGTGATGAGGCCAAGGTTTATCTTATAAAGGGGCTACCTAAGGCCCGATAGTTTGAGCACCTTGCAATTACCAGGAATGATGAGCATGCACAGATGGTTAGGGATAGTTCTAGCACTCTATATGATGATGAGTCATCCTTCATAGCAGACTCAGTGAGAGGATCCCAGTCTGACAAGGTTCCTATTGAGATAGTATGATTATTCACCTACAGGGATCCTAGTTCTTAATGCACCACAAGGAGTCTTTACCCTTATCTACTCTCTTTTACTTTCGCATTAGGGATAATTGAATGTCTTTAGTGGGGGGTAGGGCATTTTTATGATTAATTTGATGGTTGGTACCCACTGTCTCACTTTATGGCATTTGGTTGGACAAATGTGTGGACATACTCTATGTTATCACTTTAATGTTTGTGTGTACACGTTATATTTTGTCATGTTTATGTACTTTAGCCCTTGTGGGGCTTGTTTTGTTTTTGTTTTATTATTGACATTGGTTTGGATGGGCCAGGCATTTTGATAATAATGTCAAATATTGTCTTTTTGTTGTTGAATTTGTGTCATGCGCTTAATATAAATGTGGTATCCGATTGTGTGCATTGCTCTTGTCTCTTTTTGTATATACGTGTCTAATAAACTCCAAGGGTTTTCTTTGAAACTCGATTCTTTCCTAAGGAGCAAAATTTTGTTTTCTATTTCTTTTGATCTTTTATTTTTATTTGAGTTTAGTTTCTTTGTTGAACCGAGTGATAATTCACCTATGAGGAATGATGAGGCGACATCCTTAGGGGAAGTATCTAGTCATTTTGGTTAACTAGTAAGAAGAAAAAGTTCGAATGTACTTTCAAAATGTCAATGGCAAGAAATGGAATAATTTTGAGGAAAAAACCAAAAATATAGTTTTTTTTTTGAAAAAAGATCAAGAATGTTTTTGAGCTTTCTTTTGAATGATACAATTAAACTTTATTTTTGGCTCTCTCTTTACAAGGATGAGTCTTTGTCTCGGAGTAACTTATGAAGCTCAAATTGCTCAAATTAGTTGGGAGACTAACTTTTTGCCCTATGAGTATGA
Organism: Capsicum baccatum var. pendulum; assembly: GCA_030864225.1. Classification (NCBI taxonomy): domain Eukaryota; kingdom Viridiplantae; phylum Streptophyta; class Magnoliopsida; order Solanales; family Solanaceae; genus Capsicum; species Capsicum baccatum. The sequence goes on along the minus strand of CM061556.1, from coordinate 178,222,737 downwards.
TGCCATGTGTGGTGAGATTTTTGAATAATTCTTGTGCATATGTGTAGTTTAGAACTGGCCCCGAGTGTATTCAAAGTGAAATTCTAGAAAAGCTTGGTTTGGAGGATGACCCGACGCCCTTTTTGACCCATCACATAGCCAAATTCCCACCTTAATATTGTTCCCTAGTTAACCCATTTGAGCTTTTTTGCCTATACTTCTTTCCTATTATAATAATAACCATGCTAAAATACCTAAACCTTTTTTAAAAGCTCTTTTTTGGCACTTAAACTCTTTTGGTGCATTGTATGATTCTAAATAATGGATTATAGGCAAAAACCTAAGCTTGGGGGTTGTGTATTTGGGAGAAGATGATCAAAGAAAAGACAAAAAAGGTGTATGTAAGGCTGTCAACACATGTGCTTAAAAGACAAGAGATGTGCTTGATTATAAAGTTGAATAGCTTAGCCCATAGAACTTGAAAAAAAATGGATAAGTGAGGAGCTAAAAAGGGCTTATAGGTAGAAAATCTTTTGAAAAATTCAAAATAGTGAAGAAAGAAAATGGTGGATTTGAATTATTTGGAAAATGTTAAACAAAAAGTTAGAAAAATATGGGAAATGATTTGAAGAAAAATAAGGTGGGTAGTTTGAAAATTTTGGGGGTAGAAAGGATTGAGCGACTGCATTGAAGGAGGTCTTTTAGTCACTTTATCCGTAGATATTTCTTCCCGCGCCTTAAACCTACATCTTGACCCGCAAGACCTTGGTGATTCCCAACTAAGTCTACATTAGTGGTGAAAAACACAACGGGCAAGCCTATGGTTCTATTTGATGTACTTGAATTTCTTTGTGAGACTGAGTGTAAATTCTTTCTTTATTTGAGCTTTTTTATAAATTGAAATGTCTTTGGTGTGTAGAGCTAACTCTTGCATGTGAGAGTCATCAGTACTTTTGGATAGAGGGTGATGTTTTACTATCGGTTTGGGTAAATGAGTGAAGTAAGTTGCATTGTGAAAATTGACACAATTTTTGAAGATTTTATGTCTTATCTTAAGATGCTTTGTGATTTGGAAAGTTCATTTGATACAAACTTGCATCCTTGCTACATAAATATGTGCTTATTGAAAATTTTTGGTTTACTTGTTGCCATGACATGTTTGGGAAGTGTTTGAGAGTTTTGATAGCTTATTCCCTTTGTATAGCCTTCTTTTTGGTGAATTTGAGTTAAATACCCTATTTCATTGAATTATTCTTGGTCGCTTGAGGGCAAGCAATAGTTTAAGTTTGGGGGGTGATAAGTCGTCAATTAGACAACTTGCTAGCACCTTTTAGGCCTAAATCTTTATGCTTTTCCATTGATTGATGTTAATATCTTATTTAATGCTCATTTGTGTAAGTAAATTTAAAAGGGTAATATGAGCAATTTATTCAAGTCATCAAGAGGCCAAACATGATGAAAAAGAGCCATCCATTTTATATCCGCTTTGCATCTGCTTTGGAGCTGTTTTCTATCTGCTCTGTACCTACTCTCCATACTCTTTGGATCCGCTCAAGTAGATCAAGAGCAAGGTGACAATTTTGTAATTTTTTAAAATGTGCAAGCGGGGCTTAAAGAAGGGTTTCTAGCTCATTTGCCAAGACCTAGCTTCTATCTTTTTATCTTAGCACCTATCTTTTCATCCTAGAAGAATATTGTACTAGTCTTAAGTGAAAAATATATGTGAGTGATTCCCAAAGAAGAATTAGTGATTCTCTATTGAAGATTTATTGAAACTCTAAGTTTGGAACTATATTCTCTTTATTTCTCATGGATGAAGTCAATGATAACTTTGGTATATTTTTACCCTTTTTATCTATGAGTAACTAATTCTAAATCTTGGGGTTATGCTTGCTTAGGTTGTGGTAGTGAATGGGTATTAGCTAATTATTCTCCTAATTAGTTATTTATGATGTGAGTTGCATTTATTCCATGATTTAACTAAGAGATGGGGGTTGCAAACTCCAACCACCCTTGAACCCATGTCCTTCTAGAAAGAGGGGATATGGGTGAGGAATAAATGCAACCAATAACTTAATTCATTTCATTTAATGACATCTCTTAGACATAAGGTGTTAATTGAGGCAATAGATGTGGGAAATTGGAAGACTTGTGAGATGTTCAAAAGAATCTATTTGTGAAATTTGGTGTTGTAATTGAAAGATTGACATCTAGCCTACCTATGACTTTTAGATAAAAGTTGGATAAATTGTCAAGCACCCATGCATGAACCCACTCCTAGAATTGCATAACCCCAAGGCTTATTCTTAATTGAATTCACTCTTAGCATTTTTCAACGTCAAGATAGTGCACTAAAATTGATGTAATTGTCATTCATAAACACGTTCAAACTAATTTCCCCATTTTATATTTGTGGTTGTTTTACTCACACTACGGGTCATCTTTTAGTAGACTATTAACACTCTTGAGTTTTGAATTCCATGCTTTCACTCCTTGTGGATTCGAACCCAACCTAAGTTGGGTTATTATATTGACAATGATTGCTTACACCTATTCAAGAGTGTAATTTAAGCATTATCATATATTTGAATAACTAATATTTGAATAGTTGAATAATGGATAAATTGAATAACTGATAGATGTACGCTTAGTAATGCAAACTTGAGCTGACATACTCTGAATATTGAACTAAGACTAAGGGAGAAATCATGTAAATAACATGACCAATCTGAGCTAATCGGGGTCCAACCTATAACCCTAGTTGGAAGGATATTAGTACCTTGCAACGGGTACTAACATTATTTGACAATGTGGATTCACAAGGCTGATGTCCTAAACGATTAGGGTATCAGTCCTCTACTGGCGGGTGATCCCTAGTAGAGTGCCAGTCCTCTACTGGCGGGTGACATCTCATAACCTACGCTGGCTACGTAGTTTTAAAACTTAGGGACTGCTACTAAAGGTACCAGTCCTCTACTAGCGGGTGAGCCTTCATCCCTAGGTTCACTTAATACTAAATCCTACTCCCATCTAAACTAACATTGGTACTATTTAAGTTAACTGGACTCACAACTGATAATTGCTCAATATGTATATGATAATCTGAATATGATAATAAAATCATGATATGACTGACTTGCAACTTGAAAATCTAGAACATGTGTAAGCATATAGGTATCGGGTGTTCATAACCCTCCAGCACTGAATAATATTTTAAATATAATAATAAAACACCCCAAACTTTGACGCTTGCAAAATTCTTGAGTCTTGGATATCATGTGCATCATACGACTCATCATAATACTCGTATGATGTGGATACGGTCAAGGAACCTAGTCATATAATGGTCAGTGTCACATTGGCCAAGTTCTATTCTTGGTATGAGAAGTCATCACATGAGTCGTATGCACATGATACGAGTGGTAAGGTCTCAATCGTATGTTGTTCAGTGTCTACCCTTGGCATTCTTCTTAGGGTATGACTTGAAGGGTACTAGTCATATGGTAGGGTATGATTTTTGTTAAGGAGTTATATATTAGACAGAATATGATGTCTAATATTCTGATCAAGGTATGAGTAGAGGTACTACTCTTATGATGTGGGTACGAGTGGAGAGGCCAAACCGTACCCTCCTACGAGTCTTTTATAGCTTTTTAAGCTGAGGGTATTTTAGACATTTACACCCCAAGCCCTTAAGACCCCACATTTTATAACACTATTAAGTCCCTCATTCCTTACTTTGGAAGATCAAAATATTCTCATAAACTCTTAAGAAACCTCTCAGGGAGATTGGGCTAGGGTTTCATCATGATGGCCATCTAGTGGCTTAAGGATCAAAATCTCCCTGTTAATATTCATGAATAAAGCATGTGACTCTTCCTTCATTGTTAGTTCATAAAAATCATGTGTTTTAAATATTTTTCTTGAATCATAAATAGTGGTTTTGAAATCCATGGTTAAGGGTTTGAATGTATAATGTTGAGTATTGTCCTCTCATGATTTCATTTTTGTTTATACATGCTTTGATAATGGTTTTGCACATGTGGGTGTATGGGAATTATGGTTTAATGATTAGCTCATGGTTAGACCTAACATGATGGTTTTTGACTTGAACAATGGTTTGATAATAGTATGCCCTCAACCTGTTTGCAAAAATATCTATGAGAAGAATCTCATCACATGATAAGTTGCGTTTTGAACTAATACTTGGCATAAGAATGTTAATGAAAGATGAATAGTTTTGTAAAAGTCTTGATGGCCATAAATTGACTTGAATTGTGATTTGAACTAAGGCATTGGCCTAATAATGTAAATGGTTGGAAAATAGTTTCATGTAGCCTTGTAGGTTATAAATGATTTTGAATTTCAACCTTGGTGGTTTAACTGGATAAATGGTTTCGAGTCCCTAAATTGTTAAATTGAATTGATGACTTTGTATAGATAAGGGGTTTGAGTCCAAAATATTGAATGATAATGGTTATGACATGTTGTATATTTACAAGTGGGGTTGGTATGACGATACCAACGGGATACCTTTGGTAAGTAATTGGACTAATGGTTGTGTGTATGTGTAAATAATGTTTTAAATAGGCCTTAAATTAGTATGTGTAGTTGGTTCATGAAAGAAGATTTCAAAGGACTAACATTGGAAATTGTGCTAGCCAGTGCGGGTGTCTCTATAATTGGGAGATTTAAGTCCCCCAAATAAATATATGAATGGGAGGCTCGAGTCCTCCAAACTTCATACATTGGTTATACGTCACCTTGACTATGCTGAGAAGTTCAAGTCCCCCAGAATAGTATATACGGATATGGATATTCTCTGGTTTGTGTGGCTACATGCACTAAGTCCCTTCCAAGTTCCAGCTAGGGGAGAATTAGACCGATATAGCCCGTGGGTGCCTCGTTGTATGATGGTTATGCTATACAACTCAGGTTAATGTTTTCAAAGTTCATACTAATCCTTGTCTCTTATCTCGGTACGATATATATATGTACACATGTGATGCATATGACAATTTGACTTGGTTTCAATGATGACATTATTTTATTCCTCTATCCCCGATTTACATGCTAGCGCCCCAATCACTAATCATCTCCAAAAGCTGTAGCCCCATGCGATATAGAGACCGAAGCTTCTTCTTCTTTTACTGCATAGTGACTAGGTATTTGAGTGGCTCGTGAGTTGACATTGAAGTGGTGAGATTCCATAGTTCAGAAGGCATTTATTTCATAGTCGTTTTACACTATGCCATAGACTTTGTTAGACTTGGATTTTGGCTATTATCGAGGGCATGTCCCGATATTTTATTGACTTTAGATTGTAGAGGCTTTGAGGATTACTATGAATTTGGGTGTAATGGTTTAGTGTATGGTGCTGATGAACGGTTTAGATATTTTTTGAGTTGTTGTTAGTCTTATATTGCTCTATCTTATTAAATATTTGGAATTCATCCAAAACTTGTAGTTGATAGATTGGTTAGGATATATGAAAGGGGTGATCTCCGATCCACGTGGGACTTGAGGTACCCATCACGGATAAGACCTGGTTTGGGCCGTGACAAAGTTGGTATCAGATTGGGTCCATAAATCCGTGTCAAGTTGAGTCTCTTTTATGGGTGTATAGTGCGCCACACTTATAAGAGAGAGGCTATGAGACACTTAGGAATGTTTTACTTTCTTTTTGTCTTATTTATGAGCCACAGATTCTAAGGTCTTGGATTCTTCTGAATTTTGTTTGATCATCGTTCAGATCATGCCTTCAAAAAGATCTAATGTTTATGCAAACTCTTTTGTCTCATCTGAGGGCTATGTAGACGAAGCTCGTCCAACTTCTGGGGTCCGAATATGGTCAAGGGTCGTTGCATCTGACTATCCTCGTGGTTTTCCACCTATCCTCCCTAATCCTATTCCTTAGGGTGACACTTATACTCAGTCGCCTCTTTGGGAAGTTACTAATGCTGAGTTTCGTTGCTCTATTACCCTGTTGACTCAGTTAGTGAAATCACAGTCACAACAGTCTGGTTCTACTTGTGCTTCTATGGGTTCGTCTGAGGCCACTAGAGTTGGCCAATTCATGAGGTTGCATCCTTTGATATTTTTCTAGTACAACGATTGAGGAGGATCCCCAAAGCTTCATTGATGAAATGAAGAATATCATTTGAGTTATGCACGCTTCGAAGATTGGGGGTGTAGAGTTTGCTACCTACCAATTGAATAATATAGAGTACCAATGGTATGAATAATGGGAATAGTCGAGAGGTGAGGATGCTAGTTGTGCCTTATGGGATGATTTATCTAGTGTATTTTTTAACCGATTCTTTCCTTAGGAGTTGAGGGAAGGTAAAACAGAAGAATTTGTTAACTTGAAGCAAGAGAGGATGACAGTCAAGGAGTATGCCTTGAAATTTACTCAGTTGTTCCGGTATGCTCATGAATTGATATCTAATATGACGGCCCAAATAACAAAGTTTTCTTTGGGATTATTTCGTGAGTTGATCCTTGAGAGTAAGGCTACCTTGTTGATCAAGGACATGGACATCTTCATATTAGTTGTGTATATGCAATAGGTCGAAGAAGAGAAAAAGAAACAGGCTTATATTGGTGAGAGGCAGAGTAAGAGGTCTTGGTTTTCATAATAGAATGGTGGCCAATAGCAGAGTGGGAAGTGGCCTAAGAAAAAGAGTTTTGGGAGTCCTATCTCCTATTCGACGGCTAGTGCTCTTACTCGAAGCCATCGGGAGACAGACATTTTTATAGTAGTGATGCTTCTAGGGCATAGGTTGCCTATTCTCAGGCCAGTGGGGCCTAGTCTACACCATCCTGCCCTTCTTATAGATTTTATGGTCAGCATCATCATGGTCAGTGTGAGAAGGGAAGGAACCGATATTTTATGTGCGGTAAGAATGAACATATACAACAGGATTGTCCCTCTAGAGTTGCTTCTGGGGAAAATAAGGTTCTTGTTGTCTCTTTATTATCTTTTGCACCTAAGGGTGCCATTTCTGGCTCTGACACTGGTCATAATGCCTTTATACTCTCACTACTTGTCAGGAGTCCGAGGCGCCTTCAGATATTGTTACTGGTACGTTGAAACTCTTTTTCTGTGATATGTACTATTTATTTGTCTGGGGTCCTCTCTCTCTTACGTGACCCCATTTGTGGTTGTGCATTTTGGTTATGGTCCTGAGTATCAGTTGGACCCTTTTTGTATTTCTACCCTGGTAGAAGACTTTGTGGTTCTCTGAGGATTCTATAGGGGGGTGTGGTAGTTGTTGGTTGTAGAGAAGCTTTGGTAGAATTGATAGAGTTAGACATGGTTGATTTTGATGTTATTCTGGGAATGGACTGGTTGTACTCGTGCTATGCTTCCCTAGATTGTCGGACCCGTAAGGTCATGTTTAAATTCCCTGATGAGCTAATTATTGAGTGGGAGGGTTGTTCCTTAGCTCCTAAGGGGAAGTTAGTATCGTATCCTAGAGCTCGGAGATTAATCTCCAAGGGTCTTCTCTATCATTTAGTCTGGGTTAAATATTCTAACTTGGAGGGTCCTTTTTTGAATTCGATCCTGGAGGTGAATGAGTTTCTCGAGGTCTTTATTGATGACCTTCCCAAAGTCCCTCCCGATAGGAAGATTAATTTTGTCATTGATCTTAATCCAGCACTCTTACCATTTTTATTCCCCCGTATAGAATGGCTCCAGCTGAGTTGAAGGAGCTCAAGGAGCAATTAACAGATCTTATATACAAGGGTTTCATCCGTTCTACTGTATCCCCATAGGGTGCATCGGTATTTTTTGTGCGAAAGAAGGATGGTTCCCTTTGGATATGTATAGATTATCAAAACTTAAATAAGGTGACGGTGAAAAATAAGTATCCCCTTTCGAGGATTGATGATCTCTTTGATCAACTTCAGGGTGCCAAATTCTTCTCTAAGATCGATCTTTGATTCAGGTATCATCAATTAAAAATTAGGGAGGTGGATATCCCTAAGAAGGCTTTTCGTACCCAGTATGGACACTTTGAGTTCTTGGTTATGTCTTTTGGGTTGACCAATGCCCCTTCAACATTCATGGATTTGATGAATAGGATCTTTTGACAGTTTCTGGATTTGTTTGTCATTGTCTTCATTGATGACATCTTAGTGTACTCTAAGAATAAGGAGGATCATGCAGATCACCTCCGCCTTGTGTTGCAGACTTTGAAAGATCGAAAGTTGTATGTTAAGTTCTCCAAGTTTGAATTCTGGTTGAATGCCATAACTTTTTTGGGTCATGTTGTATCTAGCGAGGAGATTATAGTGGGTCCTCAAAAAATTGTTATGGTTACGAAGTGGCCTAGACCCACGATTCCAACCGATATTTGGAGTTTTTTGGGTTTGGCCGATTATTATAAGAGGTTCGTGGGGAGTTTTTATTCTATTGTTGCTCTATTGATCAAATTGACTCAGAAGAAAGTGAAGCTCTTGTGGTCTGATACTTGTGAAGGTAGTTTTGAGAAGCTAAAAGATAAGTTGACTTCAGCTACAATCTTGACTCTACCTGAGGGTACGGAGAAATTTGTGGTTTATTATGATGTATCCTGGATTGATTTGGGCTATGTGTTGATACAACATTGTAAGGTGGTTGCCTATGCCTCTAAACAGTTAAAGGTTCATGAGGAACTATCTGACTCATGACTTGAAATTGTTAGGTGTGGTGTTCACGTTTAAAATTTGGCATCACTATTTATATGGGGTGCATATTGATATCTTTTCTTATCATAAGAGCTTGCAGTACGTGTTTACCCAGAAAGAGCTTAATCTAAGGTAAAGAAGGTGGCTTGAGTTGCTGAAGGACTATGATATGAGTCTTCACCACCATTCAGGTAAGGCTAAAGTGGTTGTTGGTGCTCTTAGCAGGTTATCCATGGACATCTTATCGCATGTGGCTAAGGATAAGTGAGAATTGGTGAAGGATATTCACCATTTGGCTAATCTTGAAATCCTTCTTTTGGACTCTGAGGATGGTGGTGTAATTTTGCAACAGGTGGCGCGGTCATCACTTGGTTTGGAAATCACGGAGATATAAATATTAGATCCTCTTTTGATAAAGATTAAAGATAATGCGGGCAAGCAAAAGGTGATGGCCTTCAAGATCGGTGAGGATGGTATCTTGAGGTACCAAGAGAGGTTGTGTGTTTCCGACGTAGATGGATTGTGAGGAAGGATTTTTGTCGAGGCCCATGGGTTATGGTATACAGTTCATCCCAGTTCAACAAAGATGTATCATGACCTCAAGAAGATGTATTGGTGGAACAACATAAAATAGGATGTGGCCGACTTTGTGGCTAAGTGTATGGTGTGTCAGCAAGTAAAGATGGAGTACTTGAGGCCCGGTGGGCTGCTTTAAGAGATTGAATTACTTGTGTAGAAATGGGAGATAATTAATATGGATTTTATTACTAGCCTTTCGCGGTCGTGAAATTAGTGTGACTCTATTTGGGTCATCGTGGATAGGATGACCAAGAGGACCACCTATTCTGCCGAGGATTATGTGAAGTTGTACCTTCAGGAAATTGTAAAATTGCATGGTGCACCTATCTCGATTATTTCGAATCATGGTACTCAGTTCTCGTCGTATTTTTGGCACTCTTTTCAGTGTGGTTTGGGGACTAAAGTGAGTGTTAGTACGAATTTTCACCCACAGTACGATTGGCAAGACAAAAGGACCATTCAAACTTTGGAGGATATATTGTAAGCCTGTATGATTGATTATGGTGGTAGTTGGTTCGACCATTTGCATTTGATTGAATTTCCTATAACAATAGTTATCATTCTAGCATTGGTATGGCCCCATTTGAGGCATTGCATGGTAGGAAGTGTAGATATCCTATTGGGTGGTTCAAGGTTGGTAAAACGGAAATGTTTAGCCCGAATTTGGTCCACCAAATCCTTGGAGAAGGTGAAGGTAATTCAGGATAGGCTTAAGACCACCAAAATTCCTACGAGGATGTGAGGCGAAGGGAATTAGAGTTCGAGGTTAAAGATTGGGTATTCTTGAAGATATCTCCTATGAAGGGATTAATACGGTTTGGGAAGAAGGGAAAACCAGTCCTCAGTATATTGGCCTATATGTGGTTTTGAGAAGGGTTGGTAATGTTACTTATGAGTTGGATTTGCCTTCTACCATGAGTTCCATTCATTTGGTATTCTATGTGTCCATGTTACGGAAATATGTGGGTGATTCTTCATTGGTTTTTCCCTTGGAAAACATTGGTATTTCAAATTCGTTGGCCTATGAGGAGGTCCCAGTGAGGATCTTGGATCGGCAAGTTCGCCGGTTGTGAACGAAAGATGCGGCTTTGGTGAGGTTCTATGGTGGAACCAAGAGTCCTAGGAAGCAACTTGGGAAGCCAAGGAGGACATAATGTCCAAATATTCATTCCTATTCTCGATTTCATAAAATCGTGCTTGAGGTATGTGTAGTTAGTCTTTTATTGTTCTATCTTATTATATGTTTAGAATTCATCCAACACTTATGGTTGATATATTGGTTAGGATCGTTAAAAGGGAGTGATCTTCGGTCCACGTGGGACTTGAGGTACCCGTCACGGCTAGGCCCTGGTTCGGATCGTAACAAATAACATCATTTAAAATATTGTAAGGGAATTCATGATTCGTAAACCCCAATACATAGTATATTTCATTAAACTGATGAAATTCATGATTATGAGTACGGGAATATGTTAAACTTACGAGAACAACATGATCACATGATTTATTTCATAATTTGAGAAATTGACATGGTATTAACTGAACATGATGTGGGTGACTGAGATTATAAAGCATGTAAGAGTATAATTCATATGGAGAAACACAAAGTCATGATTTTTATTCAAAACTATTAAGAACAATTTGAGTAATTTCATACTTCACATTGAAATTTTATGAAAAAGGTAAAAGGATTTATACTTGAAAAAACAAAAACAAAGGGTTCTTAGGACTCAACGGGTGGAAGAAATCCCATTGATGAATATCCCACATAAAGTAGTTACGTGAATCCTTGAAGAAAACTTGAAATTGAGACTTGGAATGGTGAATTCTTGGGAAAAGCTTTGAATTTTGTGTTCTTGAGGATGGGATGATTTTGAGTATCATTAACTGATGGAGAATGGGGTAAATAACTCCCCTCTTGGGTTTTAAGACGTCAATTGGGTATTTAGGGTGAGGGGGAAAAGACCAACATGCCCCTTGAACCTTTAAATGATGTTGTAGGATTTCACAGCCTCCGTGACACGACGTGTATCGCGGAGGGCCAGTCTTTGTGACACGTTCAAATTGCGGAGGCATTCTACCTCCGTGGTCCAAAAACACCACGAGCCTCTTCAAAAAATTTCAAAACTCTCCCGGATGACCCTTTTAACATCCTTAAATATATTTCAACTCATAAATCAATATTTCGAATTCGAAAAAACCAAAAATAAAATGTTCGCTATCTTGGGGTCTTAAAATGGTCATGTCACTTGTACTTAGCGTGAATTAAATGGCTTTGGAACTTCTAAACATGAGACGAATAACTAGAAACTCATCTAGAATCTTGCGGGGTATTACAGAAACATCATAACCGCTCATTGTATTTGTATTCACTATTATTTATTTTTTTAATTTTGTTTTCTTTTTTCTTAATTGTTTCTTTTCGTTTTTTTTTTCTCTTTTCTATCTCTAACTTATATTTCTCTTTCCTTCTCTTTTGTTTTCTTTTTTGATCTTTTTCTATTTTTTTCTTTTTTTTAATTTCTTTTTGTTTCTTTCTTTTCACTTTATTTTTCTTTCTTCTATCTCTATCTTCTATTTCTCTTTCTTTTTAAAAAAAAAAAAATTTAATACTCTTTTTTTTATTTTATATCTTTGTATTGTCGGAAAATATGGTTACGACGAGCACAAGCTATAGATGATAACGAAATTACCACAATCACTTATTGTATTTATATTCACACTATTATTTATATTTTGTATTCGTTGATAGAATTGTATTTATATTTTATAGTTCGCATTGTATTTGTATTTGTATTTTATAGTTCGCATTCGAATTTGTATTTTACAGTTCACATTCATATTTATATTTATAGTTCGCACTTGTATTTGTACTTTATAGTTCTCATCATCATTTGTATTTTATACAATTCGCACTTCTATTTTAAAGAACAGTTTTATATTTGTATTTTATTGTTGACTGCATATTGTGTTTGTATTTTGTGATTTTATTTTATCTGTATTTGTATTTTATTTTCGTTGATGCACTTGTATTTTTAAAAAATTATTTTATATTTGTATTTTTAAGTGACCACATATTGTATTTGTATTTGCAATTTTATCCTTTTCTTTTATTTGTATTTGAATTTGTATTGACAGTATCATTTGTACTTTTAAACAATAGAAGAAGAATTGTTATTTTTTTCTATGAATACTTGTATTTATTTCATTGATACAGATTGTCTTTTATTGATACAAATTGAACAATACAAATACAAATAATAAATTATGCAAATATAATTATTAAATTATACAAATACAAATGTTATATTTGTATCAAATGCTACATGTTTATAAAACCTAAACCATACGTATTGAAATAAGACTTATTTATATACAAATGAATAATTTGACATACAAATACTAACGATACATTTTGCATTAAATGACACGTGGTAAATTTTAGTCTCAAGCAAATACAATTAATTCATATGTTATTTGTATATAAATATAAATGATAAATTGTGCATGATGTTAAACTATTTAAATTGAAATAAAAAAATTAATTTAAAATATATAGTATGATACAAAAACATATAAAATATAAATACAATAATAAAAAAGATGAGCGAAAAAATACTAGAAAAGAAGGATAAAAATGACAAAAAAATAAAACAAGAATATAAAAGAAAAGGAACATGAAAAAAAGACTGCAAAGAAAAAAGAAACAAAAACGAAAAAAAAAAACAGATGAAAAAATAGAAAAGAAATAAAAGAGAAAAGAAAAAAATAAAAAAAACTAAAAAAAAAAAAGAAGAAGATAAATGAAGATAACGAAAGAGAGAAAATAAATGAATTGTATTTAATTGGCAAGAGATGGTATAGATTGCAATTATTTGAAATTGAGGCTAAATAAAATAATTGGGTTAAAATTGTTTTCACTTCCGAACTTTACTTTAAAAATCAACATCCCCACCCCCCCCAAACCATAAATTTTGAACAATAATCATACTCTATCATTTATCCCATGCAATGTTCATTTTGCCCTTGTAATTTTAATTTGATATTTATGTAATACCTCTTTATATTTTATATAATATATTTTTTAACCTATCTATTTATAGCATTTTATTTAAATTTATTAACATTAGAAGTAAAATAATATTTTTATGAATTTGTCACAAAATTTAATATTATTTTTTAAAATTGTTATTTCAATATTATATGTGTTAAAGTGTTGTTTGGTGTAAGTTATAAGGTATAATAATTTGGGGATAAAATTCAGGATTATTTCATCCTACATTTGGTTGGAGGTATTAGTTAGTTTCAAAATTAAAAGTGACAAACAAGTTTGTCAATTAAGTGGGGATCCTTCAAGTTTTAAAAATTAGGTAGAAGGAACAATTTTTTTCAGTTTTTTTTAACATTTTCGCTCCAACAACTAAAAATGTTGTCTCAACAACTATAGAAGTCGTCTCAACAACTATCAAAGTTGTTCAATAACTTTGCAAAGTTGTTCGATAACTGTGCAAAGTTGTTGATCAACTTTGATAATTGTTAGGACAACTAATGCAGTTGTTAAACAACTATCTTAGTTGTTTAAGCGACTTTATCTTTTTTAACTTAATAATATTGTGGGACTCACTTGTCACTTTTATTTAATTAAAGACTTGAGAGGGTCTTTCAGCTCATTTTTTTCACCATTTATACCACGGTGATAGAATAAGTTATCACATATACATATTGGTACAACTTATTTCGAGATAAATTATTCCCAATCAAGTCACCCCTAAGTGTGTATATTGAGTACATGCATATGCATATATTTTTTAATGTTTCATCACTCTCTTACTACATTCGTTTTATATTACTTGACTTTTATTGACATGACAAAACCATTAAGAAAATTTTATCTAGAAATTTATTTTACTAAATTAACTTTATTAATGATACTTTGAAACCTTAAATTGTTTATACTACTACTTTATATAGTTATTCAATACTAAGGATAAAAAGAAAAAAAAACATAATACAACTCTCTTGATTTTACAAATTAAACTGGTAAATTAAAACAACTATTTTTAATATGAGTGTCAAGTGATAAAAAACGAGTATTATCTATTTTCTATAAAATAAACAAGTTATGATTGTCATCAATAGAGTATTATATATAAATTATAATTTAAAATCTAAAAAATATAATCCTTTAAAATATGGACTTATTTTTGTTCATTATTTTATATTTTCTGTATTAAAATATATTTATAAAGTTAATATTACTTAATATTTTCACTTGTAGAATAAATATTAGAGTTTTAATTGTTATTAATAAAACTAAGTTTCTTATTGTGCTAGTTTACTTCATTATAGATCATCATTAGCTTATATACTTAATTAATATTTCTCACTTTTTCGCCCAAAAGATAATGTTCATATTTTTATGAAAAATTTATTACATGAATTTTTAAAAAATAAAAAGATGATGATTTTAAAGAAATTAAAAAAAAAAGTTGATGATGAGAGGGTACAATAGGCATTTAAAAAATTAAATTAGGAAGCATGACTATTGTTCAAAGTTGAGGAGAGAGTTTAATTTTTAAGGTAAAGTTGAGGAGGAAAAGTGATTTTCACCCTAAAATAATTAGGAGTTTATGTTTGTTAATCCATGTTGTTATTCCTATATTAATTATACATGGAATCTTGGTAAAACTTTACCAAAAAAAGAGTAAGTTACATAAATACCCAGTTATTCTTATCATTCTACTTAGGCGAAATTGTCTCGTGGACCCTTGTACTTATTTTCGTTTATAAAGTGGACACTTCTATTTAACCCTTTGTCATCTGAACCATTCAACCCATCAAAATTCAACATTTTGAATCCTTTTGACCATGTGTGTGGCTCACTCTCCTAAAAGAAATGTCACATCACTGACATATCATAATATCTTCATTAATTAATTTGTTAGATTATTAATAAATAATATTAAACAAAAAATAACATAATAAATTTAATTTAAAAAAAATTCATCTCTATCATTATTTAAAAATTTTAAATAATAATTTATAAAATATTGATACAACTTAATCAATTTATAATATAAATCAGAATATATATATATATATATATATATATATATATATATATCATAAAATTATGATTCAAAATTATAAAATCTCGTAATTTATATTATAAAATCAAAAGCTTCAACAACGACAATGAGATTTTGACTTGAGATTTCGCCTATATATCATATAATCATAAACTTAAACAAAAAAATTCATCTCTACCATTAAATAAAACATAAAATAATAAATTAAAAATTATTTTTAAAATAAAATTCATCGTCATCATTATTTAAAAATTTCAAATAACAATTTATATCATATTAATATAAATTAAAATTTATATATTATAAAATCTAGGGGGTGGGGATGGGGGTGGGGGTGGGGGGAAGGGGCTGGGTCACTGGTGTGATGGGGGGAGGGGGGACGAGGACGGCTGGGGAGGGGGGGAGGTTGACTAGTGTTGTTGCGTGGGGTTGGTGATGGTGTTGGGGGAGATGAGGAGGGTGCTGGACAAGGTGGAGGGATGGGAGGTGGGTGCTGGACATGGTGGGGGGGTTGCTGGATGGGGGTTGGGGGAGGGTATTGGAATTTAAACCCTTTTTAATTTTTTTTCAAAAAAAATTATTATTTTTAAATTTTTAAAAATATTTTTAAATTAAAAATACTGAATCACGTGCTTAAAAAATGTGTTTTGCCAACTCAATAATTTAATGTCACATATGCATAAGAAGGGTTCAAAATGTTGGATTTTTTATTGATTGAGGGGTTCAGATGACAAAGGGCTAAATAGAAGTGTCCACTTTACAAATGAGAACAAGTACATGAATCCACGACACCATTTCGCCTTCTACTTATTCTCTCATTACTTTAAAATAATTATAATATTCCACTTATTAACTATTTGACCACTCTAATACTAGATATATTGATAATCCTCAACCAACAACAAATCTTCCATCAAAAGCGTTGAAGATCTCATCTTTCTTAGTTTTATCAAACTCCAATACCCCTTAAACTTGAATCATTTTCTTCTTCTCCGGTGGCCCCTCAACCTTATATTCTCTCCCTCCATTCCACTACCACAACGTTGGCCAACTTGATCGGCAAAAACCCAGTCACTGCCTCCGTCCCTCTACTCCTCTGCTTCATCTCATCTTACTCTTTTCCTTTCTTCAATCTTTTTGTCTTCTTCCTTATTTGTTCTCCCGTCTCAATGAAGCACTAATGGGCAGCAAATATGACTTCACCACAACTTTCAACTCACTGCAAATATCGCTCAATATTGATATTTCTCTTTATTCATCATTGTTGATATTTTAATTTTCAAATTATAAAACTCTTCTGTCTGGAAGATTTTGTCGACAAGGATGGTGCAAGCAGTGATTTTACTAGCGGAGATTCGATGATATGTGAAATAATTTGGAGTTGTTCATCTACAATGATATGTATCTAGAAAGTAATTTTATGTTACTAATACATATGAATGTACATGTGTGTTCATATATCACAGTCTTAATCATACAAAATAATGAAGCTTAGTATTTCTTCGTCATTCATGCGAATATATCTCTATGCATATGTATCATGGTTCAAAAAGGATGTAATTTTTTGTTCATGATACATACAAGTGTACCTACATGTCCATGTACCATAGGTTACTAATTCATTTGAAATATGAAGCTTAGTGTTTGTTCATGATACATACGAATGTATTAGTGTGCGCATGTATCATAATTCAAAAATCTTATTTATCTACGTTTTGATACATATAAATGTATCTGTGTGCACAAATATCATAGTTAAAAAATATATAAGTACCTAAGCGGTTAGTATACATTCAAGATACATGTGAATGTATCTTTGTTCCTCCTGTATCAAGGTCCATCAATTTTTCATTTATCTAAAAGGTTAGTATGCGTTCATGATACGTATGAAACATATGAATGTATATATGTGCAATATATACACATAATTAAATGTTTATATTGTGTATCTACATATCATATATATAGGTGAATACATCAAATTGATAATAGATACATCAAATTAAGGAATTTATTATTTTTAAAAAGTGATAAAATGAAATTAATAAAATTACTTAACCAAGATATACATATTTCCATCTTATAATACGAAAATGAATGAATTTATTATTTTAAATAGTAATAAAATGAAATTAATCAAACACGAATCAAATTCTGCACCAAATATAGTTGAAATGTCATAGCATGTGTAAGACAATTCTTTTTGAAAAAACTTTCTTCAAATCCGCACCAAATCAAATTCTGCACCAAAACTAGACGGAGAGGGTACACAGCAAGTTCAATATGAGGTGCCAGCTTGATGAAGGCATTGTAATGGTCGAGTGAGATTCTCTTTGGTGAAAGGAGTTCCCCAGATTTTTATTTTTATTTTTTTTAATGAGAGGTTAGCTTCTCTGTCTCAACAATAATTAGAAAAATTGGTATACTGCAGACTTTTACACAAACACTGCAACAGCTCACAGAAAAGAAAGATTTTTCACTCTGAGAAATAGTTAGATCACTAAGATTCCATCATCAAATTTTTGAAGTATTTTTCTGGGCTGACTGCCCAGAAACAGTTCAAATCTACAGCCAGCCGTCACTATAGGTTAAGCTCGTTGGGCCGGCCAGCCCATCTCAGCCCGTAAATTATTGAAATTGGGCTACGATTTTTACAGCCCATTTAAAAACATAACTTTTTAGTTCAGCCCGTATAAGCTCGTTGGCCCGTGGAGCTTGAGAAATAGAATACAATACTAAGAATGAAAAAAAAGTTCAAACTCAGTCTATTTGTACCATCATAGATATTTAAATATTAACTATGTTTATAAAATATAAAATACTAAATTTTTTAGAAATTAAATATGTTTGATAAAAGATAATGTGGCGATGTTGAACACGCCATAAGTGTCATGTGAGTTTTTTCTTAGAAGCTCATTTTTACTTTTAATAGACTAAATATTGACATTTCTTTGTGTTTTATTATAATCAATTAAGATATAACTAAGTTAATATTGCTACTTAGCTAGTTATATTATTACTCAATAACAATTTCATTTGTTTTTCAACATCCCTATTTGATTTGAATTTGGTATCTAAAGTTATTGAATTTCATAGATTATTAACTTTTTTTTGTAAATTTGAACTTGATAAACAAGTAACTTCATGTAATATTATGTTCATGTAATATTATATTGTAAAATTTATGTAATTAACAATTTAAAATTTAAATTAAACAACATACCCAGTATATTCCCACCTTAAAATTTAAATTAAGATTATAAAAATAATATATTTTAAAAAGTGAGTTGACCCGTGGTGGCCCGCAGTCCACAGTGTGATGAGTTATGAGTTGGACGATATTTTCTGGCTACCCTGACCCGTCAAACTACAAAGCCCGTGTGGACTAGTTGAATGGGCTGGGCTGGGCTAGCCCGTATTCAAATCAATAATACTAGGAATCAAGTAAAAGTGAATCATCAAAATGGGCTTTTGCAAATATCAACTCAAATAGCATTTCTACAAACAAACAAATGCAGAAGCGTTAGCAGCCCGTATTCTCGTGTCTCAGGTTCACCACTTACAAACATCACCATGTCAAGGAAAACTGATCATCATGAGACCTAACCAAGAGGATGTGAAACATTTCCTAGGAAGAGCATGTGGTTATTTCTTTAGAGCATTCAGAGCTCAAAAGCTGCTTCGTCATAAACCTATATGAGCAATGGTAAGGCGCACATGCTGTGCCTAATCCTAGCCGCTACATTGGTGATTAACAAGCATCAACGTTTATTTCAGAGTACCAAGGCAAGAAAAAACTCAAAACTGTGGAGATCTCTTGTTAGGTGAGAATAAAGTTACTGGAACAATAACCTTCCCCAAGGGCCTAAACTCTATTTTTCCTGGTATTTTACCAGATAAAAGGCTGCATAAAATTGACTTATCACTATTGAGTCATTATACAACCAGAGTGATCCTTTTTCAACCTTTCAGTAAAACCTGACCTGGAAACCAAGCACATGGCATGAGAAGCACCGATAGCTAGTGAAAGCACGTTATGGTTCCCAAGTCCATCATCCTCCATAAGAAACTTGACTTCAATAGGAGATGACTGTTTCTCTGGCAGTCCTGGAACACCCAATTGACAATCTTTTGCATAGCCCCACATGTACAGTTTCCCACCATCTGTCACCAGTAAAATTAATCGTTAACAAGCATTACATCATTTGTACAATAAGCTAAAGATCATACAACTACGGACAATGACTTATTGACCAACAGGTCTCTAAAGCAGCGAGGGAAATTGGGGAACAATTGGATGAGAACAATTTTCTTTCAAGTCATTTCTTCATAGCTTTGACTTAACGGATGATAGTTTCTGCACTAGTCTTGTGCTATGCATCTATTCGAACAGATTGTGACATGTTTACCCGTTATAGCTGCTGACGATGAACCTCCACAAGCTATATAGACGACTTTCTCATGGGCCAAAGCCTCAACCGGGATAGGAACTTTCTGGTTTTGAAGAGAAGAAGTACCCAGTTGACCATGGCCTCCATGACCCCATGAAAGCACTTCTCCTTTATCTGAGAGTAAAGGATACTTTTAACATAAGTAGTTCAGATACATAGATGAGAGACGCATATAAAATAAAGTAATTTCATTGTAAGCTACCCGTCAAAGCTAGAGAATGATATCCCCCACTAGCTATCTGAATAACACGAACACCTTTAAGGCTTGGAACTAGTTGCGGCTTCCAACCACTTAATTTGTCACCTCTTCCGAGCTCATAGTTCGAATTGGCTGAGAAAAGAAGAGACCAGAAATATTATTGATGTTACTCACGAAAGAAAGGTCACATAATAATAAGATGTTCAAACTACTCCCAAAAAAATAGAGAAAAAAGAACAATACTGGAATACCCAGTCCTATACTAGATAAAGTCAAACTCTGTCCATTCTAGAAATTAGCACAAGACTTGAGATTATCCTTACCTGTTTCAAAATAGAAGTACAAGACTCGATACTTACTTCTTTATAATGGGGAAAATCCCAAGAACCAAGGGCACAAGATTTGGTCCACCCCTCTACCCTCATCCATTAACTGCCAGGCTTTTATCTATATCACATGCTGTTTTATTACTACATACAAAGAGGCGCACAATCCTTGATGCTTTATCAAGTTTGTTTCTAGGTCTGGTTCATTATTATGGGTCTGTTTTATAATTAAGCTGAGGCACTAAACTTGTTAGATTTAAGAGTAATTTATGGTTTAAAAAAAAACGGGCAGTCCGGTGCACTAATGCTCCCGCTATACGCAGTGTCCGGGGAAGGGCCCCACCACAAGAGTAACAGATGATCTGAAACAAATACATACACATGCATTTTGTAAGTGGGAAGGCTCAAATTAAAATGCTAATGGACAAATAACTTCAATCAAATAAAATGCATTTAACATTGTTGTACTAAACATATATTCTTTCTTTTTAATAAAGGTAGCAAGTGGTATATATAACAAATGCAGCATCAGAAGGTGCTGAAAATAATTACAAGTTCACCAAAGAGTCATCAGGATACTGTCAAAAGCTATTCTAATCTAGTCGGCTGTGTCATTACTATTTTCCTATAAGATCTATCAAATCCCTTATATACCCCACGAAAAATCCTGTTTAAACCAAAATAGTATAGACTTAAGAGAATTCCTCCTAATTTTATTGGTTGAGTTGCTTGTGTCTTCAAAATGAGTTAAAATTCTTTCTTTCCAAGCTATCCACCTTATGCAGGTTGGGATCAGCTGCCACCGATTCTCTTCTCCTCCCCATTTATTCTGCCTATACCTTTCCACAGTCATTGAGTAACTCAAAGGTAGGGTGTGACCCAACTAACACCTAAAATACAAAAGAACATTTACCATAGATTTGCATTTGCCCTGCAGTGGATGAAAAGGTGGTCATTTTGTCTCCACATCTATTCCACATAGTAGCCATCTTGTGCAAATCTGACAACGTCTTAGTAGTCTTTCATGTGTAAGGCATGCTTTTCTAACCACTAACCAGGTAAAACAGTAGATCTGTGGAGGGATTTTGATCTTCCAAATGAGTTTCCAAGGCCACACCATTGTATTAGAAATGTTGTTCCCGTAAGCAGACTTGAGAATTAAGGAGCCTTTACAATTCAACATCCATATTGGCTTGTCTATTGACTTTGTCGTGGTCTTGAAAGACTCCAATGTCTGTAATATCCCAACTATTCTGTCAATCTCCCAATCATTTAGTGCTCTTCTCAAAAGAAAGAGTACATCCTTGTTGGTCCCATACCTGGTTGATCTTGGCTTGTAGTCGTAGACTAGTAGAGTAAAGATCTGGGAAAACAACTCTTCAAAGAGGTCTAACCCGGTCCATGCATCATCCCACAAGCTAATTTTCAGTATGTTGCCCACCATAAAATAAATGTAGCTCTTGAAAGTAGGACATAAGTTCTAAATGATTCTCCAAGTGATGGTTCCATAGGTAGAAATGAGCTCATCTGTTGTCCAATGGCTAACAACCCATACTTATGAGCTATGAATGTCTCCTCCATAAGGAAATGTCTTCAAAATTGAATCTCCATGGCCATTTTTGTAGCAAACATCGGTTGTCGCAGGTGAGGTTTCTTAAGCCCAAACCTCTTTGCCCCATAGTGAGTTAAAATATCCCTTTAGACTAGGTTCATGCTTCTTTATCCTTGTTACCTCGCCATAAAGAGTCTCTCCTAAGTTTGTCTAATCTGTCTTCTACATTTCTGGGGAAGTGAAACAGACACACCATGCAGGTGGGAAAGGCATCTAGTGACAAGTATTTGCTTTTCCACCTCACTGTTTTTTTGTTGCATCTCTCAGTCACATCATTTCAAATTTCTGTGGATTTACTTTTTGCACCAAATGGCCTTCCTAAATAGGTTGTTGGGAGTGATCCTGGCTGGCAGCCAAGGTTTTCCCCAGCTAGTATAGAGAGATCAGGCACCTCATTAACAGGAAAATGAGAGCTTTTGCTCCAGTACATGTAGGCTATAGAATGCTTCAAAAACAGAGACAATGGCTCTGAGGTGTCTGATTTGTGTCACTTCAGCCACACAAAAAGAGGAGAATAGTCTGCATAAAGCAGATGTGTGATCTCCATGCGATGCCCTGGTTGTTGATAGATCCAAAGCCTCTGATCCAGTTGTTTGAGCTTCAGTCTAAGCATGTGATTGAGTTCCTCCATGGCAAGGACAAAACGAAAAGGGGACATGGGGTCCCCTTGTCTTAATCTCTGCTTGCGTGAAAAAATCCTTCATTGATTAGGACTGAGAACTTCACAGTTGAGACGCAGAAGAAGAATATCCCACTTCTCCATTTTTATCCAAACCCCAAATCACTTAGAACCTTCAATAGAAAAGACCAATTGACATGATCAGAAGTCTTACCAACATCAGCTTGCACAAGATTCAAGGTACTTTCTGTTTGTTCATGGAATCTATCAATTGATTTGATAGTAGGGTTGCATCCATGATTTGCCTCCCTTTGATAAAGACCATCCGGTGGTCATTGCGAAGTTTGCCCATGACGGTCTTTAGTCTCTTCGTAACAAGATTGGATATGTTCTTATATACTGCACGTATTCAGCTTATAGGTTTGTAATCCCTAAGCTCTTCTGCTCCACACTTCTAAGGATCAAGGCAACGAAAGTAGCATGTAGTGATTTCTCAAAATACACATTCTGGTGGAAGTTGTGGATTGTCTGCATCATGTCAACTTCGATTGTATCCCTACAAGTTTTGAAGACTCCAGTTGCGGAACCATCTGGCACTGGGGCCTTTTCTATAGGACTTTGCTTGATTATTTATAGCACTTCAGCATCAGAGGAAAGTCTTTGCAGCCATGTTTGTTCATCTTGAGTGACCTTAGGACATTCTGTGTGGTCAAAACTTGGCCTCCATGTTTCAGTTTCAGAGTGTACGTGTTTGTAGGAACCACCATAGCTCTCTTGATATTTTCAGGTTGCAAGACCTCTTTACTTCTGACAACCAGTCTCTCAATTGTGTAGTACCTTTTGTGTGCCTTTTGTCACCCTGTTGTAGCCATTGAACCCTTGATTTTTTTCTCTAACTGGCTTCTGTATTAGTAGCCAATTTTTCCAATTCAACCAAAACAGATGTTTTAATCATCATTTTCCTCTTCATTCAGCTCACTGTCATCTTGTGTTTGATCCAACTCAGCCAATTCATTAAGAAGACTGTTCTTCCGTTGAGCAGCTCACTGAACTTTGTTTTACTCCATCTTTGGATGGCCCTTCAAAAGTTTGAATTCGGTGCTGAAAACATGGTCAGGAAACCATATACCACAAAGCTTGACTATCATAGATGGATTTACTCGGTACAACTTTCCACCCCAAGCCACCCATTTTCGAACTTGAAATAGGTCTTTCGTTGCTCCCAGATACCACATTCAAACAAAAGAGGTGTCTGATCAGTATTAACCCGGGCAGGATTTTCTGTTTGATGAGTCTGAAGGATTCATTCCACTCCATAGAGTAAAGAAATCTAGCAAGTCCGGCTGCACTATTGTGATTAACCCCTCTGCCCTATAGAAATCTAAACATATATCCTAATGAATAATGATAGATAAAAGAATTCGAGGCATATTCCTAGATAAGTTATCAATCTAATTAAAGTACCTATCTTACCACTTCCCACGTGTCTGATTATGGGTCTATATTCCGAGGCAACTCATAATTAACAAGATAACAAGAAGCTCACATATAATTATGTACATGACTCAGTCCAAAGATAATAGACTAAGATTCGCTTGTGTACCTACAATCATTCACATGCTTGAATCTTGTATAATCAACATTAATATGATTAAAAGATGTACTTGTCTAATTAAATATAAATTCATCTTCGCAGGTTCAAACGATATCTATTCATTTTGAGTTCAACTACCCAAATTGGTTGAATAGGTTCACTATTCATTCATTTTGAGCTTATGTTTTTTCCCCTTCAAATTTCGTTTAATGTATCGCACATGCTAGGATAATAACATGTATGTTGTTTTAAGAGGTTTAGGACTATTGACACAGGATACACGTGTTATTTATGTGCCCACAAATTAGTATCTGTGTGTAACCACACATACAAATAGATAATTGGATTTAGGTTATTCATTTGCTAATTGGAGGACGTATACAGTCATCAACAAGAACAGACACTACTTAAAATTTGTACATGTTCAACGAATTTGTCCTTCAGTTTAGAAACGACCCACTAACAAATGTTGAGTGTCTCACAAAAGACTTACAGTGTCCATGCAACACAAGTTGACCCTTTTGCAACCTGCAACCTACCACTTAGGGAAATGAAAGAAAAGATCCAAGCAATTTGTTATCAGATGACAGAAATTAATGAACAGAATCGTATCAGCTTGGGAAGTGAAATTTCTCGGATAGCTTGAGGTGTGAGACACCAAGATTCTCGACTAATCTAGAAGGAACGGCCGAGTGTAATACTAGGATTATGCTCCACAACAAGGCATTTGGATTAAGACTTAATTATCACTTAATTTGGTATAAAGAAACCAAGACAACATCCAAGCCATATTATGCCTCCACTTGAAGTCATCATTACGCATCAGTACTCGAGTATGATAATAGAAAGACAGCATGTGACCTTCCTTTTAATTTTTTTGGTAAGGATCAAACATAAATAATGGTGTCACCAGGAACAAACCACCCTTCCATTGAATAGATTGACTTCCCTTAAGATCATCATAACAAAAAAGCTCAAAAAGGCGATAGTATCTTACCTCCCCAATTCCAAAGCTCTCCCTCTTCTAAAAGGGCCATTGTGAAGAACCCACCACATGAAACAGCAGCTACACTTGCAGGAAGTGATTTTACTTTCGAGGGGATGCTAAGACCACCTGCTTCATTTGGGCCTCGACCTGGACCAAGGCCCAATCGACCATCCCCTTCATCTCGACCCCAAGTATAAAGCTCACCTATTGGCATCAAGTAAAAATTTGAACTCCAAGTGAATGAAAAAGAAACAGCACTAATTTCCTATGTTGCTCAGACTCTTCAAAAATGTCATTGGGTGCGTGTCGGATCCTTCAAAAGTAGCGCACTTTTGTAGGATCCGACATGGGTGCGGCAACATTTTTGGAGAGTCCGAGCAACTTAGCTAATTTCTACTTCACATCCAAAATTATTGAGTTAAAGAAAAGGAAATAATTAGAACAGTAAGTACTTCACGACATGCTCCCTCAACAAGCAATTAGCCTACAAAACTGAGTTTGATCTGTAAAAAGGTCGCTGACTGTAAGGAGAAAAAAAATCCGTTGACTACATATTCCCATGCTAAATACTATTAATCTTCATTGGAGCATTTACAGCTATCAGCTATCAGTTTGATGGAAAGGTGAGAGCTTCAAGTCTGTTTCTTGTGCACCTCTCATAAACGCACCACTGCACAAAAGAGGGCGGAAAATGCTTCAAGCACAAAAACTCTGACCTACTTTCCAAAATGGGTTGTCGAATGACGAGATTCAAACTACAAGTCAAAAAGCTATTAATCTATGCACATTCTCATACTACAATTTTTTTCTTCACAAATAATACTGGTGTACCCTAAGGAGAGACAATTTGACGAATAAAGTCCTTTACTAACAATTCTTGCAATTGGTATTTCAACTCTCTCAACTTTGCAGGTGCCATATGGAATGAAGGAACAGTAATGGGTCAAGACTCCGGCTCTAGGTCTATATGAAAGTCAACTTCCCAATCTGGAGGCATACCCAGAAGATCATCCAAAAATGCTTTTAAACATTCACGTATCTCATTGGAACTAGCTCTATAGGAGATACTATAGAATTATCTTCCCGAAGCAAAATAGCTCAGATTTACCCTCTGTTTGCTTTTGGTACCAAAATACCCTTGATGTCTATTTTTTGGGCCACAAATGCCTCCAGATTTCTACATAAGCCCTTTAGATCACTGACATGGTAGTCCAGCATGGCAAAAAAGGGATCAAAATTGCGCTCGAACGATCAGAAATATAGATCAATTTTACCCTCCATTTGCTTTTGGTACCAAAAATACCCTTGTCGTCTATTGTTTGGTAGGTTTAATGGAATCTTCTTTTGGGTTGCGTTTTTGGTGGGTTAAATGGATTTGTTTTTTCTTTAGATGCCAATGCTAGAATATTTTTAAAAAAAAATTATAGCTTCAACTTCTCACTTCTGAGGTAGTGGTATAGACTGCGTACACTTACCCCCAGACCCCACTTTGTGGGAATATACAAGGTATGTTGTTGTTGTTGTTTGTATAGCTTCAACTATTTTTTTTTCGAGTTCAAATGAGTTTAAGTATTAGGAAACAAAAGAATTATTTAAAATGAAGATACATTTTCAAACCATCACAAATTAAGTTCGAGTCCACAATTATCCCAAATTTGTGAAACCAACTTCAACATGCAAATAAAGTAAGATTGTTTGCAAGTTGTTAAACAACCGGCCCCTAAGCTAAGTTGCTATGGAAGAAAACATTTACTTAAAAGTCTTTGTCAAGTCAAACTATGTCACAAAAATTAAAATAAAGAGGGTATTAGTAATACAAAGAAAGATGAAAAATTTGAACATCGTTTTGTTTAAATATATCCGATGATCTTTCTCTAATGCAAAAATTAGACTATTTTTAGAAAATGATCATTATTTTACGTACCATACGTACAGTTATCTTGATCTATAAAAGAAATATCAACATAAACCTAATACATCATGCTTATCAACTATTGATATTAATTGTTTTTTTTTTTTTTTTTTTAAGGAAGGTAACCAGACTAATGCTTAATAGCAGAGAAGGCTAGTTCTTCTTATATTCACTTTACTTGCTATTAAAGTAAAGTTAATAGCAAAGAATGTTAGTTCTTCTTATTCACTTGGCTTTAGTTTATTTTATAATTTGGCCTTTTGTACTTTTGAATGTATATTTTTCTACTTATTAGTTATTCAGTAGAATCTTACCTTGCACCCTCTTAACATATATCTTCAGTTTTCTTCCAGCTCATTAACCACACCCTCTATCTTTGCGCCGCCGAAAGGAAAAAAAAAAAATCGAAAAATAAAAATAGAGCAAGTTGTGTTCATGAGCAAGTTGTGTTCATACTAAGTTAAGATAGAAGATTTATAAACCCATA
Organism: Capsicum baccatum var. pendulum; assembly: GCA_030864225.1. Taxonomy (NCBI): domain Eukaryota; kingdom Viridiplantae; phylum Streptophyta; class Magnoliopsida; order Solanales; family Solanaceae; genus Capsicum; species Capsicum baccatum. Next base: position 178,195,229 of record CM061556.1, on the reverse strand, counting down.
TATACACCATGAGCTACCTTATTTGAACAAAAATAGAATAAGTAAGAAAACTTATTGATAGAATGAGTCCTACCATCACAGAAATGTTAAATTGAGCAATTTTCAATAGTTCAAGGGCTATTTTGGCCCTTTTATGCCAGTTGGACTGTTGTGTCAGCTCTAGTGGAAAGCCTAACATTTTATGGGTAATTTTGGTCCACAAAATATACGTAAAGGGTATTTTTGATACCAAAAACTAAAATGGAGGGTAAATTTGAGCTATCTTAAATAGTTCGGGGGTATGTTCGACCCTTTTTCAAACTTTTAAAGTAAAACTTACACATTTCACCTAGTAAAATACATAAAGAGAATTGAGTTCAATTTTACGCATTAATCAGAAAAGTTCAAAAATTATAATCAAAGGGAAAAAAACTGTCCAAATAGTGATAGTATCATACAAATGGAACAAGGTGTAATGAAGAACCACCTGTCCTCTACTTTGATATCATTTTTTTTTAGAAGGTCCTCTACGTTGATATCATGACAAACTCCTTTAAACAAAAGGTTTATTTCTACCGATAAGGCAATGGATTTCAACAACCTAGGCATGCATCAGGTGGGACACCCAAAAGCACGAATTATCAAACTCAAAATACCATTGGCTACTTTGCATCCAAAAGTATAAAAAGAAAAGGGTGTCAAAATGGTTGAAATTACGGCTATTCGCTCGATCCAAGACATTTTAAATGGGTTGGTTATCCTATCATTTCAAAAGTGGGTCAAATAAGGTCTAACATATATTATACATCATAAGTTATGGATAACCCACGGATAATTTACAGCTCATGACTTAGGACATAACTCAAATTTTTTACACCCTCTTTCCTAGTAATTTACACACAAAGGGAAAAAAGAAAAGTAAACTAAGGGTATTATTTAGTGTGTCTTAAACAAAAGGTTTATTTCTACCGATAAGGCAATGTATTTCAACCACCTAGGCATGCATAAGGTGGGACACCCAAAAGCACGATATCAAACTCAAAATACCATTGGCCACTTTGCATCCAAAAGTAGATGCAAAAGTATAAAATGTAAGGGTGTCAAAATGGTTGAAATTACAGCTATTCGCCCGATCCAAGACATTTTAAATGGGTTGGTTATCCTATCATTTCAAAAATGGGTCACTATGGATCTCACACATATTATGATGTTATGGATAACCCAAGGATAATTTACAGCTCACGACTTAGGACACAACTCAAATTTTTTACACCCTCTTTCCTAGTAATTTACACACAAAGGGAAAAAGAGAAGTAAACTAAGGGTATTATTTTGTGTTTTTTAATGGG